>OY757248.1:32733532-33983532 GCA_963583935.1 Diaperis boleti | reverse complement strand
GTGTAAGTCTAATTCGTGTCCGACACGAAAATACAAGATCGGACCGTGGCGACAAAATTTTAGACCGGGAGGGGAGTGCAAGCGGCAGCTAGTCGACGGTAAAATTTTGGCGCGTAAATATTTCATGTCTGCTCAAATAACTTCCAAAATAGTTTGTACACTTTTATCGGACGATTTTTGGATTAATTCATATCGACTCTAAACGCATTTTGTGCTGATTTCGACGGGCATTTCGGAAAGTAGACTCGGACTTTTGTTCCTTTTAAATTGATTGTGCTCTAAATCAAGCAGGTAGGTTCAGACTGTAAATGACAGATGTATTAATTTAATGGGTTGGGAGCATGGATAGCGTATCAATGGGATCCTGGTAAGTGATGTCATAATATAGTTTTTAATAAAAAGTTTCACTTGTTTATCTTATCAATTAGTTTTTTTGCAAGTAGCCTGATTTAAAGTGCACTTGATGTAATTAATATCTGAAAGTGTGTTAATCTAGTTATCTGCCAGCACGTTCATAATATACATAATCAAAAGAACAAATTAATCAGTTTCCACAATATTTTCTGTTCCAAGTAGTAGATATAAATTTGAATTACCATATCTGTTAATGCTTGATACTGCATGGTCACCATTCCAATAAAAACTTGATTACATTGCATTTGAAAACAACTCTCGGCATCAGATACATCCAGACACGGGGGATCGTTGTACAATAGGGAATCTACAATTTATCAAAATAATCAATACGTTAAATGGTTAATTCAACAAAAAATTACGTACCAGTACTGTAAAACTGTCCCAATGGTGTCTTGATCTTGGGTTCCAACACACTTTTGCAGTCCCAATGCACCGGCGTAGGACTCCGATAATTCATGTACAAATGCCGACTGTCGCTTGGCAATTCCAAATAGACTTCACCCATTTTATTAATGATGCTTTTATTTAAGGGTCTGTACGCAAAAGCTGTGCAATAAGCCGTGAGACTACTCCTTTGATAAAAATCTTGAATTTTTTTTCGATCCGAATTGGATAATGGACATAAATCGTGGCCATCCCAGTAGTCCACACAAGAATCGAGAATTATGTCAGCTGTCCCCTCGGAAAGTAACTGCATGGAGCCGCTACTCAGTTCCTTGACCACGACTGCGAACATGTGAGGAAACGGGAATTTTAGTTTTGTTGAAAGCTGTAAAGAACGGGCGTATTTGTTGTCACGACGAACCATCTCGGGTTGCTGAAACGATAAAAGGAAGAATGTTATTTAAAAAACAAGATGAATGGAGAAAAGGTGGCAGTACAATTTTTCTCTTTTTGTTTATTGGATAAGTAGAAATTTTAACCTTCAATAATACTAATGCTGACATCATACTCTAGACACTTCTAGACCGGGCCAGAGTTTTCGGGAATTCTTATTCTATTTATTCGTCTCTATAGTGGTAAACCGGAAGCAACTGCGATAAAGAAAGTCAGACATTGTCCGTGCGGATTTGTACGAGGACCCATCTGAAGACTGAATATTATGTATACAGGGTGACTGATAAAAAACTTTTTACGCTGTATCTTGCTTATTTTTTATCCTATTGAATAATCAATGATACATTAAATAAAATCATTCTTAGGCGACCTTAAAAAATAGGAGTTTCAGTACTCAAAAGCGAACAAAATAAAAAAAATGTCAAAAAATAGAAAAAACAACTATAGCTCGATTGCAGCTCCACCTACCGGGTCCAATTGTGAATCTAAACCATCCAGGGACCCTCTCAAATACTCAAAAAAATTTCATCAAAATCGGTCCAGGCGTTTAGGAGTTCAGTGAGATACACACGTACAGAAGAATTAATTTTTTTTTAAATATTGGTGGGTGGTGGGGTCGTAAAATTTTGGGGTTATACAGGGTAATTCACGAAGTGCAGATATTTAAACCTCAAATTATATCGCCCCTAAACGTAGTTTTGGCAGTATTAAAAAACGCTTATTGTAAAGTTGAAAAATTAATGTCAACCAGCGATGCACTCAAAACATTTTGATAGTCGCTGGATTTATTTTGGGCAAAAAACTTGCTTACGATACAAACTATTGTAAACATCTCGGTTTTTATTGAGTAACCTTTCCCGACTGACAAAAACCACTCTTGCTTTCAATTGAAAAAGATAAAGACCCACCTAAAAAAATGTTCAAAATGACGACCGCCCTGGACTTTGAACGCTTCGGGCATTTCGCGGATGCATACTCTACTATCTTTTGCGTAATTATTGCACGGTGTTGATGGGACTCGCATAAAAAAGCTGTTGTGTGGCCCCACACAAAAAAATCACTTATATTGATCCACCTTTCGTGTAACTTATTATCTAACCAGTCTGACACTATGCGTGCACTACGGGGAGGAGCTACGTCTTGTAAGAACCACGTTTGTTGTCTTCTGTTCCGACGAACGTCCGCTAATAAATGAGGCAGTATACCTACTAAAAAAAAGTTACCATTGAAAGGTGTATGATTTTGCGCTATTATGGTGAAATACACTTACTGAAAATGCAAAAAAAAATGAATTGAAATTCGTCCAATTTTTTATGAGAGAACTGTACTAGTTCAAATAAGTAATTCTTTCCTTTTCGCTCTTACTCCCTCCATACTCGGAAACTAATGGCGTAGTTATTCGTCCGCGAAACAGGTTTTCATTTATTTCATGAAAACGGTTATGATTTGACCCAAACGAAAAAATAGGAGTACCCTATTTTAAGCAGTTTTATTTATAAAAATAGTTTCAAAATTTTGTATACTACTCCATTGCTCTAATAAATCGCACACTGTCGCACAAGTCCCGTCACGAAGAAAGTTCCCACGGTTTTCACCGTAGATCATCAGATGGGTCATGTCACTATTTGAAAATAAAGGCATTTCTTGTTTAGGCCAAGAGATAAGGGTTTATTTCTCAATCGGTTTTCGCATAAATTTTACAACCATCTTGTTTTTTTTTACAGCTAGAATTTTTATTTTATTTTTCTAAATTTTTTTTTTTAAATCGTCAAAAACTAAAAGAAAATCCTAGAACCCGATTGCAGCGCCACCTACCTGGTCTAATTGTGAATATAATCCATCCAGGGACTTACTCAAACACTCAAATTCTTATTATTCTTATAATATATACAGAATATGAATACAAAACAAATAAATATTTTTTATCCGCAAACGTCCCAAAGTAACAACTTATGTCAATGTAAAAGTATTACTTTATCTGATTAAGCTCATAAAGTAGACAAAAGGTGTTATTGTATGTGTTTAATTAGATAAAGTGACACTTTTACCTTGTCGATGAATTCTTTCAAATTCTTACTAAATTATTGTTTTCTAATTTATTGAAAGTGAAACTTTCTTTACCGAGGTAGTGAGTGGGGACGCGTGTCAATGAAACGGCTAGCGTAGTAGGTCCCTGTCTCAAGGGGGGCCCTTTGATTTATTTACCGTAACATTAATTTGTATCGGAAAATAATGAAATAAACTCGATTCCTACCATCGTCAGGATACTTCTATTAGGACAAACTAACCGCAAGACATCCCTTAAGATTTGTTCAATTTTGAAATGGAAAAACAATAATAAAATAAAATAACAAATAACTCGATGCTGGCTGGAAATAGTGGGAACTGACAGATGAAAATAATTTATCTCTGCGCAGATTTCTCAAATTATTTAGAGCAGGTTCTAAATAATTGTCCATGGAAATTTTTGCGAAAATTTTTCCGTTTTACACGTCGGAAAACATCACAAAATTTTTTGCAGAAATTTCACAACAAATTCGACATCGTGTCATACGGCCTCCGCCTCATATTTCAAAAACTACTCTTTATAAGGATGAATAGAAAAATACATATGTACAGTGCAATTTGAAAAAATTAAATTTGACTGTCATCTGTCAAAAATTATATGAGCAAGTCCCGTATGCAGTCTAATATCGGGTGTCCCAACTAAAATTTGTAGCCCCCAACAATTCCAATCTCGAAAGACTCAGATGAAAACGCTCGAAAAGGTCAATTTTGTTATCAAGGGGGACCTAATTGTAACAAACTTTCAAGTCTTAGATCTCACCCCTTGCGCCAGAGGAGCCACCCCCTTAAAAAATTAAAATGGCATGGGGGGTCGTGTGATACATCATTTTAAAGCTTATTCAATTCTCTATCCAAACCTACACTTATCGATTCCTTTCTACAAAAAAAAAGCATGAATTTGATATTTTCAAAATCTACATAAAATACTCAACTAAAATTTGTACCCCCCAACAATTCCAATTTCGAAATACTCAGAAGGAAACGCTCGAACAGGTCAATTTTGTTATCAGAAGGGACCAAATTGTACCAAACTTTGAACTCTTTGATCTCACCCCTTTAGCCAGGGGAGCCACCCCCTTAAAAAAATTTAAATGGCATGGGGGGTCGTGTGATCGTTTTAAAGCTTATTCAATTCTCTATCCAGATCTGCTTTTATCGATTTGTTTCTACAAACAAAGCATGAATTTGTTATTTTCCAAATCAAGAGTATTTTATGGAAAATAACAAATTCCTATGCTCTTTTTTGGATTTTAAATTTATTTATAAATTTTTTTTTTTTTTTTGGATAGAGAATTAAATAAGCTTTAAAATAATGTATCACACGACCTCCCATGCTATTTAAATTTTTTAAGGGGGTGGCTCCCCTGGCTAAAGGGGTGAGAACTAAGACTTGAAAGTTTGGTACAATTTGCTCCCCCTTGATAACAAAATTGACCTGTTCGAGTGTTTTCTTCTAAGTGTTTCGAAATTGAAATGGTTGGGGGTACAAATTTTAGGTGGGTATTTTATGTAGATTTGGAAAACATCGATTTCATGTTTTTTTTTTTTTTTTTTGTAGAAAGGAATCAATAAATGTAGGTCTGGATAGAGAATTGAATAAGCTTTAAAATGATGTATCAAAAGACCACCATGCTATTTAAATTTTTTAAGGGGGTGGCTCCCCTGGCTAAAGGGGTGAGAACTAGGACTTGAAAGTTTGGTACAATTTGCCCCCTCCTTGTTAACAAAATTGACCTGTTCGAGTGTTTTCTTCTAAGTGTTTCGAAATTGAAATGGTTGGGGGGTACAAATTTTAATTGGGTATTTTATGTAGATTTGGAAAATATCGATTTCATGTTTTTTTTTGTAGAAAGGAATCAATAAATGTAGGTCTGGATAGAGAATTGAATAAGCTTTAAAATGATGTATCACACGACCCTCATGCTATTTAAATTTTTTAAGGGGGTGGATCCCCTGGCTAAAGGGGTGAGATCTAAGATATGAAAGTCTGGTATAATTTCGCCTCCCTTGATAACAAAATTGACCTGTTCGAGCGTTTTCTTCTGAGTCTTTCAAAATTGGAATTGTACAATTTACCTTGTACAATTCATCCGATTGCGATGAAATTTTGGCGAGTTCTTGCAGTTGTTGTGCCCACGCTGGAATTCCTTTTACCGATTTTCCGTAACGGAATTCGGTTGCCGAGTTATACGCAGTGCGAAATGGAATGTTATCTGAAGAAACAAAACAGAAAATTCTCCGAAAATTCCCAGATTTTTTTTTGATTACTACCGAATGCCGATAGTCATTTCACTTTTTTTTTACTTTCGACGTTCATTGTGGTTGGAACGAGACACAATACTGGACCGCCAGGCGAGGCTTCCAGTTAAATTCACGGAAAACCGTCTTAAAAAAAACGTATTGTGTGTCGCTTTCCATTAAGATATACGTGTTTTGAGTCATACGGAATTCCGTGACGTAAAAATCTTGACGCACCAAACAGAAGAAAAAAAAAATTGTCTATCCAAAAGCACTTCAATGAACAGAATGAAAACACTTTCTTTCTGTGGGTGAATTGAAGACCACACGAACGAAGTCGGTGGCAATAGCTATAGGTATTATGTAAATATGTATTTAGAAAAACGCAAAAATATTTGATTAACTTACCAAGTGTCTAAAAGTTGACAGTTGTTGTTCTAAGGCAAAAATCTTTTGGGCCTGGTCCACGAAACCAATTTCCTTAGCTAGTTCACAAAGGCATTTTCGATTAGTAATGGGCACTAAGTTTTCATTGTATATAGCCTCACACGCTATATGACTACAAAACGCTGTATAATGTTCCTGCAATCACCCTCGTCAATATGTCGCCGTAACAATCATTTCGAACATACATGGGTGTCAATATTGCACGTATTCAACAAAATCGCAAGTCCCATAGGCTTCAAGGAAGTTAGATGCTGCTGCCACTCATGGTCATCAAAATGCAATTTGAAAGGTTCAGTATGATTATGAGTGAGATCTAGCACTTCAGCAGTTGCAGTGTTGGAATTTTCGTAATTATAGTGGTGTGGGGTCCCACCTGCACTGTCGACGTCGACAGATAGATCTGCAACATTACCCAGGCTGGAAGAAGGGGAATCGTTTTCGTTATTGTGAAGAAAGAAGACTTTTTCTGCTGTTGGATTAGGCCATGATAATATTCCCTTCTTGTCTACGCAACCAAGAGCCTAGAAATTCCACGTTATTTTCTTACAATCACGATTAAAATTTCGTACAGTGACAGAACCCAAAACATGTAAAATATTTGCAGAGTGGACCAAAAGTTCAGGCTTCCCTTTTATGATAGCAACAAAATTTTCCCAAAGTTCTTGCCGACTATATGCTAACTTAGAGTAGTCAATGGTCGTGTTCTCAGTGTCTTCTTCCAAAGGATTGTTAATGGACATTTGAATCCTTCCAGAAATGTTTAAAATGCTACGAAATCGCGCCAAACCAAAGTAATTGACCAAATTCCAAACAATGGGGAAAACTAAAGGCAACAAAGGTAAGACTATGGAAGCTGGGACAATCAAAAACATTTCAGAGGCATGGCTTTGTCCCATTTGGAAAAAATAACGAAACAAATTTGTTAAAATTGCAATAACCAGACTGATTGGCAACAAAAACCGTTCAATTATTTTAATCATAACAAGATGTCTTTGTTGATGGATCAAAGTAGGTGGTCGATCTAGAGCCTGCTCTAAATAAATCCTCAAATTATTAACATAGGGTGTTTCCAGGAGACGGTACTTTTTACTTTCTAGTGGTTTTCGTGATTTAGGAGCACTAAAAATTTCATTGGCACTTTGTAATGATGGTGAAAATACCTCTTTTGCATGAAGTAGTTGAAATTCTGTTGATTTATCAATAGCTTCACAATAACCGGGGCTCACCTGCCCAGGTTTCATCAATATAACATCATCTTTAACTAGTAGTGCCCAAGGTAAGTTGACTAGTTTGTTATCCCTGTAAGTTGGTTGAAGAGTAATACAAGGTGAAAGTGGTGAACACAAATTAGGGTAATTTTCTTCCTCCCAAAAAACATTACTGCTCGATTTCTTAATTTTGTCTAGTACTGCTTGCACCCTGTTAGGGACTTCCTCATGTCTCAACTTATTGTCATACAATTCTAAAGCTATGTTACATACAAGCAGCAAAAAAATCAAGACAGCTTCACTGAGAAGCACCAGATTGTTCTCTAGTAGACTTGCAATAAAAATACCAACTATTGCCAGTAACTGAAAACTGCTGGAGACCCAGTTGATAGTAGTGTGGTGACTTGCATGGTGGAAGGTGTCTTTGATCCATGATTTTGATTTTCTGAAAAGTTGTATTGAAACTGGAGCTCCAACCAAACATGCACCGAACCTAGCCTTTTGGGACCATTTCAACTGCTGTAAGACAATCTCAATTTCAAAGTGAAGTTTTCCGAGAGCTTCTCGTGTGCTTAAACCTGACTCTCCGGCATTCGTTTCCATTTTATTCACCAAATTACATTATTTTTTTAGGTTATGTAGACATCAATGACGCCCCACATCCATTGGCGTTTTGGTGGTTTTAAATCACTCCACCAAGCAATTGGATAATGGGGTTTTCTGATGAATTTATGGCCTTTGTAAATTTTGGATAGTTTTACTCATTTTTCAATGACATAACTACACTACCGCGACACCGCGACCTTGATTACAGCTGTCTGACCTGACAGTCATCAGTGTCAACATATGACGGATGTTTTTTCGCGAGTCACCGCAAAAATCACGATCGTCAGAGGGCGCTTCAAAATGACAGTTGACAGTAGTTGACAGGTCAAATAACAAAAACAAATGGTATGTGTCATTTTTCATTAATTATTTCTAATGTTTATTCACTTATTGCCTCAAACTGTGAGCGAAAACTATGTATAAACTCAACAACAAAACTTAAACCAAAAGGTTTTACTACAATCTTTCACAATGATTTCCTTCATTCGAAGCTTATAAAATCTAACACCAGAGGCCACTTTGCTGATTTTCGCCAATCGTACAGGGAGGTTTTCGGTCCGAATTTGAAACAGAAAATATCTGTAGCCCAGAGCTAAACTGTATTGTCACAAAAATTAAATTTTACAGGAGAGCAGTTAAAAGATTTTAATTTTCGTTAATCAATTGATAACATCTAATTTTAGCTTCTCCGCTACTTGGCAGTCGAAAGAGAAAAACAAGCTGTATTGATAGGTGCATAAAACCCATTTTCGGAAAAAAGTGGAGTTAATACAGTTTAGCTTTGAGGTACAGATATAGACCATAAAATATAAATAATGTAATGCCATATAAAAAAATTATTAAATATAAAATATGAAATTTGAAACATGACATGAAACCAGAAGAATGTTGATAAATCCAAGTGGAGTAAATTTAAATATATCTAAGTCAAACTCCACAAAATTTAATAAGTGTAAAATTACAAATGGAACATGTTTCGGCAGAACACTACTGCCATCATCAGCCCTTAAAGAATATTAAAATTTTTAAATATAATATATAAAATAATATAATAAAAATAATTTTTAATATTCTTTAAGGGCTGATGATGGCAGTAGTGTTTTGCCGAAACATGTTCCATTTTAAATTTTACACTTATAAAAGTTTGTGGAGTTCAAATTAGATATATTTAAATTTTAATGACATGAAACGTTTTTGATCTGTGAATCTGTAGTAGTTTTTAGAGAAGCGTTGAGATCGGAAAGAGCATCGGGTGGTGTTGGTTTTTCCGCAAATTACATTTCTTTTTCTAACACATAAACTATTGATAAGCCTATCTTTCTTTTTCAAAATAGTAGCCATGCTGAGGGGGTGGAGCTGTCGTTACAGATTTCTTTGATAATTTTGGTGTGAATCAATAGTTGGCGCTGTAATTTGCAGGGATTTTATGTAGATTGGTACCAGACAAATTGGTACTATTGAACTCCTAAACAAAACCATGTGCGATCGGCAATTTCGTGTAAAGTTTTAGTTCGCATTATTTGATTTGGTACAATGTATAGGTGCAAGCCACTGGTAGAAGGTGCTATGGTTGAAAAACTTTCGAAAATTACCCAGACACAACCACCGAATTAAAATATTTCCCGAAACCGTATCGTGACCGTTCTTGCATCCCGATGACCAGTAAGAAAGCGCGCTTCGGATGCAGATATCCAGAATCCCTCATTCGGTCTACAGCAGACGCCGCTCCGCGTGGCGCTAGACAACAAGACCTCCATTCAGAGTCAGTTTCTGATCCAGCCACCACCCGCGGAAGAAGCAGTGGTTGGTGACTCTACTCTACTCTACCGCCAAATTAGACAGCTGACCCCGTACTCCGATTTAGCTACCAGCGGTCCCGTGGAGCATACCACAAAAAAACTGGCGCTCAAGGCAACCCGACCGTAGGAAGCGTCACAGTTTGTTATGTACATATTGGTGGCTGCAGGCATTGTAGGAGAGGCATTTTAAATAAATCAAATCTAATCACAATAATATATTGCAGAAAAAATACCAACAATACAAAATACTACATATAAATTATTATAATACATACCTACATGGGACTTGTACAAAGTGGAAGAATACGTACCTATTGTAATAAAGTAAGTAAACCAAACAGTAACATTTAATTAGGTTTCTTTGATGTCTTTTGTCTTTTTCTTTCTTTGGTTATATTAGTCTTTATAACTTGTTTTGTCTCTTTGGACAATGTTGTCTATTTAGTATCTGCAGTCACTTTTGTCTCCTTAGTCACTTTAATTATTTCATTGGTCTTCTGGTCTCCTTTATTTCTTTTGCCTCAATTTTTCTCTTTTTTACCTTTTTGCCTGTTTTATACCTTTTGTCAATTTATTTATCTCTTGAGTATCTTTGGAATTTTTGTCCCCCTTTTTTGCTTTTGTCTCTTTTTGGTGTGTTTTATCTCTTTTGTCCCTTTGTATGTTTTGTAATATTAGTCTCTTTAGTATTCCTGGTTTATTTTATCTTTCTAGTTTTTTATATATTCTCTTTAGTCTTTTAAGTCTCTTTGCTTTTTTTGGTCTTTTACTTTTGCTATGTGTTGTCTTTTGCTATCTATCTCTTTGGTGTATTTTGTCTTCTTAATTTCTTTTGCATTTTTCAGTCTGTGTTTCTTTCGTCTCTTTTGTCATCTTGTTTATTTTGTGTCGCTTATTTAGTCTCACTCTTTTTGGTGTTTTCTATTTCTCTGGTATGTTTGTCTGCTCTGTCTCTTTGGTCACTTTAGCCTTCTTAGTTTCCGGGATTTTTTGATTTCTTTGATTGTATTTTTTTTACTGTTTCTTTAGTATTGTTAGTCACTTTGTTCTCTTTGGTCTCTCTGGTCTTTGGTCCCTTTATCCTCTTATTCTTTGGGAGGTCTCTTTCAGTCACTTTGATCTTTTTGGTATCTTTAGTCACTTTATTCTCTTAATTCTATTTTCGTGCAACTACGCCGAAGAATGTTCTGGTGTGGAATATGTTACTAGAAAATAAATTAATGTAAACTGAATATAATTTAAATGGAGCAATATAAATTTTTATTAAAATTTAAATATATACAAGTCGAACTTTAAAGTCGAAAACTTTAATAAACGTAAATTTACAATTGGAACATGTAATTAGAAAACTACTCCCATCATCAGCCCTAATTTTACAAGAGATTAATGATACAATAAAATTGATGAATTACAGAGGGGTTCTTACCTTAAAGAATGTTTAAAATTATGACGTTATTTTGAAGGTATTAAATTTGACGTTTTGAAAAGATTACATGATTTTTAAAAGCTTTGGTAAAAACAACATTTTCTAACAAACATTCTCTAAGGTAAGAACCCCTCTGTAATTCATCAACTGTATCATTAATCTCTTGTAAAATTAGGGCTGATGATGGGAGCAGTTTTCTCCCGAAAGATGTTCCAATTGTAATTTTACGCTTATTAAGGCTAAACCGGACGGTGGTTTAGTGTGTTTCTGATCCGTAAGATGTCGATGCAAAAAGTCCAAAAGTTCTAACGCTTTTTTTGAGAAAACGGTACACTATTTTTTTTATTTGAAGATTGATTTGTACTTACATTTTTCGTACAATTTGCGCGTCCGAGTAAGTTTTTTTCTCAAATGTATATTTAAGAAAAAAAACTTGAATACTTATACTTACAATAAAAAATTCAAAAAAGTGGCACACAGCGACGAAAGAGCGTTTTTTTTTATGAATTTACGTTTTTTGTTTTTACATCTAACAATTGCAACCCTATCGAAACAGGATTTTTAAGTTTGCCTTTGATCCAGCCGCCGCGCGCTGATCCCTTTCCCCGCGCCTAAGCATAAGTTAGTATTTGGCCCGACTGCTTCCTGTAGGCGATATAGGATTTCCAATTAGAGAAAACTGAATTTATGCAAGTACTTTTATTTTGATGACCTTGGTTTAAAGAACATTAAAATGATCATTCTGCAGGTAAATTATTCTTCCTGACACCCTAGTTTTTGATCCTCGTAACTAAAATAAATACAGTGTGGTGATAAAGTAACGAACAAAATTTATAATTGCGTTATTTATTGTTTTTAAGCAAAACTCTTTTTTGAGAAAATAACACTCAAAAATTGAAACTTATTTTTGCAAATTATTGCAAACAAAAACTAATAGGTACTCGTAAATTTGACTTGAAATTAAATGTTTCAATTGGAACAATCGGAACGCTTACTTTTTTATGGAAACGTTACAGCAGCACGTTACTTAGACTTTTTGCGGTTTGATTTAGTGCCTCCAAGTGACGTCTTTAGAGCGGGACAAAATAGAAGAAAACTCGAACGAACAAACCGGCACAGATTTTTGGTTCAGTACTAAAAAATATCGAGTGACAGCGTAGAATTTTGGATTCACTTGTAAACGTCGCAAAAATTCTTTATAGGGACCTGTGATCACTTCTTTATAAAGATTTATTCGAGAATGCAGCCACAAAATACGGCAAACTCAATGAATCTAGAGTCAAAGAAGTCTACAAGAACCAACCCGACGTGGAAATTAAACCATGTGTCTGGTTCACAAGTCACTTTTTACGAAATTTGAGGCACCAAGAAGTTTTTAGTTGAAAATCAATATCCGCAAATAAAAATTACAAAATTTATAAACAATTAAGTAAACAAAAAAAATGTGGTTACGTTTTTTGCAAATATTTCAAAAACTATTTGAGATTAGAAATTTGAAAATAGATCCTTAAAGAGCAGGAAATTTCTCAAAAAAAGTCCTACCTCCCGGAATTGTCAATATTTATAATTTTAATTTAGCGGCGAAAAAAGGCAAAATCGAGCGGCTCAGCTCCAGTACGCGCCGACCAAATCTGACAAATAAAAAAATATATTTTATCGTTCGACACTGTCAGAATTTTCAAATTTTCGCTTGTGTAAACACTCGCTGTCATAAAATAATGAAAATGACAGATAAACGTCAAACTATTTTTATGAATTTCAAGCAATTTAAAGGCTTTCCGGGGTTGTGTCCAACGACAAAATGTTGTATTACACGCGTTCCTGTGTCGATTGAACGCTTTACGCCACTCGGGGCTCACAATAGCATTCGTTTCACTCGTACTTTTATAAACCCCTTGTGGCATAAAGCGTCTAATTTACACAGGAACTCGTATAATAAACTACTATTAAGTCAGTAAATATTAAAATTAAGGAATAAAATAATTTAGGTATTATCTGGACATATCAATAAACAATAATCCGTCGGTAAAAAAATTTTACCTCAGTTTTTCTATTAACAATGCATTTGCTAATTACGGCAATTGTTCTTGTTAAAAGTTAACATACAAACCCTGATAATTGTTAAACTAAAATCCTGAATTTTGTTCCCTTCTTGGAGCTGTTCCTTGAAGGCTTAAAGATATCCGTTGGAAAAAAAATTACTTGTTTATTAACAAACTTAAAAACATAAATAAAACAGTGAATTTTTTTTTTCAATTATCTCTACTGATAATTATGTTTTGTTATTGCTGAAAGCAATACATATATAAATATTTTTTTTAATTTTTAACACCTATTATTTAAAAAATGTTATAAACAAATGCATAGTTTATGATTTTCAAATTTTTTTTTTGAAATCTAATCCGTAATGGAAATAATGATTAAAAAAAAACGTTTCTTAAAAAAAATATTGGTGAAAAACTCTTTTGTTAATTTTTTTTGTTGCTAAAGATTAATATTAAGAAACCGTTTTTTTTAAATCATTATTTATCTTGCTCTTCTATATTATGGAAGAAATTATTTTTTACTTTTTATTTGTTTGTTTTAAAAAAATTGTTATAAACAAATGAATTTTTCGGATATATCTTTCTTAATTCTTTCAAAAAGACTGAAAACCATACATCGTTTGTTATGAAAAAAAATTGTTTTCTATTTTTTATTTAATTTTTTTGGTTTTCGTGCACCTTTTTTATCGTTTTTAAAATAACTTATAAACTATTGACGATACAACAAGAACACTTAAATGTTTTTTTATTCTCTGTGAATCAATGAACAAATTGAGCTTTAAATTGAAGCTCTAACTCTATTATTTACTAACTTTTTGTTTATTATTTATTAAATCTGAAACAACAAAAATTATTTACGACTTATGAACTTAAATATCTTATTAACTATTAATAATACGGATATTGATTTTCAACAAAAAAATTCTTGCTGCAATTACGAATCGAACGACATGAACTTGTGAACCAGAGTTTTTGTGGATCTACAATATGGGTTATATTATTGGAGCTACACCTGACCGTCTTATTGGGGAAAATGGCATCGCGGAAATTAAATGCCCGTCTTGGGCTGGGGATAAAACCATTTCAGAGGCCATAAATGCTTTTTAAAAAAATATATCTAGACAAAAATGGTCATTTAAAACGAGGCCATGACTACTACTACCAGATCCAAGGACACTCCACGTCACAGGCGAGGAGTTTCATTGTGCGATTTTATTGTGTGGACTCCTAAAGACATGAAAATAGATTGCATATATCCAGATCAAAACTTTTGACAGAGATTGAGCTCCATTTTTGGTAACATCAGTTGTCAACTTTTCTACCAAATTTATTACAATTAGTGTTGAGGCATTTGACTTAACTCCGGATTTATTTTCTTTGTTTTTTGAATATCTGTTTATTTATGTTCAACGTGGTTGGCTGCTGTCACAAAAAATTAAATTATAATGTCAGTATTGTAAAAAATAAAGAGTACATGTTTTGGTTTTGTTACTCCGTACTTCGTATCTAAAATTGCGTCGAAAGAGAAGAGTTGGGTACGATCGTCCGTTGACAAGAATCGAGCTATTGAACAATTAGCCTGTATTATTTAGGCTTCCCCGTTGTTTTTTATATTATCTGGTGCATTCTATTTTTCCTGTTGTTGGGAAAAAAATGTTTTGGTAACACTATTTTGTACCTTTTACGTATAATTTACTAAAATGAACTCGTATTTTTAGGATTCCCCGTTTTTTATAATATCTATATTTTATATTATCTGGTGCATTTTCGTGTGTTGTCAGAAGAAAAATATTTTGGTATCACTATTTTGTACCTTTTACGTGTAATTTACTACAATGAATATTTTAGGGTTTCCCGTTGTTTTTTGTGCAAAAGTTGCATATTTTAGTCACTCAAAACCAACGTAAAAAAACACCTAAATTTCAAATGTTGGACAAATATCTTTTCAAGATTCTTTGTTGTTGAAAAAATACAATTGTTGTATATCACACGTGACCGAAATGCTATTGTAAGCCGGGAGATGTGTATCACTCGTGTTATCGCACTCATTATTGAAAAATCTCACTAGCATTTCTGTCACTTGTAATATGTATAATATACTATTGGTAACATTATTTGTACCTTTTACGTACAATTTACGACAATTAACTTGTGTTTTTAGGATTCCCCGTTGTGGTTAATCCTATTTAGGACAATCTTTTTCTTGAAGTTTGCTATTTGTTACATTTCGCATTGAATATGGAGTTACATCTATTAATAATTTTAACAGATAAATCAGGTGTCTCTATTTTTGAACATGATGGACTGTGCTACCTTAGGTTGTATATTATAATCATGTGGATACTGACCTCTATTATTCTGGCGCATTTCAACAGCATTAAAATATTTTCCAAAAATGGTTTAGGTTCATTTTAAAAATTACCATTTTCCTACGATGCATTAATTATTAACTTTGGCCGTACAAGATTCCTGCTTTGTGGTGCGCACAACCGACCAGAATACTTAGATACTTGCATGTAATATGATAGCCCGACCCATTTCGTAAATTCTACAAAATCGAAATTATATTCTCCAGTTTTATAGCTCTGTCGTTACACGGAACGGATCGATGAGTCATTCCACTCGCACGTGTCCCGCGGCGGCAAAAATTGTCAAAGGAAAGTCAAAAATCCTGTTTCGGACGAATCTATCAGACCAATTTTAAAAATTCAAACGGTTTTGTAATCTGTGGATCATGTAGAAGCGTCGCTGGCTAGCAGATTTTTGATTTTTTTTTTGTTTACATAATTTTTTTTGAAAAAATTTTTTAAACAAATTTTTTTGTAGAAAAATGAAATGGTGGCGCAAATTCTACTTAGAAATGGATTCTAAATACGTTTTTGTTTAAACAATTTATTCAATCATTTCTTTGTCGCACACTTGATCTCCTGTTTAGCCTTAAAGTTTGTGGAGTTCGACTTCAATATATTTAAATTTACTCCACTTTGATTCATCGACATTCTTCTCGTTTATAAATTTTTGTATTATCAATATTCGGAGTTTGGTAATTCGGATAATTGGATAATTAATCAAGTGTGTTCTTAATCCGGATTAACGAGTTATCACTTTTTGAGTAGTAATATTGATAAAATAGTTTCTTCTAAACGGTAAAAAAAATCATTTATGAAAACATAATTGAAATTAAAACTTACAGGAAGGTTTATTTTTGAGATTCCTGCTATGTCAATATATCAGCAAGAAAAACAAAATTCATATGATCCTTTAGACACAAAAATCGGAGATATCAACTCTTCAAGTAATTGTAATAATAACTTGATTATTACAACTATTGTTCACAAATAATTAACAAATCCAAACAATAAAAGAAAAGTGAGTGTGCTTGATGGACCACACATCAGAAGTGAAACTTTTTATGCGATATACGTATATTAAGAGGGGGGTTCGACGTTTGTCACACGCTAGGTGGCGCCACGGGTAAAAAAACAAGGGTCCCGTTTTGTTAAGTTTTACGTAAAAGTATTGATATAAATAGCATTTACTTATTATTAATAGATAGCCGAAAGTTGTCCCTTGGACCTAATGCCATTTTTTTGGCTGGTGATGGTCAATAAACTCGGAAATAAATTATTAAATTCCATTCATTTTTGAAATTTCATAGTAACGAAATTAGATGAAACTCGTTACAGACTTGGCGGAAGCTTTTAAAAAGTCACTGCTAAACCCAAAAGTGATCAACTTTGCGTTTAAATCGAAATATCTTGACCGAATTGACCGAAAATTTGCCAGCTTATGTCTGACAGCCCCTGAAAAGTGACAGGGCACGAGTATTGAACAGTGTTTTTTGTATTCGTTCCAGCAAAATGAGAAAATTTAAAAGAAATTTAAATGTCTTGATCAGGGGTGGGTCATATCTACCAGTTAGGAAATTCCAGTGTCATAAACCCTTACCTGACCCAATTTAAAATCGCGAACAAGGTTCCTTTATTCAAATCTTTTTAAAACCTTCATTCCCTCTCATACAAGCTTCCATTTCATAACATGCTTTCTGACAATAACGACATCACTCAGTTCAACCGTCACAATCAGTAAACGAAGTTCTATCAAAATATGGAAAAAAAACATCAATTTGGATGAAGCTGAAAATTGGTTCAGGTCTTAGGTACACTATAACAAATAAAATATCAAAAAAAGATCAGACAAAAGTTTTAGATCATGCAATTACCTACAAAAATTGTTTCCATACTTTTTTTCCTACGAATTTGATACAAAAAAGCGATCTATTCGTAATGCATACTAATATTGTATGGTTTGGTTGGATTTACCGACAGATGAATTGATAGTTTTGGTTATTATTTATTATGTAATTATTGTTTTTATTTTATTTTTTCGTTGTATTTTATGTGTTATTGTAGCAAAGTATATAATTTGTTTTTATGTTTTACTTAACACCAACTTCAAAATTATAAAACAATTAATAATTACATAATAAACAATAATTTACTAAAAACAAAAATAGCTCATAATAGTCAGGTCAAAACAGACATTTCAATTCCCATTTGGAAATTTTGTTGAATAAGGGAGGGGTCGTCAAAGGACTGTTCTGTCGTAGCTAGCGGCAATATGGGTTTTTCGGCCACACTGTCGGCCACTTTACTGTTTATTAGGGTCTCAGGTAGACTTCGCTGTAAAAGATAGAAAATATTGGAAAACACACCCCATCTAGAGTTGAGTAGTTCCATCGAGTGGTAAGTACCGTTACAATATTATTTTGTTGAATGTGAACAATGGGGGCCATCTAGTAGTCAGTTGACGTTTTACATATTTTACCCTGGCTTCTAACCTGAACATGTTGAAGTGGGCGTGGTCGGACCCCGCTCTTAAGTATAAGTAATATTTTAATAAATATAATAAGTATAATATTTTTAGTTTTATGGTTTCATTTTAACTTCAATAATAACTTACTATAACGACTTTGCCGAGCTCCCACAATTCATTAACTATTGCGAAAATACGTCATCACTAATACCACATTTGCCATTTTCTCTGGTCCAGACTAACGCGAAACATCGCCTGCTGTTAACCTGCTGTCAGTGTGACGCACATGTAGGTTTGTTTTCACGTTCCGTCTAATTTTGATTTGTTTTCTTTTATACAAAAACAGGTAGTGCGAAAGTGTTACACAAGGTGATGACAAGAAGTAAATGATTTGAACTTTTGAACGCTTTGGCAGAGTCACCAACGTATTTGGTGAAGATTGCCCTCTCTCAAGGACGTTCTTTAGTTGTGTTCAGCAAGTTAGGTAAGCGCGACCGTTATCATTTTTTGGTGTTAATGTGATCCTTGAGCTTTACTTTGTTGATGGTTTCTGATGTCTTATCATTTTTTAAATATTCAGTTATTCTAATTTATTGTCTATGCATATTAGCAACATGGACGTGAATATTGGAGTACAACATGAGGCAAAAATCCAGATGTTGTTTGAGAAGTTCTTGGAAGCAAACTTTGAAATAAAAAACGACACCTATCTCAGCCGATTGCTTACGCATCTGTCCAATCAAGAAAAGCCAGGTTGGATATTACACTTTTTTTGTGGTTTAATTAATTGTGAATATGTTTCAGTGGATACAACACTGATGGACAACCATTTCTTTTCTGAATGGTTAGTTCATGCTGTTACCATTTGGGAGAGCAACAATGTTACACCATCTGTAAACATCTCTTCATTTACTTTAACTTTATCAAGCTTTCTATCCAGAAATGAAACAAAGTTTGCATTCTTAAGCTCTAACAGTTTCTATGAAAAGTTGATACAGATTGTTAAGGTTAGACAGATGGATGTAGCCCCTTCTGTAAAACTGGGTTACATTAAACTCTTGAGCTCATTTCTAGAACACAAGTCAGGTATTCAGTGGATAACATCACATGATCACTGGACTGATGTTCTTAAATTTACTTTAACAAATCAAACAGTGTACATTACCAAAGAGGGCTGTAAATTCATGTCAAAGATTCTAGAACAGACTATAGATCATCATGAGCCCTTTTGTCACAATGTTGTGAAACAAATAATGGTGCCTTTCAGTGAGGATGGCTGTAATGCTATAAGAGGTACAGGTGAAATTATGGAGATCAGTGATGAAATAGTCCATAAACAGATTGGATCTACTTTACAATTATTGGCAACTATTCTCGAATATTTTTTAGAAAGTGTTCTTTTTGCTCAAAATGATTGCAGAATTGTTTTGATTTTTTTGAGAGATTTTCACTTGGAGCAACATATTTGCAACTACATGATGATTGCACAAAATAAAGTTCTGATATTCGATTTAGGGAAGATTATGTTTATGATGCAGATCTTAGAGTTGTACATTAGAGTGATCTCTGACACTTTGAAAATGGCCAATGTATCAACTTCTATTAGAAAAATAATGAGTGTTTTTACAATCAACATTTCAAAAGGCTACTATGAAAATGTTATGAATCTCTGCTTTTATGGACAATATTATTGGAACTTGATGGGTTACAAAATTCCATGTATCAAAGTGAATAAAGATAATGAGCCCATATCTTTTGCCAATCAACTTCTTGTTATCCAACTTCTTCCAGTTTTTGCTGTTGGAATGAAGTACTGCCACAGTGACCACCAGGATTTAATAGCTGATGACTTTAGGGACCAATACATTCAGAAACTTTTTATGATGATGTGTGAAAACACTGTGAGAATAGCTTACAGCTGGAGACATTTCCTTGTTGCTCAATCAAATTTGTTTGACATTGCAACAAAAGGTATAATGTACATGATGAAGTCTCGAAAGTACTACCCCAGAGAACGTGCCGCGATGGCCTTCCAATCATTTGTTTACTTATTAAAGGATGTCACGGAAGCTGTTAAAGAAACACCAGAAAAGTTGGCTATATTCACCTCCCAAGTCAGTTTCTTCTCCTTGTTATTCGACGCCGTCGTCGTTTTTATTGAAGAATTTCAAATTACGTGGAGAGACAGTGTGGAAACGATCTGCGTTATGGCAATATGTTCTGATTTTCTTGCCGTACCTACCTGGGCTATGCAGCTGGTAGTAAAGGCTTTGAAATTGGTGAATGTTTCTATGGTGAAATACATGTCTCCAAATTTGGCACTTCTGGTTGACAAAACACACGGTACTACGTTTACTGTGATGGGGCCGCTGCTACACACGAAACTGCTCGATATGACCTGGGAAGTGAGGGATTCGGCGTTGGAGGTGGTGTGCACCATTTCACAATTGTCCAGTACAAGTAAGTTGTTTTTAGTTTTTTTTTTTGTAGAATTAATGGGTAGTGATTTTAAGTTGTAGAGTTGTAGTTGCGCAATAATTGTCCAACACTGAATTTTGTTTCACAATTGGATTACTATTGAATACTTTTTTTTAAGTAAAATTAAAATTATGGTTACAAGGATCCGAAAAATAGCGATAGCTCATTCGATTCGGGATTTTATTCTGAGAAATACGTTTTTTTCTTTGTTCCGCAAATAAAAATTACAATAATTATTGTTATTAACAAAAAACTAAAAAAAAGGGGTTTAGTGTTTTGGCAATAACACAAAAACTAAAAGTGATAGAAAAAAGATTTTAAAAAGAGGAGGAAATTTCCTATGAAAAACTCCCAACTCCCGGAGTTCTATCTCCATTATTAATAATTTTAATTTATTTAATTTAACGCTGAAAATAGGGCTCCGCGTATAGTCTGGTTCATAAGTCACCAAAAATTATGATTGATTCGTAATTGCATCAAGAATTTTTTAGTTGAAAATCAATATCCCCAAATAAAAATGACAAAAGTTATAAACAATTAAGTAAACAAAAAAAAAACGTGGTTACGTTTTTTGCAAGTATTTCAAAAACTTTGAGATATCCGAAATTTGAAAAAACAGCCTCAAAGAGCAGGAAATTTCTCAAAAAAAGTCCCGGAATTGTTCCGGCAATATTTATAATTTTAATTTAACGGCAAAAAAAGGCAAAAACGCGCGGCTCAGGGGGTCTACCATTGAGATCGGTGAGTGAGTGACATGGTATAATTGGTTGTCTACATTACCGTACTTCGTAGATTATTGTAAATAAACTTATTACGAAACTTATAACTAATAAATAATAAACTAATAAAATAACTAAACGGCCTAAACCGTAGATGGTCTAAATTTGAACGTCTAGTAACAACGAAGTCTCCTACACTCTTTTCAAGATTATCAAGCCGTAATAACACTCACAAAAGTGACGCCATTTGACATTTCTCGTCGTAAACAAACACAAACGCAAATTTCGCTTAATAATCGATGACTTTTCTCGAATGGCAATTTGTATGTGACTTATTTGACATTTCTCGTGAGTTGAAAAATTCAATATCTAAATACTCAAATAAAGCGTTGAGAGTGTTGTAAATAAACTAAACCTTTAATATTGAGTTAAAAAAGGAATAAATATTTAATTTAGAGTTTATTCCCTGCCTTGGGGTCGTTAAGAAAGAGTGAGGTTATGTCTGTTTATTGTTTATGTAGTAGTGTGCATTGGATTAATTATTGCATTTTAACTGATTTTAACCGTATTTTAACATTAGTTCGCTGTATAGTTTGCGCCCTTAAACAGCTAGAGACACCACCTCACTCACTCAACGATGTCAGTGGTAGACCCCCAGGGGCTGTTATTACTGGAGGAGTGTCAGATCAATTAAATAGTATAATTGGACCACAGAAATAATCGAAACTGTGGAGAAAGGTTGTTTTACAATAACTTAGGCTTAATATCAACATTTTACTATATACACAATCATAATGAATAATGAAAGAATGAAAAATTAAGTGGCGGAGAATTAGACCTACAATGCTGGGTACTCCATACTCATTGTAAAAATCTTTAAAAAAAAAATCATTTAAGTACTTAGTAGAAAGTGTATGTTTACTTACTTTTGTCTAACTTTTCTAAGGTGTTCTATATTATACAGGAACTTAAAAAAGTCATCCTACATTTTGTCTTTAGCATAAAATATGTTTAAAAAAAAAATCGGGAAGATCTGGAAAATGGATTCCAGTCTAAATTATAAATAGTTACGTACTGAAGTGTCAGGAAAATGATCCATTACTTACGAGGAGCCGCAGTGAGATACGAGGTACTCCGTGCCGAGAATTTAACAAGGCTCCGAGTAAAGTAAGTCATTTTACTGAAGAGTCGTGTTTTTTTTTCTGAAATCCCCAATTTTAATGAAAATTACATAATATGCATTAATTTAATTAATTGCATGGACGATTTTCTACGTACCTATCTAGTAGTACGTTTCTTTGTTTCTAAGGTGTCAGAAATTACAAAATAATATGTAAATGTTTTCGTGACTAGTCAGGGAATTGCAAAATAGTATTTTCACTCTGGTTTCAGAAAAATAAATACAGTTAGTTAAATATAAACTTTTATAATATTTGACGATGCTATATGATACAAAATGAGCAGTGCAAAAAACTCTTCACGCACATGGAACACTATACTTTTTCTATGACTATAAGACTATAAGAATTTTGGGAAAAGTAATCTCAAGTTTTACCCCTTATTTTTGCTAGGATAAATAAATTTAATGAAAAAAAAAAAAAAAAACATTTTTTTGTCTGTGCCAAAAAGCACGCGTGCTACTATTTTTTCAATGTGTGAAGTTATACTTTAGAAACGGGAGTAGAAAAAACGTATTGAAAAAAAAAATGGAGACAAAATTTTTGATTCCAGAGGCCCCTTGCACAAAAAATACAAGTTACAAATTGTAATTTATTATGTACTTGTATTTATTGTGCAACGGGTACTGGGGGTGTTTTAAAAATATTCACAAATGTGAAAAACCATAAGAAATAGATAAGCAGCTAAAGAGATCTTCATACCGCCTATACAACGCGGCATCCTTTGTGTCTGGACTTCGATAAAAAATGTCTTCATATGGATAGACATGAAATTTTGACACAATAAGGATGTAAGAATAAGCGCTTGATCAAATAATACTTGAAAAGTAAAACGAATAATCAAAGGAATCCTTTGTTGTTCTGATGCATTATCTTGAACTGGATGAATTGGTGTATAATCTTTTTTGCTAAAAATTAAAAATATTATACCTACGTATATCAAATATATTCTTACCTCTCAATTACCTATACTGGATTATTAATGCTTTCTTGGATTTGCCGCAAAATGGTAATTTTTATCGAGCAAAATTTATCTATGGATTTTTTTTTATCGTGCAAAACCTATTTCAATATCAAGTATTCCAATCTTCCGTTTACAGTATTTTATCGGACATTTTAAATATTTTATTCTACAAACCACATTAAAATACCGAGAATTTCATTCCTACATTTTTTAAATATAATGTTGTAGTCTCACAGCCCGATTTTATGTTCTGGGTCGTAATTTGCGATTAGGTGCAATGGATTAGGCAGTAAGGCTCAATTTCATGTTTCATTTTGATTGAAATTGATCCTTACTGACTGGTTATTTTAGTTACGACGTTTCCATAGCAACCGGCATTTGCGACCAGTCGCAAATCAACACGAAATCGGGCTGTTAGTTACAACTTACTATACACTTATTATAAACCTTTTGGAAATGTAACATTTCAATCTTAAAAAAATGTATTAAATATACCTACCAACGTACGTGTACCTGAGTACTTATTAGAAATATTAATTTCAACACATTCAACACAATCTAATTTTCCTCGGAGAAAAATTCTTAGCGTCATCTGCCAGTTAGTTGCCCAAGTTAAACAGCGCCAAATTGATCTAGCTCGATTAGAGATTTAGAATCAATGTTGCATTTGTCATGCATTTTTAATGCATTTTCCCATTTCCAAGCTCGTGTTCAAAGCAAACATATTTATGCGTATTGCTTGTGCTCAAAATGTTCAGAAGTAAAACCCGCAATTATTGTGATTTTACGATATTGCCCAATATTTACGGCAGACACCCAAAATATATGCGCTTACAAGCGATTTTTTTTCTCCCATTTAACAGTTATAATTTCTCAAAATAAAATGTGTCATGTCATTCTACAAACATTGTAGATTGTATGTGATGTAATTGATGATCAAGTTGTAATAAAATTAATTTCACAATGACAATTGGAGTGATATCATAAAGGTGTTCATTTACAATTCGCATTTATGACGTAGTCGTCTGTACTGGGTAACTGATAAGGAATGATTTGCAATTTGAGGGAATAATCCAAAGTATTAATTCCGATATTGTAAGTAATTCAGTAAGAATCTTATGTCGAAGGATTTGGAGGGTTTATTCAAGAGTTTCATATTATAACAATTTGTTCACGCCTATCACGAGTGGGGGTGCTTACCCCTCCTCCCCCCATCGGTCTGTCTGAGACCACTCTGTATTCATCAATTCGGTATTCAACATTCATCCTGTAACAAACCCTATAACTTGTACTTGTACACGACTCGCAAATAAACATCATTTAAGTATATTATCAAATCATTGGTCCTTCGAGAATATCGCGACTCACAATACACCGCAACACAATTTTCCCCCGATTTTTTGCTAAAATTACCTGTCCGAGGTTGGGTTGTATCCAGTCTGGTTAACTATGTACAGTGATCATAAAGTTCCGCACCAAATTCATAATTTAGTTATGTAATTTTTTTGCGAAAAACGATCGAACAGGTCGATTTTTGTTTTCAAATTGTCATTTTTTGACATAAAAATTTTGTTGATGACGTCATTTGTTTTTGAAATATGACACCGTCATCAATTTTTTGAAATGGTGACCCCCAACTTTTTTTTTGGATTTTAGATACACTTTTCAATTCTCTATTCAACAAGACTAAAAAGTGATACCTACCTGATAGATATTTAACAAATAGTGAATTCAATCTGTCCTCTGATCCCAAATACTTTTGGAAATTTATTAAAAGCAAATCGACTAACAAAAATATCAGTTTCCCCATGAAATTTGACAACACTTTAGAAAATCATGTTGATCTATGTAATGCATTTATTAAATCTTATTTGTATATGTTACGGTTAAAGTGTTTACTTGGCTAGTTTATAGACCAGCTGGATAGTGTACAAACTATCCAAATGCTTAACAAATGTTTAACTTAAAAATGTTTTTTACTTATTTTATTTTTTGTTTTGTCAATAATGTACATAATTATGTACCTATACTGTAAAAACATTTAACTGCGTCAATAAAGACATTATTATTGTTATTATTATAAGGGTCAGACGTTTCTTTGCAGCTCCCTGAAAGTTTTTTAAAAATTATTTTAAAAATATCCGAACATGTATACATGTGAGATGTAATATACTCAACCAATTTCAAATAAAAACCTCAACAGAATTATTTTATACGTCATTTGATGCACTTTCTTTTATCTAAATCTTATTTTGCACACGTGAACGTCAAGTGGCCCTCTTACAGTGTTTTTATTGAATTATGACCACTTTTAGATTATAACAGCCTGTTTTGTAATCTAATTATTATTTGGGTAAAGTACATTTCTTAGGTTGTAATTGTTGTAATGTAATTGTGAGTGTAAAACTAATTAAATACTTTCTAACAAGGGCATACAAATGTAAAATAACATAAAATTTGGAAGCCTTTTGGAAATGTGAGTTATTATTGACTAATACAAGTACATACTACACCGCAAGTACAAGGTGTTACAGAATGAGTTTCATCTAGTCGTCTGCGGATTTTTTGTTACGAAAATAGTTATATTTTTAACCGACTTCAAAAAAGGAGGAGGTTCTCTATTCGACTGTATATGCACAGCATAGGAAACAAACAGCAGGCTAACTCCCACTGGCGGGAACACTTCGCGCAGACCGCCGCGCAGGACACCATCGGAGAGGAGAACGGTTCATAACGTGTCGATATCGCACAGAGGTGTACTCGGAATATTTTCATCCGTCCGCGTGGCTTGTGTGAATGTCGCATTTGGCAATCCATCCGGCTCCGGCTATTCGCCGCGTGAAAAGATAATATATGCAAGCCGGATGACATGATCCGCCCATTTTCAACCTTTCGGAGAAAGGTGCTTTTAGGTTTATGATGTTTTCAAGAAATGGCCGGATTTTCCATCTGTCCCGTACTTCTAATTTATTTAAAAAATCCAAAAAATCCTTTAAAAATTGAATTTGGTAGTCAAGATCTTTGAAAGCAAGCGGCATTACATTTCTTTGACGGCGAATTTGTGATAAATTTAGTACGTCAAAAAGCTTGTCCATTCTTTTCAAGAACTCTGAAGTTTTTGATATGTTCATAAAACATTTTAATAAACTTCCAAGACATTATTTCATTGCCTAAATAAAAATCTGCAAGGATTTCTTTCAATGTTGCAGAAGGACAGGATGTATGACAAAAATAAGAGGCCAGAGGTTGCTTCCAATTTGAATCTGTATATACACCTCTTAGCATCAGTACACACGCTGTCAGAAAGGGTTAAAATATTTTTTAGACTATGATTACGAAAAAGGTGATTTTACGTCCTTTTTTGGAGCCGTAAAGTTTTACTTTTTCAAACTCCACTTTTTTGGGACTGATCTGTGAGAATTTGACAGATGTGTACAAAAAAGTAAACTTTACGGCTCCAAAAAAAAGAGGCCATACAAATACCTTTTTGGTAATATTATGTTCTACTTTATTTAAAAATTCGTTTTCATAATTATTGTATCGTAATCTGTGATAGGTACATAATTATTTTAGTATTTAATGTGTGAATTATGTAGATCAAATTAAGTTAATAAAATTGTATAACCTGATACAAGTATTTACTTTATTATTTATTAAATTATTTATTTATACCAAAATGCCAAAATAAACAAATATACAATCAGTCTCTATATCAAATTACATTCGGAGTTGAAGAAAAAGCGTATGGAACTTCGTTCCTGGAATTGTACGTTAGGAGCAATAATTCTGAGTCCGGCCCTGGCGTCTCATCTGCAATGGCGGCTCCGAGGTCAAATTTTTACGCTCACTTAGATCAAAGGTGGCGCGGAGAGTTAGCCTGCTGTTTGTTAACCGACTTCAAAAAAGGAGGAGGTTCTCTATTCGACTGTATATATGTTTTTTTTTTTTTTGTATGTATGTTCGGGCATAACTTCTTTGTTTATGAACCGATTTCAATTATTCTTTTTGCGTTGGGTTGAGTATGTCTCCAAGGTGGTCCCATTTTAATTTCATTCATATTGAACGTAAGACTTCGGAGTTATAGCAGGAAACTCTTGAAAATCAGATGGAAATGTGGTGATTGGATATGCTTGTGCGCGCATAACTTCTTTGTTTATGAACCGATTTCAATTATTCTTCTTGCGTTATATTCAGTATACCTTCAGGATGCTCCCATTTTAATTTAATTCGTATTGGACGTAAGATTTCGAAGTTATAGAAGGAAATTCCTCAAAATCAAATGGAAATGTGTTCGAATGACGCTACCTGCTCGAAATAAATGGTTTATGGCCTCAACCCAACCCCATTGACAAGCCGAGAAAAATAAACTGTGGTCAACGACGTGATTTATTGTGTCTTACCGAAACCGACTTCAAATATAATTTATTTGTTTATGAACCGATTTCAATTGAATCGTTTATTGTTAAAACAAGCCAAGTAACATTTTGCAAACTTTTCATGAAACGAAAAGACTATGGCAAATTCATCTACAATTGCGTTTTACTATGCCCTTGGCATATAAGCACTATTAATTAGTTGCAAATTTTAGCATACATGATATGGTACGTGGATGCTTTCTGCACCAATCGATTTATGTCTATAATATACAGGCTGTCCCATTTAAAACTCCCCAGTCCGGATTTCTCCGAATTGATAACTGTGATTGAAAAATCCCCGAACAGGTCGATTTTATTTGCCAGGGGCACATCTTTTCAGATTCTTTTCAAGTTTCGACGCTTTGCCCTCTTCGCGAGGGGGCTGTTAGCCTCAAAATCTTAAATGGCACTATGGGTTGAGTGATACCTCATTTGGAAGGTATTGAAGGCCTATCTACAATTTTTTGCAGTTTTGACCGTACAAACAATAATTTTCTATTTTCAACATAATCCACATTTTCTCATGCTGTATCCCATAGAAACTACAAAGACAATCTATTTTCGCGCTCGCGAGGATTTGAAGCGTCCTTACTAGGTCTACCCATCACTTAAAATTGTAAAATAATTAACTTTAAAAAAAAAGAGAAACTGACTTCAAAAAACCCAAAGTAACATATAAGTTAACTAAAAAGTAAAAAATAAGAATTTTTAATTTCAGACTTAAAAATTATAAAACAATTAATAATTAGATAATCAATTAAAAATTCTTATTTTTTACTTTTTGGTTAACTTATATGTTACTTTGGGTTTTTTGAAGTCGGTTTCTCTTTTTTTTTTAAAGTTAATTATTGTATAACCTCTAAAATCAATTTACACTTCAAATGTTATTAAATTATGTATCGGGGAACAATCCGATGAAGGATCCTCTGCCGCCGTGCAATGAAGAGCACCGCGACGCCATTGAGTTGGGACGCCCCCTCAGTGAAGCCCACCGGCACCATTGAGTTGACACCGCGAAAGACGTACCGGCGCCGGCGGCGCGGTACACTTACCACGACTGCTGGCATCAGACACTTACCTTCCAATTGATCGTCGCTAAAGGGTTTAGTAATTGTCGTTTATCATTTGACAACTAATGCGTAATTGGCAGAATTAGCAAATGCAAAAAGAATAGAGCGACACAGAAATAGTTGCTTCCATAGATTTCACATGAATGGCTTATTAAATAATAATTATAGGAAGTTGACAAATATAATACTGGTGGATATTTTATAGGTAACATTGAGGTTATCGATTGTTGATTTCATGAAGACGACTTTTTTAATACATAATAGTTCACGGTTTGTCAATTACTGTTATTTTTCTGTTGTTAAGGTTATTGCAGGTGTTAACGCGAATGACTTCATATATGAATAATATGTAGTTGGAGGGTCCACTCATCACTCAAATCGGAATCAAGGCGGAGCCGGAGGTGTGGCTTACGATTGTTCTGTTTATCGTAATAGTAATGATATGATAAAGTAGGGCTTTCTAGAACTGTGTTACAGGATTTTGTTATCTGTATCAAGTTTAGCTTTGTAGGCGTTTTTAAATTTCGTGTAATCTTTTAAAGATTCTTTATTCTCAATACATCTTAACCAATGTAAATTTGTTCGACTTAGATATATTTAAATTTTTAATTTAAATGTAAATTTTGTTCACAAATTTTTCACGTTGCTCTGTATTAAATCAGTAAAGCGTTCCCGACAGTTCTCTTCTAGGTATGTGTTAGCGCTTGTACCTAATCTGGTAGAGGGGTGTACCACCCCCACTCCTTGCGGCAACTGCACCACTGTTACTTGTCACCAGGACTCAGTACTCAATATACCTTAGAACTAAAATGTGGTCTTATCTCTTATTTGGGAATCCTTTCCCTGGTCCTTCGACATGACGCTAGTCACAACAGTATGTGTCGATCCTTACGGCCTGGAATGTTCTAAATTTTACAAATTTCTTGAACGCCTTCTTTTCTAAACTATTTTCTATAAATTTTTACTGCTTTATATCTGAAACGATAACCAAACGCATTCACTTTCCGGGTGTGTGTCGACGTTTAGAAACATGCGATAGCTTATAGTGCCATCTCTCGTTTTAGAAGGATAGGATGCTGAACACAGTATTTATCTTTCGCGTTTGCATAATTGTTACCAAATTAGTTTGTGGAATTATCCTGTGACCGAGTGTTAAAATCGGTAGACTAATTTTATTTTATATTGTGTGTTGATAATCAAGTTTTGTCGCACTTGTGGTTTAGAAAACTCATCGTCGACTGTTTTCCTAAACGTGAAAGCGGGCGACAAAACATCATCTTATAAAAGTATTATTTAATATAATATTTTTCCGTAAACGTCACAAAAGTAACAACTTAGGTGTCTATTGGCAAGGTAAAAGTGTCACTTTATCTGATTAGGCATTAAAGTGGGCAAAAGTTGCTATTTTATCTGTTTAATCAGAAAAGTGACAGTTATAAATTATTGTTTTCTAAATTATTTATTTGAAAACGTTTGCGTTTATGCAGAGCATAAGTCGCTTTATGGGTCATTATCTGTTCAAAAGTTCTATTTTTAAGTGTTTAACATTAATTAATAACCCATTACAAGTAACCTTTCAGATAAATGTTTAATACCAGTTTTACTAGAAAAAGTGTTGATAAAGTTCCGCACAACATTAATTATTCTGTTAATTGACGTTTTCTGGAAAAATCCTCGGAAGGGTCAATTTTAGTTTTTAAAATCACACTTTTTGACTTTTTGTTACGTCAAAAAGTGTCATTTTGGATCACCCACTCACAAGGACGAGATAAAATTGTTTGTAATTCTGTGGGTTCGGTTCTTTCTATTTTTATCCACCGTTTGATTAGAAATGTTATTTTGGTCCGTACGTTATAATGTGTTACAGTTTATAAACTATTACAACATATTTTTTGTGAATTTAAAAGACACCTTGAATTAAAAATCTTGATGGTCTAGAAAGGTTTTTAGTTTATCAATCGGTCATTAATCTTTATTGATAACAGTGAGCTCTCTACGTTCAAATAATAATGAAATTAAATATAATAATGTTGATGTGGTAACGAGTTTGCCTTTTTTTGGTTTTTAACTTTGATCAATTTACGACAGAAATTAATTTAATGTTATTTTCCTCAACAAGTAATCACAATAGTGATTGTATAAAAATGTATGTTGGGTATTTGTTATGAAAAGTAACTATTTGTAGTTGCTTTTTAATTCTAGTTAGACGCTACCTTTTGTTTACAACGAAAATTACATAGGTTCACACTGTAATCAAAGTTAATTTTTCTGTAAACCATAATCTGATGGAACAATGTTCGCAAATATTTCGTAAAACCTATGTGAATTTATAATAATTGACGCGGCGAAGCAACAGTTTTCCGATATTCGACAAATTGTAGATAAAACGTAAATATTGTTTTTAAATCGGTAGTGTAAGATCACGAGTCCAATATATCAACATAATGTGTTCAGATGTCATTGCAGACCACGTCTGGCTAGTGGAGTGTTTATTAAAATCATGCCCTAGGCTTGATTTTACCGTGCTTATTCGTGATAGTGTTTTGTAAACAAAACAACATGGAAGCTTCTGCATTTATTTACCAATTAAAAATTAAACGACTTTTGAAAAAGATACGTACTGCATCAGCATATTGTGACAATGTGGAACATTTAAAGAAGTTGTTGACACTTCTATGGGAGCAAGAAGAAATAGGTTAGATCTTTGTCGTATTTAAACGTCTGTTGAATTTGTGATTGTAGAAGTTGAGTCTGCGCTGATAACGTTACCAATTTTGACGGAATGGATAAATGGGGCCGTCGTTGAATGGAGTGCCAGAAGGGAAATTCCTGGTACCACTGTCGCCTGGTTTAGTTTGGCCGTAACAAGTTTGTTGTCCAAAAATGAAGAAAGGTTTTGCAAGTTGAACAGCAATAATTTTTTTATCAAATTGGTCAACGTTCTGAACGCGAGACAATCTGGAGTTGCAGATAGTGTAAAGTTAGGTTACATCAACCTACTATCGTCGTTTCTTGCTCACACATCAGGCATTGAGTGGATGATCGCTTGTAATTTTTGGGAAGACATTCTAAAATTTAGTTTGTCGAATGAAGAGCCTGAAGTTGTAGAAGAAAGCATTACGTTCATGTCGAAAATGTTGGAAAATACTGTTGCCGTTGATGAAGGTTTTTGCAATAATGTAATTAAAAAAATGTTACTTCCTTTGGGAGAAAATATTTACAAATCGATTAAAGCGTCTTCAAGTGATACCATGGAAATTACGGATGTGGGTTTGAAACCTACGTTGAAACTGATTGGTGACGTCCTGGAGTATTTTTTGGAGTGTTTTCATTTTGATCGTGGAGATTCTCAAGTGTTAATCATATTTTTAAAAAACTTTCATTTAGAGGAACGGCTCTCCGATTTCATGATTATAGCCCAGTCGAAAAGTTTAGGATTTGAAATCAGCAAAATAATGTACATTATGCAGTTTCTGGAATTGTACGTTAGGGTGGTTACGAACAGCCTCAGTCTGTGTACTATGAACAGCATAATTTCTGGAATGAAGAATAGTTTTTTACAAAACTTTTCAAAGGGATCTTTTGAAAGTTGTTTAAAGTTTTGTGAGTTTGGTAATTTATTTTGGAATCTCATGGATTTAAAACTACCATTCGGTCCGGCAAGAAAGGAGAATGAGCTGGCAGGTTTCGCTGATCAGATGATAATTCTGCAAATTGTGCCGCACTATGCTGCTTTAATTAAATATTGCTGGGAAAAAGAGGGAATTGAAGCAATTTTACTGGAGGAAGTCCGTGATATATATGTTCAGAAACTATTTAAAATGATGTGCCACGACGTTGTTCGAGCTTGCTACGCATGGAGGGATACTCTTCTGTCCTGTTCCGATTTGCTCAATATTGTTTGTCTTACTAACAAACGTTTTAAGAAGTCTTGGAAGTATTTTTCGCGAGAGAGGGCAGTAATAGTGGTGCAGACTTTAATAAACACTTTCACAGATATTGTTAATTGCGCTAAAGAGTGTTCTAGAAAATTTGCCAATTATGTGAATGAGAACGATTATTTATTTCACATGTTCGACACGTTGCGTCTTTTAATTGAAGAGTTTCATATAACTTGGAAAGACAGTTTAGAATCTATAGATTTACTAGCCATTACTTTTGATTTCTTGATGATTCATACATGGCCAGCTTCAGTCGTGGTGCAAATTTTGAAGTTAATCAGTGTGGCCATAACGAATTATATGGCACCAAATTTGGCACTGCTCCTTGATAGTACTTCAGACTCCACCATCGCTTTGTTGGCACCTGTATTATTTTCCAAGCTGCGTAGTGATATATTGGAAATACAATTAGCTGGACTGAAGGTGGTTGCTACTGTTGCACACATAACTTATACCAGTAAGTACTACCGAATAATTATATTACCACCGACATCGACTGTGTAGGTGTCCTGGGGCTCGGTTTTGTGAACGGTTATAAATCTTTGCCTCTAAGCACAGACAGTCGATGGCGGCGCTTATTCTGAAACACAGCCAAAAAATTGTGAAAATTTTTGAAAATTCATGATAGTATATACCAAAAAATAAAAAACAGAATATTTTACAGCAATAAATACAATTTTTAAATAAAAGCTATACAGAGTACAAAGAAGTACCTGAATCGAGAATTATTTATTTTACGCTGGTTTCCAGTGTTAAAATAAAAGAGAAAGAAGCAGTGAAGAAATACCAAAAATAACAATGATTTTGAAATGATCTATCGGGTGTCTAAATAAAAATCTGGTCAAGATTGCCATGAAACAAAAGCGATTCATATTCGGCACGTCGTTGCTAATGTCAATTTAATATTGACACTTTAATAGTGTCAAAAATTGACGTTTCAGTTTTTTAATTATTGAAGCGTAGTTTAAAATTATTTCGTAAGGCGGATCCTTAACAAGAAAACCCGGAAGTGAACGGCCAACAAAAAGGACTGCACAGGTTCTTGATGAAGTTGAAAAAATTATGGTGGAGGAACATCGAACTTTCCTTCGCCCCGTCTATTTCCACAGGTCTATCTTTGTGTTGAAACGTGCCGGACCATTCTCAAAAAGGATTTCAATTTGTACTCATACCGCTTGACATCCGTGCCCGAACTCCTGCCACTGGATCCCCCTCAACGGTTAACTTTTTGCCAGTGGTTTCAAAATACGCTAGCAAATGATGAAGCCACTTTAAAGAAAACCTTTTTTACTGACGAGGCTTACTTTTAACACCCATATATTTGTCGAGACCTCTATGCATCCTGGGCAACGATCAGCGAGCGGTAGGAGAGTAATAGGCCCAATCTTTTTTCAAGGTGAAGTAAAAAAAGTAACTAAAACATACTGATTATTTCAACTTGGGTAACATAAACCTTACTAAACCGAAATCATGCAGCTTTTCTTTGAAGCATTACAGGATGATGAATTGCAAGAAGGGTATATGCAGCAGGATGGGGCACAATGAGGTTGTAGGATCAATTACTCTAATACGAGAATATTTTGATGATAGGGTAATTAGCCGCAACACAAATATTCCATGGCCCCCACGTTCATGCGACTTCACTCCTTGTGATCTTTTCTTATGGCCCTATATGAAAAACACAATTTTTTCTACACCTGTCATTGATTTGCAAGATCTTAGAGATCGGATAAGGGCCAAAATCGATGAAATCAACAATTCTCCAAAATGTCTTTAACGGAGTTAGAAGAAGAGTTGTGCGTTATCAAGAAGCAGAGGGAGGGCGTTTTGAACACTTTACTTAATGAAAATTTCTTCGTTTGTGTTTCATTTTTGATGTTTTGTTCAAAGCAATATTGAGCAGATTTTTATTTAGACACCCAATATGTATAAATTAGTACATACCATGGAGGTATAATATAAGAGGAGAAAACATGGTCACACATGTCACACACATAGTGTTGTTGTTTTTCCCCAAACGTCCCGCCAGTGGCGCAGCATAATGTACGTAGGGTTCTTCGGCATATAAGATTAAATCTAAAATCTCAAGCCAGATCATTACTCTATCTAAATTATTTGCAAGTCTGGAAATAGTATTTTAAGAACGGGCCTGTGCGAGTTGTTTGTGGTTTGGGGGCGTTTGTTACGGAGGTTATTGTGAGGTTAGGAGCTTCAGTTACAGCTGAGACCCACGTTTTTGGAGGTCGTTCGGGATGGGTTCAAGTTCACGAACACGTTTTTGATACATGTGAAAACGATCAAGAGAAATACGAGTATTCTTTTTCATAGTCGCCGTTAATGCACCTCGCAAACGTGGCCAACCGCCGCGAAATTCCCTAGACTGTGAAATTTGATTATTTTGTATAAAAAGTGGCAAAGTAGAGTAAATACTGTATGATAACTCGTGTATAAGGCAATTACTGTCCTCGCTACGCTCGTCGTGCCCTAAACCCGTGCGTGCGACAAAATGCTTATAAAACTCGTATCATAATATACTATTTCCACATCCATCCTCGTCAAATGGTCAATGCAGAATGAGCAACGCCAACGTGTAAACCGATGCAGTGTCCTTTATTTTTAGCCCAAGTGGTTGGCCAAACGTGTAGGCCTTTATGTTTTCTTGCACAGAGATTATGACGTGGATCTGTATTTTATTGTTATTACATTTTATTATTATTTATTTTTCGTGACGTAGTCGTATAGCTTAGAATATTAAATTGTTGTATTTTTACCCACAACTTGTTTTTTTTTCATAACTAGATGTTACAGGTCCTCAAAAAAATTCTTAAATAAAGCGGTTACCCACAACAATTATTTTGTGAATTTTAAAGCCACCTTGAATTGAAAAATTCCTTGATAATTTATAAAGGTTCTTAGTTTATCAATTGGTCATGAACTTGTATTGATAACGTAGAGCTGTGTATGTTCAAATTATTATTAATTGTGTTGCTGCAGTTATTCGAATGAATTTACCACTTTGATCAAAATTCAAGGTACAAGAATGTTATTCTTTTCACCAAGTAATTGCAAACATAATAGTAATTATGCTTAATTGTATGCTTTTAGCAACTATTTTAGTTTTCTTTTTTTAAATACGGGTTAAGCCGCTACCTTGTGTGTACAATAGAAATTACACAGTTCGACACTGTAATCAAAGTTAATTTTGTAAACAATGTAAGTATTTTGAAAAATCTATAGAATTTATCGTTGACGTAACAAAACCACAGTTTTCTGAGCTCAGACAGTTGATGATAATACAAATTGTTTTCTCTATAACATACATACATCGGTATTTTACGATCACGCGTCCATTTTATCGACAAATGTATTTAGATGTTGTTGCAGACCACGTCTGGCTAGTGAAGTGCTTATAAAAATAATAATTTCGCCATACTTGTTCGTGATGTGAGGGTCACTTGTGCGTGTGTTGTAAACAAAACGCCATGGAGGGTTCTGTGTTTATTTACCATTTAAAAATCAAACGACTCTTGAAAAAGATTCTTAGTGCAACCCCACGTTGTGACAATGTGGAACAATTAAAGAAGTTGTTGACACTTCTATGGGAGCAAGAAGAAATGGGTTAGATCTTTGTCGTATTTAAACTTCTGTTGAATTTGTGATTGTAGAAGTTGAGTCTGCGCTGATAACGTTACCAATTTTGACGGAATGGATAAATGGAGCCGTCGTTGAATGGAGTGCCAGAAGGGAGATTCCTGGCACCACTGTCGCTTGGTTTAGTTTGACCGTGACAAGTTTGTTGTCGAAAAATGAAGAAAGGTTTTGCAAGTTGAACAACAATAATTTTTTCATCAAATTGGTCAACGTCCTGAACGCGAGACAATCTGGAGTTTCAGATAGTGTAAAGTTAGGTTACATCAAACTGCTATCGTCGTTTCTTGCTCACACATCAGGCATTGAGTGGATGATCGCTTGTAATTTTTGGGAAGACATTCTAAAATTTAGTTTGTCGGATGAAGACCCTGAAGTAGTAGAAGAAAGCATTACGTTCATGTCGAAAATGTTGGAAAATACTGTTGCCGTTGATGAAGGTTTTTGCAATAATGTAATTAAAAAAATGTTACTTCCTTTGGGAGAAAATATTTACAAATCGATTAAAGCGTCTTCAAATAATACTATGGATATTACGGATGTGGGTTCTGAGTATGTGAAACCTACGTTGAAACTGATTGGTGACGTCCTGGAGTATTTTTTGGAGTCTTTTCATTTTGATCGTGGAGATTCTCAAGTGTTAATCATATTTTTAAAAAACTTTCATTTAGAGGAACGGCTCTCCGATTTCATGATTATAGCCCAGTCGAAAAGTTTAGGACTTGAAATCAGCAAAATAATGTACATTATGCAGTTTCTGGAATTGTACGTTAAGGTATTGACGAACAGTCTCAGTATGTGTACTATGAACAGCATAATTTCTGGAATGAAGAATAGTTTTTTACAAAACCTTTCAAAAGGATCTTATGAAAATTGTTTAAAGTTTTGTGAGTTTGGTAATTTATTTTGGAATCTCATGGATTTAAAACTACCATTCGGTCCGGCGAGAAAGGAGAATGAGCGGGCAGATTTTGCTGACCAGATGGTAATATTGCAAATTGTGCCGCACTATGCTGCTTTAATTAAATATTGCTGGGAAAAAGAGGAAATTCAAGAACTGTTAATGGAGAACAGCCGTGATATCTATCTTCAGAAACTATTTAAAATGATATGCCATGACATTGTTCGAGCTTGCTACGCATGGAGGGATACTCTTCTGTCTCGTTCCGATGTTATCGATGTTGCTTGTCTTTGTGCCAAACGTTGGAAAAAGTCTCATAAGCACTTTTCACGGAAGACGGCGATAATAGTAGTACAGACGATAATATTTACTTTGACAGACATTGTTAATTCCGCCAAAGACTCTTCTAGAAAATTTGCGAATTATATGAATGAGAACGACTATTTTTTTCACATGTTTGATACGTTGACTGATTTGATTGAAGAATTCCATATAACTTGGAAAGAGAGTTTAGAATCTATAGATCTGTTAGTCATCACTTTTGATTTTCTGGTGATTAACATATGGCCTGCTTCAGTTGTAGTGCAAATTTTGAAGCTAATCAGTGTGGCCATAACGAATTATATGGCACCGAATTTGGCACTGCTCCTTGATAGTACTTCAGACTCCACCATCGCTTTGTTGGGGCCCATTTTATTTTCCAAGCTGCATAGTGATTTGTTGGAAATAAAATTGGCTGGACTGAGGGTGGTTGCTACTGCTGCACGCATGACTTATACCAGTAAGTACTATCGAATAATTTTTAAGTACCGGCGTCGACCATGTGGTTGTTCTGGGGCTCGGTTTTTTGAACGGTTGTAAATTTTTGTGTGAGTAGGTATCGGAGCTCTAAAGGAATAGGGCACTTATTGTACATCAGAAAGAAAAGTAGGAACCGATAATAACAAACAATGTTTACCAATGAACTAAATTCAGGTCCGTACATTGGCAGTGAAGTTTTACGTATTATCGTACCATCAGGTAGCCTTTAAATTGTCCTTGTATAATAATTATGTTTTCATTAAAAACATTTTCATCCAACACCTGTTTATTTTATTATGTTATGTTATAATGTCGATTTTGAATGTATTATGAGGTCCATATAAGACACTATTGGGCTTACGTATGAACCCATAATTTAACGGTTTTCTAATTTGTCATAGCAACCAGTTTATAAGCCAACAGTTTTGAACGTCAAAATTTTTTGGGTTTTGATGAATGTTTTAAGAACTGTTACAGAAGGAGGTGTTGGATAAAACTATGCATTGCACACGTGTCTTAACAGCAAATAAGTCACTGAAGTTTTTTTTTTTTTAATTTATTTGTCTCATCAGACACTTATATAGTAATAGTAGATTATATTACAAGTCACAGAAATGCTTCATTGTCAGCGGGTGATACACATCTCACGAGGTTACAATGGCATTTTGGTCACGTATGAGATACGACGTTTTATGCCCGACGTGTAGTTTCTTGTAAAAAGTTAAAAATTAAAAAATTAATGAAATTGTCAAAATGACGTTTCAAAAAATAATTATAATTAATGTCTTACCATTGTGTAACCGTAGTAATTCACCACTTTTAATGTGAGTTGCAATGGGAGCTTCGAGCCCTGCGAAGGTTCGCGCACACGATGCAAATACACTGCGATCTTGTCATTTTCTACACGCACATGTTTTGTCAAATTTCGAGAATAAATCTACCCGTTAGCTTCGAAGAGCTATAGATCACTAAAATGATACAATAATTTCAGGTGCGGAAATTGAAATACGATACTAACAAGGCAGCATTAATCTACGAAAAGAGCTAATCATACGTACGTGCTTAATCTTTCTTTACTACCATTCAGCACAAGTATACGTTAATTACGTGAGTCGATTTTGGTGATTTTTCGACCCCCCCTCTATCCTTGGTGAGACTAGTTAAGACTAGTACATATTTAGGACTACTATATTTAGGAGAAAATCGAACAATGAAATACTTAAGTAGGTGTTAGAAGTGCTTTTTGACGAATGAAATAAAACCGAAAAATTTAAAATACGAGTATATTAACGTGTGTCTACTTTTACAGCTTACTAAAGAATGTATGCCTGAATCCTTTGCTTACGAGTAATACAATATCATGCACTGCTTGCGTTATTTTCATTGCCGTCTCCTGGAGCCGTCATGTCGGGCAGCCTAAACTTGATTCCGCCAAACCCGCCGCTGACAGTCGGCCATCCTGCTTGCTGATTGTCCTCAAGCAGATTCCTCAGAACCCTAAACATAACAACCAATTACTTTTATGAAACTTCAAGGTTTTAGCATAGCAGAAAAGCAAAAAGAAGCCTGGTATAGTAGAGTTAGATTCGCAATTATCAGATATACGTGCAGGAAATGAACTAGCCTAGCGGGCATTGTAGCTCAAAAGCAATCATGCATGCGTTGCAACGTCTTCCAACCCTCACAGTTACGAGAGTCTTTTCTCAACATCAGTGAGAAGCTTTCCTCCACAGATAGGAGAAGCTTTCCTCCACAGATAGGAGAAGCATTTCTCAACATTCGTAAGAAGCTTTTCTCAACACTAATGAGAAGCTTTCCTCCACAGATGGGAGAAGCATTCCTCGTAGAATTTATCTACGAGAAGATATTAAGCATTAATTGTAACTTTCTTACAAATTCATGAGTTTTTTTTTTTTTTCATTTAACTACATCAAATCTAAGAAGCAAAGTTACAAATGTTACCTGTGTTAACGTAACCCAGGGTTTCAGGTGGTCTACAGCAACTGTTACGTACGCCTTTGTCGTACCTGGCATCACTCGTACCACAACGTATCGGTCATTAGGAAGTACTGCTGTGACACGATATGGGCCCTTAAATTTTGGGAGCAGCTTTCGACTTTGTTCCGTAGCCGGAAAGTCGGTTTTCCTCACCATCACCAACTCACCAATGCTATATTTGCGAGACTTCGCTTTTTTTTTATCATAGCGAATTTTTTGTTTCTGCTGATCCTGCAGCGTTCGTTCCTTCACCTGTTGTCGAATGACTGCAAGATCGACTCGATCTAATTGGTTTTGAATTTCTGCTAGCAACGTGGCATCTGTAATCCCTCGTGGTGTTGTACCAAACAAAACTTCTGATGGTGTTGCTTTTAGCACTTTATGCACGGAAGTATTCAACCCCCTCTGCACAGTTTTGGCTTGGGTATCCCACATGTCGTCTTCTTCGTTTCCAGTTAGAGCTGCCAAAGCTCCGAGAATTGTGCTATTAAAGCGCTCACATTGCCCATTGGCCCTGGGCGTCGCAACGGCATTCTGGACGTGTTTTATACCCAAATCTTTGCAAAACTGGTGGAACGTTCGGGAGGTAAAGGCCGTGCCTCGATCAGTTATAATGCGGTCAGGAACTCCAAAAATATCGATAATCCCCTTAAGGCTTTTAAGAACATATTTGGTTTTTGTGCTTCGCACTGGCTCAATGATACAAAATTTTGAAAACCCGTCTACTAGAACCATCAATTGTGTGTTGCCTTTCTTAGATTTAATGAAGGGGCCAAGGTGATCCATGTGTACAGTATGAAACGGGATATTAATTTTTTCTATTGGATGTAATGCTCCTGGCTTTTTACCTGAATGTGACTTATAATATAAACAGTTAAGACACGATTTAATATATTTACTGACAAATTTGGTCATTTTTGGGAACCAGTAATGTTCTTGAATTTTCTGTAATGTTTTTTCTAAGCCAAAATGGCCTTGGTCATCATGACAAAGCCGGCATATTTGCCATCGATTTCCTTTAGGAACCAACCATTTACTTGTCTGTCCAATTTTTCTGTGTACAATATTTTTCTTTAAAAGATAATTATCGTAATATGTTTTAGTGCTTGGATCCTGCGTATTTGATAATAGAATTTCGCGTATTCGACATATTTCGTCGTCTTGCATTTGGGCAGCAAGAAGCCATTCAGCTTCAGTAATATTAATTGTTAAAATTTGTTGCGGCATTCGACTTAAACAGTCAACATGAGTCATTCTCAAACCAGGACGGTATTCAATTTCAAATTCATAATCTTGGAGCTCTAACCACCACCTGGCAACGCGTGGAACTATATCTTTTTTAGTTGCTGTGCTTCTTAACGCACTGCAATCCGTTATTAATTTAAACTTAATTCCGATCAAGTAGGCTCTAAAATATCTGAACGATTCGACAACAGCTAACGTTTCCAACTCGTATGAGTGATAACGACTTTCGAGTGATGTTGTTTGTCGGCTAAAATAAGCGACGATGTGCTTTTGATTTTGATCAATTTGAAGTAACATCCCCCCTAAACCATCTTTACTAGCGTCTGTATGGACTTCTGTGCTCAACTCTGGATTAAAGATTTTTAAAATCGGGCGCATAGTTAAGTGTTGTTTTAGGGTTTGGACAGCAGTTTCCTGCTCTTTCGTCCATTCCCACCTAATGTCCTTTTTTAGAAGTCGGGTCAATGGTCTTGCAATGGTTGCAAAATTTTGAATGTAACGCCGAAAAAAACTCGCTAGTCCTAAAAATTGTCGTACTTGCTTAACGTTTTGGGGACTTGACATTTTACTGATCGCGGCAATTTTTCCATCACCCGGTCGCACATCTTCTTTTGATATTTCAAAGCCAAGATAATTAATTTTGGTTTGAAAAAAACGACACTTAGATAATTTTAAGGTCAAGTTATGTTCCTCTAAACGCTTCATGACTAATTTTAACTGTTCCATTCCATGCTCAAACGTTTTTGCTGGTATTATGATGTCATCAATGTATATTATGGCAATGTCAGCCAAGACAAGGTTCATCAACTTCTGAAATTCGGCTGGAGCATTTGTAAGGCCAAATGGAACTCTAAGAAATTCATAATGCCCGTCAGAAGTGATGAACCCCGTTTTTTCAATAGATTCTTGACTCAAGGGAATTTGATAAAATCCGGAAGATAAATCCAGTGTTATGAAATAAGTGTATCCGCCTAGCCTATCTATCTGATCATCTATGCGTGGTAAAGGATATCTGATTTTTTTTTGTTACGCGATTCAAAGCTCTGAAGTCAATGCACATTCGCGAACCTCCATCCTTTTTGTTGACAAGTATTATGGGACTTGCATATTCTGATTTTGATTCGCGAATAATGCCTGCTTCTAAAAGTTCAGCTACCATTTGTTTTACTTTTTCACGCTCGGCTATCGATAGTCGGTACGGTGCATAAACTACGGGTTTTTCACTACACAGTTCGATTTTCATCTCAGTCGTCGTCGTATGACCTATGTCACGCAATTGAAAACAAAAGCGCGATTTAAAACGCTGTAACAAGTCAACAAGCTGTTGTCGTTGTTCGTTTGTAAGATCGTCACCGCATTTCATATTTTCTAAACTGAGTCGACAATCGGTATTTTCAGTTATCCTGCTGATCATGAATTTATTTGGAATGTTATTGACCTGATTCACTGTTGGTAATTTAGTAATTATTAATTGTTGTTGTGTTTTAACTATTAAAACTGAGGAGTGTTCCGTGAAACTACATGTGTTGGTCTTCAATAATAACCATTGTAAGCGTTACGCTTACTCCATCGATACTTAAACAAGCTTGACATTGATATTTTGGTAATAAAATCGCTCCACCAAACCCACGCAATTCAATTTGTTGACTCGCGATATCTATTTTAGAAAGTTTAAATTTTGTCACAACTGATTCTTTAATTAGGGTGCATTGGCTACCAAAATCGATATAACACTTATTAATTGTGTGGTTATTAATTTTTGCGCGTTTGTAATAAATACTATCCCCCGCGGATCCTATCAAGTTAATTTTTTTTACGTTCGTTTTCGTTGTCCATTTTTTTTTTCTACAAACACTTTCGTCATGTCCTGCTTTGTGACAGAAAGAGCAATTGGTTCCCAAAGATTTTACAAATTTTGGGCATGCGGTTTTTTTATGACCAATTTCATGACAATAAAAACATTTAATGACTGTTCCCGTGTCCGAATTCACGCGAGGAAATTTTGCTTTGTATTTGTCGTCACGGGAACGTTTTCTGGTGTATGAAGTGTGAGTGTCAAGGGTAGTGTCTGATGTACTTGGTAGAGTTTTTATGTATGAGGCAAATTCAACGAAAGTATGACAGTTCGCAGCTCGTAATGTTAATTGGATTTGTTTATCTTCCACGCCCTCAATTATGACATCAATAATTTGTTCATCTGTTAAAGTTAATTGTAGTTTATTCAATTTTGAAAGTTTGGTAAAACAATAATCATGTAAATTTTGACCACTTTGGAATTTATAATTTGCAGTTTCATGGAAAAGCTGACCGAAATTTATTTTTCCGGGAAATGTAGACTTTAATAATTCTTGCCACTGAGACCACGTATGTTGTGTGGTTTTTAAACTGTCGTACCACACCTTTGCAAGACCTTTTAACTTCCCCAAAGCTAGGTAAATGGTTGTCAATTCGTCCCAGCGGTACATAAAAGCACAGTGGTTCACCTTGTCTAGCCAATCTGTTATAGTTTGCTCAGTACTAGATGGGTTAAAATCAGACAATAACCGATCGTCTCTATACAAGGCCCAGTTTGGGCGACTATTATAGAAATGTTCATACATTGAGCCAGTACTTACTGAATCTCGCAACGCCTCAATCTGCCTCTGCATTTGATTATTTGTCAACGGGGGCGTATAAGATCTGGACGTTGACGCTTCCGTCCGAGAAGAGGTAAGCTGTTCACGGGAAAGTTCCATAATTCACCAAACAACAGCGACAAAAAAAAAAAATAGTCTTCGGGGATCACTAATTACTACGCCACTGCCACGTCTGTTTTGGGGTTACCATCCAACTTCTGAGATGTTAGAAGTGCTTTTTGACGAATGAAATAAAACCGAAAAATTTAAAATACGAGTATATTAACGTGTGTCTACTTTTACAGCTTACTAAAGAATGTATGCCTGAATCCTTTGCTTACGAGTAATACAATATCATGCACTGCTTGCGTTATTTTCATTGCCGTCTCCTGGAGCCGTCATGTCGGGCAGCCTAAACTTGATTCCGCCAAACCCGCCGCTGACATAGGTACTACTAAAATTCTTGGTGGCGTTCGCATAACCGCGATAATACATAGTAGATTGTTTTATTAGGAGTAAAAGTGGGACTTTCCATGGCAAGTCTGTAGGTTTGACGGCCGAGCGCCCAAGGCTGGCAACTACAAACGAGCCACGAAAAGTCCCACTTTTACTCCTAATAAAACAATCTACTATTATCGCGGTTATGCGAACGCGAATATTTCACGTCGCTTCACGAGATTTCAAATCATTTCAAATCACTTCAAGTTTCTTCAAGTCCTTTCAAAATATTTCAAGTCGCCTCAAGTCCCTTCAATTATTACAATTCTTTTCAATTCGCTTCAAGTCTTTCAAGTCGTTTCAGAACATTTCAAGTTCTTTCCAGTCGTTTCAAGTTTTTTCAAGCCACTGCATCTCTATTCAAGTCGCTAAATAACATTTCAAGTCTTCTGAAGTAGTTTCCCGTCCCTTCAAAATATTTGAAGTCTTCCCAGGTCGCCTCAAGACTTGTCAAGACATTTCAAGACTTTTTAAGTGGTTTCAATTTCCTTCAAAACATCTCAAGTTTTCTCAATTCGCTTCAAGTCGTTTCAAGACATTTCAAATCCTTTCAAGTCGCTTCAAGGTCTTTTCAAGTTGCTTCCAGTCTTTTCAAGATATTATTTGAAATGTTCCCACATCGCTCCAAGACTCTTCAAGTACATACTTTCCAGACATTTCAAGTGTTTTCAAGTCGGCTCCAATCCCTTCAAGATATATCAAATCTTTCCAGGTCGCTTCAAGACTCTTCAAGTCGCTTCCAGTCCCTTCAAAATATTTGAAGTCTTCCCAGGTCGCTTTAAGATTCTTCAAGACATTTCAAGTTTTTTCAAGTCTCTTCAATTCCTTTCAAAACTTTTTAAGTCGTCCCAAGTCTCTTCAAAACATTTCATGTCGTTTCAATTCGCTTTAAATCTTTTCAAGTCGCTTCAAGTCCTTTTAACATATTTCACGTCGCTTCAAGACATTTTCAAGTCTTTTTAAATCGCTTCAAGTTTCTTCAAGTCGGTTCAAGACCTTTCAAAATATTTCAAGTCTTTTCAAAACATTTCAATTCCTTTCCAGTCGTTTCCGGTTTCTCAAAGTCGCTTCATCTCTCTTCAAGACTCTTCAAGACTTTTCAAGTCGCTTCAATTTCCTTCAAAACATTTCAAGTCACCTCAAGTCCTTTCAAATCAAATTCCCAGGTCGCTTCAAGACTCTTCAAGACATTTCGAGTCGCTTCAAAGTCCTTTCAGGTTTCTTCAAGTCGCTTTATCTCTCTTCAAGTCTCTTTCAGTTCCCTCAAAATATTTTTAAGTCATTTCAAGTCTTTTCAAATCTTCAATTGCTTTCAAAAAAGTCCCTTCAAAACATTTCATGTCGTTGTCAAGTCGCTTCAAGTCTTTGAAGTCGATTCGACACATTCCAAGTTTTTTCAAAGCCGATTCAAGTTTCTTCAATTCTCTTTAAGGTTCTTCAATTCGCGTCAATACATTTCAAGTCTTTTCGAAGCCGATTCAAGTTTCTTCAAGTGCTTTTAAAATTAGGGAGTTAGGGATTGCCATTTAAAAAAATTGAAGGCGTGGTGATAGTTTAAAAGCAGATGACGTCATCGTCAAAAGATGGCAATTTAAAAACCAAAATCGACCTGTTCAAGCGTTTTTCGCAAAAACATTACATAACTAAATTATGAATTTTGTGCGGAACTTTATGATCACTCTGTATACATCGTAATCAGGTCACGGCTGTACTTACTGGACATGTTTCAAAAACTAGATTAGCAAAAACTGCTTTTTGTTGTTCTGCGCCTCTATGAGTAGTATCTTATGCTCTGTTATCGCTCTCATTGAGTACACACAGAAGCGAAAAACACCGAATTATCTCCAGTGGTGTCACAACTGTTGATGTGAAAAGCCGATTATCTTCTTATCTTTTAGATAAACATATACAATTATTGCGTTCAGGCTAGATAACGAGGTATAATGGAAGTTAATTCGTTGACACAACATATCCAGCATTTAACTTGCCGAATCTGAACGTCCAGGCATTCGTTTGTCACTATGTTTACCGTCTGTGGTACTCGCTAAACACTTACATATCTAGTTTGTTTGCTTTCACTTGAATTAAACTTTTTTTCATGAATTCTCCTTAGAATTGTGTAGCGGAATTATGATTCTAGAAATAAAGATAACGTTCGGTTATGACAAACCTTGATATATATTAGTGAATTTTGGACTAAATTGTGACAAATCGCGCTCGCTAGTCACTTGTGCGCAGTGTGATAAGATGAAACCCATGAAACGTAATGTTTATCCGCTTCTGTCAAAGGTTAGGTTATTTTTTGAAAAGTTTGATCATGGTAAATGCAATGTCGAAAATGAAGTTATTCTTGAGAAGTTTTTATCACTTATTCGGCAGCAGGAAGAGACAGGTCAGTGCTTGGAAAGTTTAAAATATACAGTTCTAACCTAAAACTTTTAGAAGTGGAATCGACTTTACTTCTAATTCCTATGTTAACCGAATGGATGAAAACACGCATAACTCAGTGGTGCACCGAAGGTGTCCATCTTACTACAAGCGCTGCTATATTCACGATGGGTCTTGCTGGGCTGCTGTCAAAAAAAGAAGAGAGATTTTCAGAATTGAACAACAACAATTTCTTCATAAAGTTGGTAAACATCTGTAAGGCCCGACATGTGGACGTGAATGGCAAAGTGAAAGTGGTATTTATTAAATTATTGGCATCATTTCTTGAGCACAAATCGGGTGTGGAATGGATGATCGCATCAAATTTCTGGGAGGATGTTTTTGAATTGAGCATGTCAGGAAAAACTGAAGAGATTAAAAAAGAGAGCACTTTGTTTATTGCAAAACTTTTGGAAAAAACAGTTTACCAAGATCAGAGCTTTTGTAACGGAGTTGTTAAGCGAATAATGGTACCATTAGGCGACACGATCTACAAATGCCTCCAGGCTGAAAATAGTAATTCTGTGGATGAAATAGCTTTGCAGTATTCGGGACCTACCCTTATATTAGTGGGCAATATTTTGGATTATTTTTTTGAAGGAATTTTACTTGAGCAAAAAGACTTTCAAGTTGTTCTGATCTTTTTTAAAAATTTTCGTCTTGAGGAGCGTATTTCGGACTTCCTGTGTGTAACAAGAACGAAGAGTCTATATTTTGAATTCAGAAAGGTCATGTTCTTCATGCGTTTTCTTGAGCTGTACGTCAAGGTTGCTATGAACACTTTGAGTGAAAATTCTGTTAAAGAAGCATGGGAAAAAACCACAAGCAATTTTTTTGCAAGTCTCTCTAAAGGAACATTTGAAGACGTGCTGGAGTTCTCCAATTTTGCTCAAATGTTTTGGAGTTTAATGCATCAGAGGATCCCGCAGGCTACTACGAAGAATGGCCGAAAATTATCTCCCGTTAGTGACCAATTGATAATGATGTTATTATATCCCAACAACACGTTAATCGTTAACCACTTTCTGCCTAGAGATCAAATGTGGGAGTTGTTGCGTGAGGACATTCGAGAAGGTTTTTTCCACAAAGTGTCCAAAACTTTGACACCTGATGCATATAGAGCATACTTCCAATGGAAGGGTGATCTTTTAAAGCGTGGTCAGTCTCTTTACGACCTTGCTACACACAGCTTGAACCTTATAAAGAAATCACGAAAATATTTTTCTCGGGAGTCAGCAGTTGTGGTCTTCCAGTCATATGTGTATAGTTCGAAGGACTTTATCCATGCAACGAAACAGTCACAAGAAAAGTTACATATGCTCTCTAAAGATTTGACATACTTCGCAAAAGTTTTGCAACTGTTGTCTTTGCTAATCAAAGAGTTTTCTATTACTTGGAAGGACAGCTACGAAGCCATAGATGTCATGTTGTTGACTTTCGAGTTTTTGTCTTTGCCTACGTCATCTAGGGAGATTATTGTACACGGACTAAGACTGATTAAAGTGGCTATCGCTAAGTATATGTCTCCAAACATGGCTTTGTTAATTGACAGAACGGAAGACTCGACTATCGGTTTGTTAGGACCGTTGCTATATTCTAAACTGTATGACGAAGATGTCGAAGTGAAAGAGGCAGGATTGGATGTCATTTGTACAATAGGACGCATGGCTTTAAAGCGTAAGTTTCTTATCTGTATAGTTAAATTTACCTCCTTTCAGGTTATTGTCGTGTGTTCTGATGAGGATTATTTAGTATTTTTGAAAGTGAAACTTTAACGAGGTAGTGAGTCCGAAAAACTGAAACTGAAATCAAAGTGATTGGGATGAATGAGAGTGGGAAGTTTCACTTTCACAGTTGAGGCACACAACTTTTTTTTTGTATTGTACGGCGCCACGTGAGCACTCTTCTGATAAAAACAAATTGATATTTGTCATAATCAGAACATTTTTACGGTCGTCTTATCTTGTTTAAACTCGGTCGACTCGGTTCCGAGTTTAGTTTGAACAACCACAATTTAGTGAAACCACTGCAACAAGTGTTCAAGAACGTTTCTTGCGAGTTTAGATCAATTAATACGTTACATAAAGTTTTCGCGGCTTGTCGATAATAAGTCGATGTGTTATCTCCATGTTTGCTTTAGTTTATAAATGGTGGAACTCGAGATAAAACGTGCTTAGGTTTAGGTGACGAAAAGTTGTGTATGAAAATGGCTGTGGATGTAGGGTTCACGGTTAAAACTGAACAGTTGTTGGAAAAATTCGCAAATGGAAAATGTGACAAAAAAATTGATAAATATCTTAATAATGTGCTAATCTATCTATCGGAAGGAGAACGACAAGGTCAGCTTTTTTCTCTATGTATTTTTCCTAAATGTGAATATTTTAGAAGTGCAATGTGTTTATCCCATTTTCATGAAGTGGATTGCGAGTGCTGTGAGTTTATGGAATTCGCAAGGAATCACTCCCTCACCTATCATCACTTCGTTTTCCCTGAATTTGACTAGTTTGTTCTCCCAAGATGAAGACATGTTCAACAAATTAAATTGTAACAACTTTTACATCAAGCTAATTGGTGTCACAAAAGCCAGACGACAAGAATCTCCTGTACATATAAAACAAGCTTACATCAAGTTGTTGTACTCGTTCCTGGAACACAATTCTGGAATGGAATGGATGATTGCGTGTAACTTTTGGGAGGATGTCTTAAAATTTAGTTTGCAGGCTTACAGTATTGCCCTTGCGAAAGATAGCACTGCCTTTATTAGGAAAATTTTAGAAAGGGCCATTTCTTTCGATACAGACTTTTGTGCATCTGTTGTTAAAAAGATAATGCTTCCGTTGGGTGAAAATATTTACCGTTGTGTTAAAGTGTCTTTAGATGTTAGCGACCGAATTGCTGCTAATTGTATATTGCCCAGCATAAAGTTGATAACCACCCTTTTAGAGGATTTCCTAAGAGAATTGTGTCTTACCGGAAGGTATTTCGCTGTTGCATTCATGTTCTTGAAAAATTTCTATGTGGAAGAACGGATCAATGATTTGATGATAATTGCTGGAAAAGAATGTCTCTTTCTCGATCTCAATAAACTTATGTTCATGATGCAATTTATAGAATTGTATAGCCAGATTCTGACAAAGACAAGTACTTTATTGAAAGTTAATGTCGCGGTTAACAGAATCAAACGCAATTTCTTTGTGAAGTTATACAGACAAAATTTTTCGACATTGATGAATTTTTGTAGTTTCGGTTTGTTTTATTGGAAACTGTTGTTTACAAAAATTCCTTTTGTTGAAGTTGTGACAGCTAACAAGACCGCTATGACCTTTTCGGAACAGTTTGTCTTTTGTTTGATAGCCCCGCATTACAGCCTGGCACTCACACATGTTGTGACAGTAGGAGACATTCGAGCAGCCACAAACAGCGACGAAATTCGATGTAAGTTTGTACAGAAAATTGTAGCTATGATCTCTCAGGATCTTTTGCGAGTTACATACTCGTGGCGAGAGCATCTAGTTAATAGTCCAAATGTACTTAAAGTCTGTATTGATTGTCTTAAATGTACAAAAGAATCGTGCAATTATTTCACAAGACCACAAGCAGTATTACTATTTCAGTGTTATATATACTTTTGGAGAGACCTTATTGATGCATCACAAAGATCTTCAGATAAATTATACGTTTTTGTAAGGACGCCTTCTTTCGTTATCAATTTCTTAGAGGTGATGGGTTTAATCATCGAGAAATTTGAAATTAGTTTAAGTGATTGTTTTGAAGCCACATATGTATTGGAATGTTGTTTTACGTTTTTGTCTTTGACAACGTGGCCGCCAGAGGTGGTTGTTCAAATTTTTAAACTGATAAACATAGCTATAGCTCATTATATGGATACTGGTATGGCGTTGTTACTTGAGAATTCGGCCAATTCTGCAGTTTTATTTTTGGGACCTTTGCTGTATTCCAAGTTGCGTGAGACGAGGGCCGAGATACGAGTAGCTGTGATGGATGTATTTTTGACTGTAGCCACTATTTCGAATAGTAAGTTAATTCATATTTTCTCTCTTTACAATGTGCGGCACAAGTTTTGTGTTTGTGTTTAATTTAGGATTATTTAAAAATAGTTTGTTCGAAACCTGCGCAATATCAGGTATTTGATACCGTAATTGATATACGGCGGTGACACCTACGTCACGATGGCTCGGTGCGTCTATCCGGCCTCGACACTGAAAACTAAAAGACGTACAGGGTGATTATAAATGATTTTCCATCATGACTTTGGAAAATATGTCAACGAATTTTTAACCATTTGCCGCTTCTTTGAAATGCACAATAGTCACTGATAGTCAATGATCAAGGAGTAAATTGTTGGTTGCCTTCTAATTAATTAAAATAAGCGGTCGTTAAAAATATGTTGACATATTTTCCAAAGCCAACTTGATGAAAAATAATTTATAATCACCCTGTATATGTCTGCATGTAGGTTCAAGGATAGTCATAATTATTTTGTCGTGTACAAACGAATAATTGACCACGACGTAACATTCATATCAGAACAACCGTGTTTTTATAACTCGAAAATTACGTAAGTGAACATGTCATCATTGCGCTAATTTTTAAAGTACTCAATAAAATAACTTGTATCAAAACTGTTTTCAGGATTAATTTCTGATAACAGTGCTAATTAAGAGCACTGGACGGTAAGTGATTTATCAACTTTAATATCTTGGACTTAAGGCTAACCAGATCAAGTGTGCGACAAAGACAACCCTATCGGAAAAGTATTTACGCATTTATATGGAAATGATTGAATAAATTGTTTAAACAAAAACGTATTTAGAATCCATTTCTAAGTAGAATTTGCGCCACCATTTCATTTTTCTACAAAAAAATTTGTTTAAATTAAAAAAAAAAATATGTAAACGAAAAAAAATCAAAAATCTGCCAGCCAGCGACGCTTCTACATGATCCACAGATTACAAAACCGTTTGAATTTTTAAAATTGGTCTGATAGATTCGTCCGAAACAGGATTTTTGACTTTCCTTTGACAATTTTTGCCGCCGCGGGACACGTGCGAGTGGAATGACTCATCGATCCGTTCCGTGTAACGACAGAGCTATAAAACTGGAGAATATAATTTCGATTTTGTAGAATTTACGAAATGGGTCGGGCTATTATATTATATGCAAGTATCTAAGTATTCTGGGCGGTTGTGCGCACCACAAAGCAGGAATTTTGTACGGCCAAAGTTAATAATTAATGCATCGTAGGAAAATGGTAATTTTTAAAATGAACCTAAACCATTTTTGGAAAATATTTTAATGCTGTTGAAATGCGCCAGAATAATAGAGGTCAGTATCCACATGATTATAATATACAACCTAAGGTAGCACAGTCCATCATGTTCAAAAATAGAGACACCTAATTTATCTGTTAAAATTATTAATAGATGTAACTCCATATTCAATGCGAAATGTAACAAATAGCAAACTTCAGGAAAAAGATTGTCCTAAATAGGATTAAACACAACGGGCTTACAATAGCATTTCGGTCACGTGTAATATACAACAATTGTATTTTTTCAACAACAAAGAATCTTGAAAAGATATTTGTCCAACATAACAAACGACTATAATATGCAACTTTTGCACAAAAAAACAACGGGAAAGCCTAAAAAATTCATTGTAGTAAATTACACGTAAAAGGTACAAAATAGTATTACCAAAATATTTTTCTTCCGACAACACGAAAATACACCAGATAATATAAAATATAAATATTATAAAAAACGGGGAATCCTAAAAATACGAGTTCATTTTAGTAAATTATACGTAAAAGGTACAAAATAGTGTTACCAAAACATTTTTTTTCCAACAACAGGAAAAATAGAATGCACCAGATAATATAAAAAACAACGGGGAAGCCTAAATAATACAGGCTAATTGTTCAATAGCTCGATTCTTGTCAACGGACGATCGTACCCAACTCTTCTCTTTCGACGCAATTTTAGTTACAAAGTACGGAGTAACAGAACCAAAACATGTACTCTTTATTTTTTACAATACTGACATTATAATTTAATTTTTTGTGACAGCAGCCAACCACGTTGAACAAAAATAAACAGATATTCAAAAAAAACAAAGAAATAAATTTGGTAGAAAAGTTGACAACTGATGTTACCAAAAATGGAGCTCAATGTCTGTCAAAAGTTTTGATATGGATATATGCAATCTATTTTCATGTCTTTAGGAGTCCACACAATAAAATCGCACAATGAAACTCCTTGCCTGTGACGTGGAGTGTCCTTGGATCTGGTTTTGTCTAGATATATTTTTTTAAAAAGCATTTATGGCCTCTGAAATATAACCCATATTGTAGATCCACAAAAACTCTGGTTCACAAGTTCATGTCATTCGATTCGTAATTGCAGCAAGAATTTTTTAGTTGAAAATCAATATCCGTATTATTAATAGTTAATAAGATATTGAAGTTCATAAGTCGTAAATAATTTTTGTTGTTGTTTCAGATTTAATAAATAATAAACAAAAAGTTTGTAAATACAAATAGAGTTAGAGCTTCAATTTAAAGCTCAATTTGTTCATTGATTCACAGAGAATAAAAAACATTTCAGTGTTCTTGTTGTATCGTCAATCGTCAAGTTATTTTAAAAACGATGAAAAAGGTGCACAAAAACCAAAAAAATTAAATAAAAAATAGAAAACAATTTTTTTTCATAACAAACGATGTATGGTTGTTTTCAGTGTTTTTGAAAGAATTAAGAAAGATATATCCGAAAAATTCATTTGTTTATAACAATTTTTTTAAAACAAAAATAAAAAGTAAAAAATAATTTCTTCCATAATATAGAAGAGCAAGATAAATAATGATTAAAAAAAAAAACGGCTTCTTAATATTAATATTTAGTAACAAAAAAAAATTAACAAAGGAGTTTTTCACCAATATTTTTTTTTAAGAAACGATTTTTTTTTAATCATTATTTCCATTACGGATTATATTTCAAAAAAAAAAAATGAAAATCATAAACTGCATTTGTTTATAAAAAAAAATAAATAATAGGTGTTAAAAATAAAAAAAAATTATATATGTATTGCTTTCAACAATAACAAAACATAATTATCAGTAGAGATAATTGAAAAAAAAATTCACTGTTTTATTTATGTTTTTAAGTTTGTTAATAAAAAAGTAAAAAAACATTTTTTTTTATTTTTCCAACGGATATCTTTAAGCCTTCAAGGAACAGCTCCAAGAAGGGAACAAAATTCAGGATTTTAGTTTAACAATCATCAGGGTTTGTATGTTAACTTTTAACAAGAACAATCGCCGTAATTAACAAATGCATTATTAATAGAAAAACTGAGGTAAATTTTTTTACCGACGGATTATTGTTTATTGATATGTCCAGATAATACCTAAATTATTTTATTCCTTAATTTTAATATTTACTGAGTTAATAGTAGTTTATTATACGAGTTCCTGTGTAAATTAGACGCTTTATGCCACAAGGGGTTTATAAAAGTACGAGTGAAACGAATGCTATTGTGAGCCCCGAGTGGCGTAAAGCGTTCAATCTACACAGGAACACATGTAATACAACATTTTGTGGTTCGACACAACCCCGGAAAGCCTTTAAATTGTTTAAAATTCATAAAAATAGTTTGACGTTTATCTGTCATTTTCATTATTTTATGACAGCGAGTGTTTACACAAACGAAAATTTGAAAATTCTGACAGTGTCGAACGATAAAATATATTTTTTTATTTGTCAGATTTGGTCGGCGCGGACGGGAGCTGAGCCGCTCGTTTTTGTCTTTTTTCGCCGCTAAATTAAAATGATAAATATTGACAATTCCGGGAGGTAGGACTTTTTTTTTGAGAAATTTCCTGCTCTTTAAGGATCTATTTTCAAATTTCATAATCTCAAATAGTTTTTGAAATATTTGCAAAAAACGTAACCACTTTTTTTTTCTTTACTTAATTGTTTATAAATTTTGTAATTTTTATTTGCGGATATTGATTTTCAACTAAAAACTTCTTGGTGCCTCGAATTTCGTAAAAAGTGACTTGTGAACCAGACTACATGGTTTAATTTCCACGTCGGGTTGGTTCTTGTAGACTTCTTTGACTCTAGATTCATTGAGTTTGCCGTATTTTGTGGCTGCATTCTCGAATAAATCTTTATAAAGAAGTGATCACAGGTCCCTATAAAGAATTTTTGCGACGTTTACAAGTGAATCCAAAATTCTACGCTGTCACTCGATATTTTTTAGTACTGAATCAAAAATCTGTGCCGGTTTGTTCGTTCGAGTTTTCTTCTATTTTGTCCCGCTCTAAAGACGTCATTTGGAGGCAGTAAATCAAACCGCATAAAGTCTAAGTAACGTGCTGCTGTCACGTTTCCATAAAAAAAGTAAGCGTTCCGATTGTTCCAATTGAAACATTTAATTTCAAGTCAAATTTACGAGTACCTATTAGTTTTTGTTTGCAATAATTTGCAAAAATAAGTTTAAATTTTTAAGTGTTATTTTCTCAAAAAAGAGTTCTGCTTAAAAAAATTAAATAACGCAATTATAAATTTTGTTCGTTACTTTATCACCACACTGTATTTATTTTAGTTACGAGAATCAAAAACTAGGGTATCAGGAAAATAATTTACTTGCAGAATGATCATTTTAATGTTCTTTAAACCAAGGTCCTCAAAATAAAAGTACTTGCAAAAATTCAGTTTTCTCTAATTGGAAATCCTATATCGCCTACAGTAAGCAGTCGGGCCAAATACTAACTTATGCGCGGGGAAAGGGATCAGCGCGCGGCGGCTGGATCAAAGGCAAACTGAAAAATCCTGTTTCGATAGGGTTGCAATTGTTAGATTTAAAAACAAAAAACGTGTAAATTCATAAAAAAAAACCTCTTTCGTCGCTGTGTGCCACTTTTCTGAATTTTTTATTGTAAGTATAAGTGTTTAAGTTTTTTTTCTTAAATATACATTTGAGAAAAAAACTTACTCAGACGCGCAAATTGTACGAAAAATGTAAGTACAAATCAATCTTCAAATAAAAAAAATAGTGTACCGTTTTCTCAAAAAAGCGTTAGAACTTTTGGACTTTTTGCAGCGACATCTTACAGATCAGAAACACACTAAACCACCGTCCGGTTTAGCCTTAAGCTACGGTTTCCTAAGAAAGCGGTGCCGTCATATGACGGCGATGACGTCATGAAAAACGTTTCTATGTAATGTAAATACCAAGTGGTTTCCCAGGAAGCGGTAGCAACCACCGTCTGCACAAAAAGCGGCGCCGTTTTATTTGTAGCGGTGATAACCTTTCTTGCAACGTTTTGTAACGGTGACGGTAACGAAACCTCCCAAAAAATTTTTAAAGTGTTTAGATAGTACCATATTTGTTTAGATTTTTAAATTAATATTTTATAGGGTATTATCTCATTTCAGTGTTTTACTAAAAACAAACCAGCGAGCTCGATGCAACATTGCATTCGATTTGTAACAATAAAGCTGACTTAGTGACCACGATTGTCATTTACCGAAATTACTAATTTGATTTGACTGATATTGAAAAATAATTTTTTAGCTTACAAATCACTTCCATAGCAATCGGGAACACCTGCCTAGCGTCCATGAAAATTACCAGTTTATAACTATCAATAATTTAAAGAGATTTATTGGTCGACACTTCCATGAATACATTTTTCATTAATATTTGAGAGCGTGCACACCTCGTTATAATACCTAAATGTACCGAAAGGAGTTGGAGAAAATTTAATGACCTCGAAGTAATTAGTTGTAGAGTCACTGTAGTAATCTACAATTTTCAAATAAATTAATCTCTCAATTTTGCTACCAATACAACTTAAATTAACAGTAATATCACTATGCGATCGCTTCATTGTACACACGGCTGCGAGTAGTATATTATGATCAAAAAACATTTGTTTCAAAAACGTCGGGCGGATTATTATTTACTACCAAATGTAATAAGTGTCAAATATATCACACATTTGACACTTATTACATTTGGTAGTAAGTGATAATCCGCCTGACGTTTTTGAAACAAATGTTTTTTCATCATTTATTTTAATAGAAGTTCACGTAACCTAACCTCAAAAATCCGACAAGCTCGCGTATATGCGGTCGTAAACGACACACGTTTTTTTGACGTTTGATTTCCAGAGATACAATGATTGTGGATCATATGGCAGTATGCACAGCATTAGATGTTTACAGTGGTGATCGCAAATAGTATATGTATTACGACCCAAGGCCAGAACGTTGGTTTTCCTGGCATCATGTCGTATATTATTTCTCTTCATCCGCTAGTCGAATTGCTCGAAGAACGGCCCCTTTTTTGTGGCTTGCGCGCAAAAGCTCGCCGCAATTTTGCAGAACCGAGGCGAAAGCAGAGGTTTTTACTGGTCGGTGCGAGATACTGCGCGCAGGCCACAAAATCCGCTGTTCCGAGTTTCGTCTAGGGAATGCAAACAAATATCTATTTAATATTGGTACAGGTTGGTATGGTTGGTATAATTTTGGTAAGGTACTTAAAACTTTAATAATATGTTGAAGGAATATCTACTACTTAGCCAAATTAGTTTATCAAACTAATTATTATTGTCTGCTGATATGAGTATTCATCCTTTTTTTTAAATATGATTGAGAGGGTAAAACACAGTTAAGAGAGAAACAGAAAACTCCCAAACTTACAATTGATTTCGATTCGCACTGCTAAATTTGACCTAATTTGTAGCCATTGTTCAATGTTCCGCAGGTTTTGGGAATTTGTAGGTCTAATGTATTGATATTAGTTATTAGATTAAATGCCAATTATACTCTTTTTCATTGAATTGATTTTATTGAAAGAGAGATTACAATGAATGTGTACACCTAGGAACAACAGTTTTTCAGTTGTAGATTATAATTAAAAAAAATACGATAACATATTGTGAAAGTAGGATTTTACTAGATACGAAAACATGTTTTTCATTCTAGAGAGACAAAAATTTTTATCTCAAAATTGATAGTTGAGTAATTGAAATGAATAGAAGATAAATTTAGTAGAAAAATCCAATTTAAAAATATTTACCTTAAGAATCCTCTATACCGTTGAATCCCATGTAAAATTCGTATACCACGGGCGCGTTGATAAAATACTGCGAACCTTTTCCAAGAAAATACAGGTTTTTTTTTTATTTTTTTGTTTCTAGACCTATGTAAGGATTTTTTCTTTCATTTTGATGACTGCCACAAAGTTCTTGTGTTACGATTTTTTGATGTTAATGACTACATGTATAAATAATTTTATCAGATCATAATCAGATTTTATTAGAATATCAGAAGTAACCTAAATTTCGTATTTGGGAATTATGACCTAACTGGAATTAAGAGTGGGTGACAGATGGGTGTCAACCTTAATTTGGATTTGTTTTGTTAGACCATTATTAAAAATTACAGCACCACATTGTTTTCATCGATGGCGCTATGTATATAAGTTGTAACATATTTATTTAATGAGGTTATCTCTGATAAGAGCGAAAATCCTTTTTGACTAGGTGCGCAGGTATATAAAGTGTCCTCAGTTGTAACACTTTTTGCGCAACTATTTTCACGTTTTCGTGATAATATAACTCAATTTAATTTGAGAGCAATCGAGAATGAACTAGGCGTTTGTTGAAGAAAAATATAAAAATTTCTTCAACTTTAACGCTTTTATTAATATAGTTAGATTGTTTTAATCAATAAATAATAAATATATTCGAAATGCACTTTTTAATTGTAATCAGTTTGGTTCATTTGGAAAGCAATTGCGTCAATTTTTTATTTAGTAGAGTACGGGGTGTTACAAAATGATTTTCATCTAGTTAACTTTGGAATTTTTTTACTTGTAAATTTTTCTATATTGCTTTATTCTTTTTGCATTTGCTAATTCTGTCAATAACGCAATGATAAACGTATATGTAGATGTGCATCTATTCCGAATCCGCTGGTCGAACGGGGTTGCACTGTTGCACTTTTGATGAAAACACTGTGTCAGAGGTGTGGCACCACCTGGAAACCGTGAAAAAGCACGAAGCAGGAAATTCAATAAAGTCACTTTGACACCTTTGATATTAAAATATTAAACCAAATTGTCAACAGTTAGTAGTGCCAACCTAATTTGAATTTCATAGCCTACTCTAATTTATAATTTAAATGATCGCACGGTATATTAGAAACAGAAAGAGAAGGCAAGTGATGAGTCGTAAAAACATTATAGCAATAAAATATTCGACGTTTCTTAATAACGGTCTATGTGAATCTGTCTTCACAAATCCTGGGTCTGTTGTAGTTCGCATTTTAATACACCCTGTTCTGTGGCAACTCCACTTGGAAGCTTGAAAGGTAGTCACGCGTTAAACCGTCAGTTTACGCAGCGTTGCCAGATGGTCAGCTGCTCGAATTCCAGCGAGTTTTTCTGTGATTAATTTTGTAGAAACTATATTAACATTAACATTTATTCTATAGAATAATGTGGAGCAGGTTATTTACCGATTTTCATACATAATAGCCATTCACGATTGTTTTAAACACGCAGTAGGCCAAGAGTTTTTTTTGTTAGATTGGCGTAAGGTCCTGTCAAATGACGTTTGATTTTTAAAAATTCGGGTTGTTGTCTTGTTGGCATTTTATTCTGACACTTTATTTGATCCAAAATGCCGAAAGTAATTTCCGCCGACAAGAAAGCATGTATTAAAAGGTGTTTTGGTGAATACAAGCAAGACAGGCCAGACCTTACAAACGAAAACATTTTCCTTGCCAAATTGAAAACGACAACGGTTAGTCTTTCATAACAGGGATGAGCTCTTGACTGCAATTACTGCACCATGGAATACATTACCGCAAGACTACCACAGAAATCTATGCCGTTCTATGCCAAGGTGGTTGAGGCGCTAGAGACTAAAGGGGCCATGACAAACTATTTGTGTTGTTCTTTGAATTTTAGAAAATGTTTTAGTGATGTTAATTTATTCTGAATTAATTTGTACAAATTTATCAAAACGTTACCTCTAGGTTTCGTGTTAATGCTTTGTTTGACTCATTATGATATTAAAATCCATACACCGCATCTCGTTTTGTTGTCAAGAAGATCAAGACGAGGGGTATATCGCTGGCAAAATTTTGTACACCGATTTCCATTTTCATCGTGATTTCCCATGATTTCCGGTGACTTCCAATGATTTCCGATTATTTCCAATGATTTCCAATGATTTCCGATGATTTCCAATGATTTCCCGTGATTTCCGATGATTTCCGGTGATTTCCGATGATTTCCGGTGATTTCCGATGATTTCCGGTGATTTTCAATAGTGTTTATAATAATTTCTGTATACATACTCCCTCCGTATGCGTCAGTTATCAATTTTCAAAAATTTGGACAAGATTTATCTTTAAGTAAGTAACCCTCAAGACGAGAAAGTTTATTAAGAACCGAAATTAGGGGCACGATTAGGGGTTGCTTGACAATTCATTTAAAATAAAGGTGCATACGCGAAGTAAATAAAAGAGTAGACCAAAGTAAAATACTTTATTCATTAGAATCAACCAAAAAATTTTAATCTCTAAATAACAGTGATAAAAAAATCTTTAAATCTTAAAAATCTATAAAAAAAGTTAACAACAGACTAGGAGTAGGCAACTCTTTGATAATTTCGCCATCATCAAGATCCCAATCGTCGTTTTCATTATACACAAATGCATATGGAATCTTGTCACTTTTTTTCAAAAAACGGCAGTGAATAGGCTCAAGCTGGGTTATTTGGGCGATAAATCGCTGTTTGTTCCCTTTTAGTGATGAGAGTTCGACTACTATAAAATCGTTAATGTTTATTTCATCAACTTGTGTATCAACATCATTGTGTGGATCTTTGATTTTTAATTTCGTTCCGTCTTCTGGATCATCGTCTGAATGCCAGTCTTTAGCATCGTCATCTTCTAACACAATTGGGGTCACAGAATCTTCTGAAGATTCTTCCGAGGATTCTTCTTCGATTTCTTCTATTTTTTTCTCGTCTTTTTCACGTTTTTTTATTCCTTTCTTTGCTCTCAGATCTGTTTTATTTGATGTTTTAGCTTTTCTCTTTAACGAAGCTGTGCATTTTCCAGGATCTTTACGAGTCCGATTCACAGCTTTACTGCTCCCTTTATTGTTAACAAATCTCCGCAAACGATCGGTACTGACTTTGTCTCGTTCGTTTTCCAACAGCCAGCATAAAGATGATTTTTTTATCACAGCTGTTTTAGATCCCAAACTTATTCCGACCAAATTATTTCTTTCGAAAAGAATGTCATCATTTCCGTGGGAATAATTCTTAAGGGAATTGAACGCGGCTTCATTTGACTATAATTTGTCTGCACAACAACATTCCTAAACGTCATACCAGCCCACTCTTTTATCGCCTAACTAGACATGGATAGGAAGAAGACGCTAGATGGACCAAAAAATTATTGTTTAGTTTTGGAATTACTTAATCAGTAACGCACCTAGCACTTCAATTTTTGGTTTAACATTTGGATAATGATCAATACTAAAGTAGAATATCCCTCAAAATAAAATAAAAATATCTTATTTGATAACAGGTTGAATCCGTAATGAGAAGACCAAAATCAACCAAAACTTGAAAAAAATCAGTTATGAAATAAACTTTGTAGGAAGCTGCTTTCGATTATAAAAACAAATCCTTAAATCATTGTTGAAATAACCGAATGGTTTCTTTGTTATTCCAAAATTCGTAGTGCAATGCAAATTTCCTATCTCCGTCGTACATAATATAAGATGCAATAGCGTTATCTCTTACCGTTTGAACTGGAGACGTACAATCAGTCCGAGCGTTACTGAATAGAACGTCGCGTGTTCATGGTAAAAACTTCTTAGGTCCACAACTTTCGGCGCGAAGCAATACAGGGTGGCACTCGTCAGAATTGTGGCCTAGTGGTTTATGGTCACTTGAGTTTCAGATGTTAGTGTCGAAACTGGTTTGTCCTTAAATTTTTATTAGTTTATTTTTTATGCATATAGGCTTGACTTCTGATATTTTGTTACTATGAAATAATCTTGAACTGTCCCATAATAATTTTAATTGCAATATCTAATAATATTTGGAGCAGGTCCGCCCCTGTCGATAGCGCATGTGGACCCTTAGTCGGTCAGTCATTTCTGAATGGTCACTCCGCTGATTCATAGCAACAACTGCGCTGGTTGACTGCACTGCAGTCATCTCTCTCCTCGCACTGTGTAGCAATTAATGCGTAGGAGTGAAAAAGCCAATGTGACATGTGAAATACATTTCTTTAAAATTTAACGTGGGCAAAACTCTCTGTCTTATGAAGTCGCGACCAATATCCTTAAGGTGCAAGTCATTTCCAAATGTGTGATCGATCGAAACATGCGAAAAGTCGAAGTCGAGATCAAGGTCGAGGTTGCGGTGTAAATCATTGGCAACGTCTGTGAATGTTTGTTCTTCTTCAGCTTCCCTCAGATTTTCTATGCACGTATTTTTGAAGATATCATTACCACTCTCATTTTCAGCAACAACTACTTCGTCGTCTATAATCACTTCGTCATCATCGCAGATCTCACCATTATGAACTTCATTGCACGGTAATGGCAGTGACGAAGGTAATTTAATTGGAATCACATTACATGCATTAGGATCAGTGTCCATGCCCAGTTCTTTGGTATATTTCAAACAATCTTGTAGAGCTCTTTTTATGGTAACTTCAATACATGCGTCAGATATTTCTGTGAAGTCGTATTCAGAACTGAAGTATTTTATATTGAAGGAATCTTTCTTTTCTTCTCGTGGAAAAACAAATGTTTCACCCAAATCATTGATAATATTATTAAGCATCTGCAGTCTATCAATTCGATGCAATATATCCTTAATACTAAAATTAACGACGGTTGAAAACGTGGTGGTCATTGATCTAAGGGCCCTAAATAACTGTTCGCAAGGTTGGCTGCTAAATTTCCATGGCAAAAACATGTTGGCATCTATATCCGAATCTTTGCTAAAATTCTTGACAAGTTTTATCAATCCATGTGCATTCATTTCAATAGAGAGACATAAGTTTGAAGACAGAAAATTGTGTTGTGTTTTGTAGACAGGGTGTTTACTGATCCAATTTTTCCAAAGTCTTATAAAGAAAACACAGTACCATAAGCAGTAAAGTCTTTCAGGAATTGAAATATTCTTTGCTAAGAAGGCTTCAATTGCATAATCCATAATTTTTAGAAAAGCTACAGTTCCCTCACTCGCTGGTACTTTACTACTCAACAATTCTTGAACAACTGTCGCACAAATTTTCTTAGCTGCTGCAAAATTCATTTTGTCTTCGGGTTTAAGATCTGAAGAGGTAAGGAGATGTTGATCTTTTGAGAAATTCGCTACTAGTGTTTCCAGGTGGATTACAGATGCCACATACTTGCCGATTGGTAGTTTTATTGATGGTTTGAGAAGTCGTGTTCTGAATTTGGTTGCTATGTGAACTGTGTCTTGAATGTAAGTGATGTTACCAGCTTGGGAAACGTCACAGCGCATCCTGAACCACCGCCAACTATTCAAAGGTTCTTCATTTTCAGGAATTGGAAAAATGGAATTTTCGCGCATGGATTTCATAAGTCTCGAGTCGCCGTCCGAAGAAAAGCCAACAATATAAATGCCAAATTCTTTAGCAGTTTTGATCATATAACTCCATCTGCTTTGTACGTCATTTGCTGTAAATCGGTTATCAGTGCCAAATAATCCTAAGCAGTACGGCGGAGCTTTATCAGACAGCGGTTGTGCCATAATGGCGTATGCATAATGAGATTTAACGCATTGGCGAAAGTAATCTTCAATAGCTTTTGCTGAACTAGCAATGTATGCATCAGTTTTAGGAAGCCCATTTATCAGTGGCAATGTGAATCCTATTATTTTATTCGTCTTCTCATCGTATTCAACTTTGGCAGTTACACGGGTTCCATCTTCGCTTATCCTTCAAAATCTAAATTTCCTTCTTCAAGGGTTCTATAATGTTCCGCTGCGTAACGATTTAAAGTGGCAATAGATGGTAGGGCGTTTTTCAGGTTAGCGTGTAAAGTTTCATAAAGTAGGCGTCCAACTACGTAAAATAGGTAGAGACCAAACTTTTTGACTGTCTCATCAAAACGATTTCGGTTACTACAATTTGATGAATTTTGTAAGGCAATGTCCATAAGGGTTTTTAAAAACTTGCTAGTAGTATCACCAGAAAGTCCTTTATTTTCACGAAAAGCTACGTTTTGAAGAAGTTCTGTTTTTAGGTTCGGCTCTTGGTCCACAAATTTTTGAACTCGGTCAATTAAAGGGAAAAAGGACGTAATCACTAGTTGTTTCTCATCACCTCTTTCAAACTTTCGCCTCCTTCGTTCTTTTCTTTGATATTTTTTAGTTTTCCATTTGGAGAGTGAGACAGTCGACTCTGTAAACATGTTGTGAAATGATATACTCGTATCTTGAGAAGTACTGTCGGAAATATTGGTACAAAAATGATCTGACCTTGTTTCACTTTCCGGCGACGGCGTTATCGTTGGGGTGGAGATAAAATCGTGTTTAGATACCTCGGTGACTAAATAGCATGTATCATCATTGACTTGGTTGCTAATGTTTCGTTTAGAGGCTGGTTTGAAAATCATTTGAGAAATAATGTTAACTGAAGATGAATTTGATGGACCCGAAAGTAGACCGTCTTCAATACCTTTTTCACCAATATCTTCAGACGAGTCTTGAACGGGGTATTGAGAAGATTTTGAATAAACGGTAAAAAAATCAGTTATTTCCTTTGGTTTTTTTCGCTCGACTTTTTTTGATGAGCTGGAAGCTCCAGCAGGTGTCGTCGAAGGTGCCACTAAATGTTTGGATGCAAAGTGTTTGTGAAAATTCGAATATATCCATCTTGCTTTTGAAGATCCTGCATGTGATTTTTTGAAGAGTGTAATAGATGGTTCCTTGCAAAAACATTCAATTTTACAATACAAAGTGCCGTTTGACTCCTTTATTTTTGTTACAATTTTGATGTTGTCAAACTTTTCCTTATAAAACTTCCACTCTTCTTTATTGCACTTATTTTGCGCCCATTTCTTTATTGCTGCTGAAATTTCGGCATTTTCTTGAGTAAGGTTTGATGCTTGAGCCATTTGCTCGACCGCTTCTAAGGCTACTTCCCCCGCTGGACCTGCTGTTGGCTCTGTTCGCGACGTTCCATCTCTTTTCCTGGCACAATGGCAACATATTCCATTTGTGTTTTCACTGCGTGTCGGTAACTGTTTTTTTTTCTTTGAAATACTTTGACAACACACCGATCAAAGTTCTGTGTGCAACAACGAAAATAAAGCAGGAGACATTGTGGTTAAATATACCATAATAATCTTCATACTGCGACTCGGGTATAATATTAGGAAGAACTTTCTGAGCAAAGTTTTCCATCTCAGCGATGTTATTTTCAGATAGAGTGGCAATGAGCTGACCATCGTTGTATCCGTTTACAATTTTTCAGTTTTTACAACTTTTACATATTTTTGAGTTCTTTTGGTATCTTCAACTTCAATGCTGTCTCCGCTTCAGAGAAGCAATCTTCATGTTGCACACTCATCTGAAAGAATCAAAACAGAATTAAATTGGTATCTATTCGAAAAAGTAAAACATATGTTAGCACTTCAGAAGTTTTTAAAATTTTAAAGCTTAAAAACCTCATTTAAAACTAAAACGTTCAGAAAGACACCTGGACATCATATTCGTGATGTAAATGGTGGTATAAAATTTTCTGTTAAAATGGGAAATTAATTATGAATATATACTAACTCATAATTAACCGAGTAATTAACTTACCTTTTAATCGAGGTGCAATAATAATTAAGTATAGGTATTTACATTTGCCACTTGGTTGCACACACAGACAAAACGAAATTCACAGAGTAACTAGAACTTACGTTCGGTTAAAAATGTCTAACCGGTCTAACCTAACCACTTATATTTTATTTTTGGTTAGAAACATCAGTTAAAATTATTACACCGCATGTGCAACAGTGGCTCATGCGCACTTTTCTGTAATGATTTCCATTGATTTCCAAAGATTTCCGATGATTTCCTATGATTTCCGGTGATTTCCGGTGATTTCCGGTGATTTCCGATGATTTCCAATGAATTCCAATGTTTTCCAATGATTTCCGATGATTTCCACAAAGTTGTACACCAGATTTCCACAGCGATATACCCCTCGGATCAAGACCTGACAGCTATTAACGACCGTAACGACAGATCGAGTCAAATGCAAGGATATCAATAATAAAGACCATTTCACACATTCTTGTCAGTAAAACGTCAGTAGTGGCCAAGATTCCATGTGCGGAATGGTACGGTGAATTATTATTCTTTTAAAAATATTGCAAACTGGCAGCAGTGCACTGTTGTCATCAATTATAACCTAAAATAGGGTTATTATGACAATTCACAATACTGCCAACTAAAATGCCAGGTTTCCATGGATAGTCCGAATTTGAAACAATCCTGAACGCCATATAGTATACTACCCCATTTTAACTTTCGACATCAACTCAACTATATCATCTATTTTACCGCACGTGCTGTAACCACATTTTGTTCATCAACTGATAAGCGTCCAGACAGCATGTGTGCTTTTACTTTTGAGCTTGTCAGCAATATTAGCAATATCGAAATGAAGATATGTTTAGGAAGTTAAACCGGAATAATTTATTATTATTAATTGAAGATTAACTGAGCTGTGCAGGTGTGGACGCGTGGCAAAGGTTCTAGATCATCTTGAATTTGTTCCGCAAGAGTCAACAGACAAAATTGGCGATTTGTCTATAGACAGTCGCGCGATTGTCTACGAGTGTGTACTAGCCTTAAAAGCTACAGAAAATTGAAAATTATTGGTGTTCCGAAAGTGATCAATTTATGACTACCGATTACGGAACACCTACATCTCAATTAGGTTTTCATTTTTACTGGATTCATAATTTTGTATCTATTGTATCCTATTGTACATGTCGTCATCAAATTCACTAGATAAGTTTCTATAAATCTGTTGGCCAGTTTAGTTGTTATCAGGCTTGATAAACGGCAGTTGAGTTCTTATCATATCGGTAAATTTATGATTTTGTTCTAATGTTCGAATTAGAAGTAAAATACTGTAATTCTGTCACTTAATTCGCGGTTGACCTTATCAGAACAATATGTGGTTTTGTTGTTCTCATTAGACTAATTCATATACGTGTTTGCATTTTCGGCGAAATATGGACACAGAGTTACAATTAATGAACAATCAGTTAAAATTTGAACATCTGCTGGGGAAGTTAATTAGAGGAGATTCAAAACATCTAGATGACCATTTGAATAAATTGCTGATATATCTTTCATGGGAACATCAGACAGGTTGGTTTGTAATTCAACATTTTCATCTTCTGTATTGTTATTTTTAGACGTGAAATATGTTCTTCCTCTTTTCTCGAAATGGATCACACGTGCTGTGTCCACCTGGAGTTCAACAACTGCACCTTCAGCCACTGTCACTGCTTTCCTTCTAAGTTTAACCACTCTGCTGTTACGAGATGAACATAGTTTTAAAGAACTAAATCAAGATAATTTTTTCATAAAGTTTGTTTCTGTTACTCAATGTCGACAGACTACAGCTCCTGTAGTCACGAAATTGGCGTATATTAAACTGATGTCGTCTTTTTTGGAACACACTTCTGGCATCGAACTGATGGTTGATTCGAATTTCTGGGAGGATATTTTAAAATGGAGTGTGTTAAGTGATGATGATAACCTTACGAAAGACAGTATTTTTTTCATCCAACAAATGTTGACAAAAACCTTTGATTTTGATGAGGACTTTTGCAACACAGTTGTTAAAATGATACTGCATCTTTTGTATGAAAGCATCTATTGGTCTGTTAAGTTTTCGTCAAATGTTGCGAAGGGGTTTTCTGATACTTCCATGTTGCCAGCATTACAGCTGTTAGTTACCATCTTAGAAAATTTCCTAAAACAGATTTACGTGGAAAATAGCAGCTGTGGCGTTGTGTTTCTTTTTTTGAAAAATTTTTACCACCAAGAGCAATTTACTGATCTGAGGGTTATCGCTGAACACGAAATTATTTTAATTGATTTAACTAAAACAATCTTTATGATGCAGTTCATAGATTTGTATGAACAGATTACTTCTAAGAGTTTTGTGGCGACAGATGTCGTAAAGAACATGAACACCATTAAAATGCATCACGCAAAAAATAGTTTTCGAGGGACATTTAAACAACAAGTAGATTTTTGTTGTTTTAGTTTGTTTTATTGGAATTTAATGGATTCAAAAATTCCCAATTTTTCTCTAACTCAGAAAGATGAACGTCAGTGTACTTCTGATCAATTTGTTATCTTTTTGCTTCTGCCACATTTCGCAATGCTTTTAACACGCGTTTCTACACTTGCCGAATACTCTTTATTAGCTTCAGAAGAACCTCTTCGGAATGATTTATCCAAATGTTACGTCAAAATGTCTTCTTGGTATTTTCAAGTCAATAGGTTTTGGCACCGCCGTCTTGCTTCTGATCCTAACATATTTGAAACCGCTTCCTACTGCATTAATGTTTTGAAGGATATGTACACTAACTTATCGAAATATCAGGCTATAGTACTGTTTCGAACGTATTGCTATTTTTTAATAGATGTTCCCCGTGTTGTGAAAGAGTCTTTCAAAAAACTGGATGTTTTTGTCAAAAACTGTTTGTATCTTCAGCAGGTTTTTGATTTTACCAGAATTATAATCGAACATTTTCATATTGTTCTAAAAGACGCTGTGGAGGTAACGTATGTCATGGACTTCTGTTTTGACTTTTTGTCCTTGATGGATTGGCCGCCTGACATGGTTGTACAGGTCATTAAATTAATTAATATTGCAACGACTCATTATATGACTCCTAGCATGGCGTTGTTGATTGATTACGGTCCGGGTTCGGCTGTCACGTTATTGGGTCCTTATATATGTTCCCAACTTCTGAACCACAATCTGGAGGTTCAAGATGCTGCCATGGAAGTGGTCTACACCATCGCGTGCCTATCAAATGAGAGTAAGTTAATGTTAATTTTAGTTCAAAATTCATGAACGGTCTTTCACAGGCAATACTATACCATCGCGTTCGCAATAAAATTATCTTTATTTTAATTATGTAAATATTAATATATAAAAGCAGGTGGAAATCCCGCATTTCGATCATCTTTTATAAGAACCACTATTAGCTCCATTTTATTTTTATTTCTACAATGTGTTACATCTATACATATAATACTGTCAAAAATGTCTAATTTATTTTTCATGGTTCTATTCGTAAAAGCAACAGCAGAATCTTCATTTTTTAATTGACTATGACTTTCACCAATAAAAAAATTTAAGCACCTCCACCAATTATGTTAGCCGCTACCAGCACAGCCAATAACATTATTAGCATTATTGTTCATTCTAAAAGCTACACTAAGAACTTGGATGTCACCACCTCGCGCATTACAGGAAACTGTAATAGCGTTACAGAATGAAAAATTAGGAGGGCGTGGAAAAAATTAATTCCAGTCTGAAAATTAAAAGTGTGATTAATTTTTTTCAAAACCAGATATTATTTAGAATAATAATGCAAATCTTACCTCACCTTTATTAAACATTTTTGTCGTTAGTTTTATTTATTTATTTTTGCTGTCATCTGATGAACGGCAGTCTAAAAGGAAAAGAGCACCCAGAAGGAATATAGAACGCTAATTTTATTAAATTTTGACACTTTTGACAACGGTTGACCGTTATTCGAATTTCATGAATCCTTCTTACAGTTTCCATTAAGTCGCGATCCAAGTTCCTCTGGTGGCCATTTTACCTCTATTGGTACGACTTTGTAATACTGTCAATTTCATCATCACGGAGAACGCTTTAACCAATAATAATTATTGTAATCTGTAATCCCACCTTCCACAATAATGACAAATTTATAAAATAAAAAAGACTTATCTCATTAATGGATTTGGTCGGCCTAATGTGAAAAGTGGATAACTCCAAAATCATAAAGTTGTCCAACAGTTCTAATTTAGGTGTTTTTTACGTTGATTTTGAGTGACTTTCTTTAAACGTCGAAAATCTGACAACTTCTTTGATTTGACTGACCATTTTAGTGCCGCTAGCTGACTTTATGCGCCGCTAAACGACTTTGTCATGACAATGAAATGGCTATTTGTCTAACTGATTTATAATTAATTAGGTTTTTTTTTTTTTTAATTGTTGCTTACCTGCTGAAAATAGTACAACACTTTCATACAGTAACAACGGGTACTAATTAACGGTACAAGAGAAGAGAAGAACAAATACTATTTGTTCATACACAACAATAAACTAAACAATTTAAATATATTTAAGTTGAACTCCACAAACTTTAATAAACGCAAAATTACAATTGGAACATGTTTCGGCAGAACACTACTGCCATCATCAGCCCTTAAAGAATATTTAAAATTAGTTCGACTTATATATATTTAAATTTAAATTTACTCCACTTTTATTTATCGACTTTCTTCTGGTTTAATAAATAGGCCAGGCGACAGAGAGTTCAATAAGGAAATAATTAGTGGAAAGCTGGAAATGGACTTAATCTCTTTATTTGGATCCATTTATTACTGTCCTAAGTTTTCCCCCTCGAGCGAAGTCGGCGTTGGCCCTTATGGCCCTAAGAAGGCACAATTTTTCAGTTTTTTGCAAATATCTCTTAAATCATCAACTTTATCAACAAAATACTTATTAGCAAAAATAATCTAGAGTAAATTTAACTTGTTACAATGAGGTAGTTAGCAAAATTTTGAAACTTTTTTTATAAATGAAACTGCTTAAATTAGAGGACTCATATTTCTTCGTTTTGCTTAAATCATAACCGTTTTCATGAAATAAATGAAAAGACTATTTCGGGAGCGAATAACTACGTCATTAGTTTCCGAGCATAGAGGGAGTAAGAGCGAAAAGGAAAGAATTACTTATAAAAATGAGTGAGAGTGAGAAATGGAAAGGCGTAGGTCCTCACTTAATTCATATGCCGGCCCCTAATGACGTATTTTAAAGTAGTACATTTCTCTCATAAAAAAATAAACGAATTTCATTTCAATTTTTTTTGCATTTTCAATATTGTATTTTTTTTTCACACTTTTCAATGAAGTTTATGCTTATTGTATTTTCCAAAAACTTTATTTTTTGTATACTACCTCATTATAACTGCGATATAAGACAAACAGTTGGGGTTAACTATAGTCCAAGCAAATTAGACGAAAAAACGACGAATAGAAGGAATATTTTATAAAGTTTAGAAATATTGGTTATTTGATGCCCAGCAGGGACCCAAATAAAGATCCGAAGAGTTCCCACCTCCCCGGGGGGACTTTCATCCCCTTTGCCACAAAAAACCACCCCCGAACGTGCTTTTCTGCATTTTTTCATGAACGGTAACTCCGACGAGAAAATGTTATCTGACCTATATTTTTCATTAAATTGTGCATAAAATTGGTCTCATGAAGTTTTTGCCCACCCAACATTCATACTCAATGACGTTCGAAAATGAGTATAGTTTTCAGCGCAAAGGCAAAAATTAATCAATCTCCGTTTTTTGACCAATAACAATTTTTTGCAAATGTTTTATTAAATATGGACCTTCTACAGAAAAAACTGCTTTACAATTTTGTATCTATACATTTTTTGCTCCCACTAGTGGTTTTCGAGATAATCGCCGCAAAAAACGGGGGTTGCCTTCGCGGTGAAAACTGTACTCATTTTCCAACGACATTTAGGAGCGTTGGGTGGGAGATGGACAAAAACTTCATAAGACCAATTTTATGCAGAATTTAATGAGATATTTGGAAGAAACTGAAAAATTGTACCTTCTTAGGGCCATAAGGGCCAACGCCGACTTCACTCGAGGGGGAAAACTTAGGACAGTAATAAGTGGGTCCAAATATAGAGATTAAGGCCATTTCCAGCTTTCCACTAATTATTTCCTTATTGAGGCTTTTTTTTTTCGGTCTGTCGCCTGGCCTAAAAAACTAAACAGTTAAATTTTTATAAAAATGAGGATTTTTAACAACAAAATAACTTCAAATAAGATCCAAATTACAAAGTCGTTAGTAAATTCGTTTTGTGTTCAAGTTAGCTGCCAGCTGTGAAAAATATCTCGCGAAAGCGCATTAATAAGTCGAGTGTGATTTTTAGTTTAGTCTCGCAGCGAAAGGATTAACGCGGCTTATATGAAGTTGCGGCAGGGAAACTAAATAGCCAGAAATCGTCACGTAACGCGGTAAAGAATGAATTTGAAGAAAAATTTGAAGAAAATTTGCAAATACATATGGGACATTCCATATGAAGTGATCCACTTAAAATTTAGATTTCGTTCAAATTTGATGTATTAATAGTTTTTATAAATACCAATTCCCAAGCGCCGTTTGAGATTTTTTAGGTCGCTTATTTTGGATATACATGGAGGTGAATTATAAGTGAGAAAACAGGACATGAGTACCCTTGAATTTGATTATTCCGCTCCTACTGACATTAATTCCAATTTAATAACTGTAATAGAGGCACAATGAAACACCCTTTCAAAATAGTCCGATGCAATTTTGACCTAATGAAAATGACAGAAATTTTAAAAATTATTATTTTCCATCTTATGACTGCTTTTATTTGCTTCAAATGTCAGCCAAAATGTAGCTTATGGCTCTTCTGTATCGGTCATGAGTTTTATTGTGGGCTGATGTTGGGTTCGGAAGATATAATTTTTTTTGTATATCCTCATGACGTGAAATCGTCGATTTGTTGCTCTTTGATTTTGAAAAAACTTATTTCAAATTTCTGTCATTTTCAAGATAAAAATATTGGATTAGGTCAAAATTGCGTGGGATCACTTTGAAAGGATATTTCATTGTCCCTTTATTACCGTTATTAAATTAGAAATTATGTCAGTAGGAACTGAGTAAAACAAATTTAAGTGCACTCGTGTCCCATATTCTCATCTACAATTCACCCCCATGCATACCAAAAATAAGCAGTCTAAAAATTCTCAGATGGCTATTAATATGCCAAATTTTAACAGAATCTAAATTTTAGGTGGCTCAGTTGGTATGGAATGTCCCATATATAAGTTCGTGGTTTTTGAATTATTAACAGCTGGAACAGCGGAAGAAGATGCAAAGTCCTTATAAGATAAAACAGTTTTCTATAAAAGATAATAATTAATATATTATTTTTTTAATTTTTCCCCGCTTCGCTCGTGCCGCAAAAATTCCATTCGTTACACAAAAGATTGCATTTCGTAACTGGTTACATAAATAGCTATGTTCCAACCGAATTTCACTCATTTTTTGTTAGCTCAAGCTTCATAAAAATAACAAAATTCCCCCTTCCACTTAGCACTTTTCCCTTTGTCAGTGACTAAATATTCAGTCACTTCTTTGACTTGATTATCTTATATTTTCCGATCTACATATTTGCCTTCTTCGTTTGTGTTCCAAAATTCTTTTGTAGGAGGGGGGTGCCCCTATATAGATGTTGCATAAAGTCCTTTCGCGTTGTTTCGGAATTGGTACTATCGCAGCTGTTCAGGCTCCAACCCCTTCCACCCCTAAAGTGGGGGTTGTAACACACACCCCAAAGGGGTGGGGGTGCGGCCACGCACCACTTTTAGTTTGTAGTTTTTAGTGAGAATAAAGTAAGCTTTGAACCGAGTAACATCGTCTTACTTCTCCATGTTCAAAAACTCTTGAACAGCAGCTGTTCTCTAGTTGTCCGGAATCACCAGGATTTTTGAATTATTTACAAAGTGTTACGTAAATTTTTTGATTTCAAAACCTACAACGTTTTAATACCTTTAATGTTATCTTATCATAGCCTCAGTAACAATTTAGCATAGATACGGTACTTCCATAAGAAATACATTTTCTGGACTACTATCATTGCATATCAGGATATCACGTTAAGGTAAGGACAAACCGGGATGTTATGTTTATTGGATACAGCAACAAGTGGAATCATAATAACGATCGAGTTTTATCAGTTTTTTAGTTATCAATATTGAAGAGGTTTCGATATTTGAATAAAATTGTAAAAACTTCCAAAAGTTCTGTATGTTTTAAACTATCTTATATTAAATTAATGCCTTCTTTTCTGGAACATACTCCCGGAGTTGAATGGATGGTTCACTCTAAGTTTTGCACTCGTTTTATTATTAACTTTCTTGAGCAAAGCATTGTTTATGATGAAAGTTTCTGCGAGTCTTCTAAAAAGAATAATGAGACATTTCTTGTTGTCTCACAACTTTGTCGTTTCTGACCAGCTTTAAAACTAATAGACAATATTTTGGAAAATTTCTTAAAAAGGTTTTATTCAGATCGGAAGGATTTTGGAGTTCTTTTGATTTTCTTAAAATATTTTTATTCGCAAAATATGATCATTGATTTTATGATGCTAGCCCCAAAAACAGTGTTTCCTGTTTCTTTTAATAATTCTTTTTTATAACGGCAGTTTCGAAGAGCTAATGCAGTTTTGCAATCTCGGTCTTTGTTATTGGAAATTATTGATTTCCAAAATTTCTGTGGAGCGAAACCTTGAAAGATTGTATTGAAGACACATATTATGTAATGGATATTTGTTTTGGTGTTTTATCTTTTAAGGTTATGAACTTTTTATTTTAATGCGGCTGTTGCTCGCTATATGGACCCATAACTAAATTACATAACATAACATTTAACAATAACAAATGGATTAAAGTGCATAACGGCTACATAAAATTCGAATTTATTGGTGTTATTTTTACTGTATTCATGATTTTTTCTGTTTTTTAAAATCTTTAAATACTTGTATCATTTATCTAGGTCGTCATAAAATTCACTAGATAAGTTTCTATAAATCTGTTGGACAGTTCAGTTGTTATCGGGCTTGATAAACGACGGTTGAGTTCTCATGATATCGGTAATTTATCATTTTGTTCTAATGGTCGAATTAGGAGTAAAACAAAGTAATTCTGTTACTTAATTTGCGTTTGACCTTATCAAAACAATACGTGCTTTTGTCGCTCTCAGTAGACTAATCCATATACGTGTTTGCATTTGTGGCGAAATATGGACGCAGAGTTACATTTAAGGAACAATGAGTTAAAATTTAAACATCTTCTTGAAAATTTAATTAGAGGACATTCAAAACATCTCGATGACCAATTGAATAAATTGCTGATATATCTTTCATGGGAACATCAGACAGGTTAGTTTTAATTCTACATCTTCATCTTTTCACGTTTTCATTTCTAGACGTGAAATGTGTTCTTCCTCTTTTCACGAAATGGATCACACGTGCTGTGTCCACCTGGAGTTCAACAACTGCACCTTCAGCCACTGTCGCTGCTTTCGTTCTAAGTTTGACCACTCTGCTGTTAGGAGATGAACATAGATTTCAAGAACTAAATCAAGATAATTTTTTCATAAAGTTTGTTTCGGTTACTCAATGTCGACAGACTACAGCTCCTGTAGTCACGAAATTGGCATATATTAAATTGATGTCGTCTTTTTTGGAACACACTTCTGGCATCGAATTGATGGTTGCTTCGAATTTCTGGGAGGATATTTTAAAATGGAGTATGTTAAGTGATGATAATAACCTTACGAAAGACAGTATTTTTTTCATCCAACGAATGTTGACGAAAACCTTTGATTTTGATAAGGACTTTTGCAACAGAGTTGTTAAAAAGATACTGCATTCTTTGTGTGAAGGCATCTATCGGTCTATTAAATTTTCGTCAAATGTTGCGAATGGGTTTTCTGACACTGGCATCTTGCCTGCATTACAGTTATTAGTTAACATCTTAGAAAATTTCCTAAAACAGATTTACATGGAAGAAAGCAGCTGTGGCGTTGTGTTTCTTTTTTTGAAAAATTTTTACCACGAAGGGCACTTTACTGATCTGAGGATTATCGCTGAACAGAAAATTATTTTAACTGATTTATCTAAAACAATATTTATGATGCAGTTCCTAAATTTGTATGAACAGATTACTTCTAAGAGTTTTATCGCGGCAAATGTGGTAAAGGACGTAAACACCATTAAAATGCATTTCGCAAGAAAGTATTTTCGAGGGACATTTAAAGAACAAGTAGATTTTGGTCATTTTGGTTTGTTTTACTGGAATTTAATGGATTCAAAAATTTCCACTTTTACTCTAACTCAGAAAGATGAACGTCAGTGTACTTCTGATCAATTTGTTATCTTTTTGCTTCTGCCACATTTCTCAATGCTTGTAAAATGTGTTTCTACTCTTGCTGAATTCTCAGCTTTAGAAGAACCTCTCCGGAATAATTTATCCAGATGTTACATAAAAATGTCTTCTTCGTATTTTAAACCAGTCAATGGGTTTTGGCACCGCCGTCTTGCTTCTGATCCTCACATATTTGAAACCGCTTCCTATTGCATTAATGCCTTGAAGAACATGTACACTAACTTATCGAAATATCAGGCTATAATACTGTTTCGAACTTATTGCTATTTTTTCAGAGATGTTTCCCGTGTTGTGAACGAGTCTTCCAAAAAACTGGATGTCTTTGTCAAAAACTGTTTGTATCTTCAGCAGGTTTTTGAATTTATCAGAATTATAATCGAACATTTTCATATTGTTCTAAAAGACGCTGTGGAGGTAACTTATGTCATGGACTTCTGTTTTGACTTTTTGTCGTTGATGAATTGGCCGTCTGAAATTGTTGTGCAGGTCATTAAATTAATTAATATTGCAACGGCTCATTATATGACTCCCAGTATGGCGTTGTTGATTGATAACAGTCCGGGTTCGGCTGTCGCATTATTGGGTCCTTATATATATTCCAAACTTCTGAACCATAAGCTGGAGGTTCAAGAGGCGGCCATGGAAGTGGTCTACACCATCGCGTGCATATCTAATGAGAGTAAGTTAATATTAATTTTATTTGGTATTTGTGAAGAACACGATCTAATTTGAAAATGCTATAATTCTTTTGTTAGAGTTCAGTAGCAAAACATTCTAAGAACTGATTAAGAAATCATGAATTATATTATCTTTTGCGCAGTTCATTTTAAGCTTGAATCCCATTTAGAAGAGATTTTTTAAACCAAAATTAATGCATTTTACATTATGCGTTAATTGTTGGACCGAGTATAGTTCCTAGACCCGCTACTCGATTGTTTGTAACCAACGTCCAACCTGGGGGGAAAGGGGAAACCAAGAGAAGCTGGAATTTCGACCTTAAATCCCTCTGCGCTGATTGGTTCATTTTTGTTGTTGGTTTACAGTCAGTGGCGTATCAAACTTAGGAAGCATTCAAACAAATTTAAATGAATCGAAAACAATTGTTTTATTGAACTTAGGTTCCATGTATTAAACATTGGAGAAAAATAGAAATCGTTGCAGTACGGCCACTTTAGCTGTAATGAAAATCTATGTGTAAACAAAATAGTATTTTACGAGTAAACGAGTTATGCCTTTCGCATGAGCAGATAATTTTTGCCTTTTCAAAAATTAAATTTTCATTAATAAATAATAATTAATGGAATGCCAATAGAAAATATGTTGATGATTAGCTAGTCATTTGAGATGTCAGCTTTAAAATCATTTTAAAAATCTAAAGGTCAAAGTGGCAACATTCTTAGATAAATGTCCTTAATAATCAATTTCAGATAACAAAGAAATGTATTTTTTCTCCTGAAACTAAATTTCTGGAGCTATTAAATTAGAAATATTCTTATATTGAATTGATAATAATAATTGATCCTGCAAAGCTCATAACAGTCGAGTGGCCGAAAGTTATGAGTGGTTGAGTGCAAGTACTGAAATCTAACATTTTATTTTTGTGTTTTTTTTTTGTCTCGCTTTTCTATCGGGTGTCCCAACTAAAATTTGTACCCCCCAACAATTCTAATTTTGAAGAAAACGCTCGAACAGGTCAATTTTGTAATCAAGGGGGACTTAATTGTACCAAATTTTCAAGTCTTAGATCTAACCCCCTTAACCAGGGGAGCCACCCCCTTAAAAATTTAAATGGCATGGGGGTCGTGTGATACATCATTTTAAAATTCATTCAAGCCTTTCAGAATTGGAATTATTGGGGGGTACAAATTTTAGTTGGGACACCCTGTATATTCAAACATTTTGGTACAATGTGTGTTTAGAAGTTATTCTGGACCTATCGTTGCCTTTTGCTTGTTTTTTTTTTATGAGGAACGATATTCACCTGTACTTCTATAGGTTCTAAATTTTACCGAAATGCGTATTTTGAAAGTGCCTAGTCGTAATAGGTCGAAATCGTTTTGATTGATAACTGTATTCGAAATCATTAGATAATTTAGTTGTTATCACACTTGATATATGAACGCTATTGAGTTCTTATCGTAACACTCCAACCTAATCTAAAATTTTAGGTTAAATACACAAGGATCATGCCGCGACTTCTAGTTAATTTCCCGATGGGTAATCTCAAAGTTTTATGAGGAAAGTAATTAATATATCTGTGGTTACTCGTATCGCGAGATGAGAAAATTAAGATTTATTTAATAGTAAACGAGTTAAAAATTGAAGTACTCTTGGAGAACTATAAAAGGACACTGTACTAAAGACCTTGGCGGGTATTAAAAAAACTGTTGAAATGTCTTAGAAGAATCAGATGGGTTAGTTTTAGATACTTTTTTATATTTAAACAATCTGAATTTTTGGGAGTGAATACTGTATTACCGAATTTCATGAAATGACGGCATTCATGTTTTCGTTTTTTCTTGAACATCCTTTTGGAAGGGTTCTTGAAACACATGTGTCTAGAAGGAATTGCATTTCTATTTTTGAAAAATTTTAAGCTGGTAGGAGCTATTTGTGAAAGAATTAAATTTTAACCTCACATTTAAATCTCGGACGTCAAATTGTTTTTTCAAAAACAGTTAAAAGCGAAGGGGTGTAGCTGCAGCGGTTCGCTAAGGGTACCGCGCGGGGCCAAGAAGTCCTCTTTATGAGACAAATTCTTATCGTCACAAGGGAAAATTGCATTCCGGCACTCGAGATTTGATTGCAAAAATCCGAGCCGATAAGGTAACAGGACAAAATGTTAATACATATAATGCAGCGACAATTGAAAAGTTATTTTGTACCTGGGTTTTACAATATATTGTCCTGTTACCTTCTTTTTTGCAGTTACCTCTCAGCCTATAATTAATTTAATAAAATTATTAGTGGTCAATACTTGAAGAAAGTGTCATCCGGTTCTCAAAAATGAACATTTAAACAGCGAGAATTTTTGATAACTTGAATCAAGAGCATGAATGCTCTCTGATGCCGGAAAAGCAGAGTAAATATTTATTTATTTATTATTTTATTTTTGATTTTAGATTCCTCAACTTTTATTTGAAACATGCCGCAATTAAATCTTTTATCTCCGACGTATCTCCTGATTAGGGTTTTAGCTCAATCATGTACAGGTGGTACTGTACAAGTTCTATTATGCGATCTTTAGATAATATTTTTCCTAACGCTCGTGCTGTTTCGCATATTTACCGACCGATAAATACGACATATATTATCACTTGACTGCGTATCTGAAACCAGTATTTGACTGATCCTATAAAGCGCTATCTTATCCTCCATGTATTTTAACAATGAACTTGCCGCCATCTTTTACCGTAAAGGTTAAAAACTTGCTTGAAAAGCTTTTAGACGTTCACCACGAAACACGTGTAGATGAAGAGTTGAATAAGTTGTTGATATACGTTTGGTGGGAAGACAAGTCAGGTCAGTTGCTTTTCGATCTGTTCACTTTGACTTGATTTAATCAATTTTAGAAAAGAAACCCACAATTTCTATCTTCATGAAATGGCTCTCACGTGCCGTGACCTCTTGGACAGAAAAAGCGATTACTCCACCTACCAGTATTATGACATTTTCACTCAGCTTGGCTAGTTTATTAGCACGTAGTGAAAACAGGTTTAATAATTTGAACCGTGATAATTTTTTTATAAAACTAGTTAAACTCTCTAAAGTACGGCGACATCAATCCTCTGACTCACTGAAACTGGCCTGTATTAAACTGTTATCTTCTTTTCTGAATCATACATCCGGATTTGAATGGATGCTTGCTTGTAATTTTTGGGAGTATGCGATCAATTGGTGTTTGACAGATTCTGAAGACGCTGTTGTCAATGAGAGCACGCGTTTCATTATCGCATTTCTAGAGCAAGCTGTTGCACATGATGATTTTTCTTGTGACAATCTTATTAAAAAAATTATGGTTCCTTTGGATAATAACATATTTCGTAGTATAAAGAACTCGAGTAGTACTGATGATGTTGCTTATGATCATATTCTGTCTGCTCTGAAACTAATAGAGAATATTTTGCACATTTCCTTACAAAAGGTCTATTTGGAAGATAAGGATTTTGGAGTGCTGCTGATATTTTTGAAAAATTTTTATTTAGAAAATCGTGTTAATGATTTTATTCTGATAGCTCAAAAAGAGTGTCTTTCGTTCACGTTGACTAAGCTCATGTTTATGGTGCAGTTTGTCGAATTGTACAGCCAGATTATTACAAATTCTATTAGTTTCGGTAAAGTCAGTGCCACAATTACAAGGATTCAAAGTAATTTTATGACAAAGCTATACAAAGGTACCTACGAAGAGCAAATGGATTTTTGTAAATTTAGTCTTTTTTATTGGAGGTTAATGCTTTCCAAAATTCCTATTCGGATTGAAGGTTCTACCGATTTTTCAGATAAATTTTTGGTTTTCTTACTAATTCCAAATTTTTGCGTCGTAATGAAATTTCTCGTAAAAAAGAGAACTCATCCGGTTTCATTTGATCGCGAATTATTTGTTGAGAAACTATGGAACATGAGCACTAGCGATTTTGCTAGAGTTTTAATCATTTGGCGTACCTGGCTTCTGGATCATCCGAATATATTGCGTATAGCTTTTGATAGTCTTGATATTTTGAAACAGTCACTTGGTTTTATTACAAGAGGGCAGGCGATAGTAATTTTTCAGGCTTTTGTATTCACCCTTAGCGATGTGAATTGCGTCTGCACGCACTTTCCAGACACATTCGAGCTTTTTTACGAAAATTTTTCTTACATTGTAAAGATGATTGAACTGGTCAGTGAACTTATTAAGGATTTTCGACCCGTACTGAAAGATTGTATCGAATCTACCTACGTAATAGATGTTTGTTGCAATTTTCTGCGCGGACCAGGATGGCCCTTAGACATTGTTGTCAAAATTTTGGACTTGCTTAATATTGCTATTCGTCATTATATGATTCCCATGATGGCGTTGCTGTTAGAAAACAAATCCGAGATGCTCATGTTGGGTCCACTATTGGATACTAAGTTGAAAGATAACAGGTATGAAATCAGAAGGGCCGGATTGGAGATTGTCTGCACTGTGGGATCCTTATCTAGTGACAGTAAGTTTTATTTTTATACGGGGTGAATTCACATTAATTTCAAGATATCGGAATGTAATCATTTCAAAATTTTAGTGTTCAAACAAAGACTTTTGATTAAAATATAGAAGATTGTAGATTCTCGGAATTCGAGTCCTAAATTGTAAAATCGAAGATTAAAAGATTTTAAAATCAGCAATGTTATTAAAGTACCAACATTTGAATGTTGATTTTAATTAATTTTAATATTCCAACATTCCAAAACTCGGAGATTCCAACATTCTTATACTGAGAAATTTTAGCAAATTTCACCCTTACTAGATTACCAAAATTTTAATGTAATAATGTTAATGGGTGGGTTATTTAAATGTGATATCTAGAAGTTTTTTTAATCGATGTGTTAAAATGTGGGATTTAACTTTGAGCGCGGACAGCGTCGTTAGACGTCTTAATTTTTCTTAACGATTGCATTTGCAGCATTTGGCGTCTCTAATGCTCACTTTGAGTATTCTTCGTGTAGTTTTCGCCGTATATAAAATTCGTCTTCTTCTTCTCCTGCAACAATGACTTGAACATCGGCGAAACTAAGGGACAAAATTGTGTCATTATTTATTTCCACATTTTCTTTTCCATTCTTTCAGTTCTTCGTGTATGTATATTTTAAATAGTGTCGGAGCTATACAGCATCCTTGTTACAATCCCTTAGATACTTTTAAACTATTCGGCCAGCGTTGTTCTATTTTTAACAGAAGTTACGGTTTCACTGTAGAATTTTCTGACAGCTCTTAGCTTTGCGTTGCGTTGCGCTGTTTGTCCGAGGTTTTAGATCAGTGATCTCTAAACCTCTATCTCTTTCGCCGGCCTGCAATGGTTTTACAGACGGCAAAGTGATAGGCCCCGTTTGCCGATCTGTCTAAATCACTGCTGTGTGACTGCGACAGGCCAGCGCCCAGGACTCGTTTGACAGTTTTGCTGTTTTCGGACTGACATCTCGAATGAGGGCAATGGTGCCAACATAACGAGAAAGTCGGATTCCTTTTTTGGGACATCGGAAATGACAAAATGAAAATGAAAGAAAAGAATTTACCTGTCCTGAGGCCTGAAAGAGAGGTTAGTACCTGAAGGCTGTCGCGTTGGAAGGGTCAGTGAAGCTGTTACCCTTCTAGCAGCGCCATTCTGGGCCGCTTTCTTTTTGATGGTCCACTCTCGTCGTAGTCGACCGCTTGTCTGACCAGTGGATTGGGATGTTCTTCGGCCTTTTTGATGGTCCGGAGGGCGATCTCATGGAGGAACTCCTTCAGCAGCGGGAGCCCTGCCTCACGGTGAAGTTGGTCATTTCTGACGAACCATGGAGCGTCGAAAGCGTGGCGGAGGAATTTGTTCTGGAGGACCTGCAACTTACACATGTTTGTCTTCGAGGGGGCGTGTGCTTGATTGCTCTGTAAATCAACAATTTGTTCTTTACCGACATCTTGCTACGCCTGCAGACCAGAGAGGAGAGCTTGCCTACTGCCATTTTCCCTTTACCCAAAGAGTATTCTAGGTGCTGGCGAAACTCGAGCCTTTTGTCGATGATGACACCTAGGTATTTTGCCTGGTTTGTCCAGGGGATGACCCGGTCGAACATCTCGATTTCTCCCTCAGGCTGGACGAGTCGGCGCGTCACGAGGAGGGCTGTGCTCTTCTCGGGATTGACGTCGATCATCCATTTCTGGCACCAGTCTTCGAGCTTGTCAATGGCTTCCTGCAGGTAGCGGGTCGCCAGCCAAGGCTGTTTGGATCTGGTGAGGATTGCTGTGTCGTCTGCGTAGATGGCGAGCGTGGTGTTTGCAGTCCTTTTGATGTCCGCGGTGAAGACCGCGTACAGGGTTGGTGAGAGGACAGATCCCTGTGGGACGCCCGCTTCGATGTCGTGGGTCTAAAGGCCGCCACGCACGGTTCAACGCCGCAGTACGACATCGTTGGATACGACGAAGTTGGAAGCAATTTGACGCAATTTGACCGTGTGTGGGGACGTCCAACTCTGTTGGATCCGATTGGACCGCAGTTAAAATTTTTAAACTGCGGCAGAACGATCTGGTCGGATTGTATATGACTCATGCTGCAAGTTGGGCGGAGAAACGGACCGAGGGACTAAATGACTGCGAAACCGTACTTGTATAACGGTACATTTAAAGCTATTAATTAATGGCTTTAATTAATTGATTAATTAATGTGTAAAAAAACATTTCGTGATCATTAAGGACCATTGATTTTGATAAATTGTCGAACATATCCTTTTCTTTTCGTGGTTTGTTTACGGGTCGAACTGCATATTCACTACTTCGTTTTTTATTTTTTATTTTTTTGTTTTTGTTTAAATAAATTATAATTACTAGAAAAAATACTGCAAGCTGATAACTTTATAAGTATAGTTGTTAAAGAGCTTTTGTTTTACAATTATTATTATCCGATTTAGAATGTAAACGAGAACTAGTTTTCCACGATTTTCAATGATTACCGGAGTTCATTTTGTTTCTACCGCTAATAAATTAATATTAGTAGTGTTAAATTTTTTTGAATTATAAATTGTAAATCTTCTTTCATAGTCTTACCTTTAGATTCTTTTTATGAAAGTTGGGTGGAAAACACGTCCAAGAGACGGTACTCTATAGCGGTATTTTTTAAGCTATTTAGAGGGTTGTTGTGATCTCTCGGAGGGTCTCTGATGGAGGTCAGTAAACCCTCAAGTGTTTTGAAGAAAGCAACGATATGTCTAGTTATGGTCAACAATTTTTGACACAGTTTTTTGAAATTTACAAACAGGACACCTGCCTTTGGAAGGTTAAATCGACAGAATATCATAATCGTAATTTGAGAAATCGAGCAATGGCCACTCTTGTGGAATAATTCAAAGAAGTGCTACAGAAGACTTTGTTAAGAAAAAAATAATAATTATAGAACCTCTTATAAAAGGGAGAGAAATAATAATGCTAATAATAATAAATCCTCTTCGTCGGATGATAACGACGTGTTGATCGTAGATATTGACTCGACAGAACCTTCAACAATACTGCAGAGTTGGATCGTGTGTGTGCGCTCACAATTTTCGACCAAATTGTACAATTTTGTTGTACGATTCTGTCGTACTGCGGCGTTGGACCGTGAGTGGCGGCCTTTAGCTTTAGCTCTTTCCTGCTAAATATATTGTCGCCACACCGTGCCATGAACCCACTCTGATATACAGGCTGTCTTACGAAAAACGCACCACGCTATAACTCTGTTATTAATAATCCGATTTCAGAAATTCAAAAACCGTGTAAGACAGGTGTATAAATGCTACAAAAGAGTATGATACTTATTTTTTTGAAAAATTTTCAAGTGTGCGTCGGAATCCAATGAAAGCGCACAAAAGGCGCACTGCAGAATTTCTGTGGCACTCGAAAGACACTTGCATCATTTCAATTAATTGATTGTTATCCGTAATGAAATAACAATGTGATCACAAAACAATAACAAAACTGCAAGAAATAATACAAACAACAATAAATAAAAACAAGTTGACAAATCTTAAATGACAGTTATTGTTTTGTGCGCTTTCGTTTGATTCCGACGCATACTTGAAAATTTTAGAAAAAAAAACTTTTACAAGAATATTTTACAAAATCAAGTTGTATTGAGAAAAAAATCCCCACCAAACTGAATAAAAAAAATATGTGTTGCTATTTAAAAAAAAATGTTGACTATCGCTTGACAAAAATAACTTATTCAAAAAAATTAAAAATCATACTCTTTTGTAGCATTTATACACCTGTCTTACACGGTTTTTAAATTTCTGAAATCGGATTATTAATAACAGAGTTATAATAGCGTGGTGCGTTTTTCGTAAGACAACCGGTATATAGTTATTACATATTACACAGTTATTTTTGACATGAAATAATCAGTAATAGAATAATAATGAGCGCGGACAGGGTCGTTAGACATGCGGAAATTATTAAAAACTAGTGGATGCGCTCTTATAATTTTAACAAATTAAAATATATCATTTGCAAAAAGTCAGGGAATTTGAATTTGTTAAATCGCCAAGAACTCTTGTAGAAAAGCATTTATCGTTTATTGTTTTTCTGAGATTATGGCAGTTCAGCTTTTATTTGTAACATGGCGCATTTTTTTTTTTATTTCAGTACGCATAAATGTATTATTATCTTCTGATAATGGTCTAAAATCAATCGATTCCAAGTATTGTACATTAAACCAATTATGTCGACTTATGTTATCATTAGATAATACTTTTGATATCGCTCGTGCTTTTTCGCTATTTAACCGACTGTTTACTAAGGCTTAACTACCCACCTGACATCCCAATTAATTACACACCCTGTATAAAAATCAATATGTATTTGTTTATTTGTTTGTTCGTATTTTATGCGCTCCTACATCGGTCAACCGATCGTTACGAAATTTTGACCACAAATAATATTCGCAATGGGGAGTATCATATGGGGGCTTGACGACCCCTTTTTCGTAAACATATTTAAAGTTATTAAAGGTATATTTAAAGTTCAAACCGGGCGAAATTGAGGACTCTGCTAGATGAAAATGACACAGTAACCAGGTCAAATAGGACGAGATGTGATTTACTTTACCGGGTACCAGCTAATAATAGTTAAAAAATGGCGACTTTTCAGTATCACTCAGTGTTAACTCAGATACTTAACAAACTAATCAGCAGACGAGTGATCGCCCTTCACTCGAAATTCAAGTGGAATAAAAATAAATCGGTGCAGTACATACGGTTTTATTTAATACTGCTCGATCTATGTTCAACGATTAAATATATAGATAAGCTGTTAATATAATACCTTTGGTGGAAAGACGAAACCGGTCAGTTGTCAATATTTTCAATAGTTACCCATTAATTTGAGACATTACACATGTTGCTGTAAATTCTTATTTTCACTTTGTGATCGATAAAGGTAATAAATACCATATTTTGTGAAACTTGCTCAGTGAAGATCAGTAAACGAGACGCTATTGCTTTTTCTCCATCCTGTTTTTGTTTCCAAAGGACTCTTTGATTAATGTTACCCTGAATCACTGGGTATATACTATACATAAACACGTACGAATTAGATATTTTTGTGGACAGAATGTGTCTATTTTTACAACTCTTTTACAAACGAGAGCTAAAATGGTTCATGCTTATTTACATTTATTTCATGGGATTTTACTCTCTTTAGATAAGATTTTATTTATCAAGGACGTTGTGATGAGCCTAAGCTCTTCCTGCCAACAATTCGAAATGAAACGTCGTGCGACCGTCTAAAAAGTCAATGTGGACAATTTATGTCCCGCGCAAGACTGGTATTCTGTACCCTATAATACCTCCTGAACGTGAAATGCACGACAAACGAATACACACATTGATTAATACACCGATAGTAAAGATATTTAGAATTTCCGTCTAAATCCGAAAGAAAATTCTTACCAATTTTAATCTTGTCAAAAAAAGGAAAGCAAAATTAGACACCATTTGGTAACCGCCATTTTGACCTTACACGGAACAAAGAAAAAAACCGTTGGAAATGCCCCGCGTCCCCTTCCCTTGTTACCACGGCGCCATTTTGCTCCAAATGACCGTTACAATACAAATTTTGTGACATTCGAAAGGTGAAGTCCGGTGAAGTCCCCATCGACTGACTTACTGTTTTGCATTTAAAGCATAGTTTCCGAATAAATGGAGATATTAGATCCTTTCACAACTATAATATTGTTTCCCTCATGAAGTGTAAAAAATCGCCATAATGTATTGATAAAGTTATACACCGTCGATCAAAAATGTTCCATCGTCTTGATGGTTAATAGTTTTGAAATAAAGATCTACTTCTGATGTCAGACTAGATTAGTTAAAAAATTTAAGCTTTCTAATTCATACGTAAGAGATTATATTCTATAGAAATTACATTTTTATTAAATTTGGTACATTAGGTAATAAGTGTTCTCTTATTTGTTATATTTACTTGTAATTTGAGGACTCTAGCTCTAACTTTTTGAATTGTGTTAATAACTCCTTCCGTTTTTCTAGAGTTTCCGTCCTTGCAAAAAGTATTGATGGACTCTGAACTACCAACTCTTGTGGTAAAAATGTCAACGTCCGATGGAGAAAGTTTCGTACGTGCAACAGCCATCAAATGTCTTCAAGAGATGATTCAAGTGGAAGAGATCTGGAACAATGCGTTGAAATCTGAAGATCTAACGGTAAGATTAAACAGCACTTTTAGTCTGGCTGTTGAAATTGTAACTTAATTTTTATCAACAAACTTTATACACCCTCAAATGGAGCCCGTTCAAACAACATTTGATCCATTTTAGAAGTAAAAGAAGCAAAATCACACAAAACAAATTATCGTTTCATCCCTGTGATTCAATTTTCTAAATTTCAGCAAAAGATGCATGACATCCTCCTCAACGAGACGGAAGGAATCGTCAGAGTGGAAGCAGCAACCTTCATGTGTGTAGCCTACGAGCACCAGCAGTTCCCCAAAGACTCTCTAGACAGGATATACCAAACCATGATCTACTCCTCCACGACCGACTTACACTGGGAAGTCAAAGTCAGATCTCTAAGTTTCTGGGACAACGTCATCAAAAACCATTTGCAAAACCAGGGTATGATTGATGGAACGTTCCCAAGTGTTACATTCTCAAAAGAGCACAGAAAAATCGTAACCTTGACAGATTCGGAAATCAGAAAACGCCTGCTCAAAGTCTTAAGTCAGTTAAGTACAATAGGATGTCTAGGCGTGCTAGTGTCCGCTATCAAGGACGACTGTGATATGGAGGTATCAAAGACTGCTGTGAAAATCACACAACGTTTGATCGATTTATTCAAAAAATACAACGTCCGTCCAGATGACAGCATACCCACTTCACCGTTACCGACGGAGAATGGTATGTCAGCAACAGTCTCTATGTCTTCCGGAATTTCAGTCAACGATGACGTTATGGACTCTCCAGCGTCGGCACATCCAGATTTCAATGAGGAAATTATTGATCAAATCGTTAATTCCAAAGATGTCAATTTGCTGAAGAATGTGTACGCTCCTAGTGACTACAGTTCCGTTAGCAATTACGATATACAAGTAAAAAAAGTTGTGAGCCCAAACGAGTTTCTTGAGTTTACGCAGCAAGATCTTAACGCTGTTATAAGTGAAAAGAAGAAATGGTTGAACGGAATCGAAGATTTGGGGTCGCTCTTAGACGATATGTTAAAGACTTACGACGATGATGTCAATAACATGGACTGTTATTAGGTTTAAATAATAATGTGATTATAGTTGTATATAAGATTTTTCTCGTATGTCACGATTATAATAATATAAGTCGTTAAAACTTTGAAATGAAATTTCAGTTTGTATGTTACAGAATTTTATAAGTGAAGCATTTTGTTGTTTATTGTATGTATGCTGCGTGGATGAATATATTGTGCATTTTACACTAAATAAATGCAAATAACGAAGTAATGGAGTGCCATTTATGAATAATTTTTGTCAAAAATGTTAAACACCTTATACTTCTTTGTTATTTTGTTTTATTGTCTATTATATAGATTGAAATGTACGTTTTTATTGTCTACGTTACTTTTATAATAAAAATGTAAAACTTAAAAGAACATATTTTTGCCCAATCCGTTTAAAGCTTTAGAATGCTTAGGCATAATGCCGAAAACCCCACATTTACATTTAACTTACCGCTCATAATGTGTCATTGCCTCAACGCAGCAAGCTCGTATATTTTTCTTGAAATTTGTAATATGAGCACCATGAGTGTTTCATTTTGTTTAAAGTTGAGGGTATTCAATTTAGAAATTAATTCGTCAATCATATAGTTTGGTAGGCTGCAAGAGGTTGAAAAGCGCTTTAAGAATCACCGGAAATACAGATTAACCTTTTTACATTTATATTTCTGCCAAAACTATCCTAAATACACGTAAATGTAATTTGTAAACGTTTCTTTTCCTGTTAGTATATGAGTTGTCAACTAAATCACATTTTACGTGTCGTAAACATAGCCGCCATCTTTTTATTTAATGGCCCTGCCTTGAAAAAACTTGCTTGTTATTCATAGAGACTTTGATTATTTACTAGAATTTGTTTAAATATTGCCATGCCATTCTATTTGTAAAAATATAAACCAGTTGTTGCGATAATCATGTAAATAATTGTGTGTTTATCTTTATTTATTCTTTATCGAGTTCCATGTATTCGCGAGTAATGCACACACAATCTACATTCACCAGTAATTTCGAAACACCACTACGTTATTACCAACACAGATAACTAAATTCTAAAAAAAAAAAGATTCATAATTTCAAAGAGGTTTCAAACTATCGTCTTTGGAGACGAGAGACATAAGAATTGTTGTGGCACTTTGCTAATATTAAGGAATAAAATTGTGACGCTTGTTACGGCCGGGATGCGTCGAGCGCCACTTTATTAACGTGGATGCCCCACGGGTAGCTTAATTGGAGTCCGGTACGTCGGGGGTCAGCTGTCAAGTTTGGCGGTAGTAAAACAAAAGCGGTATCGGTATGGCGGTCTCAATATGTAAACGGTGACGGGGAGCAGAGGCAGCAATAGGCAACGTCTTTCACTTTATTAACCCTGTGCTTCTCTCTCCCTTTAACGCTTATAGAAAGGCTACTCGCTGCCTTTATTAATTACACGGTCTGTCTCTTTCTCTCCGTTTAACGTTTGATCCGTGGGGCCTCTCTCTATAGTGGAGCCGCGGCAGCCGGCGGCGGAGGCAAGCATGAGGTGGAGAGGTGCGAGCAGGAGCACCGCCAAAAAGAAACCCGTCCGGATATCGCCGGCGCTCGAGGTCGATTTCTTCCGCACGGCACACAGGAGCACCGGGAATACCCAAAATTCCTGAAATATACGATAATCCCGTTTGTACCAGAGTTACAAATCTTGCTTTATTAAAATGTGAAACTGGAGGCATATTGGTGACAGTTTATTTTGAATTCCAGTCAACATTAATTATTATGACAATTATGACAAGTTTAGACTACATTGTTTTTTTTAATGACATAAAAACTACTGTTCGAAACTCCGTGCTCCCGATGGAATATAAAAAAAAGATATATATATATATATGTATATATATATATATATATGTGTATATATATATATATATATATATATATATATATATATATATATATATATATATATATATACTTGTACTTGGTGGGAAAATAATATATATATATATATATATATATATTATTTTCCCACCAAGTCGAGATCCGAACAAAACTTGGACAGCCTGAGATCCACCAGAAGGGAAAGGATTTTTCAAGTACATATTGTATAAAAACATTTTAAGCGATATCTAGAGTTCAAATAACTAGAGAGGGGAAACTTTTTCACACTTTGAATTTTGTGATAAAGATCGAACAAAACCAGATCCGTGATAAATGCGTATAAGATAAGGTGAGGTCCGGCGACGTTGCCATTGTTTTGTTTAGTAAAACAACACGTGGGACGTATTTTTGTTCTTTATGCAAGTTGAATTTCGATGAAAAAATCACAGCACTTTCTTTCTGAGGTCCTATGTACCTTTCAATCTTTTAAAAATACATCTCCACGTCGATAGTATATTTCAAACGAGTGCGCTGTCATGACACTTTTCAGGGGCGAGGGCGATCCCGAGCCCCTGAAAAGTGACAGGGCACGAGTATTGAACAGCGTTGTTTGTATTCGTTCCCACAAAATGAGAAAAAGTAGAAATTTACATCAGATTTTGAGGTTAGGTTGACAGCTGCCAAATTAAATACATATAATGTAATATTTATGTATGTTTTTATGTATTTCATTAAGCATTATGTGTTTCAAAAAACGAATACAAAAATAATATTTTAATCTTTGAAATAATTTGATGTTAAATAGTTTGCCCTGACAGGCCTCAATATTTTGTCCTGTAACTTAATGTTACCAGAATTATTTACGGGATGCCACATGTGATATAAATAATCATTCTAAGACTGTAATAAACGCAATATTTCCTACGAAAAATTACTGTAATGAGAACAGCAGAAACAAAAGGGGATATTGTAAATAATGTAAGAGGCACAAAACTAGATATTTCGTATTTCTGCAGATTTTCGGAAAATCGGAAAATTTTTTTACTTGGAAAATATTGTCAAAGAAACACGTAGGCACATGGGGCGCATTTGTAATAAATAAATTGGCTACGAATTTGCAATTGACATTGTAAGCTACTGCAAATGTCCCAGTTCCACTATTAATAATATTTGAATAAATACACGCCTTTAAAATAAATAAATAAATAAATAATAATCCAAATTTCAGCCAAACGCTTCAGTTCCAAATTTTTATTTCTTTTACTCTTTTGATGATTAAGGACTTTTTGGTTAAAATTTCAACGATATTTTACACAAAACTATTTTAAATTACAGCAAATTGTCTATAAAGCGTTTGTTTGTATTATTTTTTGTACGAACAAAAGTTTGACCTCATTTCAACAGAAATAAGCGGAGGAGAATTATTAAACGCATGTTCTATTAATTTGAGAATTTGAGTTATTGTTAGAGACATTGAAAACGACCTTGAATTTTAATTGAGCAATAACATGTTAAAAATGTCTTAAAAGTATTTTAACACATTTTTTTTAAATTTCAATGGGGGGTAACGGGGTGGGGGGTGGAGAATCTCTGGATCCACTGAACCGATTGCAATGAAATTTTGCACACTTACTTATTTTACCACTTAGGCGCTCAATAAGAAACGGTTTTTCAAAATTACATTCCAAAGGAGGGTAACGGCGAGGGGGGGTTAATGTCTGGATCCACTGAACCGATTGCAATGAAATTTTTGCACATTTACGTATTTTATCACATGGGCGCTCACTAAGACACGGTTTTTCAAAATTCTATTCCAAAGTGGGTAACGGGGCCCTCCGCCCCGGTAATCTCTGGATCCACTGAACCGATTGTAATGAAATTTTGCACACTTTCTTATTTCACCACATAAGCGCTCACTAAGAAACGGTTTTTCAAAATTCATTCCAGAGGGGGGTAACGGCGTGAGGGGGAGTTAAGCTTTGGATCCACTCATCGATTGCAATGAAATTTTGCACACTTACTTATTTTACCACGTGGGCGCTCACTAAGAAGTGGTTTTTCAAAATTCCATTCCTAAGGGGGATTAACGAGGTGAGGGGGTTAATCTCTAAATCTACTGAACCGATTGCAATGAACACTTACTTATTTTACAATGTAGGCGCTCACTAAGAAATGGTTTTTCAATATTATTAAAGTACTAAATAATCACCGTGTGAAGCCGGGACGGGTCATCTAGTAGGCGTTATAAAACAACGATATATTTAAACCTAAAAACCTATAAACCTCACTTCCAAATTTTTAACAATTTTGTTTTTAAGATCTTGTGTAAATTTGAACAGTACCTGACTTAAAAAGTAACTTAATAAAGGACCTGACCCGACCTGACCTGACCTGACTTAAAAAGTAACTTAATAAAGAAGCCTTTAGCATAAATTGGATACAAAATTTGAACGTCTCGAAATTACACCATATTTTATTTATTTAGGTCCTCTAAAGAGCTGTTTGACATTTCCAATCCAAATATTTTCTAATTTTTACCGACTTCAAAAAAAGAGGAGGTTCTATGTTCGGCTTTATGTATGTTTTTTTTTTCTTTTATGTATGTTCACCGATCTCTTAGTCAATTGTAGATCTATTTTGAATATTTGAGAGGGTCGAGATGATCCCATTGTCACCAAGTCAGGAGCTGATGAGGAGATTTCATGGAAATCTAGGGAAATCCTCAAATTTTTCCTTCGTTTTATGTATGTTCAGCGATTTCTTCGTTAATTGTTTACTGTTTTTTTTTGTTCTTTTTGAAATTGAAACTTTTTTTAGCGCTGTAGTGAGTCCGAAAAACTGAAACGGAAATCAAAGTGAAACACTTTAACGACTAGGGTAGTAGGTTTCTGTCTCAAGGAGGCCCCTCGGGTCCCGCTGTCTTGAGTCCCCTCAAATTTTACCAGAACCTAAAGTGAAATTTTATCCCCACGACGTTTTCACATCAAAATCTACGGCGCGGACCCGCACTGTGCCTTTACGTATTTTTTTGAACTATTGATTTTGGCCTCGTTTTATATATTTTCGAACCCCAGAAATTGATTTGCGTTGTCTATTTTTCTTTATCTTTCTTCGTTTACGAAATACCACCTTGAAAACAATGAAATTTTCGCGAAAAAGTAAGTAACAATTTTCTCTTTAGAACTTTAGAACAATATATTGAAATTCGTCGGTCTCACAAGACCATTTCGAAATTTTGAAAGCCGAAAAAATATTTTGACGTGAACTGTATTTGTAACTGTGCCTGTGTTTGTGCTATATCCACTGTAGATCTGAACCATAAATAAATCAAATCAAATGAAGACGTCTATTCGCTCGACAAATACAGTGATAACGTCAAACTTTTTTGGGTTACAAATATCGCCAGATTTTAATTGCTAATAACTACGATAATTCGTTAACAACGGTTTAGCCCACAACGGGTAGGGCATGTCTGTACGTATATCTGTCGTGCTGAATTTGTTTTTTGACGTCATCTGTAGATAAATTAGTGTAGCGTGAAAATGTGTTTAGCTAGGAGGTTAATGCAGATGTCATTGTGAAGAGCTCGCGAGGCTTTACTACGACCCAAAGTGAGAATTTGTTCCCGACGACGTTTTCACGTCAAAATCTACGGCGCGGACCCCAACTGCGCTTTTACGTATTTTTTATTGTTCCAGATAAATAACTTCCATTTATCTGTCACCTTCTACTTACAATAATTACTTAACAATTTCGTCTTTAAATTGGCTAGTTGCTAAACAGGCAATTTTTTGTGCATACGGTTGTATTCTTTCTAGACAACAGGTAATAATTATAGTCATCCTTTTAATCTGCAAAATATATTAGTGTCAATCGATCAGTGAATATTCCAGTTCAGCGCTTTGCATTGTAATTTAATTCTACTTAATCTTTGTTCGGCTACCAGTCGACGTTGCCATGTCTACTGGATCTCATTTTGTGCATAATTTATAAACTCCGTGTATACTACTGCAGCGCCCTCTGCAGCAGACGTTTACTAACTAAATTTGTATAAAAATTCATAAAAATGGTCAAGATGAGATCCGGGCTAAAATTGGCAGAAACATTGTTTACACTGTTTTAAACGTTTTGGGCACGATATACACGTAGAAACAAGTTGAGGTCCGTTTCGGATCTCGCCTTGCTAAAACGGAGCCCGGCTTGTATACAAAATCTCACAAAATGATCTCGACTTGTACAAAAACATATATATATATATATATATATATATATATATATATATATATATATATATATATATATATGTTTGTCTTTGCGGTTTTTGTGGTTGTGGTTTTTGTAGAAATAAAAAACTACTACATAGCCAGAAAGATATTAAATGAACCTTTCAAAAAATAAACTTTTTAACCCCCTGTTCCATTTAAGATTTTTGAGGGAGCTGCTGTCCCGGCCAAGGGGTCTAAAACTACACTAATTAAGTGTCCCCCTCACAAACAAAATTGACCGGTTTCAGCATTTTGCACATAACGTTTTTGTTTTCTACATATTTAGGGCGGATCGTTTTCAAAAAATCAAAGCAAAGCCGCGGGTAACTGCTAGATTATTGATATGAAACTACCTTTCAATAAAACAAATATAAAGTTTCATTCCATAAAACTCGTAAAGATTAGATTAGAAAATGTGTTTGTTCAGTGAATGGCCCCAATGAGAACTTTTAGTAAATAAACAGTTAAATTTCAATTTTCTAAAACAACGTGTTCTTTCACTTCAAGAACGACTTTCCGTAGTCAAAACAAAATGACCCAACAAATGAGTTGTTTTAGCTATCAGTTTACAAACAATACCGGCGGACGGTCGATATCGGCATCTTCAAACGAAAATGTTCATTCCCATTAATTAATAAAAAATAAAAAACGTTCATCGCGCAAATTGTATTCATTTTTAAAGAGTAGCTGCGCTTTTAAATTAACTAAAATCCTCATAATTTTCATTTTATCGGTAATGTAATTTTCCGATATTTTGTTTCTCTTGCACACCAGGGTATCAATATTGTACGGTTTCGCCTTGACCCAATTTGACGAAATTAATTTGATCGTGTGTGCTGACATCCAACATTTTTGAATCGGATTATACCGCAGTTAAAATTGCTGCAGTAATCTTTTTTCTCCGACGTATCTCCTGATAAGAGTTTTAGCTCTATGAACAAGTGGTACCTACTATTATTAGATAATATTTTTCATAACACTCGTGTTGTTTCGTTAATTTACCGACCGTTAACTACGATATATTATCACTTGACTACGTATCTGAAACCAGTAGTATGTATTTTCATAATGAACTTGCCGCCATCGTTTATCGTAAAGGTTAATAGCTTGCTTGAAAAGCTTTTAGACGTTCAACAAAAAACACGTGTAGATGAAGAGTTGAATAAGTTGTTAACATACCTTTGGTGGGAAGACAAGTCAGGTCAGTTGCTTTTTGATCTGTTCACTTTGACTTAATTTAATCAATTTTAGAAGAGAAGCCCACAATTTGTATCTTCATGAAATGGCTCTCCCGTGCCGTGACCTCTTGGACAGAAAAAGCAATTACTCCACCTACCTGTATTATGACATTTTCACTCAGCCTGGCAAGTTTATTAACACGTAGTGAAAGCAGGTTTAATAATTTGAACCGTGATAATTTTTTTATAAAACTGGTTAAACTCTCCGAAGTACAACGACATCAGTCCTCTGACTCTCTGAAACTGGCCTGTATTAAACTGTTATCTTCTTTTCTGAATCATTCATCCGGATTTGAATGGATGCTTGCTTGTAATTTTTGGGAGTATGCGATCAATTGGTGTTTGACAAATTCTGAAGACGAGGTTGTCAACGAGAGCACGCGTTTCATTATCGCATTTCTGGAGCAAGCTGTTGCACATGATGATTTTTTTTGTGACACTCTTATTAAAAAAATTATGTTTCCTTTAGATAGTAACATATTTCGTAGTATAAAAAGCTCGAGTAGTACTGATGATATTGCTTACCATCATATTCTGCCTGCTCTGAAACTTATAGAGAATATTTTGCACATTTCCTTACAAAAGGTCTATTTGGGAGATAAGGATTTTGGAGTGCTGCTGATATTTTTGAAGAATTTTTATTTAGAGAATCGTGTTAATGATTTTATTCTGATAGCTCAAAAAGTGTGTCGTGTTGATGATTTTATTCTGAGAGCTCAAAAAGCGTGTCTTTCCTTCACGTTGACTAAGCTCATGTTTATGATGCAGTTTGTCGAATTGTACAGCCAGATTATTACAAATTCTATTAGTTTCGGTAAAGTCAGTGCCACAATTACAAGGATTCAAAGTAATTTTATGACGAAGCTATACAAAGGTACCTACGAAGAGCTAATGGATTTTTGTAAATTTAGTCTTTTTTATTGGAGGTTAATGCTTTCCAAAATTCCTATTAGGATTGAAGGTTCTACCGATTTTTCAGATAAATTTTTAGTTTTCTTACTACTTCCAACTTTTTGCGTCGAATTAAAATTTCTCTTTAAAAAAAGATCTCATGTGGATGTTCCATTTGATCGCGATTTATTTGTTGAGAAACTATGGAACATGATCACTAACGGTTTTGCGAGAATGTTAACCATTTGGCGTACCTGGCTTATAGATCATCCGAATATATTGCGCATAGCTTTTCACAGTCTTGATATTTTGAAACAGTCACTTGGTTTTATTACAAGAGAGCAGGCGATAGTAATTTTTCAGGTTTTTGTATTCACCCTTGACGATGTGAATTGCGTTTGCACGCACTTCCCAGACACATTCGAGCTTTTTTACGAAAATGTTTCTTACATTGTAAAGATGATTGAACTGGTCGGTGAACTTATTAAGGATTTTCGACCCGTACTGAGAGATTGTATCGAATGTACCTACGTAATAGATGTTTGTTGCAATTTTCTGCGCAAACCAGGATGGCCCTTGGACTTTATTGTCAAAATTTTGGACTTACTTAATATTGCTATCCGTCATTATATGATTCCCATGATGGCGTTGCTGTTAGGAAACAAATCCGACTTGCTCATGTTGGGTCCACTATTGGAGATTAATTTGAAGGATAAGAGATATGAAGTCAGAAGGGCTGCATTGGAAATTGTCAGCACTGTGGCGTCCTTGTCTAGTGAAAGTAAGTTTTATTTTTATACGGGGTGAATTAAATTCACATTAATTTCAGGATCTTGGAATGTACTTATCAATGTACAAAGACTGTTGATTAAAATTTATAAGTTTGTAGATTCTGGGAGGTCCTAAATTGTAAAATCGAAGATAAAAATCAGCAATGTTATTAAAGTGCCAACAATTGAATGTTGACTGTAATTAATTTTAATATTCCAAGATTCCAAAATTCGGAGATTTCAACATTCTTATACTGAGAAATTTTGAAATTTCCAAAATGCTTCGACATTCGAAGAATCGAAAATTCTAAATTCTAAAATAGCAAATTTAACCATTATTAGATTATCAAATTGTAATGTAATGTAATAATGTACCTATAGAATCAATAATTCTAAAAAATGGGTGGGTTGTTTAAATGTGATATCTAGAAGTTTTTTAATCGATGTGTAAAATGTGGGATTTAACTTTAACTTTAACGAGCGCGGACAGCGTCGTTAGACATCTTAATTTTTTTTTAAAAACACAGTGAAAAGGTCAAGACGTTAATATTAGGCTATTGGATTTTTTTTTAATACAATGCGTTCTATTTCTTTAATCATACTACTTCGCATTGTATCGTTTGCTGCTTTGTTCCATTGGAGTCTCAGTGGCTGCCGTTCCCATATATATAAGGGCCAGCTGTCATTTTTATGCGTTTTAGATGACCGTACCACCGTAATATTCTGGATTTATTCTTCTTTTAGTAGTTTTACTGAGGTGTGTATTTCGAATTATTGGAAGCTGTTTAATAGCCCTTCTTTTTCTTTTTCTGATTTCGTTTTTTGTATTATCTTCATTGCTTCCTCCAGTATCCGGTATCATTGATCCGGGGAAATTATATTTACTGCAACAGAGTCGTGTTCTATAACCAAATGACTGCTCACTTTGAGTATTCCTCGTGTAGTTTTCGCAGCATATAAAATGCGTTCTTCTTCTTCTCCTGCAACAATGACTTGATCATCGGCGAAACTAGGGGAGAAAAGTTTGGCATTCCCATTCTACCACATTTTCTTTTCCATTCTCTCAGTTCTTCGTGGAAGTATATTTTAAATACTGTCGGAGGTATACAGCATCCTTGTCACAATCCCTTAGATACTTTAAACTATTCAGCCAGCGTCGTTCTATTTTTAACGGTTTCACTGTAGAAATTTCTGGCAGCTCTTACGTTGGAATTGTTTAGATGTTTATGCCTAGAAAAAGACATGCTATTGTAAGCTTTCCTGCTAAATCTATTGTCGACACACCGTCCCCTGAATCCACCGTGATCTTCTGTTTCGATAAAGGCGTTTTCTATTATAGTCTTTAATATTTTACTGTAAACTACTGAATTACTACTTAAGATAGTGATTCTTGTATAGTTTGAAAATTTTTTCCTGTCCCTTTTTTTTGAAGGTGTTTCCCCTTTCAAACGCTTGAATAGACTTGCGAGTTCTAGTAATATATAGTTATTACATATTACATAGTAGTTATTTTCGATATGAAATAATCGGAAATAGAATAATAATGAGCGCGGACAGTTTGTGATCGGTAAAGGTAATAAATACCACATTTTGTGAAACCTCAGTAAACGAGACGCTATTGCTATTTTCTCCATCCTGACGTCAACAACTATTGTTGTTTCCAAAGGGCTCTTTGATTAATGTTACTCTGAATCACTGGGTATATACCAGTGGACGAATATATTTGTCTCGCCGACAAGCTGTTTTTATGTTCCAAGCTTTCGTCTACGTTATCAAAGGTCTGATTTTAGCTTGACCTGATGGATTGGAAAAATTGAATATTATTGGGAACAGGATTTATTCAGTAGCGTGCATTTCTGGTTGTAGTAAGTTTATAGTTTACATCTATACGATGTTATTATTGGAAATCCATTAAATATTTGGTAGATTTTAGTCTCCAATGGTGGTAAAGAGATATTATCGAACCACGTTACTTAACCACTATTTACCTTATTATCACATTGACATAAGTATGTATTCATTATTCAATGTTATGTGATTCAAACTAGAGCTAAACTGTTTCATGTTTGTTTACATGTATTTTATGGAATGTTACTATCTTTAGATAAGACTTTATCAGATCAAGGACGTTGGGAAGGAGCTAAGCTCTTCCTGCAAACAACGTCTCTAACGTCAATGAAATGTCAAATTAACAAGCCAGAAGAATGCACCTACGTTGTGTCCACCTACCTCAGACACAGAACCAGGTTCTTTGTATGTAATGGTCGCAGCGTTGGAGACGGAGCGTCGTAGATTAACAACACAAATTATGGATTTATCAATGTATTTGATTTCGAATTATATGATTGAAATTTGGATTAATAATTTAATTGTATTGAACATTTGTCTAGTAACAATTTAACTAATTTTGCAATGGTAGACGTTGATCTATTCTACCTGAGTTTCCAAAATCGCAAGTCGCAGTTGTTACAACACCCATACTTCTAAAACAAATCAATTAGTTATAGTTTAATCGGAAACATTAAGTATTTCCTTTTCTTTTCGGCAAATTCAACTACATTAACAAACCTCCTTTTATTTTATACATAAATGAAAACACGTTTACAAGATTACAGTTTGAACGTCTTTCCAGATTGTCAATAAATTTTGAACCGTCTATTTATGTCCCGCGCAAGACTGGTATCCTGTACCGTATACCTCCTGCATATTAGGCCAGTCATTATAGCAGAAAAAGGTAAGAAAAAAACAAAAGTTTTCAAAAACGAACAAAAGGTTAAGAAAGTTAAAATAATATTAAATTTAAATTTGCAACTCGTTTACATAACGGGAACATTGTTAAAAATAGAAAAAACAACTATTTACAATAGCTTTTTGTACAAAATTACAAAAGTTGTGCAAACTTATACAAATGTTGGGTGACTTATTTGAAATATTGTATAGAATTTGCAACTTTTTTTGCTAAACGGAACTTCGATTTTTATTAAATAATTAATATATTTTGTTATAATTTTTTACACAAATTTCCAAAAGTTATGCAAACTTTATGTTATATTTATAATATAGTCCTAAACCCCCATGCCAATTTGCATACATTTTCAAAAAACGGAAATATGTATTTTAATTTTTTTATTACTTGGGGTGTTGAATTTTTTAACAAAGTGGTATCAACAAAATGCAAAAGTTTTTGAAGATGGTTGCAAATATTTGTTACACAGGTGTAAACTCTACTTTAAATTTGCAACCTTTTTATACTTCCGGAACCTTATTATGTAATTAATTCCAATTTTGCACATTCAAAATTTTGCAAAAGTGTTGCAAAATTCAAATTATGTTTGTTTAATATTGTTAAAAGTACTTTTAATTTTGCAACATCATAGCAAGTCCGGAAAACATGTTTCATAAATTTTATTTACATTATCCCCGCGAATGAGAGTAACAGTGCAAAGCAGCGAATAAGAGTGCGCGCGCAAGTGATTTTAATTTGTATGAACATTAGGTATAAAGAACAGCCATTTTTTAATCAATTTTGGGGTAAGTGTCACTACTTTTTTAACTGTTTATTGTTATGACATCATCAACTTTTTTTTAACTAAGTGAAAAAAAACACTTCCCACTTTTTGTTTTGTTCGTTATTTTCCAGGGATGGAAATAACTCAATTCGATTTTTTCAATTGAAAAAAAATCGTTAAGATCTGGAAAAAAAATCGACAAACTAATACCACCCAAAATCTTTATGATCACTCTGTATAATGCTCTTCGTTTATAAGCGCATCATTTGAGAACGGCTGAACTGATTTGACTAACAATAAGTTTTATTTTACATATTCCTAAAAGTCCAAATAAGGTTTGAAAATTCTGGAAAAGTACTTTTTTATAACTCACGATGCTAACAATGGATTTGCGTAAATATTTTTTTTGCCTTCTTCGTTATGGTCATGAAAAACTTTTCAGGAAACTAAAATTCGAGACAATTACAAAGGAAAGTCGGAAAATTTGGACAAACTGCAAAAATCCTATTACTTGTGTGCACTCTCGATCTAATTGACGATAGGAACGACATATTTGGTTGATTCTTTATTTGTTTCGTTCGTTATGCTCCCGAGATGGAAATAACTGTATTGAATATTTTCAATTGAAAAAGAAAACTGACAAATCTGGAAAAACATTCCAGCATAAATTAAAATAAAATTGCATTGTTTTTTACATTTGTGTTGTTTTGAAATTATTGAAATTTGGACAGGACAACGTCTGCCGGGTCAGCTAGTAATAAAATATAAATAGGTAATACTGTGATAATTCACAGCCACAATAAAAGTTGCTGTACAGCTTGCGACACTTTTGGTGTACTCAAGCACTTACACATCCACTAAAAAATCCCGCTTTACCATCTTGTCTGAGCTCACTTGCGTTGATTATTATAGTTAATAGGTCTCTTTTTTTACAACATCTGTATTACTTTCCTCTAAATTTCTCCCACAAATGAAACACTCTCTCATAACATTTTCTACAGGTAACGACATTTTTAAAAGGTTCGGAACTTGTGACTTTAAACACAGCTACAAACGTAATTAATTTGATCTTGTGTGGCTGAATTTAGACTAGATTGTGCAGATCCGAGTGTCAGGTATAAGGGTTTAAAACACTGCACCGCGACGCTTTTCGCAAAATAGCGCCCCGTTGTTGTAAGTGCTATCAAAAAAAAAGTTGAAACAAAATGGTGCATGATTTTGGTTCTATTCATTTTTTGTTTGCGACCAACAGTTTCCGTTATTTATTTGATCGATTTGGTTGCATATTACAAAAGATATGATTTCTTTAACTGTACCTCTCCATATTCCAAAATAGGTTCAAAGTCGAAAAGTTCTTACTTTTATCGGTTCTTCTCTTATAACTCGAAAAATATGTGTCCTACGTAAAAAATTATTGTAACAAAAATTAAAGCTGATAAAATTTTATACAAAAATCACTCCCTCAAAAGGTACTAGGTTGAGTTGTTCTCGAGATATGTGGCGATGAATAGGCCAAGCAAATTAGACTTTTTAGAAGAAATAATTTATAAAGTTTAGAAATTTTGGTTATGAACTTCCAGCAGGCACCCAAAAAAAAAATTGGGAATTTAATGGAGTACATAAGTCCGATAACATTTTCTCATCTGAGTTACCGTTTACGAGTAAAAGGCAGAAAGGCTTCATGACGTCACGTTCGGCAGCGGTTTTTTGGAGAAAAGAGGATAAAACTTCCCCCGGGGGAATGGGAACTCTTCGGATTTTTATTTGGGTGCCTGCTGGGCAAAATTTCCAAACTTTATAAATTATTTCTTCTAAAAAAGTCTATAGTCCAATGGGTACAAAAAAGAGGGTTTTATTCGCAAACGGTCGGACAGAAATTAATTTTTGGTGAGATGGTAAACATCCACAAACTCTTTTAGAAAAAAAATTGCAGAATTATTTGAAGTCGATCTTCGTTGTAATATCCTCGCTGAAAATTTGATTTTGTTGAAATTTGCAAATCAACCCCCAAGTTCGGCGCCCCGTAGAACGGAAACTGTTGGTCGCAAACAAAAAATGAAGAGAACCAAAATTATGCACAATTTTGTTCTCTACATATTTAACCCCCTTTTTTGTACCCATTGCCTGGACTAACCAAGCGACTTAAAAGATAGAGATCCCGTTTATAAGGCTGTTTACAATTCATAGAATTCAGCTTTATCAATTGAATACATACTCTCATTCTCGCTCCAGCCAAATGTAAATTAATAAAAAAACATGTAACATGTTTTCCGGACTTGCTATGAGGTTGCAAAACTAAAAGTACTTTTAACAATATTAAACATAATTTAAATTTTGCAACACTTTTGCAATATTTTGAATATGCGAAATTGGAATTATTTACATAATTATCAATTTAACAAAGTTCCGGAACTATGAAAAGGTTGCAAATTCAAAGTACATTCTGTACCTGTGTAGCGAACATTTGCAACTATGTTCTAAAACTTTTGCATTTTATTGACCCCACTTTGTTTAAAAATTCAACGCTACGAATAATAAAAAATTGAAAAATCTATTTCCATTCCCCGGAAATTTATGCAAATTGGTATGTGGGTTTAGTACTTTATTATATGTATGACATAGAGTTTGCACAACTTTTGGAATTTTCTACATTTGTTGACTATTAATAAAAATCGAAGTTCCGTATAGCAAACAAGGTTGCAAACTTAATGGTAGATTTGTAATAATGCACTTAATATTTCTATAAGTTTGCAAAACTTTTAGAATTTTGTTCGAAAAGCTTTTGCGAATTGTTGCTTTTTTTAATTTTTAACAATGTTCCGGTCGTCCGAACTGGTTGCAAATTTAAGTTTAATATCATTTTAACATTTTTAAACTTGTGTCAAAGTTTAAAAACTTTTGCTATTTTTGGGTCGAAATGTACTTTGAAATGCTTGAATGACTGGCCTATATGGGCGCTTGAACTATAAAGCACAGGAGCAGACGCTGGTGCTTTGCATCGTCTTGCCCATCAAATGCACGACAAACGAATACACACATTGATTAATACACAGATAGTAAAGATATTTAGAATTTCCGTCTAAATCCGAAAGAACATTCTTACCAATTTTAAACTTCAACTATTCAAACTATAAACCATCCAAATCAACCGCTTTAAATGAAATTTTGGATTGAGAATAAAAAAGAAAGCAAGATTAGACGCCATTTGTTAACCGCCATTTTGACCTTACACGGAACAAAGGAAAAAAGCCGTTGGAAATGCCTCGCGTCCCCTTTCCCTCTTACCACGGCGGCGCCATTTTGCTCCAAATGACCGTAATAATACAAATTTTGTGACATTCGAAAGGTGAAGTCCGGTGAGGTCTCCATCGACTGACTTACTCTTTTGTGTTTAAAGCATAGTTTCTGAATAAACGAGGGGGTAACCACTGCATGTAATCGTGGAACGGCGCTATTGAAATCACTTTGTAATCATAATGTAATCAAATATAATTTTTGTGAAATCATATGTAATCTTCTTGCAATCATAAATAGAACTCAATGAAATCGTGAAATCTTGTATTCATTATGTAATCATCATGTAATCGTCAAGTAATCATCATGTATTCATCGTGTATTCATCATGTAATCATCATGTAGTCATCATGTAATCATTATGTACTCATCATATCATGTATTTGTCCATGTAATCATGATATTATCATCGTGTAACTAGATTTGTGTTTTGTTCTGTTACTACTTTTCTTTTGACTAGATCTTCCTCTGCGAATAAAATCGCAGTCATTTACTGTGTGATTCTGTGTGTTCATATGCACCTCGATATGCACTTATACTTGGCATTTCTCATATTCCCGCCTTCAATTCGGCCTGTCTCGTGCGGTGCTCGTGATTACATTCTTTCAACTAATTGTGTCGTTTGTATTTTCTTTTAGCCCTAATGTTAAGTTTTTCCTATCTTTCTGGTGGCCATAGGGGTCATACGTTTACAGTTTGCAACATATTTTTTTCGTAACCTATTGTTTCCAATTTCTCGTGATAGCAGTTTTATAAAATGTACTTAATTCAATAATTAAATTTGGTATCCCTTAATTCATTTTTATTAACATAATAAGAATTTTTGACTTTGTGTTATATCCAGTGTATACAGGCTGTTATGAAAGTAGTAGCAGAAAATTTAACCACAAGTAGAACTCGTCAAAATAAAATAATATATCATTTTTCTTCGCAAACGCTCCCTTACGGAGTTAAAATTAAGAATAGTTTGACCCCTAAAACCAAACCCGCCTATGGACCCACGTTCATTGATTGGCAGGAGTGCACAAAAACTTTATCCGATAAATGAATCGAAATAACAACTGTTTAAATGAAAACATGTACTCACCTACCATAATATGCATAATATTGAAGTAGGTTAGCATGTAATAATAAACTCTCTAACTTCCATCAGGGATAATCCTTGTTGTTGTACGTGCGATAAACGATAAAAGTTGACACACCGCCACTTCGAAGCACATCTTCGAATTAAAAATTTCAGGTTCAATTTCCAAAACACGATTACATCTGGGACGTCCGAAATCTGGAGTTGGAGAAGCACAAGAATCGAACACACACAACAATACATAGCGGCGCGACACTCAACTGACAACTAAAATTTAGTATCAACGACAAATTTTTTGTCCCAAAAAAGTTTGGTGTTTACCTCGTTCGACAAAAACGTTCTGATGCGTTCAAGTTCATGTAGGCATAGACGGAGGGTAAAATAAGGGGTCAGAAAAATAAAAAAAAAATTGCGGATTTTAGCAAAGTGGTAAATAGAAAAATGTTTATTTTGACGAGTTCTACTTATGGTTAAATTTTCTGCTAGGACTTCCATAACACCCTGCATATACTTGTGTCGCCCAAGCGATAGAGTAATAAAACTTAAGGGTGGAACACCACTTGCGTAAAGCGTTGTACGTAACTGTCATATTCATAAGGAAGAAATTCCATCTAAACTCTTTTTATAACTGCAATCTTTATACCTACATGCCGTTTTCGTAACAAATTAATAAAGAGTAGTATTAAAAAGCTGTTTTGTGAGATAATAAATTTGGGTTTGCATTTTCAAACGCTGTACGTTTACCGCCTTTTGTGACGTCATTTCGGGGGAGCCTTCTCATTTGTCCGCCCATCTAGTAACTTTGAATTTTATTTGGTGATTTTTTTTCCCGTGTTGACGTCACAGAAAGGCGCGCGTTTCAAATAAGACAGATGTTTCGAATTTTCTTTTACCTAGTAAAGAATAATAAACACAAAAATAGGGGTACAATATTTTTCCGTCTAGTTTCTAGAAAAGCTGTTTTTAAAAATTATGGGACGACCCCATTCCTGGCAAATTCAAATTTGAAACTGATGAAGACTCCATGTGTGAAGATGTATTTTGTCGCACTAGTTCTCTTGTATGGTCATTGTAAATAATTTCAGCTGAAAGTACTGAAAGCGCCGAACTAGAAGTACCAGAAACAACTGAACTAGAACTACCAGAAACCGCTGAATTTGTACTACCAAACATTCTTTTTGCCATCTTAATCTTACGGAAAAAATTGCAAAAAATTTCAGTAAATTGACATAAATGAGAAGATGGTCACCTGAAATCGATAAACTATTCCACAAACCACGAATGTTATGACCCATAACAGCCTTAGATGTCGCTCTACGAGCTCGGATTTCAATGACATCTGCGGCTGTAATAAACGTCATAACATTTCTAGGTATGTTAATAGCTATTAACACCACCCGCAAAGGAGCGGCTTTATTACTCTTATCTGTTGGGCGACACAAGTATATCTTTATTGCTTTTTCAATTAAAAATAATAATTTGAGATAAGGAGAATAATTTGCTATAGAAGACATGTTTGATCATATTATTTTTTTAATGTAATCATCATATAGTCAAGGTAATCCCGTGTAATCATTGTGAAATCTTTTGTAATCATTTAGTAACTCGAATGTAGATACTTGAAATTGCATGAAATCCTATGAAATCCTCCGTGAAATCATGTAATCACTCATGTAGTCATATGTAATCACATGAAATCATATGAAATCACAAGTATTCACTATGTAATCAAGTGAAATTTGTAATCCGTCAGTGGTTACCCCCTCGTGAATAAATGGAGAAATTAGATCCTGTAACAACTATAATATTTCTGTTTCCATCAAGAAGTGTAAAAAATCGCCATAATGTATTGATAAAGTTATACTTTAGTATACACCGTCAATCAAAAGTGTTCCATCGTCTTGATGCTTTTAATAGTTTTGAAATAAAAATCTACTTCTGATGTCAGACTAGATTACCTCAAAAATTAAAGGTATCTAATTCATATGTAAGAGATTATGTTCTATAGAAATTATTTATCTAACTATAACGTCATTTCAATTAAATTTGGTACTTTAGGTAATAAGTAAATACAAAACATTAAATTAGGAGTGTTCTCTTATTTGTTATATTTACTTGTAATTTGAGCTAGAGTTCACTTTTTGAAATGTTTTAATAATTCGTTCCGTTTTTCTAGAGTTTCCGTCCTTGCAAAAAGTATTGATGGACTCTGAACTGCCAACTCTTGTGGTAAAAATGTCAACGTTCGATGGAGAAAGTTTTGTACGTACAACAGCTATCAAATGTCTTCAAGAGATGATTCAAGTGGAAGAGATCTGGAACAATGCGTTGAAATCTGAAGATCTAACGGTAAGATTAACCAGCACTTTTAGTCTGGCTGTTAAAATTCTAACTTAATTTTTATCAACAAACTTTATACACCCTCAAATGGGGCCCGTTCAAACAACATTTGATCCATTTTAGAAAGAAGCAAAATCACACCAAACAAATTATTAAACAAGAAGAATGTCCTTAAATCCAAGTGGAGTAAATTTAAATTAAAATTTAAATATATCTATGTCGAACTCCACAAACTTTAATAACTGAAAGATTACTAATGGTACATGTTTCGGCAGAATACTTCTGCCATCATCAGCCCTAATTTAACAAGAGATTAATGATACAATTGATGAATTACAAGAGGGGTTCTTACCTTAAAGAATATAAAAAATTATGACATTGACGTAATTTTGAATTAAATTTGACGTTTTCAAAGGGTTACATGATTTTTAAAAGATTTCGTAAAAACAACATTTTATAAATGTAAAAATTAAAAATGGATCAAAGAGAATCTGGTAAGTTTGTTTGAGTGAAAAATTAAAATAGTGAATTAATAATGGGATTATTGAAGTTATTCTGTTCATTTAAACAAGATCTGTTTTCCAGTTTCAAGGCTTTCCTTATTTCCAAAGTCTCGAGAAAATCTAATTTCCGGCCTTTATTGCATTTATGAATCAATTTTGAATTTGATGGTGAAAAACTATGTTTCGTTATTAATATATGATTGGCGAAAGAAGAAGGTGTTGATCATTAATCTCTTGTTAAATTAGGGCTGATGATGGCAGAAGTATTCTGCCGAAACATGTACCATTAGTAATCTTTCAGTTATTAAAGTTTGTGGAGTTCGACATAGATATATTTAAATTTTAATTTAAACAAATTATTGTTTCTTCCCTATGTAATTCAATTTTCTAAATTTCAGCAAAAGATGTACGACATCCTCCTCAACGAGACAGAAGGAATCGTCAGAGTGGAAGCAGCAACCTTCATGTGTGTAGCCTACGAGCACCAGCAGTTCCCCAAAGACTCTCTAGACAGGATATACAAAACCATGATCTACTCCTCCACTGCCGACTTACACTGGGAAGTCAGAGTCAGATCTCTAAGTTTCTGGGACAAAGTCATCAAAAACCATTTGCAAAACCAGGGTATGATTGATGGAACGTTCCCGAGTATTACATTCTCAAAAGAGCACAGAAAAATCGTAACTTTGACAGATTCGGAAATCAGAAAACGCCTGCTCAAAGTCTTAAGTCAGTTAAGTACAATAGGATGTCTAGGCGTGCTAGTGTCCGCTATCAAGGACGACTGTAATATGGAGGTGTCAAAGACTGCTGTGAAAATCACACAACGTTTGATCGATTTATTCAAAAAATACAACGTCCGTTCAGATGACAGCATACCCACTTCACCGTTACCGACAGTCTCTATGTCTTCCGGGATTTCAGTCAACGATGACGCTATGGACTCTCTAGCGTCGGCACAGCCAGATTTCAATGAGGAAATTATTGATCAAATCGGTAATCCCAAAGATGTCAATTTGCTGAAGAATGTATACGCTCCTAGTGACTACAGTTCCGTTAGCAATTACTATATACAAATAAAAAAAGTTGTGACCCCAAACGAGTTTCTTGAGTTTACGCAGCAAGATCTTAATGTTGTTATAAGTGAAAAAAAGACATGGTTGAACAGAATCGAAGATTTGGGGTCGCTCTTAGACGATATGTTAAAGACTTACGACGAAGATGTCAATAACATGGCCTGTCACGATTATAATAATATGATAAGTCGTTAAAACTTTGAAATGAAATTTCAGTCTGACTGTTCCAGAATTTTATAAGTTAAGCATTTTGTTGTTTATTGTATGTATGCTGCGTAGATGAATATATTGTGCATTTTACACTAAATAAATGCAAATAAGGAAGTAATGGTGTGCCATTTATGAATAAGTTTTGTCAAAAATGTTAACTATCTTATACTTCTTTGTTATTTTGTTTTATTGTCTATTATATAGATTGAAATGTTTTTATTGTTTACGTTACTTTTATAATAAAAATGTAAAACTTAAAAGAACATATTTTTGCCCAATCCGTTTAAAGCTTTAGAATGCTCAGGCATAATGCCGAAAATTGACTATACTACCCCACATTTACATTTAACTTACTGCTCATAATGTGTTATTGCCTCGCACAATAGAGCAAACTTTCAAATTTCCCCATTTTTGAAGTTACCGTTAAAGTACTGAACCTATAGACGGCAGCGCTGATCCAGAGGTGGGGATATCGTGCGGAAGGACAAGGTCGGCGTTTTACCGACAACTCACCGCAGCAAACTCGTATCTTTTTCTTGAAATTTGTAAAATCAGATTTTATTCGCACAATGAGTGTTTCATTTTGTTTAAAGTTGAGGGTGTTTAATTTAAAAAAATTAATTCGTCAATCATATAATTTGGTAGGCTGCAAAGGGTTGAAAACAGCTTTAACCTACCACGTGTTTGAATCACCGGAAATACAGATAACCTTTTTACATTTATATTTCTGCCAAATTTATCCTAAATACACGTAAATGTAATTTGTAAAGGTTTCTTTTCCTGTTCGTATATGAGTTCTCAGCTAAATCACATTTTACGTGTCGTAAACATAGCCGCCATCTTGTTATTTTATGGCCCCGCCTTTAAGAAAACTTGCTTGTTATTCGTAGAGACTTTGATTATTTACTAGAATTTGTTTAAATATTGCCATGCCATTCTATTTGTAAAAATATAAACCAGTTATTGCGATAATAATGTAAATTGTGTATTTATCTTGTAGTATATTTAAAAAAAATTGCCTAATGGCGTCATTTCTCTTAAATCTACGTGAGTTTCAAAATTCTTTATCAAATTCCATGTCTTCGCGAGTAATGCAGTCTTGTAGAAAATAGTTTGTTTGGATCTGTAACTGTTATCGAGGAACTCTTCGAATGTGTTTTGAATAATGGCACCATTTGTGAATGTACATTCGCCAGTAATTTCGAAACACCACTACGTTATTACCAACACAGATAACTAAATTCTAAAAAAAATGAGTCATAATTTCAAGGAGGTTTCAAACTATCGTCTTTGGAGAGATTCACGCTTCTCAAAATTAAAATTTTATTGACTCATTTGAGTCCGTAAAATGATGTAATTACGGCCTAGTTCCTAAATAGTATATTTTATTACAAGGCCAGAAAATGTCATTTTGCAAGTGCGAGCACAGTTGGTGGAGGCGAGGCGTAGCCGAGACTTCACAAGTGCAAGCAATTGCAAAACAGTTTCGGGCCGCGTGATAAACGAAACTTTTTCGGCCGACAAAAGATTGTTCACTTTTGTGGGGGGGCCTCATGCCTCATGAGGGCCCACGTGTCTCAAACAGCCCCCTTGGGCCCCCATGTCGCAAGGGCCCCCACAAGTCTAAGGGGGGCTTCATAACACATGGGGGCCCTCGTGTCTCAAACCGCCCCCTTGGGCCCCCCTGTTTCAAGGGCTCCACATGTCGAAAGAGCCCCCCATGTCTTAAAGGGCACCCTTGGGCCCCCTGTTAAAGGGGGTTTTGTTATTGTCGTTGCCCTATACCAAGGGGCCCCCACTGTAATTTTTCCGATGTTTTAATGGTAGCTATTCTGCTATTCGGGCTGTGACAAATCCAACGAACATGCGAAAGCTTGCATTGAAAAATCCCTAGTTTCTATTTTCTAGCCTAGGCTGGCAAATAGCGTTTTCAAGCCGATTTGGACGACTGGAATAGTAATTTACGTTATAAGTCCGGAAAATTCATTTTTACAGTAACGAGTCGAAATGTTTACAGACGAGGCGACGAAGGAGCGAATCTGGAATTTTGAGACAAGTTACTGTAAAAGTTTCCGGACGTATATCGTAATGCGTTTTATTTCATGCTACAGATACTGAATCATTGTTTTCATTTTAAAAAATTAAATTGGAATTCAGAATTTAATCATCCATGAATTGAGTATCTATGACAACAGCTTGATTTGTTGGTTGTATTTTTTTTTACAGGACTTGTACTGTATGACACAGTATGAAATAAAATAACTAAATTGAGACGGAGGCCGAAAAAATAAATAAATTGAGACGGAGGCCGAAAAAATGGGTTTTTTACCATGATAAAGTGTTTAACATAGATGGGCATGAGCGCACCGGTATACTAGAGAAAAGTCAAAGAATTAGGCGTCAGTGTGACTCAATGTCAAACTTTAAACTCATTGGAGAAGAGAACGGAAGACCCATAATCCCAGTTCTGACACCGCGAGGGGGCTTGAAAAAACAGTCCCGATTTGGGGGATACGCGAAAAGTCGAAAAAAAAATCGACGTCAAGAATCACAATGAAATTAATATTCTTTATTTAAAAATTTGAGGAACTATAACAAAAAACCATTGTTACACGTACCTAAAAAGTTTTTGCGGGCTCATCTGCTATTCCAGACTCGGCTACGTCTCGTTCGGGAACAGCAACGATTCGTCCGCAGAAACTGTATTTTCTATTTTCGTCCGAACTTGATGAACGAATTTCTAGATGCGGAATTAATATCCTCCTAATACATATTTATATTTTCATTTTATTGCTTTCTTTCATCTCCATTTTAAATGTGAGCAATGAAAATAATTACCAAAAATAACAAAATAATTTTTATTTTTAATTTCATATTGACGTAACACGAAGCAATTACAAAATGCTTTAGCAAATTAATTATTTATAGAACCATCTTGAACCATTATTAGAATGATGTGACATTCACTGTCAGAATAAAAGTCCATCAGCGCGGAAAGCCTGACAAGAAATTATCATATTATATTCTCATCTGAATAAAATTCATTACTTTATGGAGGTTAACTTTTTTAATTCTGTATTGCACAAACTGCAAAAATTTAATTGAAATTCTACATGGAAACAACTTACTAAAGTTTGAACGACGGCGACGCATGAGATATTTTAAGAATTAAACGTGTTAATAAATTACGCTTAAATTATAGCGAGTGAAGAAGAATAGGACAATTTCCACAATAAAAAATTGACAACTTAAATTACATTAGGAAGCATTCTCATGTAAGGACCAGCGGAAATGATAATCTGTTGTTTAGTTTCGAGGTTAGAGGATATGTCAAAGTTGTGTGTTCCAATGTTGGCGTGAAAGTGACAAAAATTTTAGTTTTTTTTTTAATTTACTCGAAGGACTCAGATATTTTCTATATTTTTTTCTCAGATATATATTAAAATCGGGTTTGTTTAGATTCAATGCACTGACCTACCTCATATAATAAATCCTAAATAAATCCTCATAAATCCTTATCTCTTGCCCTAAACAAAAACAGGAGTTTCTTGCTGGAGTGAGTGCGGTGAACGGCTGTCAATTAATATTTCCAGTTTTACTTCGACTGTTGACGGTGGACTAAAGTGTCAGAATAATTCACACCAAAGGTGGATCAGAAGAAATGGGCCGGTATTAGATTTAAATCCATGTTATTTTAATCCCATCAACACCGTGAACCAATTATATTTCGTATTGTATTGCCGTTCTCGAATTACAATGACAACTTGTAGTCGCAAATTTCCTTGCGCTCACCACGAATTGTTTAAAATAAATAAAATCCACTTATCGCCACTACCCAATATGCTGACTCCATGTAGCTCTTACCTCGCACGTATATTCTTATTGCAAATTTTTCGTGCTTCACCACGGACGTATTTTAAGTGCTCCGAAAATGGACAAAGTGAAAGTTCCCAGGGCTAACCCTTCCAACCGAAAAGCAAAATTCAAGCGGTTTTTAAAAGAAATCCCGGAAAACTCAAGTAAGTACCCACTGAATATATCTATTCCGTCGTCACTGCCCTGCGACCCAATGGCGGTGCGACAACATTCCACCTTGTGAGTTACTTGAACATGAACATAATTGTTTACCTTTTGGACTTTGCATCGCGCCCTTATTTTTACAAAGATTCAGACCACTTCTCGGTCACTTGAGAACCCAGGGTGTCAACTGAGTCGTCTATTTAGACGACATTTTAATCATTAGTCCAAATCACTATAAAACATTCGAAAATGGTTATTGACGCATTAAACTTTTGGATTATATTACATTTGAGAAAAGTGCTTACAACCATCGCAGGCTTGGTTTTGGGTTTATCTTCGATTCAACCTAATTATTGCAAAACAGAAAGAACGTTGTGTTAAAAGATACTATATAACACAATGTAAACAGCCAGTAATTAATCCAGGTATCGGGTATTTCTACAGTCGACCAGTCAATCCAGTGGACCAGTTGGACTCCTTGAACATAGTTGTACTCTTTAGTCCTATAGTTCAGGAGTCAGGGCGGCTTGGATATACAATCTCTGTTGTTGTCCATAACAGCCGCACCCATCAGCAGTTGGACTCCATGAACATAGTTGTACTCTTTAGTCCTATAGTTCAGAACTCAGGGCGTACTTGCATATACAATCTCTGTGGTTGTCCATAACAGCCGCCCCATCAGGAGTTTGATTCCATGAACCATAACAGCCTCATCAGCAGTTGGACTCCATGAACATAGTAAGTCGATTCTCTGATCGCTTTAGTTAATGGCGTGCTTGGATTATTACAATCTCTCTTGTTGTCCATACTAGTCTCCTCAGGAGTTGTGACGTGCTATACTTTGTCCCTCGGTTTCTGGACTCTTTTCTGGACTTTTCTCTGCTCACATGTGTCAATCGGTTTTCTGAAATGCACTTGGGTATTTTGTGTCGACTTTCCCTTAAGTGGCCTCGACTTACATCAGAACCTCTTTGAAGTTTGTAGTTTAAATCTCAGTTTAGACTTGCTGAGCTGCTCAACAAAGCTCATTTGTATACTAAAAAAAAAACTCAACAGCTCTCTGGTTCGGTGTCAACCCTTCGTAGGAGTCAACAGGTTGGATTACATGAAAATAGTTATATTCTCTGATGGCTATTGTTCAGGGCGTGCTTAGATATTACAATCGCTGTTGTTGTCCATAACAGCCCCATCCGGAGTCGGATTACCTGAACCTAGTTATTCTCCGATTATTCTCTGATCGCTATAGTTCAGGGCGTGCTTGAATTATTACAATTATTAGTCTCCGATTATTCTCTGATCGCTATAGTTCAGGGCGTGCTTGAATTGTTACAATCTCTATTGTTATCCATACCTACCAGCCCCATCCGGAGTTGGATTCTTACAATCTCTGTTGTTGTCCAGAATACCTCATAACTCCCCATCTAGAATCGTTGCTGGGCACTAATTCAGCTGGGTCAAAAGGGCTAGAAGTGCCCATAGAAGTCACGACACTATCATCATGTCTTCATCCAATCTTATCACCGGTCACCCACCCTTAGCCAACTACATCGCCTTAGTCCCGTCGGTCTTTAACGGGGAAGTTTTCAATTTCAGCCCCATTATTGAACCCATTAGTGGCGATTGCCACTTGGCATTTTCCTTTTTTTTTTTGGACAAACTTTTCCTGAGCACTTCAACGCCGCACAAGAAACAAAGAAGCCACCTAGCTTCTTCAGAAATTCCTCTTCCGACGTTATCTTCTTTCAAGCCAGGACTTCGGCTACACCGGTCCCAAACTCCCGGTCCATCTGCACTCAACCGACCAGGTTTTACCTTCCGGCCCAAATAAATATTCGGATGAAGAAGGAGGAGGGGAGGCGATACCAATTGCTGGACGCTTAAGTAACTTTCTGAGTAACTCATTTAAGCTGGATCTCCGGTTAGACAATTTATAAACAATGTGTCTTCACACGAATCGACTCAAGGAGCCCCTCTTTTACGATTTAAGTCGCTCAAACCGATCGAATATATTTTTAAAACTATTATCCGATAATGAACATATCCGCATCAGCCAAACACGATTTAGACTGGTGGAGTGAGTCACTCTCACACAGTCGGGGAACGAACCTATGTAATAATTTTACCCTAGAAATCTATTAAGACGCTCTGGTTGGGGCGTCGTTATCAATGTTCTCGAATTAATGGCCGCTTTTAATGCCTTAAACTCCTTTGCCAAAGGAAGGTCCAACTGTCATATTCTTCTTAGTTTCGACATAGATACAACACATAGGCAGTGTCAGATTCCCAGGTTCAACACGGTTGCCAGGGATTTATTTTGGCAGTGGTGCGAATAACGCAACATTTTCCTTACTGCTTCGTATTATATATGTACATACGAAGCATAATGTTCAAGCAGACAAAGAATCCCGTTTAAAAAAAAAACATGAATTATGTAATTCTGCGTTTCAACAAATTTGTAGACATTTTGATACCACTTCGATTGAACTGTTTGCAACCAAATTAAACGCCAAATGCGTTTAATGTATTTTGTGAGAACCGGACCCAGACTATCGCAAACGCATTTATATACGGCATCTTTTGAAAACAATTTTTGTTTTATGCCTTCCCACCATTTTCCTTAATTTAAAATTGTTTGAGGAATATAATAGATTAAAGGACGACGGCCATACTAGTCCTACCAACTTGGGTTACACAACTCTTGTACCCGGTTTATCGAAAGCTATTACTCAGCAACCTCTTCTTCAACCAACTAAGAATCCACTTTTAAGTCCTTTTAGGAACAGTCACCCCCTATGAAGAAAGATTATCCTAAAGGTTAGAAATTATCAGGACCTCAATTATTGAAAAGGCACATGCAAAATCAGGCTTAACCACCATAAAATCGTCAGTCTCCGCACAGACAATGAATCAATACAGTGTATACCTTCACAAATGATGAATATTTTCTAAAGATCTACACTGTAACTCGTATTCAGATTGCATAGACACAGTTTCCATATCCTTCAATAATCAATTTACACCTGACGCATTGTATTCAACTGTGAATTCAGCGCAGTCAGCACTTTCCTTCATTTTTGCAATTCCTGAAGAACATCAGGATTTTCTTAAAAGGTTTCGAAATCTTAGACCATCAAAACCCAAATACCAAACAATCTGGGATACCTCATCAGTTCTCTCCTATTTATCAGAGTTCTATCCTCTAGAGACAGTCTCAATCTCTATAATCTCATAATCAAATTAGGACCTTATTACCTCTAATATTAGCACATCGACCACAGACTCTGTCCAAGGTTAGACTGCACAATATCATAAGGTGTGATGATAAAGCCTAGAGATAACCATACCCGATAGAATTAAAACCTCTTCGGTTAAGAACTCTTAATCAGTATTAATTATTTTGTTTTTTCCTGAAAAACCACATTTATGCTTCGTATCATTAATTGTATCATCCATATCTAGAGCTCATGCCTTGCGAACCCAGACCTATACACGTCTTAATATTAACCTACAGGAAACTGATTTCTCCAGCCTCTCCCCAAAGAATCAGTAAATGCTTTAAATTTGCCCTCTCCTCGGCGGGCGTTGATACTACATATTTGTTTTTCAAGCTACAGTATTAGACATCCCGCTACTTTAGCCGCATGAAGAACCGAAGTTCCGATTGAAAAAATCGAAAGACTGGTTGGCTGGATCACTAACTTTCAAATGTCACCTTTGTCGTCAACTGCAAACAGTTTTGCTAGAGGCATAGTAGGCTAAAGCTATTCTATAATGTTCTGTTTTATGTAACCATGGAAATCAAACGTTACTAAATTTGGGAGTTTCATCTTCCCTGTTACAACCCCTAGAGCGTTAACTTTGAACGTCTACAAGTTGTCATAGTAATTCGAGAACGGCAATACGAAATATAATTGATAGATCAAGTGACTTACCTGTAAGGGAAGTTGATCGAAATTATATGAGTATTGCCGTTCGAAGAATTACAATCCCCCCCAAACATCTCCCTCCCGTGGGACTATTCTGAAGTTTGCAATGAGAATATACGTGCGAGGCATGAGCTACATGGAGTCAGCATATTGGGTAGTCGTGATAAGTGGATTTTATTTATTTTAAACAATTCGTGGTGAGCGCAAGGAAATTTGCGACTACAAGTTGTCATTGTAATTCTTCGAACGGCAATACTCATATAATTTCGATCAACTTTCCTTACAGGTAAGTCACTTGATCTATCAATTATGCGAAATTCCCGACGTGTTCAGGGCTGTCTCTTTGAACAATTTTTATAAATGGTAGGTTGGCCTAGGTGAGTCTTTATCTTTTTCAATTGAATGCAAGATTGGTTTTTGTCACTCGGAAAAGGTTAGTCAATGTTTACAATATATAAAGTGTTAACTGTAATCGTGTAGGTCATATTTAATTAGTTTCATAAATTTAAGATGTGGAACGATAAAAGGAGTTTTTCTACATCTAGAATTTAAATGCTGAGTTAAAGTAGCCGATTAAGGTATTTATTGTGAAATTTACTTTCATTGACTATCTATTGGTAATAAGATCTCTGAAGCGTGTATTATGTTTTATTTCCAGTTGCAGACATTTCGATAAAACGAATCGGTTTAAAATTGTATACCTACATTCTAGATTTATGCTATTTAACCGCCTTGGAGGATTGGTGTTAATAAATTAAATGTCAATATGATTTTAATTTGATAACAAATTTGATAATTTGGTATTTTAAGGGAAATTACTCATTAAAAGTAAGATTGCTTGGGTAAAAATTACAAACATTGCACGTGCATCGTGGAGATAACAAACAAAACATCAAAAATGAAGAACTTTTATTAAATAAGGTGTTCAAAACGCCCTCCCTTTGTATTCGTTTCGTGAAATACATATGGCAGAAAGTCATATATAAGTAAATATATAAATATATCACCATACGTATTTAATTTGGCAACTGTCAAAGCTAACCTACAAATTTGATGTTAATTCGTGTTCTTTCTCATTTTTCATGAACGAATGCAAAAAACGCTGTTCAATACTCGTGCGCCGTTAATTTTCAGGGGGCGAGGGCGAATTTTTGCAGCAAGAGGCGAATGCCGAATGCCGTTGATAGCGCACTTGTATGGAAATATACTATTTTCATATAGGACCATAAGAAAAAATTACAAATCAAAATTTCTTCAAAATTTTCCCGTAATAGAGTAATAATATAACTGATCCTACTGTGCAAAAACCGCGTTCATGTTACATGTTGAAATAATCAGTATGTTTTAGTTACTTTTTTTACTTCACCTTGAAAAAAGGTTGGGCCTATTACTCTCCTACAGCTCATAATTTTTTCAACTTCATCATGAATCTGTACAGTCATTTTGTTGGCCGTCCACTTCCGGGTTTTCTTGTTAAGGATCCAGTCTCACGAAATAATTTTACACTGCGATTGAGACAAAGAAGCAATGCTGTTATTCTAATGCTTTCAAAAATTTTAGTCGTTTGAGTAAAAGGAAATCGTGAAATAGTAGATTAAATATACCATGATATAATTTAAATTATAAGTTACAGAGTAGGCGGGTTATTTTTTATGCAATGGCGCAGCCTGCAAACTGACTGACAGTAGAATTTGAGGTTATGGTCTAAACATTGTGACGTTATGTTTCTCATGTTACATTGTTTTAATTTAAAGAAAATAAAAGACTAACAAAGAATGTAGGTGTATTGAGAATTACAGCAAATGTTCAGTGTTCTCCCGCAGTTTCAATGCAGCTCTTAACTCTCCGTTTCAAATTTTCAAATGCATTTTCCAACGTCTGAAAGATTCTCTTCAAGATTGTGCGGGTTATTCTCAACAGTTAGTAGTGCCAACCTAATTTAAATTTCACTCTAATTTATAATCTAATGATTGCACTGTATTATTAAGAGCCTAAATTAAGCTTTATGTGCTGAGCCAGGACTGTTCAAGCGAAGCACATAAAGTGACTTATGCTCTGAATAATATACAACGTGTCCCAGAAATAAGTACATTAATTTGGAGAGGTGGTAGAACTCAGCGAGTACAGCAACTTTTTTCTTTACCATTTTTTCGAAATCACATTTTGAAATTACAATTTTACAACCCCCAAAAATAACGATACACATTCATAAACACAAATATTCACATTTTATTATCTTTACTTTTTGTGAAATTTTTTGTCGCTGCGTCCCGGGTAAAAATGATAAGCGTACCTCCCTGTTATTAATTAGTTTAATATCGGACTTTACAGCAGGTTGTAGTTAACTGTACCGTGATTTGTTAATTTTTGTGGTGGACAAAGTTTGTGACCGACGGACGGTGCCCTTTGTCACTACGCTATAATATTGTACGAAATTGGTTGAGTACGAATTTTCCCGTGTTTAACCTGCAGATGAAATGGAGGATTCACTTCTGCATTTTGAGTGATAATTTTGTTAATAATGTAATTAAGCAATGAAAATTAATAATGTGTAATTTTTTTTATCATGTTTTATCACGTAAGTCTCTATCGTTCATTTTCAATATTCCACAAAGAAACAAAAACAAAGTGAGGGTAAATGAATTTTTTGTATGCTTGGTTTATCAGTAGGGATTTATAGAAAAACAATCCAGTAGCGGGTAACGGTTTGACCTATACTATGCTAGATTTACATTTTACTGTACTGTGACGTTACTAGTCCCTTTTTGGTACTCTATGAATTATCCATGACTAGTTGGTGCAAGTCAAAGTATATGTAATAATTTGAAAACATCTACCAACGGTGGGAGCGCCTCAACAACGATCCTTTTATGGCGGCCTGAAGGGCGTAGACGAATTGCATCCAGAAGACCTACTTTTATTTGTAACTTTATTTCAAAAATTATTCAGCTTGCGTATTGCCAATTAAAATTCAAAAACATTAATTATTAGGGCCTTTTCAACTTTTAGCCTTTGTAGATTCTTCTCTGGACAAAATTTTGCATCTTTGGAATCCGAATTTCGCCTGAATGAATGTATAATTTTCAACTTGGATTTCTAGCGACAATAACATTTGCTGTAATCCAAATCTTAGTCTTCCAAGAATTATGTTGACCGAAATTACCATAGTTAAACGTTTGTTGAGTGTTTCCGTCAATCGTCGTTCCGAATCGTGACCTTCCGACTCCGGAGTTCAGTGCGTGCGTGGGTGGTAAAATCTCAGTCAACTCCGGACTCCGGTGTTCGTTGAGTTGCACTCTTGGTTCCGGCGCGACGAGTTTGATTCCGAGGAGACTTTCGCGAATTGAGAAAACTTCATCCGGAAGAACCGGAAGGTAAGGTTTGACGTCTGCATGATGTTTTATGGATGTTATTTTATTTTTTGAAATTTAATTGTTATGTTAAGTTTAAGCTAGTTTTTTATTTAAGCTTGGTTAAGTTAAGTAATACTATATTCTGTAACAAGGTTAGTATCACGCATAAGAAGCAAATATTCTATCTCAAAAGTGAGAATGTTTTCTTTCTATTATTAAAAATGATTTCGAAATTATTACATTCACTAATGGTCGTGGATAAAAAATATTTCAAAAATAACATGATTCATTTCTTATCTTTTAGAAATGTTCGAATTTAGCAGTATACAATAAAGAAAATTATGAGAAAAGAAAGAAGTAAATTTTTTATTGATTTTGATTAATTGCAATTTAAAAAGTTAATAATAAAATATCTATAGAAGCGGCATAAATGAAAAATAATATTTACGATTCGATGTTGTATACATATTTCGATATTTTATTCAGGCTGTTGTCGTCTCTGCTGTTGCTCATTTTCCCAATTAGTTTTTAAACAATTATTCAAGCTCTATAGAGATATAAACTATTTGTAAACTCTATAAATATGATATGAATTAATGTACGGCAACGGCACCCGCCTTGGATAGGCGTACAAATTTCGTAACGCATTCGCCGGTTTACGATACAAAACTGGGCCGCGTATAGAAGTTTCACTTCAAAAAAGATGGTACGTCGGGTAGAATTTTCAAGTCCGTCGCAATCTCTTGGACCACCATCACTGCCATCAGAAAGTTTGCTGACTGGTGTTAACATTATTGCTTGAGATATCTTCCACAGCAAATTAAGAAGTCTAGTTGAAAATGTTTACTCCGCACTATCTACTGCACATATTATTTTATTAAATGCACTGGCGGCATCTAAATTATCATTATACTTTCTTGAACACAAATTTCTTTAATGATCTAGAAAGGTCCCTTTACCTTAGCAGGCATTACGTGTGTAAAAGTACAAATGCAAATAACCTTAATTTATAGTAACGATATTCCTGTACCAATTTAAGTACAAAGAAGAAATATGAATTGAAGAACACAAATCAAAGAGTTTGCTAATTAGAAAATATTTATTTATATATTTTGATTTAGATTTAGTTAAATAAAACCAAGCTGTATTGTCTTTAAAAATAGTCAAGTATTTTGTTTAATTTTGTTAATGATAAAATTTTTGGACAAAAGTATCGCACCACTAATAATTCTTCTATTAATTTATTTTCCGTTCTCCGATGGCTCTGCCAGTTGCGTAGGATTAATGATACAGACTGATCAAAATTGGTGATCCTGTAGTTATGTTATCAACCGTTGACAGTTCACTACATTGAAATTTAAAGCAAGCATTTATAACCTTACATTGTAATGACATTCCGCTAACATTAAGGTCCACAAAAAATATCTATTAATAGCTGTCCATATTTTAAAAAGTTCCTATAGGATTTTTTTGACATTTCGGTTTTTTAAGGTAATGTTAGAAAAGCTTCGAACGTAACATTATTTCTGTTCAAAATAAAATAAAAGTTTATAATATAAATAAGAAACAACACCAACTTACTAATGGTGCATTGTGACCTTGTGTCATTCTACAGAAATTTAGCCGGCATCGTATATTTCATCATCTTTATCATCTGTAACTTTTTTCTATTTTGTAGGACTTTTTTAATAAAAATGTATAGGTTTTTTTTTGGTTCTACCAACTAAAAAATGCAACAAATGGTGAGTTTTTCGAAAATAAATAGTCTCCCAACTAAAATTGTATTTTTGATAAAGTATAGTATTTATAGTTCTGTTGCGCAAATATCAATCTTGAGTTTAATATTATGGAAAAACTAGAAATGTAATGAAAAAACATTGATGTTTTATCGAAGGTAATTTTCTTTAGGGAGCGTACACAACTTAATAAAACCGAATACCAGTAAAGCTCAACCTCCTGGTATGAATGAATAAAATACGAATGGCGAAACTGTCAATATCTATTGTAAAAAATCGTCTTTACGTGCTTTATGTAGAGGATACAAAACTAATATTGCAACCTTTGCATAAGAAAGCATGAGTAGGGTTCCGATTTTATAAAAGAAAGCTTCGTGGATTACAGCATAACATCCGCTCAGCCCGGATCAGTTTCTGGGAGTATCAGAAGGGATAGTCATTTGAAAAAAATTACTTGTTTGTATGCAATTATTCCTTCTTGCTGTTATTTTACAAGGGGGGTTCAAGAATTTTGACGCTATGTGTTCATTTAAAAAAGTCATCAAGTCGTCTATGAATTTGACATAACATTTTAACGTACGTCGGTTGCAAATTAATAATGTAGTATGTATTGCTGGTTGCAGACTTTCAGCTTGTAGATGAAGCAATAAATCACATGCGTTTTTCAATTCGTCTTCGTCACTCAAAAAACTCACATGCGTGTGTTCGTAATAATTCTTCTCCTCTTAAAGGGCATGATCGATTTTTTTGTTTGTTTGTGTGTTTGAGTGGGCCCCTGGATGGTTACAGCTACAATATGATTTTATTTAATACTTTAATAATTTTGAAAAACCTTTCTTAGTGAGCGCCCACGTGGTAAAAGAAGTAAGTGTGCAAAATTTCATTGCAATCGGTTCAGTGAGTGGTATTTGGATTTTATTATAAAAAGTAACAAAAGGAACCCTTACACGCTTGTATTGAATTTAGACAGCGCAATCAATTCTGTTTGTGGTAAAATGTATATTTAATGCCTGAGTAATTGAGGTACATTGTTTCAAAGATCGACAATAACTTAATATCAAACTTAAACAATAAATAATAATGACCCCACACTGCATTTTACCAGTTCATATCGGAGTTTTTTAGTGATTTCGAGATGTCGCCCTGAGACTGACACTTAATTACAAGAGTTGAATGGAGACATTAAAACAGTGTCTATTTTTTTTATGTTCGTGTTAACGTGGTTTATGTCGGCACTAATGAAAACGCTAAATTTTTATGGCCTTATATGGACTTGTGATTTCATCATATTTATGAGTTGGGGTTAAGTACTTTGAGAGTTATGCTTTCACAAGTTTAGGTTTGGGTTATTTTTCTATTTATGAAATTCCGATTTAGATGCTGTTCTTATAGAAAGCGCGGTTACAATTTTTTTAAATCCAGATTAAATAAGAAATTCTTGTTTTGATTATGAATGTACTTCAGAATTACTACTGTAATTATGTTCTAATATGAGACTCGATTCTTTGCCTCAATACCGACATTATGTTTATCCTAGTGACCTTAATTTTATTGCAAGTATTCTTTCTCATTAACAACTCGACTGATTATTATGCCAGCAGCACTAAAATCACTGCATTGTAAATATGCAAAATTCTTGCACCTCATTCACTTTGTAATTTTTATTCGTTCCCAGCGACTGGGGAAATACTTAAAGTTTGAAAACTTTCATTTGTTAACTAAAGTGTGGATCTTTCCCTTTCCTCATCTGTCTAAATGCCGAGCACTTTGGAAGTTATAGCTTCGAACTCAATATTGTAAGAAAACTCGGATCGAACTCGAACTGGGTCGTTTCTTTGCAGAAAAATTAAAATTAACTAGTAATTCGAGTGGCTCGTATTGGATTGGTCTTCGAATCAATGTAAAAATTAACAATACTTACGTAAATAATGTTGAATTACAAAGGAATGGAACAAAAAGGAAATAAAAAGGTTTACTAACGTTCTCCAAGGACCGTCAAAACAAACTAAATAATATGCCTCCATTTGGCCAGTTTCTTACTCAGACGTCCCACGCTGGTTCAAGTCGGTAATGGACTGGTGTGCGCCGAAAAGAAAGTGTAAATAACCAATGAACCTGTGAAATTTTTGAAAATGAAAAGTAATCTACTGGTGTATTTTATCAGCGATCTTTCATTAAAAAAATATAATATAAAAATCGTGCAACGATTAAATATTAATGGAGGATCTTTTGGAATATTAATAACTACTTAAATAATAACGTAATCAAAATTAATTTAAAATGTTGAGTTATTCATAAAAACGAGTTTATAAATATTTTGCGCAGTTTTAACACATTTACCAAACAATAAAAAACCCTATATTCACTGTGAATTGTCTCCGAGCATTTAAAATTAACACACAGTTGCCCAAATACAAAAACACGTGTGTGTGGCGAGGCAAAAGTACAATTTCAAATTAATTTACAGCACAAAATGTATGGAAACTTTATAGAGCCAACAGACTCATTTATTCACAGGATCGTAACGCGTTGACTTCAACAAAACAAAAAGGCACAGCGTAATTCCGAAAATTAATAACTAACAAAAAAGAAGAAGTGGGTTGTCTCATTTACACAACCGTAATTACAATCATGACAGCTGCGGTATCCGGCCGTGATGTGTCTGGCTGAAATGTCATTAAACTTTTTTCTTTAATTATGCTTTTTGTTGCAATCGCAATTTTGTTGCATCATTGGTGGTCGTATTAGTCGTGCCACATGTACATTTTGGAATTTCAAAGAATCGTCAACTTCATCCTCCGCAATGGATTGAGGTATCCGAGTCATTCTTTCGACATTACTTTTGTCTTGTGGAGCACTTAGTTTTCCAAACTCTTATTATTATTTAACAATTTTGTATTATTAGCCTTCAAAAAATTTGTCTATGTATGTTTATAATTTATGATTTTTGGGTATGTTTCTAATTATTCTGTTACTTTACGCACAAACTGGTTACCGAACCGCGAGAAGGTAGGGGTTACAAGGGGGCTGCCAGCGCTGCCTGATGAGTTGAGAACAAAAATCTTTTACGTGAGGCATAAATGCGAATTTAACGTACTGTTAAGATTTCGTGACGCTCACTTTTTTAATAGGTGGGTGTGATCTGTAAGACGTCATGTCAAAAGGTAAATACACGGTAATATTTACGTTAACCCTACATAATACATTATTCTAATGGTATTATTACAGCTATCCATTTCCAGACAAGTCAGACCTTGATTCGAAATTATAATTTCTCATGTAAATATGTAGTTCTGCAACTAAATACTAAATTTCATCACCGTCCTAAACATTAACGCAAGTTAACCCAACTCAAAGTTTAATCAGCAACACTTTATGTATGTCTAGACCTAGCTACCAACATATCGCAAATAATTGGGTCAAATTGCAATCATTAAACTTTTGTAAACATTTCAAATTTAATCACTACCACTATATTTCAATCTAGCAAAACAAACAGCCATCTGTTTTTATCGACCGCGCTCATTGCGTCCAAAAAAGGTAATTTTTAGAAAGCACTTATTGCAGTTGATACAGGAAGCTGTTGGAGAAACAGGCAATTAACATTTTCCGTGCAAAATGTTTTATTTTTGTGTGATTTAGAAGCTAATTAAAATGGTAAATCCGAGTGAAAGATAATACTATTCACGGTTTAGGAGTGGAAATGAGTTGGCGCGACAGTTTGGAATAGCAATAAAATTGAAGATCTGAATTTAATTAAGTAAGACTGGGGAGATATCTGTATTATACATACATGTAAATATTGATTGTTGGATAAATCTATTAAAAATATTCATTTATAATATGGTTCAAAAATGCTACAGTTGAAACGTTACGTCAAATGAAATCGGTTTAAAAACACTTAACCACTTTCCGATTTAGCATTTTTTGACGTTAGTTTTTGAGAGATGACAGTCATCTTTATTTTTTCAAATTGCATTGCACATATTTTTCTATTCATTCTTATAAAGACTAAATATGAAGACATTTAAAAAAAAGAAAGATTTAATTTGAACAAAATAGTATATTATGATACGAGTTTTATAAGAAGCATTTTGTCGCACGCACAGTTTTAGGGGGCGACGAGCGTAGCGAGGAGTGTCTTAAACGAGTTATCATACAGTATTTTTTCTACTTTGCCACTTTTTATACAAAATAATCACATTTCAAAATCTAGCGAATTTCGCGGCGGTTGGCCACGTTTGCGAGGTGCATTAACGGCGGCTATGAAAAATAATTAATTTGAAGCGTCAATACTCGTATTTTTCTCCATCCAAATATAAGCTCTCAAGTTCTTCAATGTACGCCTCCAGAAATACGGGCTTTGGCAAAAATACGATGGGCAATTTGATATCTTCAGTCACGCGAGGTATACACTGACGAACGCGATATCTTTCTGGTCCTGGAAAATCTCAATCTCCCCATCCACAAAATGATTACAATTAAATGCCGCCGCACAAACAAGTGGACCCCACTTATCCGCCCATCACTGGGAACAAAAACACCCTCAACCAAAGCGTGACCCACAGCATCACAGTATTCGGCAAGGGCCATCAGTGCACTTGTTTGGATGGTTCAAACCGCCAGTTACCGCCAGCCCCCGTCCCACTCCAATGCGCCAAGTGTTACTTGCATCTATCTGACCACATCCAGGCAGAACGCCCCAACAAAATCACGTGCCCCAAAAGCACGTGAAGCCATGGACTTGACAGCGAAGTATGATATGTTAGGATTGCCCTGGGATTGCCAAGATTGGCAATATTAAAAGGACCATAAATATAAGGCGCCGTTTGTGCCATAATTATATGAACACTGTTTAAAAATAATATTGCTGTTTAAAAAATAAAAATCCAAAAATAATAATTGTATGTATAAAAAAGGTTTTATTAAAAAATGTTATATATTATTTATTAAAAATTTTATTTAATTTAAAAAAAAAATTCATATATTTTTTTATTTCGTTTTTTTTTATAAATTTCATATTGTGCGATAATATATTCTTGGTTGCATATGCAGCGGGCGCTGACTATTCGAATGAATGATATTGTACAAGGTGTTTCATCTAGTCGCCTGTGCATTTTCCATGTAAAATAAAAAAATGCTGCTTTATTCCGATTACGGGGGCTCGGATAATTCCCATATCATCGTTGATTTAATTTAATTAAATTTATTATTTGACAAACAATGCGTTATTGACAGTATTAGCAAATGCAAAAAGAATAGAGCGGCATAGAAAAATTCCAAAGTTAACCGACCGTCATGACTTCCAGACTTAATTAGTATGATCGTATTATTGTTAAACCGCGATCCGTCTTGATATTATTAGAAATATTATGAGGATTATCACGGCTGCCACTTGTCAGATCATTGTTTTTCCAATGCTGCCACTTGTCAATCTTTAAAAGACGCTTCATTAGTAAGCGCCCGCTGCATATGCAGCAATATATTATGGCACAAATTTATAAAAATAAATAAAAAATTAAATATGGTATCAATAATTTATTACGGCTCGATATAATTGACCTTATTATTTGCACAACCCGTAAATACGGTTCCGGTGTCTGACAACGAGTGGACATGGAATGATTAGTATCGCGGGTTCCTAAATTAAGGACCGACACGAGAACAGGTTAAGAGAAGTAACTAAGAAAAAATTGACGAAAATAACGTAAATAAAACTATAAATGTGAAAAAACAGCAAAAAAGAGAATACAAGCATAAAAAAAGTGTGAAGAAAGAAGAGGGTTGCGGAGTGGAAGAAACGGAAAAAGTCTAGGAGTGGAAGGAGTTGAAAATAGAAGTGAGGATAACAAGGCTTATGCTATAAAGTTATAAGACATGATAGTAACTAAAATAGAGATATGGGAACTGAAAAATAGGGCAGAACCAAAAATCTTCATAATCGTTGATTTAACAAGGAACAAAAGAGATACAGGAAAAGATAAGAGCGATAGCGAAGAGCGAAACGGAAGAAGGAAAGACGGTGGTGGTGACGACACCGGGCGACTGGAACATTTTTGGTGAAAAAAGGAAAACACAAGACAAATCGCAAAACGAAATAAGGTAGACGATTTAACAGAAAAGTAACAGAAGAAAACAAAAGAATAAGATTGTTATATTGGTACGTAGCGGTGATATGGAAAAAAGGTAAAGATTTTTAAAAGTATATAACTGACTTCGAGATAATTGGAATAGTAGAAACGTGGGTAGATGAAAAGGAATGGAAAAAGATAGAAGAGAGAATGCCGAGAGACTATGTATGGAGATATCAAGCCGCAGAAAGGAAAAACAAGAAAGGTAGAACTAAAGTTCGTTTAGACATAGGCGGAGGGTGTAATAAGGGGCCAGAAAAATGTTAAAAAAAATGCGGATTTCAGCAAAGTGGTAAATAAAAAAAGTGTTTATTTTGACGAGTTCTACTCGTGGTTAAATTTTCTGCTAGGACTTCCATAACACCCTGTATATTGTAAAAACCTTCTTGAAACTTGCTTGTTTCGAAATGATGCATATTAAGAGATACCTAAAAATTACAAAACATAAAAAACATGTATATGAGTACATTAATAATGGAGATATCTTTTTATGCAAAACAAGCGAAAATTGAACATTACAAACTTTGACACTGACACTCAACTTCACAGTTGCGGTTTAATTTCAACCTGCCATGTAATTTCACACTAGATTAATTTTGCATGTTAATTGTTTTAGTCGCTTATGGTTCTTTGCCCAATTGTAAATGCTGTTATTAGCAGTTGTGGGTCATACATAAGAACTTTTTTGATGCATTTTGTCCAACTGAAATAGGTACATCCCCATTCTTTGAGGTCAAATCCTGGAATAAACAGAAATAATTCAATATTTTCTCGAAATGTTTAATGATGTGTGGGTAGTTTAAAGATGATGGTTGCTTTCGTGAAGACTAATTGGACCATTAAATCTGTTATTTTTACTTGTTGCCCTTTCGTTACACAACCGACCGCCTAATGAAAAGAATTTGTAATGTCTCATCATAGTACAGTCGCGGTCACAAAATTTCGTCAGTCAGTTTTATGTCATTTCAAAAAAAGGGATGTATTCCATGCTTTATTATGACGTTTCTAAATTTTCAGTATCTAATTTTAATAAATTTTGAGTAATACACCTTGCGGAAGATGGCTTGTCTTCAACAAAGATTGCGGCAGAATTAGGCATACCCCTAACCACTAATGTTAGGAATAATTACTGTTCCACAACAAATGTCAGATGAGTGACAAAATTCTGTGACCTCAACTGTACATAGATTACACCAATCAATACGAATTTGGATTATTGGTTCTGCATATATCTGTTTCTGAAGTAAAAATGGATTGGCATAAGAATTAAATTACTGATTATTTTTATATGTAGAACAGAGTTGGCAGTGTTATAACCTAAATTCTAAAAAGCCGTTTTAAACTATGAAAAATTAATATATTCTGGCAGAACTTTTTCTGAAATTTCCCGTATTTATTTGAAGCCAACCGTATGTAGAAAATAAAATTTCAATAAACTTCTTTCCCGGTTTTGGACTGGTTGTATAAATTTAAAACTTTAAATTGACCATGCTACATCACTAAAATCATAGCTATCTGTCATCTACGCCTTACCTAAAAATTTGCAAAGCAGATTCATAGAAGCTACTCTAAATCACCCCGTATATCTGGTTATTTATTTAATGGAGAATTCCGACGTGCAAAACCTAAACCATTTATGAAGACCTTGTGGAAAAAAAATTTGAGGTTCCACCGAGATTTGAACTCGGATCGCTGGATTCAAAGTCCAGAGTGCTAACCATTACACCATGGAACCTGTTGATTGGCGTATTTCCGAAACACGATAACTAACTTACCGTCCAACTCTATAAAGTTAAAATGTGTATGTACATACATAATAAATGTATTCATACATACATAATCACTTATTTTTAAACTAGAATATATTTTTTCGATCTAAATAAATTAATAGATCATTATTAATGCGGTGTTTTAAACAAAAATGTTAGAATGCTAATATTATTATGCATAGTGTATGTTTTATATACTCACTGAAAACTAAAACACGGGATGACAGTTCGTTTGCTACTTTAATTTTAATTTGTTAATAATGTTTGGTATCTGCCCAAAAAAATTTATTTTGATAAGGCCACACGGAATAGGTGAGCAAATATAAATTTAATAAGCACAGATTTGACGTTAATAAGGATTAATCTAATGGGACCCACAGGCCACAGATCAACGTTACCAGACTATAATCTAAACATGTATTTAATACTCCTATATCTGGGGTCAGAGTCCAAAATGTCCGAAATGGAAGAAGACAGCGATATCATTGCTGTGCCGCACAAAATATAGTGTCCAAGGTGTGCTATGCCGTTTTGATCGGTAACGTACTTGGAAACTATAATCGATTTCATAAACTCCCGTGACACTTGACACTTGTCACGTGATATTTTTGAGTATGCTTTATAATTGTCACTTATCGTCACTTCTAAGATGTCACGAATGTCATTGGCAATTGCAATGAGAATGAGTGGAACTACCGATCTTGGAAATTGTCGACTCAACTTTGACTACGAATCGTATTCGGAGGACTACTCAGTGAACCAAATCATACTAGTAATTGTCGGCGGCAATTTGTACTAGTTCAACTATCACCGCAATTGATTTTGATTGGCCAAAATCTTGGAAATCTACGGCTGCCATTAGTCGAATGTCATAGTTTGACAGGTGAACTGAATAGTCTACTTTATTACCTGCAACCGGAAAACTGGTATAGCGAATTTTGGTTGCTCCATCTCTTTTTGGAGTTTACTCCTTAAGAGTCAATTTTTAAATCCCGGTACGACAAATTGATGGGTAGTAAAACCGAGCGTTAACATAACCCGTCAACACAAAGTGTTATGTTTTCAATAACCCTCTACAGTGTACCATGTATGGTTACCGGTGTTCTTTGTTATTGTAGTTGCCGTTTCATAAAGTGAAGTGAATAAAGGTATAAAATATTGTAGGATATGGAAGAAACCAATTCAAATGATGATGAAAAAAATAAAAAAATAAAAAAATACGTATCTTCCGACGTTCACGTATTGTATTTTAGTTACTACAAACCTATTGTGACAGTATTTAATAATGACGATGAAATTAATGGTCAAGATGGTATCAATAGTGAAGGAAATCCTTCTTCTTAACAATGTATTTATGTAATAGAAATAATATATTTTATGTAACATGATGTATGTATAATATTTTATCGAATCAATATACATAAATACGAATAAATGTATATACAGTATTATAAGAGATGGCTATTGTATATTCAAAGACAATTCGCACTTAAAAAAGTAAACTCCAGTCGCGCGTCGAAACGGACAGGCACAATAACTTTCTATCAGTGAAATCACATCCGATTCATAGTATTGTTTCTGTTTTGTGGACCTGAGTTCGCATTTTGAACTCCACCCGCAATGTAGGAGTACTAAAGAGAGAAAGCAGCAAAAATATCAAAAGAACAAAAAACTGGCAATTTGTAGTATGTATTTGCTATGACCCTGCAGGAGGATGTTATTCTTACAGTCCGATTTCATGTTGAGTTGCGACGGTCTAAAACACCGGTTGCCATGTTTTAACGTCTTAACTAAAGACCAGGCAGTAAGGCCCAATTTCATGTGAAATGAAACGTCAACATGAAATCAGGCTGTTAGCTGATTTTGAACAAGAGCATGAATCATTTTCATAGTCACCTACAATGTTATCGATAAAAATGCAGACATAACTATTTCTGTTCGAGAATCGGGTTAATAATCCTAATTAATTATAGATTTTATGCAACCAGATATACATACTGTCATTTTCAAAAAATAAAAAATATGAAATTCTTTCCTCAAAGTTGGCGTGCACGAAAAGCCACTTGTCGTAGTTTGACAAAATTATTTATTAAATGTCAAGTTAACCGTGTTATATTCATTATTTGACATTTCATAAATAATTCTCTTAAACTATGGCGAGAGTTTTCGTGCATGGCCATTTTTGATTACCTAATATAGCTTTCGATCGCACGATTATAAATACTGTTAACACCCCTCTGCCTCTGCTATATTTATTGGAACGATTTAAGCATTAAAATTATCGGTGAATTATTCATTTGCTTTAACGTCTTGAGTAAGCCAAGTCTCGGTTATCAAAACAAGATCTGTAGTGTGGTGGAGCACCATCTTATGATGCGAGCAGTTCTAAGTATCTTTATCCAGTTTAATTATCGTTGAAAAAAGGTCCTATAATTCTGTTACCCACAATACATTGAGTTTTTCGGGTTATTGGGTATGTGCTTAATTCATCCAGTGGGGATTCACTCTACTCCAGTATCGGCAATTCTGCTTATTGACATATCCATGCAAAAAAGAGGTTCAAATGTCCATCATTTGTTTGCAAAATTCTTGTGTAAGATCAAAGTAAATCTCTGATAACTCATGGACCAATTTTACCTCGTAAGGATGAAATTTTTCCATTTTTAACAGTTTCAATACTGAAGTGTGGATCAAATTGTACTTTAAAGTGACGTTCCGACTAGTTTGCAGATTATCTTCAATTTCTAATAGAATATCCAGCTTAACATTTTTTGTTAATGCTGTCACTGTCATTTTTTGTTAATGGGCGGCCAATTTTTGGTAAATTCTTCACTGTGCTGTGGTCTAGATTGATTTTTCTATTTTGCTGACTGGATTGATTTATTTCACGATCTCTGTGTTTTTTCTTAAATTTCGATAACATTAGACAGCTCTGTTAATTTTTTAAAAATTTTACTAATTTTAATTTTCGCGCCGTTTTGATTCATTTCTCCTTATGTAACCGATTAAGTTAGAATAAAAAACTATGCGAATGTAAAATACAAAAACATAGGTTGCCGTTAAAAAAATATTGATGATGCACGAACTTGTTTCTAAGATGGACGGCTAATAAGCATGGCCGCAGGAATCGAAAAATGACTATGGGCACCGCCATATTGTGCACAAACTAGGGAATTTGTACTAAGGTTGTTGTCATTGTTGGTAACAAGGTTTGTACTATCGGTACTACCACACTACCATTCTCTGTCATCTGCTACGGCATCTGCACATGTTGTTTGGCGTCATTTTGGGGGTAATTTTACAAGTGTGTTAATAATAGTTTTGCGAAAATGCGGTGTTTTGAGAGGACTTGTAACAACGACGGTGACAAAAGAATACTGAAAAAGCTGCGCTGTACGTCATTTGAGTATTCTTTCATTTGAAGTTTAAATTTCGCGCGTCTTTTGACGTCAGTAATCCTATGTGGGGGTCATATAGCAGCATTGGTAGTCCATGTTAGATACAAGTTCGTTTAATGACGTCATAACCCACCACATGTTTTTTAAGTTTTATTTCTAGCTCAAATGCTAACGGAGTTACTGAATTTATTCCTTACACACTGTATCTAGATGCAACGAATACTGCTGCTGTAATATTTCTAATTCTACCCATAAAAATAAAATTTCCCTTTAAGGAGGGTTTGTTAGGTGCAATTTGCCAAAACTGGGCGGTTGATGGCAGCAGCAACTATTTAGTTGTAATATTTGAGCCAGAAATAAAATTGAGTTCATGAACGATTTGGTAGAATATGAGAGAGCAGAAAAAATATCAAAACTGTCTTCCTTGGGAGATGGATACTATTGGCCGGTTCACGGTTATCTACAATCTGACACATCTGCCATCCACCTGCTGCACGTTGTCACTTCACTGTCAGGATGATTTTTGTATTCCTAACCCATTTTAGCATAAAAGGACGGTGGATCTGCGCAATCGCAGGTTTTTCATAAACGGCGGCAGTTTAAAAGAATGAGGGCTTTGCCATTTTTGCAAGGGGGATAGACTAGTTTGGCACATATTTAATAAATCGACTTTTTGTATTTAAATTAAATAGGTAAAGTGCATACAATAATTTTTATTGCTCATGTAGAAAAATAGTATCTTTTCAGCCTTGTTTGCCCATTTGATAATTTGGGTGCGACAAGTAAACAAATTATTCTTTGCACACGCAAATTCAGACAATCTGCTGAAAACTGAATTTTCCTCTAGACTCCAATTTTATATTAGGATTTATTCCGCATTTGCAATAGAAAATTGTATGTTCAACTCGTTCGGCGTTGTCGATTGCCGCACTAGTTGCACAATATACTATTTTTACACTGGATCTGGTTTTGAAATAGATTTTTAGACATAAAGGCCAGTATTTTCTAAAAAAAAGCATCTGTTGGTGTTGTATTTTGTTTGTGTGTCCTTAATTTTATACTTTCGTGCAGTAGTGCAAGCAATGAAGGGAACGACAGTTCACATAACCTAAGAAAACCATTATAAGTCCTTCAAATGGCTAAACGCCTTTTGTTGAGGTTTCTATAGACCAAAATGACGTACCTGGGTCCAAACTTCAAACTCCTATACGCGGAAGTGTCTATAAATACTGTGAAATGTCAAATTAAAAAAAAATATGCTCCCGAAAACTAAAAACAACGAGAAGAAAATCTGACTTAACTAGAAAGTAAGTTCTAATTCGCTCTTGCTTAGAGTGGTAATCAGGAGAATGGTTGATGAGTAAAGAGAAGAAAAGACGGAAAAGACGTGAAGTAGAGCAGCCACTAATAAACAGCAACAATATTCCACGAAAATTCCCAATAATTTGGAATAAGTTCCCATCGAACAAACTGCCTGCAACTTTTTTGTATTTGAGTTGAATTTCTAAAATATTCACATTGCGACTGCAGTTTTGTAATTTTAATAAGTGATTATGGCTTAATATTAGCTGGTAAAATTTAAAAAACTCGGGAATTTTGAAAAACGGGAATTTTTTGACATTTAGATTTTTGAGGTTATGTTAGGAAATCATTATTTTTATTCAAAATATAATATAAAAGCTAGTAATATATTAATACAAATAAGAAACAATGCCAAGTTACTAATATTCTATAGAAATTTCGTCGGCATCGTATCATCGTACAGCTTCAGTTCCTCAGCATCGTCATCTGTTACGTCGGTGTCACAGACCCCCTTAGTCAGAGTGTCATTTCTTTGTGACTCAAAAGGAAAATTTATAAAATATCGCCGTTTATATTTTTGAATTCGCCGTTCCAACTCTTCCTTAAAAATGATGGAATGCCGCTACTTTTTTTCCTCCTCCCGCACTTTTATATTCGTCTTTGAGAACTTGAAAATTCGTCTTGAAATTATTTACTGACGCGTTGATCATGCGATGATGTCAAAACTGTCAAAAAGCAAACGCATAGGAAATTTTGAATAAAGATGTATAGGTTTTTTGTTTTACCAGTTTTTAAAAAATACATAGCATTTAGAAATAAAATGTTTATACAGCGTGCGTATTTAACTAGTTTGAAGGCACGTACGACAGCTAATTATAAATTAATGTAACAAAAGGAGAGAATTCAAATGTAGCGCCAAATTCTCTCATCCGACGCGCGCCATCTTAATTAAGCCTCGCGAACTTTTTTTCAGGTTTAAAGTTAATTTATATATAACAACTTTAAACAACATGTACTCAGTATCACATCGTAGCCTACTTAATACAGAATGAGGAGACACACTTGAGAACTTTCGGTAATGAGCAAAATTTAGATGCAACCGACTTGAAATCTGTAAACGACACGGCGGGCTCTTGAAAATATTGTAATTGTTACGTAATACCACAATAAAATATGAAAAGTATATGGCATCATAGCTTCATGCCAGTGGTTTGCGATTTCTACCCTGTAAAGCTTCTCTGCAGTGTAAATTTTAATTCAACTTGGATTGAAAATTCAAATAATTCTAACCTCACTTCTAGACCTGTCAAACCCCCCTTAAGGAAATAAAAATATCTTGACCCTGGCATCGTCATAAATTTACCTTTATCGACATCTTGTTAGTATCGAACCGTCTTACCCGATCAAATTAAATCTACCTGACGATGTTACCTTATGCAATTATTTTTTCAGTATATTTCGTTACGTCAAAACCAAATAAGGCACAGTGGTTGACGTCATTTTACCCCTCTTAATTTAATTTGACAGAAAAGTATGTCGACTACAGTTTGGTCTTCAAACTTTCCGAATGGCTTGAGTGAAATCCAATAATTTGAGGTTGATTTTATTTTTAGACGACGAAAAGGAGTTGGAAATATCGGAAGGAAAAGATAATTATTGGAATTTAATGCAGCGTTTTATTGCCCCGTTTCCCGGATTGATTATTCTAGTGCGTAAATCAGGCAGTTGTAGTCGTTTAGCACAATGTGATAAGACAGTTGAGATTTATTGCTGTTCGATACGTCAAATGTCGGATATGAAACCTCGAGTTTACTAATCCCCTGTTTTGCTATGCTTGGAATTAGAGTCTGATTTAGAGACAAAATAAATATATTTTTTTCACTGCTAGCTGTAGAATGTACGATTATATAGTTTGTAGAAGATGTGTTACATACATTATTTTTCTTTCCTAGTAGTTAATAATCATCATATCGTGTATTATTTTATCAACTTAACAACAGCGCCCTTCGATTTTTAAAAATTAATGTAAAAAAACACAAAGAACGAAGTGTTAAACTAGTACAAAATGTATTGAAAATCCGGTTTCTGACTGAGAAATGTCAATCTCAAAAAAATAGATAACTTTAAATTCGTTCTGACATTTCGCATTATCATGATTATCATTCGAAGAAAAGTTAAACATAGTACTAGTAGTGAAAAAAATAGTATTGTATATTGAGGGCCAAGGCGGCGTCCTTCTCCGGGTCTGGGTTAGTATATTCGAGGTACTGGTCGCAGGCGGCTATAAAGGGGTCGGGGTACTCTCCGAAGTACAGGCGTGGTATTGTGTCGTCCTCTTTCAATTTTTGAGCCTTTTGAGACAAAAAATTTTTTTTGAAATTTTCAAAATTTAAAACCCTTGAGGTTCAAAGATTTTCTATTTCTCGTTATTCCTCTCTTACTCCTAAACTATTAGACGTATTGCGACGTGGCCCCGAATATAAACAGATTTTGTCGTCCCTTTTCGATTGGTGCCCTCAAAAACGTCCTATCTTGCACGGTTCGTTTGTAAACAAGTTCCGAAAAATGAAAAAAAAAAATTGCCCAAAATTTGCGGTTTTTCGATCATAGCTTCCTCAAATTACGCACTAAAACACATTTGACATACTCATATTAAAGAGAATTTTAAGACGAATACGTTGATACCAATAAATCATTTCATTGAGCTATAGTTTACGAGCTATGGGCGAAAATTTTTTCGGGACTTCACGAACTTCACGAATTTTGTGCAAGTGCCAAAACTTTAAAACGCCATATCTCAGGAACGGTTAGAGATATCGAGAGTTATATCGGGAGTTGCACCGTTGCATTCAGGAGGTCAAGTTCTATCAGAAAAAACTTTTAAGGCGTTTCAAAGAAATTTCAAAAAACGTCTATAACTCGAAAACCCTGCCAAATCTCACTCCTCCGTGCGCGAAATATGCTTAAAAAGGAGTACAAAAATTTATTTTCACGTATTAATATTCAAAGTATGAAATAAGTTCGTCAGTCCATGAGGAGAACATTGGACGCATGGTTTCTAGCTGATGGTAGTCATTTTCAGCAGATTTGTAGATTTATAAACCTTTGCCTGTAACATTTAGGTAATAAAATATTGTTATGGTAAAAAATGTACTCGCACTGTATCTTTGTCCTAGAAAAACCCAAGGAGTCGAGTTGCATCTTTGACCAATGTTTAATATACACCCTGTGTAGATTCTACACACATGATTGAGTAACTTTGTTTTTTTTTTAATTGCGTAATGATTTATATTCTATTGATAGATGTTTGGATTTGTTAAGTCGAATTTTACTATCATTCAGCTAAAAAACAGATATTTAGAAGAGCTCTTCTAGATAGCGGCTCTCAATGGGGTCGTCCCACAATTTTCAAAAACAACTTTCTAGAAACTGGACGAAAAAATATTATATCCATATTTTCTCGTTTATTCCAAATCAAGCGTTTACTATTTAAAAAAAAAAAATTCGAAACATTTGTCTTATTTGAAACGCGCGCCTTTTTGTGACGTCAACACGGAGCAAAATTCACCAGACAAAGTTCAAGTTACTAGACGTGCGACTAATGAGAATGCTCCCCCACAATGACGTCACAAGAGGCGGTAAATGTACAGCGTTTGAAATTGCTAGCCGAAATTGCGATTTTTAATACGCTCTGTTATCTTACAAAACAACTTTATGAGACAACAGAACACGTTTTAGAGCTTCATGTTACATAGTCTATGACATGCTATAGTTGAATTCGTCAAATTCAATTGAGGGGGACGACCCCATTGAATTTCGTATCAAAACGAGTAGCAAAATAAATTATTGTTAAAACTCAAATTACACCCATTGTTCTAAAGGTTACTGACATTAATCACTCCATTACAAATGCGTCAAGTGTAACACACACTAAAATTTACTCAAATTATGATTTCAATTTATCGTGTATTGTAATACCTGAAATTTCTTAATTTCTACCGTGCATTTCATTTTCTACAACTAATTTAGAGCTTCCAAGTTATATTCAGTTAGCGGATCCTACTTTTCATATAAAAGGAGCAATTGATTTATTAATTGGTGCTCAAGTTTCCTTCAACTTTCGAAACTAATCGTGAATTCTTGGCACAAAACGTTCTTCTACAAGAAACCAAACTCTGATGGATTATTGTAAATTCCTCTTACAATGAAGGTTAAGGCCATTTTGTACAACGCACAATTGAACAAATTCTGGGAATTGGACTCCTACAAACGAAACACTTATAACTCAAAATGACGCTTTTTGTGAGCGAATATTTAATGGCGATAAACGTTCGAAAACTGGTAAAGACGTGGTCCCTTGACTATTTAAGCAGAAAATGCCTAATGTCTTGTGTCTTGTGTGGGTCAATTCTAGTAATTTAAATTTTACCAACTTCCTGTTGACCGATTGATCTGATATTTGGTGCACACCTTTTGTTCTGATGACAATACAATTATGTATATTCAGTATCATTGTAAATCCAAGATGGCCGCCGTCACAAAATGGCGGATTTGGCTATCAAATGAGAGGGCTTGACAAGTAGAATACAGTGTGCTTCAGAAAAAACTAAACACTTGAAAATCAAATAACACACATGATGTTTACTGAGAAGAAGCATCTAAAGCATACCTATAATGATATGAGCGGTTAATGATTAATGCTCTGGGTTGATGAGGAGAGTGCAGTGGTGTGATGACCGGTACCTGGCACCTACCCAATTATTTTTTAGCTTTTAGGACATTAGCTGCCTCATTATTATATATTATATTATATTCTTTACAATAAAACCGTTTAACTTAAAAATGTTTTTTATTTATTTTTTCTTGAAGTCTTCATATACATCAATTATACACCATCAGTGTATACACCAATTTTTCGCTCTGTGAATTCCATCTCTACCTACATATCTTAGCAGTACTTTCAATGAAATGCAATGTGTGTTAATAACGCCGCCACAATGACAATTATTTAAGCCGAGCAAACGTGGCGACATCTGCTTTTTACGTGCAATGTAAATGTGTCAGTACCTATGTCGAACACGTAACGGTAGACCTAATGCGAACGTTTTCATAATTTGATCCGTAGGTAGTATACTTTATGAATTGCAAGTGCAGGCTCGCACTTGCATTGCGGATCTTCTTTGGTTTCGTTCCTATTGTAGGAGAGGCAACTGTTAACTTTCGGTGAAGTTGGTTCAAAGAGGTGAACATATGGCGCGAAATGTGGAATTTATGACTTAAGAAGTAATGGGACTAGAATGCAGAAAATTGTGATGACGTAGAGCTGAATGTTTACACGTGTTATTTTAAAGTTAAAAAAATATGTAAAAACACGTTACTACTACAATATTTCAGAAAGAAATGAAAGTTTATAATATATCTACATAACGAGATTAAAAGAACAGGAGCAATCAATCACGGTTTATTTGATTCTTGATATAGTATCTTGCAGGTTTAACGGTAAATATGTATTGGTAGAAGGAATGTGAGAAATGCGTTTATCTGTTAATAAAATCTCTTAGTAATTATAGTAATTGTGTAAGTACCAAACCACCTAAATAAGTATTGAGAGTAAACAGCTTTGACTCCGGACAACATTGCTTTCCATTTCATTTAATTTCTGAGAAATGATGTCTGCACATGATTCGGTAAGGCACCTCTGTTTTAAATCCGCTGCAGCTCTTATCACACTGGTTGTATCGCCTGCTTCCCTTGCTTTTAACAAATTGTTATAAACATTTAGACATATTTGTTTCGCTTGCACATTTATCACCTGTAAGAATGAGTTTATTAAATACGACTCTGTAAAAAAGACGCGTGCCGTCAAAAAAAACCGTCTTGCATTCGATTTACCAGAGTCGTTCAGTTGCAACAGCAAAATGAAACCGGTTAGAATCCATATGGCATCGGTTACAACTTAATTGTCCCGCAATGTCTCGATTCTGACAAAAATATAGCACATCCCCGTAGCTACTATAGGTATTCCGGACATTCTAATTTTGTCGCAACCACTCAGCACTTGGACTTTCTAGTATCTTCTGATTTATTCTAGTAGTATTCTAGATTTTATGAGTAATTTCCAAATTGTTATTTTTCACCATTTTCTATTGGTTTGATGTTACAGTTTTACAATTTTTCCATGTTACAACAAATCGTTTTTGTTTATCACATAATCGTCTTGCACTAAATTGTTTATCGCTTTTTGACAAACAAACAATGGTGTTACTCTGGACCCATAACCTATTGACAGATTTTGCTCAGGGTAAACCAGAGTAAAACAATCGTGGATGGTTGCTCAGCTTATTATCCGCTCAGTTGGACGATACACGCGAGAGTGTTACAGTTTTATATTTAAAAAGTATAACATGACAAACAAAACGGTGTCAGCTTGTATCCACTTCTATTATATTATAATATAAACATATGTATTACCTTAACGCTGGGAATTAACAGGTTGTGTATTCATTTTGTAATAATTATAATGGTTTTATAATTCAGCATTGAGTCTATTAGTCCAGGCAATGGGTACAAAAAAGGGTTTTGATCGCAAAAGGTCGGACAGAAATGAAATTTGGTGGGATGGTAGACATAGGTCTCCTGATAGTACACCTGAGTTTGCGACCTCGAGGGCTTGCCGCTTGAGGGGTGGGGGGGTGAAGACTCTGCACCGCGACGCTTTTCGGAAAATAGCGCCTTTGTTGTAAGTTCGAATAAAATATGTAGAGAACAAAATTGTGCATAATTTTGGTTCTATTAATTTTTTATATTCTTTAAGGGCTGATGATGGCAGAAGTGTTCTGCCGAAACATGTTCCATTAGTAATTTTACAGTTAAAAGTTTATGGAGTTCGACTTAGATATATTTAAATTTTAATTTAAATTTACTCCACCTGGATTTAAGAACATTCTTCTGGTTTATTAATTTTTTGTTTGCGACCAACAGTTTCCGTTTTACGGGATGCCAAATTTGGGTGTTGATTTGCAAATTCCAACAAAATCAAACCTTCAGCGCGTATTACAACGAAGATCGACTTCAAATAATTCTGCAATATTTTTTTTCTAAAAGAGTAATGCTTTCTGCGTATATAACCCCTTTTTTTGTACCCATTGCCTGGACTATAGACTTTTTAGAAGAAGTAATTTATAAAGTTTTGAAATTTTGGTTATCAACTCCCAGCAGGCGCCCAAACAAAAATCCGAAGAGTTCTCACTCCCCCGGGGGGAGCTTCATCACCTTTTGTCCAAAAAATCGCTTCCGAACGTGACATCATAAAGCCTTTCTGCGTTTTTCTCGTAAATGGTAATTCCGATAAAAAAATGTTTTAGGACCTATGTTCTCCATTCAATTGTGCATAGAAATGCTCTTATGAAGTTTTTGCCTATCTCTCACCCAACGCTCATCAATGACATTGGAAAATGAGTATTGTTTTTAGCGCAAAGGCAAAAATTAGTCCACCCCCGTTTTTTGACCAATAACAATTTATTGCAAATATTTTATTCAATATGGACCCTGTACAGAAAAAAAACTGCTTTACAATTCTGTATCTATACATTTTTTGCTCCCATAGTGGCTCTCGAGATAATCGCCGCAAAACACGGGGATTGCCTTCACTCTGAAAACAAAACTCATTTTCTAACGTCATTGATGAGCGGTGGGTGGGAGATAGGCAAAAATTTCATAAGAGCATTTTTATGCAGAATTTAATGGAGAACATAGGTCCAGAAACATTTTCTCATCGGAGTTACCATTTACGAGAAAAAGGCAGAAAGGCTTCATGACGCCACGTTCGGGAGCGGCTTTTTGGGCAGAAGTGGATGAAGCTTCCCCCGGGGGAGTGGGAACTCTTCGGATTTTTATTTGGGGGCGTGCTGGGAGTTGATAACCAAAATTTCTAAACTTTATAAATTATTTCAGGAAATAATAAATTATTTCGGCAAGCCCCCGAGGTCGCAAGCTGAGGTGTACTATCAGGAGACCTATGTCTACCATACCACCAAATTTCATTTCTGTCCGACCTTTTGCGATCAAAAACCCCCCATTGCCTGGACTATATACAATATACAATTTATTCATTTTTTATTCACTCAATTTCAAATTTTCTTTCTCTAATTTTTCTAAACTCTGCTCTGAACCCATTATTCTAGTACTACCCTAAGAAATTTTACGCAAATCATTCTTCAGGGGCACAACCGCTTTTCAGTGTTATTATCTAATCTTTAAAGATAAGTTGAAATTAGTACTAATCCTAAGTAGCATTATTTAGTTTTACACCGGTTGGAATAAAAATAAAAAGAAACATTCAGGATGCTAACTTTTTCTATAATTGTTATTCCTGCATATAAAACGGACTTGGTAGGTATTAAGTTTGTAAACATGTTTTAATAGAAATCGATTTGATCTAGATATCGATATAATAATAGTGTCAGCTTCCACGTTCTTGTAAAAAATACATTCAACGTGCTATTTATATTAAAACAGAGATTTTTTGTTTTTTTAATTGTTTATTTATTTGTGTGTTTCTTACGATTCGATATAGTATAGTCTAGTCAAGAAGTTAAAAGCCTGCGAAAAATAGTTACAGGGATCCGAAAAATATGAGCGATAGCTCATTCGATTCGGGATTCTATTCTATTGTTTGTTCCGCAAATAAAAATTACAATTGTTATTAACAAAAAATTAAAAAAAAAGGGGATTAGTTTTTTGGCAATAACACAAAAACTATAAGTTATAGCGAAAATCGGGGCATAGACAGCCAGGCTCGCTTTTTAAGAATTATTATTAACTAGTCATGAAATAATGAATATTGACAACTGTTGACATTTTTTCTCAACGTCAAGTTTTTCACAAGGTTTGATTTCTAATTTTAATTCTAAAAGTACAGTGTAGATGAAACATCGTATTTCGCCTGCGACTCCTATTTTAATTTCCATTCGGGTGTATAATAACCACCAATATATGCTCATTAAATAATCTGCTATATTTTATAATAATAGTTTATCCACGACTATCGTATAATGTACCCATTATACGTCTGTTTGCTAGATCTCAATAATACCCATTAATCACGGCAGTGATTAATGAGTCATTAATCACTGCTGTCAGATGCTTCCTTGATTTAGCTATAATATTATATTGTTTTGCTACAAACAATCGGTTTTTAAAATTTTATCGTGAAACCATTAAATATTTCTAAATGCATCTACACTGAGCCATCAGCAACTATGCGTGTCGTATATAGACGAATCCGTCAAAAATGGCCAACAAAATATCAATAATAATAATAATTTTGTGTTAATTATTATGAGATATTATACCATTATTATAATTTTTAATAAGTATGTACTGTGCATAAATGAACAGTATTGTATGAAATATTTGTTAGAATAAAATAATAGTGTTTCTAAAAATATGTCTGTAATCTAACAAAATTTTTCAACAAAAACATTTAGTAGTCGTGGATAAAGTATAGTATTCTACTCGCGTATAATGGCTACTATTCTCTCGGTGATTTAGGCCACTCGCCTGCGGCTCGTAGCCGTAAACTTCACCTCGTGAATAATAGCCATCATTATACGCTCGTTGAATATTATACTATAAAAGTTGAAAAAAATTGAAAATCTAAAAAAAATTGTAAACAATTTTCTTTATACATACATATTTTATGCTATAGCTGTTCATTCGTCCAATAAAGGCGCTTAATAATGGTGGATAATTTTTTTACTTTATTTGCTTATAAATTGTTTATAAACAAATTGACTCGTTTAATATTAAAAAAAAAACATTCTGTTCTCTGTCATGCAATAATAAAATCTCAGATAAACATCACACTATTTTTAAGAATTTTAAGCAATTTAAAGACTTGTCAGGGTTGTGTCGAACTATAGAACGTTGTATTACACTCGTTCCTGTGTAAATTGGATGCTTTCTGGCACTCGGGGTTTAAAACGCATTGGTTTCACAATTTTTTTTTTTGGATTCATAATTTTTTTTCAACTTTAAACAATTATTATAAACAAAGTAATCAACTTTTAAAAACTTTTAGAACATTAACTTCTTGAGTACATATATAAGAAAGACTATATAAGAAGTGAAAAATGTATAGGTCAGTTTTTTTTAACATTTTTTGTTGTCTTCAATGAAAGCGGAGGTCCCATAAAATTTTGTTAATTAACAATTCCCTAACTTATTGAAAAATGAAGTTAAATCGATTTTTCCAACGGGATCTCATTCGATCAAGTGTTAAGAACACACCATAATTTATTCAAATTTTTAAATTAATATTTAATACTATAAAAAAATACTCTTTTCAGAGGCGGCACCCGCATCCTGTTACGGCTACGCGGAACCATAATATTTTCAGCGTTAAATTAAAATTATTAATAATGGAGATAGAACTCCGGGAGTTGGGAGTTTTTCATCGGAAATTTCCTCCTCTTTTCTAATTTATTTTCCGATTTTCGCTATCACTTGTAGTTTCTGTGTTATTGCCAAAAAACTAAACCCCTTATTATTTTGTTAGTTTTTTGTTAATAACAATTGTAATTTTTATTTGCGGAACAAACAAAAAAAATCGTCTTTCTCAGAATAGAATCCTGAATCGAATGAGCTATCGCTCATATTTTTCGTATCCTTGTAACAATTTTTTCAACTTCTTGACTAGACTATAGCACGCAAATAGGTAATTTTTTACCACATAAAGGTTGAAGAATCTGTAAACCAATGACCACCACTAAGGAGGAAAGTATTTTTCTAAAAATTACAATAAGAGAGAAATTTTGTGCGTAAATTCATTTATCAATAGAATTTTTGCACAACAGCGATGTTTCTTTGTGCATCTAAAAGCCGATTTTAACAACCCATCGCTGCTGAAAGAACAACTGGATTAACGTTAGTACAAAACTGAAGCTGAAACCGACATTTCTGCACGATCTATACAAAACAATTCCCGTTTTGGGTGCCGTGAAGTTTTACGTGCAAGTCACATTGTTCTTACGTACATCGTTCAGCCCTAGATGCTTTTTACCGTGTAGGAAATATGCAGCAATAAACTATTCCAGCGTGACCGAGTAGAAAGGAAAAGTAGTAATTACGTCTTGTTTGGTATGAAAAAAACTCGCATTTCTATTAATCACTTCGGGTGTGCGAATTAGCCTTTTTTGACTCCTGCAAGTGACATGAGGACCATCTCCCACTCAATCACAAGAGGAGATAAATTATTGTTACGAGTCACTTTCACCTCACTAAGCTATCGTTCCACATAAAATAAACTCGCTTAAAGGCTTTTTGTCGACTTACGTTTCCTCCAAGTAGACCGTGAACCTACATAAACCACTACTTGAGAATAAACTTCTCATTTTCGCTATAGCCAAGTGCCGGCCAGCTTATTATGTGACACGACGTGAAAGTGATAGTTTGCAAGGTTTTAACAGTGCTCGGACATTGATGCAATCGATTGTGAGGTATGTTTGATCGTGACGTTGGGGATCTTGTTCGAAAATTTACGCCCTTAACCGAAGTGAGTTCAAGCCCGTCATTATCAACATGTTTGATAAAAATTTAATTTGGAATATGGCTTTAATGCAACTTAAATTCAAATAAATATTTCGATTTATTGATTTCAAACAAATTTAAGTGATTATCAACGTAGAAGATTTATACGCATTTTTGGCGAGCCCCGGTTCACTCGAGCGCGACATTGCGTAAAATTGCAAGTAATTAGACCAATGTTGACCGTTTAAATTCCGACGGAATTAAAAAGTGTTCAATATTCTCTCGCCGCGGAGCGAATCAATTACGAAACGAAAAATTATACAAACTTCTCGCATGAATAATAAATTACACACAGATCGACCGTAAATTTCTCCGAGTTTTATTCGAGATTCGAACAATTTCCCCTCGACTTTCGCTATTAGTAACCACTGATTGTTCCAGATTGTGACCGCCATCGTTCAAACTGCCGCCATGCTGGATTAAGAGGGTGTGTTGTGGAGTGTCCTTGAACTTGGTGTCCCGGTTAATGATGAACTTGAAATAGTCGTGACGCTTTCTAAAATGAAGTTAATTACCGTGATAATAATCAGTGTGTTTACTATAGCATCGGCCATTCGCGTTCCGGCAACATGGCCGGAGCAGAAAAATGTTCAGCAGATGCATCATAGATTCAGGACAAGTCATCCGAGTGCCGGAAGTGAAATTAGTTTTAGGACCCGACCACAGGTTGAACAAACACAAAAATATCAGAAAATCAATAATGGAAGGAATTACCATCAAGATACCCGATATCGTAACCTGAAGAAGCCGGAGGCGAACAACCAGTTTAAAGCTAGTTCTCCAATGGGCGACTGGAAACCGATCGTACCCACTTACATGATGCAGAAACCACTCCAAGTTAGTCAGAACCATAAACGGAAGAAAATCTCCAAGCAGAACTATCGGGACGATGCAACGTACGAACCGACAAAAGTGGTGAAAAAGACTCCTTTGCGTGACGATAGAACGCATCAACCGGTAGAAATGGTGAGAAGAAGACCTCCACACAACAAGAATTATCGCGACGATAGAATGCATCAACCCACAGAAATGGTTAGACATTCACCTTTGTATAAAAATTATCGTGACGATAGGACGCACGAACCAACAAACATAGAAACGATTGAAGAGAAACACATCCATCGGGAGAAACCTATGAGTGATCATGAAATCCCACCAGACGTTCCGACACGCCCCATTTATCCCGGAGAAGGGCAATGGGCAATCAGGGGTGCCAAGCATCGACCTTATGTTCCAAAACCTAAGCAAGAAGAAGAGGTAGAAGAAGAAGATGATGAGGAAGAGACTCCAGAAGGTTACGAAACGTACCAGAAAAACCAGGAACTTTTCAATAGACAGCGAGAGAGATTCCGTCAAAACGTAAATCGATTCCCACAACAACCTAGACGTGTGACTCACCCCACAAAAGGTCAGGCAGCACAGGAAGAAGAAGAAGAAGAGGGTGAAGAATCAGAAGAAGATGACGGTCAAGAATTTGTCCCATTACGCGTCTATACTCAAATTCGAAGAACCGAAAACAGTGAACATCTACCTCCTCTACCTGAGGATCCCCGTCTAAGAGAAGTCATTAAAGACTCTAAAATTCAAACTGTTTACACCGAAGAGGGTTACGAAGACCTCGCGTATGACCACGCGGGACACGAAAAAACCGCCGAAGAGGAAGAAGGTCAAGCTGAGTTCGATAAAGAAATAGAACGAGAAAAACAGAGGAAACAGAAATTGGCCGATAGTGATGCAGCTGGATCACAGCATCAGTCGGTGAAAAAACCGTTAAAAATGAAAATGAAGAAAGACATGTTAATGAAAAGTAAAGAAGTTAAGACCACGTCGCTTAAAGAGAAAAACAACATTAACACTGCCCCTGAAATGGAAGTATTGAGTGAAATCAAAATTTTGGGAACACCAGAAAATGGAACCAAAACGCATAAGTTTGTAAAAATAGCTCCAAAGACGTACGAATATAGCACAATCTCTCCTGAAAGTGAAAACTCTACTTCCCCAAAACCACAAGAGGTATCAACAACCACAACTCCAGAGTTATCGCCGATGGAGACAGCAGGTTTCTACCGAAGCCGTTTCAGAAGGCGATTTAAACGTTTTACTACCGATTTTCTCAAAACAACCGTCGATACAGACTTTATAGACAAAATTAACCATGACATTCCGCAAGTGTCAAAAACTCCAGAGAAGCCAAAGTATCCGTATTACACCGATCCTTCGATAAACCCGTACTCTCCGCTTCGCTACGCTGAAGATCTTTCTAACATACCTAAAAAAACTGAAGATGAATTCGCCTTTTATAACGAAGCCGACAGAAAGCTGGAATGTCAGGAAGTCGAGACCGACGTTAATCCTATTCCTGAACATGTGAAAGAGGCCGATGAAGACCCAGAAAACGTTGAAGACGCGACGGACGTTCAAGAGTTGGTCCAAATGCCACGTTTAAAAAACCTAGGAGACAAAATTGATTGTTTTAAAGTTAAGTATTTTGGAGAGAACCCCTTGGACAGTCCGTTTTTTAGTGAAAAAGAACTTGGTCCCGTGATACCACTGTTCAAGCTAGTTGGGAAAAACAACAAACAAAGTGATGACAAAGTGGACGTAAACGCTCCTGAAGAGAAACGAAGCTCTTCTACTCAAGTCGTGGTACAACATCCACCAGCAGAGGACTCGAAGCAACCTGAATTGACTACAGAAAAAACTGTTTTGAAATTAAAGCTTTTGGAACCACAGGCTAAACCCGACAATGACACTAAAATACGAGATTTAAATATCTTAACAGATGTTATTCATCGATTTAACAACACTACTGAAGTTACACCAAGTTTAAAACTAGATATTTCAGAATCAAAAGTGGCCGAAGTAATCAATGTAGATAATAAGACTGCAGCCCCTGCAATGTCCATAATTACAACTCCGAAATATACCATCGACTTGAAACCGAAGCACATTTACCACCAAATCGAGCTTCTACAGTACTTACCACAATACAACAAAACAAAGACTGAAAACAGTTCGGCCGAACCACTCCGTGTGGGAAAAGAATTAACAGAATCGACGAGTACGGCTCCTTCTATTGAAAGTCCAGTTCCTGAAAGTCAAGCTTTAATCCAAAGAAGACAAAGACCAAGACCTAGGCCTAGACGACCTCCTTTTCAGATTTTTGACGTAAACAAATACTTACCGAGAGCTTCTTTCAACATGTTAAATCAAATAATCAGAACTAACACGATAGTTCCAAAGCACCCAGCTAAGAGTCAGGTTTATTACAAAGACGAAATTAAAGCCAGCGAACAGCTTAATGTTTTTGCCGACGTCATCAACAACATAAAGAACTCTAGTCGAGATCCTCAGCAAATCGCTTCTTCGAATCGTATAACAACGACAATTGACCTTGGACAAGTGTATCGAAAAATTCCAGTTGTTGAAGATTTAGATGACATTGAGGAAACAAACAGTTTTTATTCGTCTACTACGACAGTGGCGCCTAGGGGTACCATCAAATATTCTACGTACCTAAAAAAACACGATCAGTTGAATCGATATAGGGCAAAATACGAGAACTTAGAATTGTTAAAGGTGGATAAAACTACGACCACCACCGAACCCTATTCGTCAGACACTAGAATATCTTCTTCCTCCAACGAGGAAATTGTGCCAGAAGTAGAAGAGATACAAGAAGACGAGGAAGCAAACGAGGAGGAGGACGACGACATTCCTCAAAAGGTCCTCGGATTGATGCCCCCAGTACCTCCGAAGCGTTACACAACGATTGTGAAACCTCAGTTAATGAAACCGTCATCCACAGATCCACTGCCCAAGTCAAACAATATTTACTATGTTCTAGGGATGAAACCACCACCACTTAAGCAAAAGATCTACTTGTACTCAGACTTTAAAAACGTAGGTTACGCAAATAACAAGATTCCTTATGTGCGACGAGGAAAGCGTAGTGCTCAAAGACCTTCATACTCGGAAGTCGTAAGAAATCGAAATAAACCGATAGATGTAGAAGACGAAACTGAAGTTGTGGTGGAAGAAGTCGATGACTACGTTCCACATCGTCCAAGAAATTACCACTACGATGAGAAGACTGGTCGCATTGTTTACGAAAACGTACCGAAACAGGCCGAAGCACCAGAAGAAGAGTACATTGAAGTGACCGATGCACCACTGCCTAAGCCAACAAGAAGAAATTCTGCTGCCGAACCAAGATTTGAAAATTTTACGGGTCCCTCCTACGTGGACTTTATCAAAAAACTCAAAAGTAATGCGAATTATCAAGAAATTACTGATCCTCCTTCGACTGAAAAAGACGAAGCCGCGGAAACCACCACTACTACCACGGCCAAACCGGCACCTACACAACCTCCAGAATTTTTGGGTTTTCTGTCACAGTTAAGAAGCAACACCAATTATAAAGCCATTCCAGACAAGACCACTAGTAAAACAACAACAACAACTGAAGTCGTAGTCGAAGAACAGGAAGAAGAGTCACAAGTGGAAAATGTTAGAAATTCCCCAGGGGGTCAGAGTCTGAGTCAAAAGTTCCAAATTTTTGACATAACTGAGTACTTGCCCAAAATTAAAACTTACAGTCCTAGAACGACTATTGATTACTCCAAGTATAAAACGATAGAGCGGGCTTCGGTTCCCCTTCGTCACAACATAAGTAGTCGCTACAACTCCGATGAAAGAGATACAGAAATAAGCAACGCACCAGTAGTTATGGAAGAGAGAAAAGACGAACCTCCATTAGAAGAAATATATCCCCAGGTGAGTGAGAGTAAACACGAAGAAGTAGTTCCAGATGTTAGTACTACTACTACTACTACTACCACTACTACCACCCAAGCACCTTCAAGTACTGCTACTACTAGGAGAGTAAGAGGGCGTGTTAAGAGTAGGGCTACCAGAAGAACAACCACCGTCGCACCTGTTACTACAACTTCTGCGTACATTACTGAACAAACCTCTCCAAGTGCTCAAAACAAACCAAAACGTATTTATCCAAGACGACGTCCTACTCGAATCAAAGTGAACAAAGCCGCCACTGAAGTTCCCGACTCGGAAATAGAAGAAACACTATCCGCCAAGGTAATACGAAGACGACATCAAAAGAGTGAAGATTTATCAAAAAATCAAACCGATATTAATGTATCACAAGCGAGTGAAAACCAAATTGAAAACCAAACTAAAACTCCGAACGTGTCTGACGTTCAGGTCTTTCGGAAGTATGACCCAAGAAAAAAACACGGTGGCAATTATAGAAAGGAAAAAGAAGATCGAAGCGACATTAATGTAGCACAAGAAAGTGAAAACCAAAATCAAACCCAAAAGGTGTCTAAAAAAGACGGTGGCGTACAAACCTTTCGGAAGTATGACCCAACAAAAAAACACGGTGGCAATTATAGAAAAGAAGAAGATATTGAATTGAATCAAAACGTTACAAGACTGACTGATATTGTTTCAAAACCTGCGACTTATTACACTGATCCTAAGCTTCCGAAGAAAATAAACCAGTTGGTGGAGGGTCAAGTTCAAGATGTGGGCGATGAGGAGGGGGGTAGTGAGGAAAATAGTGAAGGTGGGGATGTTGCAGAATTTGACTACGAAGAGAGTGCAGAGAAGGTGGCGACGGAGAAGAAACCGGTTTTTGTTAAAGATCCTGATAAAAGATTGTACTATTATGCTCCTATTTAAATGCGATAAGCAAAAACTGTTATTTAGTCAATAAAATTGTTATTATTTATGGTTTCCATTTGTTTTTCTGCTGGTTTGACTGAGTTAGTTAATAAAAGCTTGGTGTCTTTTTAACAATAAATAAAAAAAAAATGAATATAAATTAAAAAAAAATAATGAAAAATAAATTTAATAATTGAAATAAAAATAAAAAGTCATTTGGAATCTTTAAAATTAAAATTGCAATTAGGAAAGTATTTACTGAATTTATATGACCTCCAAGTAAAGAATTTCCAATAGGTCTACATTTTCCCTAACTTTCCAGCAACTCCAGCAATTATTCGAGATATTTTGTTCTTGAATTCTATATTGTCTTCAATACATGATCCTGAAGCTACCGTGTCTTTTCAGTGTCAACATAGCAGCACCCGTATTTACCAGTATATTTTTTTAATATCCGTATAACCCAGATATTTTGTGACTTTAGACTTTTAGGGGCCATATAATTTTATTCGCCATACGACTTCGTGAATCACCCTGTATATCACTTTCTCCATTTCACAAACCGGATACAAAAAAAAAACTATTAAATATGTTGGAAGGAAAAACAGAAAATTTATAATATGTATAGTTTCATAATATGTAGTATATGTCGGCGCCACTTGCCCGAGCCGAGTGGCCACCACTGTTTTGCCGGCGCCGCTGGGCTCCCTAATTGTTTTCTATATTTAGATTTTTAAGAATTTATGTATTCTTGAGTTTAAGTGGTTTTTGGTGAACACGGAGGGGAGGGGTCTTCCTCTTCGAACGGAACGAGCGAGGTCGGGAGTAGAGTGACGACACGCGGGACCGTTAGTTCACATATAGTCTCAACAATTTTATTTTTAATAAAAAGCTTCTATAATTCTTGGGCGGTTACTTCGCCCCTTATCTCAATCTCCGACATCAGAAGTGGGATCGGGACCGCCAAAAGTGAGTGAAAACTCAAATGAACGTGACGAAGAAAGTGCACTTGAATCAGAAACGCAGAAAGCAACTTTGACTCGCATACAATGACTAGAACAGCAGGTCGTACATGGACGACAAAATCTACTAGAAGAAATTCCTTAATTGATGAGATGCTGCACTATATGTGAACTACCCTTGCTCTTCTCAAATCTCGCAGGCGGTGTCGTCAGGTGACGATTCCCGGATGAACGCCCATCCAACGCAAGAAGCGTGTGCACGTGTGAGACTGGAGAAACGTCCGGGGCTATTTCCTTCTGGTCATCACACCGGACCGAAGCGTCGGGCTTTCTCAGCTTCCTCCAAACCTGAAAAATTTATGGGAAAATGCAACTGCTTGACGTTGGACATAGAGCGAGAACGGGAACGGGCTCCTGTAGTGGGTACCTGAGAAAACAGTTATGTCTGTTAACAACCACCCCTCTCAACGAGAGTGCTGAAGCTTGGATCTGGTGAGACCTTTCCTTTTTATTCGATACCGGAACGGATTGCTTACTACTGAAAGAAAGTTTTTCTAATCAATTTCCCGGAAAACGTTAACAATTTGACCTCGCTGAAAGTTAAAATTCAAGGACTATTTGTTGAACTGCCATTTTTCGTAGTGCCCGATAATTTTATGTCAGCACAGATTATTGTCGACAAAAACCTAATAGAACAAAAGATTAGCGTTCAGTTCACTCCCTTCGGTTTGTCTTTCACGCATAATCTCCAATTACAAGCGTGCGAACAAGAAGTCGTTAATTTTAATGTTAAAACGGATTTAACTAGCGTTCCAACAGGAAGAGTAAGTACCAATCTTTCAGTTACTAATAACAGTCGCGTCGAGAAATTCAATCCTCTGGAAAACGACATTCGATTGATGAATATACATGGTACTTATAATTGGGACGACATTTGTTTTCGTGGAAATGACGGACGTATAATAATACAAAGTCAAGGTTTGAGAGTATATAGAAAAGGGTTGAATTCAAGGGTTTGTGGTAAAACATATTGGTAAGTGTTTTCCAGTACAGTAATTTGATAGGTGATAAATCATCCCGGAACAGACAGATTTTTAAGATTAGTAGGTACGTGCTAAATCAATTAAAAAGACAATTTTGGTATAGTTAATTGGTTTACAAATAGACAAGCAAATCAGAGCAATAAAATATCCAAATAGTACCTACGCAGTTCGAAATCCGTGACGAAATTGTGTCATGTCTTGAAGTTAAGTTTATAGGTACAGTTTATAGGCTCGAACCCCGAGCGTTTCTAAACAATGTGGGAAAGAAAATGTTGTCGATGTTTGTATTTTCGAAGAATCGTAAAATACTTCAAATTATTTTTCAGGAGGTTGACAAACGCATGCAGGAAAAACAATATGTTGCACGAATTTAGGTTGATTAGTAATTATTAACAGGGGTGTACATGATTTTGATGCTTTGAGTTGAAAGGTGGCTAAACTATCTTTATTAGGTCTAATCAACATGATTTATGAAGTTGTAAATGCTATGTCAAGCGAGGCACTCATACTTTGTATCCGTTAACAGACAAGGGGTAGAAAAATGTCCCTTGGTCAGGTCAGTGTTTTTGGTTGATCCTGATGTAATCTTTATTTTAAAATTACATAAAAGGCTTCGATGTCGATAAATTAGGTCCTGTTGAAAAACATTGTAGTAAAATATCATGCGAGCAGGCATAGAATGCGAATGTTAACAAACATTTTGACTACTGTCGGAACAGGATCTGATGACATCATGACAGGATAGTTTAGGTGAAGTGCAGTTAGCCCTGAATATAAACTGACCATTTATTATTGACGAGATAGGAGTACTTAATAAGTATCGCGCGATGGACGTGGGGTTAACAAAATCTTAATTGCATTTAAAGAATTTTATAATAATAAAATTAATTAAGACTGTATTTTTCCATTGAATGTATTTGTTTGATCTCCCACCAATGACTAATTAAGATTTTGCTCGATAAATTGTACATTTTACTGTAGATTCGTGGTATTTATGTGGAAGCAAAAAAAAAGGGAAATTCTTTCTATAAGTTATCGTTAAAATGACTTTTTCGGCGTCTGCTCTTTTGAACTTCCATCAGTAGTTTTTTTTTCTTTCTTCTAAAATACCCGTATGAAAACTGAAGTAGGTGACTTTTTGTGTAGTTAAATAAAGTGGAGGAATAATTTTCAATAAATTGTTGTTAAACTCGTATGGAACATAAATGCGAAACTGAGAAAGACCTTAAAAAAATCGGCAACAAATCCTGGAGGAGGAAGAGGAAAATCTTCCGTTGTCTGAACTGAGACGTGTTGCAAGCACAAATATTGAAAAAGCCTCAACAAGCGATGCAAAACGCAAAAATGTGGGAAAAGCTACTATTAAGCCTTTTGGCCTCGGTGATTTTGTTTTTAATAAAATTAACGAGAGGATGATTTCTAAATTGGATCCTAAGTTCAGAGGGCCTTATAAAATTGTTAAAATATTAGAGAATGATCGGTACGAAGTAATTAAGCCTACTAAAAAAGGGAAGGGTAGAACCTTTAAGTTTGCTCATGATCAACTCATCCCCGTGCCACAGGGACAAGGAGAAGCTCCTCTAGCACCTAATTTAGAGGTTAAAAGTTTAGATCGACCTGATCAGCCAAGCCTCGACATTAAATAGGTAAAGTTTTACTATTTTGTTGACTGTTTTTAAAATTTGTCGATCCTGATATATGATCAGATGTCCATTATATCGTTTAGCCTGCCAAGTGTATTCTCTTTCCGCTTTTGTGATTAGTTAGTGGTCGATCCTGACTAAACCTAAGTCAGATGTTTGTCACACGTGGGCAGATGAGGCCTGGTATAGTGTTCCGTAAAAGAGTTAAGCCTGGAAGAAGCTTTGTTCTTAGCCAGATGAGGCCTAGCATGGTCTATTATATTAAAGTCGAGCCTGGAAGAACCTTTGTTCTTAGCCAGATGAGGCCTAGCATGGTCTATTGTATTAAAGTCGAGCCTGGAAGAACCTTTGTTCTTAGCCAGATGAGGCCTACCATGGTCTATTGTATCAAAGTCGAGCCTGGAAGAAACTTTGTTCTTAGCCAGATGAGGCCTAGCATGGTCTATTGTATTAAAGTCGAGCCTGGAAGAACCTTTGTTCTTAGCCAGATGAGGCCTAGCATGGTCTATTGTATTAAAGTCGAGCCTGGAAGAACCTTTGTTCTTAGCCAGATGAGGCCTAGCATGGTCTATTGTATCAAAGTCGAGCCTGGAAGAAACTTTGTTCTTAGCCAGATGAGGCCTAGCATGGTCTATTGTATTAAAGTCGAGCCTGGAAGAACCTTTGTTCTTAGCCAGATGAGGCCTAGCATGGTCTATTGTATCAAAGTCGAGCCTGGAAGAAACTTTGTTCTTAACCAGATGAGGCCTAGCGTGGTCTATTGTATGAAAGTCGAGCCTGGAAGAATCTTTGTTCTGAGCCAGATGAAGCCTAGCATGGACTATTGTATCAAAGTCGAGCCTGGAAGACCCTTTGTTCTTAGCCAGATGAAACCTAGCATGGACTATTGTATCAAAATCGAGCCTGGAAGAACCTTTTTTCTTAGCCAGCTGAGTATGTTAGTCGACCCCGGTGTAGTGAGAGTCTAACCGGAAGAGCTACCACTGTAGGCTAATTTGTTTTGACGACTTTTGTCGCTGAATTGCCTTCTACTATGTCTGTTTTTGCTTATAATACGGGTCAGAAAGGCCGAGCGTGGCTAACCGAAAACTTTTTGATATTTGTGCGTTTTCCCGTAAGAAGTGCCCGAGGACGTGCACAGTGTCAGAATGGCCGTGTCGGCGCCACTTGCCCGAGCCGAGTGGCCACCACTGTTTTGCCGGCGCCGCTGGGCTCCCTAATTGTTTTCTATATTTAGATTTTTAAGAATTTATGTATTCTTGAGTTTAAGTGGTTTTTGGTGAACACGGAGGGGAGGGGTCTTCCTCTTCGAACGGAACGAGCGAGGTCGGGAGTAGAGTGACGACACGCGGGACCGTTAGTTCACATATAGTCTCAACAATTTTATTTTTAATAAAAAGCTTCTATAATTCTTGGGCGGTTACTTCGCCCCTTATCTCAATCTCCGACATATATTATTTATCTGGAACGAAAAGTGAAGTTTAAAGTACCAACAAGTTGTTTACTTGTGAGTACCTTTAAAAAGACTTTTTGTACTCATTGCTTATAGATACCTATTTTCCGTTTATCGCCAATGCGCGGAAACAAGAATTTCCCGCACTGGGGTGTTTTTTACTTTCCACGTCGAGGAGGGACATTTGCTTCATAGGGTAGGTTGGTGTTGGTCAGTGCAACAAATACAGGAAGTGACAGTAAGGCCGAATTCACGAAATGGCTTGCTACATTCAACGAACTTTTAAATGTGCAAAATTCAAAATAATTTTAAATTATTTACTTTTGATTTCTTTTCGGGCTTGATTCGTTACAAAAAATATTGTACCTAACTTATTTGGAAGGGAAATTTCCCGCATTCGCACTAAATGCAGCACTCCCTTCGGTCGTGCTTCAAACAAAGTGCTCATGCGGGAAATTTCACTTTCCAAACACGTTAGGTAAATAACTATTTCGTTCTAGGTAAATACAAAGTTTTATTTCATACTGCAAGTTTAATGTACTAGATTAAAAGAAAAAGAAATTTTGAGTTTGTCAAAAATACCAACGAAAAACCTGCGTCAAGTTAACTTTTTTTTTATACTTTATTCGATTATTCCGTTTAAAATGGCTAAAATTGAGGTGCCTCAAGATAATCCGATAAATGTCATAATAGTATGAAATAAAAAAAAAGTAATGCGATGGCCGGGAATCGAACCCGGATCAACTGCTTGGAAGGCAACTATGCTGACCATTACACCACCATCGCATATTGATTTTCTCTAGATATTACTCTGATTCGTACAGTAGGGGAAAAGTAATTTATGGCTATAATTATGAAACCAGTACTTATTAAATTAATATATTATTTAATAAAGATAAATTTAATTTATTCTGAATGTGGAATTGGGTAAGCATAAAAAACTAACCTTTTTCTGTAAAATATTACTTAGTCAATTTTGATTATTACTCTTTTTGCAAAATACACGGAAGATAATACAGGGTCTTCATAAATTATTCATACATCCAGTAAGCTCTGAAAAATTCTCCATCTAAGTACTTGTAAATTTTTGGTCCACAGGTAACATGATATGCATCATTTATGAAGGACCCCACAGATAATAATACAGTGTGGTGATAAAGTAAGGAACAAAATTTATAATTATTGCGTTATTTAATGTTTTTAAGCAAAACGCTAGGACAGGTCAATTTTATGACACCTTATGACATAAAATTTTACATATGACGTCATCATCATTTCATTTTTTTGCTGTTTTTTATTAGATGGTCCAACTACTTAAATGTTGGTGTAAAAAAATTGGTACGTTGGATAATTATTTTTTTGAAAAAATAACACTTAAAAATTTGCAAATTATTGCAAACAAAAACTAATACTCGTAAATTTGACGTTTTAAAAACAACACTTCAAATTAAATGTTTTGATTGGACTAATCGGACGGCAATAGGGCCTTACTTTTTATGGAAACTTTACAGCAGTTATTTGGACTTTTTGCGGTTTGATTCAGTACTAGCTCTGAAAAGCACGAAGCAGATGTACCCTATCAGAATATTTTACTTCCCTTAGATAAGACTTCAACAGGAACTAACTATGTATATATTTTATTATAACCTAAATATCCATGTGAAATATACTAGGTGAGCCTCAGTGGGTTAGTAGATAAAAGCAAGGCATAATAAGAACCAATAAATAATAATTATTAAATATTATATTTTGTAAAGGTTTTGAAGAAATGTGGAATTTTCCAAACTGCATAGGAGCACTGGATGGAAGACACATCACATATAGAGCACCAATATCAGCGGGGTCGTACTACTATAATTACAAGGGCGATCATTCCATTGTTTTATTAGCATAGTATGTGATTCAGCAGATACATTCACATATTATATTTTATAATGTAGGCGTGAATGGTCGTATGTGGTGGTGTTTTTCTTGAAATTAATTTAAGCAAGGCACTAACCAATAAATCGTTAGATTTACCTACAAATAAAGTTTTACCTGGGGGTATAGTAAAACTTCCAGATGTGATAGTTGCAGATGATGGCTTTCCAATAACTAACCGGAGTTGAAAATACCTTCTCTCGTCGTGTTTCAATTTGGCTGTCAGTTTATTAAATTATTATGATTAAATCTTCAGGTAAATCCTTAGGCTGTAAAAATTGGACTTTTTGTGCGTGATGGGGATAAAATTGTTGCTCTTTCATTCTCCAAATGGTATAATGCGATTTTCTAAACTGATTGGGTGGATGGTTTTCACAATTTTGTAAAACACAAACACAGGGCACAAATTAGGCACACGGCGATTTGGAAAGCGATTCGGCCACCCGACCTCCGTAAATTAATACAATGTCCGTTAATACAATCGAACGAAAGTGAAATACAATAACAAATTACCGGCGGCGACCCTCGGTTTCGACAAACTTCAGGTATAAAACGCACGGGGCAATGTTATAATGAGCATTCCGGAACCACAACAATTGATTCTCAGCAGGTCAAGCTAAAATAAATATCCATATGCGGTTCGTGAATTTTGTGGGGAAGAAAAATGCTAAAAAAACGTGAGTTTTCGGAAAAGTCGTATATTACAGCCTGTATATGGGGTAGGCCGGAAATAATTCATATCAAAAGGTGTGTACTAACTTTTCAGAACCCTTTATTAAATTTCCAGTATGGTCGTTCCTTAGTAACCACAAAGTTATTGGGAATTGTCTTCAAACCAACATTAATTAAGGTATTTTATGGGTCAAGTTCATCGAATTACTGCTCGTAGACGGTTTGGGTATTGATTGGTACGATCACTATTATAACTATGATCTTACGGGGTTCGTGTTACCTGTTACCTGTTCTCAGTATAAATTTGAGCATTTTGCACATGAAATTTGGAAATTCAATCTCGTGAGGGCCATAAGATGTAATAATTCCCTCTGGATTGTTGTTGGTTACGAAACAGCACGCGCTGGCCATCCACAATAATACGGCAGTGGTCGTTTGTGTCACGGCCAGTTATGCGGTATTGTTGAAATCTTGTTGTTTTTTTCTAGACTTACTGAGTTCAAGTCGCATAAAATCAGGGTTTGTCTCGAGAGAATATTGTAACGGACGTGGATCCTCAATGACGTCAATGACTCATCTCCACTAACGTGTTCGAAATTGTGTGACATCATCTTCTCGACTATTCGGTACACAACGACTACAACATTCTCGAGATGGTCTGACGTCATCGTCTCTACAGATCGAGAGCATGATGTCCATGTTGTTCTATGTTGTTCAGTTGTACTTCAGTTGTTTCAAAAAGTTCTCAATTTCTATAAATTTATTTTTTTATTATACAATTTCGGCAAAAAAGCATATTCTAAACTAACAACAAATTAATTTTTGTATGGTTTTTAAGTTAAGGACTAAATTTTTTTGTCGCTTAACTAGTCAATACAAAAAGTCGAAATGAAATCATCTATCTCACTATAATCCTCCAGATTGAACATTACGCCCTTGAAAATTAACATTGTTTTGGCACAAAACGGTTTACAAGTATATAGTGTTCAGATTTTTTAGATCTCTAAACAGTCTTCGTAGTCTCGTTTATATCAATCTCTTCCAGTTCTTATCTGATATTCTCACTTCTGATTCTCTCTTTGAGAGTAACTCGTTGATTGTTCTCAAAATCTTTTTTTTTTTTTTTGTTTCAGGCGCTTTTTCTTTTGGTTATGGTTTTTGTTTTTATCGCTCATTTATGGACTACTTGGATTCTCTCAGAACTCTTTCTATTCTGTGGAATGTTTTTACCTACATTTACTTTTTCGGATCCCCTTTAGTGCTAAATACTTACTTATTAAAAATTTTAGCAACTGTTGATAATTATTTATATCGACTTTACAAAAATCTCATAATATGTATAGGTTCAAACCACTTATAGTTTAAGATAATTTATTGTAAAACAACATAACCCAAAGAAGGCTAGCCCAAGATAGCTGCGTAAGAATTGGGCCAATGCCTCCTATAGACCGGTCGTCAACATCTCATGCACCTGTTGTTACTCTTGTCACTTAAGATAATAAATTACACCATTCGCTTCAGTTTTACTTTCTCCTATAATAAACTCTGAAACAAAATTTAATTGTACCGTGAATAGCAAATAGTCCTATATTAATTTAGAATGGTCCCATTCAATTTTTGTTAGCTAAGACATGCTTACGGCATTAGGTACATAATAATATTATTTTATTTTTATCCACGTTTTTGATCAGTTCTGAAATAAATTAAAGAACAGTTTTTTCTTCAGATGTCAGAAAAACATGACATCGTATACGTCAATAGGCAATGACAAATGGCCGTTTCTCTGCCATGGCAGACAAAATGCTTTGTCCAATATTAACCTTAATTATTTGTATTGTGATGTCCTAAATTCTGAAAATTCACACGAACGGACAGAATTTATTTTTTTATTATTTCATTTTTTATGTTAACTTACTATCCTCCAATTCTAAAAAAAACTTCTCTGGCAGCTTCCCAAACTTCTACGATACTTTCAAGTGTCCCCGAGGTACTCTGCAATTGAGTGCCTCCAGAAATTCCAAAATTATATTCATGGGAACCAAATAAGACTCCCATGCAGGTGTCCACCAGGTACTCCACAATGGAGTTCCTCCGGAACTTCCAGAATTCTAACAATGGGAACCATGAGCTGCTAACTTTCCATGTGAAACTCATTGGACCCAGCAGGATTTCCTCAGGGTCATTACCGTTCATGTCCGCCCTCGGTCTTCATTCTTCCATTGGGGCACCAGGTCGTTCTTCGGGTGTTTCTAAGTACTTTAAGCACCGTTATGTAATCCGAGACTAAGTGACAGAAGCTGGTGTTCTACGGGGCAGTGTCCTAAAACAGTTCAGAACAATTTCACAAAGGAATCACTCCAAATACGATTTATATTAATAGCATCCATATTATGGGGTACGCCAATATAGCAAAGTGTCTGGGCATGACACTGGACACTAAACTTTGATGGAAAGAACATGAATTAAACAAAAAGATTTGCAATTTAAGTTCCGAAAAATGTATTGGCTTAGGAAAGGAAAGGAAAGACGGAATGTTTCATTCCCCTAAGCGGGACTTAAAAGGAACTAAGCTGTTGGCTTAGTCGCCTTTTCAGCCAGTAAGAGGACAAGGATGGGAGTGATGGGAAATTGTGGAAGAATTCAGTTATGTAACTGTGAGAATACATAAATTAATTATATATTTCCAAATTTCTCAGTTTTCTTGCTCATCAACATTTCAAATTTTTAGGCTATTTGTTTTTCAAGATTACAGAACTGAAAAAAAAACTCAAAAACGCTTTAACCAAACAGAGAATCTCAATAAAGAATTCTTACATTTCAGAGCTGTTTGCTCCTAAGTGCACCTAAGAAGTCGCCAGTGTATTTCAACCCCGAGAACACCTCAAAAGAAAGCTGTACAACTACTTTATTATTAAAATTTAAATATATCTAACTCCACAAACTTTAATAACTGTAAAATTATTAATGGAACATGTTTCGGCAGAACACTTCTGCCATTATCAGCCCTAATTAAACAAGAGATTAATGATACAATTGATGAATTACAGGAGGGGTTCATACCTTAAGTTTTAATTTAAATTTACTCCACCTGGATTTAAGAACATTCTTCTGGTTTACTTTATTATTGCTTCGCAGTCACGGTGTACATAAGACTCCACCCTCCCACTCGCCTTTCCTGAAATAGAAACTTACAGCTGTACTTTTAAAAGATTCCTCTCAGGAGACTTTCCTTGCTACCACGCAAAAATCATATATAAATGTGTAACGCAAACCTCCAGATGCTGGAAATCTCCGCAACTTTGCCCATTACACCTTCTTTCTCAACTCGAACAAAAAAAAAAAAAACGGCTCGAATATGCATACTAAACGATTGAAAATGCAAGAACTTCGTACATGAGACTAGATAACAGCGAAGTTGAACGTGTTTCTGTTGGCACGTTCCGAGGAATTTTATCGAAGTCAGTGCGGTTTGTGATTATGAACTTTCATAAATCGATAAATGGCATTGAACCTGCACAAAGCAATTTCTCTTAATATGCTTTGATTGTAATAAGTTTAAGGGGTCTTGTTTTACACCGATCTGGTTTCGATCCTGTCAGAAGCTGTGTGGGTGCCCAACTGCCTGTTGTGGTTTAAGTGTTTGGTTTAGGTAGATGATTAAATTAATGATGGCTTCGATGTAAATACCGTTTTGTTCCTCTCAAAGTAATATTTCAGTATTGTCAAAAATAATTGTCAGGATCACTTTTTGGTGGTAGATAATAACTAATTTAAATCTGTAATTTCTCATAAAACGCCAAAAACAAATTTATTAAGCCGATTATTTTTGAAACATTTTTGAATATACATTTTGTGTACAATTTGCGCTAACCATTTACTTTTTTTATATATTTTTTTTAACAACTGAGGAACAAAAAATCAACTACAAACAACCAGCCAGCGACTGAAAAGCATTTTTTTTTTAAACAGAAAATAGTAGATTGTTTTATGAGGAGCAAAAGTGAGGCTTTTTGTGGCAAGTACAGACGCGCGTTTTCTCCGAATAAAACATGCTATTTTTTCTTTAAACGCCGAAAATCTGACTATTTCTTTGATTTGACTGCCCATCAGCGGCGCAAAAAGTAATTTCAAGGTTACTTTTGGTGTCGCCAACTGACTTTACGCTCCGCCAGCTTTATGCGCCGCTAAACGACTTTGTCTCCCATGACAGTGAAATGGCCATTTATCATTACCTATCGGCGTATACAATGTCACGTTTTTCTGACGTTTGAAGAAAAAATAGATTTTCCTTTCATGTGTTCCGCTGCCCTCCGAAGCAGACCACATCCCCCCTCCTTCGCCTATTTTAAACAGAAACTCGCCTGATCTCAGCTACTATTCGAATTTTTGTCGTCCACGCAAAATGGAAAAAAAAACGAATTAACATCAAATTTTGAGGTTAGGTTTGACAGCTGTCAAATTAAATACCTACGGTGATATATTTGTATATTTAGTTATGCGTATACCACTTTCTGCATTATATATTTCACAAATCGAATGCAAAGTGGTATATTATTATTTCGATACAAGTGCGCTTTCAACGCACTTTTCAGGGGCGAAGGCGAATTTTGCAATGAGGGCAACTTTCCCAATTTAATGAATTTTTAATATTTGAACTTTAAGACTGTTTTTCTCGATTTTTTTTTCAAATAATTAAATTTATAACGTATTGAAAATTTTGTACGATTTTAAACGGAATAAAGAGGACGTACTACCAAAATCAATAATAAAAAATATAGGTTGTTATTTAAAAAAAAAGTCGATGACGTCATAACATAATAAGAAGCTGAATACTTAAATTAAAATCGCTATACCCCTTCGAGATTTTTTTCAAAAAATTAATATCAACGGAATTACTGAATTTATGCGTTGCTTAGTTTCCACACTGTATAATTCCAAAAATGGTATTAATGGTCCTTTGCAAGTTTTCGGAATTCATGCGAACTGCAAGGAATATTATTGCTCTGATATACCATAATCAGCCCCCAATTGTTTTGGGTTTTAGACACACTTTTTAAATAAAAAACAAAACATTTTTTGAAGTAAAACTTGTAATTAAAAAAAAAGTTATGAAAGGTAACACTTTTTTACTCTTGTTGAATAGAGAATTGAAAAGTGTGTTTAAAACCCCAAAAAAAATTGTGGGGTTGATATTTACAAAAATTGGTAACGGTGTCAGCGTTCAAAGACTTATGATGTCATCAACAAAATTCTTCTGTCAAAAGGCTATCTAAAAACAAGAAGAATGTCCTTAAAAAAAATTTTTTATATTCTTTAAGGGCTGATGATGGCAGAAGCATTCTGCCGAAACATGTACCATTAGTAATCCTTCAGTTATTAAAGTTTGTGGAGTTCGACATAGATATATTTAAATTTTAATTTAAAAGGCTATCTGTTCGAGAGTTTTTCGTTAAAGCATTAGAGAACTAAATTCTGAATTTTATGCGGAACTTTATGATCACTCTGTATATAGAAACTAAAATATATCCTACCGAAGAATGATGGAACACTATGTTGCCTAAATTACTTTTTTTTTATTTATCTGGTGTTAATGCGCTTCTCTCACCCCACGTTTGCAGTGTACATTTATAAAAATCGCTGTATTGTTAATTACTGAACAATAATCTTCAAATTTTGAATAGTTGTAGAAAAAGGATTGCTTTAGAACCCACGCATATTTTTTTTTCAAAACTGTTTTGCTAAATATGCAAAAATGTCTAACTGAACATACGTAACTTTTGTCACCATTTTATTGACACTTACGAATTTAAAACCTACCAAAAAACATGCGTATCGGCTTGCCTATAGTTTTTTCTTATTGTTTGCTGCATTATTGAAGATGGAAGCGCAATTACAACTATGTAATAATTTTTTAAATAAAACCTTTTTCGGTTGATTTCTACGTCAAGAAAGTAGTTCCACCTATACAGCCATGCTACAAATTCGCCGTGTACAGTCCGAGTAAAATCTTAGACCTATACCACAGCATCAAAATTATGCGGGACGGAGAGGCCGTGTTATCTTAGAACTTCGCGGCCGTAAAAGTTAGCTTTTATAGACGCATCTGCTGTTTGTGGCCGAGGCGTGAGTCGAGGTGCACACGACGTTTTTTAGGCGATAGTACAATACAGTGTATACTCAATATACGAATTTGGACAGTGTCCGAATAAAATGCTCAAAACTAGAAATGAGCATTGAAAATGTCCCAAACCTGAATAGTCTAAGAACTAGCGCGGAAAGTTTTAAGATATCCAACCTCCCATAGGCCACCAAAATGAGGCGCAAGCGGAGGATTAAAATGCCAAGCGATCCGCTCAGAGGCTCATTAAAAACTTAAACTAACTCTCGAGTTCAATCAAATTCCAAAATTTTAAGTCAAAAAATGGTTGTCATTCCAATACCATTAGTCAATCCGTCAGTTGTAGATTCGGCGGTTCTTGACTTGACTTATTCCTCGGTTGGTTTGTTAATTGATTCGTTGATTGATAATTTTATAAAATTTTGCAATGTGAGAAGTCTTCTTTTCGATTTAATTAACATAGATAATTACATTACTAATAACAGATCAACAAAACTTCGCTGCCAAAAGAAGCAGCAGTGTGTTAAAAAAAACTTTGCATCGCCAAGCCCTACGACCATAAATTCCCTATAATAAAGACAGAGTGCGTAATTGAGTCGTGTGGAAAAAGACTTGTTCAAAATGTGCATAGTCTAATTTTCAATATGAAAAATAATGCAGCAGAAACTTATAATTCTATCGTCTGTAAATTTATAGGGGACAATTTCATATAATAAAAAGGAAGAATATTTTGTCCTATTGCACAGGAAGATTTTGTAGTCCAGGAAAAGTCGATAAAAACTATATCGCGGGACTGAAAAGAAAACGCGAGTATAATAATATAACTAGCAGAGTTATTTCTACGAATTAAAAAAAAAAGACTGCTGCTCCACCCGATGAAAATTACGGTCGAATTTATTAAGAATACGTCAAAGCTAGCTCGAAATATTGTCTGTTCTGAATTTTCAAAGAGCGCAGCTATAATGATGTGGGGAAGAGAAGATGAAGCAAAAGCACTTTGAAAAAGACTATGGGGTACTTGTGCGTGAGTGCGGACTGTTTATTGACAAGGAAAATTGTTTTCTCGGTGCCGGTACGGATAGAATTATTGATCAAGATCATATTGTGGAAATAAAATGCCCTTGGTCCATTCGAGACTCGAGAAATCCCTAACAAGCGGTCAATGAAGAAAAAATTAATTACTTAAAAATAGACCAAAATGGGGACGTTAAACCAAAGCAAAATGCTAATTATATTAATTAACTAATTGCTACTTTGTTGTATGGATTGTAGCTATTGGAATTGTTGTCGACAAGTACAAAAAATTTATTCCATAGCAATTTAATTTTTTGTTCTTTTGCAGATTGAAAAAGATAATTATGTATGTCCTTTTGGGTCAACATTGTGCCAAGATTTAAAAAATATATATTTAAATGTAATGGCCCGTGAAATACTAAAAATTAGTTGAACTGTTTCTCCCATGACGATGTCACGTTCTCATTCGACTGTTTCATCAGAAGCAAAGTATGACCAGACTTATAGTAATTTTATGGACTCCGGTCAATAATACTTTTATAATCCCGAATGTCGTCTCGGGTGGTGGTTGAATATTGTATTGTATTGTGCTAGCATTTGGGACGCTAGACAGGTAGAGGGTTATGACCCTTTGGCTGTGCTTTGGGTTCCACAACAGGCCGCTGCAAATATTTCTGAACAGAATGCATTGTTTCACAGAATGTACTTTTTCTGTGTCTCGCGTGGATTTTTGTTTACGTCCTACTACTTATGCCACACTTCGAACTTTTTGATCACTCTCATCCAGTAGTTGCTCCTCCTTGCGAAATGCCCCTTAAAAGTTCTTCAGAACTGAAAATAGTTTTTAAGTTGGAAGATATTTACCTCAAGTATTAAATTTTTCTCGTTGTTATTATCTAAAAAAATTCGATACTTCGTCGAAGTGTATCGCAATCTTGAATTAAAAGCTGAAATTAAGATAGCTTATTATAGTTACACTGCCAAACTCGAAACTTCCATCAAAAGTCAGCCTAGAAATTTCTGGGCTCATATTAGTCACTTAACTAAACGATCCGGCATACCCTCTCAAATGAGACACTCAGGCGAAATCCTACAGAAACCCAAGAATATTCTGAATGCATTTGTCGAACACTTCAGCGCCAGCTACTCCAACGATTCTGCCAATGACTTAGACGAATTTATTGACCAATCTCCGAACTGTTTCAACTCATCTATTCATATTTCTTCCATAGATGACTCAGATGTTCTCAAAGCCATACGAAAATTGAAATCTACTCTTTCTTGCGGTCACGATAATATTCCTGCTTTTTTGGTCAAAGACTGTGCAGTTGTTTTCGCCTATCCATTAAAGACTATTTTTAACCTAATTCTGAAATCTTCTTGTTTTCCAGAGATTTGGAAACTGTCGTTAATCTCGCCAATATTTAAAAAAGGCAACAGAGAGTTAATAGAAAATTACCGACCGATCTCTTTACTCTGCAGCTTCTCCAAGGTCTTTGAAATTATCCTTCATAACTTTCTCACGTTTAATCTTCGGAATCATATTAGCAATTTTCAGCACGGATTTATAAATGGACGTTCTACAATCACTAACTTATGTTGCTTCACTCAGTTTGTATCCAACAGCTTTAACGATGGATGCCAAGTTGACGTCGTTTATACAGATTTCTCCAAGGCGTTTGACAAACTTAATCATGCCATTCTCTTGATCAAACTACGCAATCTAGGTGTCTCGACTTCTTTAGAGCGGCTACTACAATCTTATCTATCTAACAGATGGCAATGCGTCAAATATCTCGGACATGAATCTAGAAAAGTTAAAGTAACATCAGGAGTTCCGCAAGGCTCAGTCCTGGGGCCGTTGCTGTTTTGTATTTACATAAACGACGTCACTAAAAATATCGACTCCAGTGTATTAATGTATGCAGACGATCTCAAAATCTTTCGTCGTATTTCCCATGATGGAGACCACGCGGCACTCCAGGATGATATCAACACCTTTTATAACTGGAGTAGACATAATTATTTGCCCATTAACTTTGATAAATGCCGCATTATGTCACTAACTAATAAACATCTTGTTCGGTCTTATACCTACACCATTAACTCCACTCAACTAACTAGAGTTGCTTTGTTCAAGGATTTAGGATTATTATTTGATTCTCGTCTCTCATTCAGTCCTCACATAAGCGGCATAATTTCAGAATCCTTTAGATCCTTGGGATTTATAATAAGGACTAGTGGCTACTTTCGCGACATCACCACCCTCATTACTTTATTTTTTGCGTTTGTCCGATCGAAATTAGAATATGGAAGCATCATATGGGCTCCATCAGCCAAACTTCACATTGCAAGCATTGAGAGGATCCAGAGACTTTTTCTTAAATTCTTAAGCTATAAGCTGGACGGCGCTTACCCAGCTAGAGGGACTCCTCAGTCCCAGTTGTTGGAGAGATTTGCTGTCGAGGAACTACAATCTAGAAGAATTAGAGCGTCATTAAATTTTCTAAAAAAAATTATTAACAGCGAAATCGATTGCTCTGTTCTCTTACATCAATTCTACTTTTGCTCACCCAGGATGTCATCGCGCTTTCCCCAGTTATTCTACCTTAGTACTCCGCGAATCGATGTACAAAAATACTCTCCTGTCCACGAAATGTGTTCTAATTACCACCGCCATCAACTCACATTCGACTTATTTAACTAGTACTAACAATTTAACTAGTCGGTCTGTAATTGGGCTCAGTCCTGTTGACCGACTTAATAATAATATTAATAATAATAATAATAATCTCGGCCATCCCGGCTATCTGTATCACTTTTTTTTTTAAATATTGATAAAAATCCGGAAAAAGAAAAAAATAGGTTTTAGCAAAATATAGATTGTTAGCGCAAATTCTACATGTTTTTCGATAATGTTTCAATTTTCAAAAGTAAAGTAGCCCTTATAGTTTTTGAGAAAATAGAAATGTAAATGCTGGGCCATCTGTCGTTTCAGAAACACACTAAAATTTGAGAATCTGACGACAGTGTTGATAGCATGTGTGATTCAAAAAGTCTGATTCACATTAATGCATTATGTGAATTTTGGAAGTGTCTACACCTAATACCTAATTTGTTCTTTATTAATTAACAAAATTTGTAATTGTCGGATTTTACTGTTAAGGATGTCAAGAATATAAAAAAAACATACTGTTGAAGGATTTATAGGAACAAAGAATAAGGAATTATGAAATAATTGGAAATATTTGAAGTATAGCGATTCATATTATCCCAGTAATAAAATTTGCATTTGAAATACACTGACCTTCAAAAAATTTGGGACACCTCAAAAATTTGTGATAAAACTTTATAATCCTAATTTTTAAACATACTTACATTATAATATACCATATCATACATATTGCCTTTATTCTAGTTCACTTTATCAGCTCCAATTTAATAAATGTCGGTAAAAATGAATTTAAATTATACTATAAGGTTTTTTTTAATAATCGAACATAAAAACAATTAACAAAAAATTAAAAAATTGAAAAAAATGTTAACATTTAATAATGAGTATGGCCTCCTCGGGCCTCAATTACTTCTGCTAAACGACGTGGCATGGAAGAAATTAGGTCAGATACATCTTCTTGAGGAGTCGCTGCGTATTCTTCTGCCAATGCATTTCTCAGATCTTGCAGAGTCTCTGGACTGTTCTGACGACCTCTAACTCGTAACATTAGTTGGTCCCAAAGATGTGCAATCAGATTGAGGTCCGGACTACGGGCGGGCCATTCCATTCGCGGAATACCCACTTCATTTAGGTATTGGACTACTGCTTGTGCTACGTGTGGACGAGCATTATCTTGCATTAGCTCAAAGGCATTTCCTATAAAGTGTGCATAAGGAACCACTGCTTCTTCTAGAACCTCCCTCACGTATCTATCAGCGTTCAGACGGCCGTTACCAATAAAAATAAGTTCCGTTCGAGCATTCATTGAAATCCCAGCCCACACCATAACTGAACCTCCGCCATATGGGACCCGCTCTGACATGGTACAGTCAAAATATCGCTCACTTCTACGTCTCCATACTCTTTCTCGTCCATTGGAAGAATGTAGGCAAAACCTGGACTCATCAGTGAAAAGTACACTACTCCACTGTTCCAAAGTCCGATTCACATTTTCATGAGCAAAGAGCAATCGGGCTCATCTATGATGTAAAAGTATCTTTGGACCAGTGGCGGGTCTGTAAGACCTCAAACCAACTTCCTTAAGTCTTCTCCTAATCGTGCTTTCACTGATCACCACTCCACGCATATTTCTGAGATGTTGTTGTAAATAAGGTACCGTACAACATCGGTTTCGCAATGTGTTTAACGATAAAAACCGATCATCTCTAGCAATTGTCGCTCTTTTTCGTCCAGAACCTGGTCGCCTAACAAATGTTCCAGTCTCTATAAAACGACTCTAAGCATTTTGTACTGTGGACCGGGGTATGTTGAGAGCTCTTGAGACGTATCGCCGACTTCTACCATCTTAAATTAAAAAAACGATTTGGCTTACTTGAACTGCAGCTAAAGGCATTTTTAAGAAAGAGAACTCTTTTTCATTACTTAGCAGTACCCTAGCCACAACAAACATTACAAATCCACAGCAATCTTGATGAAATTTTATAACCGCTATTAATCGGAATGTGCTATTTTTACTGTTAAGGCGAAATACCTCAACCAACAAAGAAATTATCAAGACCAAATGCTAAGCATACCTTAGAGAATTGTTTAAGCTTAACATAAAAGCGTTTAAACAAATCTTTTAGCTAACCAGATTCATTATTTTTGAAAATATTTATGTGTCCCAAATTTTTTGAAGGTCAGTGTATTTATGTAAGTTATTAACTTTTTAATTGGTTTCCCGACGTAGGTAAAATTAAAGAAGTAAGGAGTACAGACTGGAGTACTGAATATAAAATTTCAAGTATGCTGAAGTGTGGAATCCTCGACTGGAAATGGCCTGATTGTGAAGATATAATTTGGTATGATAAGGATGATGTAGTGCATCGGATACAATCACCTATCCATCAGAAAACTGAACGCGAAATATTTTATATTTTCAATTCCAGAAATAAAAGACTATTTTTAAATTTTTTAAGTTACAGTAGAATGGTTCATTGTAAAAAGCGAAAAATAAGCAGGTATACCTATCCAACTGATTGTGAGTTATTTATTCCATTCAATAGTAGAGATTCCGAATCCTTTGTTTTACTTGATTTTTTTTTTATAACTGTCAACTACTGGTGCAAGTATACTATGTATGAAAATCGGTAAATAACCTGCTCCACATTATTCTATAGGACAAATGGTAATGATATTGTGCCATACCGAGATTATTTTCTAATATAGCTTCTACAAAATCACAGAAAACACGCTGAAATTCAAACTTAGCGCCATAATGGCGACCAATGATAATCGAGCAGCTGACCATCTGGCAACGCTGCTAAACTGACGGTTTAACGCGTGACTGTATTTACGATATTTAGACCCGTGATTTTCTACTATTTCTTCATATTAAAGTGCGAACTACAACAGACCCATCAAAATGGTCATCGCAGCAGTACATCACAGACTTTAGGAAATCCGATTTCCCATGGTTGCACATTATTTGGCGTACTTTCTGATGAATTTTCACAACCGGGGAAATGACAATTTTTACGACTCATCACTCGCCTTTTCTTTCTATTTCTAATTTACTGATAATCGCAATCATTTCGTCGTCGTGATCACACTTTATGTTCATCATTCATGCATCATCCGGCGTTGCCAGGTTGGAGAAACTAAGCACGTCAAAAACTTTTATTTTCGCGGGGGGTGGAGCTAAGTTTAAATTTCAAAATTGTATTTTCAGCTTATTGCGACCTTTACACATCAACTGATTTCACTACATTATACAATATATCGCCTACATTAATATGCAGTATAGTTAAAAATCACTTGTATACTACCCCATTGGAGTTTGACATGTTTTGATATGTCAACCATTATTGGGAATATTGCAGGAGTTTTTTCTTAAATAAAAAAATAATGAGAAATTAGAAGTGTCACTATAGTGTAAAGCAATAATAGGATATTGAGTACTTTCATTTTCACCAATCACTTGGCGTTTTGCTTCGAAATTCCGCTTATACGACTTCATTTTCCCGAAATTTATGTCTTAAAGTGTCTATTACGTGTCGCAACTTACTTTGGAAATTAATTATCATTATTACTAAAATTCCACCTCATAATTATTCATTTTGGAGCCATACAAAATTTTACTTCCATAACGTGCAGGATTTTGCTGTGGCATAACATTAATAACGCCTGCAGACGCACAAAAAATGTTCGTAATTTTATTAAAGAATGTAGTGAAAGGAACCCGTCATTTGAGTTGGAAAAGAACGATTACAATCCGTAGTCGGTTTAGTGTGACTGTTCAATTTTTAAAATGTGGCATTTGGCTGCCTCAATCTTCAGTGATTAGATTATTTTTTAGGAGCAATTAACTAGATATCTATTTATGTAAAAACCGTTACTAAAGTGCGGTAATAAATTATGTAAGACCGGCAGAAATGAAAAACTCGTGAAGGAACACTGGAAACAATTACCTACCTAACTGCTGAAGCGGAAGTTCTGGAAAATAATGTCAAGGAATGGGAAATTCCTGAACAGAGACATCCTAGTCTCATACCGGTAATAGATCTCTTACGGAAATTAGAAATTTTTATGAGATAAGACAATACGTAATACATACTGTTATTGACGTATTTGCTTCATAAATCGATACACTAGGGTGTAACTTTCACTCGTGTTTTACTAAAATTTGCTAATTTTAGTTATTCCGTTTCCGGGATTAAAGTCGCCTAAATTGTTTTGTGGTGTTCGCGAACTTAATAATTCAATTTCCAATAATCGCTTAATTGACTTTTCGAAAATGAAATTGGAAACTTTTTAATGAGATTGTATTGAAATTAGAGACCCGTTCATGGATTATAAATTGTGTAGAAGTGAGAATTTTCATTTGAAATTTAATTTACACGACCAAGTGGAAGCGAAAAAGTTTAATTACACGATAGCAGTGGTATACGATAAAACTTTTTTAAATCGGAATTGGAAAAGTGCGTTTTTTGACCCACTTTTTTGCAAATTTGATTTGTCGACCATATCTTACAATTCGGCTACATTCATCAAAATCCGTCCAGCCGTTTTGGAGTCCATACGGAACATATTACATACATGCACACATCGATTTTTATATACGGAGTGATCATAAAGTTCCGCACAAAACACTTCGTTCAATCAGTAATCTGCGCCATTTTACCACGGATTCGTAGTGAAATAGTATTTTTTCAAGGAATATTTTTTTTATTTTTTGAAGTAAAACTTAATAAGTTACGCAAGTTACATATCACTTTTTTAGTCTTGTTGAATAGAGAATTATTAAAAAGTGTATCTAAAATCCAAAAAAAAGTTGGTGGTTGCCATTTAAAAAAAATGATGACGGTGTCATAGTTCAAAAGCAGATGACGTGATCAACAAAATTTTTATGTCAAAAAATGGGGATTTGAAAACAACAATCGACATGTTCGAGCGTTTTTCACAAAAACATTACATAACTAAATTATAAATTTTGTGAAACTTTATGATCACTCTGTATATAGATTAATATAATACTGATAAACTCACCGTCAGCTGAATGTTTGTGAGTGTAAAGATCGTCAGTTCATTTGCCAAAGTGTCTTTGCAATGCTCAGATGCACTGAGCGCGCAGCATGTTTATGACAATGACTGACGCTTTTACCTCCCTTAAAAATACTACGATTTTCATTATTATATTAAAAGTTTAAAAATTCACCTGAATCAATTTCATAAGGTATAAAATGGCTTTATTCTTAAAAAAAATTAATATGGTTCATATACGTGACTGATGTATAATCCCCTATCTTCAAAACAGCCGATAATGTTTTAGTTAAAAATGATCTGAAAAAGCATCCCCTGAATTTTTCTGCGGTATGAATATACTAAAACCCTTTTTTTTTAATTAACAACTTTCACATGCTGTCATTTCAAGCTCCACCTAGCTGACGTTTTGAGTTCTTAAATATTAGGGGAAAACTATCATTGTTAGAGCTGCTATAATTCTAATAAACCTACATTATTTGTTAGTGTTTTATTTTCTTTGAATTAAAACAATTTAACATGAGAAACATAAACGTAACAATGTTTACCATAACCTAACTGTCAGTCAATTTACAGGCTGGGCCATTGCATAAAAACAAACCCGAAACCCCTACTCTAGCATATAAATATAACATATCAAAAACAAGAAATTATTGAAAATAGCTCCATTCTATGAGAACAGTAATTATTACACACATAGTAAGCTTTGAAAATTTTTATGATCTAGTGGGTGTTTTTTTTAAGGGAATATATAGTTCTTGTATAGATACGAAAAGAGCTAATGATTTAGGAAACAGCGAAAATTAACTCAACATAAGTGATATTTGAAGTTATTATGAAACCGCAAATATACGTTTCTCGTTCTTTCTTCTTCTCATAATTTTACATACTAGGTATAGAATTAATTTTGAGACAGGAATTTTACGTGTAAAACTAATGATCTCAGAATATTGGCTTCCCTAGTAAGTTTAGAGCAAAGCATTAAATATGAAACAAGAAGAATGTTCTTAAATCCAAGTGGAGTAAATTTTAATTTAAATATGAAAGTTATAGAGTATAAAAAATACTACCTAAATCCATTTTAGGTCCTCTTTAACAGCTTTTTGGTAAAGCAGTAAAACAAGAAGAAAACAAAGAATTTTTATGAAATAGCTTTACCTAGGTATGGAAATTTTGAAGACGACACGTCACTGTCAGCTACTTATTGCTATATAGTAAAAGAAGTTTGTAATAATTCTGAAGAAAAAAAAAAATTTTGAAGTCTCAATCCTCCAGTTGAAACCTTCCGCAAATTGATGTTTATAAAATTATTCAATGCCAATGGTAGTTTTAGATTTAATATTCCTTCAGTTCTTTTTCCGTCTTGTTCTAACATTTCAAAACGGTGTAATAGTAGATTATATTACAAGTGACAGAAATGCTTCATTGTCAGCGAGTGAGATTTTTGATACACATCTCATGAGCTTACAATAGCATTTCGGTCACGTGTATACCTAATTTCCACGTTATAGGTGGTAGGGCATAAAATAAATAATATGTAATTATGGAGTTATGAACTACTTTTTATTTTGTGCAAATTTTATTTAAAAAGTTTTGCTGTAATATAATTAGGCGAGCCAATATTCTCAGATTTTTACTTTTACATGTAAAATTCCTGTCTCAAAATCTATTCTATTATTTGATGACTTTTTTTTATTTGGACATCCGCTATTAATATAGGCAACTCAATTTGCACTGAAAACTGATACTAATTGTAATGTAATTGAAACCAACGAGCCACCATATCTGTATAAAGTGTGGTGGTTTAGCTTTGAGTGAAGTTCAAAGCCATAACTGCATTTGTACGTTTGGTTGCGTAACTTAGTTTTGTATGTAAACTGATCGAAAACTCACTTGGGCTATAATAGTATGTATATTATTTAATGAGTGTATAATGTAAGCCATATTACACGAGAATTGTTTAGAACACGGGCGAACGTAGTAAGCGATTATTATATAATTAATCATTATACCCGAATTCAATACTATACTTTATCTAAAGCTGTATTATTTAAATCTAAAGTTTAAAGTTTTATCGTGCTTATTAATTTTCAACTAAAACGCTTTGTCGAAGTAAGCTGCCATTGTAGTCAAGGAAACAAATTTGTTCATCAAAAATAAATTCAAAAGTCAATAAAAGTGTTTTGTGGGTAAAAGCTAATTTCGGTCGAGAATGGATACAGAAGAGAGTGAAAATTAAATGCATTGTACTCTTCCAGAGATTAGTAACGCAGCAAAGGCTTCATTGGATTTTTTACCTGAAAAATAATTATGCAATCGTGTACAATAGTTTCAACGAATGGCGGCTAAAAAACAAAACTCCTTTTCCGAAGATACTGTGCTCGTTACACCTCATATTTTAAAATTGTTTTATAACTTAATCTTTAGAACTATACCCAAAAGGTCGGATTCTTTGAGAAAAAAAATTGTAACGTTGCCTGGGCCGGTTCGTGGATTTGAAGAATACATGCACTAGCGCAATTACAACATAATAACTTAACCCTCCAAGTGTTCTCGATTCCTGTCTGAAAACGTTCTGGAATGATGACCTCATCCTTTCTGTGCGACCGTCGTAGAGAACGTTCTGGAGTGATGACCTCATCCGCTGTGAACACTCGGGCAGGTAGTTGACCTCGACTCTATGCGAGGATCTTAATCAATAATATATTTAGTTAAAAACATAAAATATTGGATGTAAATTAAGTTATGAGCGGGACGATAAGACTTTTTAAAAATGTAATAATTTTTATTTTGAAGCGTACAGGTTACTAGCGAGAAGTAGAAAAGTGTCTGTTCAGCACCGCGGTCACTACACTAGAATTCCATGAAAGCGCGGTGGTATAACTTGCGTGAATCATTTATGGAGACCTTCTATAATTTGCCTATACATATTTTGGTTGAGCAAAGAACGATTTTCGCACAACTGAATAATTTAATTGTAAAATTATCTTTACGGGCATGTCAATAATCTGAGTTTATAGTTGAAGTCCTTAACGTCCTTAAAACATGCCAAAGCCCCAACCGACATGCCTTTGTTTAAAAACTTTAGAGAACCAGCCTCTACACTCTTATCTCTAAAACATTTCTACTGTTCCAGATGAAACATGTGAATCTCTAATGATGCCCGAATAAACCGACAGCACACCAACACCTTCATAATGGAAAATCAATTGTGGAAACGGGAGCTGTTCATAACTTGGAATAAAGATCAACAAAAGTACAAATGGGCAATGCCGAGAAGGGTCCGATCATCGGCGACACCTCCCGGAGACGTTTCGTCGTCGCCGACGGCAGAGACGTTCAAGGAATACGTGGTGTCGCAGCAGACACCGGGGGAATACCCACGACATGGTAAACAAAGCTGAATGAAAGTTATGCAGATTTTCCGGTGAAAATGGTATTGTCTCGTTGTTTGGGAGCTTGAGATGCATTTTGATTCAATTTAGCGGACATGGAGTTTATAGCCTTTTCAGTATTTATACATCTCTCAAGAAAGTGAGAGTACATTGAAATTAATGCGACGGTTTAAACAAACTGGAGAATAATGTTATTTATTCTTTTATCATTTATTCGATTATTTTTTAATAACGCCGAGATAAAATATTTAATTTATTTCCATAAATTGGACAGTTGTCAGAACTAAAATACCTATTCAAAGTACCTATAATGTAGTAAATAGATTGTTTCCATTATAATAATAATCTAATTGGACAGATTAAATACGTGATGAAAATTCCTCCTACACAATTAGAAACTAAAATTATTAAATTTTGACTAAATAAAAATTTAAAAATACGAGTCGATTATTTTTCAAACTGGTCACGAATGTCAATTGGGCTTGCGAATGAATCCACGAGTGAGATTTTCAAGCACAATAGAATTAGTGAAACCAGTTTGAACAATAATCTACATATCATGGACTACGAGTAGTATTCGGAGGACTATTCCATGAACCAATTTTTGAGGATGCAATGAGGAAAAAATTGCATGCATATCCAGAAAAACGAACGAAGAACACAGCAGCTATAACAAAAATGGTACCTCATTCATTTGTTAAAAATATTCGCTGGGGTCACTAGTGGAATATTCGTTACAATTTTCACGAGTGAAATATTCGGTCGAATTCATTGAAACCATAGTAATAGATGTGAAAAATTGCATTTGGTCTATTTTTTTACAAATAACAGGTGAATGGAATAGTCAGTTAAATTGTTGGCTATTTGATTTTGATGTTGAAAATACCGTTTGTCACAAGAGAGTAAAATTTAGTAAGTTATAACGATGTAGTAAAATTAGGTGTAACCTATTGAAATCTAAGATAATAATTTTTCTTACCCCTTATTTCACCCTCTGTCTAGGAGTACATGAACTTGTACAAATGAAATATTTTTTGTGCGATCGAGGTAAAAATTGGCGTTGATAGTAAATTTTAGTCATCTGTTGAGTGTTGCGCTATGTTATGCCTCTGCTCGATTCTTAACCATTTATAATTCGGCGGTATGCACTCATTATTCGCCTGGGCACGATGGAATGAGTTCATCGATGTCGTTTTGAGGTATGTTGTTCCAAGCACCATTAGTCTGTAGGGACTATGCCATAGCGGTTAAATGCGACCGATAATGTTCGATCGGCAATCAGGTCATCTTGGTGGCCATGGAAGGTCATTAACATCAAAAAAAGTAACACGCGCTATATGAGGCCGAGCACTATCTTGATGGAAAAGTGGGTTCTCAAGTGTCGGCAAGGGATCAAAAGTGGCTCCACGACAAGTTGTTCCCATTCTATGTTTCACCGCTTCTTTCGCTGTTTGTAGCCAGGTTTTTTTTTTCTTCCTTCAGGTCCCACTTCAAACGCTTTTCTTGTTATACCATCCTCCTCCATTCTGTATACATGACCAAGCTTATTTTTGCCAGTGTCCCATTTACATAGTGACAGTCGATCTCCTGATATTCCATTTTTGTTCTATTGCCCTTTTTTCTTTCTTCCATCGGCACTTCCCCAATGTGCTTTTGAATCAATATTTCGTCTTTTGCGAAAATGTTTATGAATATTTTTTACGCATTGTTTTATAATTGTTTTTATTAATATAACTTTTCTTTCTTCGGTACAATTTTCCATTTTTAAGCAAACTATTTTCTTCGTCAATTTTATTTTTTATTTAATATTAAAATCTTTTTTTTTTCAACTTGCTCTCTCCACTTTTCCTTTTTCTCTTTCCCTCTTCGTTTGTCGAATAGTCGCTATATAATATAAATATATGTAAATATATTATATTATTCAAAACAATGTCTATCGTCAACGCCAAAATTAACAGTTTGTGAGGAGTATTTATGTGTATCGATGTACCTTTTTGGAGTTTACTCCTTAAGAATCGATTTTTAAAGCCCGGTACGACAAATTTTTGGGGATTAAAATCGATCGTTAAAAGTATTGTTGGTTGCCGACGTCCTTTGTTAATGTCGTATATCTCTCCACTCCCCAACCCCTTTCTTACCTGAACCTTTTCAAAACGTCAAATTTAATATTTTCAAAATAACGTCATAATTTTAAACATTCTTTAAGGTAAGAACCCCTCTGTAATTCATCAATTGTATCATTATTATCTTGTAAAATTAGGGCTGATGATGGGAGTAGTTTTCTCCCGAAACATGTTCCAATTGTAATTTTACGTTTATTAAAATTTGTTCGACTTCGACTAAACTCCAGTTGCGCGTCGGATCTGACACGCACAATTACTTTCTTATGTCTGGGATATTCATGAAAGACTACGTACCTCACCGTTCAGAGAACCTTCGAATATTTCAAATTAACGTTTCTTTCGCCAAAATTTTCAATTTTCGTGATAACGATCCACCGAGAGTCGCACCCTCCGAGTCTCCGAGGTGAACCCGCAGTATTCAAACGACCATCGCGTCGAGAAACTTTACGAAACCCGACACTATAACTTTCTGATGAATTCGCGTTACGTTTCACTCTGCTATAAATAAATAATATATGTAATAGCTGAGGGGTAAATTTAAATCCAACCCATTAAAGGTGGCTAGATCAGAATCATTCAATTATTTACCACTAGTTTATCTATCAACAAATTTAAGTGAAGGGTTAAAAATCAACCAATTAATAATAAAGAATAACGTCAAGGGGATTAAGTGAACAATTTATTGAACGTCGTAATTGATTAAGACAGATACAAATTAAGTTGGACGATGTCAGGCGAATGGGACGGTGAACCAGTGTCGTGCGATAACGCAGATACGAGCTGTAAACTTTGTAACAAATTATTTAATGAATTGCTCTTACTGAGGATCCAAAATGAGTCTCTCTCACATCCAAAGATTCAAGGAACAAACAGCCAAATACTAGTACTCGTAGGAACAACAAGTTATATTTTAATTATTATTTATTTAACTTTAAGAAACAATAAAAAAATGTTGTGTGCTCACCTTTATAAGCACACGACTGAAGTGAAACTTGCTAAGGCGATGGTAGGAATCGAGTTTATTTCATTATTTTCTTATACAAATGTTACAAATGGCTTATGGTAACTAATAATACAAAGAATTCTCGTGTGCCTACCGTGTCTACCTAAATATCGAGCGATTCTGAAAGCTCGATAAAAATTCTCTACAGAAAATAATCTCCTCTGAACCCGAATGTTAGCGTTTGGTGTGGGGTCCCTTTACCATAAGCCACTTGTAACATTAAAAACTTAGCAAGTTTCACTTCAGTCGTGGGCTTATAAAGGTAAGACACACAACAGTTTTTATGGAGATAAAATACCTACCAATCTTACCATTTAAAATTTCTTAATTAATTCGAGTTCACTCTACCAACAAATTCGAAGACTTTGTAGAAGTAAGCCCAGAAAGCCTGAATAACGTGCTATAGGTCCCAAATTTAAAAACAAATTTGCTGTCAGTTGCGAATATTACAAAACATGACATGGAAGTCGAGCTGGTTGCTGAGAAGATCACGCGCGTGCAGAGACATTTATATAAACGGCGTGGGCGAACAGCCGTTAGTGAAAACTAACGCCTTCGTACTAACATTGGGATGCCCTGCCTCCTTCCCCTCACGTGAGATTTACCCGATAATTTTTAAATAATTTTATTGAATTTTTTATGTTCATGTATTTTGCTTTATTCCAGTCAATACCCATAAGCGTTAATAGCGTTAAAAAAGGAGACTTTCATTAACACATGTTTGTAAATCGCTCTGCTCAATATACGTTTTGTTAGCTTCCTGGACTTTCATTGTCCTAACAGATTTATTTGTCAATAAATTTCAGTGAAAGGTTTATCTGAATTTAATTCCCCGTTTCAATACGGCTTTGTTAGGATTGTGGGTAATTTTAACACATTATTTATTTAACAATTTCTACCTACTTGTATAATTTTCTATCGAAACAACGTGCAAAAGGATCTCCAAATACTAACGTCCAGGAGAACGAGAATACAGGTTGGCTTTATAAAGGGGTGACAAAATTTTACTGGTGATAGATTAGACTAGTGTTTTTCAACCTGAGGGTCGCGACCCCCTATGCGCTCGCGTAGCCTGTTCATGGGGGTCGCAGTCACTTGAAAAACTAAAACCATTACAGTACTAAATACGATTGTCTATTGAACAAAATCCAAATGAACTATCAGAAATATAAAGTATTTTTGAGGGGGGGGTCGTTATGGAAGAGGTTGAAAAACACTGGATTTGACGCTGCCCGTCTTTATCAAGAGCGCTACCCCAATCCACACCCTACAACTTTTGTAAAGATAGTGCAACGATTAGGCGACAGTGACAGCTTCAGGAGCATATTTTGGATGCTGTGGAAGAAAATGCCACAGTTAGCACCTTCAGATTGGAGTATCCCGGTTTGTTATTTGGCGTACATTGACCTACTTAACTTGCACTTAAGCGATAATCATGCAAGTCGTCAGTTTCTCTTGCGAGGTTTGGTGATAACACTGTTATACCCCGACCTACAGAACGTTCCAGTGCTCCTCTACGTGTTTGTTATTTCTATTTCTTTTTCTCTAACGTTTTAAGAAACATTTCTTACAGTTAAGTATCCTTTGGGGGGACCTATCAATAGTAAAATTTTGTCACCCCTTTAAAAAGCCAACGAACAAGTTTGTGTTATATCGATTTTGCAAATTCATCCAAAGAAAAAGGTTAAATTTAGGACTATAACGATATGTGTTTATTTTTCATTCTATTTTGTTATACCTACTCTATTTATTGGACTTATCTTACATAATTACATAATTTTTAAAGGGATACGTTTTAAATTTGATATTTTATTAATTTTTTCCTTCCTTTTTGTTAGAATATCGAAATGAGCTATAGATTAGCATAGTGTGCGCCTAGCAATTGAATGTCTAATTAATAAAATACAAGTCGTGTACTATCCATTTTTCTGACTTCCGCATTGTCAGTGTCAAAATTTCAAAAAAACTTTTGGCGAAACTGTACTTGGAGCACGTGTGTCACCAGTTTAGTTACAAATATATCAAATCGAGAAAGTAAGGTTAAGTAACTGGGAAAAAGATTACATTGGGCTCCTCGTTCTTGTCGTTCTCATCCTTGAACAACTCCTCAGTGCTCCTCAGCCCCAAACTTGAGAATAGCCATAAAGTCCTCCTTGTTGAAAGAGTTGTTATTTGAAGATCATTCTTGTCCAGATGGGTACGCCCGGTGGTGTCCATCCTCTGGATCTCCAAATGGTCCAGTACCATTTTCTGTTTGGCACGTTCTACGATTTCTTCCTCTACCGACCTGTAGATGTTCACTTAGTTCTTCAGTCGGATCCTGTGGCTTGAGCTTAGAGGTCGTTTTGCGAGATCCAATCCGAGTCGAATATGATCACAGTTAAAAGTATTCTCTTGCGTTTTCTTTCCACACATCCTTCTGCTTCTTGCATTATGAAATATGAGTACTCCTAACTCGCGAAAGAATAAAATGAGAAAAATTTCAATGACAGTGTCAATTTTTGAAATTTAAATGATTAGTACGAAGTACCAAAACACTATAGAAAAATTGCTACTAGGGATAATTAGCAGTGTCGCCAACATACTGTCACTTTGACAATGCGGAAGTCAGAAAAATGGATAGTATCGTGTTGGTCTAAATAAAATAGTTTTACTTTGGTCCGTCTATCCCCAATTCCCGTCAGGTTATGGGCCCAGAACTTCCAGAACGCCCAGAAGTCCCAAAACTCCCAGAATTCGAATAACGAAAAACAAAATATGGCTTCAACTACCGGTTTTGCAAATATTGAGAAATTAAATGAAAACAATTTCGAATTATGGAAGGTTCAGATGAAAAGTGTATTAATAATCAATGATTTGTGGGGATACATTGACGGTATCGAAGTAAAAACGGAAGAAAACAAACAAGAATGGACCAAGAAGGACTCTAAAGCACTGGCGTTAATAAATTTAAGCATCACACAGAGTCAATTGAATCATGTGAAGAAAGCATCGTCTTCAAAGGAAGCGTGGGACGGACTCAAACAAGTTTTCGAATCAAAAGGTCCGGTTAGAAAGGCTGTTTTGTACAAACAGTTGCTTCGTATGGAGAAGAAGTCGAATGTTACCATGGCGCAGTATGTAATAGAATTTAAACGGAAAGCGGAACAACTTGAAGAAGCTGGAATTGTAATTCCTGAAGATTTATTATCAATAATGTTGCTAGGTTCTTTACCGGCCGAATTCGAAAATTTCAGCGTAGCAATTGAGACCCGTGATGAAATACCTTCGTTCGAAAATTTGAAATTAAAATTAATTGAAGAAGAAGCACGGCTGAACGAAAAGAACGCCATGATCAAAGATAACGAAGATACAAACGACGCGTTACTGACGAAAAGATCATTTGCAAATACAAAAACAAACACGCAAAAATGGAAACTAAAATGTTACAATTGTGGAAAATTAGGACACAAAAGGTCGAAGCGTAGTGAATTCAAGAAATCAACCGACGACGCTATGACAGTAGTTGCATGCAATACGGAATTAAGAAGTTTGGGGAAGAGAACGTGGTACCTCGACAGTGGTGCAACTAGACACATGTGTAACAATAAAAGTAGTTTCGCAAGTTTAGATGAAAATGAATAATCGAAAGTGTATATGGCAGCAGAACATTTTGTAGGATCAATCGGCGTTGGTGATATTTATTTAGATGCGAAATTAAATGGACATCACGCAGTAAACACTGTAAAACTAAAAGATACATTGTGTGTTCCAGATCTTCGTAACAATCTTTTGTCTGTATCAAGCGTTACTGATAACGGCTACACTATTACATTTGACAAAAATCGGGCAACAATCAATCGGAAAGACGGTACGGCAGTTCTCACAGCGACAAAACGTGATCAGCTGTACGTTGTCAACGAAAAAGAAGAATATGCAGCTTTGGCAGGTGGAAATGGAGATGAAGAATTACGAAAATGGCATCAGAGGTATGGACACTTAAATGTAAGTGATTTGAAGAAAATGAAGAAAGAACATATGGTGTCGGGTATGAAGTTTTGTGACAATGGCAATGACATAAAGTGTGAAATATGTGCGAAATGTAAAATCACTGTTCAACCATTTAAAAAATCTGACAATCGTGCAAGCGAACTTTTAGGGTTGGTACATTCGGACATTTGTGGACCAATGAGCACCCAATCGCTCGGTGGTGCAAGATACTTTGTAACCTTTATAGACGACTGTTCTAGGTATACAGAAACTGTTATGCTACGACATCGTTCTGACGTTCTTCAGGCTTTCAAAAATTACAAACGAAGAGTAGAAAAACAGACTGGTCAACAAATCAAAAAACTACGTACAGACAACGGGACAGAGTATCTGTCAAGCGAATTCAACAATTTCATCAGAGAAGAAGGCATTTCGCGACAGCTGACTGTTGAATACACACCTCAACAAAACGGAGTGGCAGAACGAGCCAATCGTACGCTCGTGGAAATGACACGTTGTATTATGGTGCAAGCAAATCTTCCTGCTTCGTTGTGGGCCGAAGCAATTAATACGGCGACATATTTAAGAAATAGATGTGCAACAAAATGTCTAAATGAAATTACTCCTTATGAAGTATGGTCAAAACGTAAACCTTACGTTGGTTTCTTCAGAACAATTGGCAGCAAGACCATCGCTTTGAATAAAAGACAAAGAAGAGGTAAATTTCAACCAAAAGGAGATGAATATGTGCTGGTGGGTTACTCGGATGAATCGAAAGCGTATCGACTATGAAAACCAGGAACAAAAACAGTAATTAAAGCTCGAGATGTAAATTTTTTTGAAAGAATTCAAGAACCCCAAAAACTATCGGAAGAAATTTTTGAATTGTCAAATCCCGATATTGATACATCACAAAATCAACACCAAGAAGACAGAAATCTCGAACATGGTCAAGAAGATGTACATTTCGGAGACGACCAAGACCAGCAAATTGATGAAGAAAAACAAGTTAATGAGCCACAACGAGGACCGGGTCGTCCAAGAATTGAAAGAACAGGTAAACCTGAACGTCCGAAGAAAATTTATCAAACCAAAGAGGAAAGTTCCGATCCAGAATCTATTTCTGAGATGTTGAAGAGCAATGAAAAACAAGCATGGCTAGCGGCCATGAAAAAAGAATATGACACCCTTTTGGAAAACGGTACATGGATTCTTGTACCTAAACTATCCAACAAGAAAATATTAACAAATCGGTGGGTGTTTAGAACAAAAGTGAATCAAAATGGTGAAATCGAAAAGTACAAAGCGAGATTAGTTGCCAAAGGGCATACACAAGAATTTGGGATCGATTATGAAGAAGTATTCGCACCAGTGGCAAGATACGAAACAATTCGTGCGTTACTCGCTGCATCTGTAAATGAAGAAATGCATGTGCATCAAATGGATGTGATTTCCGCATATGTTCAAGGTGAATTGCACGATGAAGTTTACATGAAACAACCCGAGATGTTCATTAAAGATGGGCATGAAGAAAAGGTCTGTAAGCTACTTAAACCATTGTATGGTTTAAAACAATCTGGCCGCGAATGGTATAAAAAACTAGACAGTTATATTAGAGAAACTGATGGTAAGCGTACTTCTGCAGATCCCTGCGTCTACGTATTTGGTCAAAAAGAAGATAGAGTTATTATGATAATCTACGTGGATGACTTGCTTTTAGCATCGAAGAAAATCGAAAAATTGGAATCTGTAAAGCTGAAAATGCAATCGAAGTTCAAGATGGTAGATTTAGGGCAGATAAACAACATTCTTGGCATTATGATTCAGCGAGATGGAGCGACAGGAAACATGCGTCTATCGCAGGAGAAATATGTGCAACAATTAATAGAAAAATTCAATATGGATTATGCAAAGGTAACATCAACCCCAATCGAATCTTCTGTGAAACTTACAAATGAAATGAGTCCAACAACAGAAGAAGAAATACGCGAAATGAAGAATCGACCTTATAGGGAATTGGTGGGTGCTTTAATTTACTTAGCAAACGCAACTCGTCCAGATATAGCATTTGCGTCCTTTGGGGGGACCTATCAATAGTAAAATTTTGTCACCCCTTTAAAAAGCCAACGAACAAGTTTGTGTTATATCGATTTTGCAAATTCATCCAAAGAAAAAGGTTAAATTTAGGACTATAACGATATGTGTTTATTTTTCATTCTATTTTGTTATACCTACTCTATTTATTGGACTTATCTTACATAATTACATCATTTTTAAAGGGATACGTTTTAAATTTGATATTTTATTAATTTTTTCTTCCTTTTTGTTAGAATATCGAAATGAGCTATAGATTAGCATAGTGTGCGCCTAGCAATTGAATGTCTAATTAATAAAATACAAGTCGTGTATCGTGTTGGTCTAAATAAAATAGTTTTACTTTGGTCCGTCTATCCCCAATTCCCGTCACTTTTTTTCTCTTAAAAATTAATAGCTTTTATAAAAATAACACATGCAAAATTGATATAATTTATATATTTGATTAGCTGTTGGAATCCGTAAATCTAAATAGTAAATACAAAAGAACGTCAGACACAATGTTCAGATTCTCTTCCAGTTAATTAAGGAAGGTAATTGTGAGCGCAGGAGTGAAGTAAGTGATACTGGTAGGAAATACGAACTTTTATAAGCACTTAATAACAAGGCATGGAAACTTTTGTTCGGGAGTTTCACTATAAAAAAACTGCTTAAGAGTAATAGGTAGCGTGTTGTCTTTACTTATAGTGTAAGTTATATGGTTGGAGAATATGATAACTCTGGTCAATATTAAAACTGATCAAATATCTTAAATAATAAATGTTTTTCATGATACCTACCTGTTATTGCATTATATCAAAACTGTCAGCTTGAGTGAAAACTCACTCATAACAGTCACGGCTGTTATAAAAATTAACAGTACAGAAGGAAGTTTTTGATCATTGTCTCTATAGCAACACTTTCAAAATTGATTTATGAATTGTCTAGACAATTCGTTTTTTTTTGTTGGTATTGCCGACGGTGTTATAAAAAGTACTGAACGATATTCGGCCTATACGCAAATAACATACGCGATTGATTATAAAGTCTCGGGTCCGCCTCGACTTTACAATCAATCTTGTCTGTTATTTGCCACTTATCGGCCTCATGACGTTAATAACTATAATATTATTAATAAGTTGTAAGGATGACATTAATAAAGATTCTGGTCTATATCGCTAGTAAAATAAAGTTACTGTATTTGTTAGATTAAGTTACGTTTGAGTATTTTAAATATTGTTGCACTTGTGGAGTGGCAGAGAGTGCACGAGCTAGCTTCTTCTTCGTCAAGTTATAGTGTTATATACTATTAATCATGCCACCTAAAGTAAAAAAAGTGTCAATCTGTGAAAGTGATATAGTGAATGTGGTGCAGCATTGCTTAGAGAACTTCTTCGACAATTTTCCATGGGATTGTCCGTGTTCTAATGGATACACTTCATTGTTTGACATAATTAACGACTGCAAATCTCTTTTAGACACACAGTCTACTCAAATAATTCAGCTATCTACAGAAGTAAAACTATTACGTACTGAAATTACTAAACTTCAATACCATTCAAAAGTATATCTTAATGCTGATAACAGTAAGAGCGACAGTCGCCAATCACTTTCTGGGCTAAAAACCGTCTCTGATAACAGAGTTTCTTCTCATCAAGAAAACCGCCTAACGGAAATCGACGGTAATTCCATAGAAATTAGGAAAAGTAATCGCAGGCGTTTTTCGGGACGCTATGATATTGTTCGTCCTGAGTCTGAATCAGACTCTGATGCGGAGCAGGATGCTGTAACCCATGAAGTGGATGTTCAGTTACACAGTGGTGAGCGTGAACAACAGCGTGAAAAAACAGGAAATATCAAGGCGCATAAATCTAAAGAGGTACCCCATAACAAGAACAAAAAGCTACAATCGATTCGTGGCAATTTGACTGGAGATCTTGGAATCCATGCAGCCCCTAAAAAATTTTTTATTTATGCTGGGAATTTTGCTCTCAACACTGAACGCGTACACGTCGTGAAATATCTAAAGGACAAATTCCCTGGACGGGAGTTTGATGTAACTCAACTGCCTAAGAGGGAGACTGCGAGAAGCGTTGCATTTAAGGTAACAGCTGATCGTGACCTACTAGATAAACTTAACTGTGCTGAAAACTGGCCGAATCAAATATTGGTCAAACGTTTCAGATTTTTTCACAGGCCAGAGCTGGAACCTCAGCAGGGATCTCTGCCAACAACAAAGCGAAACAGCGTCACAGAAGAGTCACCACCTCAGGCTCAATCCATCAATCCACAGGAAAACTACAGGAAAACTAAAGATACATTATCAAACATCCAAGACTCCTAGTACTGTAAAGATTATATCTGGCGGCAGGGAAAAAAATAGTTTAAGTGTTTATTATCAAAATGTTAGAGGGCTTCGTACGAAGCTTGGGGATCTTCAACGTTCTTTATTAAGCCAGGATTATGATTATGATATTTTTGTGTTAACTGAAACTTGGCTGCATTCTAATATATCTGATTCTGAAGTTTTTGATAATAGCTACATGATTTTTAGAACTGACAGAAATCTGCTTAACAGTAATAAGTCAATTGGTGGTGGAGTGTTGATCGCAGTTAAGAAGGAATATAGATCATATCAGTTAGTGCATAGTGATAGTGTTGAAGAATTGTGGGTGAAAATTAATTCCGAAGACCAACAATGTATAGTATTAGGTGTGGTTTATCTTCCTCCGTCCTCATCTATTGAATCTTATGAAAAGCATGTACAATCTGTAACACATGTTACCTCAAATTATCCTAGCGATCAAGTATTTGTATTAGGTGACTATAATCTCCCTGAGTTGTCGTGGGAGTTTGATGATGATATTTTAGGATTAGTACCTATTGGTGTTACGTCTGATAAGGCGAAATTAATTTGTGATTCATTTCCAAATTGTGATCTATCACAATTAAATGATGTTGTAAATGTTTCTGGAAACACTCTTGATCTTTGTTTTTCAAATTTAGTGAATACTGTTGTTAGAAAATGTGAATGACCCTAGTCATCCTCCCTTTACTTTTGCGATCGATTTTATTTGTGGTAATAACCAAAATGGCTTTAATTATTGTTATTATAACTTTAGAACTGCCGATTATGTTGCGATAAATAAGTACTTTTCTAATATAAATTGGAATCATATTTTAAATCATTTCAATGTACATGATGTTGACTCTATTGTTGATAACTTTTACAGTATTTTATATAACGCTTGTGAACTATATGTACCTTTAAAACGTTTCGTAAAATCTAGTTTTCCTACGTGGTTTACTAAGGATACTATTGCAATACTGAGACAGAAAAAAATACTTCATAAAAAGTACAAATTAAGCAGGAGAGAAGAGGACTACAGAGAATTTTCTAGAATTAGGGAACTTTGTAAAAGAGCAATTAATACTAATTACTACAATTATATCAATAAGGTGGAAGATTCCATTACGTGTAATGTAAAATTTTTTTGGAAGTATATAAATAATAAGCGAAATTCATCTGCTTTTCCAAATGTTATGTATTGTAATGACCATAAAGTTACTGGTGATCTTGAAATAGCAAATGCATTCGCAACGCACTTTCAGTCTGTTTATAACGCACCACGTAGCTTAAGATGAGTTTTTACCTTCCAATCTTGTTAACATAAATAACATGAGTGTTTCAGTTGATGAGGTATTGTTGCATTTATCTACATTGAATGTTACTAAAGGCTCTGGTCCTGATTGTATACCTCCTTTGTTTTTTAAAAATTGTTCCAGTACACTAGCGGAACCCCTGTCTGTAATATTTATGTTATCTCTTAATCTTGGTGTTTTTCCATCTGCGTGGAAACTTGCTAGTGTTGTTCCGATTCATAAGTCGGGTAGCAAAAATCAAATATCTCACTATAGACCGATTAGTAAGCTTTCTATCTTGTCGAAAGTATTTGAGTCTATAGTAACTAAACATCTTGCATTTAAGTTCAAGCATATTATAATTCCTGAACAACATGGTTTTTATAAGTCTCGATCAACTGAAACAAATCTTATGACTTTTGTAAATTTTATTGTAAAACATTTTGAATGTGGTAATGAAGTTCATACAGTCTACACAGATTTTAGTAAGGCGTTTGACAAAGTCAACCATTCTATTTTGATACAAAAACTTAGTACTTATGGTATTCGTGGTAGCCTGTTGTCCTGGCTAACTAGTTATTTAATGAATAGGTATCAGCAAGTAAAGATTGGAAATGAGAAATCTGCTGTATACTGTGTAACTTCGGGTGTGCCTCAGGGCTCAAATATTGGACCCTTCCTCTTTTTACTATATACATATTAATGATCTTGTTCAAAAACTTCAGTGTTCATGTTTACTGTTTGCTGATGATGTAAAACTCTTTAATTCTGCAAACTCTGCTACGGATGTAACGTTACAAATTGATCTTTACAATTTATCTTTGTGGTGTGATGTTAATGATATGTCTTTAAATTTGGATAAATGTTTTGTTATAAATTTTAGTAGGAAGCTAAATCCCAGTATTCCCGCCTACAGTATTAATAATCACAAACTAAAAGTAGTTAATTGTATTAGGGATTTAGGAGTTTATCTAGATTCCAAACTTACTTTTACCGTTCATTTTGACCATATTATTGCTCAAGCCAACAAAATGTTGGGCTGTATTAAAAGGTGGACAATTGATTTTTCTAATGTGAGATCGCTTATTATATTGTTTAACTCTTTAGTAAGATCTGTTCTAGAATATTGTGCAGTTATCTGGTCCCCCTTTTATTACTGCCACATTTTACGTATTGAAAAAATTCTGAATAAGTTCCTTAAATATCTAATGTATAAACTTAGTTTAAATAAACTATTTATAAGTCCAGATAAAATTCATGTATTTTTGGGTATTATGACACTTGAAAGACGTAGACTCTATTTAAATCTGTGTTTTCTTTTTAAGTTAATTAATGGTCACATCAATTGTAATGGCTTACTTGAAGAGATTAATTTTGTTACTCCTGTCTATATTACTAGAACACCAATTTTGTTTAATGGTAAAATAAACCATACTAATTATTCCCTTCACTCCCCCTTGAATCGAATGATTCAATTGGGTAATGTTTATGGTGACAAAATTGATTTATTTGATGTAAGCCTAACCAAATTTAGAAATGAATTGTTACATCTTCTTCTGTAAGTGTAATTCGTTTTTTGTTTTTTTTATATCTATCTATGTATTTATTGTAAAAGGTAAAAAATACCGTTAATAAACATTATTATTATTATTATTGTTACTGTTAAACTTTTACATTCTACATTAATTAATAAATCCGGTAAATTAGAGTAGAATTTTGATATTATGGCGAGAATATAATTTCGACAAGTCAAGAATGTAAATTCATTGTTGCTGCTTCACTCGTGCTTTTGTAAACCCCTTGTGGCATAAAGCGTCCAATTTACACAGGAACTCGTATAATAAACCACTACTAATGTATACCCTTATAATTTGCAATACGCTGTCTTTATACATATAGTTGATAGATCAAGTGACTTACCTGTAAGGAAAGTTGGTCGAAATTATATGAGTATTGCCGTTCGAAGAATTACAATGACAACTTGTAGTCGCAAATTTCCTTGCGCTCACCACGAATTGTTTAAAATAAATAAAATCCACTTATCGCCACTACCGAATATGCTGCCTCGCACGTATATTCTGATTGCAAATTTGAGGGTAGTTCTAGAGCGTTAAAGACCCCAAGGGAGGGAGATGTTTGGGAGGGATTGTAATTCTTCGAACGGCAATACTCATATAATTTCGATCAACTTTCCTTACAGGTAAGTCACTTGATCTATCAATTATATTTCGTATTGCCGTTCTCGAATTACAATGACAACTTGTAGACGTAACAGGGAAGATCAAACTTCCAAATTTAGTAACGTTTGATTTCCCTGGTACATAAAAGAGAACATTATAGAATAGCTTTAGCCTACTATGCCTCTAGCAAAACTGTTTGCAGTTGACGACAAAGGTGACATTTGAAAGTTAGTGATCCAGCCAACCAGTCTTTCGATTTTTTCAATCGGAACTTCGGTTCTTCATGCGGCTAAAGTAGCGGGATGTCTAATACTGTAGCTTGAAAAACAAATAGTATCAACGCCCGCCGAGGAGAGGGCAAATTTAAAGTATTTACTAATTCTGTGGGGAGAGGCTGGAGAAATCAGTTTCCTGTAGGTTAATATTAAGACGTGTATAGTTTTGGGTTCGCAAGGCCTGAGCCCTAGATATGGATGATTCAATTAATGATACGAAGGATAAATGTGGTTTTTCAGGGAAAAACAAAATAATTAATACTGATTAAGAGTTCTTAACCGAAGAGGTTTTAATTCTATCGGGTATGGTTATCTCTAGGCTTTATCATCACACCTTATGATATTGTGCAGTCTAACCTTGGACAGAGTCTGTGGTCGATGTGCTAATATTAGAGGTAATAAGGTCCTAATTTGATTATGAGATTATAGACATTGAGACTGTCTCTAGAGGATAGAACTCTGATAAATAGGAGAGAACTGATGAGGTATCCCAGATTGTTTGGTATTTGGGTTTTGATGGTCTAAGATTTCGAAACCTTTTAAGAAAATTCTGATGTTCTTCAGGAATTGCAAAAATGAAGGAAAGTGCTAACTGCGCTGAATTCACAGTTGAATACAATGCGTCAGGTGTAAATTGATTATTGAAGGATATGGAAACTGTGTCTATGCAAACTGAATACGAGTTACAGTGTAGATCTTAAGAAAATATTCATAATTTGTGAAGGTATACACTGTATTGGTTCATTGTCTGTGCGGAGACTGACGATTTTATGGCGGTTAAGCCTGATTTTGCATGTGCCTTTTCAATAATTGCGGTCCTCATAAATTCTAACCTTTAGGATAATCTTTCTCCATAGGGGGTGACTGTTCCTAAAAGGAATTAAGAGTGGATTCTTAGTTGGTTGAAGAAGGGGTTGCTGAGTAATAGCTTTCGATAAAACGGGTACAAGGGTTGTGTAACCCAAGTTGGTAGGACTAGTATGGCCGTCGTCCTTTAATCTATTATATTCCTCAAACAATTTTAAATTAAGGAAAATGGTGGGAAGGCATAAAACAAAAATTATATATAAATGGGTTTGCGATAGAGTCTGGGTCCGGTTCTCACAATAGTATATTAAAGTATGAGTGGATAACAAGGTCTTTAAAACACGCGTAGCCGGGAGTGCTCGAAATAGAGCAAGTGTTTTAAAGACCAGTTATCCACGAATACTTTACGCTATTTTTTATTATACCAGCAATACTGGAAACAAATTAAGCACTAAAAACTTAGAAATATTTTTTGTCGTGATAAATTGAAATGGCGTAATAATATTGCCATTAGTTACGACAATTATTGTTTACGTTTTTCTCGTGTCCACGTCTGTCATTGCATTGCAAAAATCGAGGAAAAATTAGTTAAAACGAGATTTCACCCGATATAGAAGCATTGGCCGAACAAGCGGAATCCAAAAAACTACCATCGAAGTCAGAAGACCCATACCTGAAGGAATATGAAAAGTTTTCAAATTTTATGAAGTTATAATGATACTGTGATAACCCCGTTTTTACATTACCGCCACATTTTGAATTTGAACATGAAATGAAATGTCAATGACGTCACCAAACGTCAAATTTGAAAATTTGAAACAAACCGCGAAATTGAAAAGGTTGGCCAATGATCGTCAGACAATGGAACAAAAAGCAGAACCCTACGTTGTGTGATTTTTTTGCAAGACAAGCAATGGCGGGACATTCAAACTTACCCAACAAAACAAACCCCAAATTCTTTGGATACATGGCGAGAGCTAATCAGGAGTGGAGCGCAAATTGATAACACCAAAATTATGGTTTTAAATGTTTATTCAGTTTGAACAACTTGAAGTGTCTTGAGGTTAGTGATTGCGTACTGTGGTTAACAATTTCTGGTGTTTTCGAATTAAGTTGGTACACATGCGGTTTCATAATGTTAACAATAATGATTCTAAATAATAAATAACAACGGACAATTTTACATGACTTCAACAGAGTAACAATTGGCGACAAATAATAAACAATAATACAATTAAACCATCCTGCGATACATGATGAGTGAGATTAGATCAGCTAAATACATTCCACCCTTGAGCTTTGTAGTTTACAGGAATTTACAACTGACTGATACAATGAAACATCTGAGAGGGAAACACAAGAATATCGAAACAGGGGGAGTGATCAAAGTGGAGTGCATGTAAGTCGGAGAGTGGTGGACCACAGGTAGATCCAATGGAAAGACTAAAGCGAAGCGAACAAGACAAATGTCTGTCAGTGAAGCCAGATTGTAGAGAGAGTTTACGATCGTGGGGGGGCAAAACTTGCACATCCAACGGACCAAGAGAAATGAGTTTATGACGGAATTTTCCTAGACATGGTTACGTTGATCTTTCTGGGAGGCATGTACCAACCAAGTCCAAGTTAACGGCACTTCTCTCAGGGACTATTCTTTTAGTTATTTAGTATTTTAAAGATTAGTGAAGTAAGCAATTAGTCAGGAACTCGAAAACAGTACTGCAACTTGGACTTCGTAGGTTCAAGGAATTCGTGGCAACTCCCTTTTTCTAGGCCCCTATGCACCCAAGGGAAATGGGCATGGGTATCCCCGAAAGCAGGTCCACCTAACTCCTTCTCACAGCAGCCTGCAACGCGGACCACGAACTGAACACTATTTGGTCACTCTGTTGTCTCGAAACATGTACGAACAAACAACACAATAAATCAAATATACCGTAACGCAACGTTTGGTTTGGAAGCCATTTTGACACGGATACAATGCGATGACATCAGCGGGCGCAATACGGAACGGGGTACTATATAACTACAACATGCACAAACTACACTAAAAACCGATCTTTGGCTTCCACGATGTCGAATAAGCGCTAGATGTCAGTTAACAGCGAACGACAAGAAATCGCAAGGGGCCGCAAAACAACGATAAGACACCTTTTGGAACCTCCGACATTCGGCGTGGCTTTTTGCCGCTGTTTGCCCTTTATTCGGTATATCGGTTCTTACTCAGTGTTAGTTAATTCAAGTCAACAGAGTACAAAATAGCTTTGTAACAACCGCAAGCTGCTGTCGGCCTCATAGCGAAAGACAGGTAGTTATTAACAAATTTATCTGAGTGGCAATCTAGTTAATTTGAGTTAGGGAATCACTTTGTTTTAAATTGCACGCGCGAGCCCTGTAACTAGAAGTCAACAACACATTGGAACTTTCTGAAATTGACAACAATAACTAAAAACAAATTACAACAACGACTTTAGCAAGTTATTCGGGGTACCGGTGACTCATCAGCTTGGTAATTTATGCTACTGCCAAGAAAAGAAGGGCTGAAGGCAACTGATACGAAATTCAGGGGGCTCACGGAATACTTCCAGAGACAATTGTGAACATTATTTTAAAGAAAGACTAGCATTCTTTACAAGACATGTAGGTGCAAAGTCGGAACGACTCCATTTTCAAGATGGCGAGTTTTATGACGTCCTAGCGTCCAAAATGGCGGCTAACGGTAAAATTTGAGATGGTTTTCCTTAAGGATTTCCGATATGCACATGGAATAAACGTCGGTCAATTTCCTGACCTCTCCGGACGGCGAGTCGGAAGAAAAATATAGAGCAAATGGTTACCTTATTTCCAGGAATACCATCACCACACTTGGCTTAGGTACGGACGGTGAAACCTAACTGCCTCGAACTAAACAAAACTGGAACTTCCGCGAGATGGATCTCCCTTTCGAAGTTGAACGAACGCGTACAATTCTTTTACAACAAAAGGAAGCTCAACGGTGGAGATATAATATGCGTTAACAAAATGGCGAATTTCGTGAACAAAAATGACGTGGTGTAACTTCAACGAAAGCAGAACACCCACTCCTCGCCCGTTCAAGCGTGGTTCCTCCTCCCCACCGAAACTTCCGACAGCGCCCTCTAGCGTATCCATCTCGGCCGGTAACGGTCGCTAAAGGCTAGGCTTCCAGGGCATTTGTCATACTTTGGCGGTGAACGGGTTGCAGCTCTCTTGGATGGTATTAATTTTGAATCGGGATATCTCAATACCTATATTTCCTTGACAACCTTTAAAGCTCGCCGTGCTTTAATCGCCTGTATTCGCACGCTCAGACGTGCTTTAAACGGCGATTCTGATGCAGGTATAATAAAAAATACATTAAACGCATTTGGCGTTTAATTTGGTTGCAAACAGTTTAATCGAAGTGGTATCAAAATGTCTACAAATTTGTTGAAACGCAGAATTACATAATTCATGTTTTTTTTTTTTTTTAACGGGATTCTTTGTCTGCTTGAACATTATGTTTCGTATGTACATATATAATACGAAGCAGTAAGGAAAATGTTGCGTTATTCGCACCACTGCCAAAATATATCCCTGGCAACCCTGTTGAACCTGGGAATCTGACCTATGTGTTGTATGTATGTCGAAACTAAGAAGAATATGACAGTTGGACCTTCCTTTGGCAAAGAAGTTTAAAAGCGGCCATTAATTCGAGAACATTGATAACGGCGCCCCAACCAGAGTTTGGAGCGTCTTTATAGATTTCTAGGGTAAAATTATTACATAGGTTCGTTCCCCGACTGTGTGAGAGTGAATCACTCCACCAGTCTAAATCGTGTTTCGCTGATGCGGATATGTTCATTATCGGATAATAGTTTTGAAAATATATTCGATCGCTTTGAGCGACTTAAATCGTAAAAGAGGGGCTCCTTGAGTCGATTCGTGTGAAGACACATTGTTTATAAATTGTCTAACCGGAGATCCAGCTTAAATGAGTTACTCAGAAAGTTACTTAAGCGTCCAGCAATTGGTATCGCCTCCCCTCCTCCTTCTTCATCCGAATATTTATTTGGGCCGGAAGGTAAAACCCGGTCGTTTGAGTGCAGATGGACCGGGAGTTTGGGACCGGTGTAGCCGAAGTCCTGGCTTGAAAGAAGGTAACGTCCGAAGAGGAATTTCTGAAGAAGCTAGGTGGCTTCTTTGTTTCTTGTGCGGCGTTGAAGTGCTCAGGAAAAGTTTGTCCAAAAAAGAAAAAGGAAAATGCCACTAATTTGTTTCACAGCAGGGTTCAATAATGGGACTGGAATTGAAAACTTCCCCGTTAAAGACCGACGGGACTAAGGCGATGTAGTTGGCTAAGGGTGGGTGACCGGTGATAAGATTGGATGAAGACATGATGATAGTGTCGTGACTTCTATGGGCACTTCTAGCCCTTTTGACCCAGCTGAATTAGTGCCCAGCAGCGATTCTAGATGGGGAGTTATGAAGTATTCTGGACAACAACAGAGATTGTAAGAATCCAACTCCGGATGGGGCTGGTAGGTATCGATAACAATAGAGATTGTAATAATCCAAGCACGCCCTGAACTATAGCGGTCAGAGAATAATCGGAGAATAATTAGGTTCAGGTAATCCAAATTGTTGACTCCTACCAAGGGTTGACACCGAACCAGAGAGCTGTTGTGTTTTTTTTTTATTAAGTATACAAAATACCCGAGTGCATTTCAGAAAACCGATTGACACATGTGAGCAGAGAAAAGTCCAGAAAAAAGTCCACAGGGACAAAGTATAGCACGTCACAATTCCTGAGGGGACTAGTATGGACAACAACAGAGATTGTAATAATCCAAGCACGCCATGAACTATAGCGATCAGAGAATCGACTTACTATGTTCATGGAGTCCAACTGCTGATGGGGCTGTTATGGTTCATGGAATCCAACTCCTGATGGGGCGGCTGTTTTGGACAACCACAGAGATTGTATATGCTACGCCCTGAGTTCTGAACTATAGGAATAAAGAGTACAACTATGTTCATGGAATCCAACTGCTGATGGGGCTGGTATGGTTCATGGAATCCAACTCCTGATGGGGGCGGCTGTTATGGACAACAACAGAGATTGTATATCCAAGCCGCCCTGACTCCTGAACTATAGGAAGGACTAAAGAGTACAACTATGTTCAAGGAGTCCAACTGGTCCACTGGATTGACTGGTCGACTGGAAGTACTTGGACCCAGCTGACGGGACGGGCCGGGCTATTCGATGCATGGGTTCAAAGCAAGATAGCGACGCTAGGAGAGGCGGATTCAATAATTGTAGAAATACCCGATACCTGGATTAATTACTGGCTGTTTACATTGTGTTATATAGTATCTTTTAACACAACGTTCTTTCTGTTTTGTAATAATTATGCAAAGTCCGAAAGGTAAACAATTATGTTCATGTTCAAGTAACTCACAAGGAGGAATGTCGTCGCACCGCCATTGGGTCGCAGGGCAGTGCCGACGGAATAGATAGATTCAGTGGGTACTTACTTAAGCTTTCCGGGATTTCTTTTAAAAACCGCTTGAATTTTGCTTTTCGGTTGGAAGGGTTAGTCTTGGGAACTTTCACTTTGTCCGTTTTCGGAGCACTTAAAATACGCCCGTGGTGAAGCACGAAAAATTTGCAATGAGAATATACGTGCGAGGCAGGAGCTACATGGAGTCAGCATATTGGGTAGTGGCGATAAGTGGATTTTATTTATTTTAAACAATTCGTGGTGAGCGCAAGGAAATTTGCGACTACAAGTTGTCATTGTAATTCGAGAACGGCAATACGAAATATAATTTTTATTATTAAAACAAATTCAATAGTTACATTTTTACCGTGCAACTTATAACATCTTTAAAATATGAGTGTATTTTCACCCATCCCACCATATATCTTTCGAATGCGCCTGACTCCTCAAATTTGCAGCAATTTCAGCTGAAATTTATCGTTGCCGATACGAAGATAGGACACGGGAGAACCGGATAAAGCATGTTCATCCTGTGGGTTATCTAAGTATGTTGAATTCTAGAGGGACGTTTGTAATTAATTCCCAGGATTATTACCGACATCACTCTGACAACTTACAAAGAGCCGGAAAATGAAGCTCTTTACACCGATTTTCAATAATTAATTACGTTTGGAACACTATCCCTTTAAAGTATTTGGCCAAAATGAAGTGATCAGAGTTACCGACACGGCAAAATTGAAGAGTCCTTATCTGATCGCGAAGTGGAACAAGCACTTATCGATTGTTTGGAACTTATATGTGAAAGTAAAATGGGAGCAGAAGTTAAAATGCTTTATAAAAGTTGTTATTAATTTCTTTGATATGGAGGTAGAACTTTAGGAGATTCTTCTGAGGTTTTGTAACGTGCTTCGAGGAAAGTTTTTGAGATTAAAGTAAGTACATAATCAGCAAAAGTTTTATAGGTTACCAGCACAGAAACTAGGCTGGGAGTTCACTTACAATTTATTACATTTAATCAAACGTATAAAGTTAATGTATTATTACTAAACATTTTTTGAATTGTGGAGCGCTTCTGTACTATAATCGCACAAAACCTTAAATTAAATAAATATTTTGACTGAAGAGATCCCGCTATCCCCAGAGATCAATAAAAAATCAATGTGACACAGTGCTACAGTTTTAATAATCACCATATGTACAACTATTTACACTATATACAATGCCGTTATTTACACCGCACTTGTCACTTGTCGCGATGGGGATATCAAGAGCCGAGATGTTATGGTCCGGGTTTCCGGGAGGGGGAAAGTCCGTTGGGACACTACGGGAGCGCGGACAGTTGGCTGGCTCTCGAGCAGTCAGACAACCGAAGGGTGCCGGAATTTACATGAGCAGGCGGTGGCTAGAAACCGGAAACAGCGACCGGAAGGAACACGTTTGGATATCAGTTATAACTAGGAAGGGGGAAAGGGGATAGGTGGCAGGAGCTTTTACCTTCTCAGACTGGAACAACTGCTCTGGGAAGGACACGACTCACTTCTCATCTTTCCATGAGAGCTTTATAGAGACGTCGGCCTCATGCATGAAGCGTGGCGAAGTTAGGAAGAGTCAAAGTCTTATCACTTATTGACACGGCATCTTTCTTTCCAACTAAGTGGCGGCGGCTCCGGACAACGTAGAAAGTCCGGGAGGGCGGTATCTATTTTTCTGGTTACTGGAGTGAGCGTAGTGAAATTCGGTAACTTCGTTACTAATATTTCAAATTCCAATGAAGTCGATACAGAATTAAATCCAGTTAAATTAACGGAATTAACATTATCAATTAACGTTCTGAAAACAATTAAATAATATTAAAATAACGTTAAAGAAGTTCTGCAGTAAAAAAAAATTATTCACTGATTTTTCATAATAACAATAATGATTTTTTGCAATGTGCGGGGTTGCACATTTTTCTAGAGGTGATTACGAATCCAATGAGCACACGGATACGTTTTTAAATTTGTTACTACCAAACCATTTCCATTTAAACCTCCAGTTGATTGGTTAGTCTCAGGCCACGAATTGTGCACAATTTATCTGCGATCTGACCCAAATAATGTCACTGGAACTATATTTACAATCAATAAAACTTGGAACTCTTTCATTATTTTAACATTGTTTGGATGCACAAATGCACTAAAATCGACTCAAGCTTTTTTGATGGATTGTCACGTGGAAATTGCATTTTATAGCGCCGTTGTTGTATTACAGTGAAATCAGTTTAGCCTTGTAGAAAAACCATTTTAAAAGATCTGGTTATAAGAGCACGTGCGATATGATATTATTGCTTTCTTTGTTTAGTAGAAATAACGATTTTCTTGTGGAACTTCGTAATAAAGTTAAGTTGTACAGGGTGATTATAAATAATTTTCCATCAAGTTGGCTTTGGAACGACCATTTGCCGCTCATTTTACTTAATTAGTAGGACGAAGTAACAATTTATTTAAAAACACGTTGACATATTCTCCAGAGCCAACTTGATGCAAAATCATTTATAATCACCCCGTAGAATCCGTGAAAACGTCCGTATACTTTAATTTAAGATTCTACAAAGAGAAATAATTTTTTGCAGAAGTTTGTCTTCTAGGTGTGTAGAGTTCTTATGTAAGTTTATTTAAATTGTGTGTAATTCACCTTTAAACATACTCTAACACATATTAACTAATTCTTTTTTATTAAACATAAAAATACACCACTATTTACATTTAATTTCCGCAACGTTAGCATATCGAATCGCTTCTTCCTCGTCGAGATATCTCAATAAAATTGCTTTCATTGTATTTAAATCTACTCTAAAAATGACTCCAAATTAAATCTAAATAAATTTCTCGTTTCTCCAACCAAGCCTGACAATATATTCCGGTACAAAGTAAAACCCGGAGCAGATAACCACATTTACATGATTGGTTGCCTACACTTAACACTCACTCGCAGTAACGCAATACTTATCTTTTTTTCTAGAGCTTTTTTATTCAGCGCTGGCCGTTGGGGCTCTATTGATACTCTTCACAATAATAGCAGCTTTAATCCTTATCCGTCGGCGAAGGACCAAAAATGCGGACGAGGAACACACCGCCTCAAGCATTCTCGTTTATCCTTCTCAGCAAGGCGCAGCGCCACAATTTTTGTAAGTGTAAAAATATGTGTGCAGACTCGGGTGTGTAATATTTCTTCTGTGATAGGACGAAGGAGATACATTTTAGTCTTCCACCTTTAAGAAGCACGTCTTTGGGCGACCTCGCTGAACCTGATGACTCCGATGTTGATACTGAGGCGCTGTTGGTGCCGACGGTGAGCAACCAACGATCTAACTCTTTCAGTAAGTGCTTTTGTTAAAAATCATTGTGACTAAATAGTGCTATAATTACATTACTATTTTTCATAAAAATGTTTTCAATGTATGCATTTCTCAGTTTTCATTTTATTCGGAGCAAAAAATTTTTCTGTGCTTCGCCTATTTTTATTTCACGGTTCATTGGGACAGGGTGGCGTAGCCACCATCGGGGGCCCTCTTGGGTTGGGAGACGTAGCTACTATAGGGGGCCTCCTTGGGATGGGGGGGCGTAGCTATCATCTGAACCGCCGGCGCTGTAATACTACTCTCATTCATCCGCATTCAGTTAAGTAAAACAAAGTAAACTGATGAGTGACATTTTATGTTTAAAACTGTCACTTTCGAAAAAACTCTATTTTTTTTTTGGTTTTCACAGGCTAATCTGAAGATTGCCTGAAAATTTCATCAAAATCGGTCCAGGCATTTTGGGGTCCATAGGGAACATACATACCTACACACATCGATTTTTATATAATTATTTATATAGATAGATAAGCACCTACGACTCCTTTATGGACTGTTTCTGTTTATCTATTTTGACCATCACTGACTTCTATAAAGAATCTTCTTCTCTATCTATTATGTTCATCGATGACTTATTATTTAAAGACTACCTCTCTCTGTTCAGGCTCCAACCCCTTCCACCCCAAAAGTGGGGGTTGTAACACACACCCCAAAGGGGTGGGGGTGCGGCCACGCACCATTTTTAGTTTGTAGTTTTTAGTGAGAATAAAGTAAGCTTTGAACCGAGCAACATCGTCTTACTTCTCCATGTTCAAAAACTCTTCTATTATAACTCTCTATTATAACAATCGCTGTCTCAAATAAAGACTGTCTCTTTTTATCTATTATCTTCACAACTGAGTCTGAGGAATGTCTTTAGAATCTTTATGTCTTTTAAAGGAATGTCCATCACTAACTCCTCGAAGAACTGTTTATCTTTATCTATTACGCCCACCAATGACTCCTCTAGAAAAATGTCTTACATTCATGAATTGACTCTTTTAATAAAGACTGTCTCTATCTATTATGCCCATCGCTGATTCTCTAAGGACTGTCTATCTTTATCTGTTCAAATGCTCTAAACTGACTCTTCTTATCTATTAGTTTCATCGCTGACTCCTTTAAAGACTCTCTCGTTTATTATGCCTATCGCTGACTCCTCTAAGGACTGTCTTTTTTTTGTAAAATGCTAAACTCTGATTCCTCTAGGGACCGTCTTTCTGTAACTATTATGTCCATCGCTTACTCCTTTATGGACTCTCTGTCTTGTTCTGTTATGCTGACCTAATACTCTTCTAGGGACTGTGTGTCTCTAATCTCTATCTATTATGCCCACAACAGACACTTTTTCTCAATGCCCTTCGCTGACTAACCTAAGGACCCTCTCTATTTATATATTTTATTCTGCCCATCGCTGAGTCTTCTAGGGATTGTCTTTCTCTAACTATTATGCCCACTGCTGACTCCTCTAGAGAACAGTATTTCTCTATTTATTATGTTCATTGTTGACTCCTCTAGGGACTGGCTTTCTTCATCTATTATGCCCACTGGTGACTTCTCTAGGGACCTATTTTCCACAATCTATTATGTTCATGGTTGACTGCTTTAAAGACTGTCTTTTTCTATTATGCCCGTCTCGGACTCCCTCGGGCTGTCTCTATTTTTCTTTATGCCCACCGCTGACTGCTTTATGGACCATATCTTTTTATCTACTATGCCCTCTGCTGACTCCTCTAGGGACATTTTTTCCTCTATCGATTATATTTATTGCTAACTACTTTTGCCTCTCTCTCTGTATATCGTTGACTCCTTTAGAAACGGTCTCTATCTATTTTGCTCATCGCTGATCCTTTTAAGGACTGTCTATCTTTATCTATTATGCCCGTCGCTTAATTTTTTAAGGATTATTTCTATTTATCTATGGAATGTGTCTTTTATCTATTATGAGCACTGCGTTTCTTAATTTAATCTGTCTATAGATGACTCCTTTAAAGACTGGCTTTATCGGTAATTTCTTCAAGGACTGTCTCTCTTTAACTATTATACCTACCACTGACTTCTCTATGGACTGCCTTTCTATATCTATTATGCCCATTGCTGACTCCTCTAGAGAACTGTCGTTCTCTATCCCTTTAATGCTTTGTAACGAAGTTACTAAGTGTTCCCTGTTTCCCGATACCGTGGCGACAAATACTCCGAAATAAAATACTTCCCGACACCGTATCGTGTCCGTTCTTATCCCCGATGACCAGTGAGTTAGCGCGCTTCCGATGTCCACCTTTCAAGCTCTCTTTATCGCCTCGACCCGATGCCGTTCAGTGGGGAAGGACGTCGCGCCGGTAAGCGATAAGACCTTGAGTCTCCCACTCGCCGCGCTTCGCTCCACGCATGAGGCCGACGTCATTGACTCCCCACTAAGTTGTCTATAAAAGGCGTTGCACTCCCAAGTAAACCCACCCTACCCGTTTTGCCGCCTACCCCATTTCTTACCGATATTCCCGGTTCCTGGCCGTCGTAAAATACCGAGTGCTAACTGCACAGAGGAATAGTTTGACTGAGGGGGCACTCTGCTGGCTAGCCGGCCAACTGTCTGTGCATCGGTAATATCCGGACGGCTCTCTTCCTGTCGGTACTCCCTTCCGTAACATCCCGGTCTCGTGCCACCACTGGCCGCAGCAATAATCGACGGGGCGACACACCGCGGAAACCTTCGAAGAGAACCCCGTGTCCGGATATATTTTTCCTCCCGCCAAACCTGACAGCTGACCGTACTCCGGTTTGGCTACCCGTGGTCCCGTGGACTATACCACGTAAAAAACGCGCTCAAGGTAATTCCGCCGTAGACAAGCATTATTATGCCTACCGCTGAGTCCTATAGAGAATTGTATTTCTCTGTCTATTATGTACACCGCTCACTTTTCTATTGAATGTCCTCTAGCTTTTATATCAATTTCTCACGCTGAGGAGAAGCAGTCGCTAGCTCTTTTGGTGTCAGAGGGCGTAATAGATATATTAAGGCAATCCCTAGATTTTACTAATTTACGTATTCAAGGTTTTAAAATCAAAGATGAGAAAATAGTAAATGCGCTTTGTTTTTTGAATAAAATTTATTTAAATTTTAAGTTTAAGTTAGATTTTATGTAGGAAAAGGATCGCTGGAAAGGGGCCCTAAGCCATGTAGGAGACAAAATCACTTTTTACTTGAATACCATTTAGTTTTATTTTCTGGTACTGCTGTTGCAACTGAAATTTCAGTTTATTAAATTTTACAAAAAAACTGTAACAGTTTAGGGCCCTATTCTTGAACATGTGAGTGCGTGAGTGAGTGAGTTGTGACCTCACGTCGAGTAGTCGTATATTTAATTTAAACTAAGCGCACTTCAATTACTCTAGAATCGCGCGGTATGAGACGAGCGCTTACTTTAAATTAAACACTCGACTACTCGACGTGACGTCACAACTCACTCACTCACGCACTTACATGTTCAAGAATAGGGCCCTAGTCTCTATCAATATGGTCGTCAATAATGGTAGGTGTTTTGCCTGTTGTGTCTCCCTGTAAATAATAATTAATTTTATTTGACCTAATTATTTCTTGTATGACACAAACAGGCTTAAAACTATCAAAAACACTATGGTTCCATTAACATTGGGCATAATTTTAATATGCTATATAAATTTTCTTAATTTCGGAGTTAAAACAGTTTGAATCTGAGGTACAAAAATGTAAACCTTAATATGGAGCTGTAATTTTTTTACAATATTGCAGGTTGCTACGGCCTAGGCGTAATAGAGCCGGCCCTGTACAGAAGCACCCTCGATTTGGACGAAATTCAATGGCCCGAGGGCCACATCGGCAGAATATGGTTTTCGCTTAGATACGAACCTTCGACCGAAAAGCTCCTGGTCTCTCTACTGAAAGCCAAGAATTTGCCCTCAAGAACAGTCGGAACTGTCAATAGTTGCGACCCTTTTGTACGGTGAGTGTCGTAGAGAGCGTTTCTCGTTTGTGACGACCGAACTTTCTGATGAAAGTGTAATCAGAACTCTTTGTCAGCTAAAATTTAATATATATTTTTTTTGTGTTCAAAGAAGGGTGTAATGAAATTGTCCAATTTGTAACGAGAAGTTCGCTCGTTAATCTAAAAACACAATTTGGAGCAATGAAGAAGGGGCAGTTCTTGTGGAGGTTAGGCGACAAATTCGTCTTGTGAAAATTAACATATAAATGGGCGTTTTTGTTTTTTCGGTGTGTTGTTAAGCAAAGATTGGACTCTTTATGACGTTGTTGAGAACTTTTATTAAAAGATGAACAGTGTACGGGGTTAGTTTAATATTCATGTAGTGGACGATATAAATGTAGTAATGAATTCATAAAAATTTCCATTTCAAAGTGGAGTGATGAATTGCGTCAACTGTAAAAGCTTTTTAAATTAACAAATGCAAAAATCACCTTAGAGCCGTTTTGCATGGAATATTTTTGTGGAACAAAGGTTTCCAAAAATTATAAAATAAATAATTTTGTGTCTTATGATATATATATATCGAAAAGTTGTGCCCTAAAACTGCCTTACTAACTTTGCTTAATTTTCACTCAAGGCAAGACTTTACATCCTTGTTAACAAAGAATCACTTTAACCTTGTCCTGTCTTGCCTATTGAAAGAAAATTTCCAGAACTAGGACGAAGCTCCGTCTGGTCTCGTTGTAATAAGACACGAATCACACAAATAATTAAGTAAGGTTTTTCATGTGTTGACCACAAAATGACTACAAGAAAACATCTCATGCATTCATGACAGGAACAAAGCACAATGACATTGTATTTTCGACGACAAACACCGCGACTGAATTATGAGAAAATAGAATATAAAATTTTTATTATAAGGCCGTCGTTCTCCTGTGAGCTACATCCTGGTTTGCGATGGTGCAATCCATTACTTGTCATGCTTATTTAACGAGCAATTTGTTGCTTGCACTACAGTGGTTGTTTGAGCCGGTATCTGTGAAATTTTATGATATAATACATAAAATAACTTTGTCCGCAGGAATAAAAGAAAAACAATGATATAAAGGATGTTTTAGCGATATTTAATTTGGTTAACAAAATTATTAAATTTATTCTAACATTGTCTGCGATCCTCGAACCGGAAAACATTGGTGATAAGTTTTATTTTCTCCCTCTGGCCTTACACCAACACCGTTACCATTAAATTATTACCGTTAAAAAGGAAAGATTCTCTCTCTGAAGCCGTTGGCCAGGGGTGTCCAAATGCCAGAGATAAGGTAAGGTGCTTTCCTGGATTCCTGTATTACCGAGCTGAAGGTAAACACGTGGTAGAGAGGTTAAGTAGCGAAAAATAGAGAAATAGAAGGTGATATAAAGAAAAAATTAGAGAAGATATTGAGAAAAGCGAGAAGAGGTATTAGAGAAAGGTAGGAAGAAAGAATTGGGCAGGGAAGAGGAGATATAGTCAGGAAAAAGAATAAATCGGCGAAGCCGGAAGATAACTGGGAGGCGCCACAGGAAGCGGATGAACAAAGACGATAGAAACCGCTCGCTCAGTCAGGGAAGCCTGGACTCTTACCTGGAGGAAAGGAAAAGATAGAGAAAAGGGGAGGGTGGAACAGAAAAAGTAAAAAGACGGCGAGGTCTCCTGGAGTAAAGAAAACACAGAAGACATCAGAGAAAGAGAAGGAAACGGACACAGAGATGGAGAAAAAAATATTGGAGCTGTTGCAAGAGTTGAAGGAGGAGATGAAAGAAATAAGATGAGAAAACAAGGAACTCAAGAGAGAGATAGAGAGGCAGAGAGAAGAATTTAAAGAGAAGGAGAAGAGACGGGAAGGAGAGAGAGACTGGTGGAAGGAGAGAGTGGAAAAGCTGGAAGAGAGAATGGAAATCGAAGAGAGAAGAAAGAGGAAGAACAACATCGTGATAACAGGATGGGACGGGGAAAGAAAAAGTCATGTAAAAAAAGAGGATGTAGAGAAGTTTTTGAAGGAAAATGTAGAGGATAGTAAAGTAAAAGATTGTTACAGGATTAACAAGGATCAAGTATTGGTGGAGATGGAGGGATGGGGTGAGAAGGAAAGAATAATGAAGCACAAAGGAAAATTGAGGGAGAAGAGGGAAACAAGGGGGATATACATAGACAACGACCTCACAAAGAAAGAAAGAGATGTACAGAAGAAACTAAGAAGTATGGCGAAGGAAAAAAGGGAAGAAGGGAAAGAAGTAAGAGTGGGATACAGGAAATCAATAGTGGACGGGGAGCAATGGAGATGGAATGAAAAGAGAGAGAGACTAGAGGTTTTCCAATAAGAAGAAGAAGGGGAGGAGGGAAAAAGGGGGACAACGGCAAAGTAAAAAGGACAATGAAACGGGAAAAAAGAAACAAAGAAGGAAGTAGGAGGGAAACTAAGGAAGGAAGGGGGAAATCAAAGAAGGTAACGAGAAAACAGGGGTGAGGGCACTATTTTGGAATGTAGCGGGACTAGGGAAAAAAGAAGAAGATTTTTGGGACTATGTGAAGGAGTTCCATATTGTTGGATTAACAGAAACATGGTCAGAAAGCTGGGAAAAAATAGAAAAACTGTTACCAAAGGAGTTCAAGTGGGAATGGCAAGGGGCGAGAAGGGGAAAGAAAAAAGGAAGAGAAGCGGGGGGAATAATAACAGGGGTAAAAAAAGGAATAAAAGAGAATACTAAAAAGAAGGGAGAAGAGGAAGGTCACATGGTGAGAAACGTTAAAATAGACAGTAAATGGTGGAATATAGTGACAGTGTACAGCAAAGAGATGAAAGAAACAATAAGCAAGATAGAAGAAACATTAAAAGACAACAGGGAAGAATGTCTGCTTCTGGGAGGGGATTTTAACGGGAGAATTGGGGAAAGAGGACCCAGGGATTGGGAAGAAGAGAGAGGAGAGGGAAAAAGAAAATCCAAAGACAAGAAAGAAAACGCGGAAGGGAAGAAGTTGATGGAATGGATAGAAGAAAAAGGATGGGAAGTGCTGAATGGAAATAAACAAGGGGACGAAGAAGGAGAATGGACCTACATAAGCGGTAGAGGAGAGACGGTGATAGACTACGGAATAGTAAACGAAGAAGCATGGGAAGAAGTCGAAGAATTCAGAATAGGGGAAAGAGTAGAGTCAGACCATCTGCCTATAGAGATAAGTATAGGAAGGGGGAGAGAGAAGAGAGGAGGAGAAGAAAAAATAGAGGAAAGGCGGAAGGTGATAATTAAAGTATGGGACGAGCAAGGGGTGGAAGAGTATAAGAGAAGACTGGAAAAAGCAAGATTTAAAGAACAAGAAGTAGGGAAAATGGAGAAAGAATTGGTAGAAATATTGGAAAATGCAGCGACAAAAAGAGAAATAACAGTAAGAGGTGGAGGAACAAAAAGAAAGAATAAATGGTGGGACAAAGAATGTGAGCAACGTAAAAAGGAAGCAATAAAAGAACTAAGAAAGTGGAGAAAGACTAAAGGGAACAGAAGTGGCTTTTTAGAAGCGAAAAGAAGATACAGAGAGACATGAAGGGGAAGAAGAGGCAGAAGAAGGAGAGAGAGGGGAGGGTGTATGCATTATTTGTAGGACTTCAAGGCGACTTTTGACAAGGTGGACAGAGAGAGGATGTTTGAGTGCCTGAGGGAGAAAGGGGTAAATGAATGGCTGGTAAGAAAGGTGGAGGAGAGATATGAGAAGACAAAAAGTAGTGAAGGTAGTGAAGGTAGGGGAGAGGGAAAGTGAATGGTTTGTGACAACAAAGGGAGTGAGGCAAGGTTGCCCGCTCAGCTCCTTGTTGTTCACGATGTATGTGGCAAATATGGACGGAATGTTAGAGAGAGCACAAGCGGGGGGGTGTGTGGTAGGTAGAAAAAAAGTGTGGAGCCTGGCGTTTGCGGATGATGTGGTAATGGTGGCAAAGAGTGAAAGAGAAATGAAGGAAATGATATAGAGTTTAGGAAAATATGTGAAGAAGAAAAGACTAGAAGTGAATGTAGAGAAAACAAAAATGCTGGTGTTCAATAAGAGAAAGAGGAAGAACGAAGAGAGTGATTGGAGGTGGGAGAGAGAAGTAATAGAACAAGTAAAAGAATTCAAATACTTGGGGTATGTGATCAATGAAAGAGCCACAGATAAGGCACATATTAGAGAACTGGCAAGAAAAGCGAACAAGGTGATAGGATGTGTATGGGGAATAGGAGAGAGAAGGTGGGGAGGCGAGTTTAAGAGGAGAATGATGGTGTTTGAAAGTCTTATTGAAAGCGTGTTGTTGTACGGAGCAGAGGTCTGGGGATGGAAAGAACAAGAGGAGATAGAGAGGATGCAAGAGAAATATCTGAGGTGGGTGCTAGGGGTGGAGAGAGAAACGCCAGGGTAGATAGTGAGAGAAGAATGCAAGAGGAATAGGTTGAGAGTGAAAGCGGGAAAAAGAGCGGTCAAGTTCGAAGACAGGATGGAAGGGAGGAAAGAATGTAGGATTCTAAAGGAGTGCTGGAGAGAAAAAAAGAAGAATTCAGAGGAGAATGATAGGGAGATTTACTACAGGAGGAATGGGTATGCAAACAAAGAAATAGAGAGACTGAGAGAAAGAGGCGTGTGGATGAATGTAGAACTAAGTGAAAGAGATAAGGATACGGATAGACAAGAGAGGAGAGAAAGAATTAGAGAATCCAGATACAACGAAAAGTACGGAAGATGCATGATCGAGGAAGTACCGAAATATTTGGGGAGGGAGAGCGAGAAAGAAAGAAAGATGATGGCGAGGTTTAGGTGCGGAGATGAAGAGAGGGAAAATAGGTATTGGGCAGAAGATGGAGGAAGAATGTGTAGAATGTGCTATGAGGAAAGAGAGACGATTGAGCATATGTGGAACGAGTGAAGTGAGATGAAACAAAGAGAGAGGAAAGAAAGAGAGGAAATACTGAATGTAGATGGAAGGGAAATTAAATGGATGAAAGAGGTATGGAAGAGGAGGGAGAAGGGAGAAGAGGAAAGGGGAGGGGAGAAGAAATAGAGAATTTTATTTAGTTTTTTTTATTATTATAATTGTTAAGTTTACTTGTATATGTATAGCAATCAGAAAGCCCGTAGGGCAAATAAAGATTTATTTATTTATTTATGTAGGTAAGGTGCTTTCGGGCTTAGAACTGGTTTAGTGCGAAGAACGTGGTCGGCTGTGACAAGGGGGGATGGCCGGGGGTGGTCGTAGCGACTCCGGGGTAGACTCATTCGCGGCGCCTTAATTTTCTGATTACGATAGTGAACGAATTATCCTGCTTCGATTCCGGAAACTATTGTTTTCCTCGATGTTAACGACCGATCGTGACGGCAAACGTTGCGGGATGTGTACTATTTCTTGGAAAATTCAGTAACTTCGTTACAAACTTCTCAGCAGGTGCTTGTCTCTTGGTCAAGGCCTCTCACGGACGGCCGCGATCTTGTCCGGATCTTTTTGTATCATATGGCTCAGGAACTTGCCTTGTGTCTAGAACAACCGGCATTTTTTGAGGTTGAGCTGAATGTTGGCATTCCGCAGATGGCTGAAGATCTCCAAATTTTTTGGATGTTCTTTCAACCACCATGACGTCATCGAGGTACCTCCAAGTCAGCCCTCACAGAAGCAGTTCCATCAATCTTCCAAAGTCCAAATGGTATGACCGCTTCCAGTCTTCTCTTTGTCGTCGGGGTGGATCTCAACTTGCCAATAGCCGGTCTTCAAATCCAGGGTTGAAAACCACTATGATCCTGACAACATGATGTCGTTCTTTGTAACATCGTTCAGCCGTCTGTAGTCATCATAGAAGCGAGTAGAGTCATCTTTCTTTGTTGCTAAGGCAACTGGTGACGACCATGGGCTTGACGAGTCTTCAATGATTCCGTCCGGTTTCATTTTATTCACCATCTGGCACATTTCCTATGTTGATTCTGTGCGACACCATGTTGGTTCTGCTGGCCTTCTCCAATTGGTGTTCGTCAGATGTTTCCTAGGAAGAGCTTCTCCACACTCGTCCGCTGAACCTCTTTTCTGTCACACTCAACAGGTTGTTCTTCGCAACGGACGATCCGTAGTCCAGGATGGTAAAGCCCGATCGCCTGCCCTTTCTGTAGTGTAACACGACTTTCGTCTAAATTCGCTACACGAATCGGAATTCGCCCGTCAGCTTCAACGAGTGTTATCGCTACCATGATCTGTCTTCTTTCTGTCACGTCCCATTCGGTGGTCATGTTGGGTTTGATGACTCTAGTCCGGCATCCCCCAAGGACTTTTTCCAACTCTGCCAGCACTATCTGTTTCGAGTTCTTCTGTACTCTCACTTCGTCGGCGGATGGTATCTCAGAATGCCGGGAATCCAAACTTCTTCATGACGTCAAGATCCAAAATGAAATTGTCCACTATCTCCGCCACAATAGTCCTGTGAACGAACTCTCCCCAACTCAAGCCTTGCCTTGTCTTCTCCTTTGACAACTTGAATTTCTGGAGATTTTTCTTTCACACCTTCTTGAATTTCCAGAACTTTCTCTTCCACAATTTTGTGAATTTCTTTCCTGGTTCTTCTTTTCCTTTTTGTCAGTGCTTTTTTAGTTGCTCTTGGTTCTTTTCTTTGTTCTTCTCGTCTCTTTTCTTGTTTATCTTTTTTTTTTCTTGTAGATGTTTCTTTTTTTCTAAATGTGTATTTTCAAGGCGTTCTAGAAAAAGGACCATTTGTTCTTGAAGAGCCTCCATGCTTTTTCTTCTTGTGCCTCTTCCCGAAGGTTGCTCTGACATGCGTCCCGGTTCTAGAACGTTCCGGAATGATGACTTAACCGCCCCTACCATTCGAGCAGGTAACCGACTTCGACCCTCGGCCGTCGTAGCATTATTATTCAATTAATTGCCTCTTTCACTACATAAACAGTGTTATATTTCAGCACTTTACAAACGATATAGTGCTGTTATCACTTTAACGACGCAAATCCATATTTATTTACGAAAAGACGAACCTCTAAACCTATTCCTTTCAACCTTTATAAAGTCTTTGTGTAAGAGCACAACACTTCGATGTAATCTTAGATTCTTTTATTGATTAGCTGTGACAAGAAACGCTTTCTCGGCGCTTTTTTCTTATAAATGCGACGAGAAAGCAAGAATTTGCACTTTTCGGTATTTGAGCTTTGCCGGAAGGAAACGGAAGTTCCGATTTGTAAACTGTTCATTTTGTGGCAATGTTGAAAAATAAAGATGATGTTGGGCACGGTTTTAAAATAGCCTGAGGTTGCAAGTCGTTTGACTAATTAACGGGAACAACAGGAAGGATTTAGGAGCGAGATGCGCAGAAATAAACATTAAAATTTAAATGACCTTTTGTAAAAAAACTAGAGCGTTACCGTTACCAGTCGATCGACATTATTGACCAGCTGACAAAAACTTTTCACCCAATTAACGTTCCGACAGGGATCATTTGGCGTTTAAATTTTCTTCTCATCCATATAAATGAGACTCGAATTGGCTTTGCATATATCCATGACGTAGAATTCATTTCATTATTGCTTAATTTAAATAAATCAAAATTCGTACTTGCGCCTCCACCATTATCATGTTACGGCTGAATTCTTTTCATGTGTATTTAGAAAATGTGCTCTTAACTCGTTGAAAGAGCGATGGTTAAACCAGACTGCCAACTTTTGCTTTCTTAATAAAACCCTGCCATAAATAATTCAACAGGTTAAATTTACACAAATGAGTCCTTCTTCGGATGTAAATCTTCGTGGCTCTCTTAAATATTTATCACAACTACAGCTCATCTCGTCCCTGTATTTTCCTTTTCAGCTTGCACTTAATGCCCGACGAACGCCGTTACCTGCAATCCAAACAAAGGAAGAAAACCTGCAACCCTTACTTTGACGAAACTCTGGTCTTCCAAGTAAGTACCGCAGCACGTCTTTATCGCAGTTTGTAAATTACGTAGGTCTACAAAGTCTAAATTTAAGCAGATTACGATGCGCGCATACGACGGAATACCAACGAAGGGGTTTTGCACGACCACGATAATTATGTTAAATTGGTGATCTTAGCGTGTTTCACATTAAGTGGGCACTCAAAGTCAATTCATTATTCGATTCCTTATAATCCATACTTAATACTTAAAGATGGTTTTATTTTACAAAGTAATAACAACAAAAGTTTAATGCTATTGACAGAAAGTAAAAATGAAAACTGAAACCGAATCTCCTTATTCTACGTGTCCACCAATGTTGGAACATTTTTCCACTCGCCTTCGAAATCCGCGGTGTACATTCTGGAGAATAATTCCGAATAATAAAATTTCAACATTGTGTTGTAAATCTATGTTGTATATTATATTTTGCTTAAGATATCCCCACAAAAAGAAATCTAAGGGGGTGAGATCAGGCGATCTTGCGAACTTAATGATTTCTAGAATTGATTTAACGGACCCAGTCGTGTTTTGAAATGAATTTAGATTTAATGCAGAAACCTTGTCCTGACTTAAGATTTGACTGATTTTAGTGAAGGTTGTCGCCAGTCAGGTATAAGGGTTTGTGATCCTTTGAGTTTTCCCAACTGGCCGAGAGTCGCTGCAAATATATATTTCTGAACAGAGAGTTAATAGAAAAATCACCGCATGATAGTTAAGATAGCTACAATAATTATAAATTTCCCTTCCAAATAAGTTATGTACAATATTTTTTGTAACGAATCAAGCCCGAAAAGAAATCAAAAATAAATGTTTTAAAATAATTTTGAATTTTGCACATTTAAAAGTTCGTTGAATGTGGCAAGCCATTTCGTGAATTCGGCCTTACTGTCACTTCCTGTATTCGTTGCACTGACCAACACCCACCCTATGACGCAAATGTCCGTCCTAGACGTGGAAAGTAAAAAGCACCCCCCTGCGGGAAATGCAAAAGGAAAATAGGTATCTATAAGCAATGAGTACAAAAATAACTATTTTAGTTTTCACACGGATTCGCACCGTGCCTTATCTTACTTTTTTTTTTCAGAAATTGCTTCAATCCCTTTTTGGCGTCCTGTTATCACAATATTGTTCTTCCTCCTTCTTTTTTCTTTAAACTCTTGTTTATCTCTCTTCATCCCATCTCTTCTCTTTCTCCTTAAACTTTTCTCTTTGCTTTTCAATCTTTTTCTTAATTTCTTCGTACTCTCTTTTTATCTCCTTCATTTCTTCCTTTAGTTCACTTTTTATTTGTTCTAATTTATTTATGATTCTTTCCATTTTACTGTCACTTTTTTTATCTGCTTCTGGCGATTTCGCTGTTATTTTACTAAATTTAAATATATTCTCTTCTTCCTCTTCTTGCCTTCCTGTTCCGCCCTCCTCTGTTCGTTTCTTTCAGGAATGCAGCTAAACTTGCCTGGCTAAACGACCGGTTTCTACGTTATTTGTTCATAAGCTTTTTCTAATACCTCATAGATAAAAATATTGACTCATCTTCTTCCCTATGATTTTTCCTTTCTTTCTCCAACCTGTTTACCTTCTTCCTACCTTTCGTTATTTTCTTCTCCTTCTTTGCTGTTTTTTTTTAATTTTGTCTGCCCTGTCCTCTATATTTACTCATCTGCACCACATGTTGCTGCCTCAGTCGGTAATACAGGAAAGTTCTCAGATTACCTGTAATAAATATGCTAAATATTTGTCACAAGTTTACGGATTAATGAAAATTAAAGCCATAAAGCAATGCGTAATGTTGGTTTGCTTTTGGTACCTTCACAGAAAACATTAAAATAAATATAGTCAGTGACATTACAGTGTTACACCCAGAAGGAATAATTTTTTGGGCGTGATTTTTTGGCAATGTGTTAAGTTTACATCAAGAATGAAACGATAAGATTTGCAAGAAATTTCAATAACATATAATACGAAAAAAATCAATAATGTGTTTAGCGACCCCGTAGCTGAATATACGCTTCTGTACACTTCTAGGCATCTACAAAATGAGATGGTCGATGTCTGCTTGTGGCACTTCGTTCCAAGCAACTTGAGGTTGATCTACTTGATGGTAGAATGGAATATAGGGTGTCCCATTTGAAAAAAAAAGTTATTGTACTTTTTGCGAAACCATACACCCTGTATAGAAATATGCATTTAGATGATTTTTAATCAGTGTGTGTTAAAGTTTGGGTCTATAAAAAATTATTTACAAAAAAATATTCAGTTATCTTTGTTGGAATGGTCTCTGCATTTTTTTAAAAAAAGGACTAATATTGACATAAAATAAAATTGTTCATAACTCAAGAACCATCTATAATAAATCTATGGTACCTTATATCTTTTTTGCTCAGCATTAATTAATCTCTTAATTCACCAACTAATATACAGGACATTCCATTAAAAAAAACATAACTTTAGTATATTACTAATATTACACTCTGTATATGATTTCTAATAATTTTAAATTGTGATGGTATCGTGTGGCTATCATCCCCCGAAAACGTCGTTTTGATATCTTTCAAAATAAGGGCGTAAATGATGGTCCACACACCTCTGGGACACCCGGTATAAATATACTTATTTTCCAACGTCATTTATGAGCTTTATGAGGTTGATAGGCAAAATTTCATGAAATCAATTTTATGCAGAGTTCGATTCGTCGTTTTTTCGTCTAATTTGCTTGTAGTATTAACACGGCAGGCAATTTCGGGATAGGACAAACCAACTTATCGAAAGGCAATAATTCTACACCTGTTAAAATCACTAAGATGGTAATATTGTTGATCTCTTCGGACTCGACCAATTTTATGCAGAATTACTGGGGAACATAAGTTCTATTACATTTTCTCGTCGGAGTTATCGTTTACGAGAAAAATGCAGAAAAACTTCATGGGGTCACGCGCGTGGGCGCTTTTTTGAGCAAAAGGGGATGAAGCTCCCCCCGGGGGTCCCTGTTGGTAGTTCATAACCAAAACTTTATAAATTAGTTCTTCTATTGGGCGTTTTTTCGTCTAATTTTCTTGGACTGTATCTATAAACGGCTCGGCCGATTTGCCTGATTTCTTTTTTGTTGTACATGTTCATAATTATCAGGACAAAATTTTTGGAAAATCTACCGAAAAATTGGAAAATTCGGGAAAAACTGAAAGTGCTTTTTCTACGGGATTTTGGTATAAACTCAAGACCATAACTCACGATTCGAATGATGGATGATATATAAATGAATGATGATATATAAATCTTTTTGTAATGGGTGGTAATATTTAGACCTCGAGTCCTATTTGGCTTTTCAACTTAACTTGTAAATTGGAATGGCAAATAGCTGCAAAAATATTGTCGCTGGAATAAAGTTTCTCGAAAAATTGCCACTAAAATAATTGTCCTATTGGTTATTTATTTTGAAATTGAAACATCTCATAGGTTGACAAAAACACAAGTTAAATTGTCAGTAGTAATAGCAGGAGAGGTCAATATATTGCCGACAATAATTTTTGCGATTCAGATACGAGTATCTGTTGCGACGAAAATAATGACGAGTGCTTGTCAATCTCAAGAGCAAAAATTGGCGGCAATATTTAGACCTCGAGTCCTATTTGGCTTGACAATTTAACTTGTAAATTGTAATGGCAAATAGTTACAGAAAAATTGTCATATACAATATCCTAAGAGTCAAGCATATTATCGAAAATTTTCCCGACCTGTCTGCCACAAATGTTTGTTGCACCGAAAACTTTTTCAGGGGCAACAAACACGCGTGCAGACAGGGAGGGAAGATTTTAAACAATATGCCTGACCGAGGGATATTTGTTCAGACCATCGCTCGAACAACATTAACAAAAAATTGAAACGTCGAGATCTCATAAATCATGTCATGAGTTGGTTGTCAAGGTGGTCGACAATTTCCCAAGGGAGATTTTCGCCAAGCGGGAAATTGTCGCGAAATTCAAATTTGATTGGTCGATTTCAAAAAAACCTGACGTTTAGATTGGTCCGACATATCAGTTTGACAGGTGAGGGCGATTGTCACTGGAATAAAGCTTGTCGAAAAATTGCCACTAAAATAATAATAATTGTCCTATTGGTTGTTTATTTTGAAACTGAAACATCTCATTGGTTGAAAAAAAAAAAGTTTAATTGTCAGGAAAATAAAATTCGAAACAATTACAATAGAATGTCCAAATATTTGGACAAACTGCATTTTTTTTATACAGTCTCGATTATAACTGAGGATAGGAACGGCATATTTGGTTGATTCTTTTTTGTTCTGCTCGTTATGTTCCCGAGATGGAAATAACTTAATTGAATTGAAAAAAATCGGGAAGTTCTGGAGAAAAATCCGGAAAAACGCATCACAGCCTAAATTTAAAAAAAAATCGTTTTTGTTCTTACTTTTGTGTTCAAAAAATCATCAGATCATTCCGTCAAAAAAAAAAAAAATTGGCAGGACAACGTCTGTCGGGTCAACTTGTAAAATAATAATTATACAGTTCGCACCAACAGTAAAGATGTATTGTATGTATTGCTTATGAAATTCGTAATTCAGATATATGGTCGTTATGAACTTGGACCTACAGTTTCTGATGCCGATTTTTAAACTTCGGCTTTACTCCGATAAGATTTTGCCCGTTGATCCGCGGCCAAAATCCTGGACCATGTCATACAAAGTATTTGATAAGTGCGTATTATTATTTGATAAATGAAATGTTTCTAAAAACATAAAAATTACGTCGCTTTCAGACTTGTAAAGGTCTTATAAGATTTAAAGAAAAAATTAGATCCAGTGTTTAATTTCTGAGTTAAGAACTTCATAACTGATACAAATATGACAAAAAAATGGCGAATTTTCATTAAAAAATAATATCAATGACGTCATTGATGCAAAGAGTGTGGGTAACACAAAAAATGAAAAAAATTGCTTGAGCTTTATTGAATTTATTCCTTATTTTTGGTGCACACTGTATATAGGTAACAAGAATAAAAATTATAATACAGGCTGTCCCAACTAAAATGTGTACCCCCCAACAATTCCAATTTCAGAAGACTCAGAATGTATTACATTTATTATTTACATTTATTCCGATTAAACCTTCTTAATTATTAAAATGTGCGGTTCACAAAGTAACAATTAAGAGTATATTTTATGTAGATTTGGAAACTAAAAAATTTATCCTTTTTTGTAGAAACAAATAAATAAAATTAAAATTCAAATATATTCAAGTCGAACTCCACAAACTTTAATAAATTACAATGGGAACATGTAATTAAAAAAAAAGTCATAATTTGAAATATTCTTTAAGGGCTGATGATGGCAGTAGTGTTCTGCCGAAACATGTTCCCATTGTAATTTATTAATGTTTGTGGAGTTCGACTTGAATATATTTGAATTTTAATTTAAATTTACTCCACTTGGATTCATCGACATTCTTCTGGTTTAAATAAATAAAACTAGGTTTGAATAGAGAATTCAATAAGCTTTAAAATGGTGTATCACACGACCCCCCATGCGATTTGAATTTTTTAAAGGGCTGGTTCTCCTAAAAGGGTGAGATATAAGAGTGGAACATTTGGTACAATTTGGTCCCCTTTGATAACAAAATTGACCTGTTCTGAGTCTTTCGAAAGTATAATTGTTGGGGGGGGGTACAAATTTTAGTTGGCACACTGAATATTATGATTCAAGCGCTACGACTTTCCGAATACGGCGAGCGTTGCTGGAACCGGTTCTGCAGTTTAAGCTTTAGAACCTTCACCCGTCTTAGGTTCTTCGCGGGGCGGTAAACTACAAAGGAAAATTTTCAAAATCGTTTTCCGGTGGCACCGTTTGTGGTATTAAAATTCTGAAAACACAACATTTTTTTGATATTTACAGGACATAAAAATGTATACCTCAGATTTAAGAAAAAATGCAAAGTTAAGCAAAAAACAAAAAAAAGTTTTTTTTTTTTTTTTTTGTAAATGTTTCATTATAGCGTGAAGTATACATATTTACTTGGTCCAATGATGTTTTTATTTTTAGAATTGAACAATTAGTTCCACTTTAAATGCGGGAATTCTTTCAGCGCCATCTCGCGTGCCGTATACACACTATTTTATCGTCACCTTTAGCCTTAAGTAAATTCTAGACTCCATTTCTTCTTGCTGTGACTCTCATAGAATTTCTTCTTCTAAACTTCTTCACTTATAACTTAAGCACATGGATGTATGTTTCGTCCATAAGATATCGGTCCAAACTCCATTTTAGATAAATTGGCGAATGTGGGTTTTATCTAGATCTTAGATCTCACTTTTTTCGCATTATGACGATTACGATTTTTAAAATGAATTTGTTATTACTTTAAAAAAATTAAATATTTTACCCATCTCAATCACAAGTCATTGCAATACTGATTTTGTGACACTCTTGTTAACAAACATATCTTCCATCTTCTATAAAGGCGAATTTATTTTAGGTATTTTAATCTGATATTATTAGCCATTAACTTTTTTTTTTCATGTAGAAACCGCTAAAGAATTTTGGTTTTGATACTAAATTTTATTTCAAAAACACAACGTCACAACGAAGATGAATTATTGAGATAAAATCGCAATTTATTTTAAAATGAGTTCTATTTAATTCACATTTAACCAGTACGTAGAAGCAATGAATCTGATGAATAATTTTGTAAGTCAATGAGGTCGTGAATAAAATTCACTCTAATCCCTTAGGTATCCCAAAAAGACATGTCGGATCACATACTCAAGCTCACCGTCATCGACGGAAGTCGAACCAAGAGACGATCAGAAATCGGACATGTCACGTTTCCTCTCAAGGATTTAGAGATTGGCGATGGGACGGAGCAGCAACTTTTCAAATTAGACCTGGAGAAGGTGCGTCTCTTCGCCTTGCGGGGGACGGCTGGTTAATAATTTGTTATTATTTTAGGAGCCGCAAGAGATCAAGTCGAACTTGGGGGAATTGTTGCTGTCGCTCGTCTACAACGAAAACTTGAGTCGGCTGACGGCTACTGTTATAGAAGCGAGAGGCCTAAAGGTAAGTTTGGTAGCGACGCGGAACAGAGAGTAACAAATACGTTTACTTTGCTCTAAACGAGTTTGTAAGAATACAAGAAATGTTTCGGGAAGTAGTGAAGTCCGTATTTCATGCTGATAATTCTTGAAAGGCTTTGTTGGCATTTAAAAGAACTGTCTCCATTTAAGTTCCGTTTGAATATTAAACGGTAAAAGGATGAACTTTGTACAGATTCGATTCTCGTTCCAATTTTGACACGAGAACGCATTTGTGAGCTTGGACATGATGTTGATTCAGTCTAATGAAGGATGTTTATTTTAGGGGTGATATATGGCACCTGATGATTTGTAGGTTTATTTCCACCATTTTCCCTCAAAATGTTCCATGACCCATTTTCCTCTTATTCCCTCAATTATTCATAGTGCCGTAAAAAGCAATCGGAAATCTGACAACAATGAACACAGACATAAATATAAATTATTGTGTTGCCATTGTATTCCGTGCTGAATTCCTGTCAGAAATGCTTACCGTTCGCACGTTTTTATACCTACAAATGGCCTAAAACACTTTATTATGTACATTTTAAACTTGATAATAGTGATAAGTAACCATATTCGATACAACATTAATGTTTTAATAAACGAAACCATTTTTTAAAACTGACACTGGTACAAATTCAATGGTACACACAAATAGTGATTGACAAGAATGTGTTAATACTTCCTGAGCTTTCAAACCAGATTCATTCATGTTTCGGTGACATTTTATCAATAAAAAAATTTGCACAGTCACGGTTCCATTCCCTTGTTAATCCCTTGTGTTGTATCAGGATTAAAGAAAAACAATTACAGTATTTCCGCAATGTAATTTCCTGTTGTTACGGAGGTGAGTATAAGCTCGACAGTTTATGGTGGCGTGTTTTTTTCCAACTTGAAAGTGAGTTGTATTTCCTGTTCCTATAGAAAATTTAGCAGGAAGCTTTGAATGATGGAACGAATTTAAACTTCATGTAAAAGTATTAAATTGTTAATATAGGTAGTTGAAAATTAATAACTGTCTGACAATCCCATCCAAAAATATGCAAGAAGCAAGCAGGAAGTAACTAGAAATATAATAATTATTATAATAAACCAGAACTCAATTGTAACGCTAGCTTGTTGGTTCCATTGTTTTTCTAGTATAAGCTTCCAAATTTTTTCCAGTTTGTCATTAATTTGATAGTAAATTCAAACAATTTTATTTTATTATTGCCGCTAATTGGATTACAAAAATTAATAGTGTGTCATCAAAGAATAATGTAGCGTTTACGGGTTCACAAAACTATTTATTTGAACGAACTATGTACAATTTATTTAAACACTAGATTACTTACAGATCACAGTTATAACGGCACAATTATTTATTTTAACAGTTCGCACGAGTCACACGGATTATGTCGCTCAGTAGCTTTGACATCGACTCGACTAGACTAGTCGGACGGCCTCTCTCGCATTGTATTTAAAGAGCGAAGCGGCTTTCTAGATTCGCCTAGAATTGCGGTCGCGATCCTCCTCGAGTCTACGATGAAGTCATCACGCCGCGAATCTTCCAGAACGTCACAGTAACTTCATTAAAACTCAACTTACCAAATGAACAAAAATACTTTATTAAATTTGAATCGGTAGTTGGGTTTGAGTTTGAGCCTACAGATGGGCTTGAATTTGAACTTATGCTTTCTGAATCTTCTGACCTGCAAGACTAAAACAACCAATATAGAATTAATAAACTGTCGTGTTTTCTTTTTACTTACATATTCAATATTGTTGTGTCAAAACATGCGTGACCCTCAGGGCAGGATGCGGCGAAATTATTACAGCCACTTGATTTACATGCTCCAATCTTTGAGGTGGGAGTCTAAACCCAATTATTAGTCCTCCTGGAAACAATGGAAATGGTGTCAACGATATTATTCGATTACAGGCTTCGACTCGACATCTCATTGCATTTGCATTGATATAAAAAATTGCCGAGAAACGAAGGCATTTTTCTTTGCTCACGAAGACTGATTTGAAACTTGAAAGTTTTCAACTAAGCGAATTGCTACCCCATACTTCTTAACTTGTCTGTGACAAAAAGATGCAAAAAATTTGGGTGATGTCAATCTCCCGCAATAGAAAATTTATATTGTTATAATATCCCAGCTTGTTCCTTGAATTATGGATATCTTAATAAACAGAAAACACAAAGATTAATTACATTAATTCTAATCCTAGAAAAGAGAGAAGAAATTCCAATTTTCAAACACTTCAATGCCAATGTCTGATGTCAACCACAAAACAACTATAACTTTAATAAGGTGAAGTGAGATACAATTTTGTATGTTGGTTGTGAGATGCTGTAACCTCCTGCAGAATAGTGTAACTAAAGTGTCTCGGTGTGATTTGCTTTCATATATTACAGGGTCCAGCTGCTTTTAGGGACCAAGGGAAAACCCAGTTAATTAAAGATTGTTTTCTGTGTTATTCCGTACGTTCAAACTACATATTGGCCTGGGTGACCATATTTTTTTGCAATAGAGTCCAACGTCCCACATCTGTTTGTACCCGCAATAAAACTAAGTAATAGGTACCTCATTTATTTTAAACGTTGTTGAGCTTATCCTTTTTCGCTTGGTGCGTAGTATTTACTGAATAAAGAAATTTCGATAAATATAAAATAACAATATTTATGGTGGAGTAAAGAAATGTATTATAAAAATATCATATTCTGAGAATATAATTTCCCAAAAATCAACAATATAAATATATTCCCATCAACAGCTGTTGCTGTTGTTCCCTCTGCCAGCCACTTGGAGTTGACACCTTGACAGCGAAGTATTATAGGTTAGGATTGTCTTGGGATTGCCAAGTCCAACGATGTCTCACCAGTAGATACGTTGCAAAGCAAAATGCAGCCAATTATGCAAGTAGAAGGAAGACTTATTTAGGAAATCCACAAAATAAATAAAATAAGCGGTAATAATTTTTTATCATCATGATAATGACTAGCGGAATATAGAAAAACAATAAACAATGTTTAATTTTCTGTTCTTCTGGAATATTCAGTATTGTTCCGCAACCAAAGCTGCATGGCTGCAACCCAAACGCAACGTCTGACGTCACTTTTGGGTTGAGATGTTGGGTTCGCCCATCACTGTGCATTCTAGTCCTTTCACCGTATCTATTAGTAAGACATCGTTGGCCAAGTCTGCCAATATTAAAAAAATTAATTATACTATTGTTAGTAGAATTATTATAACACCGTTTTTGTCTATTATGACACTCAAAACCGTATCGTAATAGCCTCAGTACGAACGCAAAGTAGAAAAAATCTATATAAAAACCAAAATTAAAATTAAATCAAAATCTATACAATACAAAATGGTTGTTGGCTTTTACAATATGACGTCATCATCATTTTTTTTAAATGTCAACCCTCAACTTTTTTTTTGGTTTTGGTAGACTTTTTACTCCCTAAATGGTGAGCTAAAAAATTAATACTCTCAAGCAGTTAGTATTATTATCATAATTTTTATTCCTAATTATTTGTAAGATACTGTTATTATTGTTATATTTGTTTCCACTTTGTTCCGTTTCAATTTTTTATTATTCCGTAATCCTTTTTTTATGTTCTTTTTTTTTCTTCTTTATTATCAGTTTCCTTTCTTTATCAAGTCTTAATTCTTCTTTGTTTTAAATTGTTGTTAAAATATAGGGAGGATCCCTGCACGGTAAGCCTCGATTTCTTCTTCTTCAAATTATTTCAGGTGCTATGCAATTTTCAAAAAACATTTTTAATTTCTTGCCAAAGAATTTCATTTCTATAAATTTGATAATTTTTCGCCTGAATATACAACGAAAAAACAAACATTTTTTCGACAAATTGCTAATTGTCCTTGAATCTGAAAATTTACATAATCCGTTTACAATACAATTAAGGTATTTTCAAAAAAAGAAAATTATGCAAAGTATCAATTTTTTACTCTTGTTGAATAGAGAATTGAAAAATGTATTTAAAACCCAAAAAAAAAAAAAATTGGGGGTTGCCATTTAAAAAAATTGATGACGGTGTCATAGTTCAAAAACAGATGGCAATTTAAAAACAAAAATCGACCTGTTCGAACGTTTTTTCTAAAAACAGCATATAACTAAATTATTAATTTTGTACGGAGCTCTGCATGTGAAATAATTAAAAAACCCGAAATTTGTGTAACTCCATTCTGAGTTTTACAAACAGGAGAAGCAAAAAACTGTTTTCTTTCGCGTTAATCAAAACTTCGATACGAATATAGTGATAATGAAAGTTTTGAAATATATTGACTCACAACGCGAAGAAAACTTAGAATGGAGTTACACAAATTTCGGGTTTTAACGACGATATAAAACTTTTTCTGTTATTAATCCCAATCTTTGAACAGTAATTTAAAGAAGCTGAATCTGCCATATTCGCAGCGGCGTCGGCCAGTTGGGGAAACGCAAAGGGCCATAAACCCTTGTACCTGATTAGCGACACTCCGGCCTGCACAATCTTTTTCCAAACGAGTCTAAATCCAACCAGCCAAGAGAGCACATTCAAATCTTAAATCACTTATATGACTTGAGTACGAAGGCGCTGAACGGACATGAATGGAAAATAACTGTAATCGTTTTTTTTTCTAGCAATTCCGACTTTTTTCTAACAATTCCGACTTTTTTCTGGCAATTCCGACTTTTTCTGGCAATTTTGACTTTTTTCTGGCAATTCCGACTTTTTTCTGGCAATTCTGACTTTATCTGGCAATTTGAACTTCAGTGGATCACTGAAATTGATGGCTGGCGCTACGCGCTCGACCCCTCAAAAAACATACTTAAGAAAGGTCATATTTCCTTGTACGTGAAACTGGGGCCTCGAGTTTCACGTACAGGGAAATATGACCTTCTTGTAGAATGTTTCTTTAAGTGGTCGAGCGCGTAGCGCGAGGCACCAATTTCAATGATCCACAGAAAAATAAATTTTTACAGAGGGTAACTTCCGTGGATCAGTGAAATTGGTGCTTCGTGCTATGCGTTCGACCACTATAGACATTCTGTCTGTTGGAAATAAACTTCTATTGTTTTTTTTTTTCGTATTGACCAGAATGAGCTCCCCGTGATTCCGACCTTCACGAGGTTCCTTTCCTTGCTGGTCAGGTGCTGTTCGTACATCATAGCCACTCCTTAAAACCATGAGGTCAGTAGCTATGAATCCCATAAATCATGTGCCCTGAGCAGACCCAACGACCCCAAGATGACTGCTTTCTGCATTCCAGCAGCAAGGGTCTCTGCCGGTTTACGGCAGGCAGGAATGATTTTCAGATTGGACAAACTTCTATTATTACTATTCTATTAATATTATTATTAAAGAAACATACTCCAAGAAGGTCATATTTCCCTGCTGTACGTGATAGTCAAAATGTAGACAATATTTCATCTTTTAAGTTTGGACAACAAAACAGCATCATTGTCCTATCCTGTCGGAATTGCCAGAAAAAAAGTCATAATTGCCAGAAAAACTCAGAATTGCCAGAAAAAAGTCGGAATTGCCAGAAAAAAGTCGGAATTGCCAGAAAAAAGTCAGAATTGCCAGTCCGTTAAGTTCGCGAGTGCTTTTATACAATCAAATCAACGGTCCTTCGAGCAACCCTACTTCCAAATCGACTCGACCTTCAGGCCTTTCTCAAACAAACTAACCCAATTTATATCAACATTTGCCATAATGGTACAGAAATATTACATCATTCAAATTAATTCGTGTGTTTTCTCATTCGAACGTGAACGAATACAAAAAAAAAAAATGTTTTGACAGCGCACTTGTATCGATTATTACATGCCAAGAGTTGTAAGAAGCATTTTACACACGACTGGAAAATGTTACCCACGAAGCGCCTTAGCTTAAATTTATGAAAATACACCTATAACACTCGTTGTAACTAAATTTACTAATTTTTTTATATTCTTTAAGGGCTGATGATGGCAGAAGTGTTCTGCCGAAACATGTTCCATTAGTAATTTTACAGTTATTAAAGTTTGTGGAGTTCGACTTAGATATATTTAAATTTTAATTTAAATTTACTCCACCTGGATTTAAGAACATTCTTCTGGTTTTTAAATTTACTTCAATGACTAAATGTCATTAATACAATTTTTACCTCCAAGTATTAGTTTGATTAGCTTTATACAAAGTACGAGTTCGATATACTAAGTTTCAGTTTGATTAAATTTTCTAATTACTTACTCAACGTTTAACACTTTCTCAAAGAAAAATTCTATGAAACTGCGACAGAGTGATAGTTCATCCAAGTTTTCCTTTGTTAACTTTTAATGAAATGTATCAAGTTTTAATTGTTGGTTTGATGGTAACTTTCTTAATTGATTTGAAATGTAAATACGATTTAGTTGCTAATAGTGAGAATGTTTATCCAGAATAGACATTGCAGTCGACTTTATTTGTTTCAATACATTAACAAAAAATATACCTTGTGTCGTCCAAATCAATCCATTAATTTGTTTTTTAAGAATAGTTCAATACAGGACAAGTGACTTGGGGTTATAGTTTGCAACAACCCTTTTTGTTTTTTGTGAATATTGCAGGATACATTTTTAACATAAATAAATTTTTTGTGACTTTATCTCAAAACTACAGTGTAATCAACTGAATTACGCTACCATTTTTACTTTTTGATTAGCAAAATTTACAGGCATCAAATGAACTTTGAACGAATTTAGTAGCTAATTTATAAATTTTCTGTATCATTTATCAATATCATATTTTCAATGAATTGCTTGATGTTATAATAGATAGGGATTGAATAGTGCACATATATGTAAAATTTAAATATTATTTAGATTTTTTTATACCATTAGAAAAAGCATTGAACTGTCTCAAGTTCGCTCACAAGAATGATTTTCATCGGTGCATCCTGTAATTAATTTTCTTTATAAAAATCTCTACTTTGTACAAATTGCAATATATTTGTAGCTTTGACCTTTCTCTCCAGTTAATTATCTTTTCTGTAGACAGGACTTTGAGAAAAACTTCTAAATTAACTGCCACTAATCTTGCTAAAATGATGAAACAGCACCTTTGGATTATTAGGTTACGCTTCTTAGATGCAATTTCATACATTTATTAATTTTGCATTAAAGTGTTAATTTTAATGATTCACCAACAACATTAAATGTCAATCAATTTACAAAATGACCTATTTTTCCCTCTTCTTGATTAATAAAAAAAATTATTTAGTGTATGAATGACACGCCAGGGATCCTTAAGTTTCTTTTTAAATAAACATAATTTAGGTTGAAAAATAAAATATCTTTAATTTTAAAGCAGCAAATTAAACAATAACTTTGTAGGCACAAATTAGTGCAAAATGAAAATCTTTTTCTACAAAACTACTTCTTCTTTCTACATCCTACCCGTGCCTGCATAACGGCTAGCAAACGTCGAGGCATACTTACTGTAAACTAGCTGACCCGACAGACGTTGTCCTACCCAAATTTCCATAAATTTGTTTTTGAACACATCATCGTGATCGTTGGTACCATCGGGGATCGTTTCTTCATCGGAATTCGCGCAAAAATACCTGGTGTATGTCGAATTGTTCTGGCAGCGTTGTCCACGTGCACGAAGTTCTCCTGGTACTAATTCCCGGATTTTGTTCTACGCACTCGAGAATTTGCTCTTCCGCCTGAAGGACACGATCGGTGCGATTGCGACCTCGATCTTGACGTTGAGGAGATGTGTGATTTTGCCATTTTCACCACCACTAATAACGCACGCACGATTACAAACGATCAAAACTAAGGTCGATAGTTTCAACAACGATTATGTTTTTTTGTCTACTATTTATCAATTCAGAGAAGAATCGCAAAAACTCCTTGTTTTCATTGCACCGAATTATGTTCAATTCCATGGGCGTACGTCGATTTTATATTCTCGATATTTTTTCGGTTTCACCCTCTAAATGCTAAAAGGTATCGGCAATAAATTTTGCTGCAACTCCATCATGATGAACTGCAGGAAGGGTACTTTCAACAGGATGGAGCAACACCACACTGTACCAGTGAAACCTTGGCCATGTGACAAGCATTTTATGGAGATCGAGTTATCGGCCGATTTTGCGATTTAGCTCCGTGCGATCTTTTTTTGTGGCCTCACTTCAAGAATTCAATCCATGTGACGCCTATTAATAATTTGGATGAAATCAAGCAACCGCATTACAGAAAAAAATTGAAGAAATTAATAACGCCCCACATATCTTAGAAAATGTGTTAAAATTAAAAAGACGAACAAGAAAGTGTAGTGAAGAAGCCGGCACAGAATTTAATAAACTCTCTAATGTGTGATTAAATTGAAATAAGTAGTATTACTTTTTGTGATAACTGATATCTCAATGACATTTAGAAGTGGGGTTATATCCAATTTTTAAGCTAACACATGTCTTGATGAAAACAAAAGGTTTACCCAAGTAATGATAACGGATTATTAACTGAACACCCGATAGTTATGTTTTAAACTCACGCTCAGAATTGAAATTTTGCTGAATTATAAAAATGCAAAAAACCTTTTTATCGGTAAACCAAAATTAATAATATGATGCGTTAATTTTTGGGCGTAGTGTAAAGAGGTGTTGTTCACATTCAACGACGACTGTGTGCTTTTGAAATATTAAATCTTATTAAAAATGCAAGTCTTGTCATTTTGAGTTCACCTCCCGTAAGTGTGCATTTAATTCCCTTCACGTACACCTTTTATACACGAAATAATTAAATACTTTATTTTCAAAAGCGTGTAATTTAATTAGAAAACTTTCAGCGACGTGGAGGTCTGGTCCAACTCTTCAGGAAACTAATACAATATGAAGAAACACAATTACAAGTGTTCGTTAGGAAAGTGTGTAATGGATGGGATTTATGGAGCGTCGACAAATCGTTCAAAAGTCCCCATAAGGAAGTCTGTTTGTAAACTCACTTTATATCGATTCGGCAAATTATTTATAGGGAGAAGAGCGTGTGTACTCATTCTTGGAGTTTCGTGGATTGCAAAATATTTCGCGATAGTCGTTCAACATATTTATTGCCTTTCACAAGGTATAAATCAGGAGAAAGTATTTTTTATATAGCTATAATTAAATGTTTATGTAGGTAAATTGGAGCATAGAACTAATTTTATTCATCGTAGATACCGAATTACTAATGCAATAACATTGTTGAATATGGCAAGTGTTGCAGGTGTTCACAATACCACCTACACGCGCGGTGTATTTTGTACACCACCATAAAAATTCCGCTTAAAAGCTATTTAAAATAAAGCCGCCACTGAAGTTATTTACAGTTTAATCTTAAAACTTAATTTGAGTATAAAGATTATACTAAAACGCAAAAATAAAATATATTAATTGGGGCAGAAAGTTGTTGTGTCTGCCAGGCAGCCCGATTTCATGTTGAGTTGCGACAAATATTTCTTTAAGGTTTCTTTCCAGAAATATATATTTTTTTAAATAAATCTTGTTACACTAAAATTATGTGCGATTAATTTATATAGTCCTATCAGGCAAAAAGAGAGGATTTCTGTCGCGCATAAATGCAGATAATTTTTTTTTAAATGCTGACCCGTATTTTATGTTCGCCAGTGTAGTTAGTTTATTTTACAACACAAATTTGGTGCTTGGCAATCTTGGCATTAATAAAACTAATCTAGTATCTTTGGGACGTCGTTACTTCTTGCGTTTCGTATCTCACCTTTTAAATAACTTTTCCCGCATAAAATGTGTTAATATTTTTGTACATTTCCATGATAGAGGAAATTTTATTTTTTAGAGTTACCCCCTTAAACTGTTATGACTAGCACTAAAGCCACACTCAAAGTAGCGTAAAAAGGTGTCAAGATCACAGTAAGGAAGCCTCAAAAACTTCCTATCGTTTATTGGAAAATTTATAAGCTAATTGCCTTATGCAACATGTTGGTCCGCACGTTTTACATATTTCGACAGATTATTCAATTAATTGTTGAATAATTTAAATTTTATCAAACAATGGCACTTGCTACAACTCGACACTAGAGAACAAGACAACCTATTGGCAAAGACAATAAAATTTACATTTTCTTCAAGGATTTTTTCTAGATTGCCACCACATTCTCAGATATAATTGAGTGCTTTGTATTTTTGCATTTTTGTTTAGGAAATGCGAATATTGCAGCAAAGCCATTCGACGAAACACTGCATGAAATTATTGCTGCACAAAGGTTTGCAGAAACTGGAATGTTCAGTTACAATATCGTGCATAGCAGCATAAATTATACCAAATTCTTTGAATGTCACCATTTTAAGAAATACATAAATCTCCATTTAAATTATAAACTGGACTTGAGATGCCAACTTCACAATTTGACTCAGTATTTACAATGTTGCCATCTTCAGCGAAAATGTATTAAGGTATTATTTCACACTACAAAGGCCTTACGACCTTAGAATGAAAATGGGTTATGAGATTTAATTATACAATTATTATGCATTAATTAACGATGAGTTGCCGCATCAGAATTACGTTTAATTGCAGTAAATAATAATTATGAACGACACAATGTGAATTATATTCCCTGCCAATGCATATTTAAGTGTATTATGCATTGGAACATTGTTGCTCGGTAAAATTATTTCGTGTTCGATTAAAAACAGCTCCCACCACTTGCATAATTTCCCACATTCAGTTTCGCTTCCAAATGGTAATCAGGTCAGTACTGTACCCAAAGCGGTTCCAAAAATTCCACTCATTGCGTAATTTTCGTCCACATCCAATTTCCTCAACGAAATCAACAGAAATTACTAACATAGTAGTGATTACATTACACTCCCTTTCAGGATCTTGTTTGGTTGCATTTACCTTATCAAATAACATTTTGTAAACAAGCTCCGTTTGTTTCTCAATCTGCAAGAAACGTTTGCTTGGAATTATTCTTGGTGTCCTAAATAGTGTGGCAGATTCACGTGTTTTATTGCAACTGTTATGACGAATATTTTTTAAATGTAAATACTTTCTTGTTTAAATTATTATAATGATTATGATACCACTGGAAATAATTTCATATTCTGGTACTCAAATTTAGTGATTATTTATATAGGAAAAGTACCCTAGTAGCCACAAATATTTCAAATACTTATATTTTAAAACATTGAATAAATATTTTTAGTGAGAGGTTTTTGAATATATTGTTTATATTTTATTCAAATGTAGATAAAATATACATTTGAAATATTTCATTAATATTAATAACCTGCCTATGTTGGTTCTATATTTTTAAAAATATGTATATTTGATTAAATATTTTTAGCGAGAGAGTTTTGAATATATTGTTTATAATTATTATTTTATTCAAATGTAGAAAAAACATACATTTGAAATATTTATAGTACTGTATAGTCACAGCATAGGAAACAAACAGCAGGCAACTCTCCGCGCAGCCTTTGATCTAAGTGAGCGTAAAAATTTGACCTCGGTGCCGCCATTGCAGATGAGACGCCAGGGCCGGACTCAGAATTATTGCTCCTAACGTACAATTCCAGGAACGAAGTTCCTTACGCTTTTTCTTCAACTCCGAATGTAATTTGATAATTTTGATTGTTTATATTTGTTTATTTTTGCATTTTGGTATAAATAAATAATTTAATAAATAATAAATACTTGTATTTTTTTATATCAAGTTATACAATTTTATTAACTTAATTTAATCTACATAATTCACACATTTATTACTAAAATAATTATGTACCTATCACAGATTACGATACAATAATTCTGAAAACAAATTTTTAAATAAAGTAGAACATAATTTTACCAAACTACCAAAAAGGTATTTGTATGGCCTCTTTTTTTTGGAGCCGTAAAATTTACTTTTTTGTACACATTTGTCAAATTCTCACAGATCAGTCCCAAGAAAGTGGAGTTTGAAAAAGTAAAACTTTACGGCTTCAAAAGAGGACGTAAAATCACCTTTTTCGTAATCATCGCCTAAAAAATATTTTAACCCTTTCTGACAGCGTGTGTATTGATGCTAAGAGGTATAATATATATTCAAATTGGAAGCAACCTCTGGCCTTTTATTTTTGTCATACATCCTGTCCTTCTGTAACATTGAAAGAAATCCTTGCAGATTTTTATGTAGGCAATGAAATAAGGTCTTGGAAGTTTATTAAAATGTTTTACGAACATATCAAAAACTTCAGAGTTCTTTGAAAGAATGGAGAAGCTTTTTGACGTACTAAATTTATCACAAATTCGCCGTCAAAGAAATGTAATGCCGCTTATTTATTGCTTTGAAAGATCTTGAGTACCAAATTCAATTTTTAAAGGATTGTTTGGATTTTTTAAATAAATTAGAAGTGTATGTCCCATGATGGAAAATCCGGCCATTTCTTGAAAACATCATAAACCTAAAAGCACCTTTCTCCGAAAGGTTGAAAATGGGAGGATCATGACATCCGGCTTGCATATATTATCTTTTCACGCGGCGAATAGCCGGCGCCGGATGGATTGCCAAATGCGACATTCACACAAGCCACGCGGACGGATAAAAATATTCCGAGTACACCTCTGTGCGATATCGACACGTTATGAACCGTTCTCCTCTCCGATGGCGTCCTGCGCGGCGGTCTGCGCGAAGTGTTCCCGCCAGTGGGAGTTAGCCTGCTGTTTGTTTCCTATGCTGTGGTATAGTCATTCAGACGAATTCAATTTTCCTAGATGAAATAAAAAGATTTGTTAGCAGCAGCTGAAGAGAGTATCGCCAGGCAGGTAATGGTTTATGACCCTTTGGGTTTCCCTTACTGGCCGTTTTGCCCGAAGTTTTGTTTGTTTGAATCATATACAGGGTGCCCATTTTATCTGTTCACGCCTGAAGATTCAGATATAGGCAAAATATTAAACATTTTACAAATCACTTTGCGTAAATTATTTATTTTTTAAATTAAAATTTAAATATATTCATGTCGAACTCCACAAACTTTAATAAACGTAAAATTACAATTGGAACAGATTTCGGGAGAAAACTACTCCCATTATAATTTTAAACGTTCTTTAAGGGTCTGTTTAAATGTACGCTGCTTGTAGTCTTGCAGAGGTGTCATTTTTCTTATTTTGCGACAAAATTAGAGCAATAATTTGTTTATTTTTTGTAATTTTGTGATATTTATAATTTATAAAAAAGCTATATTTATAAAAAAACATTTTAAATGCTCAAAAATTGGTTGGTAATGAAGGTATTTATTACGTATTAGGATATACTTTTAAATACAAATTAATGACTTCTTCATGAAACTTGTGGTGTTCCGTGGTTGCTTAATGTGTCTGCTTTAATGTCTTCATGCACAATATGATATAGCCTTATTGGGGTGGCTGGAAAATGAGAAAAACGAGGGGGTTGCACTCTAAATGTTGGTTGCCTATATTACGGAAATTTTACAGTCACAATCACTAGCTCCGCCTAACTTATGATGGCATGTCCACTGGACCACCCTGGACTAAATGTCATTGGCGTAGTGTAAGAACCTACTGAGGATTTTGACACGTTAGCTGCCACGTGACACGGCATGTGTGTCTCACAAAATTAGCCATTCTTGCGACCTGACACTGGGTTTCCGTCTCACATTAGTCGGGTCTAATATTGTTTGTGACATACGCTGTAGCTCCCGGCGGCTATATCTAATGCGTTATTCTGACTTGCGTGAAATTTAGAAGCCGGACCGAAATGTCCCTCCGTAAAAAAAACTATTTTTTACAAGTACAAGTAAAATCAATTGCCGCATGTATGAAAGAGCATCACTTGAGAACGGGTCGATCGATTTGGCAGTTTGTTTTTGTTGTGTTCGTTATTGTCAGGACAAGGTTTGTATGAAAGAAAATTTTTGGAAAATTACCGGATAATTGTAAAATTCGGGAAAAACTGAAAGTGCTTTTTTCTATCTTTCTTCTATCGTATGAACTCAAGAGCAAAACTCACGTTTCGAACGATATTATATATGCGTAATTCGTTTTTTGTTTTGTTCGTTATGGCCCTGAAAAAGTTTTCAGAAAAATTACAAAGTCGGAAAATTCGGAAAAGCTGCAAAAATTATAATACTTGTATGCACTCTCGATCATAACTGATGATACGAACGACATACAATGCAGACATAAAATTTTTAACGATCAAATTTTAGGATATCAAAAAATGTTATTGTAAACTGTCCTTTACCGTTATTATGACATTTATAAATGAAATTGAAAAATTGACAATTTGAAGTAAATGTCTATCAAGTTTATAATAATAATAATAATAATAATAATTTATTGATACAGTGTCACCTACCTATAGAAGTCGTTTAAAATATTCTGTTCCCCATAGTAAATATTTGGTTGATTTTTTTTGTTTTGTTCGTTATGCTCCAGGGATGGAAACAATTCAAATGAATGTTTTCAATTTGAAAAACAAATCGGGAAGATATGGAGAAAAATCTGGAAAATGTAATTCTATTCGTTGGTAAGCTCATCACATGACAACGGATGGACCGATATCGGCATTTTTTTTTTAATATTCGTAATAATCCAAATAAGGTTTTTAAGAAAAGAAAATTTGGAAAAGTTGCTCGGAAAATTGGAACATTCGGGGAAAACTGAAAGTGCTATTTCGATGGGACTATAACTCACGTTTCGAATGATGGATATACGTAATACGTAAACTTTTTCTTGCGTGCCTAATATCGTCGCCTAAGATGCAACACTGCATATCAACCATTTTCGAAAATCAGGTTTGTACTTATTCTTCTTCGAATTCTCAAGACGCATAGGCTGCTTCGCATAAATTGTTCTAATGTATAGAAAACATGTTAATTATACACTAATGAGAACAATTTTATGCTAACCACCCTATGCGGTTTGAGAATTCGAAGAAGAATAAGGACAAACCAGATTTTCGAAAATGGTTGATAGGCGGTGTTGTTTCTTAGGCGACGATATAGTACATTCCACACTCGTATATAATAAATAACTATTACATATATGCAGTCTCGATCATAACTGACGATAGGAACGACATATTTGGTTGATTCTTTTTTTGTTTAGTTCGTTATGCTCCCGTTATGGTAATACAAACTCAATTGAATGTTTTCAATAAAAGAAAATCGTTATGTTCTGAAGGAAAATCTAGAAGAACTCATCACAGCTTAAATTAAAATAAAATTACATTTGTTTTTATTTTTGTATTGTTTCGCGATATGTCCAAAAAAATTATTTAAATTTGAGGAGGACAACGTCTGTCGGCTCAGCTAGTTGAATATAAATGAGACTGATAATTCAGAATACAACTTTATTTGAAACCAAAAGAAGAATATTTTATTCCAAATGTCTGTTGCCAGAAATTATAGATCCCCGAGATACTAGAGGAAGAAAAATCAGAAATCCTGAAAGAGCGGTTGATGATTTAGTTTAATATTTTATTTATAATGTACCTATTTAATTATCGTACAAGATAGTTTGACCATGTCGCTTATCCTTTAACTGTTCAAATAAAAACAATAGCTACGAAGTGTTGAAATTCCTTTTTTATCCTAAGACCTTTGTTTTAAAAGCCTTTTTGATGTCCGCATTACATTTCGCTTGCTCTTTGTAAATTGATTTTTTTAATATCTACCTACCTAGGTAGATACATAACATAACCCAATATTGTAAAAATTCTTAAAAACACGTACCTGGGTAATATTATCTAACCAAAAAATTTAACAATGATTTTTTACGTTTGTAAAATAGATATCCTTAAACAACTTTAGCATAGGTAGGTAGGTAGGTAAAACGGTCTTCGATAAAATAAAAACCTTGTTGGCATAACGTTGGACTACGCCACTGATGCACCCGGTCTTTGGCTATGCGAGAACTCGGGGTGAAAATGATATTTTGAATGATCGCTGGCAGTGGGGGTCGCATCTCGACCGTCCCACTGCACTTCTTTCCCCTCACTCCGACCGCAGATTCTTGCTCCGATGATTGTTAAAAAGACCCTTAAGGTAAGGACCTCTCTGCAATTCATCATTAATCTCCGGAAAAATTAGGGCTGATGACGGGAGTAGTTGTCTTCCGAAACATGTTCCAATTTCCTCGAAATTTTAGGTTTATTAAAGTTTGTGGAGTTCGACTTAAATATATTTAAATTTTAATTCAAATTTACTCCACTTTGATTCATCGACATTCTTCTCGTTTATTTATTTTTAAATAAAGAATCATAGTGGGTCTAAAATTAAACTCAAAACGTCAATTCAAAACAATCTTTTAATCAAATATGAAATGCAAATCCTTAAAAAAAATTGTTGTTGATGAAATGTTTAATATGTTGCCTACTTCAGAATCTTCAGGCGTGAACAGATAAAATGGGCACACTGTACGTGCAAGAGAAACAAAGCACAAAGTTACAATTAATGTAGTAGAAATTAAAGAAATTATCATGCCATAATTGCAGATAATAAATAATAAATAATAAAGTTCAGTTTCATTTCAGTGAGCTCCTTGCACGTATACGTATATGTCCGGGTTTGTTATACAGAGAACAAAAGAAAACAATATAATAACAATATGAATCAAACAGACCGTAGCAATTTCTACGTTTTAAGGAGTTCTTCGTTATATAGGAGTTCGTTATATAGAGTTTACACTGTACATTTTAAAATTACATATACTTCAGCGTTCGCCGCCTTTAGAGGTCTGTATACGGACTCTGGAGCGAAATCCCATGTTAATTTCTCCTACGGTACTGCTGCTGCCATCCACATTTTTTTACAAACCTCGATGAATGTAAGTTTGGTATTCCCTGAAAAGAAATCTTTATCTTCTAAACTGTGGATGATAGCAACAATCAAATGGACGCTGAATTATCGCAAAGTGTAATAATTATATTCTCGGATACTTCAACTGAATTTTGGTGGTGTTGCTATCGTATACAGTATACTAGTGGTGGCCCAGTGGTCGAAATTCGCCCGTAATTTATAAAATTTGTAAGCTTGAACGTTATTAAGGATCTTTTTCAAATAGTACACATCTATAATCATTGCATATAATTTCTTTTTATTTTGTTCTATTACGTCAGCTGCGAGCGTGTACAAATACAAATAACAAATACAAATACGTCATTAACATGTATCACTCCAGATTCGAGTGGTCTGAGAGGAGCGCTTACTTTAAATTAAATACTCGACTACTCGACGTGGCGTCACAACTCACTCACTCACGCACTCACATGTTCAAGAATAGGGCCCTAAATCTCACTCCTACGTGCGCGCAATATTAACTTTACTGAATCTCACTCCTACGTGCGCGCTAACCCTATTGCAAAAGGGATACAAAAGTTTCTCTTCATGTATTAATATACAAAGTATGGAGTAAAATTCATTATATGTTTATTCTTCTGTCTTAACAACTTTCCTCGGAAGGTCAATTTTTATTTGTAAATCTCTATCTTTCGACATAAATTACACCTTCCTTCTTATTCTTAATGTGCGCGGTTCTTACCCCGCTGCACTGAAGCTTAAGCTTATTGTGCCCCACTTAGTTGCTTTACTCCATAAAGCCTGTGCTGTTAATGAACTTCAGCACAAGCTCTATAGGCATAATTTATTTTATGTTTTATGTTCTGACTTCCTTTCACCACCCTGCTGAGCTTTTAGCGCTGCCTCACAATCGGTTCTAATGTGTATCCATCCGCCTGCATGCACAGCCCATCCTCACTATTTCCTCGGAACAAATGTCAGCTACAGTAAATCTGCCTGGAACACGGTTGCCCGGGAACCCAGGATAATCTACTGGTGCTTCTCCAGTCACTCCTGATGGATCTATTGTTACTCCCCAGTTTCCGAGTATCCACCCTCTCCTCTAACAAATAAAACATTGTGAACTGCACCGATTTTTCTGTTTGTTTTTGTAAATGAAACTCATTGATAAGATCTAGGCCTAGTTTAGTTTTCATTTTCAAAAATTTCACAGGTTTATTGATTATTTGCATTTCATTTTCGGCAGATACCGGTCCATTACAGTCACCGACTTGAAGTAGCGTGAGTCGTTTTGAGTAAGAAACTGGCGACCTACAGCTAAATATAACTTGGCTCGTCCCCTAAGGTTTGGGTGTGAGGTGAATTCAGAGTGGTGTGAGCAAAAATTTAAATGGCATGGGGGGTCGTGTGATACATCATTTTAAAGCTTATTCAATTCTATATCCGGACCTACTTTTATCGATTCGTTTCTACAAAAAAGCATGAATTTGTTATTTTCCGAATCAAGAGTATTTTATGTAGATTTGGAAAATAACAAATTCATGCTTTTTTTTCTGTAGAAACGCATCGATAAAAGTAGGTCTGAATAGAGAATTGAATAAGCTTTAAAATGATGTATCACATTTAAATTTTTTAAGGGGGTGGCTCCCCTGGCTCAAGGGGTGAGATCTAAGACTTGATCCCCCTTGATAACAAAATTGATCTGTGCGAGCGTCTGTGCGAGTCTTTCGAAATTCGAATTGTTGGGGGGTACAAATTTTAGTTGGGACACCCACGCTACCCGGTATATATACAAAGCAAAATATTCATTCCAGCATAGAAAAAAAATTAAGCAAATGTCTCCAATAAAATATACGTAAATTTATATAACATACATATTACTAAAATATTTTCCACAACATAATTATTTCATTCACATTCTTTTAATATAACTAATTCAATATTTTCTAAATATTTATAATATATTAAATAAACTTGGCCACTGAGGTGAACAATGAACAGGTTTTTCAAAATAATACGGTACCAGTCTCTATACACTAACAATAAGCCGTAAATAAGCATGGAAACAATCTACGCAGCACGTACAAATTTGCAACGCACACTCTTGTTAAAATTACTCTCACAGCATACTGTTTTTTAATTAATTATCGAGTCTAACCATAAGCAGGTATATAAATAATAAGATAAAATAAGAAACTTGTCTTTCTATTTTAATATTAAATTATGATTGATTGCTATCTATTCGCGCACACGTGTTAATAATAAATTTAGCACTTGCGCTGTATTTTTTATCGTTTGGTAAAGAGAGAACCTGAGTTCAAACTCTTCTCGAAACTCAGGGTGATTTTCCACTATATTAAACGGTTAGAAATAATAAAACTGGCTTTTATATAACAAGATGGAATAGCCTGCTAGCATTATAGACGACACCAACTTTTAAAATTTGCAAAAGCAGAAATAATTGGTTGCGATAACGCTACAAGCTTTTAAATTCACGATATATGTAGCAATATGTGTGCAAATTTAATCAATTACTAGAAAGCAATTATTAGTTACCGGTCGCCTTATATCGATCGACTTCACTTTCTCTCAATTATTAACAAGTTTGATGTTCACTTGCACACATCCTTGAACTTGACTTGAGAATCTATCTGTTTCAATCTCGACTCCTTGCAAGGTCGCTCTTACTTTCATTCATCGTTTAAATTTTTAACTGTATTTCGTAACGCCCAATTATTCCATAATGTTTAATAAAGCTCGTTTTGGCCAAATCTAGTGTTATACAACCGAGGTAAATTTCCACGAAGGAACAGTGACGGCCTTACTCTCGATCCTTGTGCACCACCGACCACTTCAAATCTCCATGCGCATTCACATCCACTTACGTTAGTTATCTCAAAACTACCTCGCGATATGACACGTGTCGAGAGTGAGTTAACCCTGCCATCCACGAAGTCTTCTATGACCATCGTCAATTTTGAGGAAGAATGTCAAGCCCAAACTATGGAAGAAGCACTGGAAAGTGCACAAAATGCATACAAAAATGGAAAAACAAAATCGATTCAATTCCGGAAGCGACAACTTCGAGCCCTGGAGCAGTTTTTTGTTGAATGTGAGGAAGAAATTCTCAGTGCGTTGGATGAAGACTTAAGGAAGCATCGCCAGGAATCGCTGATGACAGAATTGGATTTACTGAAGCACGACATAAGACACACTCTTTATGAGTTGGACAATTGGATGAAGCCTGAAAAGCCCGATAAAGCCTTCATTAATATTCTGGATGGCGTTTATGTTTATAAGGAACCATATGGGGTGGTTTTAATCATTGGCGCGTGGAATTATCCGTTCAAGCTGCTGCTCCAACCATTTGTGGGTTAGTAGAACTAAATTTTTAAACATTAAACAACAAAAATTGACCAAAATTATTTTTTCTATTTCATCAGTGTGAATTCTATTATGTCAAAACTTTATAAGGAATATTTTTATGCTGTTGATTCATCTTGCCATTTTCGTATTGTCAACATTTGCATATTGTGCTTTTTCTACTTTGCTTGACAAAGTAACACTTATATTGATAAAGCACAATAACACTTCAACAAATATTAACATAATATCAGTAAAACAATTTTTGCTAAATAACTCACCCGCCACCTAAAAAAATTGTACTATATTTTTACTCACGTTTATCAGGTGCCATCGCTGGAGGCAACTGCGTCATACTAAAACCATCAGAATTAGCCCCCAAATCCGCCAAAGTCGTAGCCGAGCATCTTCCTCGTTATCTTGACAAAAGCTGCTTTCACGTTGTCACCGGAGGTCCGGAAGAAACCACCCAACTTTTGAAGAACAAATTCGACTACATCTTCTTCACAGGATCTCCGACTGTAGGAAAAATTGTCCACCAGGCTGCGGCGGAATCTTTAACCCCGGTCACTTTGGAACTGGGAGGTAAAAGTCCTGTTTATCTTGATGACTCGGTCGACATCGCTAGAGCTGCACGTAGAATTCTTTGGGGAAAATGCATCAATTCTGGCCAGGTGTGTATCTGTCCAGATTATCTTCTTTGCTGTAAAGAGGTAGAAAAGAAGTTTTTAAGTGCAGCTCGAAGGGTTCTTACTGATTTTTTTGGCGAAGACGGTAAGGTCAACCCGTATCTCAGTAAGATTCTCACAGAACGTCATTACCAACGCCTCATGGCGTTCATAGAAAATTCCAATGTTGCGATTGGAGGCACTGGCGATCCCCGCACGCGCATCATCAGTCCTACCATCCTAACAGACGTGAAACACGACGACGCAGTCATGCAGGAAGAGATTTTTGGCCCTATCTTGCCCATTATTAATGTGGACTCACCTTTAGAAGCCGTAAACTTCATCAACAAAAGGGAGAAACCTCTGGCACTTTATGTTTTCTCTAAAAATAAAAGCGTGAAAGATCTGTTTTTGCAAAACACTTCTAGTGGTGCCATAACGTTCAACGATACATTGATGCAAATTGGGACCGAGAATTTACCATTTGGAGGAGTAGGCGGTAGTGGGATGGGGGCTTACCATGGAAAAGCTGGGTTTGACACGTTCACCCATAGAAAAGCTGTATTGGACAAGGGCATCGGTCTGATTGATGAAAAGACTCTCTTCGCCAGATATCCACCCTATTCCAACTTCAAAACGAGTCTGCTTAGTTTCTTGCTTAAGAAAAGAAGATTTATTAGCATTTCTTGGCTAAAATGGGTGATAGTTTTCGGAATGGGAGCAGGATTTGCCTGTGGTGTCCAATATTTGTGCAGAGAAGACGAGTAGAGGAGAATAAGCATAAAAAATGATGGAAAATGATCTGTGATAATTATATGTGCAATTTGTTTTAAATTATTATTAAACTATACTATTTCTGTAAATGGATGACCAGTGGGACCACCAGAATGGTAAATTCAGAATTTCAGAAGAGTTTACGAGTGAGCTAATGTGTAAACATTTAATTGTCTTGTTACTGACTGTTTTTATATTAAATTTTGATTGCAATAAAAGTTATTATCTAGTTATAATTAATTTATTTCCACTTTCAGTAGTTTTGTTAACAAAAAAGATTTATTTTCGTCCAAGTCGCTTCTCCACATCTAGGTAGATTTCCTCTATTCTGCTCCCCAGGTAGTTATTCCTTTCTCTCTCAGATCTTCCCATAATCTCTTTTTATTTACATTGTCGAAGGCCACCTTCAGGTCTTCAAACAGCGCGCACATCTTCCCCCCATTCTTATGGACTTTTTTATCTATTAGGTGTGTTAAGACGTACATGTTGTCGATGGTGCTTTTCCCTTTTCTGAAACTCGCTTGTTGATCTGGTAACGCTTCTTTCTCCCCTAGTTCTTCTCAGGGCCCCCTTGAGACAGCTAGTCCGAGGGGCCCCTTTGAGACAGGCACCTCCTATGCTAGTAATTCCATTGAGACGCGTCCACCCTCACTACATCGCTAAAGAAAGTTTCACAAGTTTTCTTTAATTATAAATTCTTTCAATAACCAATATTTGCGATGCTCCACATCTGCCGGGCGTCCGGTGATGGCTGAATTATTTTTTTGTGTATCGGACACGCTAGTTCAATCCTCAACTGACTTGGGAATCCCTCGCCTTGTCAGACGTCGTTTACTCTTTCTCTCTTTGTCTCTATTGTTACTTCTGTTGCATACATCCACGTTTCGTTTTGTAGTTCGTCTTCTCCTGCCGCTTTTCCTTTCTTCCTATTCTCCTTTAGTCTTTGCTTTCGTAATTTTTCCCAGTCTTCTTTTCTTCTTCTTCTCACAAATGTATTTGTATTTCTTTAGTTGCGTCGGATATTCTTCTGTCGATTTCTTCCCATTTATAGTCTTTTCATTTCTTTACATTCTTTGTCCCATCATCTATGTATTTCTTCCCATTTTTTCTCATACTTCTACTTCTATTTTATTTGTTAACATCGCTCCTTTCATTCTTCTTTCGAGTTCTTTAATTATAGAGCATGTCTGTGCTTTCGTATGTTTTTTTCTTATTATTTTGTATTTATGATTATTTCCTACTCGTATCTTGCTATTTTTATTTCTTCTACAACTTTCTTCTCAATCCTTCTACTCCTTCTTCGCCGTGCCGTGTATTGTTCATTTGTTATTGTTGCTGCCGTTTCTTGCTCCGTATATTTCTTTACTCCTCAACCCATTTCTTTCTTCTATGCTCCTTTTCCCTTCTTCTCTGTTTTCTTCACTCTTTTAAGTTTTATTTACATAATTTTTGTCTATTTTCTCCTCGTCGCTTCTCTCCACGTGTTCTCGTGGCAGTCGGTAATCTAGGAATCGTAGTTTTTATAAACAGTACATACTATGAATTTATAGGTCAAATAGAAGGCTACTTGTATTTAAACCATCACTAAAATTAAACAACTGTCATATTGACGTGAAGCAGATCTTCTTGGAGATACAAATATTTTAAATATTGAATATTTGTATAATTTACTTTTGTTTATAATTTTTAGTTTAACTTTTTTTTGTTTGAGATTATTTTTTATTTTTGAAAAGGAACAATATAATATGTAACTATTCTAATAAATACACATGTTTTCATTACTGTCCGAAATTTATAACTCAATATTCTTATTGCTGTTTCGAATCGCCGAGTTTGATAATGTATTTGGGTGGATAAAATTTCTTTATTCACGTGTATCATACAATATTTTTTCCAATTTCGAATTTTCAAAAAAAATTATTGCTTAGGTAATTCATTTACATAAACGCTAATGTTGATTTTTAAAATGATACGGAAATCAAAGTGAAACAGTAGTAGGAATTGCAAAAAAAAGTCCACGATGTGTAGCGTGTATATGTTAAATTGGCCATTCAAAAATATCCCTCAATGAAAATTGTCCATTAGAATTTAATGAAATCACAAAAATTTTAGCGCCGAGATAGACCAAATTTTATCTGTTGGGGGCCAACTTTTGAGGTACATTTGACACTTCTAAATAAAGCACTTTCTCATTAAATTATAAATAAGGAAAGTGGGGCATGCGACATACCATTGCAAAGATCTTTTGATTGTCTATATACAATAGTGTTTATATTTATTTAGTGTTTTATTTATTTTAGCAAGCTTCCTGTGGGAAAAAAATATTTTTTTCTTGAACATATTTGGATTAATTTTCCTCAAATTTACCGGATAAATGCCACTTTTGTAGCCAATGTTTTTTTCACAGGATCCTCAAAAATTAAATGTGTTTCCTGGAAGAAAATCTGACTACCAAGAGCTATTAGAAAACCATATTGACCCTTAAATTACAGAAACACTTGAGAACGATGAGCAGCTTGATGAAAATTTGTTTACTCCACATTTTACAAGACAGTATTTGGATGGAAGATCTCTTGGTTGTTGGATTGGACAACGTGGTGCGATGAAGTAGTCGGCAGGTTCTCCGGATTTAACTCCTTTAGATTTTTTTTTGGGGTCATATAAAATTTATAATACTTGAACCAGTAGCAGGAATGCTTTCAGAATTATTATAAATTATTATATTTTTTTATCCTTAATTTCCCTTAATTTTACTTCTTTCTAAATTGTGAAGCTAAAGAGTACGTGTGAAAAAAATTGCATCATTGGAAGTGTTTGTGATTACAAAAATTCCATTTATGCGGTAAATTTGAGCCAAATTGATATTCCAATTATCTTCAAGAGGCAATAATTTTTATCCTGCAGGAAATTTGTTAAAATAAAAAAAAAAAAAAATAACAATGTCTCATGCCCCACTTTCCCTATTTAAAATTTCAGGGTGGGACTTAGTGCAGAGAGGGTGGTTTAATTAAAAGTTGTCCCCCAAGAGTTAAAAATTGACCTGTCTCGCCAAAATTTTTGTTACTCGAGTAAATTCAAGTGGACAATTTTCGTTGAGACAGCCTGTCTGTATAGTCAATTATAGACAATTATCTAAGCTGCATTTGGCTTTTACAGTTAAAATGGAACACCCATTAAAGACTACACCCTTAACTTTAGTTAGTAGTTAACTAGTATTACATGCGAGAAACTGCCATTTAAATTTACAACTTTGCAATTCATTTTTAATTTAATTACGAGCGTTTTATAATCAATTACGTTAACAATTATTACAACACATAGTACGTATGCATCGCATCGTATAATTTTATCTGATCTTAGTTTTACTGCTCGTTAAAAGCGTCGCTCCAAATATGCGTCTTATAAATTAATCATTGCTAATTTTGAAAGCTACCGAAGGGATTCGAGCTTTTGGGTCAAAAGGTCGATAGCATGGATTAAATATAATATGTACATACATGATTGTAATACACCCAGCGTCAAAACTCTTGAAAAGCAAAAGTTTCATCCGGATAACTTTCTTATAGAAATAATTAGTTCTTTTATGATGGTAAACAGTCAATAATGTCAATAATTCCTTTACTGCCACTGTAATTGAAATTATACTCCAGAACAGAAGAAGCCATATTGAGTCTTAAAGTTACTACTATTTTGTTTTTCCATTTTTACAATTATTTTTTCCATTACTACACAAAAACAAAAAAAAAATTGTATGAAATTAATTGACTTTTTTTTCTCGATTACTGTAGGAAATCCAAGAGTTTTGACGCTGTGTGTATTTTCAGTAGAGATATGCATACTATAAATAACTACCACTGGCACTTATGTAGGAGGGCTACTACTTTCGTTTACTTACCTGGAAAGTAGGAAATAACCGGATGATTAACATTTAAGATTTTATTAATATGGGGGTTATGTAAGGTGATAATTCAATAATTATGCAAATATTATGCACACTTCAATAATAATAATGCTTTAGTCACCTGCAATAACATCGAATGGCAACCAACAATACACGACAGAGTGTAGAAAGTGACGAACACTAATGAGACAAAGCGAAGAAAAAGGAGGAATTCAAGTAAAAGATAAAAAGGAAATTAAAAAAAAAGAGGGCTAGAGAAAGCCCAGAACTACATCAAAAAAAGCAAGGAAACAGTAAGATTACCAGAGCAAAGAAAAAGTCAAGAAGAAATCGGGCTGAAAATGGAAGTGATGAACACGCGTGAACAAGGAGATACAAGTGAAACCAGGAAAAACACGACAGAGCTGAAGAACGACAACAGACAGTTCAGGGCAGATATGGAAGAACTGAAGAAAGAAATAAACCAACTGAAGACGGCGATAGAAGAAAAACAGAAAAGATGGATAGAATAAAAGATGTTCCTAGAAAGGAATAGTTAGACAGATGAAGACGAAAATGGAACAAAAAGAAAGAGACGAAATAAGAAACAGTAATAACAGAGCTGCGACTAAAAGGGAAGGGACAAAAAAGAAGCAGACATGATAGTAGCAAAAATGGAGACATGGGAACAAAAAAAAAACTAAGAAATAGGACAAGAGCAAAAATTTTCATAAACAACGATTTAACAAGTAAAGAAAGAGAGATAAAGAATCCATGTCCGGAACTGTACAAATTTTAACTGGTGTATTATAAGGTCCAATACAACGTAACTGTGAAAATTTGAGTCAAGAATTTAAATAGGGCATACACTTTTTAAACCATTCTAGTTTCGGCGTTCATGAGTCCGAGCGATAAGGCTTAACTTGGCATTTAAAATGACACTCCTATAATATGAAGTCACAAAAATATTTTCACTGGGATTTTTTTAGAAAAATCCTTAAATGCCTGGGCTAATTTTGTTTAACTACATGTAAATTGTGTTTTTGCACATGGCACTTGATACGTAAATCATTTACTGAAATGTTTGTTTTGTTGTTTGTATCTTAAGTAACAATTGTTGCCGTTGGAACCGGTTACTTTAATTATTAAAATACTATTTAATGGTGCTAAGGTCTCTTGTTTAGTGATACTAAAGTCCCACCACACTGCTGCATACAAACTGTGCCATCAATTGTAATTATCATGCAAGGTCTGTCATCGTTGTTATTCTACGGCTAGGTTCTAAATTACAAAACAATTCAGTTATATGTGTACCAGTCATGCCTCAACAACAAAGAAAACCTACCGAAATAGTGACTAACACCAGAAGAACGTTCCAAACTGGTGTAACCAAAAACATCAAAAACCGCCTACAAACCTTGGAAAATTTCATCAAATTCCTTCGTGAAAATGAACAACAAATCATCAGGGCAATGTACGAAGACTTGCGAAAACCCAGAGAAGAAGCCAGAATGGAAATAATTATCGGTATTAATCACGTTAAGTACTTGATAGACAATTTAAAAAAGTGGACCAGTCCTGAGCGTCCTCCGAAGCGATGGGTCGACCTGTTGGATAAAATGTACGTGCGTCCTGACCCGTATGGGGTTGTTCTTGTTATGTGTGCGTGGAATGTGCCACTTCTGACTCTCATCCCTGCTACAGGTTGGACTTTTTTTTTTCAGTTCAAATTTTGATGTGGATTTTTAGGAGCCATCGCAGCAGGAAACTGTGTCGTAATTAAACCCTCCCATAACTCATACAGTTTTGGGAACTTTCTGGCGACAAGACTTCCAGAATATTTGGACTCAAACTGTTTCCCGGTCTTTTTGGGGGACTGTGACCAAACCAAAATGTTACTGGAAGAAAGGTTTGACTACATCTACTACACAGGTTCAACGCAATTTGGGAAGATTGTCCATTCGGCTGCCAACAAATTTCTCACTCCAACAACTCTCGAAATGGGTGGGAAGAACCCAGTGTACATTGATGCAAGTGCAGATTTAAAATTAACAGCACGTAGAGTAATGTGGGGAAAGTGTTTTAATTCCGGTCAAGCCTGCATTGCCCCAGATTATGTTTTGTGTTCGAAGGCGGTAGAAAAAGAGTTTGTCCAACACGCCAAAACGGTTTTAGAAGAGTTTTACAATGACTGTAGGAAAAGTTGCCCCATTGTTAACGATCACCATTTCAAGAGACTTCAAGGGCTGTTAATGGATTTAAATGTGGCCATTGGAGGTTATAGTGACCCATTGGATAATTACATCGAACCTACTGTTGTAACTGATGTGCCCGCCGACCATCCTGTAATGAAGGAGGAAATTTTTGGTCCGATTTTACCCATCATTACGGTAGACAATTTTAAACAAGCTGTGGATTTCATTAATCGTAAGGAGAAAGCTCTAGCTTTGTACATTTTTAGTGAAAAATCTTCCGTCACAAACTATATTATTGACAATACTTCCAGCGGTGCTGTTACGGTTAATGATACGTTGATGCATTTGATCGTTGAAAATTTACCCTTTGGTGGAGTGGGACTTAGTGGTATGGGTTCCTATAAAGGGAAGTACAGTTTTGACAATTTCGTTCACAAGAAAAGCGTTTTGGTCAAGAATTCTTGGAGACTTATAGAAAAGGTTAACTACTTGAGATATCCACCATATTCTAGTCGTAAAAGCAACATTTCTAACTTTTTGTTACAGTATCGAAAAGGCATTTCTTGTGCAGGTATCAGTTATGGTGTGATATTTTTAATAGGGGTGATTCTAGGTTTGGTGTTGTTTTATATATTGAACAAAACAATATTGAGGCAGAATGCTCTCTTTGAAATGTAATAAAGACTTTAAAGTGATTTGTTAATTGATATAATAATATATTTATCTTGTTAGTGGGATAGAGGCATCATTACAGCAACGTCTGTGAAGATTGCAGATGACGAGGTCATTGGATCGAATTATGTTATGGTAACCACTCGATTTCTCATTACTCTACTAGGTTCATTATTCAACTCAAATTACGTCATAATATGAGAGGTGTAATGAGATTGTTCTGCTAGTGGAGTAATGAGAATAGAGCAGTTGTAAAATTATGGCCGATTATTTCAAAATGATGTAGAATAAAATTGTTATTAAACTTGTTAAATAGTGGTGGTTTTACTACATAATGGAAATTCTTAGAAATACGATCACCACAACAGGTTATTAAGGAAAGAAGGGAAATCAAAACTTCATTGTTGACACTTCGTATTGCTATAAAAATGTTTTCAAAGCCTACTTTTTGTGAATGCAATGACAGATATTGTCACATGGTTCTTCTTCTGTCCGATCCTGTGGGTTCTGGGTTGAGCTTGAAGGTCGTTTTGCAGGTTATTTCCAAATTGACATACCATAACCGAAAGATAATTAATAGGGCTATTCAAAGTCTTAAAAAAATATGGGGTGTTGTATTTCAAATAACAAAGTTATGGATGTCCAAATATTGCATAAAATAGTCGGTTCTTGTGAACATCCAATTGTATTATCAGCGTCCGTAAGACCCAAGCTTTGTTTATCGACATGCTAAATACCAATATTCAATATTTAAAAATAATCCTGATTATTCCTGATACAGAATTTTAAATGATCTCATGACTTTTTGAAATTTTCACAAAAAAAAAATAATAACTTGGCAACCTTGTATTCCAAATTTAGAGAAAAGATATGCAGATGTAGCATTTAGAACAGCAAATCAGAAAATCAAAAAAATATATAGGGTTCCATTAAAAAAAAAAAAGTTGAGTATGGCCCTGGAATAGTGAAACACCTGAAAATAATTTTAGTCGATGCAGATTCGATGGTAATATATGATGACATCAATATATTTTTTTTATTTTCATTAGTAAACTATCTTCCGTCCTCGCACTATTGACTCACCCTGTATGCAATATTTAACATAGACATGCATTATAGACGAACCAAACTATTTTATAAAAAATATTGATTAGTATGTACCATTGTCCTAACTGTCGACAAAATTTTTGAATAATAATAATAAATAATAATTAGTAAACAATTTGAACAAGTCCACGACTTTCCGCAACCAGTTAAACACAGGTCGTTAGATGAAATGTTGGTAAACTACTACTAGTACTAATAAATTATTTTACTCAAAACATTTTTTCAATTCACGAAATGGGCCATTCCATGTAACGGGTGTTATATACAGTATGTCCTCGGATTGAGTTTACAAGAGGAAAATATTTTTTATTTTTGACTTTACGCCAAAACCTCAAAGGAATAAGATTTTTTGCTTGTCCTGAAACCAGCAAATCTGTAATTAAAACTTCATTATTCTGACCGAGTTGAAAGAAACGTATATTTTTCTCTTGATTTTGGACTTGGTAATGATTAATTTTAATCTTAAAGTTTTCTTATCACGAAGGCAAGCTATCGTTTTGGAGTAGAATTGTGCGCAGAAATGGATGGGGGGTTAATTGAATAATGATTGTTCTTGTTAAAAATTAGTTTTTTATGTTAAAGGTGTTTCTTTGGGTTGCCATTTTTTTATTAAATTAATTTTATCTACGAACATACAAAAATGAACCAATTAACAAACAATTTATTGTATGTGAAGGATTGCATTATTTAAATCGTGTGCAAAAGAACCCAAATCGATTAAACGATTTCTGTTGCCAACGTAATGGCAACCCTCTAATAACAATAACAAAAACAAACGTCAAATTTGTGTCAAACGCTCGCATTTTTACAAGTTGTTATCTTTTGTTGGTGAGTAATCTTAAATTTTTTGTGAATTTCTTGATATTTTAACAGCCGCTTTAACCATTTTAGGTACATTATCATGGATGAGGATGAACTAGTATGTACCCCTCCAGAAATTGCGGAAATTGCAAGTAATGTGACCGCAAACTTGTTACCCAATAAATCTAAAAAGCTGTACATGAATACATACAGAGATTTCTTAGATTGGTGCAGGAAAAATAAAGTGAAAAGTTATACAGAGAACGTGTTTATCGCTTATTTTTTCGAGAAGTCCGTTAATTGCAAAGCGTCGACGCTATGGTCAAATTATTCAATGTTGAAGGCGACATTTAATTTAAATAAAAATATCGACATTAGCAAATTTACAAAGCTGATTACGTTTCTGAAACGAACATCAGAAAATTACAAACCGAAAAAATCGAAAATCTTCACTTTGCAAGAAATTTAAAAATTCATGTATGAAGCCCCTGATGACCAATTTCTAATGATGAAGGTGAGACAATTAGAAACTGTAATAATTAAGAAGTATGTTAATCAGAATCTTTTCAGGTTGTGGCACTGTTTGGGATTTCTGGCGCATGTCGTCGCCAGGAGTTGTCTGAAATTTTGATAGATGATATTCAAGAAGCAGGAACAGCTTTAATAGTAACTATCCGGGAATGCAAAAATAAAATACCTAGAACTTTCCCTGTTGTTGACAACAAAGATAAAACTCCAAGTTTCTTGCAAATCTACCGGAAATATGCCTGTTTTGATTTTTCGTTTTTTATAAAAATAATAAATGCACTAAACAGCCAGCAGGCATTAATGAATTTGGAAAAATACCATCCTTTATAGCTTCATTTCTCCATTTACCACATCCAGAGTCTTATACCGGGCATAGCTTCCGACGATCATCGGCTTCCTTACTGGCAGATTCAGGTGCAAACATTTCTGCAGTTAAACGACATGGTGGGTGGAAATCTGCCACAGTAGCAGAAAGTTACATCGAAAATTCCATAGAAAATAAAAAGGAAACTACAAGAAATTTTTTTGGCCTAAACCAAGAAGTCCAGCCGTCAACATCGCGCGTATACACTAACGGAAGAAATTCTGGTTTATAAAAAAGAAAACGATAACACCTCAATAATAATTATAAGCAACATAACTAATTGTCAAAATATAACGATTAATGTAAATATCAAAAAAGTTGATTAATAAATATTGTTTTTTTATGTGTTCGTAGATAAAATAGTGTATGATACACGTGTGTGAAAGGCTTTTATGCACTCCTTGCGATTAAGGCACTCGCCTGCGGCTCTTGCCTTAAACCTCGCAAATCGTGCATAAAAACCTTTCTTCACACACTTATATCATAATATACTATTAATTTATTTAAAATAATTTTTTTCACAAACATTTTTATTATTTAACTTGCGTAAACTCATTTGTCAACGTGACATCGTTGTCAAAAAAATAAAATCGCCAAAATTAAGAGAAAAATTAAGTTTTCTTTCCATTGAGTCAGAATAATGAAGTTTTAATTACAGATTTGTTGGTTTCAGGACAAGCAAAAAATCTTATTCCTTTGAGGTTTTGGCATAAAATCAAAAATAATTTTTTTTTTCCTCTTGTAAACTCAATCCGGGGACATACTGTATATTGAATTTTTTAATCCATTAATCCATCTTTTAGAATATATTTCTTTAAAATGTACAGGGTCCTCATAAATGATTTGTACATCTTGTTGCCTCTGGAAAACACACTACTACTTGCTAAATACATGATAAATATTTAAAGAGACATGACGTACGAATCATTTTTGACGGCCCTGTATTAATTGTCTACAGTTATCAGTGGAACTAACATATTCAGTAACGGGTGTTTCATAAATAATTTTGCCTCTCATCGTCGAATGGTCTGATACAAGTGGATAAATTTGCTTATTAAAAGTAATTTTATTTCATATACAGAGTGATCATAAAGTTCCGCACAAAATTCATAATTTAGTTATGTAATGTTTTTTCAAAACGCTCGAACAGGTCGATTTTTGTTTTTAAATTGCCATTGTTGACATAAAAATTTTGTTCATCATGTGTGTTTGAACTATGACGTTATCAATTTTTTTAAATGGCAAGTCCCAACCTTTTTAAGGTTTTGGATACATTTTTCAATTCTCTATTCAACTACAGTAAAAAGTGATACCTTGCATAACTTTTTTTTGGAAAAGAGTTTTACTTCAAAAAATGAAAATTTTATTCCTTGAATAAATTTAGTTCCAATAAGTGTCGTCGAAGACTGGTTTGCAGACCACGACAAACATTTTTTTAAAGGTCTAGAGTTACTTTATTACTTTATAAAAATAATTTTTGTATTTGAGATTACATTGTTCTTTTTATGTCAGGCTAGAAACTACGTCCTTCTATTTTACTTTCGTTTTTAACTTTCGCCGAAGCACAAAGTTTATGTGCAACGCCTCCCAAATAGCGGTGTGCCTAATTTGTGCCTTGTGGTTGTGTTTTGCAAAATGGTGAAAACCGCCCACTCAAGATTAGCAAATCAGTTTGGATTTCAAAGATTATACCATTTGAAGAATTTTCAAAGAGTAACAAGTGTATCCCTATCACGCACAGGAAGTCCAATTTTTACAACCTGAGGATTTACCTGATAATTTAATAGTAATAATTTAATCTATAATGATTTAATAAACTTTGGTTTCACCATAGCAGATATTTTTAACTAAGCCCCACAGTTTTTATTTTTCATCAAAAATAGCATCGGATATTGAAGTAAAAACGTTTAGTGGGTAAGTTTTTCTATTTTTAGTTTATTTACCTCGGGCCGTTTAGATTGTTTCCAAATGTTTCCTAAAGTTTTTTGTTGTGATTACACTGGGCTACAAAAAAATGTTTTTTGCCTGTTTTATGCATAATTGACACCATTTCTACTTCATTTAATTTCGCTAAACACGTACATAATAACAAAAATACTCAGTTGGTTACAGTTTTTAAAAACACTCAGATTTTCTTTTGTTGCTTCTTTTGCGTCTGCTGCATCGCGAATAGATATCCAGCAGTAATCCGCCAACATGGTAGTTCTTTGATACCTCTTTTTCCATTGAGGAAATATCTTGGTGAAACCGCTCACCAAGTTCGTCGCTAACGGCGCCACAATTTATGGGGAAAAAGTTAACATGGGAATGTAAAAAGTGCACCTTCAAAGACATATTGCAAACCATATGTTTGCAGGCCATCAAGAGATTTTCCACCAAATGTACATAATTTTCAGCTCTTTGGTTGTCCAAAATTTGTTTTCTATGGTTGCTAGATCTTTGCAATGGTCGTTAGACTCCTATGATAAATAAGAAAAAAGGAAAAACCCAAAATTTTTGCCTCTCAAAAACGGTAACCAATGAGCATTTTTTATTGTCATTTTTAAATTTAACATGGTACACATGGTATGAATTCGTTACTTATGTTCAGAAAACAAAATGGCTGTTGCCCAGTGTTATTATCAAGCAGCCGAGCGGTTCAGTGGCGGGTAACAAAACTTCCACTAATTTTAAATCGATAACTATCGATTTAGGGCAAAATTTTATTAAGAAACATTGTTGACACTGACGAGTTCTGGTTGAAATTAATGTAGTCATTTCTGGGACACGTTGTATTTTTTTCTTTTCTCCCAGGAAGGCGAAACAACCGGTTTCAACTTTCTTTGTTCATACGCTTGTTCTAATGCTTTATAGATGCTATTCTAATATTGATAAAAATATTGTCTCGTCTTCTTCCCCAGGATTTTTCTTTCCCTATCCAATCCTTTCATGGGACTCTCTTCTGATTCTTCGCTGTTTTCTTCAATTTTCTCTGCCTTTTCTATATATTTACTTCACTTGTATCTACAGCACATATTGCTGCATCAGTCGGTAATGCAGGAAAAAACTAATAACTACAATAATAATTAATCCACTACAATCAACCTATCATTCATTTAATGTAGCCACCCTAAAGTGTCTCAAATTTTTACTTAGTTGTCAAGATGTCTTCAAAATGCAATTTCCTAAGAGACCTTATTGGTCTTTATTTCTTGCTATTCATCGATCTTTAACTTATATTATTTACTTAAAGGAGTTTGCTCTTTATTAATGACAGTCTTAACGGTTTGTTTATTTGATAAGTTTGATGCTGATGAGCAAACGGCATTCGAACTATTCATTTTGACCGATTAAATTTGCAAGATTATCCTCAAACATGCTGCCATCGGAAAATCCCTTACGTAAACACTTATTTACGACGTTTCCATTTTACGACATGTTTTTAGATAACCTTTAAATTTAATCGCAAAAGAAGTTTTTGTGGTTTTACCCACGCGGACCTTGTTTATTTCTCAAGCATGTGGTGTTTTTTTTTATTTTCCGCCACAAACTACAATCACAAAAGCTGTAAAATGTCTCACATTATGCAATTACTTCCATGATTGTGCAGAAAGCATAAAATCAATCAATCAATTATTTATTAAAACCGTAGCATTGATGATAGATTTGGAGAATGGTGGAGGCGCCGGGTAATATTTTATTATATCCTAGGCGTTCAGGCAACATTTCATGTCCAAATTACAAATTATAAACTTCGAAAACAAAATTTAATATTTGAATAACTTGCTAAGTTATTAAGTTATTTTTCAGCTGCTCTTATTAAGCTAACTTGATTGTTATAAATCAGAATACAATACCTTGTGTTGTAAATTTGTCTTAATTTATCCATGGAAGCGATGTTCTCCCAATTTTTTTTCGATTAACGACTTTTCCTTGAACGCCACGATATTATGTACAGGATCTTCAGAAATTATTCATACATCCAGTAGGCTTCACGTCAAAATTCTCTATCAAAATACCTGTAAATTTTGTTTTCCACACGCAACATCGTGTACGGATCCTTTATGAAGACTCGAAATTAATATTTGCTAAATATGCAGGGTCTTCATAAATTATTCATATAGCCAGTAGGCTTTGCACTACTCCATCTAATTACGTGTAAAATTTGTTTTTCACAGGCAACATGATGTATGAATCATGTATGAAGACCCGATAGTATCTACTCCTTTTTCAAGTGACTACGGAAAACTGCTAACGATAAAATGATCCAAAACTCTGTTTATTGAAGTGTTTTTGGATACACCATATTGTTATTTTTCCGTCTGGTAATGATCCATTTAATACATTTTAAAAGTGTATTTTTTTCTGAATTCAGCGATGGAATGGAATTCAGTAAGTACGGTGTTCCAGTAGAAAATTTTTAAGAAAGAAAAATGTTGAAATAATTTTATTATATTATTATAAGAAGTACAACGAAATGAAAAGGAAGTACATTATTATCTAATTATCTCTTTATATTACTTTATTACGTAGCATTCAATTCATTTTACAAATACAAGGACGTTATTTCTATCGAAAGGCTTCTTAACAACGGAAAGATAAAGTCACCAACCCTCTATTAGCTTTTTCAATTCAATTTGTTTCTATTACCTCAAAGCTCACCGAAAACCATTCGGAAAAACACTTCCAGACGGATAAACGTCTCCTATTGTCCGTGCCTTTATTAAACTGTTGCTTTGCGGTTGAAAAAACAACAGTAAATGGGAGGAAGCATTTCTAAGAGGAAAGTCTAACACAAGAACAAAGGCGTCTCGGAAAAGATCCGTATATCAGTCACACAAACCGGAACAAATCCTACAAGACAGGGTAATTTGTGGGGCGTAGATGTTCGCAACAAATTTTGCCGGAGAAAAATGGCAAATCGTGTTATGCACGACAAGCTGACTTTTTACGGCATGCACAGACAAAAATGCAAAACTGATTGAATGAGAAGTGTGTAAAATGAATGTGATCAATAAAATTTATGATGTATATGGTCTAGGGAATGCGGAAATATTTATCATGGAAACGGGGCATTCCGAAAGGATGAATTTAGCATTATCGTTAATCATTTTATTTCATACCCAATCAAATCAAAAAGCTTTCCTGTATTAATTTCAGTACGGTAAATAAAGCATTACGGTGCTGAAATCTTTATTTTACGAGGAGTTCCCCCAATTGTATAAATTCCAGCTGTTTGAGAAATGCAGATACCTATATTCAATAAACAGCATCTTGTACGGTAAAAATTCTTTTTTGATGTGTTTGCTAACAGGAATAATTATTACTAATTGGCTGCCGGTATCGTGCATCAGGACGGTGTTACCACAAAGTCAAGTGGAAATTTCGGTGGCATTTTTGAGTAAATAATGTATTTCGCGTGTTTTAGAAAATCACAACAGGCGCCTAAGCGTATAGCGGCCCGCCCCGTTTAGGGGAATAAAACATTGCACCTTTCCTTTTTTCCAAAGTGGCAAAATTTTAATAAAGCAAAGTATTAGCGTTAGTTTCAATATCACAATTTATACTTCCAAAAAAGAAGTTAACTATTCCGTTGTTCAAATATTTAACTGTCACATAATTGTAAAAATGGGCAAACTAAATAGCTTTTTTACACCATAAAAACCATTTTTATTCGTTATGCTTTAATTACTTTGCACATAGCGCAAACCCAAACAAATCTCGGCTATTATAAAATTACGATTCTAATTTTCCACGAGGGCACATTGGAATAAAGTAATTATTTAAATTGCAGCTGCAGATGAATAGGAGTTTTACTTTTATGTATTGAAATGAAATATTAATCCTTTAAAGTTTTCAATTTGAACGTTGCGTTGGTCGTGTATTTTAACAAGTTTCTCAGAACAACGATTTCTCATTCCATTTAAATGACCTATAATGGACCTATAATCTATCGTTATGAAATTTTACTTGTATTTAAAGAACTTGATTCTATTACTCCTCTGATAATTTCAGTCTTCCAACTTCCCCGATTAATTTTTTACTAACTTTAAATTTCAACACACACATTTTAGCCCTTAACTGTTATTTAAGGCAACCAGAAGAATATCTCCGAAACTACAGATGGTACCGCTATGAAATTTTACTTGTATTGAAAGAACACTGTTCTATTACTCCTCTGCCAATTTCAAGTTGCCAGCTTCCCCGGTTTATTTTTTACCAATGTAAAATTTCAACATTCACATTTATAAGACAACTAGAAGAATATCTCCGAAAATATCAATGGTATCGCTATGAAACTTTATTTGTATTGAAAGAACACTGTTCTATTACTCCTCTGCCAATTTCAAGTTGCCAGCTTCCCCGGTTTATTTTTTACCAATTTTAAATTTCAACACTCAAGTTTATAAAACAACTAGAAGAATATCTCCGAATATATCAATGGTATCGTTATGAAATGTTATTTGTATTGAAAAAACACTGTTCTATTACTTCTCTGCCAATTTCAAGTTGCCAGCTTTCCCGGTTGATTTTTTACCAATGTTAAATTTCAACATTCACATTTATAAGAGAACTAGAAGAATGTCTCCAAAACTACAGATGGTATCGCTATGAAATTTTACTTGTATTGAAAGAGCGCTGTTCTATTACTTCTCTGCCAATTTCAAGTTGCCAGCTTCCCCGGTTTATTTTTTACCAATTTTAAATTTCAACACTCACATTTATAAGACAACTAGAAGAATATCTCCGAAACTACAGATGGTATCGCTTTGAAATTTTACTTGTATTGAAAAAACACTGTTCTATTACTCCTCTGCCAATTTCAAGTTGCCAGCTTCCCCGGTTTATTTTTACCAATTTTAAATTTCAACACTCAAGTTTATAAAACAACTAGAAGAATATCTCCGAATATATCAATGGTATCGTTATGAAATGTTATTTGTATTGAAAAAACACTGTTCTATTACTCCTCTGCCAATTTCAAGTTGCCAGCTTCCCCGGTTTATTTTTTACCAATGTTAAATTTCAACATTCACATTTATAAGACAACTAGAAGAATATCTCCGAAACTATCAATGTTATCGTTAAGAAATTTTACTTGTATTGAAAGAACACTGTTCTATTACTCCTCTGCCAATTTCAAGTTGCCAGCTTCCCCGGTTTATTTTTTACCAATTTTAAATTCCAACACTCACATTTATAAGACAACTAGAAGAATATCTCCGAAAATATCAATGGTATCGCTATGAAATTTTACTTATATTGAAAGAACACTGTTCTATTACTCCTCTGCCAATTTCAAGTTGCCAGCTTCCCCGGTTTATTTTTTACCAATTTTAAATTCCAACACTCACATTTATAAGACAACTAGAAGAATATCTCCGAAAATATCAATGGTATCGCTATGAAATTTTACTTATATTGAAAGAACACTGTTCTATTACTCCTCTGCCAATTTCAAGTTGCCAGCTTCCCCGGTTTATTTTTTACCAATTTTAAATTCCAACACTCACATTTATAAGACAACTAGAAGAATATCTCCGAAAATATCAATGGTATCGCTATGAAATTTTATTTGTATTGAAAGAACACTGTTCTATTACTCCTCTGCCAATTTCAAGTTGCCAGCTTCCCCGGTTTATTTTTTACCAATGTTAAATTTCAACATTCACATTTATAAGACAACTAGAAGAATATCTCCGAAAATATCAATGGTATCGCTATGAAACTTTATTTGTATTGAAAGAACACTGTTCTATTACTCCTCTGCCAATTTCAAGTTGCCAGCTTCCCCGGTTTATTTTTTACCAATGTTAAATTTCAACATTCACATTTATAAGACAACTAGAAGAATATCTCCGAAAATATCAGTGGTATCGCTATGAAACTTTATTTGTATTGAAAGAACACTGCTCTATTACTCCTCTGCCAATTTCAAGTTGCCAGCTTCCCCGGTTTATTTTTTACCAATGTTAAATTTCAACATTCACATTTATAAGACAACTAGAAGAATATCTCCGAAAATATCAGTGGTATCGCTATGAAACTTTATTTGTATTGAAAGAACACTGTTCTATTACTCCTCTGCCAATTTCAAGTTGCCAGCTTCCCCGGTTTATTTTAACCAATTTTAAATTTCAACACTCAAGTTTATAAAACAACTAGAAGAATATCTCCGAATATATCAATGGTATCGTTATGAAATGTTATTTGTATTGAAAAAACACTGTTCTATTACTCCTCTGCCAATTTCAAGTTGCCAGCTTCCCCGGTTTATTTTTTACCAATGTTAAATTTCAACATTCACATTTATAAAACAACTAGAAGAATATCTCCGAATATATCAATGGTATCGTTATGAAATGTTATTTGTATTGAAAAAACACTGTTCTATTACTCCTCTGCCAATTTCAAGTTGCCAGCTTCCCCGGTTTATTTTTTACCAATTTTAAATTTCAACACTCAAGTTTATAAAACAACTAGAAGAATATCTCCGAATATATCAATGGTATCGTTATGAAATGTTATTTGTATTGAAAAAACACTGTTCTATTACTCCTCTGCCAATTTCAAGTTGCCAGCTTCCCCGGTTTATTTTTTACCAATGTAAAATTTCAACATTCACATTTATAAGACAACTAGAAGAATATCTCCGAAAATATCAATGGTATCGCTATGAAACTTTATTTGTATTGAAAGAACACTGTTCTATTACTCCTCTGCCAATTTCAAGTTGCCAGCTTCCCCGGTTTATTTTTTACCAGTTTTAAATTTCAAAACTCACATTTATAAGACAACTAGTATCATGGTATCGCTATGAAATTTTATTTGTATTGAAAGAACACTGTTCTATTACTCCTCTGCCAATTTCAAGTTGCCAGCTTCCCCGATTTTATTTTTTACCAATGTTAAATTTCAACATTCACATTTATAAAACAACTAGAAGAATATCTCCGAATATATCAATGGTATCGTTATGAAATGTTATTTGTATTGAAAAAACACTGTTCTATTACTCCTCTGCCAATTTCAAGTTGCCAGCTTCCCCGGTTTATTTTTTACCAATTTTAAATTTCAACACTCAAGTTTATAAAACAACTAGAAGAATATCTCCGAATATATCAATGGTATCGTTATGAAATGTTATTTGTATTGAAAAAACACTGTTCTATTACTCCTCTGCCAATTTCAAGTTGCCAGCTTCCCCGGTTTATTTTTTACCAATGTTAAATTTCAACATTCACATTTATAAAACAACTAGAAGAATATCTCCGAATATATCAATGGTATCGTTATGAAATGTTATTTGTATTGAAAAAACACTGTTCTATTACTCCTCTGCCAATTTCAAGTTGCCAGCTTCCCCGGTTTATTTTTTACCAATTTTAAATTTCAACACTCAAGTTTATAAAACAACTAGAAGAATATCTCCGAATATATCAATGGTATCGTTATGAAATGTTATTTGTATTGAAAAAACACTGTTCTATTACTCCTCTGCCAATTTCAAGTTGCCAGCTTCCCCGGTTTATTTTTTACCAATGTAAAATTTCAACATTCACATTTATAAGACAACTAGAAGAATATCTCCGAAAATATCAATGGTATCGCTATGAAACTTTATTTGTATTGAAAGAACACTGTTCTATTACTCCTCTGCCAATTTCAAGTTGCCAGCTTCCCCGGTTTATTTTTTACCAGTTTTAAATTTCAAAACTCACATTTATAAGACAACTAGTATCATGGTATCGCTATGAAATTTTATTTGTATTGAAAGAACACTGTTCTATTACTCCTCTGCCAATTTCAAGTTGCCAGCTTCCCCGATTTTATTTTTTACCAATGTTAAATTTCAACATTCACATTTATAAGACAACTAGAAGAATATCTCCGAAAATATCAATGGTATCGCTATGAAACTTTATTTGTATTGAAAGAACACTGTTCTATTACTCCTCTGCCAATTCCAAGTTGCCAGCTTCCCCGGTTTATTTTTTACCAGTTTTAAATTTCAACACTCACATTTATAAGACAACTAGAAGAATATCTCCGAAACTATCAATGTTATCGTTAAGAAATTTTACTTGTATTGAAAGAACACTGTTCTATTACTCCTCTGCCAATTTCAAGTTGCCAGCTTCCCCGGTTTATTTTTTACCAATTTTAAATTTCAACACTCAAGTTTATAAAACAACTAGAAGAATATCTCCGAATATATCAATGGTATCGTTATGAAATGTTATTTGTATTGAAAAAACACTGTTCTATTACTCCTTTGCCAATTTCAAGTTGCCAGCTTCCCCGGTTTATTTTTTACCAATGTAAAATTTCAACATTCACATTTTTAAGACAACTAGAAGAATATCTCCGAAACTATCAATGTTATCGTTAAGAAATTTTACTTGTATTGAAAGAACACTGTTCTATTACTCCTCTGCCAATTTCAAGTTGCCAGCTTCCCCGGTTTATTTTTTACCAATTTTAAATTCCAACACTCACATTTATAAGACAACTAGAAGAATATCTCCGAAAATATCAATGGTATCGCTATGAAATTTTACTTATATTGAAAGAACACTGTTCTATTACTCCTCTGCCAATTTCAAGTTGCCAGCTTCCCCGGTTTATTTTTTACCAATTTTAAATTTCAACACTCAAGTTTATAAAACAACTAGAAGAATATCTCCGAAACTACCAATGTTATTGTTATGAAATTTTACTTGTATTGAAAGAACACTGTTCTATTACTCCTCTGCCAATTTCAAGTTGCCAGCTTCCCCGGTTTATTTTTTACCAATTTTAAATTCCAACACTCACATTTATAAGACAACTAGAAGAATATCTCCGAAAATATCAATGGTATCGCTATGAAATTTTACTTATATTGAAAGAACACTGTTCTATTACTCCTCTGCCAATTTCAAGTTGCCAGCTTCCCCGGTTTATTTTTTACCAATTTTAAATTTCAACACTCAAGTTTATAAAACAACTAGAAGAATATCTCCGAAAATATCAATGGTGTCGCTATGAAATTTTATTTGTATTGAAAGAACACTGTTCTATTACTCCTCTGCCAATTTCAAGTTGCCAGCTTCCCCGGTTTATTTTTTACTAGTTTTAAATTTCAACACTCACATTTATAAGACAACCAGAAAAACATCTCCGAAAATAGCAATGGTATCGCTATGAAATTTTACTTGTCTTGAAAGAACACTGTTCTATTACTCCTCTGCCAATTTCAAGTTACCAACTTCCCCGGTTTAGTTTTTACCAGTTTTAAATTTCAACACTCAAGTTTATAAAACCACTAGAAGAATATCTCCGAAACTACAGATGGTATCGCTATGAAATTTTACTTGTCTTGAAAGAACACTGTCCTATTACTCCTCTGCCAATTTCAAGTTGCCAACTTCCACGGTTTATTTTTTACCAGTTTTAAATTTCAACACTCAAGTTTATAAAACAACTAGAAGAATATCTCCGAAGCTACAGATGGTAACGCTATGAAATTTTACTTGTCTTGAAAGAGCACTGTTTTATTACTCCTCTGCCAATTTCAAGTTGCCAGCTTCCACGGTTTATTTTTTACCAGTTTTAAATTTCAACACTCAAGTTTATAAAACAACTAGAAGAATATCTCCGAAACTACAGATGGTAACGCTATGAAATAGTACTTGTCTTGAAAGAACACTGTTCTATTACTCCTCTGCCAATTTCAAGTTGCTAGCTTCCCCGGTTTATTTTTTACTAGTTTTAAATTTCAACACTCACATTTATAAGACAACTAGAAGAACATCTCCGAAAATATCAATGGTATCGCTATGAACTTTTACTTGTCTTGAAAGAACACTGTCCTATTACTCCTCTGCCAATTTCAAGTTGCCAACTTCCACGGTTTATTTTTTACCAGTTTTAAATTTCAACACTCAAGTTTATAAGACAACTAGAAGAATATCTCCGAAACTACAGATGGTAACGCTATGAAATTTTACTTGTCTTGAAAGAGCACTGTTTTATTACTCCTCTGCCAATTTCAAGTTGCCAGCTTCCACGGTTTATTTTTTACCAGTTTTAAATTTCAACACTCAAGTTTATAAAACAACTAGAAGAATATCTCCGAAACTACAGATGGTAACGCTATGAAATATTACTTGTCTTGAAAGAACACTGTTCTATTACTCCTCTGCCAATTTCAAGTTGCTAGCTTCCCCGGTTTATTTTTTACTAGTTTTAAATTTCAACACTCACATTTATAAGACAACTAGAAGAACATCTCCGAAAATATCAATGGTATCGCTATGAAATTTTACTTGTCTTGAAAGAACACTGTCCTATTACTCCTCTGCCAATTTCAAGTTGCCAACTTCCACGGTTTATTTTTTACCAGTTTTAAATTTCAACACTCAAGTTTATAAGACAACTAGAAGAATATCTCCGAAACTACAGATGGTAACGCTATGAAATTTTACTTGTCTTGAAAGAGCACTGTTTTATTACTCCTCTGCCAATTTCAAGTTGCCAGCTTCCACGGTTTATTTTTTACCAGTTTTAAATTTCAACACTCAAGTTTATAAAACAACTAGAAGAATATCTCCGAAACTGCAGATGGTAACACTATGAAATATTACTTGTCTTGAAAGAACACTGTTCTATTACTCCTCTGCCAATTTCAAGTTGCTAGCTTCCCCGGTTTATTTTTTACTAGTTTTAAATTTCAACACTCACATTTATAAGACAACTAGAAGAACATCTCCGAAAATATCAATGGTATCGCTATGAAATTTTACTTGTCTTGAAAGAACACTGTCCTATTACTCCTCTGCCAATTTCAAGTTGCCAACTTCCACGGTTTATTTTTTACCAGTTTTAAATTTCAACACTCAAGTTTATAAGACAACTAGAAGAATATCTCCGAAACTACAGATGGTAACGCTATGAAATTTTACTTGTCTTGAAAGAACACTGTTCTATTACTCCTCTGCCAATTTCAAGTTGCCTGCTTCCCCGGTTTATTTTTTACCAGTTTTAAATTTCAACACTCAAGTTTATAAAACAACTAGAAGAATATCTCCGAAACTACAGATGGTAACGCTATGAAATTTTACTTGTCTTGAAGGAACACTGTTCTATTACTCCTCTGCCAATTTCAAGTTGCCAGCTTCCCCGGTTTATTTTTTACCAGTTTTAAATTTCAACACTCAAGTTTATAAAACCACTAGAAGAATATCTCCGAAACTACAGATGGTATCGCTATGAAATTTTACTTGTCTTGAAAGAACACTGTCCTATTACTCCTCTGCCAATTTCAAGTTGCCAACTTCCACGGTTTATTTTTTACCAGTTTTAAATTTCAACACTCAAGTTTATAAAACAACTAGAAGAATATCTCCGAAGCTACAGATGGTAACGCTATGAAATTTTACTTGTCTTGAAAGAGCACTGTTTTATTACTCCTCTGCCAATTTCAAGTTGCCAGCTTCCACGGTTTATTTTTTACCAGTTTTAAATTTCAACACTCAAGTTTATAAAACAACTAGAAGAATATCTCCGAAACTACAGATGGTAACGCTATGAAATATTACTTGTCTTGAAAGAACACTGTTCTATTACTCCTCTGCCAATTTCAAGTTGCCAGCTTCCCCGGTTTATTTTTTACTAGTTTTAAATTTCAACACTCACATTTATAAGACAACTAGAAGAACATCTCCGAAAATATCAATGGTATCGCTATGAAATTTTACTTGTCTTGAAAGAACACTGTTCTATTACTCCTCTGCCAATTTCAAGTTACCAACTTCCCCGGTTTATTTTTTACCAGTTTTAAATTTCAACACAAAAGTTTATAAAACAACTAGAAGAATATCTCCAAAACTACAGATGGTATCGCTATGAAATTTTACTTGTCTTGAAAGAACACTGTTCTATTACTCCTCTGCCAATTTCAAGTTGCCAGCTTCCCCGGTTTATTTTTTACCAGTTTTAAATTTCAACACTAAAGTTTATAAAACAACTAGAAGAATATCTCCGAAACTACAGATGGTATCGCTATGAAACTTTACTTGTCTTGAAAGAACACTGTTCTATTACTCCTCTGCCAATTTCAAGTTGCCAGTTTCCCCGGTTTTTTTTTTACCAGTTTTAAATTTCAACACTCACATTTATAAGACAACCAGAAGAACATTTCCAAAAATATCAATGGTATCGTTACGAAATTTTATTTGTATTGAAAAAAGACTGTTCTATTATTCCTCTGCCAATTTCAAGTTACCAGCTTCCCCGGTTTATTTTTTACCAATTTTAAATTTCAACACTCACATTTATAAGACAACTAGAAGAACATCTCCGAAAATATCAATGGTATCGCTATGAAATTTTACTTGTCTTGAAAGAACACTGTCCTATTACTCCTCTGCGAATTTCAAGTTGCCAACTTCCACGGTTTATTTTTTACCAGTTTTAAATTTGAACACTCAAGTTTATAAGACAACTAGAAGAATATCTCCGAAACTACAGATGGTAACGCTATGAAATTTTACTTGTCTTGAAAGAACACTGTTCTATTACTCCTCTGCCAATTTCAAGTTGCCTGCTTCCCCGGTTTATTTTTTACCAGTTTTAAATTTCAACACTCAAGTTTATAAAACAACTAGAAGAATATCTCCGAAACTACAGATGGTAACGCTATGAAATTTTACTTGTCTTGAAGGAACACTGTTCTATTACTCCTCTGCCAATTTCAAGTTGCCAGCTTCCCCGGTTTATTTTTTACCAGTTTTAAATTTCAACACTCAAGTTTATAAAACCACTAGAAGAATATCTCCGAAACTACAGATGGTATCGCTATGAAATTTTACTTGTCTTGAAAGAACACTGTCCTATTACTCCTCTGCCAATTTCAAGTTGCCAACTTCCACGGTTTATTTTTTACCAGTTTTAAATTTCAACACTCAAGTTTATAAAACAACTAGAAGAATATCTCCGAAGCTACAGATGGTAACGCTATGAAATTTTACTTGTCTTGAAAGAGCACTGTTTTATTACTCCTCTGCCAAGTTCAAGTTGCCAGCTTCCCCGGTTTATTTTTTACTAGTTTTAAATTTCAACACTCACATTTATAAGACAACTAGAAGAACATCTCCGAAAATATCAATGGTATCGCTATGAAATTTTACTTGTCTTGAAAGAACACTGTTCTATTACTCCTCTGCCAATTTCAAGTTGCCTGCTTCCCCGGTTTATTTTTTACCAGTTTTAAATTTCAACACTCAAGTTTATAAAACAACTAGAAGAATATCTCCGAAGCTACAGATGGTAACGCTATGAAATTTTACTTGTCTTGAAAGAGCACTGTTTTATTACTCCTCTGCCAAGTTCAAGTTGCCAGCTTCCACGGTTTATTTTTTACCAGTTTTAAATTTCAACACTCAAGTTTATAAAACAACTAGAAGAATATCTCCGAAACTACAGATGGTAACGCTATGAAATATTACTTGTCTTGAAAGAACACTGTTCTATTACTCCTCTGCCAATTTCAAGTTGCCAGCTTCCCCGGTTTATTTTTTACTAGTTTTAAATTTCAACACTCACATTTATAAGACAACTAGAAGAACATCTCCGAAAATATCAATGTTATCGCTATGAAATTTTACTTGTCTTGAAAGAACACTGTTCTATTACTCCTCTGCCAATTTCAAGTTACCAACTTCCCCGGTTTATTTTTTACCAGTTTTAAATTTCAACACAAAAGTTTATAAAACAACTAGAAGAATATCTCCAAAACTACAGAAGGTATCGCTATGAAATTTTACTTGTCTTGAAAGAACACTGTTCTATTACTCCTCTGCCAATTTCAAGTTGCCAGCTTCCCCGGTTTATTTTTTACCAGTTTTAAATTTCAACACTAAAGTTTATAAAACAACTAGAAGAATATCTCCGAAACTACAGATGGTATCGCTATGAAACTTTACTTGTCTTGAAAGAACACTGTTCTATTACTCCTCTGCCAATTTCAAGTTGCCAGCTTCCCCGGTTTATTTTTTACTAGTTTTAAATTTCAACACTCACATTTATAAGATAACCAGAAGAACATCTCCGAAAATATCAATGGTATCGTTACGAAATTTTATTTGTATTGAAAAAAGACTGTTCTATTACTCCTCTGCCAATTTCAAGTTACCAGCTTCCCCGGTTTATTTTTTACCAATTTTAAATTTCAACACTCACATTTATAAAACAACTAGAAGAATATCTCCGAAACTACAGATAGTATCGCTATGAAATTTTACTTGTCTTGAAAAAACACTGTTCTATTACTCCTCTGCCAATTTCAAGTTGCCAGCTTCCCCGGTTTATTTTTTACCAGTTTTAAATTTCAACACTCAAGTTTATAAAACAACTAGAAGAATATCTCCGAAACTACAGATGGTATCGTTATGAAATTTTACTTGTCTTGAAAAAACACTGTTCTATTACTCCTCTGACAATTTCAAATTGCCAGCTTCCCCGGTATATTTTTTACCAATTTTAAATTTCAACACTCAAGTTTATAAAACAACTAGAAAAATATGTCCGAAAATGTCAATGGTATCGTTATGAAATTTTACTTGTATTGAAAGAACACTATTCTATTACTCCTCTGCCAATTTCAAGTTGCCAACTTCCCCACTTTATTTTTTACATCCTTATTTCAAAATACACATTTACATCCGAACAAAACTGTTATTTAAGGCAACCAGCGATAATAGCAATGGTATCGTTATGAAATTTTATTTTTAGTTAAAGAACACTATTCTATTACTTTGTCAACTTTCCCGGTTAATTTTTTACCAATTTTAAATTTCGACTCACATTTACATCCGAACAAAACTGTTATTTAAGGCATAATGTAAAATTAGCAATGAAATTATGAATTAATTAAGTTTAGTTTAAAATATATAAAATATAAATTGTTTTTCTGCCGATGCACGTCACGACAGCGATAACAATACTCCAAGGTCATCCCCAACAAGATGTCGTAAATTCGTTAATTCGCAATTCTTAAAAAAAAATATTGGAACCACAAGGGATCTCAAATTCGATAAAGCAAAGTAAGTGTCATTGAGGCAGCTAAATCAAGTAGAAAATGCGCTAGTAGAGGAATGGAAAAACTTACCGCAAAATTTAATTAAATGTATGCTCGTTGTAAGTCGTAATTGTTTAATTTGTTGCTTTAAAATGAAATATATTGTATCTTTCAATCTAAATTATGTTTCTTCTCAATACTAATAATAATGATTGATATAATATGTAGTAGAAAGTTCATTTATCAGGAAGCGAATTACACAATTTTTGTGTGTATTTTTAAATTAATCTTTATTCCACAGAAAAGAATCTCATGTACATATATTAATTTTACATCTAAATTTGGAATTTTTCCACGTTTTTTTTTTGGATAAATAATTCACAGCATAATACAGAATGGTTTCAATCAATTCAAAGATACTGAATAGCTGCTAGTTGTGATTGGATTCATTTCCAGTTTCAATTTAAAATCAATTAAAAAATTACCAAATTGTATATATTACTATTCAATTTAAGTATAATGACAACTTAGAGAATTTGAAGTTCTGTTTCTTTGTGCATCAATTTTTTACAAAAATATAACTACCGTTTAAAAATGATAGTATCTAGAAAATAACTAGACTTGCATTAACGTGATAATTCGAGTTGTTGTTTCCGTTCCTGTTTTGCTTTGCTTGCATTTTTCTTTTTCGAGAATAGAATTGCATTTGATTTTAAATTAAGATAACAAACTATCATTACAAACGTCCTAGGAAATGCAATTTCGAATTTCATTTTATCAACACATCGTTTCGTCGATAAAGTCTTAAGTAAAATTTAGTAATATTATTAACAATACATTTATATTAATGGAGACAGTCCTGTGTCTTTTGTGTTGGCGTTTTTTAGTTAAGGAATGTAGTTTTAGGTATATCGCTTCTAAATAATGTTTGTAATTAAGATTATTGTGAGAAAAACTGGTCGTGAGATTAAAACTTGGCGAGCCTTGGTAACCAGTGACGTCAGAAGGTGGATCGTCGATTTCCCACCATAAATTCTGTTCTGAATTCCTTTTCGGTTTGAAATTTCTGGCAGGCCCTATTTGGAGCTCCACCACGCTGCGTTCCGTTGCAACAGCCTCGCCATCTCGCCACGACGTCACCGGCGCCACTTCTCACCCCCATGTCCAGCAGACCAAGGTACAACAGGAGGGCTCCGCAACCTGATGTAGAGGAGAGCCCATAACAGACATGGTCAATATATAGCGCTTTTTGTCTTTGAGTTCATTTTTAATAATTATAAGTATGAATAACTTTTTTTATGTACTGTCTATTCTATTAATGCATTTGAGCAACGATTAATATTTTTTTATTCTATTTTTATGTTGGCGCATTTATAATGCTACTTTAAAAAGTACTTATTACCTAAATGTGTGTAATAATTCTATTGATGTTTATTTAAGTGAGACATAAATTATTTTGTGTGTACTTGAATGTTCTATCGTAAGCAAGTTTATTACGAGTATCATTTATGGCTGTAAATAATTATGGGAAAAATTATTTTGTGTTGATGGTGTTAGATTGATGCTAGAATATTAAAATTTTATTGTAGTTACCTATGAAGTATATGAAGCACGTGTTACTTTCTACTGTGCGTGATCTAGTGTTTGTGCTATTTTCTGATGACTGACAAGACTTGTTATTTGTAGAAACTTCCTGATTCAGCAAATTTTATAGTTATTAACGTCATGAGGCTAATAAGTGCCAAATAACAGACAAGATGTTATAATCAATCGCGTCTTTTATTTGCGTATCGGCCGAATATCGTTCAGTACTTTTCATAATACCTTCGGCAATACCGACAAAGAAACCGAATTGTTTAGTATAATTTTTAGACCATTTTATTTGTGTTGCCCTCAAAAACTTCTTCCTGTACTGTTAATTCATATAACAGCCGTGACTGTTATGAATGAGTTTTCACTCAAGCTGACAGTTTTGATAAAATGCAATAACAGGTAGGTATTATGAAAAAGATATTAATGCATTTGTATAGGTAGGTTTATGAAGTCGTTTGTTATTGCCGACTTATAGGCTAGACTAAACATATTTATTTCTATATGTAATTATAAAACAAGCGGGGTAAAAATACGAGGGTGACTTTGAGATTAGAACATTCTGGCATCTAACGACAGAAAACAAAGTGTACTAACGTGTATAATAGAAGATCCTGGAATATTTCCTTACTAGTGACGCAATATATACACATGCGATGTTTTCCGCGGAATGGGACCATGCGACTTGTAACACTAGGGAATTGTTTTATACAGTTGAGCTTTTTTTTATTTTAAGTTGCATATTTTCACGCTTTACTTGCATATTTTGAACAATTGTTGGTCTCTTTATGTTGTATATAATCCGGTCTTTAATAGTTAGCATATTGCGTACATGGTTAGAAGCAACAATTTACAACAGCCTTATGTCGTCAACTATTGGTCCATAAGTATAATATGCTGAAATCCATATAAAAAAGATCAATTACTGAAATATATTGGACAATTAACAACGGCGGTGTTGACCAAAAAATACTGGAACAAAAAAATAGAACCTTTGATTGTAAACAGCTTCAAAAGTTTGTCAAAAATTTCAACGTTCATTTCCGCAGAGGAACAGGTTAATGAAATTTTTGAAACGAAACCCAAAATTCATCTAAATCAAAATTACGATAATGGGTTATTACAAGCAGATTTTTTTACCGATGGCTCCAAAAACGGTGACCAAGTAGGCTTTGCTATCTATCATCAAAATACTTTTTTTACAGAAAATGGAAATGCTCCAAAAATCGATATGTCGCTAATGCGAACAGAAAATCAATAGTATATTATTATATGAGTTCCTCTGTAAATTGGACGGTTTCCGGCAGTAGGGGTTTAAGAAAGCACGAGTGAAACAGAAGCGAAAATTTGAAAATTCTGACAAGTGTCAAACTGTAAAAATATTTTAAATTATTGTATATATGGACAAAAGAAAATAGTCAGTCGTTCTAATGTCAAGAATCTTGATGTTTACCTTCCGTGGTCTTTCGTGTCTAAAAGGCATCATGATGAACCCCTTGATGTGAAGTGTCCTCGTATAATTGGTTAGTCTTTAAAATTTATTTTCAGGTTTTAGTTTGGTTTTTCCTAGAGTTGGTGACATTACCAGGACTATCAACAAAAAAAAAAACATTAAAATTTAAATATATTCAAGTCAAACTCCACAAAGATTAATAAACGTAAACTACAATAGGAACATGTTTCGGGAGAAAACTACTCCCATCTTTAGCTCTAATTTTACAAGATTAGTGATACAATTGATGAATTACATTGGGGTTCTTACCTTAAAGAATATTTCAATTATGACGTTGTTTTGAAAGATTATTGAATTTGACGTTTTGAAAAGGTTAAACGATTTTTTAAAAAAAATGAAGAAACTAGATTTAATTGTAAAAATTAAAAATGGATCTGAAGGAGAATCTGAAGTTAATAAATATATTTGAGTGGTATAAAGGTGATAAATAATGAAATCATTATAAGTGAAAGAAGTGACATTTGAGGTTAAAATAATGTTGAATGGAAAAAATTAAAACAGTGAATTGATAATGGGATTATTGAAGTTATTCTGTTCATTTAAACAAGATCCGTTTTCCAGTTTCAAGGATTTCCTTATTTCCAAAGTCTCAAGAAAATCTAATTACCGGATTTTATTGCATTTGTGAATCAATTTGGAATTGGATGCTGAAAAACTGTGAAAAACTGGAACGTGTTGAAGGACGCTTTGTATCCATCCGATAAGGCATTGCAAAATAAAGAACAATTCCGTCTGAAATCCCCAAGGTCCGATCTTTTACTGGAGACCAAAGCATATGCGTCGTGGTGCTCACTCTCAGTCACAGAGATCATGCCTCATCATGCGAAAGATGGTCCCGTGACCTCGGCCTGTTCGTTGCTATGTTTTTTTTTTACTGTCTCCGTCAACGCAAGACGCAGAAGAGGCAGCTCTGTTCGAATTCCCATAGCCAATCAAAACTATTTTTGATAAAAATTGAAAACTAGGTGATTTTACTTATTACTAGGTAATTTTACTCATTAATCTCTATAATTGACCTCCTGTATCGCACTAATAGACTATTTACTTGCATTAATTAGTCGTAATATCTTAACGATAATACAATTACGTGATTACTTCGAAATTCAATTTCTTCTAGGCTTTGTGCAGTCGTTAGTATGAGACATTTTATATCTTAATTATTAAAATAGTCTAAACTAAAACAACGCGTTGCCTTGTGATAATAGTAATGAGACACCATTATGCGATATACCAGACAGTGTTGCCTTATGTCCCGAACGATATTGAGTCCGTTGTGGAGAATCAAAGGTGCCGAATCTAATGGAACTATTCGTTCTCCACCCTCAGGCAAGAAGGATTCGTAAGTCTTCAACCTCAAGATCATACCCACCCCATGGCTTTGGGGAGTGGCTACGATGTGCGATTGAAACATGTGACCCGCTAGGAACCTCGTGAAGGTCGGAATCACGAAGATTTCCTTCTAGTAAACAAAAATTATACACCAAGGTTGAGAAGCCATTTTGTCCAAGTGCGAGGTTAAGAAAAGTCTTCTCAACCGTGGTTTATATACTATTTTTTTCACTACTAGCACATTTGTTTAACTTCTTTTCAAATGATAATAATGATCATGCGAAAGATCGGAACGAATTTACGAACGGTTATACAATATATGATATGAGCGGTTGACTAAAGATAATAGAAATTTGACTCGCCCCACGATTTTATTTTAGTCTGATCAATACTCTAGATTGATGAGGAGAGTGGTGTGATACCTGGTACATACCTAATTATTTTTTAGCTTTTAGTACATTATCTGCATCATTATTATGTTTCATTACAATAAAACCGTTTAACTTAAAAATGTTTTGACTTATTTTTTTTTTTTAGTTCAAAAGATATCCCGACTTCAAATTGTGACATTATATGGCCCACAAAATTGTTTTCACTTTTTTTTTTAGAAAAAAACGCGGTAAATATTTTTTCTCAATTCTTCCCATGTTATGGAATCAATAAATAATAGCATGTATTAATTTGAACAAAATTTAAAAAAAAATTATTGATAAGCATTGACATTTCTGTTGATTGTAAGTATATAATGATATCAACCAGATAAAGATTATCTATGACATTCCGCTTTCCGCAATCAGTGTAAAGTAACAATGAAACGACAGGGCGTTTAAAAACAATTAAGACTTCTTCCGCTTTCTCACGCAAGCACTTTCTGTCATTATCACAATCGACAACATTGCACTCTTTCTCACTCGCCGCATAGAACCAATTTATTTGAACCATTTATAAACGCCATAACAATGACATTTTTATTTTAGTCCTCTCTTGAACCTCGAACCAGTGCGTTCTACTCCGTGAACCCGTTTCGTGTGTTTTTCCATGAATGCGCGAATCGGCGTCCTTAACCGAACCCTCACGGTCAGTGTTGTATGAAAGGCGAACGGGTTCATCCGAGTACCACAATCTGCGCAAAGACCGTTCTAGTACAGTTCCTTCCAGACCGTTGTTATCTAACAGTTGCATCCATGCACCATAGAAAGTGAACGGATTAATACGAGTGAAAATGTACTCGCCGGTCGGAGAAGTAGCCGTCGACATCGACCCCAGTCCGAGCCCAGCGAAGTTGGTGCAAATCGCAAGAGATAGGTACAATGAAGGGAGAACCAGGTCCATCAAGTTCCGTAAGCAGCAACTCCACAACTTGGTCAGATTTATGGAAGAAAATAAAGAGGCCATGTACCAGGCTGTGTACCAGGATTTCAAGAAGCCGAAACAAGAAGTGGCTTGTTACGAGATAATACCCCTAATTAGAGCAGCTAAGCACTTTTCGAACCATTTGGACGAGTGGGTGAAGCCGGAAAAGCCCACGAAACCGTTGATACACTGGCTGGACGGAGTGATGATCTACAATGACCCGTACGGGGTGGTTTTGATCGTTGGAGCCTGGAACTTCCCCCTTCTGTTAGTTTTGGAGCCACTTATCGGTTAGTACACCAAAGTTTGATACCAGGTTCAAGGTTTATTTAAAAGAGGTTTGGTTAAATTATCCAGTTTTATTGGACTTACGTGGTAGGCTATAATTATTACCCTTCAGTTACGTGGGTACTATCACATTTTCAAAGTCATCTCTTTGTTAAGCGACGACCTACATTGTTGTTTTATACAATTGCGTTCTGTTAATTATTATTTATTGTTATTGGCTAATGTTGGCGCGGTTTTTGTCCTTTGATAAATGGTATTACTAGGTAATGGTTTCAGCATTGATTTCTTTCCACAATGAATGAACTTTTTACTTCCCAAGAACAGAAAATTAAATCAGTGGTCAATGTTTTTTTTTATTTGTAAATTATTATGAGCGAACACATTAATTTGAAACGGGTTCTTATTTTAATTCAGTTTAGAGATTTACGTACAATATGTATTTAAATATCATAAATGTTCCACCAAGCTTGGGAATTATTGGCATTTATTTATATGAAATTATAAAACATTAAGTTTTGTGCTCTTTTTCGGCTGTGAGCGAATATTTTTATTATTTCACTTTGGCTCCTTGTTGTGCTTGCTCTTCACAATGACACTTGAATCTACGTCCAGGCTGAACACGTTTTCACGCTACACTAATTTATAACTTCACACAACGCTAATTCGAAACAATTACGAACATGCACATACACTAGTCCGATGAGGTCGCAGGCGAAACAAATGCTGCACGACGAACTCGTACAAACAAACAAACCTGTTGTGGGCTCAACCGTCGTTAACACATTTATTATAGTCTTGTAGTTATTAGCGATTCAATATCACTGTACTTGAAACATTGAAATCTCTAGTTCATAAGTAAAGAGTTTCCATTGAAAAATGTTAGCTAAAATTAAGTATAATATATTTAATAATAACTATTTTCTTCTTCTTCTGTTCATCCCACCATTTTAATGTGGCAGAAAACTGAATTTTTATATTGAGTTACATTGTTCTAACGAGAATATCGTGCTTACAACAAAAAACGACGTCATGGATTGCATTTCATCTCTGTCGGTCATTCAGGACCACGCACCTGACCGACAGAGATGAGATGCAATCCATGGCCCACTTGACGTCGTTTTTTGTTGAACGCACGATACCTAATAGCATTGAACAAATAATTTCCCAAAGTGAATGTTATCCGCGATGTTCTTTTTTATTTTCTTCGGACCAGTTTTATACGATTCATTAAAGGTTTGTGGTTCCAATGTCATAAAAATGCCAATTCATGTACGCACATTATGTTGCTTGAAAACCTGATAGCTACTTTTAATTGCTTAAGCATATAAAGCTTTTATGGTATGCACTTAGGCTCATAAAATAAAAATCCCGTTTTAAAATCACAACCCACCAAATATGGAAATAACTGTAGAAAATACACCCACTGTCTTTTACCACTTTAGTCCACTTTGGGACTTTTTGTTTTTTTGGTCTCTTTGATCTGTTTGATTTCTGTTGGTATCGAATAAATTAATTAATATTTCATTTTGTAATAGATTCATTCAATTGTAGATTTATTTTTGCCTTTAAGTTGTCGGCGTGGCATTGGTAAATGCGAGGTTATATTTTTTGGTCTAGTCGAAATTTAACTGTAGCTACCAAATCACAGGCTTACCAACTTTGCCAACACAAATTTTTAACATTAATCACTCTGTCTTATTTGTGTCCTTAGCATTTTTTTCGCTTTACTCTCTTTAGTGTTTTTGTCTATTTTGCATACATTTTTACTTTCTGTTCTATTAATCTTTTTGCTTCTGATGGTTTCTGTCTATTGTATCATTGGCTGTTTTGCCTCTACACTCTCTTTAACCCATTAGTCTCTCTAATCGATTTATAAGAGCGTTGTTGTCAGTTCGACGGATTTAAATCACTCTTCGGTCCGATCTTCTTCCCTCTGAATCAGTACTGCCAACCTCGCCCCAGGTCGGCTAGGCAATCCGAGTTTCTCATTTGTGAATTACACGTTCCCTGAATTACAACATGGTCATATTTGGAACTTCTCAACATTAAATAAAATAATTTCAAAATCACTATAAAATGAATATTTTTTCTTCCTGTCAATTTGAAATGAAACGTCAAAAAATGATTCAAAGCAGAAATTGATGAAGTGGTTCTGAACCGATTTCATTTGATGCAACACTCATTCATTGGGTTCAAGATAAGCAAGAAAATTTTAATTTTCTAATATCATAATATATTTAAACGAGCAATTCTTGTATATGGATGAATATACAAAATTTGCGGAACTTTTAGGGATATTTTGTTTACTATGGTTTTTAAATCAAATTTCTACAGATTCGGGCATTTGAGATACCTAATGCAATGAATATATTGCTCGTAATCGGGTCAGTCACTTTTTAAAGTAGATTCTGAGATATCTTGATTTTTCTGAATTTGACTGACGAGGGTAACATAGTACTGATAAATGGGGTCACTTTTAATTCTAGCTAAGCGGGCCTTTTCGGCTTTTCTTTTTTTTTAATATATCTTCCCGACTCAAGTAAAAAAAAATTACACATGCTAACAGTTGAGATAAAAGTGATTTAAAACAAAAAACATCAGTATCCTGGAAACACGTCAGTCCTCTGGCGCAATATCAGACAAAGAACTGACGACAACGGACTGACGAAAAAGACATGAATTTAAGGTTATAAATGGAACTAATGTTTCTTTTGGTATATTCGAATATTAACAACCTACATTTTAACAAATCATAGTTAACTATGTATATATTAAAATATAACACAGGTTTACAAGGAAATAACACAGTACAGTACTGAAATTTTGGCTATAACACAATAATGGCGGCGGTCAAATGGCGCGGTCTGCAGCTAACTTTACTACCAACCTTGAAATTTAACAGGAATTTGGCCTTGAGTCGATAATATTTAGCGGGAATTTCAAATTCGAACATAACACAACGGACTGACGAATAAAACTCAACACAAAGTTTCTTATTATTTTTACAACATTGTGAGAATATTATATTATGAAAGTCGTGAATATTATATTATTAAATACATCACAGATTGTCGTGAAACAGTAAGTTTTCTTAAATTGAAGGTAATATTTAATACACACCCACTTGATTGCGCGTTTTTGGGATTGTGACATGCTAAAGAACTGACGTTTTGAGAATATATTGTGGTTTTTTACAAATAGCTGAAATTGGGTGACCAAACAGAAGACTTTTAATTGTTTAAACATAAAATGAAATATTAACAAAATATAATATCACTTCGTATCAATTCACTGATGACATTGGGTTACCCATTTTTTGTAGAACCACCATTATATACAATTCGCGGATCTCGGAAACGGTTCTAAGGATTTGGATGAAATTTTCTATGTAGATAAAGTTTTGCTTTTTAAGTCTACCTATGCAGTTGTTTTTCTTATAGAAGCACAATTTTACACAAAAAAAAAACGGGAGGCGGAAATAATATCGAACACAATTTATCGAAAAACAAAATATCGAAATACACAATTTCAATGATCCACGGAAAAACAAATTTTCACTTAATTTGTCCTATACACATTTCGAGTTTCACGTACAAGGAAATATAACCTTCTTGGAGTATGTTTCTTTAAGGGGTCGAGCCCGAAGCGCGAGGCACCAATTTCAATGATCCACGGGAAGAAAAATTTTTACTCAAGCTGCCCTGTCCACATTTCGAGTTTCACGTACAGGGAAATATGACCTTCTTGGAGTATGTTTCTTTAAGGGGTCGAGCGCGAAGCGCGAGGTACCAATTTTAATGATCCACCTAAAAACAAATATTCAAAGACGGCAACTTCACAACCTAAAAATAAAATATTTAGAACAAAAGGATCGTGTTCATCCGTACCTCAATCTCTTCGTAAGGATGTCCAGAATATTTTGGTATGATCATTTTTATAAAAAATCTTGTAGTTTTTTGGGTAGTTTATCGACCAATCACCTTTTTACCTGCGACATTTTGCCGTTTTGATGATTTGTTTTTCGATATTTTGTAGTTTCGATATTATGTATTTTTGATATTTTGTTTTTCAACATTTTGTGTTGGATATTTTGCATTCGATATTTTGTAATTCGATCACATTTCCGCCTCTCAAAAAAAACTTTTATCCGCTGTCATTTCAGACACTAGTGGTGGGGATGAATGAGAGCGGATATAAGCTGTTTATATTTTAAAAATTCGCCAACGTCGCAATTTCTTCGCAAAATACTATCAGCAACACTGCATCGGCTTAGTTTTGGGGAGTTTGGGGAATTTTTTTGACATTTAGATTCTTGAGGTTATCTTAGGAAATCTTTGAAAATAGCATTGTTTTTATTCAAAATACAATAAAAGTTACGAATATAAAAGTTCTTCAAGTGTTCCTGTATTTTGCGCCCACTAATGGTTGGCTGAAGTGTTAATAGCAGCTGATAACAGTTGATAAGCGCTATTTCGATTAATTTTTGAAAACTTTGAAATTAAGCGCGTAGGAATTTTTGAATAAAAATGTATAGGTTTTTTTTTGTTCTACCAACTAAATGCAACAGGTGGTGAGTTTTTAAAAAATAAATAGATACCACGCCCCCCCCCCCCACCGCTTTCAAGGTTTGCTTATCTACAACGGCCACCCGTCTGAAGGCCCCCCTGTCTCTTGGGGGGGCCTTCTTTTAGTTACCATAAACCACTTGTGACATTATTGTATAATGAAATAAACTCGATTCCTACCATCGTCTTGGCAAGTTTCACTTCAATTTTGATATCACAAGAGCATAGAAAATAATAAAACTTCCGTGTCATGAGACGTATACAGTGTGGAAATTAAGTAAGGAATAAATTCGGTAACGCCGTTAATATTTGCGCTAGAAATAAAACTTAAAAAGCTGTGGTAAGGCTAATTATAGCGCATCCGACGAACGTATACTATTTTTTTATCACTTTTTTGTGACAGTTATGACGTCATCAATATTATTTTTAAATGGCAACCTATGTTTTTGATTTTACATTCGCATAGAGTATTTTATTCTGATTTCAACGTTATCAAATACTCAATAGGTTACATAAGGAAAAAATAAATAAAAACGGCACTAAATTTCAAATTAGTAAAATTTCAAAAAATTAACAGAGCTGTCTTATTTTATCAGAATTTAAGGAAAAAAACATAGAAATCCAAATGGACAAAGTTCCCAAAAACAATCAATGAGAAAAAATAAGAAAACAACCCTAAACTTCAAAGCAGGGCTAACAAATTAACAAAATTAACAAAAAGACTATTGATGTGAGTTATGAAAAGATAAAGATATTACACCAAACATTCAAACTGATGACCCTGCATCATCTGACAAAATCCAAGACCATCATAAAAAGCGGCCAATACGTTTTGAATGGTGGGGGGAGTTATTAAACTGCACTCATTTCGCATCGGGCTTAGTGTGTTGGAGCACCATCCTGTTGTAACCATTATTATTTAGAAGTTTATTTATTATTTAATAGAGAAAAACAGTTCAGACACCATTATTTTGTAACAATTCAGAACTTCAATATTGTATTGGTTTCTCTATGGTTTTTTCTTAAATTCCGATAACATTAGATAGTTCTGTTAATTTTTTGAAATTTTACTAATTTGAACTTTAGCGCCATTTTAATTCCTATTTTCCTTATCTAACCTATTAAATATTTGACAACGTTGAAAACAGAATAAAAAATTCTATTCAAATGTAAAATAAAAAACATAGGTTGCCATTTAAAAAAAATATTGATGACGTCATAACTGTCAAAAAGAACTAATGAAAAAAAAAATAGTATACGTACCTCGGATGCGCTATAATTAGCCCTACCACATGCTTTTTAAGTTTTATTTCTAGCGCAAATACTAACGGAGTTACTGAATTTATCCCTTACTTAATTTCCACACTGTATGATATTTATCTAAATACTTTTTCTGAAAAAAAAACACGATTTTACCAAAAAAAAAAAAGTGACGGTTGCCCAGGTACTTATTAATTTTATTATATTGCAAAAGTTGTATACAAGTTTTTTTTTCATTATTTTATGACTATGGCAGGAAAAAATTTACACTACAAAAATTGTCATAGTTCTGATTTGTGTTAAACTTTGGACTTACAACGAGAAAAAGATTCTCTTTTTAACATTGGCGCCACAGATCTGAAGTAGAGTTTACACTGTCTCACTCACAAAGTGACAAATGTAATCTAGTCTGAGTTTACTCAATTAAAAACAAATCAAATGAATTTTCAACGCTACAATTAATATTTATGTAATTCTAAAAATGAACTTGTATGTTATGTAACAAGTCTCAAATTATATAAATTTAAAACTTTTAATTTGACTGACCAGTTAAGGTCCCACCGAGAGTACAAAATATTTTCACGTCATACCGGAGGCACTTCCAAAATGTACCTTGAGTGATTCATAAACAAGAGCTGTCATTTTTTACAATTTATTTATCTTATCGGTCCACAGAACAATATTTCGTTATATCACACAAAGCTAAAATCAATTGTTGTTAATATTATTTAACAAAAGTGGTGTTCAACACGATAAACTTAATTGTAACTATTGTTGGTGCCATTACGGGTAATTAGAAACATAAACCATTACCACAATTTGTATTTACGTCAACGCGACGCGTGTTGGTACTTCGGAAGATACAGTCGTACAACAAGGAAGCAGAACAACCAGAAATAAACATCAGATGTGGCAACGTCATTATTTCTAACGTAATAATTTTTTATACATTTTTTTTTCGGAGCAACACGTATTGCACATTCTTCCTTCTCAAATCACAAACCGAATAACCTGGTAGTTTTCCGTTACATAATAATACCCCACAACAAAGATTCAAGTCAAAATTACATGTGAGAGGAACTTTTACTATTCTTGCACAAATAAATTATAATAGGTACTGTTCCATTTGGTATGAATATGAACTATTGTTTTGACGTAAAAAAGTAATGTAACTTTCGTTAAAATTGCAATGCCTGGAATCAATGACGGTTCGATAAACAGCTTGTGGCACGCTAGACCAAAATTATTTTTTTACGAGAAAATAGACTAATGACTCTTATATAATGGCACGAAAGTGTAATTTTACTGCATTTGCATGAAAGGCAAGTTATAAATTTGCGACTTGTAGTGATCAAAGAAAAGGCGGATTGGTAAAGCGGTCGCGCGTGTATGCACAAAGGAAAGCAATACAGCACCAAATCGATATGAGAAAATGGATGAGAATATTAGTTACAAAACTGGTAATAGTAGTTTTCTTAACTAGTGTCGAAAGCGAGACATAATTATCATATTTCCACTTTAGAACGAGGTATGAACACGATTTTTAGACCACTGCGAACAGTATGCAGATATATAGGTAGAGTTAGTATTTTAACATTACCTTGAAGCAAAAATAAGATTACTTTAACTCACACTTCCAAAGATTTTTATAATTATTATAACTCCTGAGGAAGTTGACAAAAAATGGTCAACGAAACGTCGGCGAATTAACTTAGTTCTTTTTCTTCTCGCCTTATCCCTGAAAAAACAAAGTATTGGTTCAATAACAATAAGGTGAAAATAATATAACAATAATGAATGGATTTATAATTATTTTTCCAAAATTTTGTACCAAAATATACGATTTTTACTACTGAAATCAATTTAGACAGTCAGCTTTCGTTTGATGTGCATTTTACATTTTATTTAAAAACATTTGCCCAACTGAAATGTTAGCTGATAGGGAGACATGAAATCGAGGGACGTATAGAAGTTTCACTTCAATGAGAAAAATTGCATTAATATAAATAAAAAATCACGTTCATTTAACACGTCAACAAATTTTAATTCAATGCACAATTCAAGTCGTTTTGTTAATTCATTACATTTACTTTATAAAAGTTCTTGTGTTGCTGTTGTCAGGTGACTGAAATCGGAACTGTTGTGATATAGAACCGGAAGCATTGCGATATATTTCACATTGTAATTATGGTATAATGTCAACTTTCGACAAGCAGGTTGCATCGTAGGTATAGTTACTTTCATAGGCAATCGTGTGAAAAGTACCTTTTAAACATTTTGTAGAATAAAAATTATGTATTTAGTGTTTAAGTTTTTTTTTGATTAAAATGTGGTAGTCGGTACTGCGTACATCACAGAACTAAAAAAAAATGCTGAAAGCCACCCTCTCCATTTCTGTGATTTGCTGAGAAGTTTTGGATTAGGTTTTTGGTCCATCAGCTGGTCTTTTGGCAATTAAACCTTATTTAACTAACTTAGTTCACGCATGGTCTAGGAGCCTTGGTCGCGTGATCGTGACTGGTAGCTCACGTCTCTCTGCCTCAGTTTATGGAAGGAGTACTTCTTAAATTAAAGCAATATTAATACAGGGCACCAGTAAATTGAACACTGGATCTTGGAGCCCCAAACAGAGAGATCAAAAACATAATTAGTCAAAGGTGAATGATTTATGAAATGTCAAACAAATTATATTTTTATTTGACATTTGAAAGTCACGTTAACTTATAAAGTTGACATGGACAGAAACGTCAAAATATTCCAACAAGGTAACAAATGGCTGTACATAATTCCTGCGATTACATCATTATGAAAATTTGGATGTTTAACTTTTTTATATAAAATTTGTCACCGTGTTATTTTACGTGGAACTGGATACTGCTTCTTCAGTTGCATAAATAGAAGGTAGTTTTTTGATCGCGCAAGGTTATTAAATATGATGCAGTTTCTTGTTTATAGAGAGAGCAAAAACATAAGTAATTTGAAATATCCGAGAAAGTACTTTTAGATTCATGAGATGTTGAATTTAATATGTCGCTGAAAATACATTTTCTCTCGCTCCGTTTTCATAGGCTGGTTTCAAACGTCTGATATTTAATCGGTACATACTAGAAATAAAGTGTCGTATCTGCATTTTTTCAATGGTTCTGTTTGTTACGTACATAATTATAGTTCATATTGAAGACAGCCATATTTTTGCGCCCAGTTTTCAAGATCATAAGTCATACTTAAATGAATATTAAAAACGGCACGAGAAAGACAACACGCATCTCCACTTGAATTGTGCATAGCGCGAGACCAGTGCTATCTGCATACGTGACACATGCATAATAAATTCCTCGTTTCTTTATTATAATGATAGTAAATAAAAAATACTGTTTCATCTAGACTTAACAGCGACATTTATTACAGTAATGATTATTATTATTGCCTGTGTATAATAGCAAAATTTACATATAACTCGATTAGATTTAACATGTATAACATAATAGTATATTATTATACAAGTTTCACAAGACGGTTGATTGTAGCACGAGTAGTTTGGGGCACGACGAGCGCAGGGAGGAGTGCTCCAAAGGCACGAGTGCCACAATTTCGGCTTGTGAAACGCGTGTAATATACAATTTTTTCGAATTTGGCTTTATTTAATTAAGAAAAACTGAAAATTTTTGCTAAATTAATAACTTTGGGACTTTTGAAGTAGTGGTATTTCAGTATAGTAGATATTTATTAGCACTAACTACACAAGTAAAACATAAACAAATTTAATCACATATAATTACTACATATGTCTGCATTTAATTAGCATCTGAAATTCACATCACACTAAAAAATGTACCACCTTAGTCATATATGTATAATATGTATTACAAAATATGTATAATGCATCAATTTTTTTTTTTTTAATTCAAATTACTGTTATAAATATGTAGGTATTTCAAATAGATGATCTTGAAACGCTAAAAGATATCAAAACATATATGAGATTCCGGTGTATATGTAAAATTTTCCATTATTTTTGCTTTGTAAGAAACAAAACCCCGTCATCGTCCTCACCTTGAAAAGCAAGTTTTATTTTTTGTCTGTCAAATGGTGTATATTTCCTTGCTAAAAACTACCTTTAGCATCATTCGTTTGCATGTTGTAAACAAGTTTTAAGTCCATGTTCATGCAAATAATTTTTCATTACAAAGGTGTTTTGTCTGTTTAATAACGTGGACACAGACATTTTTAATCAGTTGCTGTTCAATTAAAAAAGCATATTTTGAAAAATCAAAAAAAGTAATTAATGTAAATGGTAGAACGCTGCACTTGACCAGATGGCCCGAAAATAATCAAAAACGAAGACACCAGCCTAAAGCATAAAACCAACCTTTGAATCGAGACAAAAACGACGATCTTTTAAAAATAGCTCACTAAAAAAGAAACGAGTCACGTTTTCGACATAATTTGTATGCCATTATATCTAAAAAGAAAAGGCGCAACACTGACAAATAACTAGTTTCTTGGATCTAATAATACTTTTGGCACAGACTTTAGTAGTATGATTTATACGACAGAATCCCAAGATCAAAAGCAGGTAGGAAGTGCAAAACTTTTGCAGTAATTGAAACATCTGGCGTAACTTCAAACCATTTTTTACGAAAATGAGTTATTTGACACTATGTCCCTTAGTGCCTGGACTTGATATTTATTTTGTCCTTTTTGAATCAAAGAAAAATACTGTTTCATCTAGACTTAACAGTGACATTTTTCCGGCTTTGAAAAGGATCCATACAATAATAAATATTAAGTAAATAAAACTAACATAAAACAATAACGATAGCTAAATTAGATAGCTCTGTGTTCTTTTTTCTGTACAGCTCAGTTCTTTTCGTTTTTCTCTCAACAGCACTTTCCAGTCTTCTCTCTCATCTCTCAGCTCCTCACATTCTTTCATCATATTATGTTCTATCGTTTGTGCTCCTTCTCTGCACAATCTGCACACTCTCTCATCTCTCTCTTTCCAGTAGTTGTTTTCTTTTTCTTTGTTCTCACATCCAAACCTTGTGATTACTCTCCTATCGTTCTCTTCGCTCTTCCTTGTCAGGGATGCCGGTAGGTCAGTTGCGGCAGGTGTCCTATACTTCCCATTATACCTTGTCTCTTTTATCCTCGTTATCTCTTCGCCTCTCTATTTTCTCCCCTGCCTAGTTCCGGTCAAAATTGATGTAACGTTTTCTGTCAAGGTTGGGGTGGGATCAAGGTTACAATAAAAATACACTTTTATCCCACAAGCCCTATAATGTAATTTAACGTCTTGATTGAACAAACTTTAAAACCCAATTGTAAAAGGTAAATGTTGGAGGTGACAAAATTTAACGATATAAATTGAACAATAGATTGTATACAATAACTTAAATGTTAATGTCGTACAGATGTTTTTGAGGACGTGTGAACAAAAATTAGATATGACAAAAAAAATCGGAACTATCTACTTATCTTTACTAATGCTGGTTTTGACGTCGCTGGCTGGCTGGAGCTGAATGTTTTTCAAATCACCAAACTCACCTTGTTCCCATTTACTGTACCCAACAACGTGACACTTGTGGTATCCACCGATGGTGAAATCGGCGAATTAAAGTCCGATAACAACGGATAAAAAACTCCAACTTGAAGAATGACGGGGAAGGCGAATAAAAAACAGTTCTTATGCGCGGGTGATGATGCTGCCCTAAATTGATTGGGGAACGGTTAAAAAACCTGAACTTACTCTGACGAGTTACAAGCACGCTACACTGTACACAATCCAGACATTTACCGATTACAATTTACTAGAAATTGCCATATCTGCCGCCTCTTAAATCCGTGTTAATACGTTTTGTTTATTCAGACGGCGATATCTGTACCGTGTCACAGGTTGTAATCGAAAAAAAGATCAGACCGTCAGATCAGAAGCGAACCCCGTTCGCCTGTTTTTGTGGATATCATCTGACCGCCTTTTACTGTAGATGGCGGGCGGATTTTAAAACGTAACAGTAGGTACCCAATTTAATAATTCCAAATTTACAATTTTGAAATCTTAAGATCTCGAAATCTCGAATTCTTGAAGGTGCAAATTTTGAATGTTTAAATCTGGAATTTGTGAATTTCCAAGTCCAAGATTTGGAAATTTGCAAATTGAATCTGTGTAATTTTGAATTCCGATATTTTAATTTTAATTTTAATAATGGACATATCTGTATTTGAGAAAATCTGAATCCTTAAATCCTCGTGAATTGTGTCATTTTGAGTCTTTGAAATTTTGTTTGAATATTTTCAGATTCTGAATAAATCTGATACTTGAAATTTGAATAATTGAATTTTTGAAATTGAATTTAAAAACATTTTTAATTGCTGTTTGGGGATTTGTACATTTTGGAATTTTGAATTCTTCAGTTTATTAGAAATTGCATTGTATTTGGAGTCAATGTAATTGAATTCGCGAATTAGACAGTTTTCAATTGCAAACTTTGAGTAATGATTTTGAGAAATTTATTTCGATGAATACCCGAATTTGCAATTGTTTATTCTTTTAAATTTTCAATTGCCGAAATTGTAAACTCAAAATCGTTGAAATCTTAAATTGACGAATAATCAAATCTTAAATTCACCAACTCTTGATATTCTGAATTTATGATTTTTTTTAATCTTCCTGAGTGGGCATTTCTATATTTTGAATCGTAGTTATTCCTATTTTGAAAAAGTTGGATCCTTGAATTTGCAAATTTGAAAACTGTAAACTTGGACTTCTAAATTTAAAATCTCGAATGTTTGGAAATTTCTCCTCTAATAGGGTCATTTTGACTGAAAATGATTATTTTACTCAAATGATGCAATGAAGTATTTTAAAGGCGAATACCATGAGGCTAGTAGCAATTTGCAGTAATATTCAATATACAGGGTGTATATTAAACATTGGCCAAAAATTCAAGGGGCGATTCCTTGGGTTTTTTTAAGGCTATTTTGTTCCTTGGTGATCTTTGAAAGGCCGCTTAGTTTTGAAGATACAGTGCGTTCACATTTTTTACAATAAGAATATTTTATTACCTAGATATCACATGCAAAGTTTTCTAAATCTACAAAAACTGCTGGAATTGACTACCACTAACTAGAATGCATGCGTCCAATCTTCTCCTCATGGACTGACGAACTCCGTCGTAAATACCAGGGTCGTTTCGTATAGTATTACTGAAATCTTCTACATCTTCTACTGATGTGGTGTAAACCAATGATTTGAGATGTCCCCATAAGTAAAAGGGTTGAGATCTGGAGACTTATCCAGCGGTCCCCATATGTTACGGTTAAAAATCCACGTGCAACCAAACTAAAATGAGGTGGTGCCCCATCGTACATAAACCACATAGCATTTCTTATGCCTAGTGGTACATCATCCAAAAACTGAGGTTGCAATTATTCTAAAAAGTTCTGGTAGACCTCGCCAGTGAGTCTTCCAGGTAGAAATAACGGTCCAATTAAACAATTACCAACAATTCCGACCACACGTTCAACGAGAACTGATGTTGAAAACAATCTTCAACTACTTTTGTCGGCCCAAAAATGATTATTGTGAAAATTTCTGATTGCATTTCTTGAAAAATTTGCTTCATCGGTAAAAAGGATCAGCTGACAAAAAATATCCGGTATTAGAAATCGAAATAATTGCAAACTTTTTTTTTTTATTAAAAAATATTTATCGCCCTGTATCTTCGAAACAAGGCGGTTTTTCGGAAATCACCAAGGGGCGGAATAGTCTTGGAGAGGCCCAAGGAGTCGCCCCTTGCATTTTTGGCCAATGTTTAATATTGCAGACTAATGTATGTATTTGTAACGCATATTATATTTATATTATCTTAACTCCAACCGTAACTATGGAAAATCTCACTCCTCCGTGCGCGCAATATGGGTACAAAGGTTTCTCTTCGCGCATTAATATACCGTGCGATCATTTAAATTATTTAAATTATAAATTAGAGTAGGCTGTGAAATTTAAATTGGGTTGGCACTAATAACTTTTGACAATCTCATCGTTCCCTCTGATCTGATTTACTTCACTGTCACTTTTACATTCAAATTTTAAATCAAATTGTCAAAAGTTAGTAGTGCCAACCTAATTTAAATTTCTACTCAAGAAGTTGAAAACCAGCGAAAAATTGTTACAAGGATATGCAAGGTATCATTTTTTACTCTTGTTGAATAGAGAATTGAAAAGTGCATCTAAAACCCAAAAAGGGAGTTGGGGGTTGCCATTTAAAAAAAAATATGAGGATGTCATAGTTCAAAAACAGATGACGTCATCATCAAAATTTGTATGTCAAAAATGGCAATTTGAAAACAAAGATCGACCTGTTCGAGCGTTTTTCGCAAAAACATTACATAACTAAATTATGAATTTTGTGCGGAACTTTATGTTCACTCTGTATTCCTTCTTTTTTTTGTAAATTGTAATTTTTACTTGCGGAACAAATGGACTAGTTTAATATTAAAAAAAAAATCCATTTTGTTGTCCCGAGGAAATGATTAAAAAAAAATAATTCTTAATTTTTTTTTATTGTTTATAATCGTTTTTTCTTTATATATCTAATGTTTAAATAATTAGTTAACATCTCTTATTTCTTAAAAATCATTATTTGCAATTAATCAAATACCTTTTTTTTTAATTAAAAATTTAATTGTTTATTAACAATGCAATTTGTTATAAACAAATTCCAAAATTTGTAATATGTTTTTTCTGAAACTTCTAAAAAAAAATCCAAAAACAACCACATACAGGGTGATTCACGAAGTATAGTAGTTATTTAAACGTGTCCCTAATATGAGGAGACCCAGAAAAATATAAAAAAAAATCTTGTGAAAAACCCAATTTAAAAGATTAACTAATCTATATATATAAATGCGAAACTGATTTCTCACTGATCACCGCACAGCACCAGACCGTTGAATGTAAAATTTGGTAGGAACGTAGTTTTTAGAGCGTGTAGGCGCACTAAGAAAGGATTTTTGAAAATTCCGTTTCTAAGGGGGTCAAAATGGGGTTAATTGGTTTCTCTAGACTCCAACAAAGTTGAAAACGAAGAACGGTAGAGAAGTGAAAATTCGTACCCGAACTCGCTTTTGAAAATAACACGACCCCTTTTTGACGATTTTCCAAAAAATTCTTCACAGACGCCGAAAAAGGGGGGGAAAGGGGAAAACGGTTTTTATAAAAAAATTCATAACTCGACAACCCGGCATGCTGAAAACGTGAAAGTTGGGATTTAGACTCAGCTTTGAAAATAACTAGACCCGTGTTTGACGATTTTGCAAAAATTTCTTTACCGACCGAGAAAAAATTAGGGGTGGTTTACCCAAAATTCCTATAACTTGAAAACTGACAATATTGCTGTCGTGAAAATTGGGATCTAGATACTCCTTTAAAAAATACCGGACCCGTGTTTGACGATTTTCCAAAAAAAAATTACCAACGGCGGGAAAAGGGGAGGGTGGATTTGGGGGTGCTTTTTCTCAAAATTCTTATAACTTGAATGTCGAAAATGGTACAAGCATGAGAATTGGCACTCGGACTCTCATCTTAAAATAACTAGACCCCTCTTTGACGATTTTGCAAAAATTTGTTTACAAACACCGAAAAATACCGGCGTAAATGGGGAGGGTAGTTTTGCGGAGAATTCTCATAACAGGAAAACAAATAGTGTTACATACGTGAAAATTGGGATCTAGATTCTCCTTTAAAAAAGACCAGACCCGTGTTTGACAATTTTGGGAAAAAAATTACCAACGGCGAGAAAAGGAGAGGGTGGATTTGGGGGTTGATTTTTCTCAAAATGCTTATAACTTGAAGGTAGAGAATGTTACAGGCATGAGAATTGGCACTCGGACTCTCCTTTAAAATTAACTAGACCCGTATTTGACGATTTTCCAAAAAAATATTTACCAAAACCAAAAAAGGGGCGTAAATGGGGAAGGTATTTTTCCTGAGAATTCTCATAACTGGAAAAAAAAATAGTGTGACATACCTGAAAATTGAGATTTAGATTCTCCTTTAAAAAATACCGGACCCGTGTTTGAAGATTTTCCAAAAAAAAATTACCAACGGCGGGAAAAGGGGAGGGTAGATTTGGGGGTGTTTTTTCTCAAAATTCTTTTAACTTGAAGGTCGAGAATGTTACAGGCATGAGAATTGGCACTCGGAGTCTCATCTTAAAATAACTAGACGCGTGTTTGACCATTTTGCAAAAATTTAATTACAAACCCCGAGAAACGTAAATGGGGAGGGTAGTTTTTCTGAGAATTCTCATAACGGGAAAACAAATAGTGTTACATACGTGAAAACTGAGATCTAGATTCTCCTTTAAAAAAGACCGGACCCGTGTTTGACGATTTTGGTAAAAAAAATTACCAACGGCGAAAAAAAGGGTGGGTGAATTTGGGGGTGATTTTTCTCAAAATGCTTATAACTTGAAGATCGACAATGTTACAGGCATGAGAATTGGCACTTGGACTATCCTTTAAAAATAATTAGACCCGTGTTTGACGATTTTGCAAAAATCTATTTACAAACACCGAAGAAGGGGCGTAAATGGAGAGGGTAGTTTTCCTGAGAATTCTCATAACTCGATAACAGTTTTAAGAAGACCCGTGTTTGACGATTTTACTAACAAAAATTACCAACGGCGTGAAATGGGGAGGTTGGATTTGGGAGTGATTTTTCTCAAAATTCTTATAACCTGAAGATTGACAATGTTACAGGCAGAATTGAGAATTGGCACTTGGACTCTGCTTTAAAAATATATAACTAGACCCGTCTTTGATGTTATTGCAAAAAAGGATGTTTCTTTTACTTTTTGTTATTTATTATTAAAAACTGCTTTAAGCGGCTGCCAATTCGAAATCCAGAGTGATCATAAAGTTCCGCACAAAATTAATAATAATATAGTTATGTACTGTTTTTGCAAAAACGTTCGAACAGGTCGATTTTTGTTTTTAAATTCCCATCTTTTGACATAAAAAATTTGTTGAAGACGTCATCTGCTTTTTTTTAACACTCATAATTTTTTTTTAAATGGCAACCCCCAACTTTTTTTTGGGTGTCTACACTTTTCAATTATCTATTTTTTTGAAAAAAATAATTTTTCTTTGAAAATTAAATTATGATTTAAAATTGCGGGTAATTGCTAGTGCTTTATAAAATTGACTTGAATGTCGAAGACCGTATCTTTAATAGTTACAGCAGTTTGTTACTTGAAAAATTAAATGGCCACTGTAACTTTAGTGACACATACTTTTATAAACTGCAATAAAGAAACAAAAAAAAATTTCCAGGCTTATATATTATGGTTGTTGTTGGACTTTTTAAAAGTGTCAGAAAAACGTATTACAAAGTTTGCAATTTGTTTAGAACATTTCACTTAAATAAGTTTTGTATTATTGTCAAAAAACTGAACCCTTTATTTTTTTTAGTTTTTTTGTTAATAACAATAATTGCAATTTTTATTTGCAGAACAAACAAAAAACAACGACTTTCTCACAATGATATCCCGAATCGAATGAGCTATCGCTCATAGTTTTCGGATCCTTCAGTTATTATTATCACAAATTTTCTTAGTAAATTAGTTTTAGTTCATTCGTAAAGGACACAATAACTGGTTCGTGATTACATTTAATGTCATCTGTACACATTATCAAGATGACCTAAAATACATTTAACTTAAGTGCATGTTTGACTCATAATAACGAACTTGTAAGATTATAAAATTTGTACTTATGATATAAACTTATTGATTTCATATTCTTTCAATAGTTCGGACTTTTCTGGTATGTATCCTTCAGAACACTGTTTCCAAAGGGCTTAAAGTTTGTGGTATAAAATCGGAGCAGAGACTGCAAACTCCTTTAAATTTTTGTCGTTGCATTTCGAAATAATATAGTAACACTAGCTTATACCCCTGAACTCATTCACGTTAGTATACAAGCTTTTTTTAAAAACTGGCCATAGGGAATCTTTCATTTTCAACAGCCATGTTGCTCCTAAATTCAAAAATGTCTTCAAAATCTGATGTTTTAAAAATACCATTGCTAATTCCGAAGACTCGAAGTGAGTATGAATAACAGTTTGAATGAGCCAGTAGTATATTATCAAAAAATATACATATCCATTTCTGGTTCCATCATTGTTTAGTAATAACCACACTGCCAAAAACACAAATCAAGTGAATGTTACATGAGAGTTTAATATTTTTATGGTAATTCATGATTTCCTTATTGGTAGAGTTTGATTAAGGTAAACCAGAGTAAAACAATTACAGATGGAGGACCAATTTATTGTCCGTTCAGTCTAACGATACAATCGAGAGTGTTACATAGACTTGCTTAAAAAAAAATCCATAAAACCCAGCAAGGGTGAACAGACCGAAATTCGACACACACAATATAATATAAGATTTATGTTTTTCAATAACTACGAGCTGACTCCTTCATTAGTCAAAGCTATAAACACTAATCGTAACAGTAATAAGTAAGTTTTGTATATTGATTCATTTTTGTAATAATTATAATCTTTATATAATTCAACACTCCCACTCAAAAATGGAACGGTAAAATATAAACTTAAGGTCCTTACAATTTAAATTAAAGTTATATGGATAATTATATAATAATAAGTTTTTCTTATTTTAATCCTAATCTTAAACGCATTGGCAGGAACTTGACTGGCGGTAACATTTTGGTGAAAACGTCAGCCAGTTGTTGATCTGTTGAAATATAAGTTAATATTATTTCTTGTTTTTCAATCTGCTCGCGTGTAAAATGATATTTAATATCTATATGCTTGGTTCTTTTGTGATTTGTTGGATTTGTGGCAATGCAGATGCAACTTTGATTATCTTCATATAATCGAATAGGAACAGTGATTTTAAAATTAATACAGTTTAAAAGTGATTTTAACCAAATAGCTTCTTTGACACTTTCATAAAGTGCCATATATTCGGCTTCTGTAGAAGAAACCGCTACGGAATTTTGTCTTTTTGTGTTCCATGAAATAGTACAATTTTCAAAGATTTGAAATAAATAACCACTTGTACTTTTACGAGATATTTCGTCACTGCCCCAATCTGCATCCACATATCCAATTATTACATCAGTATAATAACTCTGTCTTACGTATGTAAGTTTAAGGGTGAGAGAACCTTTAATATATCTAAGTAGTCTTTTCAGGCATTTCCAAAGTTCTATATTATTTTTACTTTGGTATCTGCTCAAAATATTAATTGCAGTACTTATGTCAGGACGTGTGCATAACATTGCATACATCAAGCATCCGATTAAGTTTTTACATGGAGAATCATAGTATTCTTCCGAGTTCAGTTCTGCATAATTCAATTTAATTGGTAAAGGAGTTTCTGAACTTTTACAGTTAAACATATTGAATTTTTTAAGTACTGATTTTAAGTAGGCAGACTGGTCGAGTGTTATTGTATTTTCTGTTCGCTTAATCTGAATGCCTAAAAATAATTTGATTTCATGTAAATCAACCATGTCAAACTGTTGTCTGAGATATGCTTTAAAATTTGTCATGGTTCTCATGTTACCAGTGGTTATTACCAAATCGTCTACGTATAAAACAACGTAGATATTTTCATTTACATTCCCTCTGTCGAGAAAATATAAACAACGATCAACTTCAGAATTTTTAAAATCCCGTTGCTTCAATATTTGATCGAACTTTTCAAACCAACATCTAGCTGATTGTTTAAGACCATAAATTGCTTTATTTAATTTGCATACGTGATCGCTTTTCGTTTTTACACCTTGAGGAATTTTCATAAATATTTCCTCTTTTAGAACCCCATTAAGAAATGCTGTTTTTACATCCATATGATGCACTGACCAATTAAATTGGTTAGCAAGAGCCAAGATGAGTCTGAATGTTGAAATTCTTGCGACTGGTACAAAAGTTTCTGTATAGTCGGTTAAATATTTTTGACTAAACCCTTTTGCAACAAGTCGTGCTTTGTATTTTAACGGATTACCGTGCTCATTATTTTTTTATTGCAAAAACCCATCTACAGTCTACTATATTTTTGTTCTGGGGTTGCGGAACAAGTGTCCAGGTTTTATTAGTTTGAAGCGACGTTAATTCGTCCTTTATAGCTTCCTCCCACTTAATACGATCGTGCCTATTTTGTATTTCATCATAACATTTTGGAATTGTTATTTTAACCGAGCTTGTGTACAGTAATTCTGTACTTATATCGTCATAGACATCGTCGTTATAGGATAACTTAGGACGTTTAGCTAATCGTTCGCTTTTTCTAATTTCTGGTTGCTTGTTTTCCGCATTTTTAGGTGTTTTATGTGGAGATTTCGATAACGATTCGTTCACACCATTGATGTTAGAGGTTTTTATATTAACTACTTTATCTGCTTTGGTTAAGTCAGATTTATTTGTAGTTTCCGACCTTTCCACTTTATCTGCTTTGTTGTCAGATTTGTTGGTAAGTATCGGGGGTACTACCTTGTCAGCTGATTCTGTTTCAGTGTTGGCAGTTTTAATGGGAGCATTAACCTCTTTGGTGTTTAAGGGTGGTCGTGAGTCCTCATAGTTTAGTTCGTCAACTATGATATCCCGAACTTTAATGAATTGTTCGGTTTCAGCGACCCATACCTTATGACCGTTTGCTTCATAACCAACAAGGATACCTTTGAATGATTTTGCATCAAATTTATTTTCTCGCATTTTATTATGTACGTATGCGGTTGAGCCAAAAATTCTCAAGTGTTTTAAAAATGGTTTCCTGTTGTGCCACAGTTCATACGGAGTTTTGTCCGTTTTTAATGCTTTAGTTGGTGTGCGATTTATTAGATACACGGATGTTAAAACGGCTTCGCCCCAAAAAGTCGTAGGTAATTTTGCTCCTATGATCATGGCGCGAGCTTTTTCGGTAATTGTACGATTCATTCGTTCCGCTACACCATTTTGCTGTGGCGTATAGCTTACGGTTAGATGGTATGTTATTCCCTTTTCTCCACAAAAATGTTTGAATTCAGTGGAAATATATTCTCCACCATTATCGCAATATAGATTTGCAATTTTTAAATTAAAATGGGTTTCACTTTTGGCAACAAAATCTTTAAAAGCGTTAAAAACATCTGATTTATATGTTATCAGGTAAATTACGGTATAATGGGTAAAGTCGTCTATGAATGATACAAAATAGTTTTTATTATCTAATGTTGGTGGTTTAATTTTTCCACAAACATCTGTATGGACTATGAAGAGTGGTCTTTTTATGTGATCCTTTGATTTTATTTTAGCAAACGGTAGGCGCGCCTGTTTTCCGTACACACAGGATTCGCAAATACCTTCCGTTGGAATTAAATGATTAATTGATTCCGCATCTTCAACCATTCTACAATTTTTTAGTTTTAGAAATTTTTCTTTGCTAATGTGTCCAAGGCGCTGATGCCATAATTTATAAAAACTTTTATCATTCATTCCAATGTTATAGTTAATCCGGTAATGATGCATTTTCAGTGTTATGCCTATTAGACCATGCATTGGCTTACCTGACATGACGACATTTAAACCATTTTTAATTGTTACCCCTTTCGGCTCGAAAATGATGGTGAGTCCTTTTTCCTGGAGTCGGCGGACGGATAGAAGATTATGTGGGACCTCGGCTGAATAGAGCACGTTGTCCAGAAGTCCTTGCACTCCTGTGTTGGTGGTGACTTCAATTGTGCCCCTCTTTGTAGCCTCGATTGAAGTTCCAGCCTTTGCCACGGAAATCTTCAGTGGAGTCTTCAAATTTTCGACAGTGGTGAAGATGTTTGGGTTGTTTACAATGTGCTCAGTAGCCCCGGAATCCAAAAAGAAAACTATCTCTCGTTCAGAAGAATTGCTGCAGCTATTTTCTTCGCCCATCATAAATACGAAACCATCATTGTTATTGGATGTACTAGTTGTGATCGATTGTAAAGTAGTCAGTCGATCATTTCGATTTTCTAGCATTTGTTTAAAATAAATACAATCTCGTTTTATGTGATTTGTTCTTCCACAGTGATCACAGCGTATATTCGATGTTTTATACGTAGATTTCGATTTTCTGAATTTTCCACCAGAAAAGGATTTATTTGAATTTCTGAAGGCCTTTCTTCCTATGAATTTTCTTGGCACATTTGACGATTTAAAAGATAATTTTGAGGCGTTTAAAATTTTCGCACGTGTGTCGCTAGTTTGTTCATTTTTTAATTTAACTTCCTGGTCCAACAGTCGTGTTTTCACGAAGGCAATATCTAAACTGTCTTCATTTAAAGTCTCTAGTGCGGTGATCACTCCATCATATGTGTTTGGTAAAGTTGTTAGGAGATGTGACACTTTATCCATTTCGTCGAGTTTTGCTCCGGCACCAAGTAATTCTGCGAGAATTTCGTCGAATTTGTTGAAGTGTTGTGTTAAGGAGGTGTCACCTTCCAATCTTAACGACAACAATTTCTTCCGGCAGGCCAATTGAGTTGCAAGACTTTTGCGCTCGTAAATGGCATCCAAATTTTGCAAAATGTTGTGGGCATAATTCTGGTCGGTCGCAAAATTTAGAAAAGAATCACTAAGAAATTCGATAATAGTACTCCGGGCAATCGAATTTTGTCGCAACCACTCAGCACTTGGAGTTTTTATGCGAAATTTCCAAATTGTATATTTTTCACCATTAAAAGGCTTCATGTTACACTTTTGCCTTTTTTTCATATTATCACAAATTGTAATTATTTTTCACTGAAGCGTCTTGCACTTAATTGTTTATCACACGATGACACACAAACAAATTCGCGACACTCGCGTTTACTCTGGGCCCATAACCTATTGGTAGAGTTTGATTAAGGTAAACCAGAGTAAAACAATTACAGATGGAGGACCAATTTATTGTCCGTTCAGTCTAACGATACAATCGAGAGTGTTACATAGACTTGCTTAAAAAAAAATCCATAAAACCCAGCAAGGGTGAACAGACCGAAATTCGACACACACAATATAATATAAGATTTATGTTTTTCAATAACTACGAGCTGACTCCTTCATTAGTCAAAGCTATAAACACTAATCGTAACAGTAATAAGTAAGTTTTGTATATTGATTCATTTTTGTAATAATTATAATCTTTATATAATTCAACATTCCTTTCACTGAGTCCTGCAAAAGTTGTAACAGTAAACTATTATGATGAATAGTGTAATCATTAATAATTCTTCTACTAAAGTTTTCTGTGACCTTAAGCAACAATGTAGAAGCGCAAATATTCTATAACTAACGATGATTGGTACTCTCAACATATCAATTATTACTTATTTAGTGAACTAGTCTATTGTAACAAATGCAATTGACATAACATGTATAATTACAAAGTTGTTATCCTTGAATTCCAAGAAAAGAATTTTAATAATTAGACACTTTTTTTACTCGACCAGGTGGATCGAGCTCCAACCATAAAAGTCCAATAATCGTAAACAAGATTGACAAAAACTAACTTTACTGCATTGCAAAGCTGTCCTCTTTTGCTATAAATCCTTCTGACCCGCGATGAACCTTGAATCTTTTATTAGCGCGGTCAACATGGCAATTCGCATCTATGTACTCATCATTTTGTCGATTTCAGGAGCAATAGCAGCAGGCAACTGTGCGGTTATCAAACCATCCGAAGTTTCTACAGCCACCACCAAATTAATAAATGCCCTTCTTCCGAAATATTTAGACAAGGAGTGTTACCCAGTGTTTCCGGGGGGTGTCAAGGAGACGACGGAATTGCTGAGAGAACGTTTCGATTATATTTTCTACACGGGATCCACCAAAGTCGGTCAGATAGTCTACGAAGCGGCCAGTAAGAATCTGACACCTGTTACGCTGGAGTTAGGGGGAAAAAGTCCTGCATATATCGACAGCACAGCAGACCTGAACAAAACAGTTAGAAGAATACTTTGGGGGAAATGTATAAATTCGGGACAAACATGTGTAGCTCCCGATTATATTCTTTGTACAAAAGAAGTGCAAGATAAGTTTGTAAAATGTGCTCAAAAAGTTATGTTAGAGTTCTACGGACAGGATATCAAGGATTCCCCAGACTACTGCAGGATAATTACAGACAGACACTTCGATCGTTTAATAGAACTACTGCCCGGTCTAAAAATTGCCTTAGGGGGGCGATATGAAGCTAAAGACAGATTCCTTGAACCCACAATTGCTACCGATGTTAGTCCAAACCACCCTATCATGCAGGAAGAAATTTTCGGACCAATTCTACCTATAGTCACCATAAGCAATGTCAATGAAGCCATCACGTTTATCAACAAGAGGGATAAACCACTAGCTCTGTACATATTCTCTAAGAAAAACCAAGACAAAGAGAAGATATTAAAAGAGACCTCCAGTGGGGGCGTTTGCATCAACGACACGATTTTGCAACTTGGCGTTGAGGTTCTACCTTTCGGGGGCGTTGGTCAAAGTGGAATCGGCTCTTATCACGGAAAAACCTCTTTTGATACTTTTAGTCACAAGAAAGCGGTTCTGGTTAAAGATTTTCACGCTATTCCCGAAAAACTTATGGCCAACAGGTACCCGCCTTATTCAGATTCGAAAATAGCGATTGTAAAGTTGGCACTCACGGAGAGACCACACATTCCGTTCAACTATTTGCCGCATATTGTGATGTTTCTGCTGGGGGTGGTCATTACGGCGGCTGTTTTTTATTTTTGTAAATATTACGGTTTTTAAGATTTATGCTTTAATTATTTGGTGTTTTTAATAAAAAGTAAATTATTTTTTTTATTTTTTCTTTCCAATTTCTACTTGTGGTTATTACAAAATCATTATTTCATTCTGTCTGTTATTTTTACCCGAATTATAAAAAAAAGTTGGGAATTTTCGAATCGAATCACCGAATTTCAAGCTACGTAATAGTCGCGTCAATAAATACATAAAACAGGCAATCTTCGGAAGTCCTCAAGAACAGCTTCGATTTTAATGATTTTTTTTGTGAATGTTTGTTTTTATACAGTGTGGAAATTAAGTAACGCATAAATTCAGTAAGTCCGTTGATAATAATTTTTTGGAAAAAATCTTGAAGGGGTATAGCGATTTTAACTTCAGCAAATATTTTCAGCCTATTGTCAGTTTCTTACGTCATTTGATTTTTATGTTATGACGTCATCGACTTTTTTTTAAATGACAACCTATATTTTTTATTATTGATTTTGGTAGTACTTTTTATTCCGTTTCCAACCGTATAAAATTCTCAATTCTTAATTCTTCTTAATTCTCAACAGTCTTAAAGTTCAAATATTAAAAATTCAGTAAATTGGGAAAATGAATGTATCCACCTAAGTTTGACGGAAAGTTATCGACGACACATTCTTTTTTATTTTTAAATTATAAAAATAGTTGAAAAATCGGACTAGAAATTTATTATCTGCTCAATTCAAAGTTAGTAACAGCGATAGCTTCGTGAGACAAACATTATAATAAAAAGAAACTAAATTGATTAACCAGAAAAAAACTAGCAATAACATAAAACACAAAAATAAGCAAAGCAATAACAATTGTTAAATTACATTTACACTAAATGTTCAAATTGACGACCCAGTACCATCTGACAATACCCAAGACGATTATAAAATTCATTTCTCACATTCTGAATAGTTTGAGGCGATATTAACCTAATCTCATGTTGAATTCTTTGCCTGAGATCATCTAAATCATCGATTGTTGTATACTTTACTTTTTAAGTACCCCCATAAAAAAAAGTCTAATGGCGTTAAATCAGGAGACCTAGCCGGCCATTCCATCGGACCTTTTCTCCCAATCCATCTTCCTGGGAGAACTTGATCCAAGTAGCGTCGCACATCAATTGCGTAATGAGGCGGAGCGCCATCTTGTTGTAACCAAATGGTATTATTTTTGAATGATAATTTTTGAACTTTTCAAAAGTTTTAGAACTGAAGTGTGGCTTATATTGTGGTCCAAAGCAATGCTTCTACTAGTTGCATGTGGATTGTTTTCAATTTCTAGTAGCACATCAAGTTGTGCATCTTCATTTAATCTCGCCGGACGTCGAGTTTTTGGATGATTTTTTACAACGCCATGTTCCCGAATTTTTTTTAATCCTACTAATTGTTGATTGATTTATGGACTGATCCGGGTATTTTTCTCTAAAAAGTTGACACACTTGATGTGTTCTAGCTCTGTCGCCATAACCAATCATGATTAACACTTCCATTCTCTGTTTTCGCTCAATTGTAGGTACCATTTTTATTAATAAAATAATTTTTCTAATTTAGAAAAAGCAGAATAATAACACTTATTTTATTGTGACATTTACAAATTGTGTAATTCTGATAGCCGTAACCAATTTTTTTGTTTTTACATCGGCAATTTTCCCAATTTAAGGAATTTTTAATATTTGAACCTTAAAACTGTTTTTCTCGATTTTTTCAAATATAACATTTTGAAAATTTTATACGGTTGGAAACGGAATAAAAAGTACTACTAAAATCAATAATAAAAAATATAGGTTGTCATTTCAAAAAAAAGTCGATGTCGTCATAACATAAAAAACAAATGACATAAGAAACTGACAATAGGCTGAAAATATTTGCTGAAGTTAAAATCGCTATACCCTTTCAAGATTTTTTCCAAAAAGTTAATATCAATGGAATTACTGAATTTATGCGTTACTTAATTTCCACACTGTATATTATTCAAAACCAGAAACCTTTTGAAGTGGGGAAATAATTATTTATATTGTTTAAACACTATTAATTTATTATATTTATATAAAAAAATTAGTTTTTCAATACTAATTCTATATACGAAAGTAAATTATAAAATTATTATGAATTGTGAATTATTTATTTTAGACATTTATAAATAAAATAATTAAAAATTGTTCATCAATACTTGTAGGAAGGAAAAATTTGAGAATTTTCCTCGATTTCCATGGGAGTCCCTGATCAGATCCTGACTTTTTGACAATGGAATCACCTCAAGAGTATACCCTTTCAAATAAAAGAAGAATTTTGAGAATCGGCCCACAATTGACGAAGAAATCGGTGAACATACTAGATGAAGTCGGTTAATAAAAGGGAGCGAAAATTTGAGGGTTTTTCTCGATTTCCATGGGATTCCCTGATTAGATCTTGACTTTTTGACAATGTAACTACCTCAAGAGTATACCCTTTCAAATAAAAGAAGAATTTTGTAAATCGGTCCACAATTGACGAAGAAATCGGCGAACCTACATGAAGTCGGTTAATAAAAGGGAGCAAAAATTTGAGGATCTTTCTCGATTTCCATGGGATTCCCTGATCAGATCTTGACTTCTTGACAAAGGAACTTCCGCAAGAGTATACCCTTTCAAATAAAAGAAGAATTTTGTAAATCGGTACACAATTGACGAAGAAATTGATGAACATACATGAAGTCGGTTAATAAAAAGGAGCGAAAATTTGAGGATTTTTCTCGATTTCCATGGGATTCCCTGGTCATATTCTAATTTTTTAATAATGGAACCACCTTAAGAGTATACCCTTTCAAATAAAAGACGAATTTTGAAAATCGGCCCACAATTGACGAATAAATCGGTGAACATACATGATGTCGGTTAATAAAAGGGAGCGAAAATTTTAGTATTTTTCTCGATTTCCATGGGATTCCCTGGTCATATTCTAATTTTTTAATAATGGAACCACCTTAAGAGTATACCCTTTCAAATAAAAGAAGAATTTTGAAAATCGGCCCACAATTGACGAATAAATCGGTGAACATACATGAAGTCGGTTAATAAAAGGGAGCGAAAATTTTAGTATTTTTTTTTTTTTTTTTTTAGATAAATATCATACATATTGTTTAAATAATATTAATAGTTATGTCCCCGCTCCAAAAGGTTTCTGATTATAAATAATATAAAAAAAGCAAATATTTAAAAAAAAAAACATCAAAATCGGAGCTGTTTCTGAGGACTTCCGAGAAAAAGACTTCATTGACGCGACTATAATGGCATTTTTTCAAGTCCTTCTGAACGCTAACTTTTGATAAATACAAATAATTGTTATTTTCGACAAAATATTTCATAAACAACTTAATTTTTGAAAAGAATTAATTGAGTCGGTTAGTTAGACATAATTATTTCAACTTTTTTGTTTTCGAAATTTTTATTTTTGGAACGCCATAATTATATCAAATAAATCGTTGAATTCAGAAAAAAAATCGGTTTTAAAAAACATTAATAAACATGTCATTTAAAGATAAAAATGTACTATTGTTTGACCTTCAAATTCATATGTCAAAAAATATCTTTGTAGCACAGGTTTTATCCACTAAAGAACTGTCCTTTAGTTTTGTTTCGTTAAAATCAAACAATAAAATTATAGTCTTCAAATTAATGCAATGGTCTGCGTCCTCGTCTTCGTGATATCGCCGCAACGACTCTGCCACTTCTCAGTCTTCCTCCCGTTCGACTCCACAATAAAGATACAGCTCGTCCGTTTTTTAAAACACTATATGAGAAAATAAAAAATACCGATGAATAAATTGAAGAAACGTAGCGTATTATTATTCCGTTTTTGAAAAACGTATATTTTTGCATATTTTTATTGAATATTTAATTATTTAAAAATAAGCTAACCTGTTCGACTTGTTTGGCAAAAATTGTCGTTTTAAATACAGGACCACATTCTTTATAAATTACCATACAGGATCAATCTATATTGGCCAAAACTATCTAAAATATCTGCATAAAATTCCAACCAAAGTAGAGGATTAATAACAAGATTGATACCTTTTGTCCAACAGTTGCATATTTTAGGTGTTTTATACGTTAGTTTTGTGTGACTAAGTAGTACATTATTATACCATAGGATCATTTAAATTATAAAGTAGAGTAGGCTGTGAAATTTAAATTAGGTTGGCACTACTAACTTTTGACAATTTGATTTAAAATTTGAATGTCAAAGATAATGGTGAATGGAAGTATTCTATAGAACGCTGTGTAAAAGGTTTTTCGAAATGCCTACCCTAACTTTCCTGCAGATTATCAAAAATTAGTGCAACAAATTTATAAATGTATGGCAAGATTTAGTGATGTTAGTGTGGTGTAGCGGAGCGCCCAAAAAACCTCCCATCAGGTTAGCACCAAAGATGGAATCATATGGAACTTGTCAAAAAATATTTTAAAAAGGTCTTAATTTTTTATCTTTATAAAATTTCCGAGCTGTTTCCACGAGATTTTCCTGCACGAATAGGATACTGTCAGTGGTTTTTGAATCATCTAAATAACATTACCTTGGATTTAACTTTTGGTGGTTCCACCTTTCTGGATATGTAAATAAACAAAATATTCGAAGCTCCTCTCCATCCACAGAAAATAATTGCTGTTTGGCTGGCGGTCTCTCGAAGACGTACAGTAAGTTGGACCGGTTTTTTTTAAGGAACGGTAAATGCCGAGAGATGTCGAAATAATTTACTCGAACCTTTTTTCCAAAACCTTCATGATGACGAACTTCTACATGGGTACGTCCAGTAGGATAATGCAACAGCTCACAAGACAACGGAAACTATGGCCCGAATTCACGAGTTCAACATTTGCTGTAATTCTCAATAAACCTACATTTTTTGTTAATGTTTTACTTTCTTTAAATTAAAACAATTTAACATGAGAAACATAAACGTCACTTGCATAAAAAAAACGCCTACTCTATTTATAATTTAAATGATCTCATGGTACGAGTTTAACAAGAGGGTTTATTGTGACATGAGTGCTTCGATGGAATTAATGTCACAATGCCTCGTTAAACGAGTGTAATATATGTACTATTTTTTCTACGATCGTGCTCTTCGTTTTATGAAAATTTTAAAATTCTGCTTTTTAAATATTCTAGGGATTTTTAGGATTAGGTAGTACTGGTTGTGTTTGTGGTTATGTTTTTTGTCTGGAAAGTTGACACTTGGCTTGGCCTGGACAAGAGTTGGCTAGAAATTGTGACCCTACTTTTAATGTCGCAATGAACAATTTGTGACACTAAAGTAGAAAAATCAAATTTTAATAACTAAAAGTTACATAATAATAAATAAAAGTGCAGTACCATGACTATATTTTAAATATTAACTAGGAACTTTGTACCGCCTCAGAATCAATAAATGTTGTGGCAACTTATTAGCTGAATTAAATTTATTTATTTTTTTTATAAAAGGATAATACCCACAATACAGTACATGGCATTACCGGAACCAGCATACAACGCCATGTTTATTTTTGTTTCTGTCGTGTATCAAAGATGGCGCTATATACGGATTCTATTCAAAAAAAATTTCGTTAATTTTTCTGAAGTTTTAATAGTTATTCGCCCTCGAAAAAAGTCAGTCAATCCATTCTCGAGATATCAAAAAATTTGTGTGTGGAGTCCACGCGCAACAGAAGTGAAACCTTGGAGTTTACTCCTTAAAAATCGATTTTCATTTTTAAAGCCCGGGACTACAAATTTTGGTGGCCGGCGTTATTTCTTATTGTTGCCCTATACCAGGGGGACTTTGTTATTGTCGTTGCCCTGTACTTAGCTCCCCGCCCCCTGTAATTTTTACAATGTTTTAATAGTAATTCTGCTATTCGGGGCGTAGGAAAATCCAACAAATTAAAGATCATAAAAATCGGTCGAGCCGCTCTTGAGTTATAAACCCAAGGGGGGCCCTGGGCCCTCATTTCCATGTTTTAATAAGTATTCTGCTATTCGGGGCGGAGACCAATCCAACAAATCGAAGATCATAAAAATCGGTACAGCCGTTCTTCAGTTATAAACCCAAGGGGGCCCCTGGGCCCCCATGTCCATGGTTCAATAGTTATTCTGCTATTCGGGGCGGAGACAAATCCAACAAATCAAACATCATAAAAGCCCTTCTTAAGTCGGTTGAGCCAAAAAATCGGTTCAGCCCAAGGGGGCCCACTGGGATCCCATGTCCATGTGAAAAATACTTTACGTCCTGTTCCCATACCTATAAAATATACAAAAAAAAAATTGAATCGGTAGACCCGAAAAGTCGGTCCAGCCCAAAGAGGTCCCCATGTGGATAAAAAGTATCCTATGTCCGTCTCCTGGTTTTAAGCTACCTCCCCACCAATTTTCAGCCAAATCGGTTCAGCCGTTCTTGAGTTATAAATAGTGAATCTGACACGACTTTCTTTTATATACAGGATGTTTCGTAAGTAAACGGCAATACTTAATACGCTAACTCGTAGAAGCTAAAAAAACGTTATTCTGCAGTTTTTTCTGAAAAATTTCAAATTTCATTTTTTTGAAATTTCTTCGTAAAACACGACAAGACAAATTTGTAATAATAATAGAACGCCACTGAGTGAACGTCACATTTGACAAATGACTCGCCATGGTCTAACATCGATAACTTCATATAAGTATATTTTTTAGTGCAAATTCATTTTCTGTCTTTCTGTTGGTCCATTTCAAACCATCGGCATTTTTAAACCAGACGTTTTACAAAAAAAAATACTTCCCAATACATTTCTCTTATCATTGATATTCATAATCTCGGAGATTGCCGTTTACTTATGAAACACCCTGTATATAGATGTCAAGTAATGTCGGGCAGTCTCACTTCAAAACTAACTTTTCAAGATCCTCTGTTGTTGAAAAAATTCAACTGTTGGACAAAACGTCATATATCACACGTGACCGAAATGCTATTGTAAGCTCGTGAGATGTGTATCACTCGTGAGTCAAAAATCGCACTCGCAGATAATGAAGCATTTCTGTCACTTTTAATATAATCTACTATTTTTGCACTCGAAGAGAAATAAAACATTAATTTGCTCACTAGGAAAAAATAACACAAACATTGAAGAACGAGTTATATATCTATTAGTACAAACTGACAAACAAATAATATTTCAGTAAGGGCCGGTTGTACAATGTCGGGTTAAACTGAAGGTTGCAGGTTAACTTCCAGATTCGTCGGTTAAACTCCTGGTAGGAGGCTACGCATGCGCAAATAGCACCGACTCAGTGAGGGATCATTTAACAAATATGGAGGATATTTTAGAAATATTTGAAAATATTTTATTTGATGAAGACGAACGACCAGTACTACCAACCGCCAAATAATAGTGACAATTCTAGTATCTTTCGTGCCTATCAATACCAATCGAAGTTAACTAAGCACGACTAGAAAACTCATTGTAATACTATTTTTTGTCTACTTGAAGTTTAAACTGAGCGTTGATGGTAAAGTTATCTATTAGTTTATTAACTCGACATTGTACAACCGGCCCTCAGTGATAGATTCAGATGAAGGTGTATATTATTTTTTTGCCTTTAAGTTGGCGCAGTGTTAGTTGTAAATGTAAGGTTATGTTGGACCTAATTTAAATGACATCGCATCTCGAGCTTACCAATTTAATATAAATTGTATTAATGCCTTCACAATTTTTTTTCTTGAGCGATCTATATTAAAAGTGAAGGATATTTGACAATTGTGACGATTGATATTTTCAGATCAAAACCGTTACGTTCTTTTCGGTACAATCTCAATACATATGTCATCATCATTGACGACATGTTCTTGGCACTTTCGTTTTATTGTTGAACATCTTTATAATTAAAATTCTTCACTTCTCATTGGACCCCATCTTCAAAAATGAGGGCAACCCAAATATTTAAAATTTAAATCTCCCAATTTCTCTAAACTTTTTTGATTGTATCCGTCAGAATTTGGTTTCAAAAACAACTGTAACCTTGAAAACTTGTTTATAGTGCACTTGCATGTCAGCTGTTACCACTGAATCAAAAAGAATTTATTAATTCTCGCACTGAATAGTGAGGCCAGGTGGTGGAGGATTTGAGTATGTCACCTTCTCACTAAAGTGCTCCAACATTGCTCTCTCAATTTGTAATATGGCAACAAGTTCCAAACTAGTAATATTGTAACTAACTATTGTTTTTAATGAACCATCCATTCTTTTAACAGTAAAAAAAGCTGCTTTAACGTTTTTGCGAGTGGAAAAACTCGTATATAGATCAGGAATGAAATGTCATTTTTCCCTCGGTGCTTGTGGTTCCAGGGCGTCGCCCTCTATATATTCAAACAGTACCTTTGCAAAAATCACACATTTCTCCACCATGGTGTTTAAACTACATACTATTTATTTTTCGAAAACGGATAATTTTTTATTGTAATTCCACCTATACTTTCATACCACTAAATTGAATTTCAAGCACTATCCACTCAGGCTGTAGGTTCGCATATTCTCTGGCTTTTGGTTCCGAAATCCTTAGACACTAAGCGGCTCCAATACTCGCATTACTGTTAATTTACCTCCGATTAATTCACATTGCCTTGATAAGGCAGCCATGGTCTCAATTATTCATCGACTTAAGTTACATAGCATACATACATAGCATAGCCGAATAGATGGAAAATCTGGGTCAAAGGACGTTATTTGTGGTGACAGTAATTTGTGAACTGTAAGTATACGACGCTTTTGTTACACAGTAAACATTTCTATCATTTATTTAGTCGACTTTACATTTATTTATTAACTGAATTTCAGATCCACAAAGTCGCAGAAATCTGGTTGACCTCTGTTTTGAATGTCTTAAATAATGAAAACGATCTTTTAAATCCACAATCAAAATGAATACAGAAAGATCGAAAACTAAATTAGTCAACGTTGGCAATGCTCGAAAAACCGCTTGTTTTAGTTTAATAGAATTAAAATATTTAAAATATCAATCCAGTGTCTACTAGCAGTTACAGTTTTTGGTGTTGTTAATTATAAGTAATACTACAATAAATTTGTCAATGTAATTGTTGACATCAATTTGAGGGAATAATGAAGTTATTTTATGCCTTAGGGAAGATTACTGTACTTTTACATTATATTTTATGACGTATGTATTTATGTCAGAACTTGATTCTCATCATTCTAGCGGACTTGTTATTCTCGGATTTCTACAGTCGGAAGTAATAAACCTTAGATCTTTATTTCACCATAAAGTTCCGTGTCACTATAACATTTTATAACTTTTTATTGCAGCTTGGTAAGCAACAATTTTCTTGCAATTCACATTTTTTTTCCACCAGTTCCAGGGTGACAAGCACGAAGCCTACGTCCGCCTGACTCTCAGCCAGCACTACAGAAGCATCAAGGAAAAACGTACAGGCATTGCCCGACCTTCTCCCGATGGTGCCGTGACCTTCACCGAAGGTTTTAACTTCAAATTAGCGCCTTCCCAGGTCGACATCACGAGCTTGGCGTTCCACGTTTTTCAGGCGACTTCCGGCTACGGTAGGGGTACGTGTTTAGTATCGGTGTGCTAAAGAATCTTCATTTTTGCATGTCACTTACTTTCGCTTCTTACGCAATCGCAGATTTGAGATTATCGCTGAACTTCCTGAGCACTTTCACTTGGGCTTGCGCTTCTTGTGCAACGGTCGCGGCTTTTCCTTGATCTTCGGCAGTGTTATATTTGTTTCAAGATCATGTAGGGGATATGGGAGAAATTTGGACAGTGTCTTTGACACGACTCGTCACTTAGTTTATAAACAATTAATTAACTTAAAAATTAACACAAAAAACAATTCTTCAAAACAGTCAAAAAACAAATTAATCAGCTTAAAATTTCGCTGTCCCAATATTTTTGCTCTCGGTGGTACCTAGAGTACACTTTAACTAAACTGTTAGATATAACTGTTAAAATAAAAAATGCGGGCTTTGAAATTTTCAAAATTACAAAATATTAGATAGGCAAAATTAAAAATCTCCTTGTTCCTGTACATTTATTAACAAAACATACAATTTCACTGGTCTTTGGTGCCAATTTTAAAATGTCAAATGTCAAATAAACAAATGCTAGAAAGATTTTATCAACCGGATAAAGCAATTTATCGATATATGCATAAACTATTAGTTGAAGCCTGTGATTCAGTTGTCAGCCGATGACATTTAATAAATTTATATTAACAAACATAACCTTGCATTCATAAATGTCATTCCGCCAAGTTAAAAGCAGTTAGATCTATACTTTTGTTTCATGCCTCAAAATAATAAGTTGTGCTTGACATGATTGTATTCCCTTCACGTCATAATTTTCTTGGCGATAAAGAATTAGATTTTATTATGGGTTCTCGGAGGTCCAAAAAATTGGCAATTATGTTTTTTACAATAATAATAAATTTAGGAATACCTATTATATTGTTTTGAGATGAAAAGCTGTAATTTTTTGCATTATTACCGCGGCATTTGTTTGAAAAATGAATAACCGTTATTATAAGGTTAATTTTCTTTTTCTACTTTGGTGTCATAATTGAGTTTTTGTGAAACTAAAAGTAGTGTCACAATAGTACATTATTATACGAGTTTAACAAGAGGCTTCATTGTGACATGAGTGGTTTTGGGGCACGACGAGCGCAGCGAGAAGTGCCCCAATAGAACGAATGTCACAATGCCTCGTTAAACGAGTGAAATATACTATTTTTTCTACTTTGGAGCTCTTCGTTTTATGAAAATGTTAAAATTCTGTTTTTTAAATAATCTAGGGATTTTTAGAATTAGGTAGTTGGATTAGGAACGGTTGTGTTTCTGGTTATGTTTTTTATCTGAAAAGTTGAGACTTGGCTTGACTTCGACTGGAGTTGGTTAGAAATGCTCAATACCAACGTATTACGTATCAAATAAAAAAACCAAAAGCAGTTTCACAAAAAGTTCCTTTGTGACACTACTTTTAGTTTCACAAAAACTCAATTATGACACCAAAGTAGAAAAAGGAACTTTTTGTGAAACTGTTTTTGGTGTTTTTTTTTTATACGTATTAAGTTGGTATTGAGCATTTCTAGCCAACTCCTGTCGAGGACAAGCCAAGTGTCAACGTTTCAAATAAAAAATATAACCACAAACACAACAAGTTCTACCTAATCCTAAAAATCCCTAGAATATTTAAAAAGCATTATTTTAACATTTTCATAAAACGAAGAGCTCCAAAGTAGAAAAAATAGTATATTACACTCGTTTAACGAGGCATTGTGACATTCGTTCTATTGGGGCACTTCTCGCTGCGCTCGTCGTGCCCCAGACCCACTCATGTCACAATGAAGCCTCTTGTTAAACTCGTATAATAATGTACTATAATGGAATTGTTTTACCTCTTATGTAAATCGGTACCTAAATTATTGACGAATTTAGGCCTATTTCAGTATTGTTTTAGGAACGCTTATTAGACATTATGCTGTATCAGTGTTCGTAAATAACGTAATAATTTTTTTCTTCAAACGTCAGAAAAACATTGACATTGTATACGTCAATTCGCAATGACAAATGGCCATTTTGTCGATTTTAGGCGTTTAAAGAAAAAATAGCATGTTTTATTCTGAGAAAAGTGGCTTTTCGTGGCGCGTCTGTATTTGCCACGAAAAGTCTCACTCTTGCTCCTAATAAAACAATCTACTATTTTATGTGCATGTAATTTATGTTTATTACATATTAAACCTGTGTTATGATTGTTTTACTGCTGCGGCTGTATGACTATTTATATTCGTTGTTAAATCTCTTAAAACAAAGTGATCTGCTTCAAGTCTCTAGGGGGATGGCCATCCATTGATTAGATGGGACTTTTTTTACACTTTTGATAAAGTCGAGGATAAAGTCTTCATAAATGATTTATACATTCAGTAGGGTTTGTACGTCAAAATTCTCCAGTTAAAAGTAGGTAAATTTTATTTTTCACTGACAACCTGAATCATTAATGAAGACCCGATATAAAATATAATATTATCTTTTAGCTGCCTTTTATTTCTTTGTTTTTTTTCTTGTATCTTTGGTTTTGGTTTCTTTCCTCTCATATCTTTATTTGTATTTATGTTCTATTTGGTCTCTTTGAGCTTTTTAGTCTCTTTGGTCTTTTTGGTGTCTTTGGTCACTTTTGTCTCTTTATTCACTTTAGTCTTTTTGGTTCGTCTGGTCTGTTTTATTCCTTTTGTCTATTTATATCTTTATTTTCTTTTGTGTTTTTGGCACTTTTGGTCTATTTCGTCACTTTGTCTCATCTGTTTTTTTTGTCTCTTGTCTTTTTTTGCATCTTTCGTCTTTAATCCTATGGGTGTCTGTTGGTATTAATTCCTTATTTGCCCCTTTCTTCTTCTTTCTTTTTGGGCATCTTTAATCCCTTTGGTCTCTTTGGCCTCTTTGGTATCTTAAGACTCTTTGTTATCTTTGGTCTGTTTGGTCCATTTGGTTTATTTGGTCTATTTGCCTCTAGTCTTCTTGGTAGCTTTACTTTCTTCAGTATGTTTAGTCACTTTGGTTCATTTGATCTGTTTTATCCCTTTTGTCTATTTGTCTCTTTATTCTCTTTTGTGTTTTTGGTCCTTTTGGTCTCTTTCATAACTTTCTTTCATTTGTTTATTTTGTAATTTTTGTGTCTTGTTTTTTTTTGCCTCTTTCTTCTTTGATCTCTTTGGTGCCTGTTGTTATATTTCTTTTGGGTCCTTTGTCTTATTTGTCTTTTTTATTATTTTACCTTTATGTCTTTCAAGTTTCTTTTTTTTTTTCTTTAGTCTTTTTTATCTCATTATTTTCTATTCTTACTTTATCTCATCTGCGTATTTTGTTCCTTTTGTGTAATTTGTGCTTTTGTCTCTTTTTTTCTATTTTGTCTCTTGTATTTTTTGCCTCTTTCGTGTTTGTTGGTAATTTCTTTGGCGTTTTTTGTCCTCCTTCTTTCTTAAATTTCTTTTTTAAATTTGTTCTCTTTAGTCGCTGTTCTCTTTTTGGTCTCTTGAATCTCTAGAGTCTCTTGAGTCTCTTGAGTCTCGTGAGTCTCTTGAGTCTCTTTGGTCTTTTTTGTCTCTTTGGTCTCTTTGGTCTCTTTGGTTTCTTTGGTTTCTTTGGTCTCTTCGTTCTCTTCGATCTCCTTAGTCTCTTTGGACGCTTTGGACGCTTTGGACTCTTTTGACTCTTTGGTCTCTTTGGTCTCTTTGGTCTATTTGGTTTCTTTGGTCTCTTTGGTCTCTTTGGTTTCTTTGGTCCCTTCGTTCTCTTCGATCTCCTTAGTCTCTTTGGACGCTTTGGACTCTTTGCACTCTTTGGTCTCTTTGGTCGCTTTGGTCGCTTTAGCCTCTTTAGCATCTTTAGTCTCTTTGGTCTCTTTGGTTTCTTTGGTCACTTTGGTCGCTTTAGTCTCTTTAGTCTCGTTGGTCTCTTTGGTTTCTTTGGTCTCTTTGGTCACTTCGGTCCCTGTGGTCTTCTTAGTCTCTTTTGACGCTTTGGACTCTTTGGTCTCTTTGGACTTTTTGGTCCCTTTGGCCTCTTTGGTCTCTTTGGTCTCTTTGGTCTCTTTCGTCTCTTTAGTCTCTTTAGTTTCTTTAGTCTCTTTAGTCTCTTTAGTCTCTTTAGTCTCTTTAGTCTCTTTAGTCTCTTTAGTCTCTTTAGTCTCTTTAGTCTCTTTAGTCTCTTTAGTCTCTTTAGTCTCTTTAGTCTCTTTAGTCTCTTTAGTCTCTTTAGTCTCTTTAGTCTCTTTAGTCTCTTTGGTTTCTTTGGTTTCTTTGGTCTCTTTGGTCTCTTCGGTCTTTTCGGTCTCCTTAGTATCTTTGGACTCTTTGGACTCTTCGGAAGCTTTGGACTCTTTGTACTCTTTAGAGTCTTTGCACTCTTTGCACTATTTGGATTCTTTGGTCTCCTAGACCTCTTTGATCACTATTGTCTGTTTATACTCTTTAGACTCCTTAGACTCTTTCTACTCTTTCGACTCTTTCGACTCTTTGGACTCTTCCGACTTTTTAGACTCTTTCGCCTCTTTGTACTCTTTGGATTCTTTTCATTGGTCTTTTTGGCCATTTTGTTCTCTTTCGTCACTTTGTCTCATCTTTTTATTTTGTCCTTTTTGTCTCTTTTTTCTCTTTCGTCTCTTGTATTTTTTTTCCTCTTTCATGTCTGTCGGACTTAATTTCATTGGTGTATTTTGTCTTACTTGTCCTTTTTGTTGTTTTTTGCCTAAATGTTCCTTAAGTTTCTTTTTTTTTTGTTCTCTTTGGTCTCTTCTGTCTCTTACGTCTTTTTGTCTCTTTAGTCTATTCAGTCTCGTCAGTCTTCTGAGTTTCTTCAGTCTCTTTCAGTCTCCTTAGTCTTTTTAGTTTTCTTAGTCTCTTTGATCGTTTTAGCCTTCTTAGTGTCTGTAGTCGCTTTACTCTATTTAGTATCTTTGGTTCGTTTGGTCTTTTTTATTTTTTTTATCTTTTATATCGTTTTGAATTTTTAGGCTAAGTGGACCTAAATGTTGCTTTGAATATTTTACAGCCAAACGAATGGCGATTGACAAATTAATGCAACTTAAGAGTAGCACAGTTAGCATTGATAATTTTAATCTGCAATTAACAGATTCAAAATATTTTGTAAAATTTGAATTTTTCGTAAGAGATACCCTTTGGGGTGTGTGTTACAACCCACACTTTTGGGGTGGAAGGGGTTGGAGCCTGAACACTAAGGGTTCTTGTTTATGCTAATAGTATACAAGTGCGCTGTCAACCAACTTTTCAGGGGCGAGGGTGAATTTTTGCTGCACGAGGCGAACGCCGAGTGTTGCAATGAGCCCGAGCCTCTGAAAAGTGACGGCGCACGAGTATTGAACAGCGTTTTTTGTATTCGTTCACGCAAAATGAGAAAAAACACGAATTAACATCAAATTTTTAGGCTAGCTTTGACAGTTAACAAATTAAATACCTATGGTGATATATTTATATATTTAGTTGTTTATATAGGAGTATTTAATTATTGAGTGTTGAGAAACTTTTTATAATTTTCAAACAAACTATCTATTTTATCAATGGCAAAACTATACGGTGCTTTCTCACTAATTCGTCTTTGCGGTTCCTGATTGGAATAAGTTAGATGTAAATGGATATTAGAAGGTCATTCACCGACAGGTTGTCGAACGGAACGTAATTAATTTCTATGACTCGGAGACTGACTTAAATATAATTAAAATAAACATACAATAAAATTATAAATCATAAACATGAGAATACAATAAGTACCTAATGTGATTAAATCATATTGAATTTTTTTTTTAAATTACGAATTTTTGCTCTTATATTTGTAGAATGTTATCACTTGATGTAGAGCAGGCAAATACGTCACGAAGGAATGACATGTATTCGTGACGCACTACTCGTAAACAAACAATCAATTTATGTAATTTGGTATATATACATTTGTAAATTTAATGTAAATGCAAGCGAAATTCCCACAACTCGTTTTAGTCATGGATACTGTATGTCGGGGACTGGTTCTCTTCTTCATGAAAAATAACTAATGAGAAGAGTACTGCTCATCCCGTGAATCTGACCTATAGGTACTTGCATGTTTCAAAAGCTTAAATATATTAATTAGTAAGTAATTAGTAATTTGTTTGTTATTTTTTTATGTGTAACATCTATATGCGCGTCATATAAAACCGATGTCCCCCCTCCGCCCATGTGTGTATCTAGATAACCTCCGCAACTTCTAGTTATCCGATTTTAAAAATTATGTGATCAATATTTAGAATGGACTTTTAGGCTGGACATAGGCTGAATATTATCTTGTTGAAGAATTGTTGCTGAATATGTTGTGAAGTGCTTGAAGATTTTAAATCAGTGACAGTATTATTGAGTTTAAATATGAGTGACAGTGACGATCAAGCTGCTAATCATTTCATTAATACCGTCTAATACGCCTTCAACAGCTACTATTACAGAAATCACAGAGGATACATCAAGTAATATTGCGTTACTGCATTGGAAAAAAGTCTATATTAAAAATATTTATTTGTCTTATATTTATGTTCTGTATATATTATTATAATAATAATATATTTATTTTATTAACGAAACTGTTTTTATTTCTTTTACTCCATATTTATTAAAATTTAAATATATCTAAGTCGAACTCCACAAACTTTACAGTGTAAGTGTGTAAAATTACAAATGGAACATGTTTCGGCAGAACACTACTGCCATCATCAGCCCTTAAAGAATATAAAAAATTTAGTAGTGTTCTGCTGAAACATGTTCCATTTGTAATTTTACACACTTACACTGTAAAGTTTGTGGAGTTCGACTTAGATATATTTCAATTTTAATTTAAATTTATTCCACTTGGATTTATCGACATTCTTCTAGTCCATTTTTATTTATTGGTTTTCTTTAATTATAAATTCTTTCAAGAATCATCAGTTTCGATATTCTACACCTGCCGGACGTCCCTGACGGCTTAATTTTTTTGTTATGGCACAGTGGTTATGTAATCAACAGTCCAGCAGCAATAGAAATATTTAGTTTATATAGCACACTTTTATCGACAGCACACCAATTTCAAATCCACCCACTCTCCCCTACCCGCACATTCTCTAATTCAGTTTTTCTTCCAGATAAGCTGATTGGAAAATGCGTCTTGGGATCATACATGTTCGCAAGAGGAAAAGCGCTGATTCAGTGGAACACGGCCATCGCCAATCCAATGGAACAAAACCAACAATGGCATGTTTTATGTGAATAGAGTCGTACCAATTACTTTTGTGTCCCGTAAACATGTAGAAAACTTCCATAAACTTAAAGGAAAATTCTAGACCGAATCCCATTCATGATAGAAAGCACACACGAGTTGTTTATCAAGCGCTAAATTTAGCCACCATCCGAAGGAATTTTTGCCGCTGAGTTAATGCGAAACACTTTTCATACTCGGCACGTGACGAAGAAAACTCCAATAGACATATTGTATCTCTTCGGTAGATTGACAGCATTAGATTTAGTCGTCAGTGTAAACATTATTGTAAACATGATACAAACTCAATAAATACAAATAAGAACACAGAGTATTGGAAACATTTGTATTTTAGTTGGATAACGCTCAAATGGGTCAAGATTTCAGAGTACATAGTAGTTATCCTCCACTTTGCCTGAGTTTTGTTATTTTCCGGATTTGTGACATTCGTTCGCAAATCAAGGTTGAGTTATCATTGAAATTAGTTATTATTGTAGTAAATTATTGTTTCTATGAATGTTCTCCAAAACCTTCACATTTCTGTATAATTAAATCTGTTCTCTAAATCTGAAATTTGTGATGGCAAATCGTTCAAGGATTGTGATAACTAATCACACTTCAAGTTCTACATCCTATATTCGAGAAAAATGACATTAATTAATTTAAATTAATAATTTTATGAATTTCACTTATTATAGACATAACGGGTGTTCAACTGAAAATATATTTGGTGTAGGTGTACATCATGGCCTACATGCCTAAAATAATTACAAGTTAATTATTATTACTGTGTAAAATAAAAAAAAAACACTTTTGGCCGAGGTGCACGCAACGTTTTTTAGGCGATGATCACAAAATAATTCAAAAATTTAGTATTAATTTTTTTAGGCGTTGACTACCAACAAGGTGTTTGTATGGCCTCTTTTTGGAGCCGTAAAGTTTCACTTTTTGTACACATCTGTCAAATTCTGACAGATCAGGCTCAAAAATGTTCTACTGACACTGCAAAATTTTAGTTAAATTAAAAATACTTTATACAGTGTGTTGATAAAGTTTCGCACAAAATTCAAAATTCAGTTAATTGACGTTTCCCTGAAAAATCCTCAGGCAGGTCAATTTTAGTTTTTAAAATAGCACTCTTTGACGTAACAATGCATTTTTTGTAACCAGCCGTTCCTTTACAGTGACGGTATCAACGATTTTTTTAAATGGCAACGCCTACTTTTTCTTTCGGATTCTGGTAGATCTTTTTATTAGTTAAATGGTCGTAGAAAAATGTTGATACCTTACATAAGCATTTTCCTGGAAAAACTTCTGAAAAAATCTTTGTTTGCCATATACGAGCTTTTTCTCTTCTCCTCTCTCTCTTCTTTTCCATACCTGTTTTGTCCATTTTATTTCCCTTCCATCTACATTTAGTTCTTTCTTTCCTTCCCCTTCTTCGTCCCCTTGTTTACTTCCATTCAACGCCTCCCAGTCTTTTTCCTCTATCCATTCCTTCAGGTTCTTCCCTCCACATTTCCTACCTTATCTTTGGATTTTCTTTTTAATCCCCTCCCTCTTCTTCACAATCCCTGGCTCCTCTCCCTCCGATTCTCTGCTTGCAATTCACCTGCTGGAAGTATGCATCCACCACAAGGCCGCAGCAATCGCCAAAATTCAAGGTGACTTCCCTGCCAGCAAACTTTCGTTCCACGAAAGCGTTGGCCAACGATATGAAAGCCTCGGCCATCAGGTGGCGTCCCTAAACATCTTCAGGGACAACTCTGCCACCTGCTCCACCACCGTGGCTCCCTCCCCCCAACATCTTCAAATTTTAGGAATCAATTTGGTTCGCCCGAGTACAGGGTGACACCTCAAACCTCCAAAAATGTGTTCGGCTTTTGGGCCAACCGAACCAACCTCGACCCCATGGTGGCCCTCCAAACCGACATCCATGCATTGGTTCCTAAACTCTAGCCAGTGTGTTCTCGGTTTCTTTTTAGAAATCGAAAAGGTATTTGATCGCCGAGCTCATTCAGAAACTGAAGGCACTACAATTCGTCGCTGCAATTCAAGTGAGGGTCGGGAAGGAGCATTCTGAGCCAATCCACATAAGAGCTGGACTTCCCCAAGGATCGGTCCTTTCGCCGTTGCTCTACTTGATCTACTGCCACGATATCCCGGCAGTAGTCAACGACACGACGAAAACCCTTCAATTCGCCGATGACACGGCCCTCTGGACCGGACATTGAAGAGTTGAACGTTCAACGACTTCTCTCCTCCCTCTTTTATTTTTAACATACTCCCCTTCTCGTTTTCTCTTTCTCAATCTCCCTCAACTTCCCACTTCTCTACCAAATTTCAACAATTTTTCTTCAACTCTACGCGATTCAACAACATCGTACTGCTTGGATCACTTTTGCAGGATGGACAAGGACTCCGGGACCAATCAATAAGGGACCTACGATCAGGATCCGGAAACGGCGCCTCCCGGACCCCAAATCACCTGCACCAGAGAACGACAGCAACAATCTTGAACTTTACCATTTTCTAAACACACATTAGTCGACGATCCTAGAACTGGTTTTCTGCGGTTTCCCAGTGCTGTAACACGAATGTGAGGACCATGTTCAAGGCCGCAGCCGTGTGTGGGCACACAAACTCACCAACCAGTTCCAGATCTTGGACTCCGCTGAAGAAACAGAAAGAAACCTATGACAGCGGGCCGCCAGTTTTATGTATTGTAATTCTAACAATATCTTGAATTGTATAGAGTCAATCCAAATACCACCTTGTGATTGTAATAACTGTCGGCAATAAACTTTCTGGTCTGTCTGTCTTCACAATGACACCTGAATCAACGTTCTAGCCAAACTCGTTTTCACTTTATACAACGCTACACTAGTCCGATTTTACGTCAAAAGTAAAGTGAACGTAGGGAAGAGGGAAAGTGAATGGTTTGTGACACAGTGGCGTAGCGTGGGGGGGCAGAGGGGGCCATGGCCCCGGGCGGCGTACGAAAAGGGGCGGCGGCAAACACCGCGATTTTTTAAATCAAAAGTTTTTAGAAATTTTAGGAAAAAAAGTTCGCCAAGTAATTATAGCTCGTGTCCAAAAGGCTAAACATTATTCCATGATTTTTGACAGCACCCCGGATATTTCCCACAAAGATCAAACAAGCCAAGTATTACGATATAATATTATGATGATTGAACACCAGGAGGTTAGAGTAGAGGAATCTTTTGTAGATTTCATTGAAACCGAAAGCAAAACTGCGGTGCAATCATATTCGTTTTTATGTTACTTAGGCTTCTGGCACCAGTACTGCGTGAAGTCAATGATGCTCAAAATTATTTGCAAACAGAGGGACTAAATATACATCAATGTGCTCAGAAAATAAATGTTTTACATACCATATTAGAAGAAAAACGAGAGGAATTCGTGGATGACGCTTTAAGATATGCTAAAAGTTTATGTGAAGAGCTTGAACTTTCTTTTAAACCCCCAAGACGAATTAGGAGGAAGCATATATTTGGCGACGGAAGTAAAGATGTTGATTTATCGTACGAAGATGACTTGAGGCGAACAATGTTTTCTTCAATAGACAGAGTAACTGCTGAAATACGAGAAAGATTCCAACAGTTGCAGAATCTAGCGCAAAAATATGCTTTTTTAAAAGGCCTGCAGTGATATTGATATATTGAATATTGAGACGACGGCGCGACGGCACCGGAAGCGAATGATGTTATGATGATGTCACCACGTATGGTAACGTGATTAATCTAGAACAGCCCACATGAGAACGTCTGGGAATAATTGTTCACATAAGATGCTCTCATGAGCCTAGAAGATTCTGTCGCGGTGATCTCATACTATACTACACTCGTACAAGAGAATGTTCTCATTCTTCGGGAATAATCGATTGCGCCGAAAGCATGATCTTATGATTCCCGGAATAGAAGGAATCGAGAACGCCAGGAGGGGTATAAGAAGGGATCAAACGACGGAGCAAGACAGTCGATTGGTAGCACCGTGAACAAGTGGTCAGCGCGTGTTATTGTGAAAGTTTGCATATAGTGAAAAGTTAGTTTTAGTCTTTTTTTTTAATAAAAGTTAGTAGCTACGGTGTGCACCAGAATTTTCTTTAAATCCTCGAACCCACCCGCCTTAGGCTACGTTACAATATAAAGAAGAATTTCAACTTCAGCCCGTACGTCTAGGAGCTTACGTATAGCGGCAACAGACCCAGACTGTAAAAAAAGAGCTCATTAAGTCCGGCCCTCTGGGTTTATTAAAATATATGTAGTGGGATTATAATAATAGCGAATCTTTACTTTAAATTATATAATTAAGAACTAATAAAATGTACAAAAATAACGAGTCGATGGTCATCGGGACCACTCTCGGCACGTCTCATCTAACGGCTCGATTTTTACGACTAAAACTAACTAAAAGGTTTCTTAAAAACTACCTGCCTGCCCTTTATCCATTCACACTACTATCGCTCTCGCACTCACATTCATGTCTTAAGGTCTATTTACAATCTATTAGGTACTAAATAATATCCGACACTACATATATTATTGAGTCCAAACTTGAAGATGAAGATTTTTTTAACATCTGCCATCAGTAATGCCAGTTGGGAGAAAAGCTTCTCTAAACTAAAGTTAATCAAAAATTATCTCAGATCGACTATGTCCACGTTGAGGCTATCAAATTTAGCTATTCTGGCAATTGAACATGACACACATGTCGATATTGACAATTGTATAAAAGATTTTGCTATGAAAAAAACACGAAAAGTACATTTTTAATTAATAAAAAATTAATAAACTAATTTTCTTGACTAATAATAATTAAATTAAAATTTAAATATATCTAAGTCGAACTCCACAAACTTTAATAACTGTAAAATTACTAATGGAACATGTTTCGGCAGAACACTTCTGCCATCATCAGCCCTTAAATAATAATAATAATAATAATAATATTAATAATAATAATAATAATGGTTTATTAACGCCAAGTAGCATTTACATGAATATAAATATGAAAATAATACAACAGTACAATACAATGATATAAATGTTACAACATAAACAGAAACACATTACGCTTACATTCAGATTTGAACTTTATATATGACACTCCAGTGAAATTTAGAGTTTTACAAAATTGATTGGAGTCTAACAGCATTTGATTCACCGGCGAGTGATATGAGTAATTATATTTGCTGAAACGAGCATAAAATATTTCAAAATTACGAGTGTTACATGCTGGAACGTTAATGTTGACTCTAGCTAGTATTTCAGGGATGCTTAACAATCCATTAATCAATTTATACATAAAGCATAAACTGTAAAAAATTCTACGCTTTTGTAGGGGTGGTATAGACGCATATTTGGCGACAAGCTCAAGATCATTAAATACAACATTTTGTAGCGATAGCTTATACCTAAGATACTTTAGAAAACTGGTCTGTACAGCTTCAAAACGATTGACATGTGTAACATAAAAAGGTGACCATATGATGCTACCATATTCTAAGATGGAACGAACTAGAGAACTATATAAAGTAATGATCGTTCTAATGTTGTAAAAATCATATGTCCACCTTTTTACGCATCCCAACATCTTCCTGCTCTTCGAGATTACATAATCGTAATGATTATGAAAGGAGAGCTTTGAATCCAGATATACACCAAGATCTTTAACTACATTTATTACTGCAAGTGCAATGTTTTCTAAGGTATATCTGGGTTCAGAAGGTACCACTTTTCTGCTAAAGCAAATTGTTTGACACTTCTGGGCATTAAATTTCATGATATTGTATTCACACCAACATGCAAGCGTTTGAATGTCGTTTTGGAGAATAATTGTATCCTTAGTGGACTTGATAACGCGGTATATCTTCAGATCATCTGCATATAGTAAAGATTTCGATTGAATGTCTCTTGTTATATCGTTTACAAATATATTGAATAACAAGGGACCAATAACAGAACCTTGAGGCACACCGGAAAGAGCATCATACGGTTTGGATTTGATATCTTTTAAGATTACGCTCTGTGAGCGATTGGTAATGTAACTATTCACCCAAGATAATAAAGGATCACGTAAACCATATAAATGTAACTTTTTCATAAGAACTGAGTGATTAACTGTGTCGAAAGCTTTACTAAAGTCCGTGTAGATGCAATGCACTTCAAATCCTTGCTCAAAAGCGTTGAAAATATCATCAGTTAAAGTACAGAGATTTGTCAATGTTGATCTGCCAGAATAAAATCCATGTTGGGATACACTAATTATATTTTTGAAAGACTCAAATAATTGTCTAGATACAATGCTTTCAAACACCTTGGCTGGTACAGATAACATACTTATCGGCCTATAATTCTCAATTCTGTTTTTGGAACCTGATTTAAAAATTGGCACAACCTGCGCCAATTTCCAGTGTTGGGGGAAAATCCCCATTTTAACAGACAATAAATAAATTCGTGTTAATGGCGCAGAGAGTGCCATCACACAACTTTTATAAAATGAAGGGGGTAAGCCATCAGGACCGGCTCCTTTGTTGAGGTCAAGTTTACCAAGCTCAGAAGCTACACTATCTTCCGTAAGACAGACGTTATTTAAATCAACACTAGATTCAATATTGTAATTAGAGGGCGGCAGACCAGCGTTAACATTATTATTATAAACAGATGAAAAATATTTTGCAAAAGTATTGGCTATATTATTTCTCCCACAAATCTCACGATCTTCAAAAGTCATTATACTAGGCAAACTATTGGATTTTTTTAAGCGCTCAATAAATTTCCAGAATATCTTAGAATTGCGATTAATTTGATTTTCAGTATTATAAACATACATTCTATACGAATTATTAACAGCTATTTTACATTGTTCTCTGACACGTGTAAATTTAACATAGTCATCAATATTACGACTAATTTTGAAACGACGATGTAAAATCTTTTTTGTTTTTACTAAGTTGCGTGTGTAAGAATTAAACCATATTGGAAATTTGTTACCGCATTTTTTCTTTATCGGAACAAAAGTATCACAGACAAATTGCATATAATTATAAAACATATCCACAGCTGCATTGATATCACAAAGATCTTCTACAAAATTCCAATTGATGCTTAACAAGAAGTTGTTAATAAGATCATAATTACAGTTTTTAAAATCATAAGTATCACAGTAAGTATCAACAAAATTATCACAATCAGATATTATAAAATTGAAAGGCGGGTGATAAGAATCTTTTTTTATGATCTCATTACACCTTTTAATGACTAAGTTCTCACTATTAGAAAAACATAAATCTAATACATTCCCATTAGAGTTGGTAATACAGTTAAATTGACTTAAATCGCAAGAAGCAAAAGAATCGCATAATAAAGTGCCTTTATCAGATCTAACATTAATAGGAACAACACCTACCACTTCATCATCAGTAGTCCAGTTAATGTTGGGCAAGTTGTAATCACCCAAAATATACACTGTACTGGACGAGTTAGTATAAATAACATTTTTCACAGTATTTACGTGTTGGCTGTAATTATCCAGCAAAGCATCGGGAGGCAGATAAACCGCACAAAAAAGTAAACTTTTATTTTTAAATTTCACAGACACCCACAGTGCCTCGATAGTGGATGTGATGTTCAATTTATAAGAAACAAATTCCCTTTTAACAGCGATAAGGACACCACCACCTAGAGTCTTGGCACTATTGCTGGGACCCCTGTCAGTTCTGTACGTCACATAACGCTCATCCAAAATTTCAGTGTCGTGTATGCCTTCGTGTAACCAAGTTTCAACAAAAATAATTAAATCATAATCTTCATTAGCAAACGACAAAAAGCATGCTTTTAGTTTAGTTCGTAGACCACGCACATTTTGAAAATAAACCTGAAGTGCTGCTATTCGTCTGTTGTTAACATCGCACTTTGGGAAAAATTCGATTTGTCACTAGCGGGAAATTCAGCTGGCTCAGATTTGTCGATTGGACGTCTCGACCTGGGCTGATAAAACTTTCTTCTGTGAAAAAAACGCGTCACGTACGTTCCTGCCGGCCACATGTTAGGATTCATTTTTTTTATAAATAGGATTTTTTATTTATAAACAAGAAGAATGTTCTTAAATCCAAGTGGAGTAAATTTAAATTAAAATTTAAATATATCTATGTCGAACTCCACAAACTTTAATAACTGTAAGATTACTAATGGTACATGTTTCGGCAGAATACTTCTGCCATCATCAGCCCTAATTTAACAAGAGATTAATGATACAATTGATGAATTACAAGAGGGGTTCTTACCTTAAAGAATATAAAAAATTATGACATTGACGTAATTTTGAATTAAATTTGACGTTTTCAAAGGGTTACATGATTTTTAAAAGATTTCGTAAAAACAACATTTTATAAATGTACCATTGATACCCGATACCATTCCATCACTAGTAACTACATTAACTACCTTATCTAAAGACCCCCACAATATCACAAAGAACATTTCAGATTCAAACATGATTAAAAGCTTAAAAACAAAAATTAAAGAAAACAACATTTGTATTAGTAAAGCTGACAAGGGTAATTGTTTGGTAATACTTAACAAACAAGATTACTTAAACAAAGTAGAGAATTTCTTAAAATCTGGTGACTTTACAAAACTCAAAAAAGATCCTACTTCAAAATTTGTTTCCAACCTTAAATCTACGCTCAAAGACGTTTCAGAAACTATTAAATATTTTGACCCAAAAGCTTTCACACTAATACCCATGAATCCTTGCATACCTAGACTATACGGTCTACCTAAAATACATAAAACTCAACCTTTTCCCATTAGACCAGTAGTTTCTTTTGTTAATTCACCTGTATCAATACTTTCAAAATGGCTTAATACAATTCTTAGACAACATTTAGATTTTAATAACAAATTTGCAATAAAAAACTCAATAGATCTTTGCTCCAAAATTAGAAATTTCCAAATTCCATCAGACACTAGACTTGTTTCATTTGACGTAGTTAATTTATTCCCCAGCATCCCACCCAAATCTTGCTTATTAATTTTAAAAAACCTACTATTTAATTCTAATATGCCAACCATACATGCACTAAATTTACATTCACTTTGTGAGACTGTCCTAGATCAAAATTTCTTTCAATTTAATAATAATTTTTATTCACAAGACTCAGGCTTAGCAATGGGCTCTAATTTGTCACCTCTTTTAGCAGAAATATTCATGAATAACTTGGAAGATCAGTTTTTAACTTCTTCACCTTTTAAAGATCATTTTCTCTTTTGGTACAGATATGTAGATGACATAATTGTTTTATTCAAAGGATCTGATTCTGAACTTGATAACGCACTCAGCAACTTAAATTCTTTAAACCAATCCATTAAATTCACCGTTGAAATTGAAATCAATTCCCAAATTTCCTTTTTAGACTTGTTAATCACTAGAAATAATAATACTTTTGAATTTGACATTTATAGAAAACCTAGTATCACAGATTGCGTAATACCTTTTGACTCTTGTCACCCTGTTTCCCATAAATTTGCAGCTTTTCATTCCTTTTTCAACCGATTATTTTCTATACCACTATCAGATTCATCTTTTCAAACAGAACTTAATAACATTAAACAAATCGCTTCAAATAATGGATATTCTTTAAAAACTATAAATAAATTATACTATAGATACTGTAACAAATTCAAATACACACACTACTTGGTTAAAAATCCTTCAGAAACAATTTCCTTTTCAAATTCATTAACATATTTTGGCGTCGTCTCAGAGAAATGTTCTAAAATACTTACGAAAAACGGTTTTAAAGTTTCATTTAAAACAGATAACAACTTATCCAGATTTTTTATTAAAAATAAAGATCCATTAGATTACAAATCATCATCAGGTGTATACAAATTAAGCTGCTCTACTTGTGAGTCATTCTACATAGGTCAGACAGGTCGCAAAATATCAGACCGCATTAAAGAACATTTCAGGCACATCTATAACAACACAGATCTTGATCCTCCACCATCAACACCTTCTTCTTTCGCCAATCATATATTAATAACGAAACATAGTTTTTCACCATCAAATTCAAAATTGATTCATAAATGCAATAAAAGCCGGAAATTAGATTTTCTCGAGACTTTGGAAATAAGGAAAGCCTTGAAACTGGAAAACAGATCTTGTTTAAATGAACAGAATAACTTCAATAATCCCATTATTAATTCACTATTTTAATTTTTCACTCAAACAAACTTACCAGATTCTCTTTGATCGATTTTTAATTTTTACATTTATAAAATGTTGTTTTTACGAAATCTTTTAAAAATCATGTAACCCTTTGAAAACGTCAAATTTAATTCAAAATTACGTCAATGTCATAATTTTTTATATTCTTTAAGGTAAGAACCCCTCTTGTAATTCATCAATTGTATCATTAATCTCTTGTTAAATTAGGGCTGATGATGGCAGAAGTATTCTGCCGAAACATGTACCATTAGTAATCTTACAGTTATTAAAGTTTGTGGAGTTCGACATAGATATATTTAAATTTTGATTTTTTATTTGTTATGTCGACCATAACTTTAAAAGATGAATAATACTGTGGAAATTTTGATTCAAGTTTATCGCAGACTATTTCTGGGCAGATGCTACGGAATGCATCAGTCAAGTCCTCACATTTTGTGTCCGGATGCAAACGGGACACATATACAAAGGCTTTTTTAGGTATGGATTTGAATTTTAACGTCTGGCTATTATTTGATCCAAGAATATAGTCACTGTTCTGCTTCCTCTTAGAGGTTTTATGTAGAGCTGATGTTTCATTTCTGGTGGTATTTTTCAACTTCTGTGATTTGATCATGGCAACTTCCTTTTGAGTTCGTTTTGCACTTTGTTCTTCGGTGTGTACTATAATGTCTGCCACCTGTATTGCGGGCTCTTCATTCTCCGTAGATGAATCATCGGAACCGCTAGAAATGTGTACCGCAGGTTTATGGATCCCCGAGAAACGTCTTGGATTACTTGATCTTCGATTGTTTATATTTACAGCAGCTGATCCGCAAGTCTCAAAAAAGTTATCTTCATGCACATTGAAAGTGTGCTTATCGCTAACGGTTTTTTGTGGAATAAGCGATTTCCGATTTTCAACCATATTGTGTAGGGGTCGGTTATAATTATTCGAATTGTTAGCTCTTAATTGAACTATTTCTGACTTCAAAATTTTTAATTCGGATTGTAATTGGTGAATAAGCGATGTTTGACTCACTATTAATACTTTGCAGTCGTTGATCTCGTTGTACATTGAAGCACAGTCGCATCCCCAGGCAAATTCTTCAAAAAAATTTCCAAGGCACTTGGTGACTACATCCTCAATGGCACTTGGAGATGACTTCTTGCTGGCAGCCTTAGGCATTGCGATTAACAATATAAATAAAACTGAAATGTATAATTTGAATGAATTTTGACAGTTTTGTTAGTTCAAGTGTGTTGCAGCTTCAGCGGACACGCCAGCACTTCAAGGAATAAGAATATAAAATATAATAAAGAATATAAAGAATATAAAAAAATTATAAATTTAATTAATAATAATTTTTTATATTCTTTAAGGGCTGATGATGGCAGAAGTGTTCTGCCGAAACATGTTCCATTAGTAATTTTACAGTTATTAAAGTTTGTGGAGTTTGACTTAGATATATTTAAATTTAAATTTAAATTTACTCCACTTGGATTTAAGAACATTCTTCTTGTTTAATAATAATTAAAATAGAGGGGGGGCGAATTTCTGGTCGGCCCCAGGCAGAGAAAGCCCACGCTACGCCACTGTTGTGACAACAAAGAGAGTGAGGCAAAGATGCCCGCTCAGCCCCCTGTTATTCACGCCTAAAAAGCCTGGCTTTTGCCAATGATGTGGTGTGGTGGCACAGAGTGAAAGAGTGATGAAAGAAATTATAAAGAACCTTGGAAAATACGTGAGGAAGAAAAGTTTGAAGTGAATGTGTGGAAAAAAATTGATATTTAACAAGGGAAGGAGGGGGAATTAAGAATGTAAATGGAGCTGCGAGAAAGAGGCAAATATCAGGGAGTTAACAAGAAAATGGGGCTTTGGGGTTTGTATGGAGAAAAGAGAAGGGAGAAAGCAGAAGAGGAGAGGGGAGAAGAGAATAAATAAAAATCAAGGGGCGTTAAATTTGGCGTACGTGACGGCTACTTAAACAGTCCACGTCGCTCAATCCGTCTTCCAAGCCAAAAGGCGGAGGTGCTCCATTTTGTTGGAACCAAATTTGTTCGTTGGAAATATATCACAATCTTCGAGGTTTGGAAACATTGCTGCAAAAGCGGCAACATACTCAAAACGTAAGAACTCCTAAGGTCCTATCACAAGAGTGTGATGGTGAGTATGCGATTATTGTGTCCAATGAGGCTTATGTCGCGACCAGTACCGACAATTTTGGCGATTTACTGTTTCGTTCAAAGTAATGGTAGCTTCATCGGAAAAGAGAGTATTATTTAGAAAATTGGGCGTACGTATTGTATTTTTTTTTCTTTTTAAAACAAATTATTAACAAATTTGTAGGTGGTATTTGAGTTTAAAGCAAGTTGTCCGACGGAAATATGCGGAGTATCTTCGGCTTCTAGTCAAATATTTGATTTTCTTTTGAGGTAGAGGAGGTCGTCCTCGTCTAGGTAAGTCTTGTACAGTCCCATGTTCAGTATATTGTACTTATTGTAGCTCTGGCGATTGGGATTCTATCCGGATGTTGTTGATTAAATAAAACACAGAATTTCTTATGGCTCTTTCATCGTACCCATCATTTAAATTTTGATTCTCTTTTCCAACTAAAATCGAATTTTTGTTTTTCCAATTTTCATTGCATTTTTTGCACAAAAATGTATGGTAAAAACAATGTGAAAAAAATGGTACTAAAAGGTATTGAGACGACGGCGCGACGGTACCAGAAGCGGATGAGTTCATGATGATGTCACCACGTATGATAACGTGATTAATCTATTACAAGTCCACAGGCCATGAGAACGTCTGGGAATAATTGTTCACATAAGATGCTCTCATGTGCCTAGAAGATTCTGTCGCGGTGATCTCATACTATACGACGCTCGTACAAAGAGGATGATCTCATTCTTCGGGAATAATCGATCGCGCCGAAAGGCTGATCTCATTATTTCCGGAATAGAAGGAATCGAGAACGCCAGGAGGGGTATAAGAAGGGAACAAACGACGGAGCATGACAGTGTATTGATAGCAGCGTGTTATCGTGAAAGTTTGTACATAGTAAAAAAAAAGTTTGTCTTTTTAATAAAAGTTAGTAACTACGGTGTGCACCAGAATTACTTTAAATCTTCGAACCCGCCCGGCTGAGGCAATACGTTACAGTATTCTATAACTGAATGCTAGTTTATTTTGTCTTTTAAGCAGTTGAAATGTTTGTTACAGCTTATTCTTGAAGGAAGGGTAGTGAATTGGTTTACCAACTGCATTTTCCCCAAATTTCTCATCAAATAATGTTCTATTAGATTCACTCACGTTAAGTGCTTCAATTTAAATCGACTTTGTAAATATTTATTTAAGAATTCTATATTTGCTTTACGTCAACCTCGGAAATGCTGCAAAGTAAGATATTTTCTATTATGGAGTTCTAGATCGAATAAATTGTTGCGTTAACCACGAATGCATCAATAAATTCTTGAAGTTTTTCAACAAAATAGAATAAGAAAATTGTTTTGAATAATGCTTCCAATATTTGTGGTGGAAAGTTCTTGTGCTCTAGACGAGATTCTTGTGCCTATTTCTTAGTAGTTTCTGTAGAATGTGGTATGTGGGTATGTGCAGCTATGCATATTAATATCTTGCCAAGTGGTTAATTTTGTTGCTTATACTGAGTAAGCAGACAAAGTTGCAAATTTGAACGATTCGTATAATTTGTAACAGGGAAAATTGCAACAACAAAAGTTTGCCATATCGACAACAACTGTTATGAAGCCATCACAGACTGTTTATAAATGTATTACTGGTGTTTGAAAATAATAATATTTTTTTGATTATTTTGATGATGTAGTTTCAAACTCAAATGACCTACTTTTTAATGCATAATGGAAATGATATGCTGAAATAATCACAGTGTGAAACAGTGGCCGCTCGTTCACGAGGTCATTCGATTTTGTGGAATATAATAATATAATTTTCGCAATGAAATTATGACGTTTGAATTTTCGTATGTTATCTATTCAGTTTAGCTCTGTGGTTGTCGCGAAGAACTTTATACACGGCAGAGCGCGGAGATTGTCGAGTTTGCCCGGGTCAATGCCCTCGTTAAGTGAAGCTGGTAGCCAATTGTAACGAGGGCAATAAAAAAAAGCTATTGCATTTCTACATTGTACCAAACAAGGAAACAAAAAGCCCCCCCCCCCATCTCCGCTCTTACGGTCAACAGCCCATGAGTGTCTCATTGTAGAATCGAATCATGTACTTTATTGTAACCGACGTAATGCGTGCTTGAGATAAAGATAGAAAGTCGGACGTCCGACTAACATATTGTTGTTGGAGGTGGGATGGTGTTTTTCTTTAGTTCAGTCAGCTGACTGGCTACTAGTATTTCAGCTTTCATCATGTCGGTAGTTCAAACCATAAGAGAACTCCAAACTAATACTAATCATAATTTAAGTTTTGAGAAACGGTTGGAGCTTAAAACAAATGGTCGCCCACTCCCAGAAATGCAAATTAGACAGACAAGCAAGGACAAAAATAACGAAGTGCACCGTAATTTTTCTAAAGGCATGTATGATTTGTGGTATTGAATTTGTGGATGTGAAGTGACAAATGCCTTTTACTGTTTCGTGTGTTTGATCTTGTCAAATGCAAATGATTCGCGGTGGTGTAAGAAGGATGTCACAGAGTTGAAACATTTGAAAGGAAAAATAAAAAAACACTCCTTATCGGTAGAGCACATGAAGAGTTCCATGAATTATGCTACAATAGGACGTGTTGATATTCGATCACAATTGGACGGTGCTGCGTATAGGAAATTTATAAACAGATTTTAACGAAAAGGTAATGAAAAAATCGATAATCTCCTATACAAAACCGTAATGACTATCATATTCGACATTTCTCTTTCAACATCGTTCCTGCATTTGGCTCATGAATATCAAATAAATTAATAACTTCATAAATCATAATAAGCATTCACGGTACTCTTAGTTGCTCTTTTCCAAAGTTGCAACATTCGTACATGAAAGCGCATGCATTCAAAACCTTCACAGTTCTCTCTCACCCAATTAATCAAAGCGACGTAAATGCAAACCAGCTTCTTCAAAAAACAACTGAGCATAAATATTTTGTATTGTTAACCACCAGAAATAAATCGTTAAAAATCTGTAGGGTGATTTATTAAACTTTATAAGACCCCAGAATCAACAAACGATTAATTCCGAAAAGTTTGTTTTTAAAAACGGTATAAATCTTCCTATTGTATTTTAATATTTCAACCTTGTAAAATGTTCGAGATTTTCTTGCATCGGATACGATAATTAAGTGTAGGATTTTAATTGAAAATGAAAATGGGTAGCGGCGGATATTACTTCCTACTAATTTCATGAACGTCCGCCGGAAATTCTGATAGTCGGAGAAAATTGTACTTTACGGACGATCACCAAAAGTTATTTCAGGTATAAAAATAAGCCAAGTGTTTGAAATAGTCGCATTCTTTACATTAGAGTCACGAGGTCTTTTTCTGTCAAGGTCTGCATCTAAGCAATAAACATGAATGAAAAGTTTCAAAGTCGCATTGTCCAAATTCTTTATAAATCGGAATCACCTGACTTAAATAAATAAACTGATTCATGTTGCCAAAGAAACCAATGTGGAATTGGGTCAAAATAAGAAAAACACAGGCTATTTATACTAAAATCATATTTATTTTTGTTTCTTTTGTCAGTATCACTATTGGAGCTGTCTTTGGATGTGGATTGTTCTCTAAACAATTGTCTTTTAATCACCAGTCATCATTTCCATGAACTCTGCAAAAAAGTAATCACAAACCACTTCATTTCTCTACAAGCAACTTACCATCGAAGTCAACGGTACCAGAGCCGTCAGTGTCAATTTCAGCGATGATACCGTCAAGGTCCCTGCTTGTGAGGTTGTCATCAAGAGCTGCAAGAATTTCTTTCAGGGTGGCTGTAGTGATGTAACCGTTGCCTTCTCTGTCGTACAACCTGAAGGCTTCCTTCAGTTCTTGTTGGGTGGATTCATCGTCGTCTTCTTCCAGGAAGTGGGAAGCGATGTTGTAGAAACCATCAAAGTTAACGGTGCCGCTCTTGTCAGGGTCGTTCTGAAGAATCAGCTTGTCGAGCTCTACGTCGTCGAAGAGTTGGCCCATGGTGTTCAGGATGGTCTTGATTTTGGTGGTTTCGATGAAGCCGGATTTGGAGGTGTCGAACATCTGGAAGGCCTTGCGCATGATGGCCATTTTCTGGTCGTCCCCGTCCTGAAGGAAATAAGTAGATAAATAGTAAACATGGAGAAGAATCAGCATTAAAAATTAGATTTAAATAAGAACAAAAGTACCATTATATACCTCATACGTGATAGGGATTTAATTGTCGCCCTTTCAAAATTCTCCAAATTCGATTCGGGTACTGGCGGTTTTTTGCAAAACACAATGCACAACGTTAATGGAAATTAGGCACACGAGAAAAAGCAGGCATCTTTTACGATAATAACTTCAAAAGTGAAAGTAAAATACAATAACACGCCCGGTCGAGTTCGCCCGCCAACAGCAGGTAACTGATGCACCCGAGATGTAAAAAATTTAGAAACTTTATAAGGACGTTGGCTTTTCCGGACAAAAACAGTTGATTGTCTGTAGGTCAAGTCAAAATAAAAATCCATAGGCGGTTCGTGCATTTGAAGGGTTCCAAAAATGCTAAAAAAATTGAGATTTCGAAAAAATGTGCAAAATTCAAATTATTTATTTCTGATTTTTATTCGGACTTGATTCGTTACAAAAAATATTCTACCTAACTTATTTGGAAGGGAAATTTCACTCTTTTGCACTAAACAAAGTGCTCATGCGAAAAATTTCACTTTCCAAACACGTTAGGTAAATAACTATTATCTTGTCTTGCCAGTAAATTATCTAGATTTACCAAAAATGCCTTTAACTAATAAAGATATCAAGTTCGCACCATACAAAAAGAAACTGCATTTTTAAATTTCCTATGCAAAGAAACCTTTTTAACGATATCGAAGCCAATAGCACCCCATAGACTCTTTAATAAGAAACCACATATTATGCAAAAGTCACTTTCAAATTCAAATAATATTTTAGACAATTTTCGGGCTCCAATACAGTATAATGTCTTTACGGCTCGTCCCTCAGTTCAACAAATGCTTTCAATTAGGCAAAACTTTCCTCGAAATAATTCTCAGAATTTTTCTCCGAAATTTATTTCTGATCTTTTCGAAAACAGAACAAATAGAAAATAAAATGGTATCTCAGATGATTCTCCTTACATTTACAATAATTATGATCCGTACGAAGAATTGCAAGTGCCAAAAAATAATTATGAGAACGAAAAACTTTCGGTTCCCGGCGTCGGGACTTTTCATGACACTTTTTAGGAGCGAGGCCAAATTTCACAAGGCCAAAGCACGAAGCGACAGCCTAGTATTGCAAAGAGCCCGAGCCAATGAAAAATGACAGCGTACTAGTATTGAAACATTTTTGTATTCGTTCACGCAAAATAAAGAAAGAACGAATTAACATCAAATTTTGAGGTTAGGTTTGACAGCTGTCAAATTAAATACATATGCGTGATTATTTATATATCTATTTATGTATATACCACTTTCTGCATTATGTATTTCACAAAACGAACACAACGAAGCTGTGCAATTAGACAATTTTCCAATATCTTGTACAATGAAAAAACTAATTTTTACTCACGAAATTAAACAAAAAATTTATAACACCAATATATATCATACAGATTTCCAGATTCACTACCAGTTTGGATAGTTAAAAAAAAACAGGAGTCCAGCGATAAATAAAAATGGCGCATAGTAGTAGATTATAGAAATTTAAATAAAAAGACCATTGACGACCGATATCCCATTCTTAATATTTCGGATATTCTTGATAAATTGGGTCGATGTAAATAATAATTCACCACATTAAATTAACATTAAATGGGCACTACGAGTTTTTGAGGATGCCCTTTGGAGTAAAAAATTCTCCAGCAATGGTCTGAATGAAAAAATATGCTTGATTTATGCGGATTACTCCGAATTTTTGGGACATGTAACGCCAACGGGGGTAATACCAAACCCGAAAAAAATCTGTGCAATACAAAATAATAAAATAATAAAATTTACAACGACAGGGTGCGACAGGAACACCAGATGTATCGAACCGCCCACCCGACTGGCCAACTGACACCCATTCTAGATATTACGCTAGACGGGAAACGACAACAGGCTGCAGATTTTTATCAAATATCCTTGCTTTAAAAGAGCCAATAAGTCCTGTCTGAATTTGTCAAGGGACAGACTCCGCCTTTTGGTGGGCAATGTTCATGCCAATGTTCAAGGGGTATATCTTATATATCAACATATCCCACGGGAATGTCCGGCTGTCGCCTCGACCAGAAAGTCCATTCTGAGGGACACGAGGGGGTGACACAATGGGTCCGCGGTGTGGTCTAAGTGTCAGTGAGGGGAGCCAATACTCTAACATCCCTCAACACCTAATCTAATCTAATCTAATCGTTCCAAAAAGTACTCATAAATACCACCAGGATAGTCTAATCCCAGAAAATAACAATGTTAGGATAAATATTCTATGAATTTGCAAAAGGTGAATCGAATGTTATAAGTCGTCTTCCAGCATTTAATTTGACATTTTGTTCTTTGAAACCGAAGTCTTTATTTAAAAATTATTGTTCGATGTGGCACGATGGACGTGATGATAATAATATTGTTAATGCTATCTTCTGAGGTTTCCAGGAAGAAAGAGATGTTAAAGAATTTATCATTTGGGTAAACAATTTACAGGACAGAACAAATATTGCATTTGATACACAACACTAACAGTCGTGTAGTTGAGGTACGGTTTATGAAAGGAATGAAATGCTTAGAGTACAAAACCGATTTTGAATATAATATGAATAATATAAATTTTCGAGATATTGGGATTATATAACAAACGGAAAATAGAGTCCTTATGGAAGCCAGCTTTCTAGGCTTAAAAATTAGAGCCTTTAAAGCAAGTTCATCAAATGGTCCCAGACTCAGCAGCAGGAACCACAAGATTACAGACTTGAACTTTTTACGCTCAAGACAAAACGCAGCAAAACAAACATAAATGGCAAAAAACTCACCATTGTGAGGTGTTTCAGTTGTTGGAATGCTGTTGCTTCAAAAAATGAAAACTTAACAGACACTGTCAAAATTTATGTAAACCTCCAATTATATATTTCCCCTACTCCGGCTTCCACCCAACGCGAAATTTTCTAAACGTGTAAAATATTTCACGTCTGAACGGGCTAGAAATTGTTATTGTTAGGTGCAAGAACGAGACCTGTCAAGAGCAGATCATTAGTCTCCTCCATCATTATTTGCAAAGTGTTGTCGTTTGCATAGCGCATGAAAATAGAATCGAAACGAGGATGAGAATTTTGTAAACGAGAACAAATTTAGTATCTGCACGCCGAAACACTGACCATCTCTTCGTGAATATTTGAAATGTTTCTTAGTTGTCACAGAAACCGCACGTTGCTGATTCATCACCCACTTCCGCCCAAATTTTCAAGTCGACAGAGCCAAAATTATGTATAATTAGATTATTTTCATTATAGCTGTCGATGATTGAAATATAGCAGCGAATCTATGCCTAAAATAGCTTTTCAGGCTATTTATAAACCATTCCCAAAATGTATTTTTTTATCACAACCAAAAAATATCACTTATTTATAGAAATGATTTATGATTTGAAACATACAAATCTGTTAATGATTGGTGCCATTAGTTATAGCGATAAAAATGTTAGTAGTCAATTAAACTAAAGGCTGTTTTTGACGGATTCGGAATGTCTACCCGCTAATTTCTGTACAGGTACAAGGGAATCACCTTCTCTAAATAACTCAAGTGGGTGTTTAATAAGAAAACAGCGGCTTCACGCCTAATTTTCCGGACATCACAGCAATCTGCTTAAAGTAAATATTTATGATTCTGAATTTTTTGAGCTAGTACCACTTTTGAAAGCCTTCTAAAGTGCAACCAATAAAACTATCCGGTATGCATCAACAATACTCCGTAAGTGCGTCAAAATTTACGTATGTAAATTTCCTTACGTTTTTCGAAATCACTTTTAGAAGGTGTTATATTCATGACGTTTTTATTACACAATTCGTCATAAAGTTTCGATGGCGCTTGTGCCACACATAAAAATTTTAGTGGCAATAACGAAAGATCACGTTAGGAGGATTTTTAATAAAACAGTAACTTTGAAAAATAAATTGTACAATAATTGTACAATAAACCAGAATAATGTACAAACTCACCTTATTGCATTTACAGTTTTACATAACAGCAGAGCTAAGTTATCTTTTTGAAAAATTATTTCATATTGCAATTGCAATTTAAAATCAAACCTGGTTGTTCTTTCCACCAGGAATATCTTGTAAAGATGGGGACTAGTTGTGAAAAGCCGAAACAGGTTAATTTTATTTTCGAGGGAGACATGTAACGCAATATATCCAAAACTTTAGATGACACACCCCTAAGCAGGGGTGACCAACCCTCTAAAATTTCAAATGGCACTAGGGGTCAAAAGTTGCATCATTGCGACTGTACTTCAAGTATATATGTTATAGTAGCCTCAACCTTAAATTGTCACGAATTTTTATCGATTTTTTTATCGGAATCGAGACATTGCGGAACAAGCAAGTCGTAACCGATACCATATGGACTCTAACCGGTTTTGATTGTCTTGTTGCAACTGGTCGACTCGATTGCAAGACGGGGTTTCTGTACGGCGGCACGCGTCGTTCTTCAGACACGTATTTAATATTTTGTTATGAATTATTACTAGCTAAAGTGAGGTATTTGTTTTTATTTATTTGGTCCAGAATATGTTTTCTAAGGCTTGCACTTTTAATGTATTCTAAAGTTGAACAGTAAAATATGAATTTGTTACACGTACTGAGGGAAGTGATCAACTCAATTTACATTTTTGGCAATACGGTCCTGTCACCATTCCTTTGCCGAAAAGTCGATCAAGAGTAGAATGTTTATTTCAGAACCAGTTTAGGACGTTCATAAATAAGTTGGCCCTGCATCATTTCCCCTCCCAACCCCGTGACAATTTAAGCTTGAGGCTACTATACGGTAAAATATGTTAATCGGTCGTTCACGTCAATCACCGGGCAATGTCGTTATTATCCGTTTGGGTGGGTAATTCACGTGAATACCCGGATTTTCACGTCAATTCTTATTTATGATGGACAATGTTGTTAATTGGACCTAAGTAAAATTTTATTAAAATGACGACATCACCCTGACATTGTCGTCATTGACCACTTATCCCTGGACAATGTTGAAATATAAAAATAATCCTATTGCTGATTTACAAGCACATTTTTTATTGTTGCCTCTAGTTTTACATTGACAGCGTCTATATCCCTGAGAACCTGATACGCTACCGATAGCAGTTGCTTCTATATACTTGGTTGACTGCAGTAGTTCTTCATTTAGAATATTTTCTTTATTAACATCGGGTATAGGAACACGAACAGTTGTCGTGAGAAAATTTTTCGTTGGATAACTTCATCATCTTCTGTGTTTGTTTTTCTAAACATTCTCTGGATCTCTTTCTTTATTTGAGAATATTAGTATTAAACAATTATTATTACATCTAAACGTACCTCGAGAACCTAAAATATTCAAAAAGAGGTAGAACATTTTGTGTATCTAGCAGATTCGAAGCTAATAACTCACAATATACAGGTTCTTCTTCTACATCCGGAAGGGTTAAACATCTGGACTTACTGTGTTTTATCTTACAGGATTATTATCGTTGGCCAACTGACTTTCTTGTGGTGGTTCTACCGCGGCTTCGACGTCCTCTTCTGTATTTGGGCTAACAATTTCGTCATAAGGAATGTCAGCATAGTTTACCAGAATTAAAGGCACGATTTTTTTTAAATTGTTTTTAAATTGAGCCTGAGGACCAGTTCTTGCAATTATTTTCAGCTCACCAAGCAGCCAACATTTCTTCAATATTTATATTGGCGCGTTCCTCTGAACCTGAAGCTTTGGCTGTGTCTTGGTTACCCATGTACAATTTATTTTAATGTCACTCCACATATTGTGATGTTCCGCTAAGGTAGCTATATTTCTAGAAAATTATATGCTACTTTTCGTTCCATTTACTTTTTAATGCTCGAAGAAGAATAAATATGTTGTGTATAACATCATTAGCCAATACACCCGGATATTAACGTTAAGTACCGGGTAGTAACGTCAATATCCATCGCAATAGGCTAATAACGTCATTCCCCGGTATATAACATTATTCTCCGGCTTCACGTCTTTTACCGTAACATATATAACCTTACCAACTGGAAAAAACTCGAAGCATAATAATTTCAAATTTCTATTGTTCAAATTTATTTAAATGCTGGTAATGTCCTCCGCCAACCTCCATGCAAATGTACAAACGATTCTGAAATTCAGATCGTACATGGAGAAAGAAGCATTTCGGGGGTTATCTTTGACATTAATCGACGATACGTTGATTGTTCTCCCAAGTTGCATACACCTTGCTCTTCAGATGACCCAAAAGGAAGAAATCAAGCGGCGTTAGATTTGGGCTTGGAGCAGGCTACTCTTCTAATTAACCAGAATGGGGAATCTTTGATTGAGAAACTGCCTAACAGGAGCGGCGAAGTGTGGAGGTGTCCCATCTTGCTGGAAAAACTGATCATCTTCTAACTAATTATGGTCATGTTCTACAATTTCTATAATCATCGAGTAACACCTGAAGTTTGAGCTAGTTGTCTAGAATTAATATTAGGGACCAGTGCTACATGGCCCAAAAATCAACCTCCACTCTTAAGACTGGGATCCCAGCAAAAAGAAACCACCTACAAAAGAGATGGAATATTTTTCATCAAGAAGGTGGCGGACTCGTGTTGATTAGTAGCTGAACTAATAGCCTGAAGGTTCGTAGGCTTACTATCATATCACATACAATCGGCAAACTCTTTGACTGTCTGGTAGGGAATTTAGGCAACCTGCTGTTGGGTTATGCCATAAGAAACCTTATATACTACGTGTATAAGGCTTTCTATAGGTTGTGCGAAGATTGAAGACAAGGACGGAAAAAAAGCAACAAAAATCAGAATGAGTTCTCTTCCAGATAAAGCATAATATGGTCTAGTCCAGTTACAAGGATCAGCAACATATGACCGATTGCAATTCGGGATTTTATTCTGAGAAAGACGTTTTTTTTGTCTATTCCGCAAATAAAAATTACAATTATTGTTATTAACAAAAAACTAAAAAAATAAAGGGTTTAGTTTTTTGGCAATAACACAAAAACTATAAGTCATAACAAAAATCGGAAAAAAGATTCAAAAAGAGGAGGAAATTTCCGATGTCAAACTCCCGGAGTTCTGTCTCCATTATTAATACTTTTAATTTAACGCTGAAAATAGGGCTCCGCGTAGCCATAACGGGATATTCGTCCAATAAAGACGCTTAATAATGGAGGGTAATTTTTTTTTACGTTATTTGTTTATAAACTGTTTGCACTGAGATGAGAAAATTTCCCGGTTTCTAACTTTTGATTTCGGCTATACTACTGAACCGAATTTGAAGATTTATACACTCTTTGTACGCAGAATTTAACCCTCTTTAATATTGAATAGGACGTCATTTTCCGTTCGACGTACTATTTTCAAGCTACAGGGAAAAAAATTAAAAAAGTAGAAAAATTTAATACTTTTTGGGTTTCCATAAGTTAAGCTCACCTCCTTGGATGGTCTAAACTCAGATTACGCTTATTTACGACCAAATGAACGTATCGAAACGATCTCCAGCTTGCTGGGAATTAATTTCTCCAAAAATTCTTATTCGACTGGCCTAGTAAGACAACTCATGTTTTTAACTAAAAAAATAATATACAGACCGTTTCAATCGAAACGAGCCACCCTCAATAACTTTTTAGGAAAAGAGATTTAAAAAAATCTAAAAACAGTTCAATTTTTATCTCGAGGGGACATGTTTTGATGCAATAGTAAGCAGGCTTGGTGCAACCACATACCCCTGACAGGAGCAACCTCGATTTTTTAAATAGGGAATAGGGGTCGAGTAACATGTCGTTTGAAAGGTCTTTTAATTGTCTTTTTGGCCACATAATTATTTTTTTATTTGCATAGTCTATAAGTGAGTAATTAAAAATGAAACATTTTTTTTACGAATTTGTTTTGTATTTAGGAATGCCTGCAATTAACAATAAGAAGCTTGCAATAAACATTATTAGACAATTTATTATTGATCTGAATAATGCTGTAATCAAATTTTTCGTCATCCATACTCATTTGTACCAATCCTTAACAATAAGTAAAATTAAACTGAAAACAAAATAGTCGTGTTTAATTTCCTGAGCGATAAAGCAATGTAGCATTGAACACTAAATTTGATTTCATATGAAATGTTCAAAATGATTTCCATCGACTTCCATGCACTCATACAGACGATTATGACATACGCTTTTTAGGTTACGCAACGTTTCCGGTGTTATTTGTCGAGATTCCATTATAATCTTTTGTCGCAAATCTTCCAAAGAAGCTGGTTCTGTCGCAAAAATTTTGGACTTGAGGTGTCCCCACAAATAAAAATCCAGGGGAGTCACATCGGACGATCTAACTGGCCATTCTACAGGACCTTGTCTACCAATCCAGTGGTCGGGGAAGTTATTGTCCAGGAACTGCCGTACTGACGCAGTATAGATAGGAGAAAGATAAAAAAACGGATTCTAGCCTAAATTATAAATAGTTACTTACTGAAGAGTCAGGAAAATGATTCATGCCGTGCCAAGGCTCCGAGTAAAGTAAGTCATTATACTGAAGAGTCGTGTATTTTTTTTTCTGAAATCCCAAATTTTAATGAAAATTAATATGCATTAATTTAATAAACTGAATAGACGATTTTCTATGTATACCTATCTACTTGTACGTTTCTTTGTTCCTAAGGTGACAGAAATTACAAAATAATGTGTAAATATTTTCGCGACTTGTCAGGAAAATGCAATTTTCGTTCCGCATTTCCGGAGCGAAAATGATATTTCCACTCCGGTTTCAGAAAAATAGCATATTTAACAGCTAGTTAAATATAAACACAAACAAGAAAAAAAAAACTCTGTCTTTTGTTCTTTTTAAAATGTCTCCTCAAACATTTAAAGAAATAAAATAAAATAAACTTCCATAATATTTGACGATGTTATAATATGATTAGCCGTGAAAAAAAAAAAAACTTTCCACGCACATGTATCACACTGTACTTTTTCTACGACTATAAGATTAAAAATACCAGTAATCTTAGTTTTACCCCATTTTTTTGCTAGGAGAATAAATAAATTTATTGAAAAAAGAATTAACCAAATCAATTTTTTGTCTGTTTCAAAAAGCACAAGTGCTACTATTTTTTCAATGTGTGAAGTTATACTTGAGAAACGGGAGTAGATAAAACGTACTTTTTATTGAACAAAAATGGAAACAGATTTTTTGATTCCAGAGGCCCTTTTACAAAAAATTACAAATTGTAATTTATTATGTACTTGTATCTGGTGTCTAAATAAATATTTGGTCAAGATTGCTTTGGTAAAAATTACAAACATTGAACGTGTGATTTTTATTTAGACACCCGATATTTATTGTGCAACGGATACTGGGGGTGTTTTAAAAATATTCACAAAAGTGAAAAACCATAAATAGAAAAGCAGCAAAAGAGATCTTCATAACGCAAAGGTTGGAATAGTGTAAGGAAAATTTTGCAAACGAAACACTATACACTGAAAACTCAGAAAGAGAAATATTTGCCGCGTAGAATAAAAAGAAAACAAAGAAAGAATGTTGATAAATCCAAAATTTAATTTAAAGCTTTTTTTCTTTGTAATTTGCCGAACGCCTTCAAGGCGGCATCCTTTGTGTCTGGACTTCGATCAAAAATGTCTTCATATGGATAGACATGAAATTTTTAAACATATATTTGTATTTAGAAACCTACACACCTTATGTTTAGAATCCCTAATACCACACCATACTACACATCAATGTTATCAAAAATTCAACTGTGTAAGTTACAATTTTTTTTTATAATTAAATATCTTAATTTCTCAAATTTGAAGTGCCAAAAGTTCGATATAAAAACTAAGCGTAAGTTATATAATATTAATTATATAATCGGTCCGATAAAAAGCGTAATCGTTCGATACAACTACTTATTAGAAATATTAAGTTCAACACATTCAACATAATCTAATAAATAAATTTTTAGCGCCATCTGCGAGATAGTTGCTCAAGTTAAACAGCGCCAAGTTCATGGGAAATGAACCAATTCGATTAGAGATGTAGAATCAATGTTGCATTTGTCATGCATTTTTCACATTTTTAATGCAGTTTACCATTTCCAAGCTCCTGTTCAAAGCAAACATATTTATGCGTATTGCTTGTGCTCAAAATGTTTAGAAATATACTGGTCATGACATGAAACCTTTCGTTAAACCAGCAATTATTGTGATTTTACGATATTGCCCAATATTTACGGCAGACAGAACCAAAATATATGCGCTTAAAAGAGATTTTTTTCTGCTATTTAGCAGTTATAATTTCTCAAAATAAAATGGGTCATGTCATTCTACAAACATTCTAGATTGTATTGCCCATTTTTAATTGGAAATATTTGCTATATTATAGACAGGGGCTTGGAAATTGAGAGGCTCTGCAGCATAGAATTTTTACCATTGGGAAATCCCCACCTTAATTTCTGACGGGTCTCTCATTTTTGTTGTTGGCCACAGATACACAATTACGAAACTTTTGCAAAAGCTCAATAACGTAAGTGTGGAACACATTCCTATTTTGGTGTCGTTCATTGAATATTCCGGCTGTTCTCCTTGCACAGTCGTTATTTTAGTTGGATCACTCATTTATAACTTGAGAGTCTTGGTAAGGACTCACTTGGCCTTCGAGATCAACGGCCAAAAATAATTTTATTGATTTAACTTTGTAGATTATGTACTTTGATTAGAAAGCTCTAGTGACTTTGTACGTTTGGTTGGCAACGACAATTTAATAACAATTTGCAGCCAACTAATTCCATTCACATTTTGCAATAATTTCATCAGGTTGACAGTTTAGTTCTCTAGGATGTAACAAATGCATTAATACAATGCAGCAATTGTAGAAGGTGTACAAGGGAGTGAATTTGTGACATTATCTGATCTCATTACAGCAACGAAATTAACGAGTGAGCAACAAAATTCGTGATCGACAAACCTGTGACAGGTTAAGTGATATTGATAAGCAATGAAGTTATTTACCTACGAATGCATACAGGGTGTTTAAAAATTGCCGCACCAAACTAATTGTACAGTTATCAGAAGCAAACAGTACGCAATAGAATTTAAAAAAAAAAAAATTGGTGTTAGATTCTCATGTGGCTGAAGGTTTATTTTATGATAGATCTGGCAAATGAGGAAATTGCAATGAACAATTAAACTACTGATGGCATATTAAGTAACCAACGCAATGTTTTTCTCAAGTACTGGAATTACAAGTACTGTTGAGTTTGTCATTTTTGTAACAAGTGAAGGAACAATTTATCATTTAACAGAACATTAAAGTACAATTCACATCAAATGTTCAAATTTTCGACCATTGGCAGTAAGACAAGCGTTTGCCCGTCTCTCAATATTGGCCTGTACTCGTTCTAGTATTTGTTTGGTTAGAGTTTCAGTGGCTCCAAAAATTCTTGCGAGAAGGTCTTCGCCACTTTTAGGTGTTGTTACGTAAACCAACGATTTAAAATGATCGCAAGGAAAAGAATCTAAACGACTAAGGTCGGGCGAACGGGGGGTCAACGCGTTGGGCCATCTCGCCCAATTCATAGCTGAGGATGGCCAGGCCAGGATGAACATTAAGAATTTTTTAAGGGCGAGACAACCAATTGGCACAAGGGTCGTGCGGATGTCCGTGTGAGTGACGACACTACCCTAATCACATTTTCCCCGACCACCATCAGAGGGTAAATTTTTCTAAAGATCGAACGATTTACATCAGGTTCTATTCAGCGTAGGCAAAACAGTCAAAGGTGTAAGAAAACCAGTAGAGGTGTACGGTGCAGGAAACCCCGTTGGGCTGTAAGGAGAACATAACCAGATTGGGAGGTCTCGAGTGTCAGCCGGACCGTAGATGTAGCTCCTCCGTTGTAGATCGGACTTCAAGTCATCAGAAAGTCACGCCTGTCTAGCGTCACCTCAATCGCAGAGTGTAGGAAGCCTATGTAAGAGTTGTAGCAATATCTAGTAATAGCCTACTTTTGGTTCATTGGTATAATAATTGAATAACCGTCAATATTTATAGTCACTGTCATGTTGTATTAATTTATATTAATTTGTAAACGTCATAATTTGTCACCGAGCACGAGGGGTCGTGTCAATAGATTTGTAGTTAAGTTTTTGTGTGTACTCATTGCACTATATGCCTGAATCTCCAGCGCAGTGAACTACCCACTCTCCCAACACTGTTAACTCGTGGGGGGACCACATACACCCAATTTCGTCATGCAGAACGAACAAATCAATTGGCAATTATACCTACATGCAGAGGCAGTAGTAGGTAAATCGTGTATCAGCTTTGAGACCTTACGATAAAAATCAAAATTTAGCAATCTGTTTTGTCAAAAAAAAAATCTAATCCATCAGTAATTGGCTTTGGTTTTAGCTTTGGTATGACAGTACAACAGTTGAAATTAATACATAATTTTTTTTTTATTTAGTTATCTGTAAAATTGGTAAAATACTTGTTTCGAAATTACTCCTGAGTGCGGATTGACAAATGGAACCAATACTTAAAACATATTCGAGAACTTCATAAATCGACAGAGAGCATTTAAAATAGATTCTACTACTCTTTCCAAGAATGAATTACTCGCGAGTACATCGAACGCATAACACATAATTTTGAAATTTACGTAATTTTTTTTTCAGAATTGACGCGATTTTAAGGCATTACATGAAATACCTACTTTTTTAATGAATTTTTCCCATAAAACACCAAAAATAATTTTTATTAAAATATACTGCATAGTCATCACCTTGATGATGCGAACATTGTTGGCGAAACGTGCGTCGGTAATTTTAATAAAAATTATTTTTGGGTTTTAGGGGAAACACTGATTAAAAAAGTAGGTATCTATCACCAAAAGTGACAATTGTTTATTACATGAAATACACACAATTTACATGTTTACAACTGGTTCATGTTTTTACAAATAGAATGACATGGCAATATTTAAACAAACTCAAGAATAAGTGGGACTAAAAATGGAAGAGATGATGGAGACAATAGTAGATGACCCAAAACAATTTAAAGAAGATGAAACTAGGAAAGAAATGCGAGACCTGAAGAACAACCGACAGCTCAGGGAAGATATGTAAGAACAGAATAGAGAAAAACCAACTGAAGAAGGCGAGGGAAGAAAAAGTTTTACACTAGAGAAAATTTTCCTAGAAAAGAAGTTGGACATATGGAGACGAAGATGGAAGAAAAGAAAAAGGAGAAAAAAGCAATAACTTAGTAATAATAATGCTGAGACTAAAAGAGAAAAGCATGAGCAAAAATGTCGAGAAGTGGTTGGAAGAGGAGTTGAAACCAAAAGTGAAGATAACAGAGGCCTTTGCTCTAAAGGGAACAAACATGTTAGAAGCGAAAATAGGGACATGGGAACAGAAGCAGAAGGTCATCCGAAACAAACAAAAACTAAAAAATAGGGCAGAATAAAAAATCTTCGTAAACAACATTCTACAAAGAAACAAAGATACAGAAAAAGGTAAGAGCGATAGCGAAGATCGAAAGTGAAAAAGGGAGACGGTAAGATAAAACAAGGAAGAAAGGGCGAAAGGAGTCATTATTACAGGAGCATGGAAAGAACTTGAAGATGAAAGAAAAACGAAACAAGAACTACAAAGAACAGGAATAACAGAAATGAATCTGAAACTACGAACAAAAAATAAAATACATATTCACAGTATTCAGTAAAGAAATGAGCAACACAAAACCAATATTTGAAGAGGCCATAAGTGAAACAGAAACGAGAAATGTAATAATTGTGGATTGTGGGAGACTTCAATACAAGACTAGGAAAACAAAATAATGGGATGAAAGAAGCGAGAAGAGTATCGAAAAATAATACAGAAAATAAAGAAGGAAGAACTAGAGGAGAAAAATCCAGGGAGCCCGAGAGACCTCTAGCTAACAGTATGGCGGCACTACACGTCGACATGTGCCGGCAGAGGTAAAGAAATCGCCAGGAATATAGAACGAATAAACGAGTGCAAAACCTGCTCTCCGATTTCATTTCAAATTCATACCAAATTACACAATTTTAAATCAAAAACTAGACGGTTTAGAGAGAAAAAGTATTTAGAAATTTTGTTGCTATTCACTTGATCTATTTGCTATTAAAATTCGTGTACTTATTTCTGGGACACCTGTATATTAGTAGTAGACATGTGATTTATTTTGTATGTTTACTCTTCTAAATAAGTTTTGAAAATAGAATATAGCGTTTAATTACTATTAATTAAGAGCTTTCAGTCAAGGAAGACTTGCCAGAAATATAAATCATAATTTAGTTATCTAATAACGATCTGCCACCTTTCCTTGAGAAATTCCACTAAAATGAGTAATCATGGCAATTGTTCAGTCACACATTTAGACGTGCACATGTGTACGCTCAAACTTAAATGAACAGTGAAATTAAACATCAGTTACGTAATTTTGCTTCTCACCCTCATTTATTATAAACCCAGCTTGGAATGGCAGCAGGAATTTTATTTTTTTTACTTTATTGTTTCTTTTTGCCAAGTTCAACAAAACAATGACGTAAATACTAATTGTTTTTCGGCAAATTGTCATTTTAAATTTTTTGCTGCTTTGATTAATCTCGTGCATGTGTTGCGGGACGATGATTACATACATCATTGCCAAGTGACATATAAAATTAGGTCCCATTACTTTTAAAATTACATCGCTTGTTAGCTCGAAATGCATCATGATGATTCCATCAGCAAATTTACTCACGATCGGGGATCATCTGCGAAAAGTTCAAAAATTAGATAATTAAGTTCGTAATTCTAGCGCATCCAAGTCAAAAATATACTATGTAGCTGTTTGCACCTGCGGTATTTTAGGAACATAATAATTAGGTTGTAGTTGAGTAGGCACATTTTTCTCCTGACAAGCTATAATAAGGCTCATTAATGAAGGCAAAAAAAAAGAAATCGAAAAAGCGTGAGCTAAAATCTAGATTAAAAAGTATATGCCTATGAAAAAGTGCTGAAATAAAATGAAGAATAAATTTAAAACCCGTGGTATTTAACGAAATACAAAAAATAATTCGATGACCCAAAAATTTAAAGTTGAAATGGTGTCAGAGTAGTAGAGCCTTTATGAACGATTGTACCTATACCCGTTTTTTGTATTTTGATAATAAACTACTCCAAGAAAGTTAGAGACCTGGTCAATTCAGTTCTATAAATTAATATTTTACTATAAGTATTTATTTTTTATGTTAAACTCTAACAACTGATGTTTAAAAAATGGCACAATCGGTGTTTTGGTATCTGTACAAATACAAGACTACAAAAAATCTGACTGCAATTCAATATGTTACTCTCTATAGAGTGGGCTCATGGGGCGACATTTGCTATAAGGGAAAAAAAGGTTCTGTTAGGTTTTTTGAATGACATTGCCTGATCGCATCCCTGTGTGTATTGTAAATTTGTAAATTGTAAAAAAATACAGGATGTTGTGATAAACCCCCTTTACATTCCTACCACTTTTTGAACATTAACATCAACGATGTACATGAAATGAAATGTCAATGACGTCAAACACGTCAAATTCGAAATCAATTAAACCACGCAATTAAAACTTCGACCCGACAAAGAAAAGCGATTGATAACACAAAATCGTATGAGTGATTATATTTGATTTTATTAACACTTTGAGCTTTGGATGATTGCAGCAATTTACGTCAAACAGCTACAATGAAATGACCCCTTGGTCTACATCCAGCATTTGTAGATATATTCGAGACAGTGACAGACGCAAGGATATTGAAAGCCATGAAGTTATCCAAATATGAATCAAACCATATAAAACAAAGTTCCAAGAGAAAATTTGAACTTGAAGATTGCTAAAATTCCACAACAACTGAAAGGTTCTATCGTCGGGAGAAACTTCCTTTCCCAACAATATTTAGGAACGAAAAAAGAAGAGAAAAGTCCAAGCACAGAAGTAACATATATGGACAGAATATTGCAAAAAGTTGTCAGAGGTCGCTTTGAGCTCCGGTTTTAAGTTTTGTTTTACAAGGTCACTGTGCTGTCCTTTTTTATTTTCCTTTTACTACAGCAGTAGAATTTCAAAATTCTGGCGAATCAAAATCAATTGCGGTGATTATTTCATTCATCATCGTTTTCGACCAATCGCAAGACTTAATTTTTTAAATTATAGTGATAATTCGATAATCTTTTATGTTCCTTTTACTAAATACTAGTGTCACATTTTTTTACTTTTATGTCAAATTTCAACGTGAATCGTTTTAGGGAACATTCTTTAATGTGCTTCTGATACAATCTGTTGTAATACTCAAGTTGATTAAAACTCAATACTCGTGTAATTTTTCACAAATTTCCGTGATAATTGTACTAGTTCAAATTGCCGCCGACAATTGGACTAGTACTTTAAAAAAAAATCGTTCGCTTCACCGAATAGTCAGTTATAATACGATAAGTAGTCAAAGTTATGTCGACAATTTCTAAGATGTCACGAATGTCATTGCAATTGCTTAAAATGCGACGAGTACTTGCACGAGTCGCATTGGCAATTGCAATGAACATGAGTGAAACCATTTTAGAAATTGTCGACTCAACTTTGACTACGGATCGTATTCGAAGGACTATTCAGTGAACCAAACCATTTTTCTTAAAAGTACTAGTACAATTATCGGCGGCAATTTGTACTAGTACAATTATCAGCACAATTGATTTTGATTGGCCAAAATCTACGGCTGCTATTGGTCGAAAGTCACAGTTTGACAGGTGAACTGAATAGTCCTCCGAATACGATTCGTAGTCAAAGTTAAGTCGACAATTTCTAAAATGATTCCACGCATGTTCATTGCAATTGCCAATGCGACTCGTGCAAGCACTCGTCGCATTTTAAGCAATTACAATGACATTCGTGACATCTTAGAATGAAATCTCCCTCACAAAATTCAAGCCAATCAAATCGCTTCAATTTTCAAAAATCATCCAATTAGCGTCGAATTACGCGGTAATTTTTGGTCTAGGGGTATTATCAAAAATTATAACTAAATAGTCTAAACTCTTTTGCAATAATTTTTGAAATACACTCACAAAGACCAACACATGAATTTAAACAGTTTTAGCACTGCATTTAAAATTTTCTTCGAGGAATAGACAGCTAGAAGAGGGGTCTTTTACTATGTCAAATTGCCTCTGATATTTTTTTTGACATAGCCTCGGGATCTTACTATTGATAATTTCCTGAAGCATGATGTTTATACATTTATTTATTATTTTCTGAAAGAAACAAAAGGGTTAAATCGTATTTAAACAAATAACATTAGTTTGGGCAAGGGACGACATGACAATTAAACAGTAATTATTTTATGAAAGAAAAACCAGCAGTTCCTAAAAAGGACTAGTGCTGGCAAATTTGCACCAGGTCGAGTATGCAATTAGAGTTTTCTTTGGTGAATTTCAGGTTGCATACTTCAACGGCATGATCAAATTTTGGATTTCTCAGTGTCTCGACCTAAAAATCTCATTGAATTTGTCACAATTTGATATACGACCTTCAAGGCCAGAAACCGTCTAGAAGTTTTAGGGTCTTCAGGATCTGCCACCACCGATTAATATAAACTAAGATTAGTAGTGTGATTGCTAACATGTAAACCTTTTGATAACCTACCATAGTAGTGAGAAAGTAGCCAAAAGTATCCCAAACCTCTATTGACACTACCGGTAACGATAACCTGGACTTTAACCTCTAGTTGAGATAAACTGTGTGATGCTTGGTATGCTCCACGTGACCACGGGTAGCTTAAACAGAGTCCGGTAAACCAGATGTCAGGTGTAAAAGTTATGCGGGAAGGAAACAAAGCAATCGGTCGGTATTACGGTCTTTATTAATTACTATTTACACGGTTCCTATAGCTACTATTCTTGTATGCACTCGGTCGTGTCGCTCTCCCTTATAACTCTTTATTATTAACCTTGTATCTCTCTCTCTCTCCGTTTAACTCTTATGAACCTTTATTTATTAACCTGGTGTCTCTCTCCGTTGATGTTTTATTTACGCCGGGTCTCTTTCGGAGCGGAACTGCAGCGGCTGGCGGTGGAGACGGGTTTGAGGTGGAGAACCTGGCTACCAGGACTCCCGCGATGTGGCGAAAAACAACAGATCAACCCCGCACACAAGAAGCTGGTGGACCGAGGAGTTAGTAGGACTCTCGCACTACAGGCGAACTTCTTATGCAGCCACTCGGCACGGGGATACTCATGCTTGCCCCATCCTGTCGGTGGTTGGGAGGCGCCGGCGGTGCCTTAATCTCTTCTTCTGGTCGAGTCTTCCTCTTCTGCTTTCTTCATCCTGGCGTTGCACGCCAGCGGTCGGCCTTATGTATACCACGTAGTCGGAAAGCTCTCCGCCGGAGTGACGTCGAACCGATACGTGGTTCTGAGTGGCAAGTGGGCGACCCGCGATCCATCGGTTATCAGCGTGGCCTCCACTGCACGGATCGGCGGCAGCTAGGGGCGGCATGAAGGATTCTGGACGTTGCCATAGGAGCACGCTATTTCACCCAGTGACTAGGAGCAAGAACGATACGGTGCCGGGAAGTATTTTATTTCGGTGTAGGACCACTATGTCGAGAAACATTGAAAATTCGGTAACTTCGTTACAATTTTTGCGTGTAAAATTCCTACATCTCAAAATCCATTATACATTTGGAATATAGGCATAGTAATGTTAGTTCCATAGGTTTTCTTAAATAATTCAGCATTTCAGATTCATTTTGATGTTTTATAAGTATATGATATTTTTATGTAATTGCTAATTCCAAGTTATTTCGGGCCTGTGCCGTTGGCTTGGCCCCTTTTTCTAGGTATTATTATAAGCCCTCTCTCTTTAGCTGCACGCATCCATGGGTTGGCAGCTGTAGAATCGGGACTAAATCGCTTTCAACGGTCGGAGTGAGCTGAAGATCGTGTCGAGAACAACCCCGAAGAGGGTGCTACATATACAAATGCGGAAGCAGACGCTTCGTCGTGGGCTAAACGTTTGAGTTTTGAAGCCGAAGAGAAGAAGGTAGACACATCGCCGGAACCACCAGCCGCCCGCTACCGCCTCCTAACCATCGAAAATGTGAGAGAAGCCTGGGTATCCCGGTGCCGAGTGGCTGCGCAGGAAGTTGGTCTATGCGCCGTACGGAGGAGGTCGATCTAACACCGCTGGAGCTCCAGCAGCTCCTCGGTCGGTGATCGACTTTCCGAACACAGGTCGAACGCCGGGGATATCTGGACAGGTCTCATCTTGGCTGTGCTCTCGTCCGTACCTCTCCACCTCATACACGCCTCCGCCGCCGGCCGCCGTACGGAGAGCAACCGTATAATTAATAAAGGCAGCGTGGAAATAAAAAAGCAATCTACAGAGAGAGACACTCCCCGCTCCAACTTCCCCTCACAATTTAAATAAAATAGTGCCAAGTGTTCTTAGATTTCCCTTCGAAAAACGGAATAAAAAAAACATTTTAGAAAAGAATTATATTCAGCACACATCAATCACTACATTAGTTGTATGTCATATATCTAGGAGTAGCCGAGAACTTGGCGTACGATTTAATGACCTTATTTACAGCTTCCAGGAAGTCTTTCTCAGTAGCCACCTTCCTTCTAGCCCTAATAGCAAACATTCCAGCTTCAGTGCACACACTCCTAATTTCCGCACCTGTAGAATTAGGGCATAAACGCGCTAATAACTCAAAACGGATGTCCCTTTCCACACTCATGGACCTCGCGTGAATTTTAAAAATGTGGCTTCGCCCTTCCAAATCTGGCAAACCGAATTCCACTTTCCTATCCAGACGCCCCGGACGCATTAACGCCGGATCCAGAGTGTCTGGCCTATTTGTGGCCATTAATACTTTGATATTGCCCCTAGGATCGAAACCGTCAAGTTGATTGATCAATTCCAACATAGTACGTTGAACTTCGTTATCTCCACCAGCTCCATCATCGAAACGGGCCCCACCGATGGCATCGATTTCGTCGAAGAAAATCAAACAGGCTTTCTTAGAACGGGCCATTTCGAATAATTCACGCACCATTCTGGCTCCTTCTCCTACGTATTTTTGTACTAATTCAGAGCCGATTACTCTGATGAAACAGGCGTCGGTGCGGTTTGCCACAGCGCGGGCGCAAAGGGTTTTGCCCGTTCCGGGTGGGCCGAATAAAAGAACACCTTTTGGAGGTTCAATTCCAAGCTTGACGAATTTTTCTGGCTGCAAATTATGTGTTAAATTATGAATATAAGCGACAAAGAAAATGTACGTGTAACAAGGGCGTTTCGACCACTTCCCTCAGCTTCTCAATTTGTTCCTTGCAACCTCCTACGTCGCTGTACGTAACGTCGGGTTTTTCTTCAACCTGCATCATGGTAACGGTAGGATCGATTTTGGGGGGCAGTGGGATGTGAATTTGGTATTTGTTTCTATCAACGCTAAAAATAGAAAAAAAAGTAATGTATGTACTGTATGGTTCTATACTAGCAACAAAAAGTAGCTGAAGCAAGAGTACTAGCAAAAATTATCGTTTTTTTCTTCTTTCATTACACAAAATTGTGATTTGAAATGTATTCTTACTTACTATAAAATTTCATATTAAATCCTGTTCATTTCTTGCCAGGTCTTCATAAATGATTCATACATAATGTTGACTGTGGAAAACAAAATTGACATGGACTTAAATGGAGAATTTTGGCATGACTGGATATATGAATTATTTATGAAAACCTTGTACATTATGTTCCACTGGTCATACCACAGCTGCTAGACTTTTTTGTCAAAATGTTAGCAAGTGAATGTGCCAAGAATAAAATAACTACTGTAGAACACATGTAATTTTGAATGGTAATATTTCTTCACAATAAACTGTATAACCTATTAAAATTACAATGTGGAGTGATTAATACCAAATACACTTACAAATATGAAATGTACACAAATCCCAATGTTTTTGTATTACTTACCCAACTCTCATTCCTTCCTCGATGTCAGTAGGGGCCACTGAGTCGGCCAGATCTACCACAAACTTCGCAAACTGCTTCACGTTGATAATGTACTTGGGATCGTCAGTGTCAGCATTAATAATTTTAGTGCAGCGAGCAACTTGCAACGGCTGTTCATTTTGAAGCGTTTGTTTGTCAGCTGCTAAATCCCAAAGAGCTGGGGGTGCCAACCCGGTATCAGATTCTTTGATGCCGGTAAGTTCGTTCACGCGTTTAATAATAGTCTGAATATCGTCCTCAACGGTCTTGATGGTTTTAGTGTATTGACCCTGGCCCTACAATTTAAAATAATTACAAATGAAAGTTTTGCTGGATTGAGACATTACATAGGTTTTCAGTAAGGCGATATCTCCTTCATCCAGAGCTGTAACAAATTAACGATTTTTAGAATTGAGGGAGACAAAGAAAAAAAAGGAGGTTATGATGAAGGAAAGGTGAATGATACTTACATTTTATTTCCTTCTCGGGTTCTTCCTTATCGGTTTTTACTTTGCGCATATCATCTCCTAGATGGTCAGGCATCTTTAATGGTTTTAATTTAGAGACTGAGGATTACAAGCAAAATTTTACTTGTGACACTTGTGACGTTTGGTTGTTTTGGTTATTTCGGCGTTGCCAACCTTCGAACTGAACTCAGTTCTTAAAGAAAAAACAAAATGTTGACCAAGAATTAGACCAAGAAATATTATTCAAACTGTTGTGTTGGACTATAAATTTTAATGTTAAAAAATCAATTTAAAATGATACAGTAAATTTTACCTGTAACAATGAAATTTATTTTAACATCCGCAACACAAAATACACATTGGCTTGGAATTGAGCCGCAAATCAACAAGTACATATTGTGATTTTTTTCTTGTCATAGTTTAATAAAATTGTTTATAAAATGACCATGCTAAATTTAGTTATATAAAACAACAATATTTTGCACTTTTAACTAAATTCTGATTCTAACTTTACGACTAGAAAAAATGCAGCTTGCGCCCACAATAATATGATCAAAGGTTGCCATGCACACCCGAGAAACAAAAAAAAATACAATGACAGTTTCCATATTTTCGCAATAATTTATTAAAATCAGTGAAAATGTCTCTTGAAAACAGTGATAGTAAAAATTTAACACTACCACCGAACACACCGGACTGAACAACGACCGATTTATTACCGTCAAAATCCCAGAAAACGTATAAAAAGTTTTATTCCCAATTTATGGATTGGAGAAAGAAAAACAAGGTTAGCAAATTTTCAGAAAACGTTTTAATTGTGTATTTAATTATCCAAAACATTAAATTCGACAAGCTTATGAACTCATTACTCAATTTTAAAATCTACCTTATCAATTAAACGTAAAGTGGACCTCTGGAAATATCCCAAATTACATGCCAATTACAGAAACAAGATCTGAGAGGTACCTATGGGGCCAAAAAAGCTAAACCGTGCCCAACAAATGAGATAATAAAGTGTAATTTATCTCTACGACTATTATATAATAAAATGTTATTATATCCGTAACCTTAGACACATAATTTAGTTATTACACTAGTATTACACTAGTGGAATATAAATTTATATTTCACGACTTGGAAGTTTCTGTCTATTATTATTTTTACAAAGTAAAATATAAATTACGAAAAAGAAAATTAGTGCGAACTTTTAATTTATTCAGTTAACAATAATTAACTAAGTACGTCTATCTATATATTTAATCGTTGAACATGAATCGTTTGAAACAAATAAAACAGTGGGTATTGCACGAATTTTTATAATTGAAAGACATTGATAAGATACACCGGTAGATTACTTTTCATTTTCAAAAATTTCACAGGTTCATTGATTATTTGCATGCAATTTTTCGACGGATGCCCGTCAATTTCAGTCACAGAGTTCAATGAGCGAGAATCGTATTAAGTAACAAGCTGGCAAACTAACAGCAAAATATAACTTGGCCCCTCCCCTAAGGTTTCGGCACTTCGGTGCGTAAGTGGTTCAGAGACTTGGCATTTACCTCGGGGCGCTCGGTGTGTTATAAACGTTAGTGGAAAGAGATCAAGGGGTACAGTAATAAATTATCATAAAAATAAATTACCGAAAAAAAGATTTATAACTTTACGGGTACTAACTCAACTTGAACTATCACTATCACACAATTGAAATTCCACATTATGTCTTCAGAAACTTTGCGGTGTGCTATCTTGGCTCCCAAAAATGAAGATTGCGCATTTATTAAAAAAAATAGAGCACGTTTACAGCAGCGGTGATTTGGTTTCCGATTGAGTTTTTAAATTCATTATCTCCCACTAGATTGCCTCCACATAAATAGGTTTTGAAAGAAAATACAATTATTTTGCTAATACGAAATTTAAATACGGGCAACGCATTAATGAATTTAGAATTAGAATTTCGCTTTATGATCAAAGAACTAAATAAATACAGATTTTACAACATCTGATCTTTGTGATATTTAAAAACCAGAAGAATGTTATAAATCCAAGTGGAGTAAATTTAAATTAAAATTTAAATATATCTAAGTCGAACTCCACAAACTTTAATAACCGTAAAATTACAAATGGAACATGTTTCGGCAGAACAAAAAATAACGTCAACGTCATAATTTTTTATATTCTTTAAGGGCTGATGATTAAGAGGAATCCCTACCCCGGTGCTGCGAATTGGTTGGAATTACCCTTAAAATTTACCGTAAATATTAAGTTCATGTTTTTGACACCAAATGAAAGAAAAATTGACAATCTACACATGTCTAGTAATATATTTTTTTAAATTTTACTTATAAGATGCTCTAATAAATGGCGGAAATATATCAATATTACACATTTTGTCCATTTTTTTTAGCATAACGAAAACTAAATTAAAAATTTTAACACTAGAGATGGGTACATATGGGTTCTTTCTATCATCTGGAAAAATCTTACATCGTTTCGTTAAGATATAGACATTATTTTAAGGCAAATTTGAAACCCTTACGTACATAATTTTAACGAATTTTCTACATTGTGAAATGCTGCCGCCTAGCGCCGAAAGACGGAGTACTCAAAACTCCTCCCATCGAACCTTTAAGGGACACTCCAGTACTCAAGTAGACGAAATTTGGGCTGAATCTCTCAACGAAACGGAAAAAGTGTAGCAATTTGAGAGAATACAATCGTAGGTTTATACACGCTTAAATTGTAAAGGTGGCTATCATGAATTCTTTATACTTATAATAATTTTTTTTAAGATTTCGAAAAGCAGACTTGCCTTTTTTCACGAAAACATCTACACTACAGAATAATTCCGAAACCTGCAATAAAGTAAGTTGTTCTGCATCATCTTATAGTTTGAAGATAGTAAATCCGACACAGCTGAGTATTTTTTTTAAAGAGACGGCAGTAATATTAAATTGTGTAATTTAAAAAATTAAAACAAGAGAGCAAGAATGTGAATAGTAATAAAAAAATGAAAAGATTTACAACACCGATCTGTGCGAAGAAGTGAGTCATCATGTGTAATATGTACTACCATTTCAGTAACTTTAAATTTTTATTGATTTCCTCAATCTTCATAAACGATCGCGTTATATACTTTAGAAAAAACAAGGATATTTTTTGTAAATAAGCACAAGAGAATTCCGAAAGACAAAAAATTACGAAAAAAATGGAAGAGCAGAAATTAAACAAGGTTATTGAAGCACATACCAAAGGACAAATAAGAGCAACAAATATACTAGAGGAACAATCACAAGAATATGTATGCGCAAAATGCCAAAGAAGAAAATACTGAAGAGGAAAAATCAAAGAAAATAAAAACAGATAAAAAAGCGTATTCTGATGGACAAATCAAGGATACTAAAGCAAACACAAAAGGACAAAAAATGATATAATAATACACTAGCTGACTCGGCGAACTCTGTACCGCCTCAGAATCAATAACACAGGGGCCTGTTTGTCCAAATTTTAAAATTGCTTTAGGTGGCACTGTCGCTGGTTTTCTCGTTAGTTTCTCGCCCGAATTTTCTTGGAGTGTACACGACAGGCCAACGTATACCAGGATTTACGACGCTACGTCACAGCTCAAGCTCAGCCCACAGGTCTTAAGGACTCTCCTAAAAATTATTCAAAGTGGACTGGTCCACCGAGGAGGGATTCCTCTTAAAGTTTGTGGAGTTCGACTTAGATATATACTACTTATAAAAATCTGAACACCAGGAAAAAGTTATTTTTTTTAAACGAATTTTTAGAAGAATGTCACAGTTATTAAAAGCTACATTTAGTTTATGTTTTGTTGTTATTGGAGCTAAATAACGTCAGATATAATTTATTTTTATTAATAATGGGTAGCTGTTCCTTGGAGCCGCACACACTCAGCAACACGTCGTGGCATGCTGCGAACCAGCCCATCAATGTCTTCTTGGGGCTGACGATCCCAGGCAAGTTGAAGTTCCTGTCTTAATGCCTCCAGTGTGTGCGGTGGTTGAGGCAAATTATTGAGCATTCGCCCGATTGTATCCGACACATGTTCAATTGGCGAGAGGTCTGGGGAACGTGGTGGCCAAGGCAGTATAGTGATGTCAGCTTCTTCTAAACATTCCAAAGACACATGTACGATATGTGGTCGAGGGTTGTCCTGTTGAAACATGGCGTTGGGAATACCTCGAACGTAAGGAACTACAACGGGCTCTAGGATTTCATCTACATATCGCCTTGCTGTCATGGACCCGCGAACGAAAACTAGGGGAGATCTGCTTCCATAACATATCGCCCCCCAAATCATAACTCCCACAGTTCGAGCCACGTGACGTTCAACATCAAATTGAGGATTTCGTCTTTCACCTCTTAGTCTTCTCACCCTCTGGCGACCATCATGCATTCCAAGACAAAAGCGCGATTCGTGAGAAAAGACAATAATGTCCCATTCCTCATGCCAGTTTGCTCTTTCACGGCACCATTCAAAGCGTTGACGGCGATGTGCTGCCGTCAAAGGACGGTAACTGTGCAGCCCCCAGGACCTCATTCTGCGGTAAACAGTCGGCATTGCAATGAGTCGACCCTCCACATTGTACCAAGCTGTTGCCACTCCCCTTGTAGAGATGCGCCGATCTCGAAGTGCCAAAAGTCTTAGTTGGCGATCTTGGCGGTCTGTAGTTCTTCTGGGACATCCCGAACCCGGAGTTCGATTTTCTCGGTTGTCTACAGACCATGCATTCCAACACTGTAATACAGTGGACACAGAACGATTCACCCGTCTGGCAATTTTTCGCAATGATAAACCACCCTCTCGAAGACCGACAATGCGTCCTCGTTCAAATGAACTTAATTGCCGAAAACCACCACGTCTTCTTAAAGGGGGCATCTTTCTTATCTCCGACACTTATAATCGACAACTGATACTGGACAAACTGTCTTCAATATTAAACCTTATCTGTGAACCGATTTGCTTCAAATTGAAACCAAATGATACCCATGCTAATAGAACCTTATACCCAAAATTTTGTTGAAAAAAAAAAAATTTACTTGGTGTTCGGATTTTTATGATAAGTAGAATATTTAAATTTTAATTTTGATATATGTCAATATGTGATATTTGTCAACTGTCAAATTTAATTAATCATATTACGTTTCTTGTGGAGAAGAATTCAAAAATGATCTTCACTACCGAAGAAAAGATGTAACGAAGTTACTGAGTTTTTGATGTTTATCTACACCGTTCTTGTTTCCCGCCGCTCAGTGAATTAGCGCGCTCCTGATGTCGACCTCTAGTGCCGACTCCGTTCCGGCGAGAAACCGAGACCAGCTGATGCTGCGGGAGACGGTTTACGGCTCATTACACCCTCACCTCGCTGCTGCCTTTGCCGGCGCCGCTCCACCCCATGGAGAGGTCCCACGTATCAAGGGTTAAAGAGAGAGAGAGCCACCGTGTAATTATTAAAGGCAGCGAATCTTATAAGGGTTAACCAAAGAGAGATACACCAGGTTAATATACAGATACAGACGTTCCCTATTCCTGCTTCTTTTCCCCGTCACCGTGTACATGTGGAGACCGTGTATATTGTAAATAAAGTTTGTAACGCCGACCTTGTATTTGTCTTTCTTCTGTCCCGCCAAACTTACCAGCTGACCCGCGGCTTACCGGACTCCGCTTTAAGCTACCCGTGGACAAGTGTGGAGCATACCACGTTAAAAAACTGGCGCTCGAGGCAACCCGACCGTAATAAGCGTCACAACGTTCTGATAAGAATTCTAATTTCGAAGTGGGATCAAAAATGAAAATGATTAGTGGGAGTATTCTGTACAAATTTGTGTTGAAGAATTCACAATTAAAAATAAAAATACCCCAATCGAAAGGATGGTGATTATGAAAAGGTGTATCAGTGCCTTCAAATTATTCTGCCTAACAGTTTCAGTTAGAACTCCAGAAGTAGTTGAAAACGTTAGAGCAGCAATAGAAGAACAGTATTTTGGCGACCGCATGATCTCAGTTGATTTGTGGTCCCCTAGATCGCCGGACCTCCCTCCCCCTTTTGGATTATTTTTTGTTTGGCCATATTAAAAATACCTCTTAACCAACATAAACATAAAAAAATAGTTTTCATAATACCGACCTGTTATTGCATTATATTATAAAACGCATACATAGTTTTTGATCATTGTTTCTATAGCAGAACTTTCAAAATTGATTTATGAATTGTCTAAAAATTATACTACAATTCGGTTTATTTGTCGGTATTGTCGACGGTATTATGAAAAGTACTGAACGATATTCGGCCAATACGCAAATAACAGACGCTCCGCCTCGACTTTACGATCAATCTTGTCTGTTATTTGCCACTCATGACGTTAATAACTATCATAAACAAATAAGCCACATTTAACTTTTAATCTAACCTTTGCCATACCAATACTTTTAAACTTTATTAAAACTTGGTATTTCTGCTCCAGTTAAAGCTGATTAAAAATTGATTATTCTGCTGATATATTTCTGCCACAAACTGAGCGAAATCAGGTCGGTGTGTCATATTTAAACCTACACAATCACAATAGTGTCGTTATTTTTAACAATTTAACATTTACTGCGATGTATTCTACTGGAACTTAAACACAATTGATCGAACTAAGTAGGTACACTTAATTTAGTGCAACAAAATGTCGAAAAACTCGGTTTATTTGCACGTGCCGTAGAAAGTTAACATCTGCTATACTATATTTAACTTCTGTTAAAAATGAATAACTGAATTAGACTTTTCAACAATTTCCTTTCGATCGCTTGACACACATCCTGTTAAGTATAGTACACTATTTTTCATGTAAAACGACCTTCCGACACTTTCATTAATTTCACTGGGTGATTTGAGTCGGAAGGGAGCTTTCAGAAAAAATTTTTGCGCTACATTAACATCATAATTACCAACAGGTAGGTATTAAGTGCTATTTAGCTTATGCACATTTTCTCCCAGAATCATTTGTGGATGTGTTGAAAGCGACATTTCATCTGTTTCATTGAATAATTAGTGTTTTCAAGTAAATAATTCAAATCATTCTTTTTTATATTCTTTGTTTATTATTTTTTTCTCATTTTTTGTTATCTTGTGTAATGGGTGGTGACAGCAGCGAAAGTATATAATTATCCTACAATGGCGGAAAAACATACACCCCATTAACAAGTCGAGAGACAAACGAAAAGAGGTAAAATTCTGATATTTTATTCCCAATAATGTGAAAGTTCAACAGCTGTGCGATGCTTTGGGCTGGTTTTATCTCTAATAACTTATGATAACATAGGTAATAAATAAAATAAATTTATTGTAATAAATCATATTTATAAAAAAAATTTGGGCTGATGATGGCAGTAGTTTTCTCCCGAAACATGTTCCAATTGTAATTTTACGTTTATTAAAGTTTGTGGAGTTCGACTTGAATATATTTAAATTTTAATTTAAATTTACTCCACTTTGATTCATCGACATTCTTCTCGTTTATAAACAAGAATTTTAATCCGGATAATTTTTTTATAGGAATAGTTAGTTTTTTTTATGATGGTGACAGTCAACAGTCAATAATGTTATCGTCTACTGAAGTTCGCCGAACATAATTCTAATCGAGTACGTGTGAAATATCATCTGTAAAGCAATATTAAGAAGATAAAACCCACCCTTAACCCTTCGGGAGCTGAAGAAGAATGGGACAGGTTCCACTAAAGTTGACAAAATACCTCTAATGCAACCGTGGTTGAAATCACCACTCCAGAACAAAGGAAGCCATACGGAGTCTTAAAGTGGATACGTTATTTTGGAAATTTATAATTATTGTAGTAAAATACAAAGATAAATACAATAAAATAAAGAAAGTAGAAATCCTATTCCTGAAAGAACAGAACAAGAACGAATAGCGGAGGGTGAAACAGGAAAAAAAGAAAAGGTAGAAAAGAAGATATTTAAAATCAGGAAAATAACAGCAAGTTCGCCAGAAGGAGATAAGAAAATTGACAGATAAGGTGAACCATGTGTATCGAAGTTACCGAATTTCCGACACCGTGGTGACACACACCGAAATAAAATACTTTCCGGCACCGTATCAAAACCGTTTTTGCTCCAAGTTACTGAGTGAAATAGCGCGCTCCTGATGCAGAAGTCAAGAATCTCTTCATGCCTCCCCTAGCCGCTGCCCGCCAGTGAAGCAGAGGCGACGCTGATAACCGTGATCGCGAGTCCCTCACTCGCCACTCAGAGCAGCCCATTGGTTCGACGTCACAACATGGCAGCGCTCGTGGTCTAAAAAGTCCAAGGATGAGCCCACCTTCCAGACCGGACTAGCTGCACGGGGAGTATCTAGCAGCTTCTCAGTCCCGACCGATAAAGGCATTCTCAGTCCCGACCGATATAATAAGGGCTAAACGGAGAGAGAGACACCGTGTAAATAGTATATGTAGGCACCTTGTTAACAGTAGCTTTATGAAGAGATAGGTAGACCGGGTGCATAGTGTAAATAATAAAGACCGTAATACCGACCTTGGATTACTTTCCTCCCGCCAAACTCGACAGCTGACCCCCGGCTTATAGGACTCCGATTAAGCTACCCGTGTCAAGTGGAACATACCACGTTAAAAAAACTGGCACTTGAGGCATCCAAACCGTAACAAGCGTCACAGTTGGAAGAAATTAGAAGTAAACTAAAGTAAGAAATGAAAGAAATACGAAGAGAAAACCAAGAAATTAAGAAAGAGATTGAAATGGAAAGTGGATTATGAGGAAAGGAGAATGAGGAAAGACAATATTTTGATAACAGGATGGAACAGGGGAAGGAAAAGTAAAGACCAGGCCAAAGAGGAGATTTTCTGAGGAAAATGTGGGAGAGGTCAAAATCAAGGAAGAGGTAGACAAGAGAAAAGGTGATGATCGAAATATGGGATAAACAAGGAGTGGAGGAGTACCTACTTGAGAAGACTTGTAAAGGCAAGAGATATAGAAGATGCAGCGAACAATAAAAGCAGAATAACAATAAAGAGTAGATGAGCAAAAAAGTTAGTAGGACAAAGAATGTGAATAATGGAAATGCAGACAAGAAAAGAGAATGGAAAAAGACGGAAGCAATCAGAAGCGGCCACCAACAATACACGGCACAAAGAAAGATCGATGCAGAAAAGCGAAGAGTGAAAAGGAAGAAAGATTGACGGTTAGAATAAGCTATAGGAAACTTCAGGTAGAAGGACATTGGAGGAGGCGAAATGAGAAATTTTTGAAGGAAAAAAGAAAAAAAGGGTATCGATAAAACAGAAAATAAAGAAGGAAGAAAACTGTTTGTTTGAATTTATAGAAGAGAGAAAGACGTAACAGGGGAATTTACGTACGTGGGGTCCAGGGAAGAATCGGTGATGGATTATGCAATAGTGAGCCAAGATACTTGAAGTGGGAAACAAAGTGGAATCAGACCACCAACTATTAGAAAAAGAAATAGTTCGAGAAGAAATAAAAAGAGCAAGACCCGAGAAAGAAATAATGATAAATACAATATCGGAAGAAAAAATCATACTAAAATGCAGAAATGCGCTACAAAACATTGAAGGAGAAGGATACCGAAGAAACCGAAAGAAGAATGAATCAAGCAATGTCGACAAAGAAAATAAAAGTAGAAGTAGGAGAAAAAATGGAAAGGGATCGAGAGAAGACTACCGGGCGCAACTAAAGAAATACACTTGACACTTGTGAGAAGAAGGAGGAAGAGAAGAAGTGAGAATAATATAAACAGAGAACGAAAGGTGAAAAAGAAGGAATAATGTAAATAATACTTCAAAGAGTTACTAGACGCAAAGGAAGAAAAGGGAAGAAGGCAGAAGAGGGAAGAAATAAGAGAACGAAAGAAAGGAGAAGAAATTACGAAATAAATCATTAAGGGGGTAATAAAATACATTGATGTATGCAAAAGGTAAAATAATAGAGACAATAAGGCAAATAGTCTTGCAAGGAGAGGAAATCCCAAGTCAATGAGGGTGGGTCTAGTGTGTCCGATTCACAAAAAATGGAAAATAAAAAAAAGTGGCGAATTACCGATGAGTAAGTTTGCCGACCACGACGTACAAGATAACACAATGATACTAGAAGAGAAATTAAAGGAAGAACTAGAGGAGAAAGAAGCGTTACCAGATGGAGAAGCGGGCTTCATAAAAGGGAAAAGGAGCATCGACAATGTGTACATCGAGGGAAAGATGTATAGACCAACACCTGGTGAGCAGAATAGAGGAAATTCTACCTAGAAATGGAGATCAGGGTAAAAGTAAACGGGAGAATGAACGAAGGATTCTGGATGACGAAAGATTACATAAGAGACCTGGAAAAAAAACTAAAATTAGCTGTCAGGGGGAGTGGAGGAAGCAAAAACTAAAGTGCACTCGTTGGCATATGCACATGATTTGTTGCTAATAGCGAAGAAAGCCAAAGAAATGATAAGATGCTTCGGAAGATACCTGCAAAGAAAGAAGCTAGAATTAAACGTGGAGAAAACAAAAAATATGACTTTTCAAAAAGGAGGTAGAAGAAAAAATAAAAGAATTTTAATCTTAAGGAGAGTTGCGTTTCGTGATGTACGGAACAGAAATACGGGGATGGAAAAAGCGTATATCGTGCAAGTTTGAAGAAAAATTAAAATAATAACGTACAAGTGAATAACAAAATTTCTATGTCGTTATGTGAATTTTGACGTACAAAGCCTACTCGATTTCTCCATCTAACTAACTACATATAAATTCTGTTATCCGTAGGCAACATGATGTATTATGAGTCATTTATAAACACTCGATATAATTTATACGGCTCATGTCTGCCAAAACTATATCTAGTTTATGTGTCCACCTTCCAATCTGCAGCCTTACACAATTTGTCACATCATACCTTGTCCCCTTTCATAACTTATTTATTTTTTCAATAAATATATTTTCGGCCGGTTCTACGCTAAATTTGCACCGAACAGACAAATTATTTACTCCGCTCTCACTGAAAATCCTGACGTAACACTACAACGATAAAGGAAAACCGATTAATTGGACGAATCCGTGTCAAACCGCACTTTTTCCCCCAGACGTCGCCGTCACGCTCAAATAGAACTTTCCTCGGAATGGTCCAAGATATGATTTTGAAACTCGTACTTTCTTCTGTGACAATTGTCCGTATTTTTTTGTGTACGAGCATTTCGTGCGGAAATAATGGGCCACCACTGGTTCCAATTACACTTGCTGGAACCAGTCCCGAAGATGCTGTGCGCGAAGACAGCTGACACTGTCAAATTTGTTGAAAATGTGTTTGTTAGAACTATTCCGGTTGCATGTGACGCACAAAACCATCAAAACGAAAACTTATCGTCGCAATGGTGGTGCGGCCACGATCAGCAGTCTATATCCGGAATTTCTTCTCTTGAACGTCGCCGAAGACACGATTGACAGCACGTCTATGTCTCTTCAGGAGTCATTTTTGGATCTTAATGATTGTTCGCAATTTCATGTGCGAATGAAAGAAAATGAGCGGAGGTGAGTTCTTGAAAGGTTACGGTATAGGACCATCTTTAGGAAGCAATGTTTTGTAATTAGTACTTTGTACCTAAATACTATTAATTATTTATATGTATGGCCAAACCCGTGTGACGGTCAACTATTACTATTTGGATATTTACGATGTGTATCTTTGTACTTAATCACGTGTTATTTACACTATAACACTTATCCGAAACTAACATTAATATCGTACCTACAAACTGCAAATGAGGGAGAATGAGCGAAGGTCAGTCCTTGACAAATTTTTCGAACAGGGTTATTACAACTACAGCTATCTTTGGAAATCAATGTTTTGTAACTAATTCTATTGTGGAAACCATAATTTGTGCTCACATTGCTCAATGCAACAAATACTTACAAATACAGTAGTCGTCATTTTATCAATTATTCTTGTTTGGTGTTATCGTTATCACTGATGGCTTCAAACGCAAAGAAAAATTCTAAGTACGTTAAGTTCGCGCGACAAACGGGGTGTGTGGGATTCCTTAAATCAAGAGGGTGGCGAGGTGGTACCAATACTCTTGATGTTCCATTGAGAGAAGCTGAAATCTTGAAGTATTTTATAGAGACATCGAACTGGTTTCTATTCAACAAAGACGACCAAATTATGGGATTGATGGACATGTATTTCAAGTGAGTTAACTCTGTTTTTAACTACAACTGACCAAAATAGCAAAACGTTATGGCCCTTGTACACGGACCAATGGGTTGGGCCAAAAAACAAGGACAGTGTTAACACGTTGGCGTTGCTCATTCTGCATTGGCCATTTGACGAGGATGGCTGTGGAAGCTGTCGAATTCGTGGCAATTTACTTGTACAAATGTGCACTAAACTAATAAAGACCAGTAATTAAAAAAAATGGCGCAAAAGAAGATAATAATCCATACCGCCATCTCCGCAAGACTAGGTACCTTTCCCAAGGCCAACGTGTGAACGCTGTTGGCGGATTGCGCCAAAATCTTTTGATGACATTCGGCTGGCCGACCACCGTTGGCCGCCAACGACCAAGTTACGCCAAGTCACCTGTACACGTTGGCCAAACGTGTACAAGGACCTTTAGAAGTTTATCTGGAAATTAGAAGTGTGTTATTGTTAATTACAGGAATTTATTTTCTTACAAAATGGTGTCATTCCATATAAAACCACAAATATATAGTCCTATTTTTTTATCAATAAATTAGGTAAAAAATTTATTTCAAATTCATATTACGTATTTACATTAACTAAAGGCCCAAGCATGCTACAGAATAACAATGCTACTACTGCATTGACAGAATAATAATTAATGTGTATTCAAAGGCAATTGGTATAATGTGATTACTCTGTTCCTATTTTGAACTTATCGATTACAATACGGATACAATTTAATGCAATTTTGTAACTATCACACATTGTCACCGTTTTAATTATTGTTTAATTGGTATTAAACGTGTTGCACATCAAGTGAAAAGTAGTCATTATTTGGACAAAGAACTTTCTTTTAAAACATTAGTATGTCACGAATAAAAACTTGTACAAACAAAAATGTAGTGTATAAAATGGAAAATAGCCAGACCAGTTGTTGTGGATTGCTGTCCCAAATTTCCTACACGAGTTAGATTAAACTTTTGAATAACCTAGTTATATTAACTAGTTAAAATTAAATATTAAATAAAAATATGTAGAAAAAATATATATATATGCCAGAAAAAAGTCTGAATTGCCAGAAAAAAGTCGGAATTGCTAGAAAAATTCAGTTATTTTTCCATTCATGTCCGTTCAGCGCCTTCGTAGTATATGGTACGTCACGAACAAACAGTATTTTATGTCAAACATTGGTGGTGTCAATTTTGTTAATCATTGATATGCCTAAATAAAAAAATCGGTTGATCAAATTGTATTTCCTCTAAATACCATTTCATGCAAGAGACACTTTAGTTACCAATTTCTTGACTTAATTGGAGAAAATCCTTAACTTCTTCGAACTGCTCACCAACCGTTAATTATCGAACCAAAACATTTTTGTTTTTGTGTTCTGGTCAGATTAGTTTGGTCAATTTCAGCTTTGTTGGTGTGCATCCATATCTCATTAGACGAATTTTTTTCAACATCTACAGTTTTCATGAATTACACCGGCCAACAAAACAATACAGTATATTGACGAGACAGTCCGATGCGAGAGACCACGAGACTTACCCATCCGGTCGAGGTACTTCCCTCGGGCCAAATGCCCTCGTGTTGTACACTGTCGACCTTTGGCGTTATCTTGCTCACAACGCCTTAGATACCTTAATAACTATTATTTGCCTTTAAAGAAAACATTGTTAAGTACTCATTTCGTCCTGCTTTTACCAGCTAATATACCATCAAAGTGTCTATTAAGTTCTAATGAGAGAAATTTATTTTAATGACTTTAACAAGTCTAAAGATCCATGTCGCGTGCCGTAAATCTTTAATATTTTAAATAAACTATTTACTAATATAATATATGAACTCAAAAGTTCATAAAGCTTGTCATTTTGTCCGTACAATTTTACAATTAAAAACAAATATATAAAAAAGTCAATGAAGGATTATAGTCCATCTCATACAAAATTCGTGCTAAAAGAGTACAGTAAGTACATACATATATCGCGCGGGGCGCCGTCTTTTCTTTTTACACGCTTTTATACTGTGACGCTTTCTACGGTACGGATGCCTCGAGCGCCAGTTTTTTATTGTGGTATGCTCCACACGTGTCCACGGGTAGCTTAGTGGAGTACGGTGAACCAGGGGTCAGCTGTCGAGTTTGGCGGAGGGTAAATAAACAGTCACAAGTTTTAACAGGTTTTAATGTACACGGAATATTTACAAGGGTAATATATACAGGGGTAGATATTTACAGGGGTTACATATACTCGCGGTTTATACAGGGTGTTTTTGAAATGCATGTCAATAAAAAATCTAGACCATCAAGAGGTTCAATGAAACCCAATAGTCCATTTTTTTCATGTCTAAAACGATGGGGATAAATTAGCCATTTCCACGCATAGTCCACGCCACTGTCGATTGCATTTTCAAGGCGGATACAATAATTACATTTTTGCAGTTGAATCCTAGCAACATAAAGTGACAACCAATAGCTAATTGTCAATTAATGATTGACAAGTGTAATGCCAAAATTAATTTTATTCCAGATTTATTGTTAATTGCAAACACATTATTCGAAGAAGAGAAATTTATTGTATTTAAATGTGCAAAAATGATTAAAGAACAATGAAAATAAACAAATAAACAAAAACCAGAAAACTACAATAGATGGTCAAAATGCCGCTAACCGTTTATCAGCACACCGAAGCAACGATTGTTGCGTTCTGGCAATTACTTCTGGGTTTCTTCTAATTCCTTCGGCAGTAATTTAACCCGGGTTTCTTAAATCTTCAACGATATTTACAGGTATTGCATAAATTAATTGTCTCATGGGACCCCACAAAAAAAAACTATCCTTCCTATCCATCTCCACGGGAAATTTTGATCAAGCCAGGTCGGCACCTCGCGAGCGTGATGAGAAGGGGCTCCACCATGCAGATACCACAAATCACGCCGAGTAATCAAAGGTACATCTTCTAATAAGTTTCCTGGTTCCTCATTTAAAGAACTCAAATACGCCGCGCCAGTTAAACGAGGGGGCAAAATGTACAGACCTATCAAATTGTTGCCAACCATCCCATAAACGTTGCCTCGTCGGTTTATAAGATTTTATCAACAAAACGAGGATCTTCTTCCTTTCTTTGGAGTAACCACTCACAAAATCTTATTCTTCGAGGGAGGACCTCAGGTTTCAATGCCTGCACTTTTTGGATCTGTTTAGGGTGGAGGCCCTGTTCATTTAAAGTTCGCCACACGACAAATGGCGAATCACACACACGTTAAAACAACCTTCTTATGCTACTTCCTAGTTCCTCTTCAATGAGGTCTGGCTCAGCGTCCAAAATCTTACGTTTCGCATCCCGAGCATTTCCTAAGGCTCTTCCATACAACAAGACCATGTCGGTCATCTCAGCATTTGTATAGCTTCCATGTAGAACAATAATTATGACGGCAAACTGTGACACTTCAAAAAACTCAAATTTATCTGTTACTATTGTTGCTAAGCAAAGGAGAGGACATTTTTAATAACCTTTAGCGCAGTAGCGGACGGGGGATTTTGACCAAATTTTTAATGATTTTTATCTCGAAAACGAAAAGACTTTTATTACAAAAAATTTTGCCATCGACTTCCTATAATCGTGACCAATTACCGATTCTATTTTTGACATGCATTTCAATAACACCCTGTATACAAAAGTTTACAAAGATACGGAACCGGTTTCCGGGGACCAAACAGTCATGCCCTACACTACCCGCCGTGTCGTTCGGGGTCGGAGATGGGGTAAAACAGGGTCGGCGGATGAAAACGCCGCCCAAAAAGAATCTGTCCGTATATCTCGGTTTTCGACCAGCAGGTGCACCGGAAACCAGACACTTGGACAGCCTCTCGAAAGAAGCCACCACAAGTGCCCTAACCCCGTTGCACTAGGTCGACACCCAAGCTACCAGGACCGGTTCTTTTCGGTCGGTGGTCGGTAGTCCCAGCAAGAGACCCGCCCGGATATCCCAATAATCGACCAGCAGGTGCACCGAAAACCAGACACTTGGACAGCCTCTCGAAAGAAGCCACCACAAGTGCCCTAACCCCGTTGCACTAGGTCGTCACCAAGGATACCAAGGCTGACCCCGTCTGGTAGGGTGAGAGGATCCCTAGAAGGACACGTCCGGGTATCTTGGTGGTCAACCGGCAGGTGCACCGAAAACCAGGCACTTGGACAACCTCTCGAAAGAAGCCACCACAAATGTCCTAACCCCGTTGCACCAGGTCGGCACCAAAGATACCAGGACTGGCCCCTTTAGGTCGGTGAGAAGGAAACGACAAGCGGGCAGCAGGAGGTCCCCTACCTTACTGTTTCCTACGATGGTCGGTCCGGTCCTTCTGGTTTGCTGCTGGTGGACGGGAGGGCAGGAACTCACTCACTGGTCACCACTTGGAGGGTTGTTGTCACCACACTGGAACCAACTGGAGCGGTCGGACCACCAACTGGAACGGTCGGATAACCAACTGTAGAGGTAGTTGTCACCAACTGCCTTCTGCCGGGTTCTGTTCGCTCTTTTATAGGGGGCTTGTAACGAAACGGTAACGTTCTTTCCCTGCGTGAACGGCCGCGCGTGGGCGACTCACTCAGGGTCTACACCGCTGTACGATTCGGCGTCATATTCTCCCGGAACAATGGTGAATCCGGGCGGCGCACAAACTCCGGAACTACAGGGCCCGGAGCGCGGTGTCGCTCCGATCACGGGGGTGAAGGAATCATCCCGATACGTCAATGTTAAGCATTTATTTTCTATTTAAACGGCATGATGAGAAGGGCGTGGTCCGGGGTTACAAGAGCGAAAACTGGAAGTGGTCGTAGCGACTTCGGGAAGGTCTCATTTGAAGCGGGCAAATTTTATGATAATTGGACCGAAAGAATTATCCCGTCCGATGCCTGGAACTATTGTTTTTACGAGTTAAGAAATGCAATTTTACGGCGTGCTGCGATCGATATTATTCATGTGGCAAAGAAATGGAAATAAAAAATTTTACTTACACACAGAATCGTTGCAATGCATTCGGAAAAACAAATGTATTATCTCTACACCCGAACGTTCTCTAAGACCCGTAAAAAGAAACTAAAAAATAAATATGCCCCCAGATAGCCAGTGGTTCATGTTGGGTTAATGACGGTAAAGTTATAAACCTTTTTTATTACTGTGTGAAGCAGTAGGTACCCGTAGGTACTCTTTGATATTTTTTCTTTGAAGTAAGATCCTGTCAACATCCCGACATATTGTACCGATGGGTACAAATCAAGAATATTTTTGAAAGTGAGGCTTGTCCCTACTCTGAACATAATTTACTGCACATCAAGACGCGCAACAAAACTGGTCCAAGTTCTATATTTAGCTCCAGTTACGGTTTAACATCGTTTATTTTTTCATTTTGGTTGAGGCTTAAGGCCTTTTCAGCACGTGGCTCGATATAAAGCTAATGGGCTTAAGATGTTACATATCAAAGCTTAAGATTAACAGGAGATTTTAAACGTTCACAATTTTTGGTGGGATTTTCTTTTCTTGGTGGTTTTCTTTTCTTGAGTTCTCGAGTGCCCTCCGTGGGCACTCTGGTTGGTGGATTTTTTGTCCTGGGGTGTTCTCGGTTGCTCTCCGGAGCAACCTGGGGGTCTTCATGGTGCTGTGGGAGAAGAAAAAGATGGGGGGAAACACTCGTCCTTGGGATGGGGGGACCATCGCTCTCAGGGCTGCGACCTCATCGAGAGTGGGGTGTCCTCGACCAGATCCAGAAGTGCCGGGGGTAGTTCCGGGTACAGAGACTCTAGAATTGCAGTGGGTAAGTGTTTGATTTTACGTTTGGGTTTGTTTGGGATGCGGTTGATTTCTCCGTTTTTTACTGGGAGTTTGTGGGAGGTGTGAAGTGTTTGGATGGCGGTTGTGTTCTGGGAATCTAGGGTTCTGAGGATGTAGTTTTTCCTAAGTTTGAGAAATCGGTCCGTTATGGGGGTGGATTTGGTTTCTTGGTGGACTTGGGAACTGGGGAATAAGGGGTCGAGTCTGAAGATTTGTCTTAGGATGTGCCTTTCGAAAGCGGAAATTTGAAAAAGCATGCGTTTGGGGAGTTGGGCATAGATTAAGGCACGGTATTCAAGAATAGGACGGATGAAGGCGTTATAGGTGTGGAGCAGGGTTTGGGGATTGCAGCCGTTGTAACGGCCGCGCACTAGGTATAGAAGGTTAGCGCGGTTTCTGGCTTTTTTTAGGGTTTGTTGGAGGTCTATTTTCAGCGTGCAGGTATGTGCGAAGGTTATTCCTAGATAGGTAAGGGATTTGGATTTGGAAATGGGTTGGTTGTTTAGTGTGAGTTGCGTGCGGTTGTAGAATTGGTGTTTTTGAGGGTTGTTGTGAGGGTAGGTAAATAGAATAGATTGACACTTAGCCGGATTGGTCTTGACTCTCCAGGTGTTGGACCATCTCTCGATGACATGCAGTTCCTTCTGGGCGATTTCGGCGGCTACTTCGGCTTTCCGGTGACTGGTCCATAGGGCCGTGTCATCGGCGAAGAGCCTGGTTTTGGTCCTTGGGGTGTCTGTAACAGGAAAATCCGCACAGTATACAAGATACAATAGGGGTGAAAGAACGGAGCCCTGGGGGACTCCGGCTTCCAGTGAGATGGGGTCTGATAGGGAATTTTGGACTTTAATTTGGCATGTGCGGTTTGTGAGGAAGGATTGGATAAGTTTGGTGAACTCCATGTTGACGCGACGGTTTAGGAGTTTTTGGATGAGGCCGTCGTGCCAGACCTTGTCGAATGCTCTTTCGACGTCTAGGAAGACGCCTACGGTGCACTCTTTAAGGTTGGTGTGTTTGGTGATCTGTGTTTGAAGTTCGATGATTGGATTTTGAGTGGAGCGTTGTGAACGAAAGCCGAACTGGGCGTTGGGGATGATGTGTTTGTTTTCGAGGACCTGGGATAGTCTGTTGTTGAGAATTCGTTCAAAAATTTTACCTACGATGTTGAGCAGTGAGATGGGGCGGTGTGAAGAGGGATTGTGTGGGTCTTTTCCGGGTTTAGGGATCATTATGGTGTGGGCTTTTTTCCATGCGGTGGGGAAGTAAAGGTTAGAGAGGCAGTTGTTGAAGATCGTGGTTAGGGCTGCGATTGCTGAATGTGGTAGGTTTTTGAGAAGAATGGGTTTAATTTGATCTGGGCCTGAAGCTTTGCTGTTTTTCAGCTTGGAGATTATTGAGAAGACTTCTGCGGGCGTTGTTGGGTCAGTAAGGCTTTCGTCCTGGAGAGGGTAGGGGAGAGGTTCTACTAGTGGGATGGTTCTGAAGTTGTTAACATTGCCGGCAACTGTTCGAAGAAAGTCGTCTTTGAAGTTGGGGTCTGTGGGGAGTTGGTGAATGTCTGACAGAAATTGGGCAAAACAGTTGGCTTTTTCTAGGGGGGTGTTGAAAATGTTGGTGTTGGTTATTAGGTGGTGGTTTGGGAGAGATTTCTGGCCGGTGAGAATTTTGAATTTAGACCAAAATGATTTACCATCTTTGTAATTTAAATTTTCACAAGTTTGAATCCAAGTTTGTTCTCGGTATTTATTTAGGTCTCTTCTGATTACTGCGTTTAATTTGTTAAAATGGGTTTTTAGGAGCGGATCGCGGTTTCTGACAAATTCTCGGTAAATCTTGCGTTTTTCTTTAATTAATTTTAGGATTCTTGCGGGGATGGGTCTGCAGTAGGATGGGACGTTTTTGGTTTTTATGGTGGAGTTTCGGGCGTCGAGGATGGTGTTTGTGAAAAGCTCAACTTGGATGTCTATCTCGTGAATGGAGTTGCATGGGTTGGGGATTTGAATGTTGTTTTCGATGAATTGTTTGAAAATGGTCCAGTCTGCGTTTTTGAAGTCGTAGATTTTGGTATGGGATGGCGGCGGGGGGGGTCCGTCACGGAGGAACTTGGCAGCTAGGGGAAGGTGGTCTGAAGTGACCGTTGTTCCGACGTGGGAGTTTGTGTCGAAAAATGGGGTAAGTGTTTCAGAGATTATTATGTGATCTGGAATTGAGCATCCGTTGTGATTGATGAAAGTGGGCGAGCTGTTTTGGAGACGGTAAATGGGAAGGTTGCTGATCAGATTGGATAGGGCTCTGCCGTTGGGGGTGGTGGCTGTGTCGCCGAAGTCGGTGTGGCGAGAGTTGAAATCGCCAAGGATGATTGAATATTGGAGATTGGATGCGTACGAAAAAAGATCATCAGAAATACGTTCGAGTGGCGGATTGTAATAAGAGAAGATGGAGACGGTTTTGTTGTCGATGACGACGTCGGCGGCGGTCAGCTCTAGGTCTGTGAGGTGGTCTGGGAGTTGGTGCGGTTTTGAGACGATGGAGTTAGTGACAAGTAGAGCTGTACCTCGGACGTTGTTCATTACTGAAGGTTTATGAAAACAATTGAAATTTTTGATTTTTATGGGTTTTTTGCTGCAAGTTTCCGTGATGGAGAGAATTTTTATTTTGTCGGAGTTGACGAAGTGGACAAGGTTGTGGAATTTGCGTCTGATGCCGGCAACGTTGATGGTGGCGATGTTGATGTCGTGGTCGGATTGTGGGACAAAGAAGGTGGGGCCCCCGTTTGGACTGGCGGGGGCCTGTGTTGTGGGTTGTGGAGCCATGGGAGTGGCTCGTTCGGACGAGTGTTGAGTGGAGCATCTACTCGAATGAGAAGTAGATGCGGTTGTTGGAGTGGTTGATTTTGGTGGCTAGGTTGAAAACTCGTTTGGTCGTGAATTCGATGACCTGTTGGATTTTTTGGCGTTGAAGGGGGAACAGGTCGTAGAAGATGGAGGTCAAGATTGCGGTCAGCTGTTTGGGGGTGACGACGTTGAGGTTGTCGAGGGTAATGGGCTCGGGTTCTGCGGGGAAGGGGTCGGCGAATTCCTCCGGGGGGTTAATGATTAAGGTTGGGGCTGCTGGGGTGTCATCTGAGATGGGGGTTTCGGTCAGTTTGGGGCATTTCCTGGACCATGCAGGGTGGGAACCACTGCAGAGGAGGCATTTGACCTCGTTGTCTCTGGCAGTGCAGGAGTTGGGGGGATGGTTTTCGGGGCATTTGGGGCATGCAGGTTTGTTTGTGCATGCACTTGCTGAGTGGCCGAGCTTGAAACATTTGGCACACTGCATTGGGGTGGGTGCTGGGGGATTGGAGGGTTCGCATCGGTGATGCTTGCCGAACAGGACGAGACCGTTTTTCATTAAGTGATCCACGGTGTCGGTGGAGTTGGTTATTACGCGGATTAGGGGAGTTAATTTGCTGGAGGCCCGGGAGGTGATTCGCCACGAGCGGAGGATGATGAGACCGAGGTCTGAGAAAGCATTTTCGATGTCAGTGTTACTGACATCGAGAGAAACGTCCCGAAGGACCATTGAGAACTGGTGATTAGGTTTGCGGCGTTGTTCGGGGGGTTTTCTTGGGGCAATTGGGGTGATGGTGATGTTGGGGCATGCCGTGGCGGAACGGAGTTTTGAGGAGAAATTTTCTGAGAGTGGCTTGCTGACGATTAGGAGGGCCGTCCTGTTCCAGTTAACGACCAGGGTTTCAATGTTGCGGAGATTTAATGTGGTGGTTAGCAGAGAGTAAAAGGTTTTTTGGGTGGCAAAGTTTTGTGGAATGTTCTTGATTGTGTATTTGAGGGGGCTGTTGGTGGGTGTAGAGGGTCGTGAGTTGTTGGGTGTGGTGGGTCGTGAGTTGTTAGGGTTTCTATCGGGGGTTACTGGCTCACCCGGTGTTGTTGGCATGTTGGCTGCGGTGGAGGCGGCGGCGGAGGCGGTGGTGGAGGCGGCGGATGGAGGCCGTCCGTTGGTGGACGGCATCTCAGGTCGTGGTCTGAGGACCCTGTCGCACATCGGCGAAGCACGAACACACGTGACAGGGGCAGACCGGTTGCTTGCAAAAACCTCAAACTGTTGCGGTGCACTCAGACACGTCTGCGCGCTCGAACAACTGAACTGAGAATGAGCTCCAGTTAATCAGCTTGTTACTTAAAACGATTCACGCTCATTTAAATCGATTACTGTAATGGACCGCCCTAAAATGATTTGCAAATAATTAATGAACCTGTGAAATTTTTGAAAATGGAAAGTAATCTTCACAAAGAACTTGTCAATGTCTTTCATTTAAAAAAACAATTATCAAAATCGGTGCAGTACAGCCTGTTTTATTTGGTTCAAATTGATTCATGTTCAACGATTAAATATATAGATAAGCAATACTCAATATTGTAATACACGTCGCCACAAGATGGCGGATGATGTATTTTTAGTCAACCCCTAAATTCAATATGGTATACCTCGATTGTTTTTTCTTAATGCTAGTGATCAACAACACGGTATAGTTGAAGAAAAAAGAAAGTAGAAACCGATCGTTTAGCCAGTGAAGTTTAGCTGCGTTCCATGAAGAAAAGAATAAGGAATTTAACAGGGGAGGGCGGAATACGAAGACAAGAAGAGGAAGAAGAGAAGATATTTAAAATAAGTAAAATAAGAGCAAGATCACCAAAAGTAGATATATACATATAAATAAAATTGACAGTGAAATGGAGAGAATCATGGATAAGTTGGAAGAAATAAAAAGGGAACTAAAAGAAGAAATGAAAGAGATACGAAGAGAGAACCAAGAAATTAGGAGAGAGGTTGAAAAGCAAAGAGAAGAGATGGGACGGAGAGAGAAACAGGTTGAAAGACCGAGAGAGACGGACAGATGAAAAAGAAAATGGAGTAAGAGGAAAGGAGAAGGAAGAAGAACAATATTATGATAACAGGATGGGGTGGGGAAAGGAAAAATACACAGCAAGCCTAAGAGGGGATAGTGGATTTTTTGAGAAAAACTGTAAGACAGGTCAAAATCAAGCACTGTTACAGTATAAAGAGATCAAGTACTAGTAGAAATGGCAGATTAGGAGGTCAAGAAAAAAGTGCTAAACCAAAAAGGAAGACTAAGGGGAAAGAAAGAAACAGAGATGCAGTAATGGTGGGATACAAGAAATTAACAATAGACGGGATTCAATAGAGATGGAATAAAACGAGGGGGAGACTTCTAATAAAAGGAAGAAGGGTTGAGATAGAAAATGGGACAGGAAAAGATGCACAAAAAAACAAGGGCGACGGCCCCATTTTGGAATGTGTTCGGACTAAGGAAGAAAGAAGATTTCTGGGACTATGTGATGCAATTCGATATAGTGGCAAAAAAAAACAGAAAAACTGCTACCAAACGAATTCAAGGGAGAAGAGGAGGGATACATGATGAGAACGCACATGTAGACAATAAATGGTGAAAAATAGTGACAGTGTATAACAAAGAGACGAAGACAATAAGAAACAAGATAGAAGAAACATTAAAAGACAACAAAGAAGAATTTCAACGGGAGAATTAGAGAAAGAGGAACCAGGGATTGGGAAGAAGAGTGAGGGAATGGAATAAGACGATCCAAATTATTATTACGGTTCAAAAGATCCAGCACTGTGACCGACGGACACCGGAGCCTTAATACCCTTTGGGTACGGAACTCTAACAAGAGGGGTTCTCTTTAAGTAAACAACTAAGTAACAATTTAACAAAAACTTCTATTCTAGTGTTTTGAAACCGCTGTACGTCTTCGTTTATAAAATATGTACTAATTTATGACCCTATTAATAGAAAAATCGTCAATAAATAAATAATACACACGTTTATCTCCGACTTAAAAATACCCACCTTGCCAACTCGCTTTGAAATCAGTGCCACGACGGTACTTTACAGCCGCGATTATCTACCGTCCAAAGAAGACAGACACAATTGCGCAGTCATAAAAGCGACTAATTGTTAAATACAGAATAAGTAAATTTTTAATCAACGTATCAATTATGGTCTCTTGCCCCACTTGGCTGACCCACATTTTCCAATGTCATTGGCACGGCCGCCACATCTCCATCCACTCTCCATCCGACGGAAGAAAGAAGAAAGGCTTTCTCGCCTGCCTTCTGATACATGATAGAGTGCCGCTTCCAGAGTGCTGCTGCGCTGCGGTGCCGCAGATTGACTAATCATCGAATGAATTTCGGTCGATCGTGATCGGTGTGAAGAGGTTGCGGTGTAACCGAAAGTGTTCGCTAAAAGACTGTTTGTTTTGGTGGTTTTGCTCCATTGAGCAAGGTGATTTGCTCAAATTGTTCGTTCTTTGATTCACACGGATTTACCGGAGAAAAAGGGTAAGAAAATTTCCGGAAAAATGAAAAAGTTAATTTTGAAACAGTCAACATTGAACTGTTATTAAAAACAAACTTGGGAACCGATAAAAAAAACTAAACATACATACACAATGCGCATTGTCAGTGTATTTTTTGTAAATATACAGGGTCCCTACAAAAGGATTATTATTACACAGAAGGATCTAATAGTTATTATTTAATTAATAATTTAATATTAGTTTAGACTGTTATAGATGGGTACTACCAATTTAAATTACCATTATGTTGCACTGTTGTAAGTACGTGTAATTACCTCTATTCGTATATTCCCAATTAATTATTATTATTCTGTGAGATTCTTCATTGCAATGAGATTATTACTTTTGTGCTCATACAGGCGATTAGCGTCTCATTTGTATCTGCTTATCTCCAGTTGATTCCCAAGTTTCTGATGTAAATTCACACTCTATGCAATATCATTGTTGATATTATACGCTTGTTTATTTATTTTTGAACTGAGTATCCAACCACACGACCACACTAGAACAAATGTCGGATCCGTTCTTAAGAAGTTGCTCTCAATATTATGTAATTTTTATCAGCAATAACAACACGTTATGCTTTTTAACTGTTAAAGCATTTCCTTTTATTTTATATTTTGTCGTGCGTGTAAATAAATGCAACTACGGTAAAGGTAACTTTCATACTGACGAACGGAATCGAAAGAAGGATATTATAATTATTTACTTGTTAAAATATGAACATAAATTTTGTAACTATAACATCTCGTGATTCATTATGAGCAGTACATGTCAATGAAGTAATTTCCTATATAAAACAGAATTAAAACGAATCTTACAAAAATTAAGCTATTATATCGATTTAAATAATAATATGTAGTGTTAATTTTTTTTATAGTTATCTTTGAGGATTTTCATACTCCCAGCTGGAAGACTAAAAAACTACAACAGTAGGAGACATGTAAAAACTGTCTGAGCGACTTGTGAACGCTACTGGTGCCTAAATTTAATCCATTCAAAAAAGGCTTAAAATCGTAAATATTGTATCTAGACATCTAATGCGAAGTATTAATCTCTTCATATTTTCAGCTTTCATGATATACAACATTGCTATTTATTATCATTTTGTCTTATGGAACCAAATGAATATACATTATGTATATTATAAGCCTTCTAGGCCAAATTTTTCAATTCATTAACAAATACATATTCACAAAAAAGATTGAACCACTTTACAACAATATTTCTTAAGTCCATATTCGTCTAGACAGTTTACATTTTGTGGGCGAAATGATGCGTTAAAGTTGACCCAATGGCCTCGGTTTAACAATATTCTCATGCCCTACAAAAAGCCCGAGCACGGCTGTTAATATTTCTAAAATTTCCGTCTAACCGATTATATTTCTACAATTTAACACTTGATTAGGGTGAAAAAATGCGTAGAAATTCGATCCGTCTTCTAATCCCGTTAAGAGGTATTTTCGCCGCAAAAACTTGCTCACACACATCAAGATATTGGAAAGCAAAATTCTACGCAAAATCCACACGGACGTGCACACACACGACACACCCAGCAAACAAAAAAATCTTGTCGAGCAATAAATATGTGGCTTCGAGATGCCTTCAGGTACAACTTTCCTCTCCAATTTCTTTTAATTGCCGCACTGCGTTTTCACTCGAAACGATTTTCTTCCGATGTTCTAATTAAAGGTTCGATAATAGTTTGAGCAGAAACGGAAACCACAATTAAACAATGAAGCGTAAGCGAAAGGTGCACTCTGGGGTTCCCACAGTGTTATGGTGGGCTTAATGGAATTTAAAAATAGTGTAACTTCGCTGGTTGTATGTGAGAATTATTTTGTATTACAAACTATTACATTGAGGATGGGTGAAAGCAGGCACATTCCGTAAGATACACATGGTGGTTTATGGGAGTCAACGGTGCTTCTGGAATTCCGTGGAGCAACTTCTAAATGAAAATCAAAAAGTTGTTATTATAACATTGTCATTTTAGCGATGAACCTGGAGAACGGTTCCACCAAAATATTTACTCTGGAAGAACGCTACCAAGGATGTAAAGTCCAGTTTTCTTTGAGCAATAGAGATACAATAGAGACAAAAGAAATCAGTGATATCAAAGACCAAAGAAACGAAAGATTTGCAAGAGACTAAAATTATAGAGTAAAACTAGACAAAAAATACCAGGCAAAACACAAAAAATAAAAAAGACAACGCAGGCCAAAGTCATAAGAGGGATCTAGGAGATATATTATCTCGGGTCTTCATCAATGGTTCATACATCACCTTACCTATGGAAAACAAAATTTACATGCGTTTAGATGGAGAAGTTTGACGTACAAAGCCTACTGAATGTATGAATAAAATACCTCCCCCTGAGATTTGATGTCTTGTACCTGTTTTGTCTCTTTAATATCCGTATTAATATAATAGGTCGCCGACGGTTGACCCAACAAGGAGGCGAAGATTTGTATATCAGGTCTAGGGCTCTAAAGGAATTATTATTTTCAGTCGTCAGATTATTCACTATACCAACGCGAGCGAAGTCGTTGGGGGTGTAAGCTATTAATAAAACTGTTGATTCACCAGAAACCGGTGTTCAAAAACGGAAACTATCTTACAGTATAATGACGAAATCAGATATTTACATAATTTTATAATTTTAATAGCACGTTGCATCTATAATCAGCTGATCACAACGTAACATTAAACGGTAAACTTACAGTTACTATAACACTGGGTCATGTGTTAACAAGATCATTATAAAAACTAATTTGCTGCAAAATGAGTTTAAAAACCAATATTAATGAAAATCAAACTCGTACCTAGTGTTGACTCTGAACTGACCTCTGACCCGTCGTCATAATATTTTTTGATTTTTACACGTGTTTAACATATTCTAAATCTAAACATGGATGACACACGTCTTCTGTGCTCTCAGTGCAAGTTAGAAATAGACGACGAAAGTAAAGCTTTTATGTGTAGTGGAATATGTGAACATGTGGTGCATCCAACATGTTCTCAATTCAAAAAGGCCGAGTTAAAGCTTATACGTGAAAACAATCTTTTTTGGTATTGTGATGACTGCAAGGTCATAGGGTCAAATGTGACGAATCTAATGCAAGGCCTGAAGAATGCTGTTATCAACTGCCAGAGTCAACTACATCTACAAAGTGGTATAATCGCAAAGCAAAATTCGGAAATGGCAAGTCTCAAAGAAGAGATTGCGTCAATGAAAGTGACAATCAACAAAACAGTAACGCCGATAAACACGAATATCGTACCTACTAAGGTTAAGGAGCAAAAAGCGAGTGATTATAGAAACTATCAGCCAGCAAATGTGGAGCCAAAAAATGGACCTGTGTTAAATACAAAAATTGATCCTCTCGCAAAAATCGATTTTTCTGGGAACATGGAGTACAAGGATGACGGCTTTATACAGGTGGTCCGCAAGAAAAAAAGATATGCCGATGAAATCACGGGCACCGGTTCCAAAGAAACAATAATAATTGATAAAAATATAGAGCAAAATCCAAGTACACAATCTAACTATGAGAAAGTACAAAGAACTAAGATGAATGAACTTATTAATATAAACAAAGACATAGATACTAATAGCCGACAACAAGCTTTGAAAACTATACAAAGCAAACGCTATAAACAGAAGACCATTGTAGGAACCAAGATCAAGGAATGCGAACTAAAAGCGCCCTTAAAAAGAGCATGGATATATGTTGGTGGATGTGAACCTGGCACAACGTGTGAAACAATTCAAACTTACATCAAAGAAGAATGTCCTTCAGCAAAAAATGTGGAATGCAAACAGTTAAATACATTGGGAAAACTGCAAGCTTTTCAAGTTGGCTTTGAGTTTCATTTACATGATGTAATAATTAATACCGACTTTTGGCCCAGCAACATTAAAGTTCGGAGATTCAACTTTAATAGAGGTAACAACGTGGAACAACAAAAAGAAGAGGACAAGGATAAGAATTTTCCCATGAAAGCAGACATAACGCGGCAAGGAACAAACAACTAAAATCAACTCAATATTTTGATTTTTTGTTTTGGAACGTACAATGCCTGAGAAACAAGTTGGACCTAATAGAAGCTTTACTTCATGGACCGGAATTTCAACAATTAAAAGGTATGTTTTTATGTGAACACTGGTTAAGTGATAGTGAAGCTGAAAGTGTAACAGTGGGTGATTTTAAAACTACGTCATGGTTTGCAAGAAAAGTGCTTAAAAATGGAGGAGTAATCCAATTAGTAGATCCAGAAATTATGTCGAAAAACCTACCACGGGTAAAGAAATTGTCTATTGAACTTCATTGTGAATTGATAGGTTCTTGCATTATAGAGCTTAATCTTATCATAATTAATGTATACCGGTCCCCTAGTGGAAATATTGATATTTTTATTGATGTGATGATTAAGCTACTAAATGATATAGACATTGTAAATAATCTCGTCATTATCGGTGGAGATTTTAATATAAAGTTCAATACATCAAATTCACTTACGAATCTTCTATGTGACCTGTATAAGAGTTATGGCTTACATCCACTTGTCAATTTTTCAACTAGGGAAAATTCTTGTCTTGACAATGTTTTTACTAACATTGAGGAAAACTGTATTGCTGTCAATCCCTGCAATCTACCTTTATCTGATCATCTGGGAATACTTGTCACCTTCTATTGCCCTGAGGTATCAAAATCAGATGAAATGGTAATACTCAGACCGATATCTGAAAAAGGTAAATGTGCATTTTTTCACTTAGTAGAGAAAATAAATTGGGACTTTGTTAATCAAGATATTGATTGTGATACAAAATGTAACATGTTGTTACATCTATTAATTAATAACTTTGAGGTAGCCTTCCCATTAAAAAAGATTGTTAAGAGGAAGTCTAATGTTATTAATAATGCATGGTTTTCAAATGAACTCAAAGTAATGCGAGAAACTCTAATGTTAATTTATGATGCCCACAAATTATACAGAACAACTGACCTAAAGGAATTGCTCACTAGTTTTAAACTAAGGTACCAAAAGACCATAAAAGAAACAAAAATAAATTTTAATCAAAATTTCTTAAAACTAAATATTCATAACAAGAAAGTTCTATGGAACTTAATAAACAAACATAAACCCAGGGTTCCTAACAATTCAACTCATATCACTTGTGATGAATTCAATAATTTTTTTGTAAATATTCCTGATGAAATTATGAGTGCTTTATCAGGAAACGATGCTGATCCAATAGTTAACATGCAAAGTTCACTATCCTGTCAGAATTACTTTTCTTTCAATGAAATCTCCCCGATACAAGTCAGGGATGCGATCGACTCCCTGAAAAATTCAGGGTCCAAAGATATTTATGGTCTCAATGTACCTCTGTTTAAATGCGTAAAAAACATTTTGATTTATCCCTTAACTCAGCTATTTAACGACTGCATTCGAAGCAATGTTTTTCCTGATGCTTTAAAACTAGCAAGAGTTATTCCAATTTATAAAAAAGGAGATGTGGACGATCCGAACAACTACAGGCCAATATCACTTCTACCTGTCATATCAAAGGTTTTAGAAAGGTTGCTCGCTAAACAAATATTAGATTTTCTTTATAAAAATCAACTGTTTTCTGCACATCAGTTTGGCTTCAGAAAAGGGCTTTCAACTACTGATGCTGTCTTTAATGTAATAAGCGATATTCTAGAATGCTATGAAAATCGAGGTGTGTATGCAGCATCCTTTCTAGACCTTACCAAGGCCTTCGACTGCGTACCACATGACATATTACTGCGAAAACTCTTGTTTTATAATTTTTCACCCCGCAGCACCAAAATGATGATGTCATATTTGTCCAATCGTCGGCAAAGGGTCGTTTTATTTGATAAAACATCTGATGAGCAGTCCATCACTAATGGGGTACCACAGGGCTCAATCCTTGGTCCTTTGTTATTCCTAATCTACATTAATGATCTTTCTGATAATTTATCTTTAACTAGTAACCTAACTCTATACGCTGATGACACCACAATCGGAACAAAGGAAGTCAATTTTGAATCAGCTGTTGAAAAAAATAACTTATCGGTCGCCTTAGCGGAAAAATGGTTTATTGCGAATAAATTAAGCCTGAATAGACAAAAAACAGTAACTATGTTATTCACTTTACGGAATTGTTACAATTTAGATTCTTATCCATCATCTGTGAAGTACCTAGGCATCCATATAGATCGAGGCTTAACCTGGTGCCAGCATGGGGAAGCTGTCGCTGACAAATTGTCAAGGAACATATTCCTATTAAGAAATGTAACTCGAGGATTTTGTTCTGGGGTTGTTCGGACTGCTTACTTCGCCTGGGTTCATTCTCACCTTCAATACGGAATAATGATTTGGGGCCACTCTCCCATATTGCAGAGGCTGTTCAGATTACAACGCCGTGCTGTTCGTATTATAGCTGGCTTAAGGTACCGTGAAGACTGTCGGGATTATTTTAATAAATACGACATTCTCACACTACCTGGATTATACATATATAAATGTCTTCTACATATTAAGAACAATGTTGCTAATTATACAAAATTAAATGTATTCCATAGTTATAATACCCGTACAAATAACATTTATATCAAAAACTTGAGACTTACAAAGTCAAGAATTTCAACAAATTATTTCTGCATAAAATTTTTCAATTGTTTACCTGATAACATTAAATGTCTCCAACTGACAGCTTTTGCATATAAAGTCAAGAAGTATATAACCAAGAAGTCTTTTTATAATTTTGAAGAATTTTTTGCACATGATTTCTCAGATTTTGATTTAGATTAATCTAAGAAATGTTTAATTTTGACGTGTGTAAATACCTTTGTATTTTAACGCTAAATATATATATTATTATTATTATATTATTATTATTCCTCTATTATGCATAACATAATCCACATAAAATTACATATTTTAAAAATCTGCGCATATTGTAATTCACCGTTCTACCGCTCATTATCATTGCTTTAATTCATTGCCTTTCAACCTGAGGGTCGCGACGCCGTAGGGGGTCGCGTAGCCTGTTCAGGAGGGTCGCAGTTATTTAAAAATATATAAACGATTATATAACACATAATAAATTGAGCCAATAGCAATTATGGATTTTACATAGTTACCGTGTATAGGTAAGAGATTAAACCCTTGACGACGTGGTATAATCAGTTTGGTTTTTCCGCTGGCTCCAACAGTGAACTTCATAGTAACGTCAAGATTTTGCATTTTTTGGATCGCTTTGGTTATATAATCGTAACGAATACCACTCGAGCATAGAAAAATAACAATGTTTCAAATATTACTTACTCACGTGTACGTTCAATATTAATACATACTAATATTATACATAATAACTAATAATAATATAATAATTTATTATTATTGGTCTATTCATTATACAGGGTGAGCTTTAATAAACTGCAGGCGCTGTAAAATGTTTATTTATGGCTCGATTTCAAAAATAAAAAAGTAAATCAAATGATGATTTTAGATTTTATCTAAATGTCGTAGTATATTTTGGACTACATTCAACTATTTTTTATTTGGACCTATATAAGGTCTCATTTTTCTTGACACTCATGTGTAATATGCACAACTTTTACAACGTACAGCTTCACTCGCATTTCTTCTGCATTCAATATACACTTGCAACATGTCTGTTAAATATTCAAAATCATTCATTTTGCAGAAAGTGTTAAGTAAGATTTTTCACATTATAATAACGGGATTGTTTTACTTGACACCATAGACAACTAGATTTTATGAACTTTATACCTTCACAATTTAAAATTATTAGAAATCATATACAGAGTGTCCTAGTATTAGTAATATACCAAAGTTATGTTTTTTTAAATGGAATGCCCTGTATATTAGTTGGTGAATTGAAAGAGCAGTTAATGCTGAGCAAAATGATATAAGGTACTATAGGTTTATTATGGATGGTTCTTGAGTTATGAAGAATTTTAGGTCAAAATTAGTGCTTTTTCAAAAAAATACTTTTCTGTCAATAATTTTTTATAGACCCAAACTTTAATACACACTGATTGAAAGTCATCTAAATTGATATTTCTATACAGGGTGTACGATTTCGCAAAATGTATAATAACTTTTTTTTTCAAATGGAACACCCTATATTCCATTATAACATCAAATAGCATTTTTAATAAGCTTTCTGTCAATATATAGGTTTCCTCGGCAAATGTTAGTACTTTAGATAATTTTTACAAAAAACGTAGAAAACTTTCCCAAATTGATGAAATCGTGTATTAAGATCAGATCGCCTTGGACTTGTTGCCATGGAGATATCATTTTAGACTGGTTACCATGGAGCCGTTTGTTCTTGCTGACAGTAAGTTATCCTGTAACAAGTAGTTTCACTTTTGTGATTTTTTTACAAAATGAATTTTACGAAAGAAGTAATGATGAATATGGTACAATGTCTTAGGAGAAGCCGAAAGAAACTCCTTTTTGACCACAAAAATTTAAAACATTTTGAAAACACTGGAAACGTGGCCTACAACAAAAAGCAAATAATTAGTAGAAGAGTAGGTGAAAACACTGAGCTAGAAGTTTTTCTAATATTAGAAGAAAATCTTCACTCCAGTACAAATGAAATTGCTGCCCAATCTGATATTTCGAAATCTTTAGTAAACCGTGTGATCAAAAAATATCGGTTTCATCTATACCACATTGAACTCCATCAAGAATTGCAAGAAGCTTATTTTGCAAAAAGAGTGGAATTCTAATAATGGACAATCTTCTAGAAAGGAATAGAAATATTAGAAAACAGAATTTTGTTCACCGATGAGGCGACCTTTAAGAGCAATGGGCATGTCAAGAGGCATAACATACACTATTATGCCACTGAAAATCCCCAATGGATGCGGACGACTGATTATTAGAATCAGTGGTCCTTAATGTGGTTGCAACAGGATGGAGCTCCTGTACATTTCTATAGGAATCTAAGAAGATATTTAAATGACTGGTTGTCGAGACGTTGGATTGGTAAGGGCGGCCCTGTCAAATGGCCCGCAAGATCACCAGATTTAACTCCTCTAGATTTTTTTGTTTGTGGTTATGTAAAGGATATAGTCTATCGAATTCTTACGTAAACCTAAGCCTGTCTACCTCTCGGTGTCATTTCTGAAGTAATTTAATAAATTAGACAATAAACCACAATCTCCATGGCAACAAGTCCAAGGCGATCTGATCTTAATACGCGATTCTAGCAATTTAGGGAAACTTTCTAGGTTTTTTGTAAAAATTACCTAAAGTACTAAAATTTGCAGAGACAAACCATACATTCAAAAAAGCTTATTAAAAATGCTATTTGGTGGCATAATGGAATATAGGGTGTTCCATTTGAAAAAAAAAGTTATTATACATTTTGCAAAATCGTACACCGTGTATAGAAATATCAATTTAGATAACTTTCAATCGGTATGTATTAAAGTTTGGATCTATAAAATATTATTGACAGAAAACTATTCAGATATCTCTGTTGGAATGGTCTCTGTAATTTTTTTGCAACCTGTAGTACCTTATATCATTTTGCTCAGCACTAACTGCTCCTTTCAATTTACCAACTAATATACAGGCCATTCCATTTAAAAAACCATAACTTTGGTATATTACCAATATTAGGACATTCTGTATATGATTTCTAATAATTTTAATTGTGAAGGTATTGTGTGGCTATCGTCCCCCGAAAAGCCCGTTTTGATATCTTTGAAAATAAGGGCGTAATTGATGGTCCACACACCTCTGGGACACCGGTATATGGGTCCCAATTTAAAATAAGAAAGTTGAATGTAGCCCAAAATATACTTACTATGATATTTAGACAAAATCTAAAATCGTCAGCTTATAGTAGGTAAATTAAAAGCCAACGCCTGCCGTTTTTTTAAAAATCACCCTGTTTAATCGTAACGAATATCTCTCGAGCGAACGGAAATATTCTACTGTACTAACCTCTTCATTCAACGTATATGCTTAAAACACGCGGAATACGTCTCATGACTCGGAAGTATAATCGATTATTTTTCTATGCTCTTGTTATTATAACTGATTATACATAGTTTTAAATATGTTTATCAAACAAATTCTCTAGTACCATGATATCATTTAAATTATAAAAAAAAAACCGCCAGGTTCTTTTGGACACATGGTGTGAGCAATCGGTAAATTGATAACACAAAATTATGGTTTAAATGTTTATTGACTTTAACAGTTTTACTGATTTGAATTTTAAGATTGTGTACTGGCATTAACAAGTTCTAGCGACTTTGCTCGTTTGGTTGGCAACGGTTTGACAATTTAATAATAATAAGTTTTATTGCCATAAAGATCAAACAATACATGACATTTAGTATATTGTGCAACTAGTGAGGAAAGCAGCCCTTTTCCCACGAGGTGTGGAATTTACAAACCACACAAAGTGAGAACAGTGCTTTCCACACGCGTTACACACTATACTTTCTCTACGACCACACAATAAAATACCCAAATAAATGTTTCAGATAATTTTTATATAGATACAAACTGAACTGTCAGATTTTGGTAGTTAGACATATTAAACACGAGGGCGTATCTGTCGTTTTCACGGCATTTGTTAATGGTGACGGAACATGATGCGGAGGCGCCAGAACTCAAAATAGCTGCAATGTTTTTATTATTGACCGAATTATCTATATAGCTTTCAGCAACTCTACCCGACTTCCATCCGCCATGTCTTTTTAAACAACCCCGTGTCCACTAGGATAGTTACAGAAGTCCTTCTAAAACTATATCCGATATATCATTTCGGGTTGGGTAGTTTTAAATATTGTGCTATTGGCTTTGGCAGATTTCCAAACTTATTTATACCAACAGCTTGCTTGGTTACACAGTTACCATTTTGATAGTTTAAAAAATGGTAGTCCAAGTCATTGGGACGCATATCTAAATATTTGTTGCAAATGGTCCAAAAAAGATCCACTTATGGTAAATGCACGTTCAATTTTTGTTTTTGTGTCCGGAATATAACCAAGAATGCGGTGCCCATGTCTTTAATGCCAGCATCGCTAAAAGCATCTTGAGTTTAATTAAATACCTTTTAAAAAAGTTATTCTTTAATGTTTTGTACTTTCAATAACAAAATTTTAAATTATATTCAGCTCACACTTGACCCATAAAGTAGATCTCGATTTCTACAGTGCTGCACGGCAGCTGCTCTTCTAACATTTTTTTGTATAATAGGAATCAAACAAACAATACTTTTAGTTACAGATTCGTAACGTAGCAATTTAAAATCAAATTAAAATGAATTCAAGTACAAGGCATCTCCATTACCACTGACATTAACGGGTCATTTCTACCTCTCCTTAAAAGTGTACCATTGTTTGCTGTCTCTTTTGCAAATATTGCACATTCTAGTTAATCCATTTGTTTGAATAGAAATTAAGTTTAAACTAATTTTTCGAACTAAATAGATTACTCTCATTCATACCAAGCCGAGAAGTTTTTTTTAATAACTGGAAACAAATAATCACATCGTAAATTACTTCTGATACTGTTTTATCACATTTTTTTATAATTGGATTACAGCTTTCTAATCATACTGTTCTGTTATAAATCGCAATTATCTTAATTAATTTATCGTACTGCACTGTAAGTCATTAATTTAAAATTAAAACAATTATTTGATATTAAGATGCATATAGTGTTACACTGATTGCATCTTTAGAACTCGTTTTCATTTCCACAAATAATCGTTCGTCTTTTATACTTTTCTCCCCCTTTTTAAATAACATTCGGTCACTTCCTCTCCAACCAAAAATTAACGAACTGTGGTGACCCAACAATGAAGGTCGCAGCCTTCCGTTCACGACTGCATGCATGCATTATCATAATGTGCAAACATTGCCCATTTTCATTTTCTTCAATTGTCTCTCAAATTGCCGTTACCTCTTAACGATATGTGAGAGTCTTATCAACTTTCGTTCGATTTCTCTACATGTAGGTCTTGCACAGCCTGCGGCCGCATATCGACAAGAAAATTTTAATCAGATGAACCAATTACGCAACACTGGAAGGCATCGACGAAGAATTCAATCAACACAGTGACATATTTCCGAGATGTTTCACATGAAAAACGGATTTATTATCATTGTCGATTGGTGACACAATAGGTCGGTGGTATACATGAGTGAACAACACATCACAAAGAATATCCGTTTTGTTTCGACGGACAAAACAGTGAAAAAACGGCCGCGACATGATCAACACGACGATTTTTAACGATATTTGCAGGTTCTTGTGTTTGTGTGTTGTGATAGAAAAAGGGTCGTGGAGTCCGACACCTGTTATCAACCACCTTCCGAAAAGAAAGGAAAAGAAAGTGGTGAATAACAAGCCGGAGTGGTTGAAAGAGTGGACTATCAGCAAAGGGTGGATCCACAACAGGTCCCACCTCCTTACTCTTGGGAAAGACAGAGACGAAGATGAAGCAGACAGTAGTTCAGTCTCCACCGAAGATATTGAGGAGCTGATTTCAATGGAACTTCCAGACAGAGAACACGATCGAGATCTGTCATTAGTTTTCCACCAGGTTTCCGAAAATTACAGACAAAATTTTCCGGAGAATCCCACCAGGTACTCCGACCTCCAGCTACCCGAAATATACAAGGAGCGACTGCTGCTAGATAAAAGTCATAATTACTTGGGACAAATTTGGAAGCTGTTCAAACCCAAAAAGAAGACAACGACTAACAACTGCAAGTTCACCGTTAACCAACTGTACGAACCCAGCCAAAACTTCCGAACTCTCCCTGACACATCAGCGAAAAAGAGTAGGACAAACTTGGGCAAGAACATCGCCATGTTCAACACACTTAATTCTAAAACAAACCTTCACGAAGAGCCCATTTACGAATGTTCCGAGGAAAGTGTGAGCGTTTACAACAACCCCATTTATGCTCCACTGACCCGCTACTACGACTTTCATTCAAATCACGTTCTTGGAACTAATTTCAACTACCACAAAAAAACTAGTTTGTCTAAGACGCGACTTAAGACGGAAAAATACATAATAAGACATATCAAAGTGCGGATCATGTTGTCGTTGCGACTGGGAAACTTTAAGAAACGCAAAAAAGAGACCGTAAGGAGGTCGCTGCAAGACTCGATAGCCAGGACTCACTATGAGCAGAGAAGGATCGGTAACGGCCGGACGTCGGTTAAAATACAAAACCTCAGGTTAAGTATCTTGATTTATATTATACGTTTTTTATTGGCAACAAACAAACATACCGGTAGTCATAAACGGGTCAATATGTACTTATATCAAATAATAAGTACAATATTTACATTATTGACAAATCACGTAAACGGCCTAGTCAACAGGTGCAACTTCTTCCAATAAATATATCGGCTACATTCATCTAGGCACCTCTAGATATTTCCATTGATGACATTATTTCAAACTTCCATCTCCAGAATGTTGGAGTCGTTGATGACGTCATAATCTCGATGTGTACCGAATATGCGGGAAGACGGGAGTGGTGACAGTAGTGAGTCATCCATAACGTCATTGAGGGTCCACGTCCGTTACAATAAATACTGAGAATTACAGCAATGCAGAGAATTCAAATTTTAAAAACTACTTATTATAATTTATACATGGGGAACTTTGAACAAGTGTCATTCTTTGAAACCCAAAATAGTTCATGAAAAATTGGAATTGCGAAAATACACCTCTCATCAACAACGGCTGTATGAGTTTGGATGCGCTTTTCAGCCATGTATTGAGATAAGCTTGGGCTAATATATTTAGTCGTTGCTTTAATCAATTTGTAGATAAAAAATATATATGCCAATTGTTAATATTTTCTGAGAAAATAGTAACCAAATTTGGCGACAGATGTCTCTGTTAACTCGCGCTCCGTCGACTGATGTAAATGTTAGTGTCAATCCCAATTATAAACTGTAATTAATGAATAAGTACAGTCAAGTAAAACTAGCCTACAGTGTTACCGCAAGTGATAAGTCTCCTAAAGATCCAGTGGCTGTACGAACAATATTTTTGTATAGGTAGTACCTTCTTTAAAATGTTTAAAAAACAATTAAACCTTTCTCAGTATAACAGAAATGCTAAAAGAATAAGACTAATTCGATATCAAGAATCTGAAGACGATTAGAAGCAAGACTTGCAGCTCTAGAAAGTCAAGCTACAGAAACTTCCGCTCTGCGTGAGTCATTTTCTTGGTTTCTTCACATAATGGAATGACGACCTGTGCGCGAGCTTGAGACTTTTACTGAAAGAACTATCCGGTTGAGCTCTCAGAGTGCTCGGACAGCGAACATTAGACATTTAGATTTTGGTTACTTTTTTAGTTACCCTGTTTCCTTACGCACAAACTGCCCCAGAAACTCTCAAATCGGATAGGCGGTTTGGTGGCTACATAGATTTTAAGCATACCGAATCGCAAAAAAACGGGATTTACAAGGGGGCTGTCAGCGCTCTCTGATGTCTTTAAAACGAGAATTTTTAGCGTGAAGCATAAATATGGAAATAAATGATCGTCGGTTGATGGTGAGGTGGTTTCGTTGAGAAAGGCGTAATTTTGAGTCAGCTGTTCAAGGTCATAGTGACGTAAACCGAGTGTTAGTTTTCGTTAAAGGACGGTTAAATTCCGGTCGCTATATGTGTTGACAAAATTTTATGAACGGTGTTTGTAATGATGCTGAATGTAAATGATAATTTTTCAGCAAGACACTGCTAGAGCACATATTGCACGCTTTTGTAACAACTTTTAACAACAGTTTAGTTTCCTCAACTTCATTTGTCATTATCTTCACAATAATTATGATACCAACAACTACGTTTTTGAGGATTAGCAGAGTTTCCATGATCTTTTTACTTTGTGTGATCTCTTTTATGTTTCTTCTGGTCTCATTGATCTTTTTAGTCCGTTTAACTTCTTTTGTATTTTTGATATTTTAATTTATTTAGTTTCTATTTTATATTTAGTGGATATCTTTTTAGTACCTTCTGTCTCTTTAGTCCATCTATGAGTTTTTTATTTTTTGTACTTTTACGTTTGTTCGGTATATTTTTACTTTTTAAGTTGTATGGTTATTCTAGTCCTTTGGACAATTTGCTTGCGTGGGAAGTAACATACGAGGTTGACGACCCCAATGTGTCACCCCTTTTTCGTAAATAAAATATTTAAAGTTTGTACTTTTGTACTTTTTGTCTTTTTTATCTTTTGCATTTTTACTCGCTTTAGGCTCCTACACCGGTCAACCGACGTTATTTTCACCACAAATAATATTCGCAATGGGAAGTAACATATGGGGTTGATGATGCGAATGTGTCACCTCTTTTTCATAAATAAAATACTCAAAGTTCAAACCGGTCTAAATTGAGTACTCTGTCAGATGAAGATGTCATAGTGACAGTTTTAGACGTATGGCGAACCCATTGTGTTACCCCATAGTCTCTTTAGTCTCTTTAGTCTCTTTAGTCTCTTTAGTCTCTTTAGTCTCTTTAGTCTCTCTAGTCTCTCTAGTCTCTCTAGTCTCTCTAGTCTCTCTAGTCTCTCTAGTCTCTCTAGTCTCTCTAGTCTCTCTAGTCTCTCTAGTCTCTTTAGTCTCTTTAGTCTCTTTAGTCTCTTTAGTCTCTTTAGTCTCTTTAGTCTCTTTAGTCTCTTTAGTCTCTTTAGTCTCTTTAATCTTTTTAGTCTCTTTAGTCTCTTTAATCTCTTTAGTCTCTTTGACCTCTTTAGTCTCTTTAGTTTCTTTGGTCTCTTTAGTCTATTTAGGGTCTGTAATGACTTTATTCTCTTTGGTTTGTTTGGGACCTTTTATTTCTGTTAGCTCTTTGTTTGTTTCGTCACTTTGTCTCATATGTTTCTTTTGTCCTTTTTGTATCTTTTCTCCTTTGACTTTTTGGTCGCTTTTGACCTGATGTTTTGTCTTCTTACTCGCTTTAGTTTTCTTGGTTTATCTGATTTTTTTGACCCCCTTTGTCTCTTCCGTCACCGAAGAATTATCTCTTTATTTTATCCTTTTTGTATTTTTGTCTTTTCAGTCTTATATTTCTTTGTTGTTTTTGGTTTCTTTTATCCCTATTTGTCTGTTTAGTCTCTCCTCTCTTTTTCCTCTTTTATGTATTTGTGTAGTGTCTTCGTTTTTTTTTGCCAATGTTCTCAATGGTCTTATTAATTCTCTTTTAAACTGTAAGGTCTCTGTGAACGTCATTATCAACTGTAGTGTATTTTCTTGTTAGTTCCTTTTCTTTTTTATTTTTGCTTTATTGTCCTATTTTTTAAGTTTTTGATTTCTTTAGTGTCAATGGTAGCTCTAGTCGTTTAAGTTCTATCTCTATATATAAATGCGAAACTGATTTCTCACTAATCACCGCACAGCCCAGACCGTTGAACGAAGTTGAAAACGAAAAACGGTAGACAAGTGACAATTCGTACCCGAACTCGCTTTTGAAAATAACTCGACCCCTTTTTGACGATTTTCCAAAAAATTATTCACAGACGCCGAAAAAGGGGAGGAAAGGGGAAAACGGTTTTTATAAAAAATTTCATAACTCGACAACTCGGCATGCTGAAAACGTGAAAAATGGGATTTAGACTCAGCTTTGAAAATAACTAGACCCGTGTTTGACGATTTTGTAAAAATTTCTTTACCGACCGAGAAAAAATTAGGAGTGGTTCCTATAACTTGAAAACTGACAGTACTGCTGTCGTGAAAATTGGGTTCTACATACTCCTTTAAAAAAGACCGGACCCGTGTTTGACGATTTTGGAAAAAAAAATTACCAACGGCGGGAAAGGGGAGGGTGGATTTGGGGGTGATTTTTCTCAAAATGCTTATAACTTGAAGGTCAAAAACGTTACAGGCATGAGAATTGGCACTCGGACTCTCCTCTTAAAATATCTAGACCCGTGTTTGACGATTTTGCAAAAATTTCTTTACCGATCGAGAAAAAAATTAGGGGTGGCTTTACCCAAAATTCCTGTAACTTGAAAACCGACGATATTACTGTCGTGAAAATTGAGATCTAGATTCTCTTTTAGAAAAGACCGGACCCGTGTTTGACGATTTTCCAAAAAAAAAAATACCAACGGCGGGAAGGGGGAGGGTGTATTTAGAGGTGATTTTTCACAAAATTCTTATAACTTGAAGGTCGAGAATGTTACAAACATGAGAATCAGCACTTGGACCTCATCTTAAAATAACTAGACCCGTGCTTGACGATTTTACAAAAAAATCTTTACCGACCGAGAAAAAAAGGGCGTAAATGGGGAGGGTAGTTTTCCTGAGAATTCTCATAACTGGAAAACAAATAGTGTTACATACGTGAAAATTGGGATGTAGATTCTCCTTTAAAAATGACCGGACCCGTGTTTGACGATTTTGGAAAAAAAATCTAACTGCGAAAAAAGGTGAGGGTGAATTTGGGACGGTTTTTTTTCAAAATTCTTATAACTGGAAGATCGAAAATGTTACAGGCATTGAGAATTGGCACTTGGACTCTCCTCTTAAAATAACTAGACCCGTGTTTGACGATTTTGCAAAAATTTCTTTACCGACCGAGAAAAAAAGGGCGTAAATGGGGAGGGTAGTTTTTCTGAGAATGCACATGACAAGACCAGACCTGTTTCTGACGATTTTGCAAAAAAAAACAACGGCGGGAAAGGGGAGGGTGGATTTGGGAGGGTTTTTTCTTAAAATTCTTATAACTGGAAGATCGAAAATGTTACAGGCATGAGAATTGGCACTCGGACTCTCCTCTTAAAATAACTAGACCTGTGTTTGACGATTTTGCGAAAATTTCTTTACCGATCGAGAAAAAAATTAGGGGTGGCTTTACCCAAAATTCCTGTAACTTGAAAACCGACGATATTACTGTCGTGAAAATTGAGATCTGATTCTCTTTTAGAAAAGACCGGACCCGTGTTTAACGAATTTCCAAAAAAAAAAAAAATACCAACAGCAAAAAAAGGGGAGTGTGAATTTGGCACTTGGACTCTCCTTTAAAAATGATTAGACCAGTGACGATTTCGAAAAAAAAATTACCAACGGCGAGAAAAGTTTTTTTCTCAAAATTACAGACATGAGAATTAGTACTTGAACTCTCCTTTAAAAATAACTAGAAAATATTTAGAAACCGCAAAAAATGGGCGTAAATATGGGGAGGGTAGTTTTCCCCAGAATTATCCTAACTCCAAAACAAACAGTATAGCATTATAATATGTGAAAATTCGGATGTAGATTCTCCTTTTAAAAAGACTGGACCCGTGATTGACGAAAAACAAATTACTTTCTGTTATTTTTTTATTAAAAACTGCTTTAAGCGGTTGTACCAATTCCAAATATAAGCGCCAGTAAAGCCGACCCCAACTTACGCGGGCAAAGCCGCGGGTAACTCCTAGTTTAGTATATTTGGCCTGTGTTGTCTTTTTAATCTTTTGAGTATTTTGAGTCTACCTGGTCTCTTTTGTGGTAATTTCTGCTTTTTTTTTGTCTTTTTTGGTCACTTTCCTTTACTCTCTTTTGCGTCTTTAATTTCTTTGGTGTTTTTTATCTCTTCACTTTATTTGTCTTTTTGTTTTTGTTTTGGTGTAATTTTTCTCATTACTCAATTTAGTATCTTTGGTCTCTTTTGTATCTGTTATCTTCTTATACCTTTTGTCTCTTTACTGTATTTTATCTCTTTAGTCCTCTTAGTCGTCTATGGTCTTTTTCTTTTTTTATTCGTTTAATTGGTTTAGGTACTTTCTCAATAGTTTCAATGGTTATTATGTCTTTTTGTCTCACTCTTTACTTTAAAATACTTAAATGTTCTCCACTTTGATTCATCGACATTCTTCCCGTTTATTCTTAACTTTGTTTGTCTCTTTTGATTCTATTGTTTCTTTTGTCTGTTTTATCCCTTTTGTCTCCTGAATCTCTTTGGAGTTTTTGCCCCTTTGTCTCATGTGTTTCTTTGGCCTCTTTGATCTTTTTTTATATAATTATGTTTGTTATCGGCATACGGGTCCACAGTTAATATTTTTCATAAAAAAGTGTAGATTTATTTTTGCGTCGGAATGTCATTTGTAAATGCAAAATTATATTTTCTGACCTAGTCTAAACAAAGTTGGCATATTTAAAGTTTAACTTCTAGGACGACGACACTAAAAGTGATTGGGCGGAGCGAATGGTAGTTTTATGTCCGTAAGAAATATACTATTGTCTCGTTTGAATTTTTATTGCTCTTTTTGATCCGTTTTGTTCATTTTGTGTTTTTTACTTTTTGTTGTCTTTGCTCTTCTTTGATGTCTTCTTTTTCGATCTCCTTTGTCCTTTATCTGGTGTTTTCACTTCCTACATCCTCTTTGGTCTCTAGTGGACCCCTTAGTTTCCTTAATTTTTTGGTGTTTTAGTTTTTTCTGTATTGCTTATCTTTTTATATTTTTTTGTGTTAGTTTTCACTTCAGCCGTGTCGTATTAAGCACACCTCACAATGTATTTTTGATCTCTCTAGCTACCCTAGCACCTCTGATCGCTTTGGTCTCTTTAACCTTTAAGTTTCTTTAGTCTCTGTGTCTTTTGTTGATTTTGTTATTGCCTTGCGTTAGTCTCGCAAAAACTAGAATGTAACTTCACAATTGGATCCGGTAGGTGTCGCTGCAATGGGGTTCCAAGATTTTTTTTCTTTATTTTTGACAATTATTTTTTAATTTTTCTTTAAATTTTTTCGTGTATCAGAACATGTAACCCCAAAATTTCAAATTTAATTACAGGCAGGACAACGTCTGTCGGGTCAACTAGTACTTAATAAATTTTCGTTCGATAAGTTGACGTGTATTGTAAACTCAAGAGATATATCGTACGGAGGTGGAGTTTTGAGGGACATAAAAAACTTGTCGAATGTGTGCAGGTGCGAGATGATGTGCAGGGCCGTCTTCTTGAATAATTGTTTTGTTATAATTTTGATCGGATTTGCAATTTACATCTATACTTAGTTAATTTCGCCCAAATTGAGACTTACTAAAACAATGTTTAATAGCACTGCATCAATCGAAAGTGTTATTAGCAGAATCGAGCACGTCTTTTACTGAAACCTTAAATTTTCTGAATACTTCCCTCTCGGCACGCGTATAAACCGGTGCGGTTCGCCTTTAACAAGTTTTTTATATTCCTCGAAACTCCACCTCCGTACGATATATCTCTTGAGTTTACAATACTCATAATTAGGAGACGCCACCTAACCTAAAAAATTAATCAAGGTTTGTCAAAGTGTCAACAGCGAAGTGTGTCAATTAGTCAGTGGTCCTAATCCACTGTTAAGGTGGTTAACAAAACGAAGAAAATTATCGTGCTTTAAGCAGAAAACGACGTCAAGTAGGCCATGGATTGCATCTCATCTCTATCGGTCAGGTGCGTGGTCCTGACTGACCGACAGAGATGAAATGCAATCCATGACCCACTTGACGTCGTTTTTTGTTGTACGCACGATATTTACTTATATTCCACATTTACTGTAATCTTATGTAGAATTTATTTCTCTTCTACTTCCACATTCTATTCAACCGTCTCTTTACGACGACTTTCCTCTACCAGAGACAATCCAATATATCCAAGGCACGTCTGAAAACCGAGAAATAATTACTGAAACACATCAAGTGCAGATAATGTTATCGCTCCGTCTCGGCAACTTTAAACAACACACAAGAATAAAATGTGAGTAAACGTCTCCGAGACTCCATACTGGGAACCTACAATCAACAGAGATGGATTGGCGATGTATAGACATTCACTAACAATAAGATACAGAATCTCAATTTTACAAATCCCTTAACTGTAAACGTTATATGCATCAGGGCAACGGTAATGATAATCGATGATCATAAACCGGAACTGACGCACAAATGATACTTCCGCCAACACTGGGATCGATGGTGCAAACAAAGTTTCTTTCGACACATGCGAAAGTTTTTACACTTGTTAATGCCGATAATATCGTCGGCTCTTAATTAAAGACGAGAGTGATTGGTGAGTTCCGCGGGGATGTCGGATTTAATTGGTCAATTTGTGGTCAGTGCGAAAGCTTTTAATACAATAACGGTGGTGTATTGAGGAGGTTCAGTAGTATTTGATGAAGTTTGTAGTTAGCAGTAATGAAGATGAAAGATAACAATAAGAGATTTGAGGTGTCTTGTGCAAAGTATGAATTGATTTCAGAAATGTACAGTAAAGTTGCATTAGTGGCAGTTATTGGATAAATACTACAACATAAGCAGTCGGAATGTAAGTACTTACTCTCGAGTTGTTTCCTGAATTTGTTTTCCTGCGCTTATTAATGTTGTAATGAATTGGGGTAGATTTTTGTGTTACTCGAAAGACGAATCGTGTCCTGGTTTTAGATTGAATTATGCCCTTGCGGCTGTTGAATAAAGAGTTGTTGTCTGACTGAGAGTTGGATTTTGAGAGTTTGATTGAGTGTTCGTTTTCGTGGGCGTGAGCACCGCCAGTCAGGTAAAGGGTTTGGGTTTCCCAACTGGTCGACGCGACAGCCGCTGCAAATAATTCTCAACAAATGTATTAATTAATTTGGTTTTAGATAATAAAAATAATTTTAAATCTCAAGTGTTGTTACATAATTAATTTTTTGTTCGAACACCAATTTGATTTGTTTTAGCCGTTCAAAAATCTCTTGAGTTGTAAACAATGCCTATCGTAAAACTCAATTTTGTAAACATTGCATACTTAATATTAGCATTATTGCGGGAAAGCAACGGTACAATAAATAAAAAATGTCTTCTTAAACGAATACAATAAATATAACATGAAATATACAACGCAGAAGAAAATCCCTGATTTATTATCCAGTACCGTAAGGATAGAAATAATGGAGGTATAGCGCGTTTTTTTAAAGTGATCAAAGAATGCAAATTTAGTAAATTATATTTTTCACATATTTTAACTACCATTAGCTTCTTTACCATCCAGAATTCAATTACAGATTACTTTCTCTGACGGAAACGAAATAAGTTGTAGAATGCGGATTCTCTCTTCCCAACAGCGCATCCCAAACTCAACACATTCCAGGTACTTACACTTTATAGGATAAGATTTATCAAACATTGAGAGAAAAAATTATGAGCTCCATCAAAAATTAATTTAACACCAAGCGTTCACTATTACCACAAAATTAACTTAACCATTTATTGCAAGTGGATACCCCTACATCCAAACTCTTCCAGTTCAACACTCTAAAATGTGAACCCGATAATGAAAGAAACCCGTTCTAAACTATAGCTCACCGCTAACAGTCTGTTCAAGAAAAATTTCCGTCCCACAATGTACTACTGTTTCGGTTAGTACAGTAAAGACCACGTAAAAAAATAGAGTACACCATCCGATCTCCCTAATTGCCAATTAACTTCAAAACCCCACAAAATCGGTTCCTATTCATCGGCCAGCATTCATAACATCAACTTCTTCAGATGATGAGCCATCATCGCCGTCAATATTCATGTTGCTGAGGCGCTTTAATTTTTTAATGAAGTCGGATGTTTGTATCCGTTATGAAGACTGTTTTCAAGATGCAGTGTTTCATTGGCCGTCGAAGAGAACGGTTCGATGGGCTGGTTACTTTCATCAGTTGCGTGTAAAAATCGCGAGTGATGCATAAGGAACATGTGTTCGTGTTGGCATCTACCGTTCGAGTCTCCAGGAAAGCGCACGGTTTTTGACACTTTCAGCACGCTTGGATGGGATAAGAAAATCAGGGGTGAGCGAACGGCCTTAACTGTTCTTCTAGCGAATTTACGCGAATTATGGAGTATTAAAACGAGACGGTTACCACATGGCCTTCACCGTGAAATTGATTAGAGATAAATATAGGGAAGTGTGGATTGTAATTGGAGACTTTTCCGGATGACTGCGCTGCGGTATAGTGGTATAGGAGATTAGCGCTTTTAAACCGTTTTTGAAATGGATGAATTTATATGGCCGTTTAGTTTAATCTTCGTGAACATGTGCTCTACTTAAAATCATATCATATACCTCACGAGATATGCTACTGCTTAACTAGATTGAAAGTAAATATGTTGTTACGAAAACGTCATCTAGCTCAAAAGATGGGGTAATACATCTAACCCTATTTAAATTATAACTTTTTTCTTTTTAAACAGATGTGCCACGAGGTTGCGGCTGAGTTGGATGCAGTATCCTAGTATTATTTTATTTTAGACATTAAAACTTACATTTTGACGTCAATTTTATTGATCTACGGAAATGACGTCAGAGCTCTATGACGCGGCCAAGATAGAGATAAATTAAAGGTGGCTCCCCAGCTACCACACCGAGGGGTTAATTTGCCTCAAAAATTGTGTATACACCAGAAATCCCAAACCACTGAATTTCCGGGAATTCCCAGAGACTTCCCGAGAATTCCCAGAGACTTACCGAGAATTTCCAGACTTCCTGGGAATTCTCAGAGACTTCCCGAATACAAATCTAATAAAAAAAAAACGATACGATTGTGTAACAAGTCACCGAGTAATGTGAATTGACGATTAATGTAAACAGTAAAGTAAAAGAACCGATATACGTTTAGCCAACTGCGATCACGAATTTTGTTGCTCACTCGTTACAATTTTATTAACTTACTTGTATTACAAATACTTGATGCAGATCCAATTTCTTGAAACTTAATTCATTCAATAAAGAGACAATAAAACTAAAATAAAAATAAATGATTTAAAAAAACATTAGGCCGTCACGGGACGCCCGGCAGATGTGAAACATAGAAATTGATGGTTATTGAAAGAATTTATACTTAATGAAAACCAATAAATAAATATGGAGTGAATTAAATAAAAACGTAGTTTTATTAATAAAATATAAATATATTTTCTTTTATAGGTATTGATAATATTGATGTTTATTCGTTAGATACGAGTAGAAGTAGTACAACTTTATTCTAGAAATGGTTACTATGGTTATTATTTGTTTTTGTTTTTATTTTTATCTTACTCAATATAGTTGATTATTTATTATATGTATTGGTGAAAAAATTAACATACCACAAGATTTCTTTTATTAAAGAACTTTGCCTAGAAGAGAAAACGTTGTATAATACACTAAAAAAAGTTCGTGCGGTGCACTCGCTTCAGAAAAACATCACTAACAGAATCTGTGAAAGAAAAGTTATTGATTATACGAGTGTGGAATGTACTATATTAGGCACGCAAGAAAAGTTTTGTAATTTTCTTAAGTGCCTAATATAGTATTCCACACGACTGTAAAATTATGTTTTATCCAAAATCATTCCTAATAATTAAATCCTTTGTGTTTTTTATAAATTTCCCATTAAAAGCAGAGACCTGTGGAATGGTTGCTATAGTTTTGCATTTGGTTGATTTGACTATTCCGTAGTCCGAGTTTTTCTCTCACTAGTGTGTAATGATCAACATTACACCCTCAAATTAGCATAGTAATTCGCTTATTACACACGATTTTGGATAAATAATATTTCTAATTATTTTTATTATAATAATATATGTATTATAGAGAATATAAATACAAGACAATAGTAGATTATATTACAAGTGACAGAAATGCTTCATTGTCAGCGACTGAGATCTTTGATACACATCTCACGAGCTTACAATGTCATTTCGGTCACGTGTAAGATACGACGTTTTATGCCCGACGTGTAATTTCTTGTAAAAGTTAAAAATCAAAAAATTAATGAAAGAGTCAAAATGACGTTTCAAAAAATTATTCATGTCTTACCATTGTGTAATCATAGTAATTCACCCCTTTTTATCATTATATCACTTGTGAGAGAAATACTCCTTATACTTTCCTGTGGCAAAAATAGTCATCTAGATGTTAGTCGGGTCTAAAAATATTTTTAATATGTATAGACATTTTACAATGCCGTTACGGAATATGTATTATTTAATGTATCTTCTGTGATTTCTATAATAGTAACTGTTGAAGGTGTATTCGACGATATTAATGAAACAATAATATACTGTCACTGATTTAAAATCTTTAAAAGCACTTCAATGTTCTTTTGAAAACAATAATATTAGAAGATTCCGGACATTAAATTTCTTATTTGTAATAGCTGGCCCACTCACGCAGTATGTACGTATTCACATAATTATGTAGGGATATTTTATCAATTTGTGAATTAATCTTAACATATAGGTATATATCGTCGCGGACTTTTTTATATGCTTTTTGAGACTACAACTTTTCTATAGAAAGCATCCATATATCATATACCGTTAAGGCAGCGTTTGTAAGAAATGCATTCAGTCGACATTTTATTGTCGACTGTTATCAAAATAACAGTTTTTTTTTTCAAAGTGTTAATTTTACCTGCTAACTATAGAAACTTTCTCGATATATTAATTTTTTTTTTACTATGCAAGGATTAGTTGACAATGACTTGAGCTCGAAATAGCATTTATTATAATTGCGTGATATATTTTGTGGAACAAACAAAAAAAAAACGTCTTTCTCAGAATAAAAGCCCGAATCGAACGAGCTGTTGCTCATATTTTTCGGATCCTTGTAACTATTGTTCGCAGGTTTTCAACTTCTTGCGGGCGTGAGCGTCGCCAGTCAGGTAAAGGTTTTACGACCCTTTGGGTTTCCTACTGCCCAAATATTTCTGAACAACTATTTTGACTTATTGGACTTTATAAATCGTAAAGAAATCGTTTATGAATCTAATCGGACTTCCCGAAAAAATGGTCTAATTAAAATGTTTTCTTGAGCTTCGTAATGTTGAAGCATTTGTTAAAAATTTATCTTATTAGAGCTTTGTAATTTTCCTCACGCAAATGCGTTACCTATAAGGCATTTAAGCCAAATTACAACAATGCTCAGCATTTCAGATTAACATCGCAAAAAAGGTTCCTAACGGCGGTGTACCTTACGATTCCTGGTTAGTACCGTTGTGGAAATACAAGCAACTTAAGCACGCATGCTTAAGTGAAGTATTTACGATTTTATCAAAGTCCAATGTTCCATGACGTGTGACTTCTTACTTTTTAGAAGAAAATTTATGTTGAGTCAAAGGGTAACATTTCCTATTAGTTTCAGCTAATGTTAACAAAGTAGGTGCCCTCGTAAACATTAATTTTCTTTATCAATTATAGAGCTTTAAATTTAGAAACCCTAATAGATATTTATGTACAAAGGACATAATGAGGATGTTTATATGGGCCTCCGGCCCGAGAATTTGTAAATTGCTCGAAATTTATAAACATCGAGTTATGCCCGTGGTGCATACAACGTTTTATATTTCACTGTATTTGAATTTGTGAACATTTAAAAAAATACATACATTTTCAATTTGATTTTGCGGTGGCTTGTATCTATGAAGATGGAAGCTCCCGTGAAACTGGAACGTTCGGCGAAAATAGAATTTTCGGTAAAACTGATGCCTCCAACTTGAATGTTTCTTCATTTAAAAATAGTATAGATTTAATAAATTGTTTAATTAATGGATCTTCATTTACAAATTGTACTTTTAACTTTAAATAAATAATAATAATATGGTTAAAATTTTTGAGGGCATAATAAGCGGGCATTATGATTTATACGCCCTAGGGCATTATAGCTTACTTAATATATCTCGTTGTCAAGGTATAAAAATCAAATAATGATTCAGTGAAATATAAAAATAATTGTTGTTAGCGGTCTATTACGTAGGTATATAATACAAAGTATATGATATATTAACATAAACTAATACAATAGAAGGGAAACCTGCCTATGATGGCATACTTTGACACATTACTATTGGCAAAAATCAGCAAAGTAGCTGACCTCTGGTGTTAGATTTTATAAGCTTCGAATGAAGGAAATCATTGTGAAATATTGTAGTAAAACCATTTGGTTTAAGTTTTTTTGTTGAGTTTATTCATAGTTTTCGCTCACAGTTTGCAGTAATAAGTGAATAAACATTAGAAACAATGAATCAAAAAGGGCACATAACATTTGTTTTCCTTTATTTGACATGTCAACTACTGTCAACTGTCAGTTTAAAGCGCCCTCTGATGATCGTGATTTTTGCCAATAACCTCAGCAATTTAATTGATACTGATAGTAATTTTCAAACACATTCAATACAATAGGCAGTACTCATTTTATGATCCCACACTCTAGATTTTAAAGTTTATGAAGTAATTTTAATTAAGTTATTAATTGGCGAAATATTTACTTATTTATTTTCGAAAGGAATATATTGAAAAGTGGTAAAGTTAGATGTACCGTTGAAACAGTTTTAAAATCACAAAACATTAAAAACCGATCTCTGCATTTTTTCACATATACCGATATTTTATAGACATACACCATGTGTCAGCATCTATTAGTTGCTTCTTCGAACCTGATTAATATCCATCATTCGCATGAAAAGAATTCGCTAACGGTGTGCGATCCACTAATACCCATTTAGTCCTCGAGATATAGCACATTATAAATTTACGACAGTTCTGGAGGAAGTAACGACCTTCGCACTACATAAAATAACGCAACCGATGATTATGGCCTTGCTCAACTTCCTTTTGTGTCGTTTAAAATATTTCATAAATCCTCCCGATTAGCAATTCAACTCGGCACCCAAGCTGCAATTTACAAAGCAAACACAGATCTAAATCCCGGCGTAAACCGTTGTGGAAACCGGTAAAAATGATTAATTCCATTTGCGAAGGCCGATCTTTCTAGAGTTATTAGTTGTTTTTTACGACTTGCAGATCATCTTCACATGCCTAGATCTGAAATGATAATGCACAGTTGCAACAACTGTGTTATTAAAAGAGATAAACATGTTGTCGGTTTTGCAACTTTTATTATTTAAAAGTGTGCAAGTTCTATAATTATTATCAGATGTGGTAAAATAAATTTGCTGTGACTAATAATAACGTATGTTCCCATATTTTTCCATATAACCTCAAACGTCAAGTGCAAATGTGAAAATAATGCTATTTATTATACCAAACAAATCGCGGAACCATAGAAAACTATTAAACCAATTCTACAAGAATTTAAATATTTTCTTTGTATACTAAGTAGTTTGTGCCTTTATAAAACCTGTAACGTGTAACGCGTTCTGTTGTTTAATAAAGCTGTTTTGTGAGATAACAAAGCGTATCAAAAATCGCAATTTTGACTAACATTTTCAAACGCTGTACCTTTACCGCCTCTTGTGACGTCATTTTTGGGGAACATTCTCATCGGTTGGTGCGTTTCTCATTAGTTCGCGCATCTAGTAACTTTGAATTTTATTTGGTAAATTTTGTCCCGTGTTGACGTCACAGAGAGGCGTGCGTTTCAAATAAGACAAATGTTTAGAATTTTTTTTTACCTAGTAAACGCGTGATTTCGAATAAGCAATAAAGTAGGGGTATAATATTTTTCCGTCTAGTTTCTAGAAAAGCTATTTATTATGTCTGGCATTTTTAAAATACATACTTAAAAGATTGTTAAAAATGTATAAACCGAGGGGCTGTTAACTATGGAATTAGTTGTACATCTTGCGAGAATTAATTCTGAGTTCTATTGGAATTACCGGAATTCGTTTGGAATTACATGGAATTATTTCAATTACTCAAAATGATGGAAGTACTCGTGATTACAGGAAGTACTCATGAATTACTGGAATTACCGGAATTACCCTGAAATTACCTTCAAATAATATGGAATTATTTTGGAATTACTTGAATTACATCCAGGTTTTATGACTACTAGTGGTCGCCCAGTGGTCAAAATTCGATCGTAATTAATTAAATTTGTAAGCCTGAACGTTATTGGGGCTCTTTTTTTCAAATCGTAGAATTTTCAAATTAATTTTTTTCTTATCTAACCTATTAAGTATTTGACAACGTTGAAAACAGAATAAAAGACTCTATTCAAATCTAAAATAAGAAACATAGATTGCCATTAAAAAAAATATTATGACGTCATAACTGTATATAGGACTCAAGGTCTAAACTTTGGATCATGTTTTCTTCAAATAAAAGCAATTGATGTTAGCGTTTATTTCTACTTATGGTTAGGCTACTCATATAAAATAATAATTCAAGCACTATGAGCCACCTTCCGCCGCGACCTCACACTTGCGCAGTCAATTGCAGCAAATGTTCAAAGTGTTCTCCCCCAGCTTCAATACAGCTGTTAACTCTCGGTTTCATATTTTCAAATGCATTTTTCAACATCTGATAGTACAACTACATATATACAATACGGTGTTTTTGAGATACGAGAAATGAAATAATCTAGAACTGTCAGGTCCGGACTTTGAGGCGGAAATTGAATGACTCGATCATCATAAAACTCGTGAATTCGGTCCATAGTTTCCCTTGTCCTGTAAGCTGGTGCAATATCCTGCTGGAGGTACCCATGTAGAGGTTCGCCATGATGAAGGTTTTGGAAAAAAGGTTCGAGTAAATTATTACGATATCTCTCGGCATTTACGTTCCTTCAAAAAAAAAAAAAATAAATAAACAGGTCCAACTATACGTCTTCGAGAGACCGCCAGCCAAACATCAATTTTCTGCGGATAGAGGGGCGTTTGGATTCATGGGGATTAATTGTTTATTGTAATTTGTTTATTTACAGTATACTATTTGTGCGGGAAAATCTCGTGGAAACAACTCTTGCACGACGGTAATTTTATAGGGATGAAGATTTAAATCTTGTTTTAATATTTTTTGAAAAGTTCAATATGAGAGGTCCATCGCTTGTGCTAACCTGAGGAGAGGTTTCTTGGGAGACGCTTCCATTACTGCTGCAACATCTGCCACAATCTCAGGAATTCTTTTTTTGGGCGCTCCGCTACCCGCTTTTCGACCAACAGTCCCAACATCATAAAATCTCTCCATACGCATTTATAAATTTGTTGGACAAATTTTTGACAATCTGATGGACAATTGGGGTAGGCATTTCGAAAATCATTAACACAGCGTTCTATAGAATAATTCCATTCACCAATCTGTCGCCGTTTTTTTTACGTCGAATTTTAAATCAAATTATCAAAAGTTGGTAGTGCCAACCTAATGGGGGACGACCCATTTGAATTTGACGAATTGGACTATAGCATCTCGTAGACTATATAACATGAAGCCCTAAAACGTGTTCTGTTGTTTAATAAAGTTATTTTGTGAGAAAACAGAGCGTATCAAAAATCGCAATTTCAGCTAGCATTTTCAAACGCTGTACATTTGCCGCCTCTTGTGACGTCCTTTCGGGGTAGCATTCTCATTGGTTCGTGCTTTTCTAAATAGTCCGCGCGTCCAGTAACTTTGAATTTTGTCATATATAATACCATAAGTGATTTTGCCGACAAAATTTAATGATTATTAAGAAAGTTTGTTGCTTGGCAATTTCGCGAGTGACATTGACATATAAAAATAACGAGCCGTCAGGCGAGTTATTTTTTGTCAATGTCACGAGCGAAATTGCCCAAAGCACCAAACTTGAGTAGAATAATCTTTAAATTTTGTCAGGCAAAATTATATCACGAATGGTATTCGGCATGACTATTTCATGAATAAACATTTTCTTTTACATTATTTGCATTTACATCCTTAGAAGTTTGTTTGCACGAGTCATTACTGTTCCATCTCAAATTTTGAACTAAATTGTCATGGTGAACTGCGTCAAGCTAAAGATGGGGTTTTAATTACTTGCTGTTCTCCAACCCCATTTTTGGCCAAAGCAGATATTGCAGAAGATCTCTTATTTTTAACTTTAAAGTGCAGATTCGCAGATTCTTTTGTCCAGGGTGTTCGAGCCTATTGGTGAGTTCTTAAACTACAAACCTTTCGTCCAGGCAGAATTACAGTCAAGAGCAGAGTATCGCTTGTTATTTTTGAACCTCGATTTTCTAAAATTTAAGTGATCTGACAGGACACTACTAACGTTTTCTTTATTTTTTATAAGCCGTTTACTGGAAGCCAAAGCGTAGTTTTTGAAAAAATTGGATTCAATGCGACTAGTAAATTTGCGTTAATTTATTTCTGTTTCATCTTGGAAAAAGTGCATTTTGCAATTTACAGCTTCATTGCTTCGCCACGCAAGCTCGAATGAACAAACATGAAAAAAATTTCTTGTAACCCTTCCGGATTTTCTTCATTACATCTGTTTGTCAAGGCATGAATCTTGTGTAATTCAAGAGCTTCGGCACTCAATTTCCGTGTATCAGAATTTTCCTGAAGAAGTTTTTTTCTTCGCATCACGAGCATTTCTAGCTTCCTTAAAACAGCTATCGGGCAAAAGATTGATTTTGATATTATAATCCTTGAAACATTTTTCCTGGACCATTAATGCTGTTGTCTTCCACATTGATTTGACACTAGTTTCTTTGTAGTTTTTTCCGTTCTTCTTTTTCATGTTGAATGCCCAATCTTGTAATATTTTTGCAATTTCTTCAGGTGTTGTGTCGAAAGTAAATAATGCTGCTGCTCGCAAAATTCGATAAGCTGTTGCCACACTGACGCTTTAGTTTTAATCGTATTTAGAGGTACCTACAATGTTAGAAATGCTTTTTTAATGTTTTCAATTATTGATAAATCACCGAATCTTAAATATTTGGAGCAGTTATGCTGTCATCTTTTACAACTGACGTTTGTAAAAATTATTGTAAAAATCGGTTACTATGTTAGCGAGAAAACAAAAGAAAATTTGCCGCTGAAAAACAGCTTGGTTGCTTCATTCTCGCTTCCTATTGGTTGAACAACCCCAGCAAAATTTTAAATTAGAAATTTTGTCGATATGAAACACGTTTTTGTTTAAAATGATGGACTCTGATTCGATGAAATTTTTCTGAATGAAATTGTCTGGTGAATTTTGTCCCGTGTTGACGTTTCAAATAAGACAAATGTTTCGAATTTTTTTTACCTAATAAATGCGTGATTTTGGATAAGCAAAAAAATAGGGGTATAATATTTTTTCATGTAGTTACTAGAAAAGCTGTTTTTGAAAACTTTGGGACTTTGGAACCCCATTTGTTATTTTATTACGAGTTTTATTATTTATGTTTTTTTTATTCAAAAACCGTGTCTGAATAATGTAAACGAAGATAGATGCAATGAATTAAATAGTTTTCGTCCTTCATCTTTTGTTGGAATTACCGGAATTACCTTTTGATTTCTGGAATTAGTTACTTTTTGTGGGAGTTGTTTCCTGATTATTGGAATTACCTAGGAATTACTGCGATTACCACGATTACATGCGAATTAATTCCTCGAATCGGAATTACCGGAATTGTTCGTGATTACCTTGAATTAATTCCATGTGGGATTACTTGTACAATTTTTTTCCAAGTTAACAACCCCTCGGTATAAACTGACGTATAAGTTGACATAAATGCAATTCTTCTGCTGTGGTTCTGTATTGTCACAATCAAATAAAGAAGACGTTTTATGGTCAAGTATGTACTCGTTAATGGAATAATATAGAAAGTCCAGCGAAATGACAAGAACTTTTTGTAGACTATACGTGAATCAGAATGTCGAAGAAAATCAGTAACATCGTGATTTGTGCTTAATCGTTTCAGCATACCGAGATGTGTTAAAATATTGTATCTAACTTGTTTAAAGTGTATAGGTTACGTATCAGGTGGCCTGATGAAAATGAAATTTATCTCATCAGTAGAGTACCGTAAGGTTAATTTACATCGCTCCTTTTAAACACTTTCATCGTAATGCGACTTCATTTATCATTGTTTATTATTGGTGTGGAAAAACATGTACGGCGTTAAGTGACGTAGTAATTTATGTTTCCACTCAACAAGAAATTCAATCAAATTGATATAATCTCTTTGGAAATATTTTAAATGCAACGGTAAAACTAGAATCAAATAAATAACGACAAATTTTAGCATTAGAAATTCGAAGAATATAACACTTTTCTATTGTTATTTCTGCTTTAATGACTATACAAATTACACCGCTGCTCATATTGTAAATTCTGTTAATAAAATTTTATTGGAACTTCCTCTATCTTCAGAGAGAAATTAGGTACGGATTTCTCCACATCTCGCGTCAATAGAAAATCGACCCGTCATACCCAGCATGTGATTACAAACTGTAATTAGGTATACTACGAAAACAAAATTGACCCAGTTGAGGTCCTAACAGGTAAAGCCTGAGAAAATCTCAAATATTTATTTTATTAAATACAAAGTGAAACTGGTATAACTGTCTTATTATGGTTATTTATAATACTATACAAATACTTGCAATAAATACATTCTTTTACCCAATTAATCCACAAAGTGAGAGTCATCCAGTGTCGGGGAATGTTGTTGATTTATGGTGGTGTGCAAGAATGTACGCTTTTCCCACATTTTCGTGGTAACAATCATGTCATCAATCATTGATGGATTGATAAGTCAAGGAAGTTTAAGATTAGCTATGAAATTTACACCCATTGAAATGTACCTTTTGCACGCACGGGTTAATTAAAACTCATAATTATACCTAACGTGGTGTGTTTTTGAACATTGATTTCCATAACGCTATATGTACTTCTGAAATTCTAAGAAGTTCCTGCAGTCATCTTGCCAAAATGAAAAAGTCTTTTGTAACTTTTTTTTTACTGTTTGTTGCAGTTTATTGCCTGAAAATTTTCGTTTATGCGGGTCCCTTTCTCTTTGCTTGCTAGATTTTTGGAGTGTGTTCTTCTTCTTTTTACTTGTTCGCACAGTAAATCAGTAACCTCCATATCTTGTTGTGGCAATTCTCACCTCAATTTTTTGCCTTATTTTTGTTGCTATTTCGTTTCAGCACTATATACTTGTTCTAGTTTCATAATTAGAAGAAATCAACCTTACCTAGTTTATTTTATATTAATTTTGAACTCTACTTAATAAACCGTAAATAAAGCCAATAGAATAAATTTCTGTACAAAAATTAAATTCGGAACTGAAGTATTCGAATATGTTGTGACGCTTGTTTACGGCGGCGGTTGTCTCAAGCGCCAGGTTTTTTAAGTGGTATGCTCCACGGGACCATGAGTAGCTAAAAGTTGTAGTACGCTACTCCAGGAGTCAGCTGTCTGGTTTGGCGGGAGGGAAAAATACACTCGACTCGGTGTTACAGCAGTGTACCACTATTTACAATATATTTACAAAGTTGGCAGGTTCGGTCTTCGGTAAATCGGTACTGAGCATAAGGTTCACCCTGTAATCGTCCCCTGTATACGGTTGTTCAATGTGTACACGTTTCGGTCCGCGAGTGGTCAGTGACAAAAGTCACGGTTTACCCTGTATACGTCTGCGTACCTGTCCCCTGTATACGGTAGTTCGGTTGTTACAAGTTTCGGAACCCGAGTGATCTGTGACAAAAGTTACGCTGCACCTTGTATACCGTTATTGGCGTTTCCCGGGATTCGTCTCGCTGGCCCGCGGGGCTAGGTAGTGAGGTCGGGGGTGGTTCGGACTAGCCATCAAAGAAAGATCGGTCTGGTGGAACCAGGAGCGTGGTCAGCGTGGAACCGTGAGATATCAGCAACATCAGCTCCGGGCATTGTATCGGATCCGGAATGGCAGCGTTTGGAGAGCGCTTCTTCACTTGTCAACATGATGTAAAAACCATTTCCGTATACGACACCCGGAATCATTTATTTTTGGCGGTTTCCGGTTCGATGAAAGGGCATGATCGGGAGTGACAAGCTCGGCGGCATAGCGACTCCGGGATAGTCTCGTTCGCAACGCGCTAATTTTCCGATGACGGGAATGAAAAAATTATCCCGCTGTGACACTGAAAACTATTTTTTTTAGGTCCACGGTCTTGCTTAAATAGCGACTCGACGGGCCGCTCCGCCGTGAGAATGTTGCTTCGCTGACCGTACTTAAACTCGGTATCTAAACTAGGATTTTTTGGTAACTTCGTTACAATGTATATGCCTTCTGTAAAAGTAACTAAATTTTTCCTGTTTTAAACAATGTCGTTGAGCAAAGGTGAGCAAAACCTATATGTATTTAATTTGACATGTCTCAAACCCAACGTACAAATTTGACGAACACAAAAATTGCTGTTCAATACTTGTGCGGTGTCACTTTTTAGGTGCTCAGGCTAATTTGCAACACTCGGCGGCGCCTCGTGCTTCAAAAATTCGCCCTCGTCCCTGAAAAGTGTTTTCACAGCGCACCTTGTATCCAAATATACTTTTTTTTTTGTTTCAACAACTCATGTCCCACGTTCAACAGAACGTTGTGGTAAATCCAATAAAAAATGTTTAATAAAGTTAGGTCCTGTTTGTCATTATAGCAAATTCCAGTACCAATGTATTTAACTGAATACAAGAAGTTTATGGGCTCCACGATCAATTCTGTGTTGCAGATATGTATACCCGTTTTCACAGTACAAGCAATAGCCCGTAGAAACGTCCAAAGGGCTCTCACAAATAAAATAATAATAATAATTCATACAGTGATCATTTTAACTGAAATTGTTTTATAATTTTGGCTATTTAACTATATCACAAAATGTGTCACAAATATATTTTTACTGTATATACTGTGGGTTAACAATAATTCTGACCCTTTAATGACCAAATTATAAATTAAGTAAAAGGTATTTTTCTTCAAAAGTCAGGAAAACGTGACATTGACAGATGGCCAGAATACATTGAAAAAGCGTGTGCTTTGAAAAATGTTCATGTCATTGAGGTTAGTAAACCAATAAACTGTCAAATTTGTATTTCGTGTGCGATTTTCGGCCTTTAAAGAAAAAATAGCATGTTTTATTCGGCTTTTCGTGGCTCGTCTGTATTTGCCACGAAAAGTCCCACTTTTACTCCTAATAAAACCATCTACTATTTTAGTACCTACTTATTAATATATTTCTATTAACTTATAATCTGATGGGTTTATTAACCATTTACATGCAAAATTGCAGCCGTATGTTTAGTCTAAATTAGCAAATATATCCAATATATTATCCTATCCAGACATTCCGGTTTCTAGACTTAAGCTGCATATGCTAAAGCATGCAAACACCACCACGTCGCTCTTTTAAAAATTCAGAAGAACGTATGTACTCATAAGTACTGTATAAATACTCACAATAGTTGTGTCCGGTTGCTTGTAACTCTTAAACTTTAAAACCAAATAAATATAAACCAACGGTACTCCCAGCTGGAAGACTAACAGCAGTAGGAGACTCTCTGAAGCGATATATTCTACACGTAGAAAACTGTTTTTGTTGTTTGTGGTTTTTGACAAAGTTGACATCCATCATCACCCAAAGAACATATGGTTTAAGACCCCTACCTCTCCACAGCTGCAGTATGTGGTAGTTTTCCTTCCAATTTTATGTAGATATTCGGGGTTCTGGCATGGTCAGTTTTCATTAGCATCACCGCACGTAAAATTCTTTCACAGTTACCTAGGCTGGGTTTATCCAAACAAAAAGGTTTTTTGGAGAATTCGTAGTATTCAAACCATTCGGCTTCCTATCATTTATATAATAATTTGTGCTGATGTATTTTATCAGATGTTAGCAGTCTTTTAACTACCATTACCGATCGGGTCGCATCTTTAGCCAACTAGTCCACGCCATTATTTTCTATACGAGACCGTTGACATGATTTGTAAATACTGTAAATAATGTAAATATAGGAATACAAGAAGTCGAAAATAAGTTATTGTATCTACATAGTTTGTAAATAAATAATGAAAGTCAGAAACGCAACGCAAAGAAAACAACTGTATACTGTGTTAATATGCAGCATAAAAATATAGTTTAATTTTTCCATTTATTGTTCTTTCAAGTGTTGTGTTTTTTTATATTAAATTTATTTTCTCGTAAACTTGTTTTAAATCCATGAAGCCTAGTGTTTCTTATCGTCTTTTCACTTGTCTGCCCGACTATACATTTCTACCATTTCTGGTGTATCTAAATGAAAACTCTTTCTATCAGGGCGAGTAGAAAAATCTTCCTGTACTCTCTATCACTTTTTCACTTTCATCATATTCTCACTTCCCGTCCTTATCTTGTTTTTTTTTTAGAGATTTTTGGTTCAATCCAAGTTGTCTTGGTTATCATAACAATAGGTTTATATTTTATCAGATATGAGTACATGACAATATTTAAATAAACTCTAGCAAATAATAAAGTCTCTGGTACGAATAAGCAAGCAAGTTTTATAGAGGCAGGCCATAAAGTATAAGGCGATGGCGGCTACGTCTATGACTGGACACCGCCAGAACACATGGTCGGAACAAACGCTAAAATTGGAATGATTTAACTGAGAATTTCATACAGAGAATTCCAAAATTAACGGAAAAAATGGGCAAAAACAATAGGATAGTAATTAATTAATTAATTAATTAAGATACCAGTATGGCGCTAATACGCCTCTCAACACTAGTTTTATTTACATTTACTATATGGGACCGACTCTGGACAAATTTCATTGTTGGTCCCAGCGGAAAAACCGAAGTGATTATAAACACTATATTCTCTCTAATGTTTATCCATAATACGTTCTAAAGTTCTGTTTCAAATTTTTTTCAGTTCTGACATTCCTTGTTTTTGGCTTTCCCAGGTTCTTGTTTTTGGATTCTAAGGTTTTCAAGTTATTAGGCTCAGAATCTCAAGGGTTCAAGCTCCTACTTTATCAGACAGAAGAAGTCCTTAATTATGATATTTTAGAAAAAACCTTTTGAAGCTTCCGGAAAGCTTAACGTATTGGGCATCAAAATTAGTAAAAAAAAACCTTCATCACGGCAAAACGTTGTTTGTTCAGAAAAAGAAAATTATTGCCAAAATGAGAAGCCAAAAAAAATTTTTTTTAACAAACGTGTTGGTGCTTCATTTTTACTGATCTCTGAAATTTGCAAATTGTCCCCAAAGTTCGCTAGTTTCAAGCAATGTTGGCGTGATTCAAGGTTACACAGGCGGCAGGCAGACGTGTCGACGGCTGACCGTATTATATTTCGTGTGTGCCGCAGCCCGTTCTTAAAAAGATAACAAAAAAGTAAAGTAAACAAAAACGGGCCAGTCGCCTTAATGAATTCAAATTAAGAATTAAAGCTAGACCCGATCCTCTTATTGTTACGACAAAATTGTCTGGCTCATAAATTTATATTGCTAAAAAAAATTATTTCAAAATTCGCAAATTTTATCTGCACAAAGGGGATGCGCAAAGGTAAACGCAACCGCTCCCAGGTGCCAGGCGTACCGCATCCTCACCTAACTTCGATAAGAAAGGAAATATCAAAAAAACCAGCCGACCTAAAATTAACTTTTTCGAGACGTCGCCGTCGCCAGCTCTTATGCTATTACGACGACCAAGCCAAAGTTAATTTCACGAATTTAACTTTTAAATGAAAGTTTAGATTATTCTTAATACACATCCATCTCGCGTGTTGCAGATACGGCCGACTCAACGTTCTTCGCTGGCTGCTCTGGGAAACGGAATACCGCAACACCAACAACATGCCGGCATTGGAACGTGTCAACGCCAACAACACAACCTTAGCCTTACACTATGCGGCCGCCAGAGGATGCTTGGATTGCGTGCGGCTGTTGGTCGACTCGTCTCCGGATTTGAGGTATGCATCTCCGGATGTTTCCGCGATACATCCGTTATGCTCTGAATCTAGTTCACATGTTCAACGTCTTCACAGTTCAAGTAAAACTTAATTAAACGGTAATTGGCGTGCGTATTGTTAGCGTCGGGAAGGTACGACACACGCGGAGAAATTATTGTACAGAGATGTCCACTGCTGTTACCTGCAATTACAAGATGTTTATGTTTGTATGTGATCTGTAATTACAGCACAATGAGATTTTTATTGAGTAGTAATTATATAACTTATTAGGACTTATCGGGCGAGGAGACTTGAAGTTTAGAGGTCTAAGTTAATCAGCACCTGAGTAGTAATTACAGAGATTATCGGCTTAGAACCTAATCACTTGAATGTTATATGTTTATTTAATACCATATTATTGCTACATGATGGTTTATTGTAAAAACGAGGAAATACTTATATCATTTAAGTTATATTTTCTGGAATATTTTTGACACTGCTGTAATCCACTCAAGTGTAATTCATATAATGAAGTAAATATAGCAAGTGTCGTTGTATTTGGAAAATAAGTACAGTGAACCTTCTCTTAACGGACACCTCTAATGACCGGTCAACTCTGTCTTTCTAGTCCCGAATTTATTACATTAACTTCCGATACATTAACACCTCTCTTGGGCGGACTCTCCCTTGAACGGACGCGGACATCAGAAATCGGTCCCGTTTTGTCACCTCGCCCTCTCTTGAACGGACATCGTCGAGATCATCATCGAGAGAATAATGGTTCTGCAGCCGTAACCGTACATTTTATTACAAAACTTTCAAGACAAAAGTTGTTTGACGAAATAATGCGCACATTGTGCATATGTCAGAAAAAATATTTTGGTCGTCAATTTTGAGATATCACGTCAACGGCAGGTTTTTTTAAATCGTAACGTAATGATTTTTTTTCACGATTTTTATGCCTCCTTCAATTGTCAAAATAACAGTATAAAAAGTTTGATACCTTATATAGTTGAAATATATGAATTTTATTACCAGCAAAAACAAACAAAAGAAAATACAACTCAAAGTCTAGGTAAAATACAAAGAAGTGTCGGTCTTTAATATTCTAATTTTTTGGGCATTGTGGCACTGTTAATGGTGCAATAAAATTGGTATTTTCTTACTGTGCTCGTATTTTATCATATAATATTACTAAATATATATCAATAAAAATATTAATATACATACATGTAATAAAGTATACACACTACATATATGTCTGCTTATGTGTTGTTGGTCCTATTGGGCAGACACTCCTTTGAGCGAACATATATCCAAGGTGCCATTGGTGTCCGTCCAAGAGAGGTTTCAATGTACACAGAATTTAGATTCTTGTTAATAATTCTGCTACATCAAATTAAATGTTTTGTATCAAAAAAATCAATACGGTTACCAGAAATTATTAAATATGCAATGCAATGCAATTCTTACCAATATGTCTTTATACATGATTTGACCTTGGTAAATTATTTTAATTACATACCTAGTTATGAAAATATCTAATTCAGCTCACATTGCTAGTCATAGAAAGAGAATTATGTAAATATTCTAAAATACATTTCACAATTGCATGTATTTATTAAGACAAGTATGTATATTATTTGTTGTGTCGAAAAAGTACCGCACATAACTCGGGTGATAATCCGATTAAATACATGGTTGCGTAGTAGTGTTTTATGCGTATGCCTAATTTCTTACTCGTGTGTATCTAATAGATTTTCTACAACTCGTGTTATATAATTTACTTTTTGGCGCAAATGTAATTTACTCCATAGATCAGACAATTTATTGTCTATACCATTTGGTTTGCTCTAATTACGAAAATCTGGTAAAAGACAGGACAAACGTTAAACGTTTATTAGTCATAATCGCTGATTTCCTCTTTGTAAATGTAGATTTGTGGGTATTTATCTTGTTTTATGATTGTGTTTTGAGCTAATTATAAAAACAAATACGATTTCACTTAAATTTTATTAGTATGTATTGGTTAAGCAACAAATTTATGTTGTACTAACTATGTTTATTAAGAACGTATAAGTACAATAATTACGTGAGTCGTGACCCTCTCCCTCGGTGATCTTAGCATCTTCAGTTTCCGTGGTCTTTTTGGTTTGTTACATCTCACTAGTCTTTTTTTTTTCTCTTTTTAGTAACTTTTTATGGTCTCCCTGGTATCTCTTTTAGTCCGTTTAACTTCTGCAGTTTCTTTAGTTTCTTTTCTCTAATTTATATTTATTATGTCTTTAGTCTCTTTAGGCCATCTATGTTCTTTTGTAATTTTATGTTTTTTTGCTATATTTTTACGTTCATAGTTTGTAGTTTAGTTTTCATTTTAGTATCTTCAGTATTTTTGATTTTTTCCTTGGACTCTTTTTAGTCCCATATTATTGTTCTGTTTGGTCTCGTTGGTCGCTCTGATCGTATCCTCTCTTTAGTATCTGTAGTGTCTTGTCATGTTAGTCTCTTCTGTTTGGACTCCTTACTGTCTATGGTCAAATTATTTCTCTATTTATCCCTCTTAAGTCTCTTTTATTTTTTGCCTCTATCCTTTTGTCTATTTACCCTCTTTAGTCTCTACACTTTTGCCTCCTTTGTATTTGTTATTTCTTTTATCTCTTTTGTCTCCTTGATCCCTCTAGTCGTCTTTGATCTTTGTATACTTCTACGTTTGAGCTCGTCATTTTAGCAGTATTTTTCAATCTCTTCAACTCTTGACGTATTGGCTATCATTACCCCCTATGATCTTTTTTAGTTTCCTTTCAGATTTTAAAGATCTCTGATCGTCTTTATAACCTCTATGGTGCATTTAGCCTTTAGCATCTGTAGTGTCTTTTGTCTCGTTAGTCTGTTTAGTATTTTGGGTTTACCAGAGTCTCTTTTATTTCGCTTCACTCAATAATGTCCTTGGTCTTTTTGGTCTTTGGTTTCTTGAGCCCCTTCTCGCTTTGGTTTCTTTGGTCTTTCCAGTCTCTTCTGTTTGTTTTGTTTCTTCTTTAGTCACTTTACTCTCTATACTCTCTTGGATCTTTTTGGTTATTTTGCCCCTTCCGTCTCATTTCTCTTGGGCTCTGTAGTAGTCCCTTAGTCTCTGTAGTCTCTTTGGTTACTTTAATGTCTATAGTATTTTCTGTTTCTTTTGTCTCTTTACATATTTGCTACTGTTATACTTTATGGTTTAGACTCCAAGGTCCTTGTCACCTCTATGGTCCCTTTAGCCTCTGTAGTGTCTACCCTTTTGTTTCTTTTACTTTGTTGTCCCGTTCTTATTAGTTTTTATTGTATTTTGAGTTTAGCTAGTATCTTTCATTTCGTTTCACTCTATGATGTAGTTGTTCTTTTTGGTCTTTAGTCTTTTGGGTCCCTTTTCACAGTAGTCTCTTTGTCTCTTCTGTGTGTTTTGTATCTGGTCATTTTGCTCCCTTTAGTCTCTTTGTTTATTTTTGTTCTTTCGCCTCTTTAATATCTTTTGTTTAATTTTTCTCTTTTACATCTTTACTTTATTTACCTACATATTTACATTTATCTCTTTTTTTATCTAGTTTTTCATATTAACCCATTCCCATTTGACTGTAGTTATCAATCATCTGTCATCGGCTGCAGAGGCTTACCAATTTTGATTTATTGTCAATTGTATTTTTGTATTTTGCCAATTCAAATTTTTAATCTTGATCACTTAATATTTGGTGTAGTTTTGTCTCTTTTGTGTTTTTGTCGCTCTACTCTATTTAGTCTTTTTGATACTGCCTTGAGTGCCAGTTCTTTAATGTGGTATGGTCCCAGACACTCTCGACAAGAATGGTGTCGATACGATGCCGGGAAGTATTTTAATTCGGTGCATGTGTCACCACGATGTCGGAAAATCGGGTAACTTCGTTACAATACCCTTAGTCTATTTTGTGCTTTTTTTACTTTTTTCGCTCTTTTTATGGTGTCTGCTATTTACTTTATATCTTTGTCGGTTTTGTCTCTTTACTTGATTTACCCTCTTTAGTCTCTTTGATCTCTTTGTTTATTGGGACCCTTTAGTTTCCTTGATCTTTTTGGTCTCTTTTATCGCTTTGGTCTATTTGTCTCTTGAGTTTCTCTATTCTCTTTGCTCTTTTTCATCGCTTTGTTTCTCTTGTCTCTTGACGTATATCCTGCCGTTATTCTCTGTGGTTTAGCCTACTTTTAGACTCTAAGGTCTCTCTGATCGTTTTTATCGCCTCTATGTTCCCTTTAGCCGCTGTAGTATCTTTTCTTGTTAGTCCATTTTGTTTCTTTTACTTGATTTTTCCCTTCTTTTTAGTTTTCGATCTTCTTAGCGTCAATATCAGCTCGAGTTTCACTCTATGATGTCCTTGTTCTTTTTGGTCTTTAGTTTTTTGGGTGCCTTTTCACTTTAGTAGTGTCTTTGGTCTTTATGGCCTCTTCTGTGTCTTTAGTAGTCTCTTTTTTTGACCATTTTGCTCTCTATAGTCTCTTTGATTACTTTTGATCTTTTGCCTCTTTCGTCTCATTTCTCTCTTTTGTCTTTTTACTTATTTTATGTTTTTTAGTCTTTTTAATCTATATATATATATATATATATATATATATATATATATATATATATATATAAATGAATCGCCGTTCGTATGGCACGCTAAAACTCAAAAACGGCTTTACCGATTTGAATTTTTTTGTTTTGTTTTGTTCGACATAATCCAGGGATGGTTTAAAACTATTTTTTACATGGACATGGGGGGCCCGGGGGTCCCCTTGGGCTGGCCCGAGATTTCGGGTCGACTGATTCTTATGATTTTTTTTGTATATTTGGTAGGTATGAGAATAGGTGGTAAACTATTTTACACATATACATGGGGACCCAGGGGTTCCCTTTGGCCTGGACCGATTTTTCGGGTCGACAGATTCTTATGAATATTTTTTTTATATTTGGTAGGTATGGGAATAAATCGCAAAGTATTTACATTGGACATGGGGCCCAGGGGGGGCCATTGGGCTGGACCAATTTTTATGATCTTTGATTTGTTAGATTTGCCTCCGCCCCGAATAGCAGAATAACTATTAAAACAAGGACATGGAGGCCCAGGGGGCCCTTGGGTTTATAACTCAAAAAGGGATTTTATGATATTTGAGTTGTTGGATTTGTCTCCGCCCCGAATAGCAGAATAACTATTGAAACATGGACAGGCGGCTCAGGGGGAACCCTTGGGTTTATATCTCAAGAACAGCTAGACCGATTTTTATGATTTTTGATTTGTTGGGTTTGTCTCTGCTCCGAATAGCAGAATAGCTGTTAAAGCGTGGACATGGGGGCCCAGGGCCCCCCTGGGGTTTATAACTCAAGAGAGGCTCGACCGATTTTTAAGATCTTTAATTTGTTGTATTTGTCTACGCCGCGAATAGCAGAATTACTATTAAAACATCGGAAAACTTACGGAGGACGGGGAGCTAAGTACACTGCAACAATAACAAATAACGCCGGCCACCAAAATTTGTCGTACCGGGCTTTAAAAATGAAAATCGATTTTTAAGGAGTAAACTCCAAAGTTTCACTTCTGTTGCGCGTGGACTCCACACACAAATTTTTGATGGTATCTCGAGAATGGATTGACTGTTTTTTTTTTTTGAGGGCGAATAACTATTAAAACATCAGAAAAATGAACGAAAAAAAATTTCTCATACATTTTGTATGGAATCCGTATATAGCAAACGCCATCTTTGATACATGACAGAAACAAAAATTAACATGGCGTTGTGTACATTATCCTTTTATAAAAAAATGAATTTAATTTAATTAAGTTGCCACAGCATTTATTGATTCTGAGGCGGTACAAAGTTCGCCGGGTCAGCTAGTATTTCAATAATTTTTAATATTTTAATCTTTGCTCTTTTTTGGTGGCTTTTATCTCCTTGGTATGTTTTGTCTCTTTACTTGCTTTAACCTCTTCAGTCTCTTTTTTTATTTGACTCCTTAAGTTTCTTTAATCTTTTTGGTCTCTTTATTCCCTTTTATCTCTTTCGCCACTTTGTTTCATCTGTGTATTTCTTTTGTCACTTTTGCCTTATTTTGTCTTTTTACTCTATTTCGTATATGTTTTTCCCATTACACACTTTTATCGGTTAGATTAACATAGCTAATTTGATGCTTTTGGTAATTTTAGACTATTTGGTATGTTTTATATTGTTTCTTTCTTTTGTTTGTCTTTTGAGTCTCTCTGGAAACTTTAGGACGTTTGTCCCATTTCTTTCATTGTTTTTTTGTCATTGTGTTTTGTATCTTTTGCTTTTTGACCTTTTTATGTTTTCGATATATTTTGGTATCTGCACGCTGATCAACAATTAATATTTCAGTTGATAAAAAAATCTTGGTTCAGCCTCAATTTGTAAACTGTAGAATCATCTGTCATCGGCTGACAACCGCACAGGCTTACCAATTTTGTTGTAAATTGTATTTTTGACCCGCTTTATGCATTTTGTGTCTTTTTAATTTTTTGTTGGCTTTGCCCTTTTTGGTGTCTTCTATCTCATTTGCCTCTTTGGTGTTTAGACCCCTTTAATTTTTTTGATTTTTTTGGTCTCCTTAATCTCTTTAGTTTCTTTTTCCTTTGTTGTATTGGACATATTTTTAACCCATCTAGTCGTCTTTGGTAGTCTTGTTATCTTTTACGACCGTCAAAAAAGTTCTGCCGTGTAATCCTAAGCACACCTACAATATGGTTTGACCTTTCTGGTTCCTCTCATCGCTTTGGTTTCTTTAACCTCCAAGTTTTCTTTACTCTTTGTATTGTTAGTTTATTTGTTTATTTTGCTTAATTGTTCCCTTGTACGTTTTGGGTTTTGATCTCCTTAGTGCCTATTGTTGCTCTAATCGCTATGTATATTTGGTCTCTCACATCCCTTTCAAGTCTCCTTAATCTGTGTTGTCTCATTAGTTTTTCTTGTGCCTTTGGTCTCTTTGGACTTTTTGGTTTTTCTCCTCTGTTTTAGATCTATTTTTTATATTGTTTTGTTATCTCTACTGTCTATCTATCTCTTTGTCCTTTGTGGTCTTTTTGTCTTTTAGATTGCTTTCGCCTCTTAGGAGTCGTGCATTACTTACCTGATACTTTTTTAACAGTTTGGACCTCCCCCCACCCCGTGAAAATGGTGAGAGTTGATGTGTTTAAAATGGACTCCTTTCTCCAAATCTTCATTAATAAATTTTCACTCCAAAAGTAGACGTTAGACGGGCCTAAACCCCCCTACTCCTTGGTCAGACCCATCCCCCAATCATTTGTACTCACGAAATTAATTACCAATGGATATTATTAGAAGATCGATGATAAACTGTCCTATTTGTAGAAAATTTGGTAAAATTATCTCTCGTACAAATGATCGATTTGTAACACGAAAGCTGACTTAGTGACCACGTTTGTTACGTTTTAATTTTGTGACTGTCGTGGTCACTTAAGTCTGCGTTCATATTACAATTCCATAATTTCGGAGCTCTCGGGCAGTTGGATAACTGTTAAATCACACAACCTGACAATAATTTTATTACTGAAATATCATCTTCACACGTTATTCCAATGAGTCAGTTTTAGAAACTATATTTTTGTTTCTGGAAACAATTGAGTAATTTGTAATGACTTCTGGTATTCAATTGACTAAAGAACAATTACATTTCAAATGTTTATAATTTTCTTCGGACTTTTTTCTCTGGAAAATTTCCTTCATGTATTCATTGAATGTCTATTGTATACAATGTTATCTGTAAAATTGAAACTATTACAAATCCACACTACTGCACTTCAAATTTGAATTATATGGACTCTTGAAATGTCATTAAACTTCTATTGCGAAGACATACAAAAGACTTGCCAGCATCTAAATGTCTCAATTTAAACAAACCTTTTAATTGACAAGCAAAAGTCATGTTAACATTTGATCAGTACGCATTTCAAAATATTTCAATAGACAGTCTGTTATAATAACAAAGTGGTCTTCAAACTTTTGTAAAGTTAGTGTAAGAAAAACAAATTGAACCTCGTTTTGATGAATTAAATTTAGACATGCATTCGTGACATGGCAGCAAAAGTAATCAGATAAACATCTTGGTTTAGTACATCTTCCCTTTATCTGATTTCTTTTGTCCGTATAGGGCTTTAGATCGTCCAACGAATAGAAAGCTTTCACATAATTATTATCTGATCACTCGGCACAACTGAAATAACAATAAATCCATTGTAATAATTTTCTATAGTTAACACTAACCCATTTGTTGATCGACAGTGTTTTTACAATAACAAATAGATTTACACCTGCTAATTACAATCAACCCTAATTCGCAAAAACCATTTTGTGGTGATTAAAGAAAAACATTTCTCATTATGATGTTAACAATGTCGAGCGGCAATTAATAAAGCATTACAATGAACTGAAAGAACGCCAACGAAAGTTCCCCTCGCAAAGCATGTAACCGCAGAACTAAAATCTGCGAAGAGGAGACATTAACTATTGTTGTGGAAGAGATTACGATTTTGATCCAAATCTCAAAATTGAAATGTCGCTCTTACTTTCGTCCCGACACTTTCTACTGCACTAATAAATGTCACAACGACTTATTTTTAAACGGAAATCTATAATAAATTAAGAAAAATTGTCTCTGACCCAGATCTGCTTGAAATCGATCGACAGATGGTATATAAGACTGGATTGCATTAAAACATTAATCATGAGTCTTGTTATTAAGGGCTCATCGATGGTAATTACTAATTAGAAAAAAACACATTATGTGATTTATTAACAATTCAAAGAAGCATAAAGTGGGTTAAAAATGGAGTGGTGTTAAGACGAGATAAATAAACAAGAGCCTTGAATTGTTTAAATTTTTTAACTACCGAACCATGCACTAATTACATGCAAAAGTAACACTTAAATAAATTAATTCTGATGACTCTCTCTGTACCGAATAATTTTTTGTTGAAGACTCGTTAATGAAGTGAGTGGGCAAAAAATTTCGAGAAATTATTAAATTGACAGTGTTTACACGTCACGCAAGTCTGAGTTGTAAAAAATAAAAAGTAGCCAAGTACCCATATCCGTTCACATTAAAATTAACAATTTATTTTGTACACATGTGATTGAACAAATTAATACATGCGCTTTTTGCTGGATATTTTTATCCGCACAACATGTCATAAACTTTTCTTTTAAGAGCAATTAATACCCCATTTCATTTTCAGCATATATTACATTCGCTTTCCCTTGTGTGGATTAGTATCATTTTCTTGGAAGCGTGCTTTTCACAAACACAAACAACATAAGGTTCTATTAAAGTGGGAAAAGTAAACTTGAATTGGTAACAGTTTCTGATACGTCGGATGGAATCAGTGATCCGAATATTCCAATAAGAAGTGTCGGCATCAATTTTCTGCTTCATTAGATCCGCTCTTTTTATTGTCTCCGAAATTAAGTCCTTAGAAGTTTTTCAGAGACCTCCTGCTGAGACATGAGAACGTTTAGCAAATTCCGGAATGCACTCTACTGTTTAAAAATGGCAAGTTCAGTTATTGAACTGTTGCGAAATTTATTTTTGACCACCTCTAAAACACGCTGCGTGGTAAAAGGTGTCATTTGTGATGTTATAACATTAATGAAAGTTATGAGCTGTTTCTGTAATTTCAAAGGCAAATACGGTGTTACTACTAGGATTTATAGCACCTACTGAATAAAGTTGTTCAACGTAAAAGCATTTCAATTAATTTATTGATATCTGAGGTAGATAAGCGTCCCAATTAACTTCAAATGGACTTCTAAAAATCGGTGAAACCTAACCCATAAATAATGCAAGATATCATTGCAAGGGAAAGGATTTGTAATGCCATTTAACAGTTATGAAAGTCAACATAACGCGATAAAGTTTAAAGACATAAATCGATAGCGGGAAAATTTTAAATTTGGGACTCTATAATAATTACAAATAAATGGATCTTTTAATTTTGAACTTTAGCTTGCTGTTCAGGATTTTAAGTGTTCAACGACAACTTAATCAAAAGATAAACGGTGCGGGATAATAAATTGACTTGAGGCTCCTCAAGAATAATTCATGAAGATATCAAATAGTGTGAAGCGACAATCACTTTTTTGTAAAAATAGTACATATATTGTTTTATTACAAGCAAAAGTGAGACTTTTCGTGGCAAGGCTGCAAATACAGACGAGCCACGAAAAGTCACTTTTCTCCCAATAAAACATGCTACTTTTTCTTCAAACTCCGAAAATCGACCACGAAATCAAATCATGTAGACAGTTTACATGTAAATAAATAAACTATAAGCAGGTAATATGCGATGAATATGCAGATGAGTCTTTCTGACTAATTTAAAATTATTTTAATTAATTTTGGAACTGATAAAAATTTACAATTAGGAGTTGGTAATTATAAACTATAAAAGAGAGAGGATCCGGGTGAGGAGGGTCAAAATTGCAAAAAAAAAGTGCTACATAATTAGTTAAGAGGCCAAAACGACCTAAAGGACAAACAAGACAATAAGACCAAAAAGACAAATGAGACCAATGGGACAAAGAGACAGAAGAGATAAAAAGACAAAAAAAAAACAAAAAAGAAAAGAAAGATCCAAAGCCAAGAGGCCAAAGTGATCAGAGGGATTATAGAGATCATAAAAACATTGTAGGTGCGCTTAAGACCTTAAGTGAAAACTTCTTTGACGATCATAAAAGAAAAAAACCACTGAAAACGACTAGCAGGACTAAAGAGACAAAAGGTATGAAAAGATAAACAATAAACATAATAAAATATGTGACCAAGATAAAAAAAATTGCTTTGTCAACAATACAATAATTACTCCAAATATGCCTAGAAAGAAGAATAGAACCGAAAGATACAAACAGACCAAAGGTGCTAAAGTGACCATATAAACCTAAGAGACCAAAGTGACTAATGGAACAATAAATACCAAAACGATCAAAGAGAAAAAGGAGACAAAATAGACAAATCTGATAAAGAGATAACAAAAGAGACTAAAGTGACGATTAGGAAAAATTAAACAAAATGGTGATCAAAAAGAGAGAAATAAGACGAAAGGAGCAAAAGAACAAAAACAATCAGAGACCAACGAAAGCAAAATGACCAAGGACACAGAAGAGACTACAAAGATCAAAGAAACTAAAATGAAAAGGGACCAAAAAGAACAGGTACATCATAAAGTGAAACGAAACAAAAACGAACAACTAAACCCAAAACACACTAACACACTAAATAGAACTTAAACGACTAGAGCTGTCACTGACGCCAAGGAGATAAAAAAAAAAGAAAAAAAGAATGGAACAATAAAGTAAAAGAAACAAAATGGACCAACTAGAAAAGACACTACAGAGGCTAAAGAGACCATAGAGATGACAAAGACGATCAGAGAGACTTTAGAGTAGGAAACTAAACTATAGGGGATAATGGCAGCAAATACATTAAGAGGCAAAGGAAACAGATGAGACAATTTAACGAAAGAGAGCAAAAGGGCAAAAGAGACTCAAGAGATAAATAGACAAAAGACATAAAATAAACTAAAGAAACAAAAAAATTAAAGAATCTAAAGGGCGCTAATAATAATCAAAGATACTAAAGAGGTTAAAGTAATTAAAAACAGACAAAGAGACAAAGGAGATATAAGTCACCAAGAAAGAGCAAAAACAGCAAAAAATATTAAAAGGACAAAAAGTAAAAAGCGACAAAAACACGAAATACTGAGTCATCAAGAATAAAAATTTGAGTTGGCAAAAATACAATTTACAAAATTGGTAAGTGATAGCATAGCTACAGTTAAATTTAGATTAGATCAAAAAATATATCCTCTTATTAGTCTTATTAGTCAACAATATCAAAGAGAAGAAAGAAACAAAAAAGACAAAAGAGACAGAGGAGACAAACGGAACAATAACTATAGAAACTATAGAGAATAACAAAGAGACACCAAAGAGACTAAAGTGACAGAAAGTTGGAAATTTACACAAAAGGAATAATATATAGCTAAAAGTGTTAACACAGCGTAAATAAAGTAAAGAGACAAAAGAGAAAAATGAGACGAAAGAGGCCAAAGCACAAAAATTATCAAAGAGACAAAAGATAGCACAGCGACCAAAGAGACAAAACACACAGAAGTTAAGACAAAGACCAAAGAGACTAAAAGTAAAAGGGGCCCTAAAAATCAAACAGAACAAGGACATCATAGAGTAGAACGAAAGAAAAGAGACCAAGGTTGAAGAGCATCCATTTGAAAAGAGACCAACTAAACCCAAAATACAAAAAAGACAATACAGACTAAAGAAACCAAACATACTAAACGGAACAATAAAGTAAAAGAAAGAAAAGAGACTAACCAGAAGAGACACTACAGAGGCTAAAAGGACCACAGAGGTGAAAAAGACGATCAGAGGGATCTTAGAGTCTAAAAGGAAACTAAAAGACCATGGAGGACAACGCCAGCAAATACATCAAGAGTCGAACAGAATTAAGATGATCACACTAGAGCGGTTAGAATAACCAACTAAAGGGTATAAGTTTGAAAAGACCAAAGCCGACTAGAGAGACCAAAGAGACAAAATAGATAAAAAGGATAACAAATATAAAACAGGGAAAAGAGAGTAGACTTATGCGACTAAATAGACAAAAAAACATAAGAGATAGAAGAGAGAAAGAATTTAAGATACAAAGACAAAGGGGATAAAAAAGAGAAGTAATTCAACAGTGACCAAAGAGACAAAAGAGACCAAGATAAAAAGGCAACACAGACCAAAGAGAGTAAAAAAAAACAAATAAGTGACGAAAGAGACCAAAAGGGGCAAAGCGAAAAAAGAGAATAAGGGACTCAAGAGACAAATAGACAAAAGATACAAACTGGACGAAGCAAACAAAGAGCTAAAAGAGATAAAAGAGGCCAAACAAACTAAAGAGAGTAAAGTGATTACAGGCACTAAATAAGTAGACTAAAGAGACTATATAGACAAATAGACAAAGAATGAATGGAGAAGAAACTATACAGACTACAGTAACCAAAAAGACAAAAAAAAAAGACACCAAAGAAACCTAAAAGTCGAAAGTGTTAGACAATATAAAGAAGTAAGATCAAAACACATAAAAGAAAAAAAGTACATAAGAGACAAGTACTTCGATTTTTTGTTTTAAAGTAACGAATTTCACATATTTACAGGAACCTAGCCTTGTATTATATATCTAAGAAATATACTAAACAGAACTTAAGCGACTATAGCTATCATATACAGTAAATAAGGAGTCCAAACAAAATAGACCAACATGAAAAGACACTACAGAGACTAAAAAGGCCATAGAGGGCAACGGAAGCAAATAGGCCAAGAATCTCAAAAAATTAAAGTTTTCAAAAATGCTGTAGAACTAGATCAAATAGAATAATGATACAAACTAAACAGTATAACATATATCGGATACAGTGAAACCTGTCTAAGACGAACTCCGAATAAGCCTGAAAACTGTATAATTCAATTTTCTTTTGCTATTTTCATTATTGTATTAAATTTAGTCAAATCATTTCGTTCCTAAGGTTTATCCAACGAAATTGAAGAAAAACAAATTAATGCTGAAATGTAAAACTGATCTGAAAAATTGTGCCCGTTTTGTAGAAATTGTTTTCGGTAATAACTTTGTTTGACCCCTAAAAGCAATACCCACCTATGGACTTCACGTTCTTTGATAACGATGATGCACAAAAAAGTTAGCCGATAGTCCTCAATAGCATCCAAAATTTCTGGTTCAATTTCCAAAACGCGATTAATTCTGGGACCTCCCAAATCTTGAGATGGAGAAGAATATTTGCCGTTGTTCTGTTCTCCTAACGCTTCCGCGTACAAAAGCACCATATCCGTTAATTCGGCATTAGGAAAAACCTAAAATTATTATTTGGTTTAGAATCGAGCACAGGTATAACAAGTTGAAAACTAAAATTTACTATCGAAAAAATTTGCCCAAAAAAGTTTGGAGGTATTTACATCTATCGCACAAAAACTTCCTCATTTGTTCGAGTTCATGAGCTCATAGGCGGAGGGTGAAATAAGGGGACAGAAAAATGTCCAAAAAATAGCGCGGATTTCAGCAAAGTGGCAAATGGGAAAAATGTTTATTTTAACGAGTTCTACTTGTGGTTACATTTTTTGGTAGGACTTCCATAGCACACTGTATTTAAAGCTTTTAATAATCTAATGCCAAGTGAAATACTATACTTGTCATTGTAATTAAAGGAACATTAAGATTGTTCATATCGTTTAATTAAGACATCTTACTTTTTCACCAAGCATAACAATAACATCGCTATTAAAAAATTAAATAAATATTGTTATTACTGAAAATCTGGGACGTTGTATCGTTATTGCGGTTTGGATATAAATAAATATTATATCCACATCAGTTTATTTATTTTTCCTATTTTTGGATTCATTCTATTACAATTTCTCAATCTACTATTACCATGTGGTCTACTTTCATTACTTTACATTGCTTTTCCTTTTTATATTTTTGAAATATTTTCTTGCGACTTTGAACTACTGTTATTTATTTCTTTTTTTATTAGTTTATTATAGATATAAATATACTAACTTAACTAAGTTATTTCTTCAGTTTCTTTTCCATTCTTGTAGAAAGCTGTGTGGAATTGGAAAATGACCGGATCTGAAAATAAAACAATGTTCCCGGAAACACTGCACAAACTGAATAAAGATAATTATGATGGAAAAAATGTTGCTGAATTAAAACTCGGAGACACAAACTTAAATCAAAATACTCATACATAAATGTTCTACCAAGGAAGGCCTCAATTCTTTCCCCATTAAGAACCTGAATCTTATTAACATTTAAAATAAGATCGGTTTTGTCTAATTAGTTTTGAATAATGTAGTAAAAAATCGAACATAAGATGAATTTGTCTTTTCAACATTTACCAAAATTAACTGACAATTTAGCCATACACGCAACATTATAACGTGCGATTCTTTAAATTTCCATGCTAAGTAAGCGGCGGAAAAAAGTCATGTCTTTTATTATACCTACCTCATTTTTTTAAATGTCATGTGTCAAGTTAATATATTCAATTAATTTTTGATTTGGTTTATGTGATTTCCAATGGTTTTTGAAAATTTAAGGAATGGCACGTTACATACATACCAACAAACGATTGTACCAAAATTATGTTTTCAATCGTTGATATAATCTATACTACATCTTCCTTCTTCTAATTTCCCTGAAAAGTCATTCATGTAACACCAATTCTGTTACAATAGCGTAATTTACGGTTGAAGTAAGCGCAAAATAATTAAAAGAAACGCTCCTCCGATCTGCATAAATGAGCAAATTACACAATAACTTTTCATCATAAATGAAACAATTTAAACTTAGGAACTCTATTTTTGTTGCAAGAAGAAAATCGCAGTTCGCGATTAGATACCAAAACGTCGAGTAGTACCTACCCTATCTGAATCATTAACAACAGCATAAATACTTTAATGTTTGGTGTTAATCGATCCCCTCTCTCTATCTCTGAAGATTACAACTTTCTTCTTTATGAGTTCGTCTGAACATTGTAATGGCAGTACCGTACTAACTGTCGGGCCGATCCGGGGATAACCAGTACCGGTAATGACAGCTGAGTGGCATGTGATGCGCGCGCCAGACAAATAAGTATTTTGATATTATCAGTGTGAATAGAACATTTTAATAAGAAGAAAAATGGGAAGCGTCCACCGGGTGACATGCCGCAAGAAACACAAAAACGCTGGATCTAAAATAAGGTACCATTTTTCATTTATACATATTGGTTAGAAATGTGCTCTACATGAGGGGTGTATGATTTAACGATTTACTAAAGGTAGCTGTCGCGTTCTTATAAAAAATATTTCGATTCCGAATATGTGAAGTGCCATTTCAATTTCAAGAAGAAAAATTAGCCACCAACGTGTAATTGCAATTTAGCCGTCAATTACCGCAAATAGAGCTTGTATGGAAATAGTAATCAATAACTGGCAGAGAAACCCACAAGAAAGTTTTTCCGGGGCAACCACCCGGTTACTAGTGCATATAGCAACTAATTTTTAATTGCGTCTAATTATGGGACGTTTACAGTCACGTGCTCACACTGTCTTGTTCGGTCCGTTGGGTCCAAATTTTCTTAGCATTGACGTTAGTAAGAATATGAATCATTTTTATTTTCAACAAGCGAAAAATTAAATGCAGGAAAATCAAAAACTTACTCTAGACCACAGGGTGAGGATAAAAATGAAATGCGGCACTATAGTGACAGGAAAGATTATTGTTAAACTTCTCTAAATTTAAAGGGTTTTATATTGACCACATTTGACTGATTCAAAGTTCAACCCTACGAGTAAAGACTTATTGTTGGATCCATCAAATTGTATTTCTTCCGTTGATTGATTCGAATGATTTATTTCTACAAATTGTATAGGTCCGACGTCGTTTTATATTAGTATGATCTATTGAGATTGCAACAACGACCAAAGTGTTTTTAAGTAGTTTATCATTTCCAATTTATTTGCCCACATTTTTCTTTTAATTTCTTCTAAAAATGTATCAAACTGAAAATACTCATTTTCAAGTATCTGATGGCTATTATTATTCAAAGACATGTATTAGTTTGCTTTCTTTTTTGTAATCTTTTTCAACATTTAATCACTATCTAAAAAATTTGCTTCCCAAATTTGATTTGATTTACCAGACTAGTAATAAATATAAAAAAGTCTCAAAAAAGCGGATTAACTCCACAGTAGATTACTTTCTGAATAGTCGCGTCAAGGAAGTCTTTTTCTCGGAAGTCCTCAGAAAGAGCTCCGATTTTGCTGTTTTTTTTTTATATTTTTTATATTATTTATAATCAGAAACCTTTTGGAGCGGGGACGTAACTATTAATATTATTTAAACAATATGTATGATATTTATCTAAAAAAAATAGTTTTGCGTTTTTTTTTAACAGACTTCATAAAGAGAGGAAGTTATCAATTCGGTTGTATGTTTTTTTTTAATGCTTGTTACCTCAGAACATTTATATATTTATATTCACCGATCTCTTCGTCAATTATTGTGGACCGATTTACAAAATTCTTCTTCTATTTGCAAGGGTATACTCTTAAGATGGTTCCATTATCAAAAAATCAGGATCTTACCAGGGAATCCCATGGAAATCGAGAAAAATACTCAAATTTTCGCTCCCTTTTATTAACCGACTTCATGTATGTTCACCGATTTATTCGTCAATTGTGGGCCGATTTTCAAAATTCTTCTTTTATTTGAAAGGGTATACATACTCTTAAGGTGGTTCCATTATCAAAAAATTAGAATCTGACCAGGGAATCCCATGGAAATCGAGAAAAATACTAAAATTTTCGCTCCCTTTTATTAACCGACTTCATGTTTGTTCACCGATTTATTCGTCAATTGTGGGCCGATTTTCAAAATTCTTCTTATATTTGAAAGGGTATACTCTTAAGATGGTTCCATTATCAAAAAATCAGGATCTGACCAGGGAATCCCATGGAAATCGAGAAACATCCTCAAATTTTCGCTCCCTTTTATTAACCGACTTCATGTAGGTTCATCAATTTCTTCGTCAATTGTGGGCCGATTTTCAAAATTCTTCTTTTATTTGAAAGGGTATACATACTCTTAAGGTGGTTCCATTATCAAAAAATTAGAATCTGACCAGGGAATCCCATGGAATTTTTGGCATACTGATATATGTAGTAATATTTTGTTGTAATTCGTTCTGTGTAATACATAATGGAGAAAGTGGTATATAACTAAATATATAAATATTGCCGCATATGTATTAATTTGCCTCAAAATTTTGATGTTAATTCGTGCTTTTTCGAGAAAAATACAAAAAATGCTGTTCAATATTCACGCGCTGTCACTTTTAAATGGCTCGGGCTCATTTCAACACTTGGCCGCCCCCTCGTGCTTCAAAAACTCGTCCTCGCCCCTGAAAAGTGTTTGACAGCGCACTTGTATCAAAATACATATCCTATTAACAATTCCAACTACAGAGTTGCTGAAAATATGTCATTTTGATTAATATCATAAAACTGTTGTCAATTAGTATAATTAATGAATCCAAGCATAATAAATAATACACAACTAATTGTTCAACAAATAAAATTACATAAAATTTTTCTAAACCGTGACCTTCATTTCAGTCCTGCTGCAACTTAATACCTCAGTGTTACACAGATGCAGCAAATTATATGTTTTTCATCCGGTCACAAGCTGTATTAGACGCAAAAGCTAACTTGAAATACTTTGTCATCATTGATAACAAACGCTTAAAGCCGTTTATATCCAAAGAATAACTTTAATTTACTATAAACAAATATGATTTATGAAGTAGTATATACCTTAGTGAAAAAAAAAACAAGAAAGAATCAAATGATCGGTGGTAGATAAAATATTTATCTGGGTCGATATATTTAATAATCCACTCAAACAGGTTTTCCACATTTTGGAAATAAATATGTAAATTAGAAAAAATCGAGTTTACCTCAAAATTATTCAGTAGTCCCAGTAATAAAGATAGTTGAAAAGAAAACAACTTTGTAGCCAGAAAACCATCGCACAGAAACATTAGATGGAAATTATTCCACGTAGACAAGAGATACTTATATGGAAAGTAAAAAAGCAAAGAAAAACTTCTAACATTAACATAACCGTTAGTAAAAATTGACTATATATTTTGCATTCTTTTTCATTAGTAGTTACCATACACAAAAAAAAGCTTTTCCTGCGTACCTGCATAATTTTCATACGATTACCTCAAATAAAAATAACACTACATATTTAAACATTCCTTTTAAGAACTCTGCCAATTATAACAGCAAGCAGTTAAGTGAATGGCAAATAGCTTCAAAATAAACTCAAAAAATGGAATAACAAGAGGATAAATGAAAGGTTAAGTTATTAGTTTAGAGAAATTTAGGTCCAGTTTTGGTTAGTCAACTCTGAGCTAGATTTAAATAACATTAATTTTAAATTTTTCACTATAACCAAACGGTTTTTTCTTTAAAGTCTTCTTTTATCGAATTATCAAGGAGTTGGAAGGCTTCATTGTGGATGTGGAAGTGAACTCTGGCCCCGTGCTTTTCTGCGATTTTCTTTGCTTCGTCTTCGACAGTCAGCATGTTCAGATCTCTGCGGCATTTCTGTAGAACCAGGGTGCATCCACAACACCATCCACATCTCAGCACCTTATTTTAGAATTTTTGTCCCGTGCAGTTACCTGAAATCAGTTTGACGAGACAGCTCAATCGGGCAGCCGGCGGTAATTCGTTGTTTATTTTACTTTCGTTTTTAACGTTATTAATCATAAAAGATGCCGGCTTTTTCTAACAAAGAATACACGGACTTTGTATGAATTTATGAATAAGCTGAAGGAAGTTCTTATTATATTTAACTTATTGAACTTATTTCTGAAACACCCTTTATGAAGAAGCCAAATTTATAGGTTTTCCTGGCTTGGGAATTAGTATAACTTCTGCTATTTTCCAGTCATCAGGTACATCAGGGCGCGTTTATAATATATTTATAAAAACTACTTTGATTGTGGCTTTTCCAGACTGTTTTTTTATTTTCTCCTGTTATGAGGTCCTAGCCTGGTGCTTTTTTAGGATTTAGGCTTTTCTCAATTTCCTCAGGAAGTTCTCTTGGGATTAACATGATTGCTAGATTTTCTATATATCTTCTAGTATGTAATACTGAAGTCAGTATACAGTGAGCGGGAAAAGTATGGAATAAATTCATAAAAAATTAAACCAAATATTTTTCAAAAATTTTTTTGGACGGGTCATTTTTGGTTTATAAAAATGAATATTTTGATCCCAAATTAAATTTCAAGCAGTCATTTGTTTTCAAGTGATGACGTCATCGATATTTTTTTTAAATAGAAACATCTATTTTTTTTCTTGATTCAGATAGCCCTTTTAATTGTCTAAACGACAGTATAAAAATTTTGTTATCTTAGATAATGAAAGTTTTGAGAAAAAAAATAAATTTAATTTTTTCCTGCTTACATATTTACCTACTTGATTTTTTGACTTGTTTTTGTTTGTCATAAAAAAATCCAATTTAATTTTTTTTTTCTCAAAACTTTCATTATCTAAGATAACAAGATTTTTATACTGACGTTTAGACAATTAAAAGGGCTATCTGAATCAAGAAAAAAAATAGGGGGTTTCTATTTAAAAAAAAACGATGACGTCATCACTCGAAAACAAATTACTGCTTGAAACTTGATTTGGGATAAAAATATTCCTTTTTATAAACCGAAATTGACCCGTCCAAAAAAATTTTTGAAAAAAAAAATTCTTTAATTTTTATTGAATTTATTCCATACTTTTGCAGCTCACTTTATATTTGCTATGTTTACCAATATTTTAAATTTTTAAATCTTCTGAATCAGACTGAAAGAAACCAAAACGACTAAAGACACAGAATACCAAAAGGTAGTACCAAAGATAAAAACTAAAGAGACTAAAGAGGCCAGAGACAGCAAAGTGACTAAAATGACTAAAGGGACAATTTAACGACTAAGAGATCAAATACACCAAAAAGACCAAAGAAACTAAGAAGGATAAAGAGACTAAACCGACAAAAATATATAAAAAATAGAAACGAAAAAAACATTGTCCTCTTTGATTAAAAACACAAAAAAAAGAACAAAAGAGACAAAAAAGACCAAACAGACCAAGGAGACTAAAGAAACATTACAGAGTGACTCACGGGGCGGTGTCGCCGGGGCCCCAGAAGGGGGCTGTAGTCCCAGGAGGTAGTGCGACACCGGCCGATGCACACTACCACGGCTGAGGTGGAGAGGTTCTATTGAAAGAGTGTCTTTCAGAATAAAATGCAGTCAGGGGCTTCCGCTGCTAGAATATTGCTCTACTCCTTGTCGACCTACCCATTCATTTACATCATTTATGTTGGAAAACCGAAAACAGGCTAAAGTGAGTAGATAAACAAAACAGAGAAAGAAACAAACGAGATGGAAGGCGCCGAAAAGAAGCAAAGAGAACAAAGAGACTAAAGAAAAAAAAATACGAAAGTGACTAAAGAGACCAAAAAGATTAAAGATAGTATACAGGTAAAAATGCAAAAAGAAGAAAAAAGACAAAATCTAAAAATAAAACAAAAGGATCAAAGAGTCCAAAGATACTCAACAGATAAAAAGAAAAAAGGGATAAAACAGAAAAAAGGAAAAAAAGAGGCAAAACAATCAGTAGGTAATGCCAATAGAAATAAAACAAACAAACAGACCAATAAGAGACAAAGGAGACAACAGAAACACAAGAGAAAAGACATTAAAGAGACAATAAGGCAAATAAAGAAAAGTGACGAAAGATAAAACAAAGGGACCAATGAGACTAAGACACTAAAAAGACTAAAGGAATAAAAGGGAGACCAAATATACTAAAAATAACTTAAACGGCTAAAGCAGCCATACCGTGCGATCATTTAAATTATAAATTAAAGTAGGCTGTGAAATTTAAATTAGGTTGGCACTACTAATTGTTGACAATTTGGTTTAATAAGCGGTCGGGAAAAATGCACATTAGATGTGCATCTATTCCGAATCCGCTGGTCGAACAGTGTCGCACTTTTAATGAAAACACTGTTTCACAGGTGTGGCACTGCCTGGAAACCGTGAAAAAGCACTTTGGAAATTCTCTAAAGTCACTTTGACATTCAAATATTAAACCAAATTGTCAACAATTGGAAGTGCCAACCTAATTTAAATTGCACAGCCTACTCTAATTTATAATTTAAATTATCGCACGGTAGGAATTAAGGGGATCTAAATCCAAAGAAAATAAAGGGACAATAAAGCAACATAATAAACAAAACGTACTAAAACCCAAGCAACACAATCTAGTCTAATAGATGTTAAAATTTTAACTAGACTAGACGTCTAAGGATGGTTTATATATAGACTGTTTATCGACGTCCAAATGTCTGCCAGGTAGACGTAAATATTTCATACAACTTCGACTAAATATAGACGTACAGTGATAGATGTAAATATTTCGTACAACTTCGACTAAATATAGACGTGCAATTTTGATCTAAAACGAATATAAAGTTTCATATTATAGACGTAGAAATATGATCTATTTTTAGTCTAATCATTACAGGAAAAAAAATAATGCAAAAATGAAATAAATTAAACATATATATTGAATATTCATTTAACAACCACCCTTATTAACCTTATAACCTCAGCCGGTCTTGAATGGCCTTGATGATTACTACGTCATTTAGGTCCGAGGGTTTCCGTTGACGAAAAATGCAATAATACAGATTCTGAAATTAGTTAATTAAGTACCCTATTCACTTATTAATGTATTTAACCTCACGATTTAGTTTGTATAGTGTAAAAATAAAATATCCTGTAAAAATCAAAAATACTAAATATGATACTAAACCGATACAATAACCATTCAAACAATAGAATATAAATACGAAAATGAAAACGAAACCATAGGCGAAAAAGACAGTAAAAAGATTAATGGGATAAAAAAGCTTAACAGATACAAAATACAGAAAGTAAAGGGACAACTGAGACTAAAGGGGCAAAAATAGAAATGAGACAAAAGAACCAAAAAGACTAGAGACACAAAACAGACAAAGGAGACTATAAAACTAAAGCGAGTAAGGGGGCCCAAAAGACCAAAAAAATAGAGTCATTTCTTCTGCTGTTTCATCATTTCTTGGTTATTGGACTTTCGGCCATTACACGTGCTTTGATTTGTGTTACAGCCCGATTTCATGTTGATTTGCGACTGGTCGCAAGTGTCGGTTGCTCTGGAGACGTCGTAACTAAAAACCAGTCAGTAAGGATCAATTTCATGTGAAATGAAACATGAAATTGAGGCTTACTGCCTAATCCATTGCACCTAATCGCAAATTACGACCCAGAACATGAAATCGGGCTGTTAGGTGCATAATTTGATCTTGTGGTGTTCGCATATGTTCTGGACGTGTGTTTTGAGGATGTCTATAGGTGTTTATTCCTTTCTAGACAAAATTCTCAAAGTATTATATTTATCATTATTTTACTTTTAGATGGTTATCTATAAATAGTTCTTTTGATTTTATTGCATTTTTTAAGTGTTTAGCAATCCTTTACTTTCGAAGCCATTAGAGTTTCCTGCGAGTCGATTCTGTTAATTTAATTATGAGTATCTACTAAATTTATTGTCTTAGACACCTTGACAATGTCTTAGAAAGTCAAGTCCGGGAACAATAGTTATTAGCAATTACGTCGAAGCTTTACACACAACATTTACTCACCTAAACTAATTTAATAGGAATTTGTAAACATTGTCTTATTTGATTTTAAACCAAAAACCGTAACAAAAGCAACAGTGAAAGTGCCGCATCGTCGCGTCGGATTTATTTCAGATGAGTTTTAATCTCCTTTAGAAAGTTCCCTGTAATTTCCATACCATTTGAATTTTGTGAATTTTTCTTATGTCGAATGTCCGAATATTAACGCTTTCTTGCCTTGCCTGTACCGTTTCCTCTCATTTTTAATAGAGCTTCGGATGGGAAGTTTGAAACGTAATTGCCCTGATTGATTATTTTTCCGTATACAATGCTCTTGGCCGTTTAACAGCAACACATGCAATTTTAACTAGCGCATGCAAGGTAAATGCACTGATTGAGCAATTTTAATGTGATGTTGTGAGTTCACATTGTTCACCTGTTCCGGATAAGTTGACCATGAGTGGATGAAATGACTGTAATAAACGTTTTAAGGTTAATGCTGTAAAGGTAAAACTAGCAGTGATGGAATAAATCCGACCGTTTCATAATAGAATATTAAAAAAACTTTTTCGAATAAATTTTTACGTATTCTCTAGAGCATGTACATTTTAATTACAGTGTTTAGTATTCAATCAGACGTGAAAAAAGTGGTTTTGCACTTGAAGTGTTGCTCAACTCGGCCTTCGGCCTCGTGAGACAATTTTCACATTTGTTGCAGAAATAACTATTATCTGAGCATTGATGATTAACTTAATTAAGTTATTTAAAACAATTGTAAAAATATGTATATCACAAAGTCACCATAAAAATCATTGTACAGGAGTGACCGTTTGTGAAAGTATTTTGTAGCATTTTTTTTAATTAATAATAATAATCAGTTTCCACACTGAGCATTAAAATATTTGTGCGCGAGCGGTGATATTTTACATCCCGATAATAATCATAAATTTCACTTTCCCACTTGAAATAATGGGTGTAAAAAATGCGATTATACATAATATTCTTGGAATAAAAGTGAAAATGCGATAATCTTCTTAAGTTTTATATACTATACGAAATAAGATACATACCATGATTATTTTTAAATTAGAGTAGGCTGTGAAATTTAAATTAGGTTGGCACTAGCAATTCAATTCTCTATTCAGATCTACTTTTATCGATTTGTTTCTACAAAAAAAAACATGAATTAGTTATTTTCCAAATCAAGAGTATTTCATGTAGATTTCGAAAATAACAAATTCTTATGCTCTTTTATGTAGAAACGAATCGATAAAAATAGTTTTGGGATAGAGAATTGAATAAGCTTTAAAATGATGTATCACACGACCCCGCATGCCGTATAAATTTTTTAAAGGGGTGGCTCCCTTGGCTAAAGGGGTGAGATCTAAGACTTGAAAGTTTAATACAATTTGGCCCCCCTTGATAACAAAATTGACCTGTTCAAGTGTTTTCTTCTAAGTGTTTCGAAATTGAAATGGATGGGGAATACCAATTTTAGTTGAGTATTTTATGTAGATTTGGAAAATGTCGATTTCATGTTTCTTTTTTGTAGAAAAGAATCGGTAGATGTAGGTCTGGATAGAGAACTGAATAAGCTTTAAAATGATGTATCACACGACCCCCATGCTATTTAAATTTTTTAAGGGGGTGGCTCCCCTGGCTAAAGGGGTGAGATCTAAGACATGAAAGTTTGGTACAATTTGGTCCCCCTTAATAACAAAATTGACCTGTGCGAGCGTTTTCTTCTGAGTCTTTCGAAATTAGAATTGTTGGGGGGTACAAATTTTAGTTGGGACACCCTGTATTTGCTTGCAGGTGAAAAATTTAAAAAGTCAAGATCTGTAATAATATTTGAACTGATTTTTGATTTTGTAAAACAAATGGATTACAGGAAGTAAAAGCAAGAATTGAAGGGAATAACAAACAACATCACCTAAATAAAAAAAGTAACAAAATATCACTGTTCCACCAAACCACAGCATAATTAGTATTTATTTTAAGTTATGTTCAAATTATGAAATCGTTAGAGTAAAAAAAATCTTTATTAAGAGGTGGTGTGTAAATTACGAAAAATGTCATTAATCAGTTGGTTCACTCAGAGCTATTTATATTGGCTATGACATTCCATTTAAGGGCGCAATCAAATGGGACAAACGGGACAAAGAATTCAAAAAGGATCAAGAGACAAATATAGAGAAGGGATAAAAAAAACTATAGAGCAAAAAAGGACAAACAGACAAAAGAAATTAACGAGAAGAAAGAGACAAAGGAAACAAAAGGGCCAAAGGGAACCCCTTACTTACTTACTTCAGAGAAATCAAAGACACAACACAGATTAAAGAGACTGAAGAAATGAAAGGGATGTAAGAGACCAAATTTAGAAAAGAGCAACCTGAGAGGTCTTTTAAGTTATTAAAATGGAACAGTTTTTTCTTATATTTTTTATTTCCCAAATTATAAAAAAGAATAATGCAACAACATTTTTGTAAACTAGACTATGCTTGATTTGGAACTGTAAAATTTCCAGTCGATGTACAAAATGACAAAAACGGCTTTGATACACCATCTTGAAATACATTATGCAAATATCATTGAAGATTAAACAACCACAAAAATTAGTTTTTTTAAATATTTCAAACAATTAAGCAAAATAAACAAAACAAACTAACAAGAAAAAACACTACAGAGACTAAAGAAGCCATAGAAGACCAAACCAATACAAAGACCATGGAAACTAAAGAGGCTAAAGTGAAAGTGAAACAAAACAAATATCAATCACCAAGGAGAGGAGCCGAGTGAAAAATGTAAAAAAACGTCTCACGTAATTAATGGACGACCGTTAATTTTATTAAAAACGATTTTATGACATTTTTGAAAGCTTTCTGAGAATTTTAGCCGGTAAAATTACGTAGTAAAACTTGGATATATAAAGTTTTATTACTATTCAGAAACACACAAGTTACAAATAGTGTAAATATTGGCACAGACTTGCAAAATATTAGTTTGACTTGTACATTTGTCTACTTACAACTATAAATACAGTTCGTAAAATTAGAAAATAAATCAATAAAACCATATAAAAATAGAGTCTCTAATATTCCACGTTTTACCACAATAGTGACAAATTTATAAGGTAAAATACGTACTGGTAAGAGTTATTATGTGCTATTTATACTGTTTTATTTGCTAATGACGAATTAAAATACTTTCAAGAACATTAATCATTTTTTTTGTAAATCACAGTTATGCAGCAGAAATTTGCATGAAAAGGAAAACCGATTTGTATAAATCAAAGTCTGCACAATTCCGTAACAAGTTAATGGTAAAAACTACGTGAATAATTAATAGGAAAATCTCTTCAGCATTGGAAGAATTATTACCATTATATTGTACAACAAGGGCTGTGTTATTTGCAGCGACATTTCAACCTAATCAGAACAATGTAGCAATCAATCTAGAAGAGGTACAGAATCCAAAAATTTTTAATAATGATCATGGAAAACCGGAAAACCGCCAAATGACGAAATCATATCGGTCGATATCCAAGTGCACAGGCATTTTAATAAGGTATGACATCAAGGCCTAGTCATTAAGCTACACAAAATGGTATCAATTCAATATGTTCAGCTCATCAAGTGTTATCTCACTGGCTATTCAGGTTAAACAAGAAGATGAGTATTCAGAACTACTTATGGAAATTAAAACGGGTGTTCCGCAGGGAAGTATTCTCGGTCCCATATTGTGTCTTTTGTACACAAACGACATTCCAGAATTGAAAAATGGAACTATAGCCACATTTGCAGATGACTCTGCACTTCAATTATTGTCAGTTCTGCTAGCAAGAAAGTAAAAATGCTTGTGAGAAAGTTAATGTTTGGACCAATAAATGGAAATATTAAACCACCAATAAAGATCAATGAAATGAGAATACCTGTAGAAGGTGAAGCTAAATATTTAGGTGTTATACTTGTTAAGGAATTTTCCTGGAAAAATCATATTATGAAAAAAGGACTACAAGTTCAATTGGCTACTAGGAAGAAATTCTAAGTTGGCTATAGACAACAAAATTTTGATCTACGAACAGATATTGCAACCTGGGGATGTGCAAAAGAAACAAATTTTGGTCTTATCCAGAAGTTTTAATTTGCTTGCACCAATGTTTTGCCAACTGGGAAGACTCAAAAGAAAGCTAAGAGCTTAAAGTCTTGGTGTAGTGTTTTGTGTAAAAACAGAGCATGTGAATGACCGAGAATGACAATTAACTTTAGGTCAACATTAGGTGGACTTAATCTGATTGTAAGAAAGAAAAAAATGTTAGGTCTTACAATTAGATCACTTTTAATAATATTGTAGGAAGAAAAAAATATTGCCTGGATAATCATTTACAGCCTGGTTTCATGTTGTGTTGCGTAAGCTCCAGTTGCTATGGAGAACAGACAATAAGGATCAATTTGATATGAAAGGAAACATGAGGTTGGTTCTTACTGCCTGGACTTTAGATAAGACGTCCCCATAGCAACCGGAGTTTAAGCCCGTCGCAACTTAACATGAAATCAGGTTGTCACTCTCTAGTAATTTTTTTTATTTTGATTTTTTGGTACCGGTTTCGGCTAATTTGCCATCTTCAGCCCTATCGTTGTATTATTTCAATAAAATTCTTGAGAATTTTTAAGATTTAAATCTAACTAACTCAAATTATTGGTTCTTGTATACAATTTTGTGAAAGAAAACAGATGACATCGCGAAATTTGGTGTAAACTTACCTTCTTCTGTCCCAAACACGCTGTAATGTTTTAGATTCAAAATGTTTATTTTTTCCCTTTATTTTGATTTTATATCGAAAAAGTAGCCTCATTTTCTATTGAAAATTCTCACGTGAAAGAAGCTGCTTTTTAAAAAAGTCGGTGCGGTTTTTGTTTGTTGAAACCTCTACTTTCTGATGGTGTACAAAAAAATATAACGAGTATGAGCAACAAAATTCGTGATCGTAGGAGCCTCTGAATCCAAAATTTTGAGTCGATTCTTGATCGATACGATTGTGTAAAAAGTCATCGAGTAATGTGAATTCAGTAAAGTAAAAGAACCGATATATACGTTTAGCCAACTGCGATCACGAATTTTGTTGCTCACTCGTTACATTACTGTGGAAAATTTTCTCAAAAAAAGCAAAAAACGAAAAAACTCGATTCCGAAAATAGTATATTATTATACGAGTTCCTGTGTAAATTGGGTGCATTCCGGCACTAGGGTTTTAAAAACGCAAGTTACATTGATAAACTAAGAAATTGCTAATACATGAAACATAGTTTGCAAAAAGAATAGTTATCTTATCTTATCCATTAGTTTTTGCCTCTTTGATGGCATTTCTTCATCGTTAGATTCGACAAATCTTTCCGATTCTAGCGGAGCTTCGAAATCTTCAAGACCATCATCGTCGTCGTCTCCAATATTTTTTCCAGTCTGCCTTGGTTCTTCATCCACAGTTTCATCTGAATCATTTACTTCCTCGTAGGTTTTTTCTTCAACATTGCAGCATTTTTCAGAACCATGACAATTTGAACATAAATTTGTGCATTTCAAACCATGTTTTCGGCAGCCACATTTTAGACTGTTACATCCAGTTTCACAGCTGCAAGCAATATTTGACGTTGATGTTGCTTCCAGCCCCAATCTGTTTGTCAGTTTGTTACCCAGCCAAGTTTGAAGCTGATAATATGCCCTGTAAAGAAAGCCCCAGGGATATAGTGATATAGAAAAAATAGACGAGTGCAAAATAAAGAACCTGCTTATCGAGAATCATGCGTCGGCGTTCTTTGATTTTTGAATAACACGTGAACAAATCGGAGAGCAGGTTTTTTTTATTTTGCACTTGTTTATTTTCCCTATATCACTATATCTCTGGCGCTTTCTTTAACAACGTTGTTCTGCTGCGCCTTCAGTTGGTGGGAGATTTGCCAATTGAAAAGATGATTTTATTCTTGCGAATTGATATTTCCGAAATCTTAATTAATGCAGTGTTATATTTTCAATTTTATTTATAAATTGATTTGATTAATTACAGTCCATTTTTTGTGATATTTTCTTTGTTCATTTGCATCTATTTTATAAAAAATATTGGCCAAATTTGACAAATTTTTATCGTCTAATAATGAATTTACTATGTTTTTCCTTCCTGTTCTTGCAAATCGAGATATTGTATCGCAACCAGAAAAACAATGCAGAAATGCAACGATATTTTTGAAGGATTCATATTTGAAACAGATAATAGAGATCGGAGGTGAAAAATAGATCTTTAATATACCCAGAACATGTTTTGAGAAAATAAATGTCATAATTATTTGAATTCAATTGATTCAAAAGGACCAAAAGATCAATATCTTGACCCACAAGTATGACAGCTTATTTATTACTATCTGGCAATTTCTATCGAGGTCTTAATAACATATGTTAGCATCAGCATCTTTTTCTGCTTATTTACAGAAAAATCCTTGTTATTGTAATATGTTTTTGTACATATCGAAAATATTTATTAATGATCTCTTGAAGCGTTTCAAAAAAATTTCCTACAACTTTCTCAAAATATTAGTAGATATCTTATAAACTATTAAGTTCATTAACTTACCTGGTTGTTAATTATTATTATAGTAGTATATATATATATATATATATGTATATATATATATACAAAATTGTTTAAAATTGTTTAAAATTTTGCGCTATTTATTGAAATTTACACTTTAATTACTCAAAAAATATAAGATTCCATGTTAGAATGATAAACTAGGAAATGATAAATCGATATATATATATATATATGTATATATATATATATATATATATATATATATATATATATATATATATATATATATATATATATATACATCCTTAGCACGATACTGCGTCCGTATACGGACGCAGCAAATCTAACCCATGTAGTTTAGTTTAAAGCGATGGGGGCAGTCCAAAACCGAATTCTTAGAGGGACGTCTTATCATGCGTATAGTGAACATTCACCGTATATTTTAGTTCTGGTCCGTAACGTGTTGGGGGCGCTGCGAATTTTTCAATATACGTTTCTGGAATATACGTTCTTTTATGCTCTCGCTTTTGCTGCGTCCGCACCGTATATCAGCTTTTATTATTTGACGTTTGCTGCGTCCTGGAAGTTTGGCAACGTTGTTTCAATAAAACCCAACGATGATAGCGAAAGCGGTGAAGCGTGGAAAGGAAATAATGTTCCAAATTCGGCATATTGGAGAGTCCAATTTCGGGCGGGAAAATTTAAATTGAGTTTCTAAATAAAACGATCGTAATTGTGCTGTTTTATTTTTTTATATATTATAAAAAATAAAGATAATTTGAATAGTATATAACCTCAATTAGAGGATGAAGTTAGTCTTCGCAATAGTACCATTTCTGACAATACTCTTTCGTCGTGAGGCTTTCTCAATAAATTTATTTGATTCTAAATCAGACAACGCTATTCCTTCCACGGAATGAAATCAATTATACTTCCGAGTCATGAGACGGATTCCGCCGAAACACCACGACAATGCAGCTGGGGTGGTGTTTCGCGGAAAACGTCGAATGAGGAGGTTAGTATAATCGGATTATTTTCGTTTGCTCGTTTCATTATATAATCAAATCGATCCAAAAGATGCGAAATTTTGACCGAACTTTTTTTCTGACGTTTATTAACAAAGCGTGAGAAAATTGTTACTATGCCAAAGTTTAATGTTGGACCCAGCGGAAAAACCGAAATGATTGTACCACATCGTCAAGAGTATAATCGCTTATTTATACTGTAAAATTTGTAATTTTTATTGGATCAATTTATTATGTGTTATACAATCTACAATAGATAATAATCTAGAATGTCAAATCCCGAACCTGGAATTTTGTGTCTGCAATGTATAATGTAGAATTCCAAATTTGGATGCGCAGTCCTAGAATCTCGAATATGTAATCTCTAATCAGTAATCTCGAATATAAAATTTTAAATCTAATATCTGGAAACCTAAAATACCCTCTAGAATCGGGAAGCAAAAATCTGAAATTTGGGAATATAATCTCGAAAGTTGAATCTCGAATTTTCGAATATCGAATCTTGAATCTTAAATCATAGTAAAGCGATGGTCTCGATCTTTTTGACATTCATTTCCTAATTTATTTAACACTTACATGCTCTCAGACCCGACAATCTATTTTCGCGCTCCTGTGGACTTTCATTCATAATAATTGTTTCAAAATTTCTGGTTCTATTTTTTTAGCGTTTTTGTCTTTCATCTTCCTTTTACGCCAGTCGTCGTTTTCTCATTTGAAAAGCGCTTAACACTTAACACTTAGTTAGTTTACGGGGGGGGGGGGAGGGGGGCTTGGTACAGGGCAACAACAATAACAAAGCCCCCTGGTACACGGGCCCCCCTTGGAACAATTGGGCCCTCCTAGGGACCCCTTTCGACAGGCGGGTCTCCTTGGGACTGGTGGGCCCTCTTGGGACAGATGGGCCCTCTTGGGACAGGTAGGCCCCCTTGGGAAAGGGAGGCCCCTTCGCGACAAGGGGGCCCATGGGACAAGGATGGGCCCTTGGTATAGAAGTCCCCTTGGACAGGAGCCCCCCTTGAGACAGGAGCCCCCTTGAGACAGGTGGGCTTCCTTGGGACAAGTGGGCCCCCTTGGGATGGAGGCCCAACATTTTTTGTCGGCCGAAAAAGTTTTGTGAGTTTCGGCATTTAAAAGAAAAATGGCATGTGTTATTCGGAAAAAATTTACTTTACGTGGCATGTCTGTAGTTACCAAACATACAGACAAATCCAAAGATTTTTTTTGAGACGGGTTCGAAAAGCGACTTGAACAATACTGCCGAGGTCATATAAAACCCAACGGCCGTGTATACGAAGACGTTGAACGGACATGAATGGAAAAATAAATGACAACGTCTTCTCTTCTCGCCGTTCCAACTTTTTTCTGGCAATTCCGACTTTTTTCTGGCAATTCCGACTTTTTTCTGGCAATTCTGACTTTTTTCTGGCAATTCCGAAATGCGCGAGGCACCAATTTCAATGATCCATGAAAAAATAAATTTTCACAGACGGTAACTTCCGTGGATCACTGAAATTGGTGCCTCGTGCTACGCACTCGACCACTTAAAGAAACATACTCCAAAAATTTCATATTCCCCTGTACGTGAAACTCGAAATGTGGAGAGTATCTGATATTTTATGATTTTATGAATTATAAACGGAAAATCAAACTTTCACGGAGGACAACTTCCGTGGATCACTGAAATAAAAAAATTAAAAAAAAAATCATATTTCCCTGTACGTGAAACTCAAAATCTAGACAGTATTTCATATTTTAAGTTTGGGCAACAAAACAGCACCATCGTCCTACCCCTGCCGCTATTGCCAGAAAAAAGTCAGAATTGCAAGAAAAAAAGTCGTAATTGCTAGAAAAAAAAATCGTTTCAGTTATTTTTCCTTTCATGTCCGTTCAGCGCTTTCGTAGCAAAATAGTTTTCTTCTAATAATATTGAAGAATTTACAATTTTCCTGTTTATTTTCACGTCCTAAACCCTGTTCAATTATTAATGTTAAAAAACAAATTGTTAAAATTTCGGAACTGAGGCGTTTCGGTTGAAGGTTTTAAATAAATATCTTGGTTTAGAACGACTATTTACATGCCAATCGTGGTTAATCCAGTTTAAAGACATTTTTTAAGTGTTATTGCTCAATTAAAAATCAAGGTCGTTTTTATGTCTCCAACAATACCTCAAATTCTAAAATTAATAGAGTATGGGTATAACCATTCTCCTGCGCTTTTTTCTGTTGAAATCAAGTCAAGCTTCTATTCGTAAAAAAACCAATACAAACAATCGATTTATAGACAATTTAATGTAACTTAAACTAGTTTTTTAGTAAAATATTGTTGATATTTTAATAAAAAAGTCCTCAACCGTCAAAATAATAAGAATAATCATAATTAGGAACTGAAGCGTTTGATATTTTTCATGATATTATTCTGACTTTTTTTCGGTTTTTCGCTTATAACTCGAAAAATATGCGTCCTACCTAAAAAATGGTAGGAACCAAAATTAAAGCTGATAAACTACTCTATAAGAATCACTCCAGAATAGGGTTTTAGGTTGAATCGATCTCGAGATATGTGCCTATGAAATTCTAGTTCAAGAAAAATAGACTATTTAGAAGAAATAATTTATGAAGTTTTGAAATTTTGGTTATGAACTCCCAGAAGGCACTCAAGCAAAAATTCAAAGAGTTCCCACTCCCTCGGAGGGATCTTCATCCCTTTTGCACAAGAAACCGCATCTGGGCGTGACGTCATGAAGCCCTTCAGCAATTGTCTCGCGGTTCAGATTATATATACGCCACCTGTCCCAAAAAGACTCCCCTGTCTTAAGCCCTGTCTCTGTGCCAAAAGAAACACCCTGTCTCAAAAGGGGCCTCAATATTAGCATTTCTTTACATAATTGTGCAGCTAATTTTAATTTTCATTGATTTAATTCCTCTTGTTCATCTATTTTCAATCATGACGTGTTTTGAAAACAGAATTCAATTATTTGTTGTTATAAAATAACAAATTGGGAAATTGAAGTAAATAATTTTTGCCCGAACCTAAAAGAAAAAATTTCACTGCGACTATGTAACTTAAGTCATACTTACGTTTGATAAAACAAGTTGCAAGCCTGTTCTATACATAATTTTTCAGGTAAACTTTACTCCAAATTTGATTAATCGTCTTTTAAAGCTATCATCAACATGGCAACGTTGCGGACGCCGTATGTGTTAAAAGATGAAGAGTAAATATACAAGAGGACGCAGCATAAGCTGGATAAAGTAATGTGTATATTCTGGATGCAGCAACGTGCTATTAATGTACGGACGCTCTATCATGCTAACAATAAAAGCACATTGGTTTTCGTTATTTTAAAAGATATCTGTAAACACAATAGATTTTTGGAATCTCCGTTTCAATATCTAGAGGTCGCTGATTTCTAAATTAAATATATACGTTTCCTTCTTGTGGACGCAGCATGTGTTATTTCGTGAAAGGACGCAGCATTGATAGCAAGATGTAAATATATATATATATATATGTATATATGTATATATGTATATATATATATATATATATATATATATATATATATATATATATATATATAATATATATATATATACATATATATATACATATACATATAAAACGATAAATGATACATATATATATACATATATATATCGATTTATCATTTCCTAGTTTATCATTCTAACATGGAATCTTATATTTTTTGAGTAATTAAAGTGGAAATTTCAATAAATAGCGCAAAATTTTAAACAATGATTCAACAAAAATTTTTGGAAATCGAGTTTTTTCGTTTTTTTGCATTTTCTGAGAAAAATTTTCATAGTAATGTATATTTTTTGCACACAATCAGAAAGTAGAGGTCTCAACGAACAAAAAGCGCACCGACTTTTTCGATATAAAATCAAAATAAGAGAAAAAAAATATTTTGAATCGAAAAAATTACAGCGTGTTTGGGACGGACATGTTTCCACCAAATTTCGTGAAAAAAAAAAGATAAAAATAAAAAAAACAAAAAGTCTGTTACATATTTATTTTTCGCAGATATTTTGAGGTTATGTGAAAAAACTGTAAATACAAATTTTGTTTTTTTTTTACCCCCTTCCACTTCCCGACCTCAAATCGCCCGTAAATTATTTTTTCTCTTATTTTTGTTAATTTTCTTCCTTTTCCAATGGGTGTCATCCTGTTCTAAATTTTTTTGGTCTCAAAAATTTTCGGTCCTGGCCTATACATCAATCAAAGTACCAATTAGTGTAAAAGTACATAAAACTGCCCAAAAGTTCAAAACTCAATATTTCAACAACTCCCATAACCATTTAACTTAAACACCTACATTAAGCCAAATTATTTAAAAATATGTACACATAGTAAATATTGGTGTTGAAAGTCGCAAGTGCTTTTGGAATTTACGTTTAATTTTCATTATTTAAATGTGTTCGTTATGTTGGGATTAAAAGTACCAATACCAATCAACGGTACTGAAATAAAGTGGGATTGGGCTGTAATATAGTGAGGTCAATCAATGCTGCGAACAACAAAAATTATTACAGCGGATTTATTTAATTGCAAGATTGAACTTTATTACATGATAAAATGTCTGATACATAACGGGTTGGTAAGAATTGTTTTACTCATCCACAATTTTTACTTATTTATCTTAAAATACTGTAAGATGAACATAGTAATGTTATGTTGTGTTATTGTAATATTGTCTTTTCCGTGCTCCAATTATAATTAAAACTCTGACATTAAAAAATGGTTAAAAAGTTAATTTACATTTTATGAGCCACAGTAAAAAGTATGTCAAGCAAAGACCATTAGTCCATTTTTCTCCACCGTTTATATGTCTAAGCCAATTAGAACTTTCTGCCATATTGAACAAAAAAACGTATGTCTAGTAGACTTTGCCGCACTGGTTGAATGCTGGTCAAGATAGAGATCGTCAGTAATGCTGAATCGTTAAAACTAAGTATCTATTCCAACTTTTTACCATTGATAGAAGCTTGAAAGCGTTGACAAGAAGACGTAACCCAAATTTCCATTTTCTCTTATATTAAGATAGGAAGTGCAGTGATACGTGTATTTTCAAGGAGTTTGATTGAAGTAGTGATCCTAAGAAATGCATTAATTCCTACAGTATTTAACGAAAGTGGAAGTGGGATGTGCTTAAGATGCCTGGGAAATAGTGTGCGGATTTTTTTTCATACTCTAATGAATAAAATTATTTTGTAAGTATACTTAGTTTTACACTTCAAGGAAAGACAATGGTCTTGAAAGATAAGTAAATCGAACAAAAGGAGATATTTTGGGAACAGTCTAAATCCAAATTCACAATGTTAGTAATTTTGTAGCACCTTTGTAAACTCAACAGCAACATAACATAATAATTATTATTATAAGCTTCATAAATTATTCATACGTCCAGTAGGCTTTGCATGTCAAAATTCAAATTTTTATTATCTGCGGGTAACATGCTGGATAAATCATTTATGAAGACCCGATCAAGCACGGAACTGATTTCAAACATGCAATGCCGCTTACAGATGACTCGTTTATAAAATTACGGTTTAGAGGTCTTGGGTGGTCACGACTGTGTTCTCTTTCTAGAACCTAATTGAGCAGAAATCACATCTGGGACTTAGCAAAATTTTCTTGCTATGTAGTTTTTACATTTTACTACACTAACCTTTCATTTCTATTTGTGTACTTTTTTATGTCTTGTTCATGAATATTAAGAACTGAATATTGTCATTAACGCGCTGAAACACAACTACTTATTAAATAATTCGCATTCGTAATGGGTGTTGATTTGCTGTAAAAATGCTTCCAGAGAAAAACTAGTTGGTTGAGGTAAGAGGCAATGAAGAAATGAAAATAATTCACATTGTAAGTACTGTAATTATTAGGTTGTGAGCTTCTGGACATTAAAAACCTTGTCACTATAAACACTGATTAATGTTATTACAGTCATTTTTCTTCCTTCGAGCCACACCACTGCGACCTTTCTGTTTTTTTTTCCCACATAGACGTCACTGAATTTGTCAAGTGAAAAATATAGAACAATTTCAACGTCTTTAATGAATCCAAGAAAACAATCATAGCAACTCCGCGTACAGTTTTGGGTGAATCAAGTTCTTTAACAATTACCGTCGGTCACTTTCAACCTAACTGTAAAAAACTGCACATCTGCCACATTGTTTCAAGTACAGTACGTGCGAATTGCTTATAAAAGTTTTTTGTGTCGTTGCCGACCGCTTCGTATTTACAAATCTCAAGAACTACAATTTACTTGTAAACAGGTAGGATTTTTCGTTGTCGCAAGGAAACACCTTTCTAAAAAAACACAGGCTTAATTACAAATACGTAAATAATAGAAGTCGTTACGACACGCCAACCTACGCGCGAAAATCGGGCCAGAATTCACCAACAGCTCTACCAACATCAAAAAATAAGCGACACCATTTGAACGGGTTTTTTCGCAAACCTGAATAATTTTCGTTGGAATTACAAACGCTCCGTTCCGTTTTAATTTATACAGACCGTCACAATTTTCACCGACTGTCTCTTAATTATTTACCAGTCTACGTTCTTGCATAAGTTTTAATCCTCCATTGAAATAATTGCATTGCACTTATAATTATATTGTAAAATAAACTGCGATATTGATTAGACGCTGTTTCGCAAATGCAACCTTCTAACGCGGCGCTTTCGAGCTTGTGGTTTTATTAATTAATATCGTTGTGATTCTCGGTGGTGTCAAGTGCTGAAAAGATGAGAAAAACTACAAAATGTCAGTGCTTAAAGTTTCACTTCACAAACTCTTGAATTGTTGCAGTGCCAATACTCAGATGGACAATGATGTTACTCCGGTGTATCTAGCGGCTCAAGAGGGTCATCTGGATGTGCTGAAGTTCCTGGTTCTGGAAGCCGGGGGTTCCCTGTATGTACGAGCGAAGGACGGGATGGCTCCGATCCACGCTGCTTCACAAATGGGGTGCCTTAATTGTGTTAAATGGATGGTAAGTTTTATGGTTAGAAGAGTAGAAAATAAGATCTGCTTCGGTACATATTTGTTGGACACAACTGTGTTAAGTTTAATAACACGTAATGTCAGTTTTAATATCTGAAAATGCGCACATTAGAATCCTTAAATGTAAAAATCTAATATACTTAAAATTGCATAGATCTAGATCAAAGCCAGGAGATAAGATCAGCATTTTGGCACGAATGTTTTATCCAAAATTTTCTTTTAGATTTTAGATTAGATTTTTCACACTTTTGAATGCAATTTTAATAGAAAATATAATTTTGTAGTGGTAATACTGACTCACACAATTTTTTTGTCTAAAATTTTTGCGCTAGAGCTCCACGAAGATTACTTTTTTCCATATATTCATTAAGAAAATAATGGCGCCGCGGCCAGTGGCTCTTCTGAATTTTGAAATGAAAATTGAATTATCTATCAGTCACGTCATCAATGACCCGTGCTGGAGATATATTCTCGAATATTCTGTATCCATACATCGAGATTATGACGTCATTAACGACTGCAAAATGTTCGAGATGGTCTGACGTCACCGTCTGGAGTAGTTTGTACACATCGAGAGCATGAAGTCATCCACGATATTGTGGAAATGGAAGTCTGAAATAATTGTCGATTAGATTCCACGTGTATCGACATACAGTCGCAGGGTGACCAGTCACCGTCGAAGTTGACGATCAGTGGGTCGAGTCCGTCAGTTTCCTTTATCGCTCCGTAGTGCCAATCGATGTGTAAATAAATAATACGAGACGTGCCGGTGAAGTAGTAATTTGTAAATAGTGTAAATAATGTAAATATTGTAATGTGAGAAGTGAAAAATAAATTGTAGATAGTGTTTAAACAAATAATGGAACCCAGAAACGCAACAATACGATATTGACAATTAAGTACTAAAAGGTAAGATGGTACATGCACAATCTTGCAAGGAATACAATGAATACTTTCCAGATGAAATTCGCTACTGACTGACTTTTTTTTAACTTATTTTTGATTTTTGAATTTTTTTAGTCGTTTTAACTTCTTTAGTTTCTCTGATCTTCTAGTCTCTCTAGTTTCTTTTTCTTTTTTTTTTTTCTCTTTTTCACTCTTCGCTTCCGTTGCCTTTTAGTGTCTTTTGATCTTTTTAGTTTTCTTGGACTTTTTTTAGTCCCATATTATTGTTCAGTTACGTCTCGCTGTTCCCTCTGATCGTCCCTTTAGTCTCTGTAATGTCTTTTCATGTTATCTCTTTTATTTGGACTCCTTACTGTCTATGGTAGCTTTGGAAGCTTAAGTATTCTGTAGTATGCTCCTTAGATATATGTAATATAATTTAATATAGGGTCTTCATGAATGATTCTTACAACGAGTAGGCTTTGTACGTCAAAATTCGACAAATAAACGCATGTAAGACCCGATATAATATATCTCTTAGATATTATTACATAGTATTTCTTTAGTCTACGCTTTCCCTTTAATTTTTTTATCTTTGGGTTTTGTCTGGTCTTTCTTTCGTATCTTTCATTTCTTTGGTATTACTGATCAGTTGTCCCTTTTGTATCTTTTTCTTCTTTTATCTTTTTTGCCTCTTTTGTTACATTAGTCTCTACAGTTTATTTTGTCTGTTTTATCTCTGTAATCACTTTACTCAATTTGGTGTGTTTGGTCTCTTTTGTCTATCCCTTTTGTCTATTTGTTTCTTGGGTCTCTTTATTCTCTTTGGTCTCTTTCGTTACATCCGTTCCTTTTGTCTTTTTTTGTCTTTTGTCGTTTTTGTCTGTTTCGTCATTGATCTCTTTAATCTGTTTGGTTTATTTGATATTTCTATTCCCGTTTGTTTCTTTCGTCACTGTTTTTGTCTTTTTGTCTATTGAGTCTCTTTTGTCTCTATTATGTTTGTTTTATCTTTCATCAATTCGCATGAGTTCGTTATTCTAGCTGGTCTAGGGTCTTTAGTATTTTTGAAAGGTTTAATCTCTTCAACTCTTGACATATTTGCTGCCGTTATCCCCTATGGGCATTTTAGTTTCCTTTAGACTCTAACGTTACTCTGATAGTCTTTGTCACCTCTATCGGCTCTTTAGCCTCTGTCTTTTCTTTTTATTATCTTTGTATCTCATGCTTTATTGTCCCGTTCTATTTACTTTTTGGTTTCCTTAACGTCAAATGCAGCTCTAATCGTTTAGATTCCATTTAGTATATTTGGTCTCTTTAGTCTGTGTATAGACTTTTGTTTCACTTCACTCTATTATTTCCTTGTTCTTTTTGGTCTTTAGGTTCTTGGGTCCCTTTTCACTATATTCCCTTTGGTCTCTGTGGTCTATTATGTGTTTTGTCTCTTTGATATATAGTTTTTGTTTTGTCTCTTTACCTTATTTACTCTGTGTTATCTTTTCGGTCACTTTTAACTCTCGTATTTCTTTTGTGTAATTTTTCTCACTTTGGTCTATTTGTATCTCTTATCTTTTTATACAATTTTTTTTTCTCTTTAGTGTCTTTATCTCTTTGGTCCACTTTCGTGTATTTTTGTTGTTTTTCCTTTGTTTGGTGTATTTATTCTCGATCCTTTCTATTATTATTGTTCCCTTTGTCTCCTTTGTCCCTTTTGTTTCCTTCTTCTCTTTGATTTTTTGGTATTTCTTGTCCCATTAGTCACTTTGGTCGCCTAGATCTACATAGTTACTTTAGTTATTATACACTCCTCGGTATGTTTGTCTCTTTTGCATCTATTGTTTCTTTCGCCTGTTTGATCTCTTTTGTCTATTTGTCTCTGGAGTCCCTTTGAAGGTCTTTGGTCTTCTTTGTGTTCGGTATCTCTGTTTTTTTTTACCTTTTTAATATATTATGTTGGTATCTGAAGACTAATACGAGGTTATATTTTTTGCTCTGGTCTCAATATAACTGTAGCTATCAATCATCTGTCATTGGGTGACAACCGCACAGGCTTACTAATTTTGATGTAAATTGTATTTTGGCCAAGTGGACATTAATCATATTGATCACTCAGTATTTAGTGTTTTGTTTCCTTTGTCTCTTTTCCATTTTTGTTGCTTCATTCTATTAAGTCTTTTTGATCCCCTTGGTTCATTTTGTTTTTTTACTTTGTCTTTTTAATATTTTTGTTGTCTTTGCTCTTTTTTGATGTCTTCTATCTCCTTTGTCTGTTTTGTCTCTTTACTTGCTTTAACCTCCTTAGTTTTTCTGGTCTCTTTATTTATTAGTCTCTTTAGTCTCTTTTATCCCGTTTCTCCATTTGTCTCTTGAGTCTCTTTATTCCCTTTTAATCTTTTGCTTTATTTAATCTTTTTGGTGCCTCTTGCCTCTTATTTGTCTGCTTATCTTTTAAGTCTCTTTTATTTTCTTTGCTATTTCTGGCCTCTTTTATCTATTATTCTCTTGATCTTCTTTTGGTCTCCTTAGCATCAATGGCAGCTCTAGTCGTGTAACTTCTCTTTAGTATATTGGTCTCTTTTGTATTTTGGGTTTACCTGGTCTCTTTTATTTCGTTTCACTCCATGATATCCTTAGCCTTTTTGGTCTTTAGGTTCTTGAGTCCCTTTTCACTTTAATCTCTTTGGTTTCTCTGGTCTTTTATCTCCTTAGTCTTTTCGTTTTTTGTTTTTTTTTTTTTGGTGTACTTCTCGATAATTTTTGCTTCTTTCTTCTCTTTGATCATTAGTCACTTGAGTTTTTTATAGTCACTTTAGTACTTTCGATATGTTTGTGTCACTTTGTGAGATTATCTCTGTGATTGTTTTGTCTCTTTAGTTCATTTAGCCCATTTAGTCTCCTTGGTCTCTTTGTTGGAACCCTTTAGTTCCTTTGATATGTTTGGCCTCTTTAGTTTCTTTGTCCTCTTTTTTTATCGTTTTGTTCTTTTATTATCGTGAACGAAGTTTTTATCTCAGCCGTGTGTCCTTAAGAACACCTACAATGTTTTTTTGATCCCTCTAAAACACGCTAATATAGGTTTCTTAAAATGGCAGTGGGTCCCTGAAGTTTCAATTATCACTTGTGAATTTTTGGGACTTTTCGAAAATGTAATCCCTCTAGTCCCTCTGATCGCTTTGCTTTGTTTAACCTTTATGTTTTTTTTAGTCTCGGTAGTGTCTTTTCTTGTTAGTTTGTTTTGCTTATTTTGCTTAAATGTTCCATTGTACTTTATTTTGTATCTTTCGTCCCTTCAATATCTTTGGTCTGTTTGTCTCTTTTGGCTGTATTGTTTCTTTTTATCTCTTCTGTCTATTTGTTTCTAGAGTCTCTTTGGTCTTTTTGGTCGCTTTGGCCTCTTAACTAATTACGGGGCACATTTTTACATTTTTGATGAATCTTTTGACGGTTGGTGACGTTATCGGACTACTGTAAGTGCATGTTCGTGATTCCTTCGAATTAGCGTTGTGTGAAGTTATACATTAGAGTAGCGTGAAAACACGTTCAGCTAGGACGTTGATTCTGGTGTCATTGTTAAGACCGAACGAAGCACTACAAGGAGCCAAAGTGAAATAATAAAAATATTTGTCTGAATATAAGTAAAGATCGATATTAAATTGAAAACTAGAAATTTATCAGAGTCATGCCCACAGTTAATTTGATGTGCTGTTAATTACCGATATGAAACTAATTCATTTCACAAAGAACAATAAAAGCTGGTTCTTTTGTATTTATTTGAGTGTCTCATATAGCTAATATTGACTGAAAGTAACACATCAAATATTAATGAATAATTAATTTTTTTAATTTACCAAGGTTACTTTTCTCTAGTTCAACTAATTCAAATTCTAGTGACGCTTGTTATACCTACTACAAGGTGTTACAAAATGGTTTTCATTTTTTTTTATTTTCATGTAAAATAAAAAATGCCGCTTAACGAAAATAGTTATAACCTCAAAAATGAAGACACACTTCGAATGTTATTAAATTATGATGTATCGAGAACAATTCGATGAAGGATCAGCCACGGTGTTTTTTGGGCCTGGTGAAAAATTTACATGTAAAAAATTCCAAAGTTAACTAGATGAAAATCATTTTGTATAGTTACGATATAGTGAGGTGAGTTTTGTAATGGAAAAATATACTCAGTGACAGTGACATTAGTGACATCCAGAAGGAATCATTTCATGGAATAGTCTACAGAGCGTTACCACAGAGCGTCAAGATAGGCGCTTCAGACAACTAGCTCTATGAGACCGTTTTGCTACTACACGCCAACTCTGTGACCAATGGTTTGAAGAAGAAGGTCCACTTGTTAGTATGGGAACATTATATTGCCACATTTGAGCTTTTAGACTTTTTTCATGCCGTCCACGATTAGTGCATCACCATCGTCAACGTTTGAACTAATGGTGCAGAGAACAGCAGCGTTGGGAAGCAAAATGGCATAATGTCGTATTCAGCGACGAATCGCGATTCTACCTAGGCATGCATGATGGCCATCGGAGGGTAAAACGCCGCCGTTGAGAGCGACGTTATATTGGATTTGCCGTTGAGAGTCACGTGCACAGGACTGTTGGAGTCATGGTTTGGGGGAATATTGCCCATTAGAAGAATATTGCCTTATATAGATGATCGTCCACACGTCCTTTTTCAGCAAAACAACGCACGTCCACATATTGCTCGCCGAACTATGGACTCCCTCCAAGAAGTTGGCATTAATGTTTTGCCGTGGGAACTCCGTTCACCGGATTTAAATCCTACAGAATATAATGGGGAGAAGACTGTCCACTTTGCGCCATCCTCTACAGACTCTGGCACGGTTATTTCACGAAGTTGAAGTTGTTTGGAACGAGGTGCCACAAGTAGACGTCGACCATCTCATTTTGTAGATGCCTAGACGTGTACAGGAGTGTACTCATCAGCTACGGGCTCGCCAAACACGTTATTAATTTTTTCGAATTATGTTATTAAAATTTCTTGCAAATCTAATGGTTTCATTCTTGATGTAAGCTTAACATATTGCCAAAAGTCACGTCCAAAAAAATTATTCCTTTTGGGTGTAACACTTCTAATGTTACTGAGTATATTATAATATTATTTTTAATTTGAAAGTAAACTAATCAACTTTCCAGTTGTATTGTATGTATAAAAAGAATTGTGTTGATAAAAAATAAATATTAGTCTTTTTTATTAGTCTTTCTGGGCTTTTTTTACCAGATATGCTCCATGCAACATTCTTTAAACGTCCTTAATGATTATTGAAGTTCGTTAACAGTTTAATAAACATGCTAATTTCTACATATAAAAAAATGTTGATTGCAACATTGAAAGATCATGAAGGTATAAAATTTTGGTGTTAATACGATAATTTTCAACTTCAAGATATACACTTGCTAGGATGCTAATCAATATCATGAGTTACAAGTATGTAAATAATTACAAGTTTGTGCTAAATGTTTTTCAGTTTGCCAAATTTACACGTACTAACTTTGCTACATAACAATGTAACTAATTGTACAAAATTAGCATAAAGTCAAAAATTGTTAAGAAAAAAAATGCACAAACTGTAAAAAAACACCGAAGTTCAAACTTCAAACGTCAAAGTCACAATAAAGAAAAAAGACTATACATAAAAATTTTCAAAACGACAGAAATTTACGTCCAATGTTTTCTGTGCGCGAATGTACTTTCTGTCTCGTTCACCGCACTCGTTCAAGCAAAAAAATCCTTTTTTGTTTAGGCCAAGAGATAAGAGTTTATTTACTAAAGGTTCTTCAATCATGCTAGCGGTTCTCAATCGGTTTTCGCGTAAATTTTAAAACCATATAACTTGTTTTTTTTACATTTTTCTAGGTCTCCTCATATTAGGGACTGTCACAGGTTAAATAACTACTACTTCGTGAATCACCCTGTATATTTGGTGTTTTGCCTACTTTCAACAAGCACAACAGTTTTGAACACGCCGAATTGTGTACTCTTTTTAACGGATTTGACCACAACAACAATATTAAAGGAGAGAATAAATTTACAGATTCAAGAGCAAGGGGTCGACCCCAACTTGCGCGACGGCGACGGTGCCACTCCTCTCCACTTCGCCGCCTCCAGGGGCCACTTAGAGACGGTTCGTTGGTTACTTAAACACGGCGCCCGCCTCTCTTTAGATAAATACGGGAAAAGTCCAATAAATGATGCCGCAGAAAATCAACAGGTCGAGGTAAAATGAATGACACACCCCTTCTTATTTCCAACTGTTTCTAATTGAATTGTACAGTGTCTAAATGTCTTGGTCCAACACGGAACCACGCCGGATTACAAAGACGGCGAGCGACAGTCGAAGCCTTGTTCGTGTACCAGGAAAAGCGAACAATTGAAAAGGGTGAGTGATTTTATATAACCAATAGAGAAACAAGACTTCAAGCTTTAATTCGATCAATTAATAATAACGAGCGATTACTAGAAAATGCTACGGTTCCATTTGGAAACAGCAATTATAATTTGAAGAGAAATTGTTGCGTTTTTGCTGAAACTATCAGTTCGGTTATGATCTCTGAGATGGTTTGATGTTTATTAAAATTGATCAACAATGAATAATCCGTGATTTGCAGGGGAGCAGTATGAGTAGTGATTGTTCGACGTGTAAACCGGTCCAGAACGGTGATAGCAGCAATTCGGAGCCTTTCTTCCTACACCCTCCGTTGAGCTCCAGATCTATGGAGGCCCCACATGCTCCACAGGATGGTCTCTACATTAATCCAATGACGGCTTCGCACAGACACAGGTGATCTATTGATCGTGGCTTCTATCAAAATCTCATGATAAAATTCCAGCGGGTCAAGTGGATCGGAAATCAGTTCTAGTGAAAGTGTCAACGGTGAATCTTTTTACCTACATAATCCTCAGGAAGTGATATACAACAGAGTCAAGGATCTTTTCGAGTCGCCAGCGCAAAGGCAGCCTCTCTCTGCCCTCACAGGTATAATTATTAACTTCATGATTACAGATTAGATTATTTATTTTACACAGTGCTACTGTGAGTTCCTTTTAGATTAATTAATTGTTTGGTCATAATACCGCTTCTGCATAATATGTAGTTTCATGTATGACCACCAGTGCTTTTTAATACCAATTATTGTTCAGAAGTATGAATGAACATAGTACCTACCTAAAAATCATTCTTCTAATGTCAATGTCGTGAAACTCATATTGTTTCGCAACAGTTCACGGTAAAAAGTCACCTTGCATTGTTCCAACATTCATTCAATTTCCCCCAATTCAAAACCTCAGCGAATTTCACTATATTTGCCCACAGTAAAAGTGGAAGTACACTCCAGCAGCAGCGGAGCGGGCTCAGACGAGAATCTCTCATCTTCCGACCTCTCGGAACGATCCGGCGACCACGACCACGACTACGAAGACATCTACTTGGTCCGCGACGAGTCCCACAAGAAAACCGACAAACAATCGAACCTTCGCTCAAGATCCCGCGACAGCGGCTCACACAGCCGCTCAGGATCCGCAAGTTCCTCCAACTCCGGATGCAACGTCGTAGTCAAGGTCGCTCCAACCTCCAAGAAAGACACTTACAAATCGAACGAGTTCCTCCCGAAGCCGCAGAAATACGAAAAAAAGAGCAAGAGTCAAGAGTCTAGTTCTTCGGCATCGTCACTGAGTGGATCCAACGAATATGAAGCGGAGAAAGTGAAATTGGGACCGAGACATTCCATGCCTCCCAAAAGTGTGACGGAGAACTCGAAGATATTGAAGAGAGTTACCTCAGTGCCCGGAGATATTTGTCCGCCGCCGCCGCCGCCGCCACCGCCTGTTGAGAAGAGTGTGAGCATGGATGAAGAACCGAGGGGCGCTGAAATTGTGGAGATCGTGGAGGAGCCCACGCTGAAACCCTCGGAGATCGCTAGGGGGAAGACCAGAACGATGTCTGCTTTAAGTAAGTAGCCGGCTTTATGAACAAACACACAGTCTTTCTCTTAATTTTTAAATTCAGAAATCTAGTAGGTTAAGTAAATGATAAACTGTCATTGACACATGGTATTTTTCTTCTGCAGAGTTCTTTTTTTATTCCAACATTTGATTTTAACCTAAGATATGAACATGAGAAAGAGACTCAAGAGATAAAAGATACAATGGAGCCCAAAGAAACAAACAGACCGAGGAGATTAAAAAGATGAAAGATACAAACGAAACAAAAGAAACAAATGGGACGAAAGCGACAAAAAAAAACAAAGTACATGGGAACAATTAAGCAAAATAAACAAAACAAACTAACAAGAAAAGACCCTACAGAGACTAAAGAAACCATAGACCACAGACCAAAGCGATCAGAGGGACTAGAGGGATTACATTTTCGAAAAGTCCCAAAAAATTCACAAGTGATAATTGAAACTTCAGGGACCCACTGCCACTTTAAGAAACCTAAATTAGCGTGTTTTAACGGAAGCAAATATTTTTTACGTACATATTTCTAAATGTAAATTTTCTAAAAAAAAATTTAACTAAATTTTCGAAAATTTCAAAAAATTCACAAGTGATATTTGACGCTTCCACAACTCGTTGCCTCGTTAATAGAAAGAAACATTTTTGATAAATTTCTAAATGTAAATTTTCGGATGTAAAAAATCAATTTTGAACTATTTTCGAAAACTCCATTCGATAAGAGGCAAAGGCCACAAAAGAGAAAGTTGAGACGAAAAAGACAGAAGGAACAAAAAAGAACAAAGAGAGCAAAGCTAGCAGAGAAACCAATGAGAACACAAATTAAGGAGAAAAAAATGAAGGGATGACCAAATATACTAAAAAGAACGCAGCGGTTAAATCAACCAGTGACGTTAAAGAGATCAAAAACCATAAAGTGCAAGGGAACCATCAAACGAATAAAGAAACCATAGAAACCACGGCTGAAGTGAAAAAGTGATCGTAAGGAACAAAACGACCAAATGAAAAAAAAAAGAAAAAACTAAAGAGAGCAAAAAGATCAAAGAAACAAAAGAGAGCCAAAAAACAAAGAGATTTGAGAGGTTTAAAAAAAGTAGAGACAAAACAGACAAAAAACAAAAGAGACAGAAGACGCCAAAATAGAGCAAAGATAACGAAAGGCAGAAAGTAAAGAAAACACAATATAAACACATATGGGTCAAAGAGACCAAAGACACCAGAGAGACCAATGAAACAACACAAGTTGAGACTAAAGAAATGAAAGCGATATAGACACCAAAGAGATCAAAAACCAAAAATGTAAAAAAATACGCACAAATAAATCTCGACTTTTCTATTTATCTATTATCAACTGAAATATTAATTGTTGATCAGTCTGTAGATACTAGCAGGTATCAAAAAGATCAAAGAGGTCAAAAAACAAAAGATACAAAACACAAAAAAGACCATACACGTGGATTAAATAGATAAAAGACACTGAAGAGACAAATAAAAAGGTAACAGGTAAAATGAGACAAAAACCATTAAATGGAAAATTACACAAAAAAATAAGAAAGCTAAAAAAAAGGGACAAACGATATAACAAATTTGAAAGAGACAAGAGAGTAGAGATTAAAGAGTCTAGACAAAAAGGAATAAGAGATAGAACACACTAAAAAGAACAAAGACAATAAAAGAGACTGAAAAGACAAAAAATCAAAAGGGATAAAACACAAAAGCTACAAACGGGACAAACAAATAAAGAGCTAAAGAGATAAAAGAGTCCGAACAAATCAAAGAGAGTACAGTAACTATAGACAATAAAGAGACTATATAGGCAAAAGAAACTAAAGCGATTAAAGTAACCAAAGCGACAAAAAGACAAGAGAAAAAAGAGCCAAGAGATTGTGTGAAAAAACTAAAAAGACCCAAGAGACAAGAGACGAAACAGATAAAAGAGAAAAAAATATACACAAAAAAGATCAAAAAACAAGGAAAGCATAGAGTAAAACAAAACAAACGAGTCCACACTAAACCCAAAACTAAAAAAAGTGCAAGGAAATTAAAACTATAGAGGGCAACGCAAAATATACCAAACGAAGGTAAAAGTACAAAAGAAACAAGGACAACTAGATGGACTAAAACAAAAAATGTAAAAAGAATGTCTAACGTAATTAATGGACGACCCCTAAAGGAAGAATTAAGATTGGTGTTATACCATTAGAGAAGCAAATGAAAATAATAATTAAAAAATACTACCGAGCGTGGATTTACCAAATTTAAATGTAGTAAGCCTACTGGATAAGTAATTTTAAGAGAGGTGGGCTGTAATTATGACCATATTATTATTGCACCGAGTGATTCAGAGTTAACTTTAATCAAGTCGTCGTTTTACGAAATTTGCTCTGAGACGCCATTGCGATTTCTCGATCCTGAGGTCTATCAGACGTTAAATTTAGAAATTCATGATGTAAATAAAGACAATCATTTTTGCTTCCAAAGGGCTCATTGACTAATGGTCAAATGACTAACGGAAAAATACTGGGACAGATTCAAAATTCGCTAGTGTGAATCAGAGATACTTGACATTTAGTGCTTGACACATGTCTATTGTCAGTATATTGTCAAAACTCTGAATTATTCATTGTGAATTGCTGTCACTTTTGACAATAATTGTGAAAACATAATATGTATAATAATAATAATTATTATTGATCTAAATATTCTAAATGCTCAAAACAACAAAATTGGTCCGCCCAACATTCCGTTGTCCCACTATTTTTTGCTCTCAAGAATTAGTGTTATGAAAACTAAATCCATGTTACTTAAATAATAAATCACAAAAATTCACTTCAACAATCACTTAGATTTACACACTTCAAAACATCATAAATATCAAACAAAAAAATGACATACAATTTACGATAAAAATCAATAACATCCCGCTCGTGGAAACTAAAGATTATTCTTATTCGTGCTGTAACACTCAGACCAATGAATAGCAAACAATGGTTTAATCTTATCAATCTGACTGAAAATTGCAATTTACCATCAGTAGATGATCTTGACAGTTCTATATCCTTCTTTTGTCATTTTGATTGTGATCTTAAATTACGGATAATTACACTGTGATATATTAATCGAAACAGAAAGATTTTTTATCTCTGTGGAGATTATTACCATTGTTTAATCAAGTATGTTGAGGAACGAGCGTTTTCAAAATATATTGCCAAAATAAATCATCTTATTAACAACAAATACCATTAAAATACAAGGAAAATACCTATGCAGTAATAAATTAAGTTTTATTGCATAAGTACCTGTAGAAGAATTATTTTAATAGTATAATATTTTAAAATATTTAATGTTTCACCAGGTATAATGATGATTACGAGTACATTATAAAAATCAATATTTGTATTTTATGTGCTCCCACACCGGTCAACCGATGGTTATAAAATTTTGACCACAAATAATATTCACAATGGGGAGTAACATAGGGGGGTTGACGACCCCAATGTGTTACCCCTTTTTCTTAAAAAATATATTTAAAGTTCAAACCGGGCGAAATTGAGTACTTTGTTAGATAAAAATGTCACAATGGCCAGGTCAAGTCGGATGAGTGTGATATAATGATACTCAAAATCGAATTGAGTAGGTACTCAATTGTAACTGTTGTATTCAAAATTATTCGTAATCTTACAGCACTTGCCCTACTAAACACTCAAGAAGCCCAAATTTCACTTTCTCAGAGCTAGAGCAGTCATAAAGGTTGTGCCCGGCACGTTTTTGTGACCACAGTACGGTCGTTTGTCCCAAACGTTAATTTACCGTTAAATAAGTCTCCACACTTTGCGTATAGTTGAAAGCACGTAAATATTAAAAGCCGAATGCTCTAAAAACTTTCGGCCGACCCAAATAAAATTAAAATCACACATTACACTAATTGGACCATCAAGACGCAAAAAACAGGTACTGCTTCCAACCCACACCGGAAAAATTTACGACAACACATGTTTTAATTAAAAAGCCGCATTTTCACTCTTATAACACTTGCCAATCAAACCAGAAAGGAGGTTTTGCAGCAAGCAGGTAACGTCATTCTGTTCGTCTCTTTCCGTTTCATTATAATTACAAATTCGTCGAGTGAGAGGTGCATAATTTCATAGTACCACTTCTTTTCAGCGAGCAGACGACTCAATTCCTCCTGTTCCGACCTGACTATAGTCAGTTTGAGTACCGACACCGAAGACGGCGAGAAACACGTTCATTTGGTTAATAAACACAGAGTACTGCCCTTCATTCCTCCCAGTTTTCCAGGAAGTGCCGGCTCGAACAACCTGATTAAACCGTCGGAGTACCTCAGAAGCATTAGTGATAAGAAATCGTTGCCTTCTTCACCTACATCCCCAACCGAAAGTGAAGAAGTTGTTATGACTGTGGAAGAGAAGGACAATAAAGCACCAATTCCAGGCCCACCGCCACCTCCACTCCCAGAAGAAGGTCTTTTGGAATTCAAATCCGAACACAACAGCGACACCAACAAGAAGCAACAGCAGCCCTTGTCCGCCATCAGTATCCAGGACCTTAACTCGGTCCAACTAAGAAGAACCGACAAAATGGTCGCTTCGAAAACATTTTCGGCACCTACGAGAAGTATGAGCCTTCAGTGTTTGCAAAGTGAACCGTACCTGGCCCAGAAAACGGACCTCATAGCCGAGCTAAAGCTGTCAAAAGACATTACCGGCATCAAGAAGTTGAAGATCGAAAGGGCCAAAGTCGAAGAGTCGAAAGAGAAGGAAATATACACGGAAATCTCCAAACAATTTACTGCGACTAAATTTGTTGAGAAGGTTGATTTAGATATGTCTGTAATTTTGTTCTAAGTTTTTAATTGTAGATTCCTGATAAAGATAACACTGGCAATGTTATACCGGCGTGGAAGCGACAGATGTTGGCCAAGAAAGCGGCAGAACGAGCACGCAAAGAGCTGGAAGAGCAGATGTTGAGAGAGGCTGAAGAAAAGCGACTGCAAGCCATACCACAATGGAAGCGACAATTGATTGCGAAAAAGGAGGAAGCCGAAAACAAAATGAGGTAAATGGTGCCAATTATAGCGATTAAGATCTTCTTATTATGCAGATTTTGCGTAAGTTTTATGCAAACGAAACCGCAATAATCTTGGATTTCTCTGGGGCTTAAGTAGTAGTTAATTAAATGATCAATTAATCATAAATCATACATAGAATACAACATTTTCGTGATTTATGATTAGGAACCATAAATGTCTTGTCATGCTAAGTGAAATCGTAATTGAGTATGGCGAAAGAAGAATAGTCCGATAATAATCATCGATAGCAGGTTTGAGATTAACTGAAACATATTGGTGTGGTATAAGGGATTATCTTCATAAAACAAGCAGTGAGTAAAAATCTGCACGTATATTTTTTTTTGTTTTTCTCGAGCTGAGTCATCGTCAAAATTCATAATTCAGTAGTGAACCCATTAGAAAATTACATTAGACCAATTACCGCAGTAATACATTTACTATTTTAGTTCCGCGTTGCATTGACAACATAAACTAATCAGAGCTTATGCTGAATAACAAAATAAACTAACATCACTTCTTATTCTTGGGCGCCAAATTTTATCCAAAAACAGTTAAAGCAGTTCTATCATCAACATGGGGGCTGCATAATCTCCGGATAGCTCTTAGAGGAGACAAGGGTCCTACCCAATTCAACAAAGACACGCTAATGTGTGGATTTAAAAACAAAACGAATATGTAGAAAGAAAATTTATTAATCTCAAAATTTACAAATGAATTTTAAACCAAACATCAGTTTAAAGGAGAGTTGGTCCGTTGAACAACAAAGAGCACAGCTCGAATCGTTCCAGGTTTCGCGAAGAGGCTACATGGGTCTCCGCCCAGTCTGTGGGACCCAGAATCGCCAAAAGGGAAGCGCAATCATGCAACAAATCTCCTCTGGTCTCCTCACGACCTTCTCCGGGAGACGCCTGAGGGCATCTTGATTAATTCCACGGCGTCATATATCCATATATCAAGGGTCCTTCTTGTTCACTGACCTATACGTCACTCTACTGGAATGAGCTTGAAATTGCGAATTTAATTTTTGTGTTCCCAAATCATCGTTTGCCAAGTGTCACATATTATAACGTCTGACAGGATCATCCATCGAGTTGTTTGCGGACCTATTGAAACGTATCGTTACGATTAGTAAAATAATACAACAGAATAATACACAAACGTTACTTATTTATTTATGCAACTGCAGAAAATATAGTTAAAAATAAATAGTTATTAGTTACGTCATTTAAGTTAGTTTCTGTCATTCACTACGAATAATCGAAGAATACTGTTTTTGAATTTTAGCCTTTAAGGTTATTGACGCAAGGAGGCGGTGTCACTACAGGGCTTCAGTGATGGAAAATGCGGAAAAGTGTAGACGCGGAAAATGCAAAAAAAATTAGTTTTCATATGCGTTTCGTATAAGTTTTTGGATGAGTTCTCTGTATAAAATAGTATCTACAATTTTATATTGGTACTTACCAGAGAAACTCTGAAGTTGTTCAAGGCAAATGAAAAAAATCCGTTGGTGTTTATGGGAACAAAATATAAATAAAATCCATTATATAAAATCCACTGACTGACTGACTGACGTGACTCACTCATCACGAAATCTCCGGATTCACTGAACCGATTGCAATGAAATTTCGTATACTTACTTCTGTTATCACGTAGGCGCTCCCTAAGAAAGGATGTTTCAAAATTCCATTCATAAGGGGGGTAACGGGGCGGAGGAGTTATTTTCTAGATACACTGAACCGATTGCAATGAAATACTGCACACTTCCTTATTTTATTTACCACGTACGCGCTCACTACGAAACGGTTTTTCAAAATGCCATTCCTTATTAAATTAAATAATGAAGTAAAAACACCGTGTGAAGTATTAATTAAAATTATAAACTAAAATCACCGTGCGAATGGGGTACATTCATAAAGACACTAAAATTACATATGATAAACCAAGTTCGCTAAAGAAGTAAAAAAATAATTTTGAAAGCTCTAAAATATGAAAAACATAATTTTAACCACATCAGCAAGTATGTAGAACAAATTACGAAATTGTTTTTTTTTTTCTCAAAATTTGCTTGGTGTAAAACGCCCGAAAAGCATCCAACAAACGCTGCTCCTAAACGACTCGGCGCACAGCAAAAGTGAAGTACGTAAACAAATTCCGTAAAAAATGTGATTTGTATTTCAAAGCGGCCAAATTTCAATACAGCAAAGTACTTACCCATTAGAAATACAATCAATGCATAATGATGCATATAATAGTATTTCTCACACAGCTAAAAACGGTGAACAAGCGGGGCTATGCAATTTCACCATTCCGACCTATCCAACTATCTTAAATTTAAAGGGTTGTATTCATTGTAATCGACGACCTTTAGGTTCATAACATTGGCGTATGCGGTAAACAGAATTAGATTTCAAAGTTGTTTTTTTTTCAATTTTATTGTTACATAAAAATTGCAAGAATTGGTTCACTCTATTTTCGTCTACTACCCCTTAAATTTATTGCGGGTATTTTCTTGGACGTGTAAAAATTAATTATGATCACATAAAGAGTATCCTCAAAATCTTTCATTTATACTCTGAAACTACCTGCTTGATTCAAATCATGTATTGCCTGCAAAAATCCCGGTCTAATCTGTTGTTATTTAAAAATCTTTAAATTGTTTTTTTCTTAACACAGGTCAACCATATACATACCGAAAGTTGTTGACGACCCACGATCATCAAAAGTCCACGAGAGCCACGAATGCCACAAACAATCCGCCCAGCAACAAAACGAAGAAAAATTCCCTGAAGACATCAACAATAACGAAAGTATAAAAGCCGAATCAGTCTCGCACACGGAAGCGGAAGAACCCGACGAACCCGCGGCGCTCATACCTTGGCGAGCTCAGCTCAGAAAAACGAATAGTAAACTAAACTTACTAGAATAGTCATTAACCGGAACTATTCCTTCTGTTATCAGATTTGTATAATTATGTAAATCGTTGTTATCTATATTTATAATTTTAAGATTGCTGAATTAACCGACGTAGTTTTTAAGGTTGACAGTTGCAATATTAGTTGATAAGTTAAGACAAGTCAATTATGTGATGTATGTTTTGTATTTTGTACTGCGACGAGAAATAGTTTGAGCGATAACCGACTGATTTGGCTCCAACAAAAAAGTAGTACTTTAAATGGAAACGCTTCTGTATAGGTTCGGGAAAATTTAGCATACGCATTTCTGAACATGTATGTATGTAACTATATTGTATCATATTGCTTTCTCTAATAAAGTATCCAAGTCTATGGAATTAGATTTAGTTAGGTATGGTAACTGAAACACAGATAGACCAATATACTATATAAGACCAATAATTTACATAATAATTACATCACTGAAGCAATAAAAAACATTGTTGACTTTAAAAATTCAAGGATGTACTTTTAAATTGAAACAAAGTAACAATGATAAAAAATTAAATAAATATGTGCAAAAATTCATAGTCCACTAACACTTGTTGAAAATAAGATGTACAAAGATATACAAAAAATAAACAACAATACAAGATAAATCAATATAAGCTTGCGTGTAGATCGTATTTTTCAAACCTGAGACTCGGTTACTTGTCAATATTTTTGCATTCTAGGGTGAATTCCTATTAATATTTATCAATCTCAACCTCACATGAATATACAGAAATAAATATAACAAATGGCAGTCTGTGTTTTAATTATACAATTACAATTCTCAATGAAGTGGAAGGCTTCGCGTTATTAAGAAGTCCACCGAGGCACCTCGCTAATATAAATTTTATAATGATTTGTCTTATTGATGTAAAAACCAATACAATTTTCAACAAGCATTTAACAAAAAATGAAAACTTATTTACAATTTATGCAATGGCCATTTTTAAAATTTTTCATTGCCTTACTCTAATATTAATCTACTTAATTCAATGTATATTTGAAAAGATGTATCCCATCCCTCCTGCAAAAACGTATGCGTCTTCAAATTTCTACTTAGTAAACACAATTTGCATTTTAAAACGTGATTAGCAATAAGCTTGTCGGCATTACAGCGCACCTCGTGCACTATGCTTCCCAAATTGACACCTTCATAATAAAAAAACATATTTCGTAACATTCGGCATTATCACAGACTCAAACAAATTAAGAGCACCAAAACAAAAACAAAACTCAAACATGTGTGCAGAACGGAAGGCAACTTGAACCATTGATCAATTCGGAAAATCTACAGCAGGATCGTTGATGGTATCTCACATGTATCGAGGTCTTTTTTGTTGTGTTGGACTACCCATTGTGACGTCAGATGGACTCGCCGGTCTCTTGCAATGCCTGGCCATCTCTCCGGTGATGAAAGCACATAGGTCGGGACCACGGGTGATGCAGGATATCGGTGACCTAGCCAAGGCCTCTCTGAATGTGTGCAGTTCGGTGTTCAGACCAAGAGATTCCGGAGGGGACACTCCCGGAGGCGGAGATATGTTCCTGGGTCGGGGAGACATGGGAATCCTATCGGAACAAAATCGGTTTTTTAACGAATTAAAGCGTTCAAAAATTGATCAATAAAATATGTTAAATGTTATCTATTTTCTGGTCCTCCCTCGTACGTACAGCGTCGTTAGTTTCAGGTCCAAGTAACCTCTTCACGTGTGGAGGCCTTCATCGCCATCTTCTTGGGGACCATCAACCACATCGCATTTATCAAACGTCAGGTCGACAGATCGGTGTAAATCGAATTCATACATAAAGAAATAGACCAAAATTCAAAAAAATTTAAAATAAATTGGCTCCATCTGTGTTCACATTTCCCAAACTAATCTGGAACCCACTCCCACCACTGCCATGTTTCACAAAATTCGTGTTTTCCTTTGCTGGTACCTCTAATAATCCAGGTCATTAATGAAAATTTTTGGTAAAAGAAAATTTGCCAGATTATCCCATTATCGGCCCAGACTTAAAAGTTGCGGAATGAGTGTTTTTTAGGAAAAAAAAAATTCAAGAAAATTGATCAGTACGTGTTTTTTGGAAATCAACATTTTATATTACAAACTTGAAAATATTATAGAAATACTGTTTTGATTTTTTTTTTTTTTTCAAAAATGTGTTATAATAAAAAAGAACGTCCCAATAGGTCCATTTTTCACAAAGTTATGGGCACTTAAAAAAAATACATAACGTTTTTTTTTTTAAAATCGGGATTTCGGAAAAAACATAAAAAAAATCTGATGCAAAAGCCAAATGGTGTCCGATTTGGCGTGAAATGCATACATTCCATATTTATCGAAGGTACCAATGGAAAAGGATAGAAAAACGTGTGTCGTCTATCACATGTGCGCAGATTTTTGAGGTTAGGTAAGGGGGCATCCATTAATTAAGTGGGAACAAATGAGGGAGGGAGTAAGGGGGAGGGGGGCTAGGCCTGTCTCACGTCAGCTTTTCCATATATCAACATAAGGATGGGGAGACCGTATTTATGTCCTTTTTAATGCTTACAATATTAAATAAATTAATGAAGAACACGTGTTGTCGTAGTATGTATTAGCTCTTTCCAAAAAACCAGGAAGCTTTCCGTTGTGCAATCGCCCTTTGCACTTGGCATTAATGTTCAAATTGAAAACACCTTTGGGAGACATAACAACTATTTTGTTATTATAATCATTATCGTTATTGGACCGATCTGAAGTAGTACTTGCGTCGTTTAGTGGGTCATAGGCTCCCATGGAATAAAACCTTTGGTAACTATTAGTCCTGTTGGTCATTTTATTTTAATAAATCTTCCAGTTTTAAAAAAGATTTATTTTGAAATGGATAACCTACCGGTGATGGTTGTGATGATGGTATTGGTGATTAGGTTTCGGTGGAAGTTTTCCTGAGAGATAAGCAAGAAGGTCCTCCCTGCAAATTAAACGTCGTTTCCTCTTCGCCCAGTTGAGTATTTCCTTGTTCCGTTTTTGGTATCCCGACTGTTTCGCCAAATCGCTTGACTTCCGTATACTGTCTGAAGATTCTGTAAACAATCTGTTAATTTTAGTCTCAAAAATACAAAAACAAAATTACCTTTATATAAAGAAGTCACTGTACCAGCAGCTGTTTGAAACTGCAACCATAGCGTTGCTGGCTCTCCTGTTACCCGATCTGAAGAAATGATTTTAAATAATTGCTACATATTAAAAAATAACAAGAGCTGGTATTATGTAATTTTGATTGTTTAGGATGTGCATAAATTGATAACATAATAAACAGACAATACTTTTCAATTCTTCATTCATAATCTGCAACCTCCTTTTTTAGGCTTAGCAGTGTAGGGAGATGGTTCACACCGAGCCACACTAGAATAACTTAATCTTTATCCTCTAAACTCGTCACCCATCCACAAATGGGCCATATCCCTTGCGCTGTAACGACCATTTACACACTGGGAGATAATACAGCCGGACTTTCATAACTCGAACTCCCATTACTCGAATTTTTCTATAACTCGAATTTCCATCGTGTCCTTTGTATTTATATACTACATATTTAATTTACACGTGTTATATTCTCTGTAACTCGAAAATTTCTATAAGACGAAGTAAATTTTACGACCAAATCTAGTGTCCCTTGCGACTTCGAGTTATAGAGGTTCGACTGTACCTTGAAATGATTAATTATTAAAATAAATTGTAATTTTTTTCTATTAGATATTTCTTTTTGTTTTTATAGCATGTATGACCGTTACAAGTTTCTATTTTATTTGTTACCAATTTATATCAAAAATATTCAGTTGTAACCAATATTTCTTTCCTATGACTAATATACCGAGGATTTTAAACAGAGAAAAGCAACTTGAAATGACACATCAAGTTGCCTCAACAATTTTGACGTCCAAAGCCTACTTCCATAAGAAAAAATATCGAAGTGAGTAATTTAATTTGTGCTTGAGAAACAGTGTCAAAACAAGCAGAAGAACTACAGGTCCGGTAGATGAATCATTTTTGCATCATATCCAGACATATGTGAAAACCCTCAATAACTACCACCCCAACGAAATCCAGAGCCAAGCTGATAACCGAAAGACACAAAATAGTGATTCCAAAATGATGCAACTACTGGAAAACCAAAAATCCTTTGTTACGCCACGAGGACTCTACGTCCTAACAGCTGATCAATGATCAATACAATGTCAACAAGATGTCGGTGATTACCGAAAAAATCCGCCCAACGAGTTCTCTCACGTGCAAAAGCGTAAAATCACCTTGATGGACTCACCGCGATATAATTGTGCTACAGCTGCAGCTGAATCTTGGAAGGCAGTCCATATTCGTGTGTGAGAATTTTCGAATTCGTCACGAAGTGATTGGTCGTAATCTGGTTGTTCGTCCACAGAATCGGCACATTGTTGCTCCCATCCCGATAACCACGGCTCACTGTCTTCGCCACCGTTCATTTCACTAATATTTTCAACAATTAATCGAACACAATGGAAATTCTTAGAACTACGCGACAACTTTCAGCTATCCACCGCCATGTTTGATAAAATGACAGATGAGGGGTTTTGTAGTGGCAACCCTGACTGTCGTTGGTGACTGTTAGCAGAAATCATCGTCCCCTATGCATTATTCAGCCGAGTTTAAAAGTTCAAGACCAGGGACAATACACCTGGGCCTTTTTCTGTTGATACAGACTCAAAAAAGTTGTTGACGAATATATTGACAGAATATAGTTTCGCTGCATGGCAGCAATTCCAATATATTGTAAACTTAAAGCTTCATTTCATAAACTAAACATTTAGACTAAACAAAATACATAAACTATTTTTTTGTGCCACCAGGTTGTCGCTTTGGTTTCTGCTTGCCTCGAAGGGTCCTCATCCTTTCCATTTCCTCTTTAAAATCTTCATGTTCATCTCTGTAAAGACCATAGTGTCGCAGCTTCACCATCAGCCATCCAGTCTCAACATGCCTAGGGTAGTAATGGGTGACTTCTCTCTTTAGGTTCAAAGGCTTTTCACTGAACAATTTAACAACTTTCATGGATTTGGAATTGGTGGGTCTAGCAACTTCACCAAAAATTCTGTTACTCAGTCTCAACATCCTTCTCGCGTATTCTGTCGGCAGCTTTGTTAAATCGGCATATTTTGCGTAACGACTCATGGTTCAACCTGGGAACAAAAAGTGAGGTTATGTCAACTTCACTTGTACAAAATATTTGCTAAAAGTTTACTTGCCTTTAACGTTGGGAAATGGGCGAACGACAATGAGATCAGCCCCAAAAGCCTAAAACTATTACGATTTCCCTTATTCTGCCCTTCTTACTTTACGGGAATTTGCTTTACCGACAAGTGTCAAAAGTGACAACAAGAGGTTAACCCTAATTGTTTACAAGAATCTTGATCATGTGCAATTAAAAAACGAAATTAGGTAAATACCTTTAATTTTTGCACAAAACCAGTAATTTTTACGTTGTAGTCTACAAGGAATTACAATGAGTTGCTACTGTGATGTGGCATTTCCGACAGTCAAATAATTTGCTGATTTTTTGTACCCTAGTCTTGTGCGCCGGATTTATGTTGCAATTTAAAGTATTGTACAATAACCACCAAAAGCATTTAAGGATACGAGGAATTGAACAAAGTGTAGGTAAAAATATGTGTCCTTGAACAGCTCTAAATGCATATTTTACAGATGACAGAGCTTACTGAAAATATACACACTGTGGAGAGTGTAGCAAACACCACATTAATGCTAATTAACAAATTAAAGAAAAAAGAAAGGATCCAAAAAGACAGAAAAGTGAAGACTAGATGATAGCAGGTTGAAGATAAATCTTGTACTTGGAACACTCACAACTATGATATTCAAGCTTCTCAAGTCAATTCTCACCTACTAACTTGCTTTTATTTAACTTGTTGAGTTTGGTAAATTTTAGATCTTGTTATTAATTTATGGGAATGTTGAATGTGGTAACTAGCACAAATCTTAGAGTGAAACAAATTGCCATATTTGTATAGATGTTTTATAACTTACTTGTTTAGAAAAATGTGACAATAAAATATATTTTTGGGTTTACTGGTTTTTACTAAATATTATCCAAAGTCATGCATTGTGGCGAGTTCTTATAGGATCCTTTATTTTCTAAAACCGCATGAGGAGAGCATATCCAAGGATCATTTGTCTTATTTTGCCAATCAACCAGTTGTAGCTCCAATTCCTTCATTATTAGTTTGTATTCATTTTTGCCAGCAAGGTTATTCAGCTCTTCAGGATCATGTTTCAAATCATACAGTTCCCATTCTGGTCTATTGTAATATTCTTTCAGTGTTTTGAACCAATAGGTGCTTTGTTTGTTGATTGTGTTGTTCAACAGATCCTAGAAGAAAAACAGCACTCATAGAATGTTCTAATTAGATTAGAGCCGGTATTTGTTTAACCGCAAAGCAAAAGACTATAAATGAAAAAAGCATTTATAAAATAATCCTAAAAATGTTACCTGAAAAGTTGGGGATATGTAGAAATCCTGGTCAATGGGAAAAGAGCTCTGATAATTCAAATTGTGAATCAGTTTATATCTACGTGTTCTGACCATTCTCATTGGGTAATACATTGTGACTTCATGCAAATTATGGCTAGCAAACACAGCTTCCCTGGTCGAATTTTCAGGTTCTAAAGTTCAAATTTTTGCAATCACTAATTTTTAAGCAACCAATCAAAACCTTTAACTAGAAGTGGCAACAAAGAACGTCCCGTCAGGACCGGATCATCTTGAACTTCATTAGTTTCTTCTGTAATGTTGAACCAATCAAGAATTGTGGGTACAACATCCAGCAGGCTCGCCAAAGAATAGGTCACTTGATTTCGCCTTTCTGTGTGCAGGGGGGAGGAGATAAACATGGGTTCCGCTATTCCAGAGTCGTAGAGATTGGTTCTGCCATTGGGGAATGGAATTCCGTTGTCAGATGTATAAATGACGAGAGTGTCATCTTCATATCCTGCATCTTTCAACTCCTGCAGAAGGAGTCCCACCCCTTGGTCTAACCGCGAAATTGTAGTATATTGTTGTGCCACATCCTTCTTGGCTGCCACGGTATTTGGGATGTAATAGGGGAGGTTTATCTCGTCGTACTGGTAATAGATAGGGTGATAGTCAGGAATGAGACCCATGCCTTCGTCACCGTTTCCAAAAAGCTCGCAGAATTCGCCATATTCGGGGTTGGTATGGCCGCAACGGTGGGGATCGTGGAACGCAACGTATAGGAAAAAAGGTCTAAAACAAAATGCAACAGCTTTAACTACGGCTCAAAAGCGATAGGCATGCAAAAGTTTTCGGTGCGCACCAAAAAAAAAAAAAAATTAATGGTCTACTAGATGGAATCGCACGTCTTTGGAGAGTTCATACAGAGCGATTCATCCATGGCCAACTTTGAGTAATGTCGTTTTCGATCTCTGTACCTTAAGATAAATATAAAAATATTGATTATTTACTCAGTATTATTCTGCAAGAACTCTCTGGCCAACAACTTGATTTTCGTGATGTTTCTTCCCACTTGCAAAATGGAGTTATTCTCTTCGGTTTGTTCATAATCGAACTTGTAAGTTTCTTTTGGACCCACGTGTTTTTTCCCAATGATTCCACTTCTAATGCCGTGTTGTCTTAAGATGTTTGAAAGACTTTTCACATTTCCAAAAGAATCGAAATGGTTTTCGGCCTGATGTAATCCGTACATTCCGTTCTGGTGGGCTGGCATGCCGGTTAGTAAAGCAGACCGACTAAAAAACACGTTATTTCCTCCATTTTTGATTATTTGGAACAAACCTGGGCGAACAACTGCTGACAGATGTGAACGCTCTGTTAAAAATTAAGCTCTTTCGGGCCAAGGAGTCCAAATTTGGAGTTTGGCAAATTTGGTTTCGATACACGCCCATCTCAAAGCCGCCATCGTCCGCTAAAATTGTTTAATTGTAGTCAACTGCATTAAGCAGAATAATTTGAAAGTTATGAATGACTAGATGACCCTTCCCGGCTTCGCACGGTGATTTTATTTTATTAAGTATTTTATTTAATACTTTAATAATTTTGAAAAACCGTTTCTTAGTGAGCGCCCACGTGGTAAAATAAATAAGTAATAAAATTTCATTGCAATCGGTTTAGTGGATTCAGAGATTAACCCCCCCATCACGTTACTCCCCTTAGGAATGGAATTTTTAAAAACCGTTTCTTACTGAGCGCCTACGTGGTAAAAGAAGTAAGTGTGCAAAATTTCATTCCAATTGGATTAGTACATCTAGAGATTAACTCCCCCGTCCCGTTATCCCCCTTAAAAATGAAATTTTGAAAAACCGTTTCTTAGTGAGCTTCTACGTGGTAAAATAAGTAAGTGTGCAAAATTTCATTCCAATCGGTTCAGTCGGTCTAGAGATTAACTCTCCCCCCCGTTACCCCCCTTTGGAATGGAATTTTGAAAAACCGTTTCTTAGTGAGCGCCTACGTGGTAAAATAAGTAAGTGTGCAAAATTTCATTCCAATCGGTTCAGCGGATCTAGAGATTAAATCCCCCGCCCCGTTACCCCCTTTGGAATAGAATTTTGAAAAACCGTTTCTTAGTCAGCTCATACGTGGTAAAAGAAGTAAGTGTGCAAAATTTCATTCCAATCGGTTCACTGGATGTAGAGATTACTCCCCCGCCCCGTTACCCCCATTTGGAATGGATTTTTTTTAAAATCGTTTCTTAGTGAGCGCCTACGTGGTAAAATAAGTAAGCGTGCAAAGTTTCATTGCAATCCCTTCGATGGATCCGGAGATTTCGTGATGAGTCAGTGAGTGGGATTTGGATTTTATATATAGATTATAAAATATAAAAATAACGGTAGATTTTATTTCGTGAGAAGGATGTATACTTTATACGCCGAAAAAAGAGGTAAAAGTGAAGCTAATGGAATGATCAATTTGATCAGAACGCAGAGAACACAAAATATGGACCTTTCATCCACTAAACCTAAATGATACTTAAAACCATGTCATGGACTTATAGGGCTACCCTTCGGCGGAAGCTGGACTTGTCACGTCGTTCTCCCCCTTTTATTATGCCCCTCCTAAGTGTTTCTAGAGTTTTCTGTCTCCAGAACATTCCGGAATGATGACCTCATCCGTTGCGAACATTCGGGTAGGCAGTTGACCTCGACCCAATACGGCTTCCGGGGCGACTGTCGTTGCAGTATTGTAAAATCGGTGATTAGTTGTTTTATTTTTATTGGAGACCTCAATTATAACGCCCTCCCCCTTGGTAAGATTTGGTGCCTTCTATCTGTTTTGTTTCTTTAGTTTTCTGGATCTTTTTTAGACCATTTATTGTCTCGTACTTTAAGTTTTTTTTTTGGTAAATTATTACTTTTTATTAGTTTATATAGTTATTCTATTCGTATTAGGATCTTATTTTTTTCAGACTCTTAAATTAATGGTTTCTTAAATTCAGTGATTTCTTTAGTTTCTATTTCTATTGAATCTTTTTCCAATTTTGTTCTCTTTTAGTCTTGTTAGTCTCTTTAGTCTTTGGTGACTTTTGTTTTTTTTGTCTCTATGGTTAATTCACTCTTTCTATAGTAAGTTTCTTTGTCTCTTTTAACTATGCAGTCTTTTTAATGCATGTCACTTTATTATCTTTGGTTCCTTTGGTCCCTTTTAGCTCTTTTGTACCTTTTGTCTATTGAATCTCGTTATTCTCTTTAGTCTCATTGGCCCTCATTGGTCTCTTCTCCTTTGTTTAATCTTTTTACTTATTTTAGTCTGTGTTATATTTTTGGTTAGCTATCTTATTTCTTTTGTGTAATTCTTCCCATTAGTTACTTTACTGTCTTTGATCTGTTTATCTCTTTTGGTTCCACTACTTCTTTGTCTGTTTCATCTCTTTTGTATATTGGTCTTCTGAGTTTCTTTGGAGAATTTGGCCCGTTGATCCCTTGGTATCCACAGATTGTTCAACAATTAATATTCAAATAATTATATTAATATTAATAAGTTGTCTACATGCATTTGTAAATGAGATTTATATTTTTTGGTCTAGTCCAAATTTAAATGTAGCTGTCAATCAGCTGTCATCGGCTGACAGCCGTAACGAGTGAGCAACAAAATTCGTGATCGTAGGAGGCTCTGAATCCAAAATTTTGAGTCGATTCTTGATCGATACGATTGTGTAAAATGTCATCGAGCTGTCAATCTGATTCAAATTTGTGACAGTCAGAGAAAATAGGTTAAAAGTAAAGTAAAAGAACCGATGTACGTTTAGCCAACTGAGATCACGAATTTTGTTGCTCACTCGTTATCATTACTTTAGTCTTTCCGATCCGTGTATTTTTGCTCTTTTTGTTGTTGTTGCCCTTTTTTGTTTTCTATCTTGTTTGCCTCTTTGTCTGTTGGTCGTTTTACATCCTTTAACCTCTTTAGTGTCTTTGATCTCTTTGTTTATTGGACCCCTTTAGTTTCTTTGATCATTTGGATTTCTCTAGTCTCTTTAGTTCTTTTTCCTCTTTTGTAGTGATTTTTTTTTGCCTTTTGTTCCTTTGTTCTTTTACGATCGCCAAAGAAGTTTTCACTTCAGCCGTGAGGATTTAAACACATCTACAATGTTTTTTTATTTCTCTAGTCCCTCTGAACGCTTTGGGCTCTATGTTTTCTAACTTCTATGGTTTCTTTAGTCTTCCTAGGGCCTTTTCCTGATCATTTGTTTTTGATCTTCTTAGTGTCTATGGTGTTCGCTACGTTATTTTTAGTATATTTTGTCTCTTACATTCCTTTCATGTCTTGAGTCTCCTTTATCTGTGTTGTCCCATTCGTTTTTCTGGTGTCTTTAGTCTCTTTGAACTCATTTGCGTTTCTTTTGTATCCTTTGTCTTTTTTCTTTAATCTCTCATTTTCTCTTTGCTCTTTTTACCTCTTTTGTCTTCTAGGTGGCTTTGGCCTCTTAGGGGTCGTCTATTAATTACGTGACACTTTTTAATTTTTTATTTATTTTTCATTTTTAAACTTTCCGAAAATAGTAATATTATACTTTTTAATAACCTCAAAAATCATGATGTATGTATCGAACAACAATTCGATGGAGGATCCGGGCCTGGTGACGTTTGAAAAACACCGCGGCGGGATCGAGTTGGGCCACCCTTGCAGCTAACCCCACCGACGGGAGGTACCACGGCACACCGGTTGACACCGCGAAAGGTGAACCGGCGGAGCGGGACACTTACCGCGGCTGCTCGCACCAGACTGTGTTATTGATTGATTGATTGGATTGTCTTATTGACAGAATTAGCAAATGCAAAAAGAATGGAGCGGCGCAAAAAAAAACATGTAAAAAATTCCAAATACCCCGTATTCAGCTAATAGTCGCGTCAATGACGTCTTTTTCTCGGAAGTCCTCAGAAACAGGTCCGATTTTGATGTTTTTTTTTTAATTTTTTTTTTATATTATTTATAATCAGAAACCTTTTGAAGCGGGGATATAACTATTAATATTATTTAAACAATATGTACGATAGTTATCTAAAAAAAAATATAGTTTTGCGTTTTTTTTAACAGACTTCAAAAAAGGAGGAAAGTTATCAATTCGGTTGTATGTTTTTTTTTTGTTAATGTTTGTTACCTTAGAACATTTATATATTTATATATTTACTAGCTGACCCGGCGAACTTTGTATCGCCTTAGAATCAATAACACAGGGGCCCAGGGGCCCCCTTGGGCCCCCATGTCCATGTTTTAATAGATATTCTGCTATTCGGGGCGGAGACAAATCCAACAAATCAAAAACCATGAAAATTCGTCCAGCCGCTTTCGAGTAATAAACCCAAGGGCCCCCTGGCCCCATATCCATATTTTAATAGTTATTCTGCTAAAAAAAAAAAAAATCGGACCAGCCCAATAGGGCACCCTGGGCCCCCATATCCATGTGAAAAATAGTTTACCACCTATTCTCATACTTGCCAAATATACAAAGAAAAAATCATCAAAATCGGTCGAGTCGAAAAACCGGTCCAGCCCAAGGGCCCCCCCTGGGCCCCTATATCCATGTTAAAAATAGTTTACCACCTATTCTCATACCTGCCAAATGTACAAAAAAAAATACTATTAAAAAGCAGGGGTTGGTGATAGATAAGTGAAAATTTAGGATTGTATGTTTTTTTTTAATATAAATATAATAAATAGTGTTTAAACAATATAAATAATTATTTCCCCACTTCACAAGGTTTCTGATTTTAAACAATATATAAAAACAAGCATTAAAAAAAATCATTAAAATCGGAGCTGTTCTTGAGGACTTCCGAAGATTGCCTGTTTTATGTATTTATTGACTCGACTATAATGAGAATTGTTGAATGCGTATTTAAGTTAAAATAATTTAAGGAAACCATAAACGTAGTAATTGCCAACTCAAATTGACCTTTAGCTTGCAAATTAATATTAAAAATTAGAAAGTAGTAACGGGTGTTTTTTAAAATTTGGCGTCAAAGTTGGCCATGAATGTTTAACTGTGAAAGTGCCATTAAACTGACAATAATTATTAATTTGACATTTGAATCCATATCTTTTAATTTAATTAAGCGACACTTCAACACGCTCATACTCCTACTTTTTCGGGGTGCAGTGGAACCTCTTCGATAAAATTAGGTTTTTCTGAACTCTACATCCGCATGTTTTGTGAATTCACATAACTGTCTAAATGAAACCAGGCAAAAAATTGTGGCTTGTTCACATAAACTCTTAGCAGAGAGTAGGTAAACAATTCTATTAAATCCTCTTGGCTCATAGTCAGCCCCAACTATGACGCCAAATTAAAAAAAAACACCCGTTAAATGTTATTATACGAGTTCCTGTGTAAATTGGGTGGTTTCCGGCACTAGGGGTCACGTGCTTTTTTAAGCCCCGAGTGCCGGAAAGCCCCCAATTTACACAGGAACGAGTGTAATACAACGTTTTATAATTCGACAAAACCCAGGCAAGTCTTTAAATTGCCTAAAATCCATAAAAATAGTGTGACGTTTTATTATTGCATGACATCACATGAGTGTTTACACAAGCGAAAATTTGAAAATTCTGACAGTGTCGAACGATAATAATATATCTGGCGGTTGCCGAAAATGGATACAGCAAATTCAATCAGAATTGTGAAGTCATTTCTTCAGATTGTAGGTATCGCTAAATAAACATATTAGGGTCTTCTTTGCTATCACCAGCATCAAGGCCTTTGATTTATTTTATTTAAACGGTCCTCTCCTGTTTTCCCTACCCACGCCGCCGCCAATGTTCTAACGTTCTAACCCAACTTTGTGACAGCACAACACAACATTGCACAAGGAAAAATAATAAAGTGACGTGTCAAGATAATAAAACGGTAAGATCCATATAAACTCACCCAAAAGAAGTAAAACATTTCGTTTACCAGTTTCAGCGAAAATCTGTGTCGAAATTAACAGTAACAGCAACCAACTGGCTTTCCCCATTCTTTTTTGTATTTACCGTTTGGGAGCCAAATTCAAAAAAGTATGTCACCAAAGAGAATTCTGTGCCTTTTCGATGTTGACGGAACCCTGACGAAGCCCCGCCAGTCGATCGACCCAAGTTTGGAGGAATTTATACAAACGAAAATTAAGCCATTGTGTACCCTGGGTATTGTTGGGGGCTCAGACTTCAAGAAAATAGCTGAACAGATGAATGGAGATGATGTTGTTTTTAGGTTCGATTATGTTTTTCCTGAAAATGGGCTAGTGCAATATAAATTTGGCAAGGAAGTTGGTAGACAAAGTATACAGAAATTCATGGGTGAAGAGAAATTGCAAAAAATCATCAATTATATTCTGGGGTACCTCTCAGACGTCGTTTTGCCGGTAAAAAGGGGTACTTTTGTTGAATTCCGACAAGGAATGTTGAATGTTTCACCCATTGGCAGGTCGTGCTCCCAAGAAGAACGAGACAGCTTTGAAAAGTATGATAAGGAATTCCAAGTGAGACAGACAATGATAGATGCTTTGAAAAAGAAGTTTCCTGATATTGGTTTGACATATAGTATAGGGGGGCAGATAAGTTTCGACGTCTTTCCACATGGATGGGACAAGACATATTGTTTGTTATATCTAGAAAATGAAGGCTATGATGAGATTCATTTCTTTGGGGATAAAACTGAGGAAGGGGGGAATGATTATGAAATTTACAATGACCCTAGAACAATAGGGCATAAAGTTACTAGCCCCGAAGACACCAAAAAACAACTTGAAAAGCTTTTTAATTTGTGATTCATATTTCACTAAGATATTTTATTGGCCAGTACACTTTGTTTTCTTTTTTTCTTAGTAGTAACAAAACTGTCCACAGGAATAAGGCACAAAACACATTTTCATTTCCCAGTATAATTTGGTTTCCTTTTTTCTTTAAAAGCTTGCAAGCCTTCTATCCTATCCTTTGTCGGGACCACCTGCGCGTAGCACGTCTCCTCGATCACCATACCTGAATTTATATCAACCTGTAACCCTTTATTCACAGCTTTTTTGGCCATCCGCATTGCTAATGGGCCATTTGGCAAAATTTCCCGAGCTATCTCTAGTGACTTCTGATAAGCAGCATCTGCACCCTCAGTTTGCGGCACCGCGTGATTCACAATACCCAATCTGTGCGCAACATCACCTTTAATTATCCGCGCCGTAAAAATTAACTCCTTTGCCAAGGCCGGACCAATTAGACGCGGCAGCCTTTGGGTGCCACCTGCCCCAGGAATTATAGCCAATTTTCCCTCAACTAAACCCATTTTCGCTTCAGTGGACGCAACCCGAATATCACAGGCCAAGGATATTTCAAGGCCACCACCTAAAGCCACCCCATCGATGGCGGCAATGACGGGGATCGGTAGGTTTTCGATTTGTGTCATCAAATTCCGTAGGGCTGCCACCACTTTCGGGATTTCTTCCTGTGGAATTGTTTGGCGCTCCTTCAAGTCCGCCCCTGTAAATGTAGAGTTATTGTTGACACTGCAAATTTGTTTATTTTTTACCAGCACAGAAGACACCGGGGACCAGACTTCTAAGGATCAAAACTCTGACATCGGGGTCGAAAGTGACCTTTTGCAGCCCATTCAGAAGGTCATTTGTGAGACTCTTACTCAGGGCATTTTTTTGTTTGGGCCTATTAAAACTAAAAACCGTAATTCCAGTGTCAGGACCTGCTAAATTTTCATACTGGAATTCGGGTTGTCCTTGGGATATTTTTCGAGCACTCTGTATAAAGACCCTTTTGGGTATTTTTCGAAAAAAATTTAATATCAGCATTGTTAGGTTATGTTACAATGCAAACAACTTTACTAAAAATGACCACTGATTTTATCTAAGGTCAAAGTGCATTTACTTTATCAGGATAAGTAAGAAGAACGGTGGTAAAAAACCATTTATTTTGCACTGTGGTAAATAACAATAACAATGTCCACAACTGAGGTATTAATATCTCAATAACACACAAGCTGCTTCTTTAACATGAAACTCTTACGCTAAGGCATTTATTATTAAAATAAATATACGTATTTTATTTACAAACTGCGTGCTAAATTGATGTTAAGTAAATACTGTGCGTGAAATATCCACTGTTTTGATATGAAATGTTATTTGCTAAAAATAATCTTGCATTTACAACAAATGAAACGATCTTTATAATAATGGTGTTTTATTTTGTACAAATTATGCATGGCACAATTAATACTATTGTCTTAATTGTACAATGTACAATCATATTATTTACAATAAATAAAAGGACGGCTAACAAAAAAAACATCAATCACAGTCAAAACAATGACCACACACAACAAAATCATTTCACTACAAAAATAAGTGAACTTCTAAAAGCAAATCAGTCTCACTAAAATAAGATCATTTTAGTTACAACTAACGCTTGTAAAAGCAAGATTATCAACAATAAGGCATTATTATTAAAACAATTTATTTCTTGACAACTTTTTTCTTGCCCTTCTTCTTTTCTTTTTTGTCATCGCTAGCTTCGTCGCCTTCTTTATTCGTTTCCGGTTCCGGGTTGCTTTCTTCAACTGCCTGCTTTACGTCCTCGTTAGGTTTCGTTGTGGTTTCGCTTTCCGGACTGGTTTCTTGGGGTTTCTCTTCTTCTTTCGGTGCCGCCTCTGGAGCTTGTTCAGGGACGTCCATTTTTTCAACAACGGGTTCTGCGGCAACTTCCATTTTCTCCTCCTTGGGGACCTCAACTTTCTCTTTTGTTTCGTCAACTTTGGGTTCCTCTTTCTCTTCAACTTTCACAACCTCTTTCTCTGGAACTTCCACCTCCATTTTTTCTTGTTCGCCTTCAGGTTTTCCCGGTTGGGACTCGCTGCTCGTTTCAGGTTGACTTCCTTCTTTCGCTACTGCAGGTTGGGCAACGTTCGCTGCGGCTTTGGCTTCTAAAATGTTAATACAGCCTTCAATGCATTTAATTGCTTCTTTTCGGGCAAGTCGGATGTTTTCTTGACCTTGGGTGTCTATATTGTCTAGTTTTAGAAGATTTCTTGTCAACATTTCGTCCAAGTATAGGTACTGTTTGTCTTTGGGGGCTCCGGTGAACTTCTCCACTTGACCCATAAGTTCAGATACGTCCTTCTGAATAGATTGGATGATATCGATGGGAGTATTTGATTTGGGGGGTGCTTGTGAAGGTGGAGGAACTTGCTCTTGTGGCGGTGGCGGAACTTGCTCTTGGGGCTTCTGGACTAGAATCTCTTGTTGCTGGAATTTCTGTTGTTGTTGAGGCGGTGGTGTCCGCTGTTGTTGTTGTTGGAATTTTTGTTGTGGAGGAGCTGCCTGCTGTTGGAATCTCTGTTGTTGTCTGATTTCTGGTTCAAAACCAGGATGGTGCCATTCAGGGCCTGCCGTGTACTGCTTAGGGGGTTCCCGCCCCACGTATTGTTTGAAATGATCGGGATGATGCCCGAAGATTCGTTCGGGCTGTGGTTGAGATTGGTTAAAGCTAGGTCCTGAGTGCTTAGGCATGACCGGCTCGTCTCGACCCTCTACATGTATCGGTATGACCCTCTCCGTCGGCTTGTTCGCCGATTCTTGGGGTGGTTGTTGTTGCGACTGTGCGCTTCCCATTTCTCCCATTCCACCGTCACGGTTAATCGGTATGTGGATGCTAGAAACGTATCTTTGTCGGTTATCTGGAGGTGGTGCAGACATCGATCTTTGGTTTCTATCATTAACCGGCTCCTGTTTCTGTCCTAAGTCTACGGTATTGCTAGGCTGGATGTTCTGTCTGCGCCCTCGTTCAGGCTTTGGTTTTTCTTCTTCAGGTTTGGGTTGAGGTGGTGCTTCGGCTTGCTGCTGGGGTTGTGGCTTTTCTGGTTGGAAGTCTTCTTCAAAGGGATCGCCGAATGGAAAGCCAAATCGTTCGAATCTGGCTGATCCGAAAGGTCTGTCTGTGAATCGTCGAAATTCTTGGTCTGAGGGACGTGGAGGTCTTCTACGTCCTAATGTTTCCGCTCGGAAAGGAAAACCTTCGAAATGATCTGCGAATTCTGGGTGACGTTGCGCTATGTCGTCAAGTTGGCTGCGGAAGTGGTCTTCTCTGTCTTCTTGATCGAAAGGGAAACCGGTCTGGAAGAAAACGGCAGTCAGAGATCGGTTTTGATAAATTACACATCACTTCTTAAAATTTGAACATGCAATGTTTAGGACGATTCTTTAAAAGTAGGTAATCACTGCCCTAATCATGCATTATAAATTTCAATTAGTGCGTGTTGAAAATTAACAATGCCCAAATATAGCAAAAGCGCGACGAAACGTGAAATTTTCCACCAGCGACTTACAATTGTTTCTGCTTCCATTGGTTCGCAAACATTCTTTTCAATAATAAGCGGAATTGTTCGCACTGTGTCCACTAAAGGAGACGTCATCTTTATTTTCTATAAACACTGAGTCACTCGTATAATTAATACTGAACTTTGTACTGTATTCGCTCTACTCTGTTCACTTTCAAATTGAAAAGCCGCGCTGGGTGATCGTATTTATGTAACGTACAAAACCGGGTGGTGGGGGGGATCTGGAGTCTTCCAGAGAGTTCGAAATCGCGAAGCTTCGAAATCGATCGGCGCGCCAACACGAATGTTCCGGAACAAATCTAAATTTCTCTAGAACCCTCATGGAAGGATTTAGATACCGTTTTCGTCTTTTAGGTGGGAATTATGACTTAATTTAAGTTTGCTTTATACGAAATCGTAGGCAACACTATTTATTCATCGCGCACAATGACAAAAACGGTTTTTACATGGGGTCGGTTGGGCGCACTTTTTCAAAACTAATTCCCTTGTAATTCTGGAAGGTCAGGGACAGGCACGGCAAGGGAATTTATATAACCATTAATTACTACCGGTTCCACAATGATCGAAAACTAAATTAGTAAAAGGTGGATATGCGCGAAAAGCCGCTTGTCGTAGTTCAAGTGAATTATTTATGAAATGTCAAATTTAATACTGGGGACGACATTTCATAAATAATTCTGTTAAATTACGACAAGCGGTTTTTGGTGAATGACAACCTTTGATTCATTTATTTGTCGATATCTCTGTGTACAACTAGAATAAAGGTAAAATTTCCGATGAAATAATAAAAAACGAGAAATACTTACTGATGAATTACGATTAAAAAATCAAAATTGTAAAAATACTGCAACTATGGCATCTCAAACGTAAAAAATAAATAAATTGAAGAAACGACGCTAATGTCGAAATACCGACTACACATTTGTTAGAAAATTGTTCTAGGGAAAATTAAAAAACAAGAAAAATGTCAGAAACCGATATGTAGTTACAAATCGATTGACTGAGAAATATAGAAACTGAACGACCGAAAAAAAATATGAGAAATAAATTGAGAACCAGTGAGATTCAGAAACTAGGGACCTTATCGTAAGGAAAAATAAACAACTAAATAAAGATTTAGCCAACTGAAATAAAAAACTATTGGATATTTTATACTGTCCGGTGGATGTTCGATTAAATGATCAATTTGAGTCCGGTAGGTATCAGAACCGGAAATGTCGCTAGGCAATACTTACCGGTCAGTTCCATTTTTATAAATCAAATCTGACATTTTCAAACGTATTTTTCGGCTGCTGATGAAGTTTTACATGTTCAACAAAGGTGATGCGATTTTCACAAAATAATGTGATTTTTTGATTTTGGAAATAAACTAATGGAGAATGAAATAAAATGCATTACGATACACGTATGGTAGTCAATTATCGTAACTGGTTTAGGCATTCTGACCTACCGGACTTATAACGTTAAATACTATTTCTGCATCCCCTAACCGGCTTTGCAAAAGTGGGCCGAGATGCTGCTCGCCGGCCACAAAAGCTGTTCCTCGAGCGCTGCGCGACCGAGAAGACCGACTTTCGGCTAGGGGATGAAGAAAAAAAGTATACAACCCGCGGAAATCCGACTTTCTTGCCTTGCTGCATTCGGCATTTATCAAGAAAATATTACATACAAGTGACCAGGAGAAATTGTTACAACAACCTTCTGGGACAAAGTTTTGGAAGTTTCGGTCATTTCTGACAGTCATCATTTTACTCCAAATCTCGACAACGGTTGTCAGTTTTATAATGTTAAGTTTATAAAATGTGTTTGGTAAAAAACGGTCAGAGCTGTATGTTTCTTATTTATTGTTTAATCTCAACGATACAAAAACCAAACGACAAGCTTTTACTGGCTATAAGAGTTATTCTTCAGAGGTGTTTTAGGGTCAAACGATATTCGACTTTATATTTATATTTTTTATTTTGTTTTTACGTTATGTTAATTATACACATTCCGCCCAACAACTAACACATAATGTAAAATTAGTGATTAAAAAAATAATGAATTAACTACGTTAGTGTGTTTAAAGGTAGATAATTTAATTAACAAAATGGAAGCTATAAATTGTTTTTCTGACAATGTATACGTCACGACGAAGCCGTCAGGGCGATAACAATATTCCAAGAAGGTCATACCCAACAAGATGTTGCAAATTCATTAACGCCAATAAAAATGGTTCTGTAATATGATAGAATACCTGGCGAAGGTTGCAGAACGATTATTTTCTTCGGACAAGATATTGCACCCAAAAATGCTGCAGTATGAACTTCTGAATGCCCGCGACGTATACAGATTAGAAATTGCCCTAGAGAAGATAACATCCGCATCAAAGTTTCTGCTCCTGCCTCACTTCTCACCAGGAAACATCCGAGTTGCCAGATTTCAATTTGCTAGAATCCATTCGGAATAGAAAATTCGGTTTTATTTTATTATCTGATGTGTCCAGATTTCTTTCAATATGAATAAAATGTAATTATTTTGGGCAGCCACTTTTGTGATTTTTTGTTTCTTCTACTTGGTCAATTATTTTTATCAAATTGGTACTCCTAGTTGTCATTTCGTTCAATATGACGTATGACAGCACTTCTGGTTGTTATTTTGACACTACAATAAACGGTTAAATATAAAATTAGATAAAACCAGTAAAAAATTATTTAACTTCAATCAGAGTTTTATGACGCGGCCAAAATAGAGATAAATAAAAGGTTGTTTAACCACTTGTAATGGTTGTTTGTTAATTTTGTAATTCTCGTATTATGTTAATTAATTGTAATCTTCGTCTAGAATATTTTATCATCTCTATTTATCTCAAACTCACGCTTCCGCTTTAGTTGTAATTCGAAATAAAGGAGCTTGTTGAGCATTTTAATTATTAATAATGTTGGCAGTCGTCCAAAAAATAGTGTTCATAACTCGTTCGAAAGTGGAAATATTGCTCCTGTGGTTGTATACCCTGCCTGTGTCTCACGATGTACAAATTTGGTAACTTTAGGAATCTTAGTATTATAGAGGTTCTTGAAATTTTCAACACCGATTAAGCTCCTAAAGTAATCAAAATTATTGGGTACCTGAGCTGGGATGCAAATTATTTATATGTACCTAGATTTTTATACTTTGTTAGTTCGATGAGTAAAATTACCCAATGGAATGATGTCACTTTAAATCACCCTGTATATCAAGTAATTTATTTTGAATTTTTTCCGGGATAAAGAAAGAAAAAAATTAGTGAGTAGAAGATGAAATAGTCTTGTGTAAGTTTAACTCCTCGCAACCATTTAATTTAAAACGATGCAAGTAAATTTGTCACGTATAAAATCACTACACAGCATGAGTAATTGTGAATGACAACTTTACAACACCTATTGTGTCTATTTTCTGTATGTCTAGACTTTGGCCTATCTATTTATGGGAACAAAAATGTTCTAGATTCAATTGTGTGACAACCGTAACAAAAATGTGACATTGTCAGCTTGTAAATTGTGACGTCTCAATTTTATTCAACGCGGAATAGTCACGTAATACAAAATTGCATAGGATGATATGTTAATTTATCTGATTATTTGTTGTTTGCCTTAGAGTTGTAAACAAAAGCACGAGTAAAACGAGTGCCTTTCTGAGTCCCGAGTGCCGCAAAGCGCCCAATTTACACAGGAACGAGTGTAATACCCTGTTTTATCGTTCGACCCAACCCCGGCAAGCCTTTAAATTGCTTAAAATCCATAAAATAGTGTGACGTTTATCTGACATTTTAATTACTTCAGGACAAAGGGTTTACACAAGGCGAAAATTTGAAAATTCTGATAAGTGTCGAACGATAAAATCATTTATGTATATCAAAATTAAAAAAATAATTGAGGCTACATTTCCATACACAATTCAATGTCATTGTTGTAAATTTGTAGTATTCTCTTATTGAGTAATATGAACCAATAAAGGTTTGACACTGTCAAATGTTCACTGTCCATAGATGTCGTTGACATAATTATGTTGAATTAATTTAGTTTAAAAAATAAAAGCTTATAAAAAAGAGATATAGTGGAATTTAAAATAACATTGAAGACCATTTTATTGTGCATGAAATTATATATACAGAATTTTTACAGCCGGAGGATTGATTAATAATAGGTAGGGGCAGACGAAAATCCGCATGTTATTTATTAGGCCCCGCAATTTTCAATAGCATTGGAAGTTGAAGTAAACACGTTTAGTAGGTTTTGTCGTGTGTCGTTATCACCCATCAGGGGTTCAGTGGCGTGTACCGAAATTAACGTCAAAACTTCCACTAATTTTAACTCGATAATTACGGGGTTTAGGGCAAAATTTTATTAAGAAAAATTGTGGACACTGATGAGTTCTACTACTAGTTAAAATTAATGTAGTTATTTCTGGGACACCCGATATAATGTTACCAAATTAATCAGTAAAATTTAGCATTTATAATCATGTCAAAAAGGGCATTGATAATAATAACAACCTTTTGATTTTGTATCGAAGTGTGAGAACAACTGCATTTTTTGCATCGTTAGTTTTTTGCAATATTTTTATCGCAGAATTTGAATGATCTTTTAGAAGACGTTCCTCTACTAACACGCTGTGTGATGTGGTATTTGCAAGATGGAGCTCCTTCACATTACGCTGCTATTGTGCTAATTATTATGCTACTCCTGTTGACACAGTTCAGGAATTGCGCCTGCGAGTGGAAAGTGTTGCCCTAACAATTCGCGAAATAACTATTCTTTCTTTACAAAGAGTGTCTATAGAAATGTAACGTCATACAGATAAAATCAATGAAATAATTAGAACAATAACAGCAGTAATAATAACAATGCATCATCGGTGTTGCTTCCTTTCCTTATTTGATGTTTTCAAATCGCCAATCTATTATGTAAATTACACACATGGAAACCCATTGATCGGGCGACTAAAAGTCAAAAAAATATCTTCACATATTGGGGTTTTATTTGAGGTAGATCCGTCTCTGCCCTTGACAGTTCGAAATCTGGAACGTAACTTTGTATTTGACCTCGACGAAATCTGTGCGGCGTTAAAATCGACGAGTGTTTACGTATCTAGCCTTTTATGGTATTAGCAAGTCCGGTGATGACTGTTACGCGAACGTAACAACACAAGTATTAAATAATATGCTCAGTTGGTCATTTACAGAGTTATGGCGTCGCTAACACAAAAGCAAATATTTTACGCGAGACTGACTAATTTTAGAAAACAATGAAATTTTCGATGTGCTGCAAAATTGAATTAGAAATAATGCTTATTAGCAAAGTGGATAAATTTAATAGGAGACACGCGTGTGCGGGCCCAAGCCAGTCGCTAAACTAAAACTTATTGTGAAACTTGCCTCAAATAGAATCTAACGAAAGATGTCAAGGCTGCACAGAAGACAGAAGAAAGTTAGATATGTATTAGATTTGCTAATATGCGGCTTCTGAAAGATCAAATGTGAAAATAAGAGTGCACTGAGATGTTAAATTTGTTATTATAGGACACAAATGCACTCGAAACGCCTGAGCTTACCTGTACGGTCAAACAAAATCTAGAAGAGTGATTTCTTCAAAATAGTGTTTCAAAAATAGTTGGACAAAACCTAAAAAAAAATCACTTGAATCTTGTTGTTTACTGGGTTTTTGTTTACGCATCTAAACATTCAATTTAGTTAGTATGAAGCGTCTTTACAGGTATTTACGTTTACCTGATGAGATCTTGAGATTGATGTACACCAAAATGTAGAACCATTTTTTTAAGTTAATCCCTGCATTAAAATTAAATGAAAAATACAGTTTGTTTGCTTTCACAAGTAGACATTGAAAATTAATGACCGCCTGTCTTGTTAATTATCAGCTTGCAATCTCGAACTTTCATGAACAAAATGACACATCAACATTCAAAATAGCTTTATGATTTTATGATCACGCTGTCATTGCATTTCAAAGTACAATGTCCATATGGAGCAACCTTATATCCAATCACTACAGTTCAAGTATAAACCAATTCCCTTTCATGAAATATGATCCATTAAAATCTTCCTTTTTATTTCAACGGAACCTGACACATGATAATTACTTGTTCGGAAACCCCATCAATGACCCTCGAGTAGACAGACAAAATTTACCCAAACTTCGTTCAAAATTATCACTGCGATGGTCAATTTTGGAGGTGCGACCATCGAAGAAAACAAGTTATTAGTCATAAAGCCAAACCATCCATTTAGTTTACGAACATGTAAAAAGTAACGAAAACGGACAACGATTCTAATTAAGGAATTGGCAAAAACCGTCTTTATTTGCACGATCCTCAAGTGATAATAATAAAAATAAACACTTATCTTAAGATAGATATTCCTCCGGATGACCTCACCGAAATTATTTCTTTTACGTTGTGAAAGCAAAAGTGTCTAATTTCTCTTCGGCATTAAGAAGAATTATTCGAAATTTTACCGGACATGCCGACTTTCAAACGCCCGTTTGGTACAGTTAAAAAAGGCCAGATGAATATATTTATTCGCAACGTAATGTCGGTGGGTGCTCAGCCCACGAGCAATCAACATAATAATAACCTGTTATGGTTATTTAGCACTTGCAGAATGATCGTGAAGTGTTTTCTAAGAACTGTAGAAGTGTACCAACAAGGACGTCATATTATAACAGAATAGTCGACAAAAGAAGAGTGTCACCAAAAAAGATTTTTGCAGATAGAAAGGAAAAACAACTTATACTAAAATAAAGCACTTATAGGTCGATCGTAAATGTAATGCGAGTTAATTTCTCAGCTCATTTTATTTGTACCATAAGGACTATTCATTTGATGGTCAGTTTTAAGGGCTTTGAGGTTTCAGTATTGACTTCAAAATAACACACCTTAGTTTAGTGTTTCAATATCTCGTAAAGGTTATAAACTCAGGGCCACCAAGCAATAATTAACTAATTGGTGGAAATGCACCAAACAGCATGTTATCGGCCTCAAAAACTTTATTACTATGTAGTTGATAAGAGTACTAAATAACATGGGACAAAAAATTTTCAAATCATTCATCATTCAAAAATGCACCTTATATAATTTATAACACATACATAGTTCTTTTATATGAATGATTTTAGAATCTCGAACGATGTGAAATATTGCAACGAGGTGTGCTGGATGATCTAACGTGTTGAATAAAAGAAGAGTTCAGTGGGAGAAGTTCAACAAATCATCAGATATCAAATACTAAACATAGTTCTGTTATTTTGACATTGTTTAACCACCGTTCATGCGTTGACCAAAGAATAAGTCTAGCTCAGACAAGAAAATGCATTTCCGACAAAGATATCTTGTACAGTACAGTCGTTTGGCTAACCGGGACGCTTTTACCCCCTAATAAACTCCGTCCAAGGTTAACGAAAACACATCCGTCAGATCAAAGAAGCCGACGGGAGCGACCACTCTTATTTAACTTCACAATAATGTTTAAATTACGGCGGTTCAATTTCCATTACTAAATTTGAGTTTTATCTTTATACAGTGAACGGCAAAAGTATGGAATAAATTCATTACAAATTGAACAAAATTGTTTTAGAAAAATCTTTGGACGGGTCAATTTTGGCTTATAAAAGTGAGTATTTTTATCACAAATAAAATTCCAAGCTGTCATTTGTTTTAGAGTGATGACGTCATCGTTATTTTTTTTTTTTAAATAGAAACCCCCATTTTTTCTTCTTGATTCAGATAGCCCATTTAATTGTCTCAACGACAGTATAAAAATTTTGTTATCTTACATAATGAACGTTTTGAGAAAAAAAATAAAATTGGATTTTTTTATGACAAACAAAAAAAGTCAAAAAATCAAGTAGGTAAATCAAACAGTCAAATGGTACTGTCAGTGTAAATTGTTTTACAAAACGTTTTCGAAAATGGTTCATTTAACAGAAACACAACGTATAGAAATTTTAATTTTGGGTGCGATGATAAAACTAGAACCCAACAAGAAGTTTGTAATTTGTTCAATGCAATTTTCCAAATGGCAATGATCAGACCTTAGTAAATGATGATTTGTAGTTCAAGCAAGACGGTGCACCCCCTCACTTTGCACTTTATGTTTGCCATTACTTAAACAATTGGTTTCCTAGGAGGTGGATTGGGAGACGAGGACCGATAGAGTGGCCTGCAAGGTCTCCAGATCTCACACCCTTGATTATTTTTTATGTCATTATTTAAAGTCTAAGATTTATGTTAGACCACAGAATGTAGAAGATTTAAAAATTAGGATTCGATACGAAATAAGTAGAATTAGTGAAGAAGTAATTCATAATGTCCAAAAGGAATTTCTTCATAGACTTGCTTATTGTCAACAAGCTTTCGTTATAAAATTTATTTTTTCCATCTTTTTCTTTTTCTCAAAACTTTCCTTATGTAAGATAACAAAATTTTTACACTGTCGTGTAGACAATTAAAGGGGCTACCAGAATCAAGAAAAAAATAGGGGGTTTCTATTTAAAAAAATATCGATGACGTCATCACTCGAAAACAAATGACTGCTTGGAATTTTATTCGGTATAAAAATGTATTTTTATAACTTAAAATGGACCCGTCTAAAGATTTCTTCGAAAAAAAAATTGTTTAATTTTTAATGAATTTATTCCATACTTTTGCCGCTCACTGGATATAAAATTCCGGTGTGCGTGTGTTCGTAATTCTTCTCCTGAACGGCTAGACCGGTTTTGAGAAAAATTTTTGTGTTTGCTTGAGTGGGTCCCTGATCGCTTTTAGCGACAGTCTGACCTCGAGTCTGACTCGGTAGGTGGCGCTGTTGTCGAGATATTCTGATATTTCTTAAAAAAAATCCTTTGCAAGTTCATTGCATCGTAACTTGGCATTGTTTTGATATTTTATTATTACCCGAACCAATCCGAATCGATATTCGAGACAATTACAAAGGAAAGTCGACAAATTCGGACAAGCTGCAAAAAATATAATTTTTTTATGGACTGACGATAGGAACGACATATTTAGTTCATTCTTTTTTTGTTTTGTTGGTTATGCTCCCGGGCTGGAATTAACTCTATTTAACGTTTTCAAATGAGAAAAGATATCTGGAAGATCTGGAAAACTATAAATCCATATTATGTAATAAAAATTAAAATAAAATAAGGTAGTATACTAAAAAATAAAGTTTTTGGAAAATACAATAATCATGGACTTCATTGAAAAGTGTATGGTTTAGCGCTATTATGGTGAAATTATACTTCATAAATTATATATAAATTCAATATAAAAATTATATATAAATTCAAAAAAAAAAAAATTTAAATTCGTTTAATTTTTTATGAGAGACCTGTACTAGTTTAAAATACGTCATTAGTGGCCGGCATATGAATTAAGTGAGGACCTACGCATTTCCATTTTTCACTCTCACTCATTTTATAAGTAATTCTTTCTTTTTCGCTCTTACTCCCTCTATGCTCGGAAACTAATGACGTAGTTATTCGCCCGCGAAATAGTTTTTCATTTATTTCATGAAAACGGTTATGATTTAAGCAAAACGAAAAAATAGGAGTCCTCTATTTTAAGCAGTTTTATTTATAAAAAAAAGTTTCAAAATTTTGAATACTACCTCATTACTTGTTTTTACTTTTGTATTGTTTCGGGATCTGAAAAACAAATTAGTTTATTAGTCTGTCGGGTCAGCAAGTTTATTCTAAAGCCGTATCTGTATTTTCAACCATATACTGAAAAAATATTGACGCATTCTAAAATTAAAATAAGGTATTTCCATCATACTATGTATATAACATATGTAATTCTAAAACCTAGGAATCTCGAAAGTTTGAAATAGTAAACGGACAATGAATAAAACCTTCAAATCTTGTAATTTTTGAAAACCCCAAATTTTGGAATTTAAAGATTGGTATGCTTAAAAGATCCCAATTATGAAAACTGAAGATAGTGAATCGCTTGTAGAAATTTGTTGCAACATCAAAAAAAATTTTTGAAAAAAAATACAGAAAGAAGATGAAAACGTATTTTGTGTTTATTAGCATAAAAATAATTTGTCAATTTATCATTAGAATGAAGTTTTATTTATTTAAAAAAAATTGTATTACGTATGTTGGAATAAAAGCGTAAAAAGATTCATTTTTAACATGTTCCAATAATCCGAATCGCTCTGGTTTTAATTAATCCGGATTATCGAGGATCTACTGCATTAGAAAATAAAATACTAGATCAAAGATTAAGAAAATTAGAAGACAAAGAAAACTTCTAAGGTAAAGAAAAACCTTGCGAAGGTCAGAGAATCTTATAGAACTGCAAAATTAAGAGACAAGCAAAATCTGAATCCAAAAAACACCTGAGAGCCCGAAAAAATAATAATTGGAAACTTGAGAAATTGAGAAGCAAAAAAAATGGACCATTTGATAATACTGCAGAACTTCAGAAGCTGGGAAGCTAAATTAGAAAAAACACGTTATGCCAACCACTACATAGTTCCCCACAATTCTAAATTTTATGTTAAAATGGTTAAAACAACACTTGCCTATGTACAAATTTCGGCACTGTTATACAGGGTGTTATGGAAGTCCTAGCAAAAAATTTAACCACAAGTAGAACTTGCCGAATGAGAAAGTTTTTATGCGATCGAAGTAAACACCTTGAGAAACTTTTTTTGAAATGTTTTGAATGGAATTGAAGCTATTTAAAATGACTTGAAATATTTGAAAAAGACTAAAGAGTCTTGGATCGATCTGGGAAGACTTCAAAAAATATCTTGAAGGGAGCTGCCAGACTTGAAATACCTTGAAGGGACTTGAAACGATTTGAAATGTCTTGAAACGACTTGAAAGACTTGAAGCGAATTGAAAAGACTTGAAATGTTTTGAAACGACTTAAGATGACTTGAAATGTTTTGAAGGAAATTGAAGTGACTTGAAAAATCTTGAAATATCTTGGAGAGTCTTGAAGCGACTTGAAACGAACGACTGTAAAGGACTTAAAATGTTTTGAAACGACTTGAAAGACTTGAAGCGAATTGAAAATACTTGAAATATTTTGAAGGAACTTGAGGCGATATGAAACATTTTGAAAAGTCTTGAAGCGGCTTGGAGAAACTTGAAGCGATTTAAAAGGACTTGAAGCGACTTGGGAAGACTGGAAGCCACTTGAAAAGACTTGAAATACCTTGAAGCGACTTGAAACGATTTGAAATGTCTTGAAACGACTTGAAGCGAATTGAAAAAAACTTGAGATGTTTTGAAGGGACTTGAGGTGACTTGAAAAGTCTTGAAGTGTCTTGAAGCGACCTGGGAAGACTTCAAATATTTTGAAGGGACGGGAAGCTACTTGAAAATACTTGAAATGGCCTTTAACAACTTGAAGAGAGATGAAGTGGCTTGAAAAAACTTGAAACGACTGCAAAGGACTTGAAATGTTTTGAAAGGACTTGAAAGACTTGAAGCGAATTGAAAAAACTTGAAATATTTTGAAGGGACTTGAGGCGATATGAAATATTTTGAAAGGTCTTGAAGCGACTTGGAGAAACTTGAAACGATTTGAAAGAAGAACTTGAAATGTCTTGAAGCGACGTGAAATATGTTAAAAAGACTTGAAGCGACTTGGGGAGACTTGAAGAGACTGGAAGCCACTTGAAAAGACTTGAAATACCTTGAAGCGACTTGAAACGATTTGAAATGTCTTGAAACGACTTGAAAAGTCTTGAAATGTCTTGAAGAGTCTTGAAGCGACCTGGGAAGACTTCAAATATTTTGAAGGGACGGGAAGCTACTTGAAAAGACTTGAAATGGCCTTTAACAACTTGAAGAGAGATGAAGTGGCTTGAAAAAACTTGAAACGACTGCAAAGGACCTAAAATGTTTTGAAACGACTTGAAAGACTTGAAGCGAATTGAAAAGACTTGAAATATTCGCGTTCGCATAACCGAGATAATAGTAGATTTCTTTATTAGGAGTAAAAGTGGGACTTTTCGTAGCTCGTCTGTGGTTGCCGGCATTGCGCGCTCGGCCGTCAAACTTACAGACTTGCCATGAAAAATCCCACTTTTACTCCTAATAAAACAATCTACTATTATCGCGGTTACGCGAGCGCCACAAAAAAAATTAGTAGTTCCTACTTAAGTATTTTATTGTTCGATTTTCTCACTATGATACATATTTGAACGCTACAAAATTTATTAGAAAGACAATTTTTAACAATTTAAATACAAACTGTTGTAGTTATTACCCATTATAAATGTTAACATTTGTAGTGAAATTTTACAGGTGTGAACACAAGCAATTAATTGATTCGATAAGTGAATGTGCTTTGTGAATTGACATCAACTTGACTTTTATAGAAAGCGTTCCGCTACACTTGAATTCTTCCGTCCACCATGTCTTTTTAATGATAATAAGTCACCACCTCTATTTACTAATAAGGTGGCTGGGTTCGAGCTCCTCCTCTGCGATCTTTGAAGGTATGGAACCTATTGTGTTAATGCCCATACGTGAGCTGCAACATTTTTCTATTTCAAACCGTAGAAACAAATGGATTTTGTCAAATTTCATTCTGATCGCTTAACAACATTAATCAAATCTGCTTTAGTAATAACAAATTGTCACTTATAATTTTATTTTATGTAACTCTTCACGTCTACAAGCACCACATATTCCAATTCCAAAAATTCCAAAAACGCCTCAAAAATAGGTGCATATGAGTATTTTGGTACGTCTTTACATTGGTATAGAATCATACTTTCATTAATACGAAATCGTTATTTGTTGCTTGAGTAATGAATGCAGAGATATGGTCTTCCTCGAAAATCTTGCTTTTTTGGTTTATGAAGTGCAGTCTTGCTTTTTAAGAACGAATAAATCGCACATAATAGCTATTTTTGTTATAAGTACCTAAAATACAGTTTTTGCTGTTCCAGATGCATCGGCAAAAACTTTTTAGGTACGTGTAACAAACAATGTTTTTTTTGTTATAGCTCCCCAAATTTTTAAATAAAGAATATTTCATTACGATCCTTGGACTTTTCGCGTCTTCCCCAAGTCGGGACCGTTTGTTCACACTCGCGGTGTCTGAACTGGGATTGGGCCTTCCGTTCTCTTCTGCAATGAGTTTTTAAAGTTTGACATTGAGTCACACGGACATCTAATTTTTTGACTTTTTTCTAGTTAGCGGTGCGCTCATGCCCATCCAAGCTACTATGTTAAAAACTTTATCATGGTAAAAAACCCATTTCTGGTTCCGGACTTTTCGAAAAAAATTTGGCACCCTCAGAAAACGGTCCTTTTTCTAGGAAATTTGTTTTCGTTCAAATTGATCGGTAAATAGCTATTTAATTAAAAATAATCCGCAAAAGGTTGCTACGACAACTTTTAGGGACTAGACCGTAAATGTACAATTTTACTGACTCAAATGAAACCCTAAAATTGTATTTTTGGGGAGCGTGTACAAAAAAGATTTTTTCCGCTTCTCTTTAAGCTACATCTGGTTTCAGAAATATCAAATCTATAAAGATCATGCATAATAAATAAAAGGAGATATTTTTTTTGCCGACCAGTGTACATAATTAGAATTAGATAATAAAATTTGAGAATTTCTCAGACAAAGTCACATTTGGGGAAGCAAATGGGCGAAATGCGTGACCGTAGCAAATAATTTTGTGGCTGGTCGGACATCGGCTGGTTATAAAAAAAATGGTGCAATGCGCAGCCGATCTGCTCAATTTCAGTACGAGACGCAAAATCGTATACAAGAAAATAGAACATGAAGAAATATGTCAGTGTCGGTGATTTTGTTTTAATTTTCACTTCGATTTGGACGAAATTAACTGTCAAATTTTAATATGAATTCAATGGTTTGCATTGGAACAAATTAATTAAAATTTTACACTGCTCCAACTAATGATGCAAATGTTGTCGAACTGTTCAATTCAACTTACCGCATTCGAGTGTAGCTAATAATTAAAAACGCACAAACTGTAAAAAAATCTTCCTTTAAAAACGCTGGAAGGAGTATATTATTGAACACCTGCGCAGCATTTAAACGTTTTGGCAAAATATGTCGAGATTATCGTTTGTACAAACAGAAACGTAATTTCGTAAATATAAAATTACATTAGAGACTGCCAAATATTATAAAGTTGTTAGCGCACTCGACACAAACACACCGAGAACAGTGAATATGCGCATCCACCACAAACCGACAAAATAACACACTTCTAACAGAATTTTTGGGTATACGAGTGACTCAAAGCTTGCAACAATTAAATCACTTTTTATAATTCAAAAACGTTTTTGTATCAGACGAATTTTATTACTACTCCTGAACCTCAAATTGCAACAAAACAAAAGTGTTTTTATTTATGAAGTTGTTTAAGGTGTGGTATTACGGTAGAGAATCAAGCGACCATGCATGAGACTACAATATCTTCATGGCTCGGTGAGACCATGTGGACTCATTAGTTTCGTTATAATCAAATTCAAATGATTCTAACTGGACTAAAATTATTAGTATCAGATTAACAATTTTGTGTTTCATCAACGGGTAGCGGTGAATTCTTTTCTCCAATTGGTGGAAAAGCGAGGAAAGTTTACACTGACAAACAGTTGTCAATGTTGCAGCTGTCGTATCGTCTATCGCTGGAGTACTACAAAAACGATTTTCACGGTTTTCTAACATAAACTATACTCAGGCGGTTACTGCCTGATTGTTTACATGTGTCCGCATTTCAAAGTTATTACAATGACAATTCAAATTTCCCCCGTGTGATTTGCTTGTTTCCCATTGCTTCATTCCTTAATTCCGTAATGAATAAGCAACATAATTTCCAATGCTCATCATTATCACTGTATCAACAACGTTCCGCATTTTTGCAAGCCGTTCCGGAATGTGGGAAAAGCCAACACATGACGACCCAAATTAAACGTGCAGACAATAGACTTTAGATAATTTGAAGCAGAATCAACAAGGTCGCACTCTTTACAGATTAATTTTCGATACTTAATTTTCTACACTACCAATTCTTTCTAAATGGTGACAAGCAAGCCGTAAAATTATTATTAAAGCACCTCTGCCCCAAACGCACTAAAACTAAATGGCAGCCAAAGCGACAAGATGCAGAAAGCGTGAAAAATGAATGAATGATGTTATGCAGTAATCGATTATAAAATACTCACTACACCTGAGCTCAGTGGCGTAGAAGCTACCTAGGTGCGAGGGGTTAGACAGCATCCTGTGAAAAGAAAACAACGCCACACATCACACCATGTACAGAACTCGAGTCACTTGTTAGTTCGAAACGTGTACAGAAAACAAATTAATTGTCAGTGTGTTGTTAGAAATTGAAATGAATTATTATTCTTTGCCAATATGAGATAAATATAAGACGGCATTGACGGGCATGCGTTTAGATAGAAAATGGCAGCTTCAACTGCAAATTTCAATTGGAAACTACATAATGTTAAATAAATATAAGGGGTGTTTACAAAATGCGCACAGCTGTACGTTTCTGATTTACTGTTCTATGAAAAACAAACAGTTTTTTTAACTAATAATAATTTAACCATCTAAATATTTTTTCACTGACTGGTACATTTCCATTATGTATAGGTCTAAGTTTTATCTTATTTTTTTTTTTTTTAGGATGACAAGCCATACTTCTTGGTCGTGATCACTTCTCTGACCCGAACATTAACCCTATAAATTTAGTTATTTCAAACACTAAAAACTATTCGCAACCAACAATAAGAACCGGAAAAATTATTTTTCCACTGTGGTTCAACAATATTTTCCAAATTCGATATACAGAGTGTCTCATAATAATCACTTGATGAATTTTCCACTTCATTGTCAATCTAAAAATAAAGAGTATTAAAATATAAAATCTTCAAACCACAAATCGTTTTTTGAAATCTCTTCAAATCCGATGGCACCCTTTATTAACTAACCAGTTAATTGGCAGGCCGTTTTTAGTACTTTTATTGTAGCTTGGTACATTTTTTGTCCAAGAACAAATTAATCTGCTCAATATTTGGTTGTCCCTGTACTTTCTGCTGCCTATGGTACATGAATAATAGACGAACTGTCTTCAAAATCATTTAACTTTTAATTATTTAACCAATATCATTAGCATTCTGAAATAAATTCATTTTCAAGCAATTTTATTTAGTGTATCACTAAAGCCTCAAAAGTTCTTGTTATTTATCTGGTATGTAGGCAGTCAAATTTAGTACGTAAATAATTGTATGAAAAGCTATTAATATTGGTGTACGCACCAAATGTTTCTTAACCCATTAACGCCAGAATTATTTTTTTTTGATTTCTCAAATTCGCTGATATACCGGTGTCCCAGAAATAACTACATTAATTTTAACCAGTAGTAGAACTCATAGACCCCGTAGTTATCGAGTTAAAATGTGTGGAAGTTTTGACGTTAATTTCGGTACACGCCACTGAACCCCTGAGCGGTTATAACGACAAAAAACTTCGAAAAACACTCGGAATGAATTTAAACCGTTCGGCTAAATAAACAAAAAATCTGAAAACTGACCTACTAAACGTGTTTACTTCAACATCCAATGCTATTCAAAATTGTGGGGCCTAATAAATAACGGATTTTCGTCTGCGCCTACGTATTTTTAAGAGGGTTCTCCAGTGGCAGGTACATTTCTGCCGATCGAAGCACATATTCTCGCAATATCTTTTTTAATTTACAAATTTTAAAAAATCGCTCTGTAGCTGCAATAACAGAGCGATTTTTTGAAAAAAAATATTGCGAGAAAATGTGCTTCGATCGGCAGAAATCTACCTGCCACTGGAGAACCCTCTTAAGGCTAATCCGGACAACGTTTTAGTGTGTTTCTGAAACGACAGATGGCGCGGAATTTACTTTTCTATGTTCTCAAAAACTATAAGGGCTACATTACTTTTGAAAATTGAAACATTAACGAAAAACATGTAGAATTTGCGCTAACAATCTACATTTTGCTAAAATACATTAATAAAAATAATTTTTTTCTTTTTCAGATTTTTAGCAATATTTAAAAAAAAGTGGGAGCCAGGAACTGTAGTCTGTATTATCTTAATCCCAGTACAGCTTTCAGATTTTTGTTATCATTTATAGTTTTGACAGAAACAGAAAAAATAATTTTTCGCTTTGATACCTGCCGCCGCGCGCCGGTTCGGTCAGACAGATGGCCGAAAGTGCGATACACTTGGACGAAGTTTGGCGTCAGTTCGAGTTCACTCTGTAGATAGAGATATAGAGAGATATTTTACAATAACATACTTCGAAGTAGATTGTCCGTCATGTGGGTCTTCAAACGAATAAACATCTTGTTAATTTTTTGCACAAAAATTATCTTCCACATTATAAATAATTTTTTTCACTCATTATTACCCCGAGTTACAAATGGCAATATCATCATTATGCAAATTTGAAAATTTGTTGATAGTATTTGAGTTGCTCGACTGATTTCTGTAAGACATAATAGAATTATAATTTTTTTAATTCAAATTATTGTTTTAATATTACTGCTGGTTAGTAGATATTCTGGAGATGTTGTGGTTCAAAAGGCCAACATTAATAGTTTTTTTCCTTCTCTTTTGAGCTAGACTTAGTTTAGATATTTTAGTAGAGTTTTGTTTTGTAGTTGGCCCTGGAAGACTAATAAAACAATTGCATTTTAAAATATTCATTAGTAAATAAACGCACAATAATGTTACCTTTCAATCGGCCCTACGACATGTTTGTTCTGTTGATCTCGTGTGACGTTAATTGAGAGATTGTTAAATTAAAACTAAAAAACATTGTTTCAATAATAATTACTTTTTAAACCGCTCATATAGGATATCTCAAGTAGCAAATTCCATGTAATTCTCAGCTACAATTTTGAGATGTGATTTTATGCGACAATTTATTAGTGTTCACTATTTCCAGTTCTCCGTTGTTTTCTAGAAAACATTTTAAAAACAAAATTAAAGTAATTCATTTTCTTTATAGTATCTTTGTATGTACGTATTTGTGTTCTTATAGCCCTAGCAACGTACGATTTTGCCTATGAATTTTTGAAGCATTCGCGACATATGCGATAGTGACAAGAAATGAGAATGAGAAAAAAAAACCTCCTATTTCTATCTATTTTGTGATATAGGTTTTTATCGTTCACAAATTCTAAAACTTTAATTTTTAATTAGTTAATTAATTTAATTTAATAATTAGATATCTCCTCTCCTCGCTCACCTCGTAGATCCTGGGACTGTTGGTATTTTCGTCTCCTAACTATTACAAACAATTGTAAACAAAAGAAATCTACTCCAAAAAATCGCAAGCAATCGTGGGGCTATTATTTATCTGTAATTATAGAAACCTACAAAACATGTAGTGCAGCCGCAATTTTGCCGGACGCATTTTTTCGTTTGACACTCAACTGCAAATGTTTTTTTTTTCCTTTAGTTGAATGCCTGTTATGCATTTTGGACACTGTATTTTTATACAGTGTTATACACTAAAATTGAAGAATAATGTAACTGCGAAAAACAAGAGAAATCTGCGTTTGCACTCTTCACAGACTGAAATCAAGGGAATTTCTGTTTTACAAGAGGAAAAAAAACTGCATTCTGCGCACAAAAAAGCCAAACCTTCCGTTTCCCAGGCAATCACCCCTTTTCTCAAACAACTACCGTGAGATCATTTAAATTATAAATTAGAGTAGGCGGCTTTTTTATTAGGCAATTACCCAGCCTGCAACAATTGTCAGTCACTACTGACAGCTTAGACTGACAGTAAAATTTGAAATTACTGTAAACATTGTGACGTTTATGTTTCTCATGAAGATAAAAGACTAACAAATAATGTAGAATAATTGTGTTCTCCCGTATCTTCAGCTGTGAATGGTGAATGGACCATTCTGTGGCCGTTTTTTGAATAGTCACTTAATTTAAATTTCACAGCCTACTCTAATTTATAATTTAAATGATCGCGCGGTACTTTTACAATCTTAACTCCTATCGGTCTAACATCTGTTTGCACCGTGTCCAAGCGACCGATTCTCTAAATGTATGATTTACAACTCTTTAGAAAACTTACGTATCTACTAAAAATACAAAGCTACACAAAATAAAAAACCTCAACTACATCTATTTTAATTGTAACAAACACAGAAATTGTCAGCTCAGGCGAGTTTCTGTTTGACATGAGGCGGAGGAGGGTGAAGAAGACTGCTGCATAGCGCAGCGGCACACATGAAAGGAAAATCTATTTTTTCTGTTTTGATAGACAAACCGTTAACATAAAATAATGCAAAAAAGTGCATCAAATTAAAAAAAAATGCTCTTCAGTCGCTGGCTAACAGAATTTTGATTTAATTTTTTATAGTTGATTTTTTGTTCCTTAATTGTTTAAAAAAAATATTCTAAAAAAAGTAAATTGTTAGCGCAAATTGTACACAAATTCTATATTCAAAAATGTTTAAAAAGTACAAATTCCTCTTTTCATTTTAAAATAAACAGGAAATTTCTTTTCCGATATATTTATCTCTCTTGCACACTTGGTCATCCTGATTAGCCTTAAGTTGAAAATACCTTCTCCGACGATTATGTATTATTGAATTCTCCTGTTGTAAAAATTAGACTTTCTGTACGTGATAGGGATTTAATTGTTGCTCTTTCAAAATTCTTCAAATTCAATTTGCTAACCTTCGGGTACTGGCATTTTTTTGCAAAACACAATGCACAACGTTAATGGAAATTAGGCATACGAGAAAAAGCAGGCATCTTTTACGATAATAACTTTTGACGTTGGCTTTTCCGGACAAAAACAATTGATTGTCTGTAGGTCATGTTAAAATAAATATCCATAGGCGGTTTGTGAATTTGAAGGGTTCCAAAAATGCAAAAAAAAGAGATTTCGAAAAAGTAGTATATAAGTAGTTATTTCGGGGACAGCCTGTATTTTGCATAATCCTTCATTGAATTGGTCCTAAATAAGTTTTCTTTAAATTTTTATTGTACAGGGAAGAGACAAAACACTGATACACCACTATCACTATCACTGGGCGTTTACAGAATATTTTTATCAAGTTACAAAAATGTTTTATTTTATTTCATTTTTTATCCACACATCTAATATGGTACGAAACAAAAGAACTGACAGATAAACCAACGTCACATTTATGGTATATAATTATGGTTCATCTGAAACTTATTGACAATAAAGTATTCTTCAGAAACGATTAGGATTGACATTTCACGTACTAACGTCAAAATTCCTTATACTTGTTCACCAAAATTTACACATTCATATTTTTTACATTCATCCCTTGTTACAAAGGAAAACTAGGCATAAACAATATTTTGTAAATAGTTTGTTGAAAATTTTAGAAAGATGAAAGTTTTGTATTCGCAGGCGCCCACTGATACCATATGGTATCAGTGGAATTTAGAGCCGTTAAAAAGTTACAAAAGTATAAAAGTATTTACTGAATCATAATGATAAATATCACCTCCAGGGGGACGCAAAACAACTTCCAAAACGTAGGCTCTGAAACTCCAACTAAAAGTGTAAAAGTGGGGTAGGTATTTGGGAATGGAAAACCACTGATTTAAACGATTGAAAACTCTTTGAAAAAAAAAAAAAAAAAAACTGGCACTAACTTGTGATACCATATGGTATCGGTGGGCGTTATTGGGTTAAAAACTCTCGGAGTTTTGACAATCCAACAAATGTCCACAAAGTCAAATTCATAGTACATAGTAAGTTATGTGAATTTTGGATTATATTATGCTCTTAATAAAAGCTATTTATTTTTTTAATTTTAATTTTATTTTTTTTCAATTATTTTTTTAGGGAAGAGTTGAAACGGCAAATTCAAAAATACTGTAAAGAAACAGGGCAATATTTTAATTCAGATACTTTTTTTATTCCACCAATCATAATTATTTCTCCCACAGACATGATGACGATGATGTCTCAAGCCGGCACAAGTTCACAATGCACCATTAGTCATTTGCTATTGTTTTTTATTTCTATTATATTCCAAGCTTTTATTATATTTTGAATTAAAATAATGTTATTTTCCAAGGTTTCCTAACACAACCTCAAAAACCTAAATGTTAAAATGTTCCCCCACTCCAGAGACCAAATCGGTGCAGTGTTGCCGATAGTGTTCTCTGAAAAAATTGCAACGTTGGCGAATTTTTAAAATATAAGCAATGATATAAAAAGTAAAGTAGGCGTCAGTTACCATTATTAAAATACACAATATAAACATTTAATGACAGTTTGCTGTCAAACATGAATCAGAATGACAGTAGACTCGATCTTCGACCATTAAATTCGACTCGATTGATTCTTTAATGGCAAAAATGGATTAAATTCGGATAAAATTACAGTTGGACCTGCCATTTCCCAGTTAACAATTTGTCATGACCCGTCAACGCCACCGCGAGCTTTGAAATGGATCATATTGATGCAGTCTGGTATGTACAACTGTTATTTCAAAACATCAAAATAAATCACTCCCGAGTTTTGAACTTACAATTGCTGAATCAGATTAGTCAGCCAAAGTCGAACCTAATTACAAATTATGTTAACCACCCGTTTCATCGCGACACATTGGCGCCAAATTCAAATTAAGTGTGATTAATTTAAGTAGCGTGCTTGCAGAGTTCAATGGTGCACTCGGGGCTAAATGCAGCGTTCGATTGGACTTGACGTTCTCAAAATAAACTTTGGCAGGTTATTAAGGATCAGGTGGGATTTGAGAGTCATCAAATGACTGGCGTGCTATAAATAAGTCCGATTTTTCTACCGGAAGCACCCCAATTGAAAATTGTGTGAAATTCTGGTTATGACTCTTTTTCATGAGAGTCTGGAACTGTGCCAAAACTGCATACCGAACCAAGTTAACAACTGGAAAAACCAACACAAGCTGGGATTTTCTGGGAAACTTCCACCAAGATTTTTTGAAAAGTGGCAAGTAATTGGCAAAGAAAAACCATCACCTCTTCGTCTGAATACATAGCAAAACTCGTGATTAATTTTGCAAGGGTTAGATTAGGCAAAAACTGTGTCAATACAATTGTACTTACAAAAGCTGAACGCGAAAAGGGCATCGTCTCAATCTTCGACCTTCAGGGCTCACACACAGTTACTGACGACACACAAACTCACAGCTTATACGTTTTACACAATTCCGTTTTCTTGAGAAGCCTAATTTTGTAAATTGGTGTGAAATCCACAGGATGAAATGCAAGGAATCATCTGGAACCTATTCACCAAAGACAAGACATACGCGCGCTCATCTCGCAATTAAATAACCACAAAAACACACAAAGAAGTAGGTCTTTGATAGATCGAAACGTTTCTTCCGGTAACATTTGGGGATTTTCGTGCGTGACACCTTTTTTTGACACTGTTTTGACAGTTTCAACCGGTGGCGGTACACCATCACCTGCAAAAATTCTCAAATGTTAGGAATTTAGGTGAGTTTAATTAATTTGTACAGTTTGCGAGAATGTGCTACAAATTAACTTCACGTCCCGTTGCAGTTTATTTAACCAAAATGGAAAAAGTACGGTGCACGATCTGCCGGCAACATCTACCCAACATAAAAAAACTAAAATCCCACTATCTAACTAGCCATTCCAAAATTCAAATTATCAAACAAGTACTCAGAAACAGCATATTAAATTCCACTCCTTCCATCTTTGCTAAACGAAAGAAGAAAAACATGAGAGATAAATTTAAAACTATTTACTTGCACGACAAGGTACAAATTACTTACAGCAATGACACCATCATCATCGAAGATGGGAGCAGTGATGAAAATTTAATAGAATTAACTTTCGACGAAAATCAAAATTACTCGATTCCCATTCTGGAACAGAAGGGAAAAGTAACGAAGGCCAAAGGCATCTCCTTGTCAAGCCCGCAAAGTAAACGCAAATCGAAAGTAAAACCGAAGCCAAAGAAGTTGTTCCACATCGGTATTAGGAAAATTACAGAAACCCCAAAGTCGCTCCACGAGCACACAGGCGAGTTTTACGAATGCCACTGCATGGAAACAAAATCACAAAAAGCGTCCTCTGACACAGAAGCCGGCTCTGATATCGGAAGGATATTTTATTGTAATTTTTGCGGTAGCGGCTATCAAACGCTTGCGGAACTCAACGACCATGAAAATGTCCACCAGTTTTACTACTGCAAATTGTGCAATCAAATTCTGAGCGTCCCTAATCGCCGCGAGCATATGGACCAACACCTTGTTAGAGTTTACGTTTGTTATTTATGTGGCTTCGAATTCATTTGTAGGGATGTCTTGATGGGACATTTAGCCAATCATTTCGAGCAGCAGACATTTGAAAATATTCTGAATATGGAGCAAGACTACAATATGTATGGGTTTTGCAACACGAGTTTTTCCTCAGATGATTATTGCTCAAACATTAACAATATTTTATTTTTCTTGACGTATCCATACGATCATTACTATAGTCGTAACATGTTCATGAAAGTCGTTTGTGATATATGCTACCAAGAGTTTTATGTTTATGACTATGAGCGTCATTTGAAAATTTCCCATTTCATGCGTTGAGTTTACTTACGTTTAATATTTGTATTTTTTTGCCAAAGAATGTGATCTCTAAGTTGTATTTTTAAGTTTAATGGTGTTCCTATTTTTTGAAGATTTTGTTACGTTTCTTTTTAATAGAGTTATTTTTGTTTGTTGCGTAATTTTAATGATTCTTCCTTCAGACAGTGGGGTAATTTGTACTACAACTCTAAATCTAATTCGAAGTGTTTTTAGTTATTTCATACTATAAATCTTCTCTTTTTCCATCTGTTTTTCCAATCTTAATATTAAAATGAAATGCCGTGCATTAACTCGAGAATGGCTTGACCGATTTTGATGAAATTTTGTGTGTGTTTGGTCCAGCTTCACAAATAGACACAGTAGGTGGCGCTGCGATCGGGTTCTAGGAATTTTTAATTTAATTTTGTGACGAAAATGTTTTTAATTTTTCTTTAAGATTGTTCGCATATCACAACATATAACCCCAAACTTTCACCACAATATCTCCCCTCCCCCCAATATTTAAAAATATATACAATTCTCACACTGAACGCCTCCTAAACGGCTGGACCGATCTTAATGAATTTTTTTGTGTGTTTCAGTGGGTCCCTCGATGATTTAGATTCCCAATTGGACCCGGTAGGTGGCTGCAGTGGGGTTCTAAGTAAAGTTACTAGAACTTAAGTTCTAAGTACTCTAAATAAAGTCCCTAGATATCTATCTAGGATTTTTTTTATGTATTTTTGACAAAATTTTTTAAATTTTTCTTTGAAATCTTTCGCGTATCAGAACATGTAAACCCAAAATTTCACCACCAAAAATAAAATATATTTATTTCATACTGTCCATTTCGAGTCCGGTAGGTGAGCTATTACAGTATCAGAACCGGGAGTGTCGCTAGGCAATACTTACCGGACAGTTTCATTTTTATAAATCAAATCTGACATTTTCAAACGTATTTTTTGGCTACTGATGAAGTTTAACATGTACCTGTACAGGCGATGCGATTTTCACAAAATGTTATTTTTTGATATTTTAAATAAAATAATGAAGAACAGGGTTACAGTATGAAATAAAATGCATTACGATATACGTCCGATAGTTACTTGTAACTAGTTACTTATCATATTTTATGTTAATGTGATTATGCAACTCAAAATACACTTCACATTTAAATCCATTCACGATACACTATCTGCACTAACCAATGTGTTCTTGGGTTTCATTGCTCGACATTAGTATTGAAAAACTTGTCCCTTTAGTTTTTTTTAGTTTATTTTATATTTATCATCTTTTTTTAAGCTTTCAGTCTCTTTGTCCATCTAGTCGGCTTTGTTTTTTTTTTACTTTTACGTTTGTTTGGTGTATTTTTACTTTTTAGTTTATATGGTTTTAATACGTTTAGTAGTTTATATAACTTTAATTTTCTCAGACTCTTGGCCTATTTGCTTCCGTTGTCTTCTATGATCCTTTTAGATTTTTTAGTCCCATATTATTCTTCTGTTTAGAAAGAAAGAAAGAAATTTATTGGTTATCAGTTTTTAAACATACATACAAATAATTAAAAAGCTACATATATAAATAAATTTAAAAATTGTTACACACAACCAATATCAATTTTGAAACGAACAGTTGGATATTTTGTTAGATGTTCCCTTAGCAATTCGACGGAATATTTGTGTGTGCACGACGGAGCGCCTTGCCACTCGGCACAAATGGTTAACGACAGAATTGTATTGTATTCTTTTTGGTCACTTTTAGCCATCTTATATTTTGTATCTGTTTTTATCTTTTAATCCCATTATTTGTCTCTTTAGTGTTTTTATTTATCTCTTTAGTTAACTTAGTCGCCTATGGGCTTCTCGTTTGATTGGTGTACTTCTTCTCCATAGTTTTAATGCTGTTGTCCTCTTTGTCTCTTTCTTCTCTTTGATCGTTTTGTTACTTATTGCCTATACTTTTTTTTTCAAATTGGCACATCCACCATTTTTCACTATTTCTGCATTCTTTCCCTATAGACTTCCGGGTGTCTTTATCTGTTCAAATGTGACATTGTAATAATGAAAACAACGTCCAAATTCGACAAATTACAACCTCAAAGGCAGGCTAAATTTTTTACTTTTTTTTTTCAAATTGACGCATCCACCATTTTTCACTTTTTATTCAATAATCCCCCATGACTTCCGGGTGTCGTTATCTGTTCAAATGTGTCATTGTAATAATTAAATCAACGCTCAAATTCAACAAATTATACCCTCAAAGACTGGCTGAATTTTTTACTTTTTTTTTCCAATTGACGCATGCACCATTTTTCACTATTTATTCATTCTTTCCCTATAGACTTCCTGGTGTCTTAATCTGTTCAAATGAACCATTGTAACGATGAAAACAACGCCCAAATTCGACAAATTATAACGTCAAAGGCAGGCGGAATTTTTTATTCTTTTTTTTTTCAATTTGGCGCATCCACCATTTTTCACTATTTCTGCATTCTTTCCCTATAGACTTCCGGGCGTCTTTATCTGTTCAAATGTGACATTGTAATGATGAAAACAACGTCCAAATTCGACAAATTACAACCTCAAAGGCAGGCTAAATTTTTTACTTTTTTTTTTCAAATTGGCGCATCCACCATTTTTTACTATTTATTCAATAATCCCCCATGACTTCCGGGTGTCGTTATCTGTTCATATGTGTCATTGTAATAATGAAATCAACGCTCAAATTCAACAAATTATACCCTCAAAGGCTGGCTGAATTTTTTTTTTTCAAATTGGACCATCCACCATTTTTCACATTTTCTGCATTCTTTCCCTATAGACTTCCGGGTGTCTTTATCTGTTCAAATGTGACATTACACCTTCAAAGACAGTCTTGAGTTTTTTGCAATATTTTTTCAAGCGGCGCATCCACCATTTTTTTCCTTTCTTAAATTTTCTTAAAGTATACTTGAATTTTAATAACACGCAAAAAAAGTTGTTAAACATCGTTCTGTCAGTTTATCCGCGTCGGTTGCAATAAAAGCAACGCGGATTTTTCGAATAGTGAAAAGACTCGGATTAATCAAAATTTTGAAAAACAGATAGGTCGGAATGGGGCAATTACACGGCCCACACGTTTATTAATATCCCTGCGATATATATATTTTTTTGTGGTGGTGAACGAAATTACTTGTGTCCATTAAGAGCTTTAAAGTGTTGAAGTGTTCTTACCATTCCAACATTACAAAAAATATCTCAAGTGAATTTCCATTGTAGTAGCGTGTGCAATCTTCAACTTAAACTCTCATCATGGCTTCTCTCTGAAAAAGGAGTTGTGTTATAACATGATAGTAATAAAATTATTGGACTGCACTTTTAGAGTAAAATTTTGAAGGTTTCAGTCGCTTTATGCAAGAACAGAGACGAGTACAGTAACCTAAATTGCAAGAGAAAAATTGAAAATGAAACAAAAAAGGTGAAGAAAACAGCACGTCAGTTATGTGCAGAAGTAATTTATTATATTATTATAATGTTAAGGCTTGGTCTTAGTGATAACACCTGATTTTATAATATTACAATGTAACTGTACAATTGTTGAAACGTAATGTAATCGTCAGTCGCAATACACGGTGCAACGTCTGTTTGGAAAACGATCATACAGCGCCACTGAGACGATTGATTTCTGTAAAAAGCGTTACAAAAGTCGTAATGTATCATCCGAAAAAGAACCAGCGCAACTTTTGTACAATTGCAGTGTACATTGATATTTGAATATCAGTCAAAATGTCAAAAAATCATAAGCCTAGACAAATATAAAGAGCTACTGTAGTTATAAAATCGATTTACATCATTGGCTATGATACGGACAAAATTTCATAGGAAATCACATGATGGATTCGTCAAAACTTCAAATGAGAGCATAGACCATGCGACTGGGGGCCAAACGATAAACGCAACTTCTACAGACGTTACGATCATTACATTATAATATATATCGTGGGTAAAGGCTCTTTTACACTATCCTGCTGTAGTTGCTAGTGTAAAACAGCCTAGTCGACAGCGACATATTCCGCCAAAGTTCCAGAAATCAGGAGACAAAGCTAAAAATTAAAGTTTTTGTCGTTCTTTGGCCATTTTGAGTTAGAATATCACTCGGAACATTGGCGAAACGGCCGGCCCTAAAATTACAACAAAGTGAAATTTGTATGTAGACAAATAAAGACTTTTATCTCAGAGTTGGGTAATTTTACAAAAATTAACATTAACACCACCATACTGCGTTTATATGTACACAATCATTCATGCTTATATACTTTATACAGAGTTTTTCTATAATAGTGATGAAAATATCTTCATGATAAATTTATAATTAAACACATATAAATGATTCTATTGTAAATGGTTACATATCCATCGATTTGCCGTGTTTCAGCTATTTGCTTCAATAAGTCGTCTGAGGGGCCGCCTGAACTTTAAGGGATCCCCACACAAAAAGGGTAACCAAAGTGTGGCGTTCCTAAATCAAAAGTAAATGGCTAAAAGATGAAATATTAAAGGGCACTTTTTTGATCATAACTTTATTGAAGCAAACATTCCAAGCTTTCTTCAGACTGAACGTCTTGGGGACTTGAACCAAGCAGTAGCAAACCAAGTTCATTGTAGCGGTATTTTCGTTGCCAACATAAATCAAATTTCATTGCACATATCTTATATAAATTAACGTCTTAAATGTACCGAGATATAGTCTGTATCACATGTTTTAAAGATCAGTTAAATATCAACACTGTTTCTTTTTTTATATTTTTTGTCTTTTATCACAAACTTCATTACACTTTTGCCCACAACGATTTTGAAATATGATTGCGTCACTGTACCCTCGCCGGTTCTGGGTTTAGGTGGATGTAGGGTCCCAAATAAAAAGGTTCAACATAAAAAAATTAACAATAACAGATTTTATTAAATAAAAACATTTATAAAAATATTTTTCATTTCAACACAACTTAAGTACTTTGCAAACCAACAAAAACATTGTTTACGGAAATGAAACAATACGGTCAGAAACCGTAAAATTTTTTGTCATACTACAGGCTCCTCACGCTTGAAATTAATGTTTTGAGAAGCACAGAAATCACGCGTCAACGGAATACAGTTAAAATAAGAGCATATTTTGCAATCGTAAATCGGTGTGACGTAGAAGAGGAGAATTAAGAAGGCGAACAGTACCGTAGTTGACGAGAAGCACACCCATATCGAGGCTACTTTCTTCTGTCTATGATACTCACCAAACGAAACAAACGGTAACAACGCATACGACAACGGAAAGCCAAACAACAAACCGAATAAATGAGCATAATTGTCGACCCAAGGAAGGACACCGAGGAGGAGGAGGACTAGAGTTATGGAGAGGAGCTTACAGAGGGCTCGGTGCGGATGCTTTAGCATTGGCCAGGCATGTAGCACTTCCACGATGTGACAAGCTAGCAGTCCGAAATGTGCGGCTGATGGACCGACCTGCAAAATAAAGAATTCATTAAAAATATGATAATAGGTGGTTAATTTTTGTTCAAACTGGTTGTATAAAGAAAGAAAGAGTTGTCTTCTGTACAGTCATGTAACATTCTCCGAGTTCTCTTGACAAATTCCCATCTTAATCCATTTTTGTTTGAAAAGGCGGTTAGTCTTAGAAACACACCGCATAGTGAATAAACATTATCTATTTTCTTCTATTAAAATAATATTTAAGATTCGTGAAGAGAATTTGTCAACCACATCGGTCCGACGAAGATTGAGGGTCCTTCGCCGTTCGACCTGGAAGTATGACGCGGACGCGAATACAACGCTCGGCTAGGGCTCAGCATCAATTCAACCCGATCCCCATCATTCTGTACTGAAGACGAGGTTCGATCGCTCAGCGGTGAACCTGAAGAAGATCTAGAAGACTTCACGTGAAAGATTTCTTCGAAGCCAACCTATAACACGCGACAACAACCGAGACAGTGGCTCAACAGCCTCTGGTCGCACTTCTCATTCGGGAGGCCCGGGGTTCGATTCTCAGCGCGGCCACCTCTCCTGTAAAGGTCTTTTCGGAGGTTTTCCTTTACAATTGTGACGTTCTCGAAGAATCGCGGCGTGATGATTTCATCGTAAATTCATACGATCGCGAATATTTTAGGGTTTGAAGTTCTCGGCGAATCCAGAAAGCGGCTTCCCGCTTTAAATAGGACGGGAGAATGACTGCCGAACAGTCGATTTCAAAGTCTGAATAAGCTACTGAGCGACATAATCCGTGTGACTGTTAAAATAAATAATTCTGCCGTTATAACTGTGATCTGTAAATAGTCTAGTGTTCAAATAAATAGTTTTGTGAACCCGTAAACGCTACATTAGTATATTTCGATACAAGTGTGCTGTCAATGCACTTTTCAGAGGCTAGGGCGAATTTTTGCAGCACGAGGCGACCGCCGAAAAAGTGACGGCGCACGAGTGTGAACAGCGTTCTTCGTATTCGTTCATGCAAAATGAGAAAAAACACGAATTAACATCAAATTTTTAGGACAGCTTTGACAGTTGTCAAATTAAATACCTATGGTGATATATTTATATATTTACTTATATATCACTTTCTGTCATATAATTATGTATTTCAAAAAACGAATACAAGAAAAATCATATTATATCAAAAAATAAAATAATACTAAATACAGGTGTAAAAAAAATTAAGCCGTCACGGGACGCCCGGCAGATGTGAAATATCGAAACTGATGGGTATTGAAAGAATTTATAATTAAAGAAAACCAAAAAATAAGTAAGGAGTAAAATAAGTGAAAACATAATTTCGTTAATAAAATAAATTAATCTATTTTTTCTTCAAACGTTAGAAAAACGTGACATTGTATACGTCAATGGGTAATGACAAATCACCATTTCTCTGCCACGGCAGACAAAGTCCTCTAGCGGTGCATAAAGTAACCTTGAAATTAATTGTCAGATTTTCGGCGTTTAAAGGAAAAGTAGCATGTTTTATTCGCAGAAAAGTGGCTTTTCGTGGCTCGACTGTATTTGTCAAATCTGCAGGCTTGCCACGAAAAGACTAACTTTTGCTCCTAATAAAACAATTTACTATTTCTTATTATTCTTATGATAATAATATATACCTACAGAATATAAATTAATATAAGACAAATAAATATTTTTAATATAGACTTTTTTGACAATGGAGTTACAGAATATTATTTGATGTATCTTCTGTGATTTCTGTAATAGTAGCTGTTGAAAGTGTATTAGACTGTAGGTATTAATGAAATGATTGGCAGCTTGAGATCGTCACTGTCACTCATATTTAAACTCAATAATACTGTCACTGATTTAAAATCTTTAAGAACTTTAAACAATGTTCTTGTGAAGATTTCTCACTCAGTCTGTATTCATTTTCGCACAGGAATAATATTTTATCAATTTGTGAATTAACATTAACATATACAGGCGTTTTAAAACTCTACAGCTTTTCTATAGAAAGCATTCCATTCGTAAAAAAACGGATGCACTCAAGAGTTTTTTCATCGACTTACTTTGCAAAAGTGATCTCCACGAAAAGCCCTTTTTAAAGGTATATTATACAGCCTATGTCCACCCTGAAGGTCTATTCTAAATATTAGTGAAAGAATTTTTTAAACCGGATAAGTAGAAGTTTCGGAGATTACTTAGATACGCGTTCCTCGCACACACATGCGAGAAGAGAGTGCGGGCGGAGAGGGGGCGTGGTACCGTTTTACGTGACGACATTCGAATCGGTTTTACTCCCACGTCGCGGCTAAAGATGTTACGCATCAAAATTCCCAAACTATGGACTAATTTCCCGAATACTGATGCATTTATTCGGCTCCTTTTGACATCAACTCCAGAACTAAAATTCAATATGTACCACCATTAAAAATCCAAAAGAAAAACATCCAAAATATAAGTTTAGATAGGATTGAACATTCCTATGGGAGCCCAATATTCTCAATATTAATTTAAAAAAAAAGCCCTGACTTTTAACTTAAAATTATAATTTCCCTGACTTTTCCCTGAACAATTTCCAATTCCCTGACTTTTCCAGGTTCTCCAGGTTTTCCAGGTCGCTGAGCACCCTGATACGGTTCTGAAGAGATGCTACAAGAGCTCCGGAAGCGATTTACAGATATTCGCTACACTACTGAGAAACCCCCAAAATAGACCCGTAATACACAGAGGAATCTTGACTTGCCTACCCTGCAAGGCGCTCGTTGGGCCACGACCCTGAAGTTGGCAGTATCCTGCAGTGGTTGGCAACGCGCTGAAGCTACTTGGCCGTGGCTAAAGAAGGTTTGGCGTCCCTTTTGGAGGGAGGCAGGTAGCGGCATTACGCACTGAACGTTCGAAGCAACAAGTGTTCACTAGTATTCTAAGTGTTTTTTTTTATCTGATTTTATTCCACTATGAGTTTTCGTGTTTTAAAGTTGAGTGTGTTCTATGTTTAAATTGCACTGTCAAAAATTCGCGTTACCAGAAGGATCGGTTGAGTTTAAATTAAAAAGTATTTACAGGTAACCTTTTTATTATATCCTATTTTTTTCTGTCCGACTCACCATAATGAGATGGCCCTGAAATTGACCGGCGATTGTTCTATGTGCATACTAGAAATTCTTAGATAGAATCTTTTCAACTTTACCGTTGTACGGCCATCTTTTGTCAGCGTCACTAATAAAACGGCCGCCATTGTGGAAAGCTATTCGTCAGCCCTTTGTTTATCAGATCTTGTTTAAATAATATCCACTATTGCTATTCAAACCTGGATAAATCGTTAAATAAATACCTGTTTTTCTGTATGAGGACGACAGCAGCTTGCGGTAACTTTAAAAGCTATTTTGTCTCTGTTCATTTGAACCAACACCAAGAACTGAATACAACAGAAGGGAAAAAAGTGGCAAAGCGCCATGCTAAATGTTTCTGTATCTAGGTTTTTTGTTTTTGTGAATGTTGTAGCCTAGGGGTAGCTGCGCCTCGCTTGGGTTTGCGCCCTAGATATCGTTGCGCTCGTTTCGAAATGGCGTCCGAGAAAAACGTTGCGTGTCTGTATATTTTATTTTATGTTTGTCCATACATGTGTCGAATCAACAGATATACCAAATAGCATTCATTTCGTGATTCGCGTCGCAGGCTGCTGTGAAACTAGGCAACTGAGAGACTATGAAACTGATAAACTAGAAAACTTTGAAAATAGGAAACTCAGAAACTAGGAGACTGAGAAAATGGGAAGCCAGGAAACTAAGAAACTCAGAAACTTTGAAAATGAGATAACAAGCAACTGAGGAACTAGGCAACCGAGTAATTAGAAAACCTAGAATCTGTAAAACTGAGAAACTAGGAACATGGGAGACTAGAAAACTTTGAGACCAGGATACTTAGAAACTACAAAATTTAGAAAATAAGCAAATCAGGAACAAAGAAAGTTGGGATTTTAGAAATTAAGAAATTGAAAAAATAAGCAAATGAGGAACTAGGCAACTACTGGGAAAGTAGAAACCTGAGGAACTAGGAAACTGAGAAACCAGAAAACTGAAAAACTAGAAACCTGAGGAACTAGGAGACTGAGCAACTAGGAAAATGGAAAACCTTGCGATCGGGAAAATACAAAAATGAGGAAATAGAAAAATTTTAAAATAGAAAACTCAGAAACTAGGAGGCTGAGAAACTGGGAATCCGGGAAACTCAGAAACTATGAAAATGAGATGATAAGCAACTGAGGAACTAGGCAACCGAGAAACGAAAAAACCTGGAATCTATGAAACTGAGGAATTAGGAAAATGGGAGACTAGAAAACTTTGAAACCAGGACACTTAGAAACTGCAAAATTTAGAAAATAAGCAAATCAGGAACAAAGAAACTAGTGATTTTTGAAACTAAAAAATTGAGAAAATAAGCAAATGAGGAACTAAGCAACTACTGAGAAAGTAGGAAAATGAGAAACTAGACAAATGAGAAAACAGAAAAAATAGGAACTAGGAAATTGTGAAGATCAGCAACTGAAGAACTAGGAAACCGGGAAACTAGAGAAATGAGGAACTAGGCAACTGAGAAGCTAAAAAAAAAAACAATAAAACAAAGAAATTGGGAAACTGCGACATTAGGACAAACCAGGTATTTTAGAAATTAGAAAATTGAGGAAATAAGCAACTGTGAAACTAGGCAACTGAGGAACTAGGCAACTGAGAAACTAAGAAACTGAAAAACTAGAAACCTGAGGAACTAGGAAACTGAGCAACTAGGAAACTAAAAAACTAGAAAACATTGCGATCGGGAAAATACAAAAATGAGAAACTAGCTGATTTAACCTCACTCGTCATGTCCGTCAACATTGTTAAATAATTGCATTATTGTTTGATATTTTTCTGAAGAACTAAATTGTTAACCTGTTGAAATAATTGTGAATTATCAGTTGTAATTTATCGACCAAATTGTTGTTAAATTTGTCCAATTGAATTGTTACCAACCGAACACAAAGTCACTAATCCTTGTTAATCGCAGTAGGAAATCACAAAAACTCAAATCCACAAAATGATTAATAATAAACTAATAATAATAAACTAAATAATTAAAAATAAACTAAACTAATAAAACTAATAAACGGCGAAAATTGCAACAGCGACAACGGTAACCCAGCAACGGTAACCAAGCAACGGTAACCACCTCTGCAGGTCACTGTCCGGAGACTTTATGGAGATAAAGTAAGTGGCCTTCGCCGTCCAATCTCATATTTTTTAATTTTTTCCACACGCCGTCTGATTACCTGCTGATAAATAATAATTATTACTGAAATCAGTTTCTCGAGACAACTCAATCGGGCGGCGGTAATTTGATGTTACTGTTTTTAAAGTGATTAATAATAAAAGATGCCGGCCTTTACTAACAGCGAATACATGGATATTGAATTAATTTACGGAGAAGGTCAAGGAAATTCCGCCGAAGCACAAAGACAACCAAGTGTGCCTAATTTGTGTTAATGTTGTGCATTGTGTTAGTATTTTGCAAAATGTTGAAACGCACAGTTTGGAATCGCATTGTACCAAATGGAGAATTTCGAAAGAGAAATTATAGCCCTATAACGTACAGAAAGTCCAGTTTTAGTCAGCCTGAGGATTTACCTCGAAGGCGCCAGTTTTGTGAATGGGCCCTGACCAAAATAAATCAGCACCCAATCGAAGTTTTGCAAGAACGAGTGCAAAATGCAGTTTTAACAATTCCTAATAACAGAATGATGCTGGCACGAAGTCTTTTTATTCTTTATTATAAATTTTCCACTAATCAAAAAAAGTGATTTTGAGTTTATTACGAGGTTAATGTTTGCAGAAGTGTAAAAAAAGTTTTAAATTTGTTAGGAGGTTTAGTTCTGATGTGTTTCACTTTTACTTTCTTAGAAATTGCGGAAATTGGGGGATAAAAGAAGGATTTTAAATAATAGCATCAGATGTTTTTTTTTTATGGCGAGCGGTTTCGATTATTTCCCAATGTTTTATTGTGCGTTATCATCATTCCAGTCGTTCAGTGGTGGGTAACTAAATTAACGTCAAAATTCACACTAATTTTAATTCGATAACTACGGGGTTCAGAACAAAAATTGTTGACAATGATGAGTACTATGTATTGCCAGATTACCAATTAAATTTATTGGACTTATTTTTGAAACACCCTGTATAAACATTCGGCAACGCGAGCATACCGGTGGAATCAAAACAACAGCTTCAGCGCTCATCACTTCGAATCCAATAGCGTAGATTTTTGCTAATGCAATTTATTGGAAATCCATTTGTTAAGTAATTGCGGTCGGGAGTGACAATGTAATTTATTTAAAAGATACGATCTTCAAAAAGTACAAAATTAAGGCAAAATTCCACTTGAAAACACACAATTCATATCGTATTGATGGCTAACCATTAATAATAATATAACTTGCGTGTAATTATACAACATGCAATTCTAAAGTCATATAATTTTTTTTCTAACTCCTAGGAGCCACTACAGGTATAAAACGATATATAAACTTACGTCAGCTCTGTAAGGTACGAAGATGGCGCTGGCTAAATTCCCTCCGATACCTGATCCGAAGTAGATGATCATTATCCGGAGGCTGCCTGTTAATTTTTCCAGGTCACGCATGATGTAAAACTGGACTAATATCGTAATGAATAGATGTAGTATGCCCGCATGGAGAAATAAAGATGTCCATAGACGATAGAACTGATCAGGCGTCTCGGCGAAGTAAAACGGCAGCATTCCGCACACGTCGTTCAAACAAGACACCTGGAAAATTAATAAGAAATATTCTTTAATAAAAATATTTCCTAATTATTATTAACAGGGTGGGCAGAGAGGAAAATAGTAAGATTTAATTTCTTAGAGGCACAACTCAATTGCGGCGTTTAGTAGAAATTTTGTTCGTCGGTCTCATCTATCGTGGACTATTCTCAATGGCAATATTCTAACAGCCCGATAACACGTATGAGTTTTGCATTTCAAGCAAGATATGCATTATGCAACAAATATTCTAATTCATTGTTTGCATGTGAACTTGTAAATATTTATATGTTGGACTATTCCAGCCATGGGGAAGCTAAAAATGTTATCGTTAAAAGTGCAGAAATTTCGTGTTCGCAATCATGTCACATAAAAGCACCTATCAAATCTATACTTTTTTAATTGGTCAATAAATAATATTTTCATACTAACCGCGATCTAATTTCTACCACTGACATCGATGAGTGAGTGACATGGTATAGTTGGTTGTCTACATTACCGTACTTCGTACATTATTGTAAATAAACTTGTAACTTAGTCTAAAGAACCTAAACCGTAGATGGTCTAAATTCGAACGTATTTCAAGTAACAACGAAGTCTCCCGCACTATAACAACAAAATCCAGCTGGTATAACACTCACAAAAGTGGCGTTATTTTATTGACATTTCTCATTTACTGATAATAATCGATGACTTTTAACGAGTGGCAAGTGTCAGGTGAAATTTGACATTTCGCGTGAGTTGGAAAATGCGATAGCTAAATACACAAATAAAGTGTTGAGACGGTTGTAAATAAACTAAACCTCTGATATCGAGTTAAATAAAGGAATAAATATTTGATTTAGTGTTTATTCCCCGCCTTGGTGTCGTTAAGAAAGAGTGAGGTTATGTCTGTTTATTGTTTATATACTACTTAAATTATTGTTTTTTTTTTTTAGATTTTACAATGAGTCGTTTTATTTTTCATTCTTCAACGCTGCTATGATTGTGTATACAGATTTAAGAAATAAAATGTTGATATTAAGCCTGAGTTATTGTAAAACAACCTTTCATGACACTTTCCATTATTTCTGTGGTCCAATTACACTATTTAATTGGTCTGACACTCCTCCAGTAATAGCACAAAATTTGTGACAAAATGCACCTGAATTTACTCATCTGTGACAAGCAGGGATGGTGACAAGTCAGCGATGTAATGTAGACAACCAACTATACCATGTCACTCATTCATCGATGTCAGTGGTACAGTTGGCTTAAAAGAACGGGAATGAAATTTGACCAAATGTGAATTGAAATTTGAATTTGTCAATAATTTATGTCTGATATTTCTGACACATAAGTGCAGTTTTATAACCTTTATAAATTCTAAAAAGCCGTTTTAAACTATGAAATATTAATATAATCTGACAGAACTTTTTGACATTTCCCGTTTTATTTGAAGCCAACCAACTTGTTCGGTGACGTAAATAGCCGTAGTTTGAGAAGTTTTTAATTCCTAAACAGTCACTCAATATCGAAATAATTAAATTAGATGTTCTGGTCTGATGCATTTTTCATACTGTGTTTTTGCATTAAATATGTTTATTTTTGTCATTGCGCAGTCCGATTGGAAATGAAAATTTGTTATGCTATTCATTATTTTAATTTTTTTTTCGGGAAAGTAAGCGTCACCCTCCCAAAAATCAATTTAAACCGGACATTATGTACCTAACCTTTGACAAAGCCAAATTTATATTCGATCACAAAAACTCAGAACCAACACAAAGTTTTTTAATTGATAAAATGTTTCTAACTTCACTTCTAAAGAGATTGAATATTAAAGTGCCTGTCTAGAAGTGCTTAAAACTTTTTTATTTAAGTCCCGACTTAAAAATAACTAAACTTTTTATGGCTGATTTGTATTGCTGTTTTAAATCTGTTGCTATATGTTCGCAAGAGATCCTCGTTTAATATAATTAAAATATCGATATAACTTTTACTTGCTTCAAGCCATCAAGTTTTTACGTGTTTCGAACGACAGTTTCGGAAGTTGTGAAAATGAAAATTAAAGGAGCTATTAGACTTCGGAACTGAAGGCAACAAATCGTGTGTTGGGAGTAAATTGGGGTTCGTGAAATAACTAGCGGTTTAATATTATCAATCTTGGTCAATCAGCTTTTAAAAACAGGTTACTTTTAATTTCTTATTTGTCACCATAAAATATTTGGGCAAATGAGCTACCATGAGACCATTTAAATTATAACTTAGAGTATGCTGTGAAATTTAAATTAGGTTGGCACTACTAACTTTTGACAATTAGATTTAAAATTTGAATGTCAAAGTCCAACAAATTTATAAATGTGTGGTAAGATTTCGTGCTGTTAGTGTAGTGTGAATTTTATGATGATCATTCAATTTCTGTCTCGAAGTTCGGACCTGACAATTCTAGATTATTTCATTTTCCCGTATCTCAAAAACACTGTATTTAAAAATAACCCGCACAATCTTGAAGAGAAAACTGCAAGTGCATTTTCTAACTGTGATGTTGGAAAATGCATTTGAAAATATGAAACGGAGAGTTAAGAGCTGCATTGAACCTGGGGGAGAACACTTTGAACATTTGCTGTAAATCTCGATAAACCTACATTATTTGTTAGTGTTTTATTTTCTTTAAATGTTGTAGGACGCCTTTTAAACATTTCGTATTAAAAAACACCGCGACTGCTGATAATTTGGATTGCTTTAGGGAGTAAATTTTTGGAAGAGCAATTAAAAAAAATACTAAAAATTCGGAAATCGATGCGAACCACCCCTTAACGCATTCCAGGCGGTCAAAGGGTTACAGATTATGTATGTGTTTGTGTACTTGTTGAAAGATTGATTTCAACCGTGTAATTTACCTGCGAGCAAAGAGAAGCCTCCTCATGAAAAGTCCCTCGTACGAAATCGCAGTACTCCTTGGTGGTAATCTTGCACTGCCCATGGATCCCGATGCAGCACGGATGACCGATGACCTCGCAAATCATGTGTTCAGCGCTCTTGTCTCTGCTTCCTCCTCGTTTCTGGACAGAGAACTGTCCATTGGTTTTGCGACAAATCGGCCACTTGGTTATATCGTCCGGCCACTCGTACGGATGCACGCTAGCGGGTGCGTCGCAAAATCTGTACGAAAAAGGGTTAAACACAATCGCGAAGAAATAATTGTTTTTACTTTGGGTCTAATCCGCAGACGGAACCCGATAATCTGCCGCCCGGGCCAGCTTCTCCTTGACTCCACTTTTTCCATTTAGAGATGGTTTTCTGGAAAAATCGATGCTTGTTAAAGTTTGGGTGCAGCAAGAAATAGACGGTAAATATTAGAGCCCAGAAAATGGAACATGAGGTATTATTTAATTAACTAATTCAACAGGTAAGTCAATACAGTGGAAATTAAATTAAAGTAAAAAGTCTTCTTTAGCAGTGCGAACGGTTAGAATTTCATAACACGTGCCCTATATCTGAATAATTCTCGACCGATAATAGAGACCACTAGGAGCTATTTGCAGGGATGTTGCCATAACATTGTGTGTTCTCATCTGTAATAATTTGGATGCTGTTCCACAAATCCTTAGTATGCTCAATTGCATTGCCCCTGCCCTGAGTTATTTGCTTCCACGATTTCTAGAAATTGCATGGGTATATTACCAGGCCAAATAAATATACTGCCACTCAGACTACTTTGAAGGCTGACTAGTTTATCTATATACAGGGTGTTATAGAAATAGAAAATTTAACTGTTAATAGAACGCATCAACAGCTTATTTTTTAGGGTAAGGTTAAAATGTCAGAGCAGAACGAAAATGCAAAACTCTTAGGTTACGACAAAAAATCTTGAAAATTTCAAAAATCCATAATAATTCGCGATGTAAACTCCAATTGATATGCGACACTCTGTATGTTGGTATGTTTTGGGTTTATATAATGAGATCTTCATTGGTTTTTCTATTTACAACTTTTCTTCAAATTTTGACAGTCTTAGATTGAAAACGGTAGACGATATCAAAAAATTAACATTGAAAATCGATTTCTCAGGCTCGAAAACATGTAAATTGAGTCCAAACTTGACATACCAAAAATGAAGTACTACATATTTCCGACTCAAAAATTTCCAAAAATAAATTCAATAATTAAACTTGGTACACTTGGCCTTTTGGTACATTCTTTATTTATTTACTAAGATTGCCTGTAATTTTTCTTTTTACAACTCTTCTTGTCATATCTTGAAAACCATAAACGGTAGTAGAAAACAAACACTAAAAATGGACTTCCCACGTCCGAAAATGTATAAATTGCGTCCTAACTTGACATATCACAAATTAAGTTTTTTCGACTGAAAATCTTTAAATTTCCAAAAATCGATGTTGGTACTATTGAGAGCTTTAATACTAACACCCATATTTATCTGGAAGATGGTTTTTTGAACATTTGCTTTTCACAACTCTTTTTGACACTTTTGAATCATATCTTGAAAACGGTAAACGATAGTGGAAAACAAACATTAAAAATGGACTTCCCATGTCCGAAAACGTGTGAGTTGACTCCAAACTCGAGATATTAAAAATAGCTATTTTTATTACAAGTACCTAAAATACATTTTTGCGGACCAATCGTTGCTGTTTCCGGATGAGCGGAAGCCGAGTCTGGAATAGCAGATGAGTCTGCAAAAACTTTTTAGGTAAGTGTAATAAACAATGTTTTTTTAAAAGTTGAAAGGGATCCATTTTTCCACAAATTGGGTTGAAGATGAAGTTAAGTGAAATTAAAACGCTGTCATATCCAAAATTAAATGTTTTTTTTATAGCTCCCCAAATTTTTAAATAAAGAATATTTCATTGTGATCCTTGGAGTCGACATTTTTTTTTTAGACTTTTCGCGTATGCCCATCCAAGCTACTATGTTAAAAACTTTATCATGGTAACATTTCTGGTCCTTGAAACTTTTCGAAAAAAAAAAAAAAATGGCACCCTCAGAAAATAATCCACAAAAGGTTGCTATAACAACTTTTAGGGACTAGGCCCTAAAAGTGTAATTTTGGGGAGCGTGTACAAAAAAATAAGTTTTAGTGTTGAAAACACTTACAGTGAGGTGTAGTGCACAGATTTGGTGCGACATGTAAAAAATGGAGAGATTAATGACACAATTAATAAAATACAAATTAGGGCTGAAGATGGGAGTAGTTTTCTCCTGAAACATGTTCCTATTATAATTTACGTTTATTAAAGTTTGTGAAGTTTGACTTTAATATATTTAAATTTACTCCGCTTTGATTCATCGACATTATTCCCGTTTATATTTTTTAAATTTAAATAAACTAGCTGTATTCATTATTATGTGATTGCGAAATCTGTAATTTTTTTCCAAACAATATTGTTGGGAAGTTTAAAACCCATGATAATTCGCGACCTAATTACATTGGAAATGCGACACTCTGTATATTGGTATGTCTTGGGTTTCTTAAAGGTAACTTACAAAAAACCTTCGACGTTGTATCTTCTTTGATAGGCATGTTTTATATTTCTTCTTCCTGTCAAATTTTATCACAACTATTTATACAGTCATAAAAAGTAATAAATAACTTAAAAAATAAAAAAATATATTTTTAAATCAAGTTACCCAAATAAACCATCAGAAATGATCAATTATGCAGTCTATCAAAATTAAAACGAATAACTCTGAATGCGTAGATTTGCTATAAAGTTATGTTGGCCCGACATATCCCCAAATATTTTACTGGACGCAAAGTATGCTGTTTCACAATACATGTTTTATTCTATTTTTTGGTTACTTGTTTTTTTTTTGTTCAAAACAAATTTATCTTTTTTCTTGTCTTCATAAATATGTATTTCAAAAAATATTCGCTATAAGAGAATTGTGAAAACTCTTTATTTACCTAAGGAAGCTAATTTATTTTGACAAAAACACTCGATAACCGCGATAAGGTTTTCTCGAATGTGAATGACTCGTTAAAATAAAAGACGAAAGGTGTTAAAAAAATGTTATTTGCTTAAAATGGCGAGTTATACTACGGGTTAAAATATCCACATTGAATTTTATGACACCGTGTATATAAAAATTCTATTTTCATATACCATTCATCCGATTGCGATTAAACTTTAGTGAGTTGTTGAGAACTTTTTTTATCTATTGAAACCCAAATAGTAAATTCTCATTAATATGGCAACAAAACACCGTCATAAATTGGCTGCCTTAAATTAAGACATATTTCCTAGTGAATCATTGATACTTCCGAGACTTTTTCTAGGCTCTATCTAAGAATAAATTCAAAACCTTACCGTTGGTCGTAATCCTCGCAACTACACGAGAAGCAAGAATAAACAAACATTTCATATTACAAAATGTTTTTAAATATCAACTTCTGCAGATAAAATATGTGAGAACTTACTGAGCAGTCCGCCTGCGACGACTGCACACATCCAGAGTCGTCATTTCTAATGCAGCACGCAGTTTCCCTTTCTCTTGCGCGTATTGTTTCTATCTGTTCCTGTATTTTCTTATCTACCCTCATACACGGCGAAAACTTCGCCCCTAAATGGATCAAATCGCTCGCTCTCGGTCCGCCCCTGAAACAAACCGGTGAAACAACGCCACTCATTTAGAATTGTCCAACAAACCAAAAATTCGCCGGTTCCATATAATCCACCTGTTGTAATGACAAACTCGTCACAAGAACTTGGGCAGACCTCGTTTGGAAGTCAAGTCCGAACGGTCCAATTCCGTACCAATACAATGCTGAACACAACACTAAGAATTGTGCTGTCGTTACCCAATAAGTGAAGGAAGGTCTGTAGTCCTTCATGTCGTCGAGTTGGCGTCTGATTTTCGGGCTCTGGACGACGGATTTTCGCGTTGAATGTCTGAATGGAGGTTAATTAATTGTTTGTGAACATGACAGGTATTTGATTTTATGTCTGTCTGTTTCTATGTTCCACTAAGGCTCCTACACCGGTCAACCGATCTTTATGAAACTTCAAATAATAATCGTCAAGGTGTGTAACATGAGTGTAATGCCACCCGGATCGACACTGTGTACCTATCGTGGTTACCTGTTCGTTGCACCGGTCAAATCGCATGGTGGTCGTTTTCTGCGCATACCTTAAAAACTGTAAATCTGAAACAATATTCTGAAAGAAGAGGAAATTTGCAATCAAAAAATCTGGGCTGTCGGGACTCTATCTCGATTATTTATCAGTATAATTTAATGCTGAACATAAGTCTTCCAAACCTCGCTGTCGCCGTATCGACAGTTTTATCATAAACGTTTTTCTTTATACACTATCAAATTAATATTAAAAAAAGGTGAATTATGAACATTTCAAAAAATAATTTTCTATTGTTAATAAAGCAATTTTTATTTTTATTTAAAGCCGTGTAATTGTTTAAATAAAGCTGCTACAATTATTTCGCTTCGTTTGCACCGCTGTAGTTAAAGTTGTTGTTAGTTAACTAATAATTAAAGTTAAGTGGTAATTAAATGTGCAAAGCATTGCACATTGCATAATTAATCATCACAGTCTTGGAGCAAATTTTCGTTAAATTCACCTCTATTATACTCTGCAAGTTCAAATTCTTTAAACCTTCAATTTTTTGGTCAAAACTCATTCTCAGTTGATTTTGTCTGAACGGGTTCCTAGACGGTCAATCATTCAATCGATTGAGATAATATTTCTCAAACATGTTAATATAACAAGTAATAAGTAGATTTCTGTCTGTTTACTTTCCATTTTTTTATTACAATTTTTTTACGATTACCTATAAAAATTTGTATGAAACACATCAGTAAAGTGTCTTTATCGAACTCGTCTGTCACTCGCCTCGATCGCTCGGCTCATAATCTCAGACACGTTCGATGAAGAATTACTTTACTGACTTGTATGGTGCAACAGAAGTAGTTCCCTAATTACAACTTTAGGTTAATTGATAAGGTTAACGATTCATTTCAAGGGTATATCGAGATATAAACGATCAAAGATCGTAAAATGTGAAAAAAGTGGAAATTATTTAAACAAACGTCTGTATTGTTTAAAGTATCATAGTTGTCGATGATTTAGCCTAAAAAAAATATTTATTACCAAATTTTTAAATTCTTTTGTGATCATCGTCTAAAAACGTTGTATGCACCTTGGCTAAAAGTGCTTTTTGGCCTTATCTGAACAACAGATTCGACAAAAAAGATTACTTTTCCGACCTCGATACACAAATCACCATTGTTTTAACAAAAAATCATCGTTTGATTTAATTTTTTCTTTGTTTAAATAACATAAAAAAGGTCCCCACGAAGCGAAATAATTTGGGCAGCTTTATTTAAACAATCACACGACTTTAAATAAAAATGATAGCTGCAAAAAAATAAAATCTATAGAACAATTTTTTTCTAGGCGGAATATTGGTTTTTAAAGTGGCTTATTAATTCTCCATTTGTTTGATATTTCAAAATAATACTTGAAAGTACAGAGAAAAATGCTTATGATTATTTCATTCATCATCGTTTTCGACCAATCGGAACAAATTTTTTGAATTATAGTGATAATTCGATAATCCTTTATGTTCCTTTCAAATGTTTTTATTTCCAGGGCAACGCTGAATACTAGTGTCACATTTTTTACTTTTAGAGAACATTCTTTGATGTTTAGACCACTTTATTCATGAAATATCTTACCGAATTATCTGTTGTAATACTAAGTTGATTAAAACACAATATTCGTGACATATTTTGACAAATTTCCCTCTGCTGCGCATCGTGAAATTAAAACGTTAAAAAATTACACTCGTAGTTGCTAATCAACTTTCGTATTACAAATCGATAGTTTAGAAGCACTCATGTAATTACAAGTGATAAACTGCTGATAAATACGGCGACAACATAGCAATTCCGGTCAGAATGTAATTTCAGATTCACGCTATCTATGAGCACAGAAAATTTGACCCCCTTTTATTTAAAGATGTGTCTTATTCTACTTTTATTTGCTACAGGACAGTCTACTTTGTCGTCCGTGATTCCCGTTATTAATTAAAAGTGGCAATGTTTGCTATTTTGCTAATTTGATTGATCCAACAAAAAACACTAAGGGAGAAGAATATAATAGTGGTCATTCGAAATAAAGGACTTTATTTTCCCAGTTCTTCAAATGCCCCTCTTTGAAATGGTTTTTTGTTTACAAGTTTTAGAATTTTTTGTTTCCAAAGTTCGTAAATAGCACAAACCAACCAATATATTTTTTATACAGTCGAATCTCCATAACGCGAAGTCGCAAGGAACGCTTGATTTTTCGAGTCAAAAAAATTTCGAATTAAAGAAAATACAAAAAAATATTTTATTTAGGACAAAATTTATAGTTGATTTTTACAAATTCTTGATTGAATTTTATTTGGACATAATACGTTATTAAATTTTGTTGAATAGATTTTTTGTAACAATTTTTGTTCGTATTTTTTTCTATTTTAGTTACAGAATTATAAATGGAATCAATAGTATTGTAACGGACGTGGACCCGAGATGACTCATCGCTGTAGCGGCGTCATCAATTACTAGAATGTGCTGGATTTATACCACAACGTACTCGAGTATGACATCATCTTTTGGAATATCCGGTACAGATCGAGAGCGATGGAACTATCTGGAGGCGCCTCGAAAGATTTAGGCGCCGGTATATTTATTAGAGGACGTTCCAGAGGAAACCAGTCTAGTGAGTCAGCCGTATCATCGAAGATCAGTGGGTCGAGTCGTACAGTTGATTTTTATCCGGAGTACCGCGTGATGTGTAAATAAATAATACGAGACGTGCCGGTGAAGTTGTAAATTGTAAATAGTGTAATATTAGAAGCATAAATAAATTGTACATGTTTAAATAAATAATCGAACCCACAATCGCAACAGTATTTTCTTCCATTATGAAAAAAAATTTTTGTGTTCCAAGCGTATTTTTAATTTGTGAGTGTGTAGACTTTCTCCTCACTCATAACGAGTGGGGATTTTCGAGTTATAGAAGTTACAGTTGATTTGGTCGTTAGATTTACTTCGAATTACAGAGGTTACAACACGTGTATGCATCTACAATAAAAGCGGCGGCTATGAATGTAAGCAACAATACCTAAACGTCCGTCCGATCCACCCCAATCCATACTGGTGCCGATTAGAATTGTCTAAAACGTTGTCCAACAGTGCCGAGTAAACCCTGGAATTTCCCACGCTGAGCCTGTTCTGGTCTTCGTGCCGTAACACCACATGGGGGTCCCTTTTCCAACCTCCGGAATACGCAGGTTGAAGAACGCTCGGCTCTCGGGCTGATTGGTCTGTTAGTCGTTCTCTTAACGTTACCGCTTGTTGGATTGTGCTGGAATCGTGGGAACCTCGATCTACGGTATCACCTGTCGTGGTGCAACGAAAACATGTATCATGTTTACATTTGATAGAAATTGAGTTTGTTCAACTCGAGGAGTAGGTGTTGTTGTAAGTGGGAAGAAAATAGTGTCAAATAAAAGCAATATACAATGTTTACAACTATACGTGTCATGTGGCGGAATATAAATGAGGAGTTTTACATTTACAAGTTTAATAGTGCGAACGTTGGCAAAATTGACTACGTATATGAAGTGAGCTTGAAGTAGTGTGGTAAACGAGAAATATTTCAGGGTATTTCACAAAATTCCCCCGTTTTCTAGCAGTTAAATAAATAGCGAAAATAAAAAAAAGCGTTTTGACGGAAATGAAAATGGATGCAGTGAAAATTTGTTGCAAATTATAGGGTGCCAATACGGTTAATAGTCTCGGTACGATAGAATGAAAATGAAAGGACAACGAGTACAGTGTACTATATCTTAAGTGGACACCGTCGCTCGCCAGAAATTTGTCCGCTTAATAGAGGTGTCCGCTGAAAAGGAAAAATGTAGGACGGCACTGATCTTTTGACGTTTAATTTCTGACAGATGACAATCAGCTTTATTTTTTCATACTGAACTGTATATTATATTTTTCTATTCATTCTTATAGATTTTTTTTGAAATATAAGAGAAAGAAAAATTTATTTTGAAGAAAAAAATTTGCACAACTAACCTAAAAATGGAAAAAACTACATAATTGACAGCTATTCATTGCTTACTAGGTCATTTCTTATGGTATATATTTCGGAAAATTGTTCGCCTATGGACCCACGTTCATTGATTGTGAGGAATGCACAAAAACTATGTGGTGTCCACTATGTGAGAGCACATTGTATATAAAATCGCAGGGATATAAAACATTATAAAATAAATAAGTTAAGGCAGCATAATCAGAGAAATAATATAAATCAACGATAAAAATAAATATTAAGTAAATAAATGAGTATTAAGGGAATGTGAAGGAGAAACAAAATCAATTTAGATGTTTTGGACACGTAATAAGAGGAAAATGATGAAAAAAAACTATACACACTATTGAAGTAATTGCTGAAAAATCTGTTCCGATATGTATAGTCGGGTCAAAAATTAAATTAAGAGAAAAATCACCTTCTTCCTGAGGCCTCGGCGACAGCGGCGCCGTAGGCTTAGGAAAAAACGTCTCTTCTTCTATGCTAGTCGAACTGCTGGGTGTATCCGGACGAAAACTCCTCGACGGTTGGTTCTGTTGCGTCCCTCTTCGCGGTCTCCTCTTCGTTAGCGTTTGCTGCAACATCAGAAAAATATTTTTTAGAGAAAAGAGCAGGCGTCTCATTCATCATTACGACATAAGAAACTTTCTTTTATCCTAACACACCTAAGAGACCGCCGGGACCTTTAAATTCATTCCAGAAACGAGGCGTCTCTTTGGCACGGACGCTTTTTCCGCATAATAAATCACGCAGGCATTCGCAGAATCAAAACGAAACAAGCGTGAGAGGATTTCCTTAAAGAACGGAGTTTTTTGTGCGATGTACACTTTTACACAAAATCAACGGGTACAGGGGATTTACAACGCAGAGCGATACATGGTGGTTTTAGAGGTCAAATTGTTTGCATGATACGTTAGCTTTGTGGGGTAGTGTATTTCGAAGTGTGATTAACGCGAAAAATTTCCGTTTCATGCCCATAAGCGTTGACAAATTAAGCAGGGCATGGATTAATTATTAAGAATTGTTTAAGTCCTCTTAAATATTTATGAGATCCCCGCCAGCGATTACTTTTTTCGCAGTCACTGGAACGACAATCAGGGCAATGAATTATTCAGATACTTGAATGTGCGCACTTGACTAATTATGGAACAGTCAAATCGGAAGAAATATTGCCTATTAAAAAGATGCGGAAATTGGAACTGATGCGCTTTAAAGTCCTTAAAGCACCTGAAGATAAGTGAAAACTGTTCAGACCTTTTAATGACAGTATCATGTGTACAATTAGTCGTAAAAACATAGTATGTTTAATGTGTATCCCGGCGCATCCACCATTCCTCCACTCTACCGATAAATATGGTTACATGATAAGATACCCAAGCGTCTTATTCGCATTAATCTTCCTATTCCAGGCAAGTGAAAGACTACCGGAAACAATAAATTCTCATAACACAATATGAAATTACTGCTTTTGACAATTTCTCTGCCATTATCGAACAAGACCCGATTAGAGTGTGCGCACATCCCTCCGCTTAACCAAAAAGCATCCAAGATTTGATTGAATCAAAACCGCGAGGGAATACATTATCATCTCCCAAATTAATACTCCTAAACACCAGAGTAATGTAATAAAATTTGCACCGTAAAGCCGTTAATAATTGGCGTGAAAACAAATGAATAACACCGGCGAACAAATGAACAAGACCAAGCGCGAAAAAGAGCAATCGTCCCATGAAATATTGCCCGTGTCCGGTCGGTCGGGCGTTCGCTTGTTTGTGTAACGAAAAATATAAATACGTCGCGATATAGATATAAATTACAAAAACGGCCGATTTACACCTGTTGTAAATGTGGGGTTGGGGTGATTCGACAGACCAGCAGGGGGAGCAGACATAAGCCGCTCGGAAAAACGGCAAACACTGCGATGTAAAAATAAGATGAAATCGTCAACAAAGCCCTCGTTCAGTTTAGCTGAACTTGGTTGAGGCGTGTGCCATTTTACACTCTACCCCCAACTCTTAATTTATGTCATTGGTAGTTTTCGGGTAAAATTGGACACTTGTAATTCAGAGTCTATCATTTTTGATTTGCGAGTGTGATCAATAAATATTGAAACCATCATTCAACTTTAATTTACACGCATCATTTTGGTCCTTTGAGCCGGATATCTCGCGTAATCATATCAAGAATTGGGACAGTTATTAGATACAGTGTCAAGTTACTTGACAACTCTAAATGTACATTACTGTGTCAAATACATTACTCCAAAAAGGTTCCGGTTGCAATAATTTCAGAAAAAAGAAAAAGGGGCCTATTCTGTAATTTTTAGAGGGGCGTTAAACTTTTAGCGACCTTTAAAATTTAAAATTTCAAGCGCTGATTGGTCATTGCTATGACTAATGAGAAAGGCACAATTGACACGAACCAATGATAATGACGCCTCCAGAGGCGGGAAATGTACAGCGTTTGAAAATGCTAGCCAAAATTGCGATTTTTGATACGCTTTGTTATCTCACAAAACAACTTTATTAAACAACAGAACAAGTTTGAGGGCTTCATGTTGTATAGTCCACGAGATGCTCTAGTTGAATTCGTCATCACAGTTTATTGCATGAAAATCATTCAGTCAAATGAATTAACAAGTATAAGCAGTCAAAAAACACTAACCGTTTGAAAATAAATTCTCATCAAGTCTATTTTAGCAATATTATACCTATAAGGGAACGATCGTGAATTGAGATTTATTCATCAAGTTATATAGTCAGACCTGCCTCAAAATTTTATTACTGATATTGCTGAGAACAATGTTAATTTAATTGGCATTTTATACCCCTTCGTTCCCCACATGTGGGTGGTATTTGGAAGGCAGGCATCGTATCGATAAAATTTCATTTTAAAAGAATTACAGACCAGTCATTGTATACTTATGAGGAGATGTACGCATATCTCAACAAAATACCAAACATCGAAGTAGTTATTTAAATAACGAGTGCGAAAGTACGCAAGCGGGAATCTGTGAGTGAGCGAGTTATGCCACATGTGTTGCCTTTTCTAAAATTATCTGAAAGGTTTTATTAACAACACAGATTATTCCTGCGAGTTCGTTCGCATAATCTTAAAAAACAACATCCGATACTTCCACTCAGTATTTCTTGACAATCTTCACTGCTGTAATTCCGGTTCGATTCAACCAATCGTAATGAAACATATGGTAGTTTTTAAGGAAAGAAAAAGGTTTTCGAACGCTGAAAACACTACATGTGTGATGCTCGGACAAAAATTGTAAAAAATGATCAGTTGGTAATTAAATGTGATGGTAATTAGCTTGTTACTAAATTTCAAATGGCAAGCTTTAAAATCAAAAAGTCAAGATCTCAATGACACAAAAACAAAGCTAGAGAAAACCATACGCTTTTTAGTCACAGAGAAACCTTATACCAGTAATGAGAATAAATCCAAACTGAGATTTACACCAAAATATATTATACTCAAATTTACATCTTTGACTGAATGGTTGACAAACCGGTTCGGAATGACAACCATTTTCCTATTGCATCCACATTCCGTTTCTTGTATTTCACAGTTGTTCTTTGGGACTAAAAACCATTTCGTTCATGGCACCATATGTGATGCGGTGGGCGGGTGGGCCGCCGCATCCACAACTGACTGATTGTCTAATGGTTTTAGAATGACAACCATTTTTTGACTCAAAAATTTTGAAATCGGATTGAACCCGAGAGTGAGTTCTAGTTTTTAAAGGAAAAAAAAATCAATAAATGGTTTTTAATTCTCAATCATTTAGTCAGTCGATTAGTATAGTGGACAGGGCGGCCCACCCGCCCACCGCACTCACAAACGGAGCCAAAAGCATACGCTTTTTCGTCACAGAGAAACCTTATACCAGTAATTTTTAGATTTACACCAAAATATATTACACTCAAATTTAAATTTTTGGCTGAATGGTTGACAAACCGGTTCGGAATCTAACTGATCGTCTGTGTCAGGAGTGCCAACAATCTTAGATAAATATACCCTAAATAATCAGTTCTAAATCACAAAAAAAATTGTTTCCTCATTTTAAAATGAATTTCTCGAGCTACTAAGTTAAATTATTTCATTGACAGGTTGGTAAATTTTATAATTGTATTACCTACTTTGCAGCACTAGATCGAGGAACATAACAAAATAAAAAACTTTGATCAAAACTTTTTTATCGATTTCCGCGTTCAACTTTTAATTTTAGATCGCAGTCTGAAGTCCTCAATATGTTACTAAAGCATTCATGCTTTTGACGCAAATCATCCTATTCTTTCCCCACCTAACACAATAAAAACTTTCTTCCGGCGTCACAACCGACAAGAACAAACCGGATGATCAATGGTGAAATTTGCGCTCTTAAAAGCGGCAGACAAAAAAGTCGTTCGGAAAACATCCTGTAGTAGACAAATTGGAGGAGTGATACATTTTGTTTTAAAATTCGCGAGAGATTGTAGAGTTTTCAACAAAAGAGCTGTGCAGTATTCGTAGCACAATGACGTTAATCATGAAGTTGACATGCCTGTGTTGGATTTACCTGAAAACTTAGTATTTGTTTTATCAACAAACGAAACGAATATACATACAATTCGCAAAGACGATGAGAATGTAAGCTGGAAACAAGGCAACCGTAAGTAAATACCTGTCAAATTTTCTTCGGGGAGTGGAAAATTTATACTAGTCGCGGAAATACATTAGCGTAGTTCGTAAGGTATGTTTGCTCTTATTTTAATGGATGCTGTTAAAAAAGTTTCAATGGATTACAGAGAATGAAAAATCTCTCAGGGTGAATTAAATTTATTTTCATTATACGGAACTAACTCACGTGACTTCAGTAACTTTTAATTGTGACACTAGTTCTTTGGTCTCAGTGTTTTTCTGGTATAAGCTTGGAATTTTCAAGGTCAGTTTTTTTTGCAAGGTTAAAATTCCAGTTTGTCATTAATTTGACAGTACATTCACAAACTTTAATAAACGTAAAATTACAATTGGAACATGTTTACTCCCATCTTCACCCCTAATTTTACAAGACAAATAATATGTTTTTTTTACCAACTCTTTTAACAGTCATGTAACCTTTTCAAAACGTCAAATTTAATACTTTCAAAATAACGTCATAATTTTAAACATTCTTTAAGGTAAGAACCCCTCTGTAATTCATCAATTGTATCGTTAATCTCTTATAAAATTAGAATCAACTGCATGGAGACTCCAAAGTGTGTCTTTCTGCTAGTTCAAAATATTTTCAAAAACGGTGGATGCACTAAGCCATTTTAAAATCCCAATATCTTCAAAAGCCACCTGGGACTGTTCCCTCTCGTTTTTCGAGTCGTTTTTCACATTTTTAAATTAGAATCAACTGCATGGAGACTCCAAAGTGTGTCCTGCTGCTAGTTAAAAATATTTTCAAAAACGGTGGATGCGCTAAGCCATTTTAAAATCCCAATATCTTCAAAAGCCACCTGGGACTGTTCCCTCTCGCTTTTCGAGTCATTTTTGACATTTTTAAATTAGAATCAACTGCAGGGAGACTCCAAAGTCTGTTTTTTCGCTAGTTCGAAATATCATCAAATATGGTGGATGCGCTAAGCGATTGTAAAATCCCAATATCTTCAAAAGCCACCTGGGACTGTTCCCTCTCGTTGTTGGAGTCGTTCTTGACATTTTTAGATTAGAATCAACTCCATGGAGACTCCAAAGTGTGTCTTAGTGCTAGTTCAAAATATTTTCAAAAACGGTGGATGCACTAAGCCATTTAAAAATCCCAATATCTTCAAATGCCACCTGGGACTGTTGCCTCTCGTTTTTCGAGTTGTTTTTCACATTTTTAAATTAGAATCAACTGCATGGAAACTCCAAAGTGTGTCCTGCTGCTAGTTCAAAATATTTTCAAAAACGGTGGATGCGCTAAGCCATTTTAAAATCCCAATATCTTCAAAAGCCACCCGGGACTGTTCCCTCTCGTTCTTGACAGTTTTAAATTAGAATCAACTGCATCGAGACTCCAAAGTGTGTCTTTCTGCTAGTTCAAAATATTTTCAAAAATGGTGGATGTGCTAAGCCATTTTAAAATCTTCAAAGGCAACCTGGGACTGTTACCTATCGTTATTCGGGTGGTTTTTGACTTCTTTAAATTAGAATAAACTCCATGGATACTCCAAAGTGTGTCTTTCCGCTAGTTCAAAATATCAGCAAATATGGTGGATGCGCTAAGCCATTTTAAAATCCCAATATCTTCAAAAGCCACCTGGGACTGTTCCCTCTCGTTGTTGGAGTCGTTTTTGACATTTTTAAATTAGAATCAACAGCAAGAAGACTCCAAAGTCTGTTTTTTCGCTAGTTCAAAATATTTTCAAAAACGGTGGATGCACTAAGCCATTTTAAAATCCCAATATCTTCAAAAGCCACCTGGGACTGTTCCCTCTCGTTTTTCGAGTCGTTTTTGACATTTTTAAATTAGAATCAACTGCAGGGAGACTCCAAAGTCTGTTTTTTCGCTAGTTCGAAATATCATCAAATATGGTGGATGCGCTAAGCGATTGTAAAAACCAAATATCTTCAAAAGCCACCTGGGACTGTTCCCTCTCGTTTTTCGAGTCGTTTTTGACAGTTTTAAATTAGAATCAACTGCATCGAGACTCCAAAGTGTGTCCTGCTGCTAGTTCAAAATATTTTCAAAAATGGTGGATGTGCTAAGCCATTTTAAAATCTTCAAAGGCAACCTGGGACTGTTACCTATCGTTATTCGGGTGGTTTTTGACTTCTTTAAATTAGAATAAACTCCATGGATACTCCAAAGTGTGTCTTTCCGCTAGTTCAAAATATCAGCAAATATGGTGGATGCGCTAAGCCATTTTAAAATCCCAATATCTTCAAAAGCCACCTGGGACTGTTCCCTCTCGTTTTTCGAGTCGATTTTGACATTTTTAAATTAGAATCAACAGCAAGAAAACTCCAAAGTCTGTTTTTTCGCTAGTTCAAAATATTTTCAAAAACGGTGGATGCACTAAGCCATTTTAAAATCCCAATATCTTCAAAAGCCACCTGGGACTGTTCCCTCTCGTTTTTCGAGTCGTTTTTGCCATTTTTAAATTAGAATCAACTGCAGGGAGACTCCAAAGTCTGTTTTTTCGCTAGTTCGAAATATCATCAAATATGGTGGATGCGCTAAGCGATTGTAAAATCCCAATATCTTCAAAAGCCACCTGGGACTGTTCCCTCTCGTTGTTGGAGTCGTTCTTGACATTTTTAGATTAGAATCAACTCCATGGAGACTCCAAAGTGTGTCTTAGTGCTAGTTCAAAATATTTTCAAAAACGGTGGATGCACGAAACCATTTAAAAATCCCAATATCTTCAAAAGCCACCTGGGACTGTTCCCTCTCGTTTTTCGAGTCGTTTTTCACATTTTTAAATTAGAATCAACTGCATGGAAACTCCAAAGTGTGTCCTGCTGCTAGTTCAAAATATTTTCAAAAACGGTGGATGCGCTAAGCCATTTTAAAATCCCAATATCTTCAAAAGCCACCTGGGACTGTTCCCTCTCGTTTTTCGAGTCGTTTTTCACATTTTTAAATTAGAATCAACTGCATGGAGACTCCAAAGTGTGTCCTGCTGCTAGTTAAAAATATTTTCAAAAACGGTGGATGCGCTAAGCCATTTTAAAATCCCAATATCTTCAAAAACCACCCGGGACTGTTCCCTCTCGTTTTTGACATTTTTAAATTAGAATAAACTGCAGGGAGACTCCAAAGTCTGTTTTTTCGCTAGTTCGAAATATCATCAAATATGGTGGATGCGCTAAGCGACTGTAAAATCCCAATATCTTCAAAAGCCACCTGGGACTGTTCCCTCTCGTTGTTGGAGTCGTTTTTGACATTTTTAGATTAGAATCAACTCCATGGAGACTCCAAAGTGTGTCTTAGTGCTAGTTCAAAATATTTTAAAAAATGGTGGATGCGGTAAGCAATTTTAAAATCGCAATATACAGACCGTTTCAATCGTATGTTTCAATGTAAATAAAAAATACTTATGTGGCTGAAAAGACAATTAAAAGACCTTTCAAACGACACGTTACTCGACCAATTTAAAAAATCGAGGTTGCTCCTGTCAGGGGTATGGGGTTGCACCAAGCCTGCTTACTATTGCATCAAAACATGTCCCCCTCGAGATAAAAATTGACCAGTTTTTAGATTTTTCTTAAATCTCTTTTCCTAAAAAGTTATTGAGGGTGGCTCGTTTCGATTGAAACGGCCTGTATTCAAAAGCCACTTGGAAATGTTCCTGCTCGTTTTTCGAGTCGTTTCTGACATTTTTAAATTGGAATCAACTCCATGGAGACTCCAAAGTGTGTCTTTCCGCTAGTTTAAAATATCATCAAATATGGTGGATGCGCTAAGCGATTGTAAAATCCCAATATCTTCAAAAGCCACCTGAGACTGTTCCCTTTCGTTTTTCGAGTGCTTTTTGACATTTTTAAATTAGATTCATGATTCATCGACATTCTTCCCTGTCAAAATATAAACATTTTGATAGGCTTGAAGAAAAACAATAATAGAAGATTGAAATATTTTATCAATTTGTGAATTAACCTTAACCTTAACCGGACTTTTTTATAAGCCTCTTTAAGCTCTACAACTTTTCTATGCAAACCATTCGTATATCTCTTATCGTTAAAGCAGCATACGTAAAAAACGAACTCTCGCACAGACTTACTTTGCAAAAGTGGTCTCCACGAAAAATCCTTTTATTTTAAAGTGATAACATATAGCCTATGTCCACACTGAACGTTCATTCTAAATATTTGTGAAAGAAGTTTTGAAATCGGAAAGGTAGAAGTTTTGGAAATCACTTAGACAAGAGCTTCTCGCACCCATATGGGAGAATAGGGCACGGGGTGAGAGGTGGCGTGACTACCCTATCGCGGCTATAGATGTTTAAACATTTTTTATGATTCATCATAATGACAGTAAGAAGTAGTCTGAAGAGTATAATGTGCAAAAAACTGTCAATAATAAATTGTTATCAAAGCCGACCATCACTCTTTTTCACCATTTAGTCCAGACATTTAATTAAAACTTCAATCTTCATCACTTGTTGCGTCAATATCCTCAGATGTTTGAACAGTTTTTTAAATGTATCAATTTCTACCGCAAGTCCGGAACAGCTGGACTGTAAATTGCATTTATAGAATGAGAAGGAATCCATAACAGATCGTCCAGTCCTGCTTCAATATATTTTTTGTTTCAATTATTACTTCAAGTGGTTAAAAGTGAGGTCACTAAATGGCAGGTCTTAACGTCCAACATGTCACCTGCCCATTATTCAAATTGTTTCCTCCTTTCCACATTAATGTTGTAATGTAAATCTTAGTATAGAGTGGAGTAAACTTGCACATCTCTTATGAGGCCCTCCTCTCTGGTAAATTATGCTTTATGGAGATTGCTTTAGCCCACCTTACATGTCAGACCAAATTATCGCTAAATTGACTAATGAATGAGTTGAATTACTATATCACTTCAGATTAATTTATTTTATCATTAATTCCAGTCGACTAATATACTTTCCGATGGGGAGGGATCGACAAAGTGTCACAAAGTGAAAGAAAAGTTTACGATCGATTATGCCTTTCAGACATGAATCTATTTCTGAAGCAAAGTTGGGAGATAAATAAGTCTACACAGATTTCTTTTCCCGTGGAGACCAAAAAATTATAAATAAGGTCTCTCACAGGACATTTATTTCTTTGCGAAAATAAATAACACCCCCATTTTATTTTTAATTAAAATGGAAGTTCCATTAACCAACTTTTCCTAATAAGATTTGACATTCAATTTAATGATTGAAAAGCGTTGTCTAAGGCAGATTAATTTTATGGAAAAGTATTTTCATCCAACCCTCCTTAATTTGTTTTTGTCCGAGTTCAGCATCGAAGAGGATGATCAACGCGAGATAAAAAATGATCCCCAATTTCAGAAGTGTTAGCAGTCATTAAGATTAAATTAGACTTGGTGTGTTCCTGAAAATTGAAAGTTCAGGAAAATCGTACTTGTGGAGCTGCACAGACAATTTCCTGTACCGCTACAATTTAATTGTACTTTATGTGGTTTCTAGTCAAGCTTACGGACGAAATAGGTAATATTCAAAATGCAGACAGAGAAATTTCAATTTTCGTAGATACAAGTTGTAGATAGCATCCGCTCTATGTTCGGAGAATACGGCAACTATTTTTAAGAATAAAAGTTTAACATGGAGATAAAATTATTCGTATGCATCCACTTCACCGTAAGAAATATAAAATGCTGGTAAAATAAAGCACTAAAACTTCCAATTAAGTCAACAAAAGCCGGAGATGACAGAAACGAATCAATAAAAGTCGAAGTGATGCCTTTACGACGTAAATGGTTTTTTAAAGAAAACTTAAGCTCAATAATAATATTCATCTAATATGTAACGAACATCCAGTTTTTGGTTTACCTGTTCGTTGCACCGGTCAAATCGCATGAGATGTGCTTTACTTTATTTTTGGGGCGTAGCAACGCGCGCTGGGTACCACAGCTAGTTATTCTATTATAAGAAATTATAATTTTTTTGTTTTATTTACCTAATGTTGTTTATGTATTTTTTCTGACGTTCATATTCGCATCGATTTTGCGAATGTCAATAAATATGTAAAAATTCGCGAATATTCGTTACATCGCTAAAAGTTATCATAAGTGTTTTCTTTAAAATGTCCAACAGATTTAGATTGCCATATCAAAGTTCACTCCAGAAAATGTTTGACATTTACCGTGGGGCAAATGCGTCGCAGACTGCTACTTCAATTAATTTTAGAATCCCTCCTAACTTTAGTACAGAAAAAATCCCGTATTGGTGAAGCAGAGGTTCAAAAAGAAGTAACAGTATATACTGTCTGGCCTGAACTGCGACTCTCGTCTTCGTAATCCTCACAAAATCAATACTTCGGTAAAACTTTCCCGAAACATCCAAATTAACAATTCCATCTGCTTAATCGCACAACTCCCAATAATCAAGGTCTAGATCCTCTTAATTAAATATTTATTTCAACCTCAAACACTGGTTAGACGTAATCCCTTTGAACTAAAGAACCGCTGAAAATAATTTCAGATTTAGTTTAACACGACGGCCTTGTCTGTGAATCTGCTTCTATTTTTGTCAACTCCCAAGGTTCTTATTGTGAACAATTGCCGCGGTAACGCATTCACAAATGTTTAATACCGGCTTTCCCCTCAGACTCTCAAAGCTTAACACTTTACGCTCTTAGGGAGAATTCTCTGCTACTGGAGAATGACAGAAAGCCCTATCATAAATCTTCCGGATGCAGCATTGGCATTCCGCAAACGGAATAAATCTGATTATGCAGGAATAGAACGCTTGTCCCCGGTCGTTTAATAAATGAAAAAGCAGCAGGACTATATTTTAGAAGTCGGTACGTTGTTTTTTATAGAATGCACTTTGGCTGGATTAACTGCAGGAATGGCGATGCGGAAAAAAGGAAACGTGACTTCGAGAGGTGGTGTATTTTAAGAGATAGTGAGCCGCTTTATCTTGAGGAACCCTAATCCTTTATGAAGACGAACAATAAGAGGTGAAAAGTAAAGTCCCTTTTTAATTTAAGAATGTAAGCTTTTTTTCATTTGAGTTGATTCAGCAAATTTATTTTGGCCAATAAATGTTAGTATTGTGAAAGAGACTTTTATACAAAAAAAAAAACTATAAGATTGTAATTGAAAAAATAAATTTCCAGCATGGTTAATTTAATATCGAGTTCATTATAATATATTCATTCTGAAGAGCTAAACTGTGAAGTTACGAAGTAGGCAAGAACAAAGTTTTACATGAATTTTTAATTATTAAACCATAAATCGTTTCTGCTTTTAGACTTCAGAAATTCAAATTCGTATTACAAAAACTACAAATTATTTATAGCTGAATCACAAATAGCTCCGGGAAAACCCGCATATATCAAGGAAAATTTCTGTAAATTGAACCCGAAAACGATTATGGAAGTGTTAATAGAATCATGTGTGAAAACAAAAAACTCACTTAACCAAAATAGACGTTAAGTCTAAATTACAAATGAAAAATCTGTGTAATAACTAGTGTCACATATTTTGACATCAACACTGAAAAGGCGTGGCTGTTATGCCCAAATCACCATAATATGAACCAATTATTATTTTTATTTAAAAACCGCCACTACAACATCTCAATGTAATATGTAATTAAATTAAAATATTAAATTAAGCAGCCAAAAACGTTCCGCAACTTCCAATTGAATTAATCAAATCATATCTATCCTTTGCATGTTCGCGTATCAGTAAGGTCCGAATATCTGCAGACTTTGCCACAGATTGTTGCAATAAATCGACAAAATTTATCGTGTACGAGGTTACTAACATACTCCTACATACATTTATCACCGCATTCTCTGCTGCGATAGAGCTGTCAGAAGCAAGCAGTACAAAACGTAAAGTGTCCGACCAATTCTTTTCCAGTGTTCTGGGATGATCCGTCATGTTATTATTAGATTATAATGATGTTGAGTGAATTCTTTTAATTTAATCACAGCATTTTAGCCTCCTGATAAAAAAGCAATTTAGGACAGCTTACAGAAGTCAACCCACGACAAACGAACTTGGGTCTAAATGTTGATTTTCTTGCAAGATAATGTCAGAGTTATTTCCTTACTTCGACTATTAAATTATGTTCACTGAGTAAAATGCTCCAAATATTTGTTTTTTGTTTTTTGATAGCTTACAAGTTGATTTATTATTATCGCTCTTGTTACTGGCAATTTGCTAAACATCATTCGTTCCTTCATTTACATAAAAGCTATTGCAACTGCAAATTTATGAATGTTTGCTTTTTAGAGCGTGTAAGGAATTTCACAGGAAACCTACATTGACACAAACTTGGATGGCTTTAATCTAGCATTAGTTTTACATTTTTCATCAAGGTGATATCATCAGTATCGGTTCTCTTTTTTGTAACTATAGCGTTCTATTAAAAGTAATCCGAAGTAGCGATTCAAGAAGAAATTACAGTTTTGTATTTTGTCTGATAGTTCTACCACGAACGCCATCAATTAAAAGTAATCTGAAGTAGCGATTCCCATTCAAAATTTGCAATTTTTAATTTTTCGATTTTTCTGCTGAACTTTAGGCTTGAAACCCAAGAGGGCGCCCCTGGACTCCCATATCCATGTTTTAATAGTTATTCTGCTATTCGGGGCGGAGACAAATCCAACAAATCAAATATCATAAAACTCGGTCCAACCCAAAGGGACCCCCTGGGCCCCCATCCCCATGTGAAATATAGTTTACTACCTATCCTCATAAATACCAAATAAACAAAAAAAAAACCTAAAAATCAGTCGACCCGAAAAATCGGTGCAGCCTAAGGGGCCTCCTGGGCCCCCATGTCCATGTGAAAAATACTTTACGACCTATTCCCATGCCTACAAATATACAAGAAAAAATCACAAAAATCTTTCGACCAGAAAAATCGGTCCAGCCCAAGGGCTCTCCCTGGGCCCCCATGTTTATGTGAAAAATACTTTACGACCTATTCTCAAACCTACCAAATATACAAAAAAAATTCGTAAGAATCGGTAGACCCGAAAAATCGATTCAGCCCAAGGGGCAAATATGTATAAGCTCGGATGGCTTAACTGGATAAGAGCTTTCGACGTCTAATCGAAGGGTCCTGGGTTCGAGTACCAGTCCGGAGGAAAAAGAAAACTATATCTGACAGCGCCACCTACCGGGTTCAACTGTAGCTAAGAACCATCAGTATGAGGTGACACTATAAGTACAGAAAAATCATCAAAATCGGTCAGACAATTTTAAAAAAATCTGGAACTCGACAACAGCGAGTCCAACTGTAGCTAAGCACCATCCAGGTCACGCTCTAAGTACGACACCCTTGTCTTTGTCTCAGTATATTAGCTCGAAGTCGTTCATTGCGTTGCTCTTGACTTTCATTTGCACCTGTGTTTGGAACCCGGTCTCTTAAATTTGCATTGTAGGTCTATTGACCTACAATGATGATGATACAAGATGAGTTATTACTCATCTTCTGCCGTTCTATTTAACCAATAACGGGTGTAGACTTATTGTAAAGACGTGGAATTGTTCTTTAATAAATACACTACACATAAATATAAGTAACTAAAATTTGAATTTTATGGATGTTATAATATGTTGAACAAATATTTTTGTTTATTTTCGAAGAGCCGTTTAACACTCCGTAAAGTCTATTCGACACAAATAAACATTGAAAAAGAATTGTGCGTGGAGTTACAGTTTAGGAGAAATATGGGGATAAGCTTCTGGGGGCGCTTTTTTGGGCAAAAGGGGAAGAAGCTCCTCCCGGGGAGGTGGGATTTCTTCGGATCTTTATTTCGGTCTCTGTTGGGAGCTCATAACCAAAATTTTAAAAACTTTATAAATTATTTCTTCTATTCGTCGTTTTTTCGTCTAATTTGCTTGGACTATCCCCTCCCGGTCTAAAATATCCCCCCACTTATGTATTGCACTTTTCGGGTTCGTGTCTGGTTCGTTTTGAGTTACGCGCTTACCTCGTACAAAAATCTTACACCGTTGGATAATGAGTTTCGCAAGTATGCCTAGATACAAAACAAATCCGTATATTTTTTTTATTACTAACCATGAAATAAAAAAAAAGACCTTTCAAGCGACATGTTATTCAACCTCTATTTAAAAATAGGGGTTGCTCCTGTCAGAGATATGGGGTTGCACCAAGCGTGCCTACTATTGCATTAAAACATGTCCTGTATATTATTCTATCTACAAATTAAGCACTTTTCCTAAATTAGCCCCCTTGGGAGAGGGGGGTCTAGCTACCATCATTTGTCACCCATATTAAGGGTGTTGAAAAGAAAATATAATCCGCCATCTTGGAGCGGCGGTCATATTAAATTTAGTGTGATGTGACTAGCTGTATCGTTTTCTACTCTTTAACGCCTTTCATTTGACACCCATATTAAAGGGGTTGAAAAGAAAATGTAATCCGCCATTTTGGAGCAGCGGCCATTTTAAATTCGTTTTCTACTCTTCAAGCCCTTTCATTTGATACCCATATTAATGGGGTTGACTAAAAATACATCATCTGCCATCTTGTGGCGACGGCCATTTTGAGAGTATTACAATATTGAGTCTGTTTATTGCATTGTTAGCGAAACTAAAGGCGTATAAAAAATTTCAGGTCAATGGGATGTCAAGAAGTGGTTCTAATTTAGCTTGCAAGATTTGACCCACACATACTAACATACCAACAAGGCAAGTTAAATAAAAGCTTGTAACAAATCTATCCCACGGGAACCGTACATTTTTCCGGGGCCAAAAGTAGCCTATGTGCTATTCCAAATTATACTCTGTGTCAAATTTCAGCCAGATCCGTTCAGCCGTTCTGGCGTGATTGAGCGACAAACATCCATCCATCCAAACTTTCGCATTTAAATTCTATATAAGTGTGTAAATCTTTGAATTTGTACAAATTTTCCGCCAAATTGTTATACAGCGCCACCGCATAATATGGTGACCAGCAGGCTCAACTAAAATAAGCAAGATGTCGGAGCTGTCAAGTACTGTTTTATTTTGGCTATTTTGTCAAAACCAGAGCTTATTTCCTCCTTACAATTTAGGATTCACTTTATAATTTCACACTCCATCGAAGTTGTATAAAATTATCGCCAAAGCTGATGCAAAATGTTTGCAACTTTTATATTTTTTTTTTTTTTGGGGATTTGACTCAATTTTGGACATAACGGTTGAAAAGGTGTCTCACAAAAATTATTTACAACGTGCCTGATAAATCAAATTTCGTCTAAAATGTTTAAATTTTTAAATTTGTATACAACTGTGATTTGATTATTAATCTCCCGCCATTTTAGCTACAAACGCAGCCTTAAATAAAATAATAAAATAAAATCACCGTGCGAAGCTATTGAAGACATATTTTCAATAGAAGCAAGATGATTTTCAAAGGGTTATAAATTATTTTTATTCATAAAAGTTAAAAGTATAGCAGATTTGGGTCCCGAAAAAAGTATATACACCTCTGGAGAGAATTCCATTTTTCTCTCGGTGCTTTGTATCCCTCGCTTCGTCCTCTGGATAGAAATTGTACCTGTAGAAACATCTTGCATCACTTCCTCGGTGGATAATCTACTATTAAGGAACTGTCAAAAAAATAAGAAGTAATACTATAAATGAAACCCGACACTATTTACACATCATCGTATATTTATTTACACATCGTGTGGCACTGCAACGTCGTCCAACAAATATATCTATATCGGGTGTCCCAACTAAAATTTGTACCCCCCAAGAATTCCAAGTTCGAAAGACTCAGAAGAAAACGCTCGAACAGGTCAATTTTGTTATCAAGGGGGACCTAATTGTACCAAACTCTCAAGTCTTAAATTTCACCCCTTCAGCCAGGGGAGCCACCCCCTTAAAAAATTTAAATGGCATGGGGGGTCGTGTGATACATCATTTTAAAGCTTATTCAATTCTCTATCCAGACCCACATTTATCGATTTTTTTCTGGTGGGACCAAGAATGTGATCAACAGAAAAAGGAAGCTAAGAGAATGAAACTATAGAGAGACATGTAGATTGAATAAGAGGCAGAAGAAGGAGAGATAAGAGTTCGTAGACAGGATGGAATGAAGGGGAGAATGCAGGATACTGAATGAACGGAGAGACTGAATAGAGAGACTGAGATAAAGAGGAATGTGGATGAATGACAGAAAATAAAAAAGAGAAAGAATCAGAGAAAGAATGAAATATGATGTCGAGGTTTAGGTATGCTGGAATAGAGAGGAAAGTGAAGAATGTGCGATGAGGAGAGACAGACGATTGGACATATGTGGAATGTGTGTAGCGAGATCAGAAAAATAAAGAGAAAGGAAAGAGAGGAAATACTGAATGTATATGGAAGGGAAATAAAATGTACGAAAAAGTATGTAAGAGGAGAAGGGAGGAGAGAAGAAATGTTGTATTGAAACTAATACAGAATGTAAATTATGTTACGGTTTGTTATGTAATCACAGGAATCGGAAAGCCCGTAGGGCAAATAAAGATTCATTTATTATTATCATAGAAACGAATAACATTTTTGTGATAAATAACACAAGGGCAATCACCTTCAATTAAAAAAAGTTCCCTTGCTGTAAAGTGCGTATTCCTGTAATCCATTTTTAAATAGAAGTCTGGCTCTTGACCTTTCAGCCTCCGGCACACTGTAAACTTTCCGGACTCGAGAAGACAAGAGATAAGAAAAAAACAAACAAAAAAAAAACAAAAGTCGAGGACCCTCCGGGTCAAAATCAATCTGAAGCGTGGAAATGTTAATTTTGTGAATTTTCCACACTGAACTGTATTTGGATCTTGTGACGATGAAAAGCTTGTGGGATGCGGTCTAATACTCCAGAAAATGATCTCAGTGAGTCTTCGTTTCAGTTCCAAAACGGGTCAGTAATTTCTAAAATGTCCACTTAGAAAGTCTCAAGGTACAGTTTTTGACGTATAAAAATAAAAGTGAACAAAACCGTTAGAAATTAGTTAAATATTTTTTTGGCCTCCCGAACTGTAAAACGTATGATGTGACGGAATGCGGCAACTATTGCGTAAAATAAAAGAAAAACACTGGGCTGTTACAGATATTTAAGAAGAAAACTATCCTCACAGAATACTTGTTACATTAAAATATTTCCATAAATTGTTTTGTATTTAATATATTTTCGCAATCTTTGTTCGCCAACGGATGACTTTTGTGACATTGAGAGAACTGTCACATCTGTCAGTCAGTTGTCAACCTCTAATTTTTGAATCAATTTTGAATGCCTCTCGATCTTTGAAACAGTGTTACGTAGTACTTATTTATTTTCTAAAACATAAATCTTACTACTATTATAAATGCGAAAGTTTGGATGGATGGATAGAGTATAGTCTGGAATAGCACATCCCGGAAAAATGTACGGTTCCCGTGGGATAGATTTATTTTTGTTTTTTACAGAGCAAGGGATAGACATGATTTTTTGCATAGTGTATCATAAATGAATACGGATGAATGATAGTAGTAGTAGTAGTAACAGTAGCGTCGGCGGTTCAAGGGGGCCCTCGATGGTAGCTACGCCCCCCTGTTACTTAGCTTTTTATTCAGCTGTACAAGAATTAATATACTGTCACTAACTCGAGGTTAGGAACATGGTTACATGCTTGCAATCACACTAATATTAGCTTATAGTAAGTTTATCTTAATTGGTGGTGATAGACCCTCAGGACACCGAAACTTCTTCAGGGTTTCTAGTCTGGGTAAGTCGTCCATCAAATTCAAATTGTGAGATTTTCCATATATCTTCCATTAGATTGAATACGAGACATCCAGCATATTATTTGAAATTTCAATGTTAGTTTTTTCCTTTTAAATTGGTTAGCGTATTCATTAAAGGGAGAGGTCGGACACATTTGCATGAAAATTTGGTAAAATGTTGTTACTTATGTATAAGTGCATTCGTATTGTTTTGATCTTAAAACAGAACCTTTTTTCCTTACAGTACATTTCGCCTCATGAGCCTTTATGAGCCATTATCTGGACTCAATTTCAAAAAATACAGAAAACCACATCTGAGTCCAATAAAGAAGCCATCCTTCGAACTCTTACCTCGGAAGTTGGTTATCAAAGATAAGATGAATACTATTCTTTAGATGTCTTTACGTATTTAGGCCTTTTTTGAATACATTTATTTGAAACTTGGATAGTGACCTTAACAAGTCGGTTAAGCAGTTTCTTACAGTACCGTTTGATTATTTACTTTATTAAAATATTTATAACACAACAGTACTTGAATGTACCCATGAGCTGAGAGAATCTGTCTCTCCCCTCCATAGTCCATCATGTTGAAATTGGAAAACCCAGAAATATGCCATTAAGGTCCTACTTCTTTGAAATAAAAATTATACGATATAATCGCGCCTATAATAATAATAATAATTAATTTGTTGAAACGAGCAATGAAAGTTTATTTTCATACAAGATCCTTCATAAACTGAAGCCTCAAGTAAGTCGTCTTATTTTAATTTCCGAGTTTCAGCTTCAGAGGCCACCACAATATAGTAAAATATTTACCTAAGAACCGACGTTCATTGTCTGTTTCTGAAGTTCGAGTCAACACGCAAAATTAAATAGCAGAATGTAAAAATGTAATACCCTCCCTGTTTAATTGTAGGAAATTTACTTACATTAATAACAAACGATATGCCCTCCAACGTCATCCTCACCACCGAATCCTTCCTTTTCAAGTTGACTTGGGGCACACGCTCCAGGTCAGCGTCTGGCACGTCATTGGGACCCGGAAGAACATCAGGCCTTTCAGCTTGTAGCTGTCCAGACATCCGAGAGCCTGGAGGCGCTTCGGAAACCGTCCGTCTATGCGGCTGCCCCAGTGTGAGGTATTCATCTTTTACCGGTCCGTATGCCCTGTAACAAATTGTCGGAAGTGATGTCTGATCGATTAAGGGTAGATGAGAATAGAAGTGCTATATTTTCACCAACTGATGATGGTTAATCCTAAGTTGGAAAGGTAGGGTCAATTTTGTTCGTCACAAGCTTACCGAGAAAATTTGTTGTGATTCAGCATTAAAATTCTTGTGAATAAAAGTTGATTTTGCAGATTTCAATCGTAAAAGTTAACGTTGCTAAAATGGGACAGTAATACCGTCAATTTTAAATTTACCCTTCTGTAGATGTTGCGCACAGCAATTTCGGGACCTGCCTGGCATGTTTGATTTTAAATTTCATCTCTGGACGCTCAATTTTTTTTACGGAAAGAAAAATTAGAAAAGTGCTTTTTCTATGGGATGTTTATATGAACTCAAGACCATAACTCACGATTCGAACGATGGATATGTGTATTTTTTTTTTTTTGCTTTGTTCGTTATGGTCCTGGAAAAGTTTTCTCGAAAATAAAATTCTAAACAATTACAAAGCAGACAGAAAATTCAGACAAACTGAATAAATCACAATATTTGTATGCACTCTCGATCATAACTGACGATAGGAACGATATGTTTGGTTATCATAAAAATCGGTCCAGCCGTTCTTGAGTTATAAACCCAAAGGGGCCCCTGTCCATGTTTTAATAGTTATTCTGCTATTCGGGGCGGAGACAAATCCAACGAATCAAAGATCATAAAAATCGGTCCAGCCGTTCTTTAGTTACAAATAGTGTAACTAACCCGACTTTGTTTTATATAGATAGAATAAAATGCTGTTCGTTGGTAAGCGCATGACTTGAGAATAAAAATCGGCAAAATCTGCAGAAAAATCTGGAAAAACGTACTGCAGCCTAAATTAAAATAAAAGTACATTAATTTGTTTTTACTTTTGTGTTGTGCGATCTGTCCAAGAACAGATTTATTGAAATTTGGACAGGGCAACGCCTGTCGGGTCAGCTGGTTTCATCATAAATCAGGTTTTACTCTCCGAGGCCCAAACATTTTAATCACATATCGATGAAAAAATTGTTTCATTTAATTCGAGTTACCGAAAAATGCAATGTATAAATTTAAATTTTGCTGTATACCCTGCGGATACATTAAAATATTCAATGATTCAAATAGCGGATTTGCCAACTAAATGGGTTGTAGTATTTTGGTCCAAAACTCTCTCAATAAACAATTTATTTTTACGTTCAGAACACCTTTAAGAACTAGAACGCTAAAAAGTGTTCAAACGAATCGTTATTCAAGACATCGCACTAAGACTTTCTGCACTTCCAGTTGGATCAAGAATGATAAAAAATCTATTATTGCCTCGTTCTCGCTACATTCCAACCCTCCACAAAATCCCGAAAAAGCACCAAGACGATGAAACTGTGATTTATAAACGCCATCAATTTCATCCTGCGACCCATCGGCATAAAGCTTAATTATGCTTTCTTTTCACTCACCTTGACGCCAGTCGTATCCTCCTATCCAACCACCTCTTCTGCTGTTTCTCTTCGCTCTCCTCATCCACGCCAAAAAAAGTTGCCGTTTCTTTCTTGAGATAGTTCTTGATCATCTCTTTCCGCGACAAAGACCTCTGTAATTGCGGTCTGTTCGGTAGTCTTTCGCTCTGCGTGTATCCGAGGTTTCTGTTTTGGATCCTGGGTCGTTCGGGGGGTGAAGTTGCCGGTAAAGAAACTGCTCTTTGAACGGGTGGAAGCTTGACTGCTGACGGAGGCGTATGTTGGGGCTGTCGAAGTTCTGGTGTCTCGTTAATTTTAGGTTCTGATGATGATACATCATCAGATACTGGTGTAGTTGTACGTTGTTGTGGTGGTGAAGGTTGGGCAGGTTGCTGCTGTTGTTGAGGCGGAGGAGGCGGCTGTTGTTGTTGTTGCTGCTGCTGCTGTTGCTGCGGTGCTGTTGCTCTCCTGTAAAGATTAGGATTTTGTTAGAAGTGTATCGATAGAAATAATAAGTACGTTTTAGACTCCATTGGAAAAAAAAATGTTGGGTCGGTCAGGTAATTAATTATTTCAAATTTTCTTATGAACACCATACTTCAAATACACTGTTGAATTCAGAAAAAATACGCCTCTAAATTAATAAAAATATAATTTGACTATCGTTTGACATTGAAATTCATATGTCAAAAAAAAATGTAGACATTAAAGAACTCGTTTCTTGGTTTTTGTTTCGTTAAAATTAAACAATAAGTAACAAAGATACAGGTCTGTCCGTTTATTAAACATCCTGTATATTTATTTAGACCGAAGTTTTTACTTAAATTAAGAAACCCAATATAAATATGATAGTTCGAAAACCTTATTAAACGTCTTTCATAACAAAAAGTTCATTTTATTTCATTGATGTAACCGAATAATTATTTATTATTATTAGGAGTGACTAGAGCGTTATCGACAGTTTCGCTTCTGACAGACTTCCTGTATTGGTTCGCTGATAACAGTATTGGAGGGTGTGAAAAACGCAATATCAATCATGTGGCAACAGAATGATATCATTTAATTCAATCAATGTGTATTATAAAGCCAATAATTTTAAAGTGTTACAATGTTTCATTAGTGTGGAGATATAGAACGAGAAGATAGGAGACATAAGATGGGACCTTAAGAAAGACAGAAAGACAAAAGTTAGAACGTGAGTATGGGAGAGAAAGAATAAAAAGTATAAGAAAAAAGGAAGTCCAGATTGAGTAGGACTTAAATGGACGATATAGAGAGAGACATTGAAAGAAATGAAAGATACACAGAAACAACGGAGAATTTTAACCACTAGTAAAAAGAAAACACGAAAAGCACAAAATGTGTAAAGCAATTGAAGAAAACAGTAGACATACAAAAATGAGGAAACAACAATCGTGAAGAAAATAAAGATAAAAGATGAAGCGACAAGGTCAGCATGAAGTAAAGGAAGACGGAGGCAGAGATGAAAGAAAATTATTCCCGGCGAAAGGGAAAAGGGAACAGAGAGAATAGAAAATAATTGGAAAGTGGAGAAAAGAGAGAATGGACGAAACGGAGAGAAGACGGATAGAAGATATAGAGAAGAAGATTGAAGTAGAGCCCGAAAATTGTGAGTATGATCTAGAAAGACACAAAGAAGGAACGAGAGGTGTAAATGAATTTAAAGGAACAAAAAAAAAAATAAGAAAAGAAGATGGAACACAGAGAGAAAGACACAGAAAATGGAAGACATAAAGTGACACACCGAAACGGCGGGGAAGATAAAAGTTTACAGCGCGGGAGATATTCATAGTGAAAGCCAAGACATGGAAGAAATAGAAAGTAGCAAGACCCAGAGGAGACAGAAGACATGACAAGTATTATTACCAGCAATATTATTATTATTGAAAATAACTCGGTATGTACAATGAAAACAAGTAATTTTTGCAACATATCTTTAGTTCATAAATAATAGACAAAAACCACCTCAGTTCTGACCGAGCCCTGAAACCGTGCGTCGTTCCTTTTCCCGAAAAATGTACAAAAGATGCAGGCGTTGTTACCTGAAGATTGCGAACATCGTGTTGTTCATGGACGAAGCGGGTTTACACGTGAAGGTGTGCAAAACAATCACAACACCGAAAACCCCCGTGCGATCCGGGAAACTCATTTCCAACAATAGTTCCGTATGAACGTCTGGGCTGGTGTCGTGGGTGATTTTTTGGTTGGACCCCACGTGCTTCCCAATTGGCCGACAAAGTGGGAGAGATCATTTTGAGCATGTTATAATGTTATTGAGGTAGGTAGGTCAAGTTCAATATCAAGTGCCAATTTAAATTTTATCGGTCGGTGCTCGAGCGTATGCGTTTTTCTGATCAGTTTTTTGCCATGTGGATTTCTACTGTTACTTTATTGCTTTATGAACGCCACAACTAGGACGGTTTAAAGGGTTTATGCCATATTAAAATTTTTGACTCAAATTTTCACAGATATGTTGTACTGGACCTTACGATCCACCAGTTACAATGTTTACTTACAGGGTGTCCCCGAAATGACTACTTTCATTTTAACCAGTAGTAAAACTCGCCGAGAGCAACAACATTTTTATCTACCACTTTTTCGAAATCTCAATTTTTTTAGCATTTTTCAAACCCTTTGAATTCACTAACCGCCTATGGATATTTATTTTAACTTGAGAGAAGGTATTTTCAACTTAAATAATAATCACAGACATGATTTTGTGCAAGAGTGAAAAGAAAGCCTGCCAAACTAAAACCTCAAAATATCAGTGTAAATCTACACAAACCACATTGTTAATATTTCCATATAATATCATGCAACAGTTAAATGAAAAAAATAAATGAGAAAACAGTCAGTACATAGTCAATAATCACCCCCTCAGCTACGTTATGTAAACAACATTGAGGTTACGTTGTTTTTCTAGAGATGTGCGGAATGAAACTTTTGTAGAATGTTTTTAATGGAGACAAAAAGCACAACTTTGTGTACAAGAACATGGAGAACGCTTTCAACACTTGTTGTAAATACATACCTATTATAAACCCAATGAGCAAGACACGTCGTACAGGTAAATAAAAATTATTTAAAATATTTTTTGCATGCTAATCACATTTTTCTACGTATATTATCTGTACCACTATATTATCTGTACATACTTTTGACAATGGGTTCCCTAGTTCTTGTGATTTCTTCCTATGGCCATAAAATAAAAATTTCATGTACAAAGCACCCATAGCCGATGCAAGAAAGAATATCAAACTGAAGATTTTTTGCAAACTGTTTTTAATGGGCTCAGAAAAAGAGCACAAAAACAGAATCATAAAGTGTCCAATATCTAAAAATATTAACTCAATTAACATCACACCCAAAGGTCTGCACTTTACTTTTACCTTAATTCTTTACCAACTAACGCACAAAAATCTAATACCCTAAAACACTTGTCAACACTTTTTTACGATGCACAATAATAATTATTATTAATAATATTGCAGTTGTTAATCAGTCAAGCTCTACACTGTAAAAAAATAAAACAAAAACGCAATTTCAAAGCTTGCTCTAACCAGGTTTTTTGTTGAACGCTCGTTATAAGCCAACGCGACGTCATCATCTGCGATGTCCTAATAGCCATTAAGGCACGGAACATTTTACGAAAATATGTTTAGTTTGGTATCGCGTTCAATATCTTGTCACTAATGTCGAGATGAAATTATGAGAGTGGACATTTTTTTTCGGAAATATCCTCGTCTTTATTTAACAATCCTCTTTTTTAAATCTCGCTAACATTAATACTTTTAGAATTATTTGCAAAAAAAAACAGACCCCTTTTTTTGGGATTATCTAATTGTTAATAACTTTTGCAATTGCTTATGTGCGGGTTTGAAACATTTTCGTGAATTAGCACTTTCAGATAGCTTTTTCACTGCTGCTACACGTCTAAACGAAAAAAAAAAAGAAGTAAATCGCAGTTAAGAACCCCAAACCTTCGATATCGACATTAAAATAACTAAACGTACTGCATTTAGTATCGGAATATATACAAGAAATTGTTAATCGATACGATATATACACAATATTTCTTCGAAACTCCAGGAAATCAGCAAGCAATTCACGCAGAAGTTCGCAAGGACTTTTCGCCAAATTAGCGCTACTTCCTTTCTTGGCATAATTTGAAACTTGGAGGGTAAGAGTTGCTCCGTTTCCACAGCAGCCTCGCCCTTAACGTCAATTAGCCCGGTAATTTAATGGAACGGTCCATCTGGTGTCGGCTACTCACGTCGGTCAAACCGACCTCGGCTGACCGCAACTCTGACGTATGGGCGGCTAAATACGAGTACCGGAAACAATATATAGAAATAGAGAGACGCCGACAATCCGTCAGCCACCGACAAGGGTCAGCGCCAAAGAAGATCCGGCAATTCCTCCATACCGGAAACCGTTTCATGCGAACATTTCCGTTTTAGTTTCATCAGTAATTGTCTCCGGCTCGTTTCGACCACTTTATGACTGATGGAACTGTTTAGTGTATCTTTAACGCAATCGGCGACACTAATGCAAGTCGGAGTTGACTGTCAGCATTGCTACCGAACTGGCGCCTGAGTCTCCAGCAGTTTGTTCTGTCAACATTGTTATTTTTACCCTTACAGTATGTATTGGACATTATGAAGGGTTTTAAGTTACAGTTAAAGTAATTGCACACCATCATTTATCTAACTAGAACATGTTTACGTAAATCTCTGTTTGTAGTCCATTATTTGGAGTTGCAGGATAATGTCGATCATTAACGCAATCGACACCATTACGACTGAAATAAAACCGTTTCTGCTCCAGTTTGGTGCTATTTTTCGCCATTCGAAATTCCCGACAGGAGCAAGTAAGTCATTGGGCGGTTTCCATTCGAACGTGCTTTTAGTTGAAGTGCAACTTCCTTTATTCCCCAGACTATAAACTTGCCCGCTTTTGTTCTCCTATAATAAAGATATCGAAGTCGGTTTGAAGTCGGTCGTTTAATATACCTGAACCAGGGAGTTTAAATTGTTCGTGTAGGAATCTTAACCAAAGTGGTTCAGGAAAATGTAGTAAGCCGTCAAAATAAACAAATCCCTCGAGTGGCACGTACTCAAAACAACAGACAGAATGATTCCCTAGATTCCTGGGCTCTTAAAAATTCTAAATTTTATTTCAGGTTAACTTTGTATATTGTATATGTAATAACACAAAGGAATCAAAGCATCAAATGTGGTGTTTTGTAACTTAGTAATTTGACGCGTGTTAGGCAGGTCTTCACATTTATGTTTCATAATATCTGACAGGGTTGTTACTAAAAGTAGAGCAATGGACAGCCACCGGTAATTCTCTCACTGTCTCCCACATCCCTCACCTTTCTCCAATTCTGTCAGCTTACGTGCCACTTAAAAAGAAAATATTAAAGCTTACTGGAACTCGTCAAACTGAAAGCGATTAGCTTTTGCCACAAACTATTTAATTTTAAAACGTCCATTAAAACTGGCGGATGCGCCGGGTTCGCCTGCAGACACTCGATACTTTTTCAAGAATGTAAACTGGATAAAAGAATTTAACTAACACGCGCCAAAAACAAAGTTGGATAACTCAACTATGGTCGATGTACCAAAGTTGAAAAAGGAAAATTTAATTTATCTTCACGGCTAATATGAGAACTTCACACACAGTGATGCTTGTGCAGAAATAAATTATACTAGCATAAGAGGGCGTCCATTAGGTACGTGCGTATTACCATTAAAAATAAAAAATAAGTGTCAGATGCATCCTAAGAGGGCAAAGCAACCTAGAAGACAAATAAACAGAAGAAATAAAAGACAAAGGACAAAGGAAATGAAAGACATACAAGGGACCAAGGATACAAAAGAGAAAAATGAGATGAAAGAATCAAAAGGAACCAAAGGGTCAAAGAGACCAAAAACATCAGAGAAACCAATGAAATAACACAGATTAAAGAGACTAAAGCAATGAAAGGAATGTAAGAGAAGAACTATACTAAAAGGAACATCAAGATCAGATTAAATAAAATAAAGTAACAAAAAAAGACACTGTAGAGAAACTAAAGAACACCTAGAGACCAAAGCGATCGCAGGTGTGCTTAAAACCACAGGGCTGAAGTAAAAACTTCTTTGGTGATTGAACAAAACGACCAAAGGCGACTAGGTGGACTAAAGAGATGAAAGGGATAAAAAGATAATAAATACAAAACAGGAAAAAGAAACTAATAAGACTAAAAAGATCAATTACACTAAATTTTTTTTTTTTTTCAAAGAAATCTTTAGACGGGTCAATTTTAGGTTATACAAATACATATTTTTATTCCGAATAAAATTCCAAGCTGTCATTTGTTTTCGAGTGATAACGTCATCGTTATTTTTTTTAAATAGAACCCCCTATTTTTTTTCTTAATTCAGATAGCCCTTTTAATTGTCTAAACGACAGTATAAAAATTTTGTTATCTTACATAATGAAAGTTTTGAGAAAAAAAATAAAATTGATTTTTTTTTATGAGAAACCAAAACAAGTCAAAAAATCAAGTAGGTAAATCAAACAAGTCAAATGGTACTGTCAGTTTGATTTGTATGTGTAAATTGTTTTACAAAACGTTTTCGAAAATGGTTCATTTAACACAACGTATAGGAATTTTAATTTTGATTGGGTGCGAGGATAAAACTAGAACTCGACAAGAAGTTTGCAACTTGTTCAATGCAAAGTATCCAGATAGACTCATCAGCCAATCTACAGTCAGTAAAATTGAAAATAAATTTAGAAGAACTGGGCATGTTAAAGCGATTAGAAGAACGGGTCGTCCAAAAATTAACGAAGATACGTCCTTGTAGAAAATTTTCCAAGCGACAATGATCAGACCTTAGTAAATGATGATTTGTGGTTCCAGCAAGACGGTGCACTCCCACACTTTGCACTTCCTGCTTGCCATTACTTGAACAATTGGTTTCCGAGAAGGTGGATTGGGAGACCGATAGAGTGGCCTGCAAGGTTTCCAGATCTCACACCCCTTGATTATTTTTTATGTCGTTATTTAAAGCCTAAGATTTATGTTAGACCACAGAATCTAGAAGATTTAAAAATTAGGATTCGATACAAAATAAGTAGAATTAGTAAAGAAGTAATTCGTAATGTCCAAAAGGAATTTCTTCATAGACTTGCTTATTGTCAACAAGCTTTCGTTATAAAATTTATTTTTTCCATCTTTTTTTTTTCTCAAAACTTTCCTTATGTAAGATAAGAACATTTTTACACTGTCGTGTAACTACTTTTAATCATTTTTCCCTAAAACACCAAAAACAATTTTATTATAACTGCCAACGCACGTTTCGCCAACAATGTTGGCATCATCAGGGCGATGAGTAAACTGAATAACTGAGTAACTGAGTAACTGCGTTGGCAGTTATAATAAAATTGTTTTTGGTGTTTTAGGGGAAAACTGATTAAAAGTAGTTATCTACCACCAAAAGTGATCCAGACAATTGTTTTGTTTTTGACTGTCGTGTAGACAATTAAAGGGACTATCAGAATCAAGAAAAAAAATTGGGAGTTTCTATTAAAAAAAAAAAAAAAATATCGATGACGTCACCACTCGAAAACTAATGACTGCTTGGAATTTTATTCTGTATAAAAATATGTATTTTTATAACCTAAAATTGACCCGTCTAAAGATTTCTTTGAAAAACATTTTGTTTAATTTTTAATGAATTTATTCCATACTTTTGCCGCTCACTGTATATAAAAATCTCGTGTCACGGTATTTGTGGTCGAACTTCTCCGAAACGGCTCGACCAATTTTTATGATTTTTTTTTTATTTGGCAGGTGGCAGGCACATGGACATGGGGGCCCCCTTGGGTTTGACCGATTTTTATAATCTTTGATTTGTTGGATTTGTCTCCGCCCTGAATAGCAGAATAACTATTAAAACATGGACATGGGGGCCCACTAGGGTTTATAACTCAAGAAAGGGTTTCATTATATTTGATTTGTTGGATTTGTCTCCGCCCCGAATAGCAGAATAACTATTAATACATGGATATGTTTTATGAATACACGATATGTACAAAATAGACAAAAGAAACTAACGAGACTAAAGAAGTTAAACGGGGTAAAAAGAGCAATGGGACCAGAGATACCATAAAGAAGTTAGAAAAAAGACAATATAAAAGACTAGAAGATCAAACTAAGCAAAAAGACCAAGGAAACCAGAGGCTATCTCACAAAATCTCACGAAGGGGGAGGGGTGTCAAAAAGGTAAAAAGGTGTCTCACGTAATTAATGGGACAACAACTAATGCCATTCGACTTATAATATACAAAGTTCAAGTGATTGGATTATTGAAGCTTAACAGATCATAAAATATTGTTGGGAAATTGAAAGATTTAATTTCAATTATTTTAATCTTACAATTTCCGGTAATATAAAGTAACAGTCTTGACAGTTTTTTAGGGAGTTTTGCTTTAGGATGTTAACTTAGTTTTTGGAAATGACAACCAATATATAACCTCCCAGGCGGCACACAGTCGTCATAAAGTCGTCAATTATTGGTCATTATTCGTCGGCGACGTCATGGGCCCAATAATTGACGCACATATGACGTTCAGGACACGTCAGCAAAGAACGTCTTTTGGATGTCTTTATTTGGTCATGTGCGGCCTTTTTTTATGGGTCAATTACAGAGTCACCAATTCATTACTTTATAATTATTAACTTATTTTATAAACGCGCAGTCTCAGTGACAGGCTGTGTTAGATCTGGGGGAGTGTTAGATTCTGAACAGTTGGTTTGTCTTGATCCTGTCTCTAATGTGTAATTCTGAAGATACTTTTGTAAACAAATGGTGTGAAAATGTGAGAAAATATAGAATTAAATAGTCCCATCATATTTGAATTACGCGCATTTCCAAGTACTACAAATGGCTGTGCGACGTGCATGATTCGTGGTGATTCGTGTCGATTCGTGTCGTTCGTGTTTGCCTTAGGGCCTTTTCTAGTGCAGGTAGTTTGCCTTCATGTGGCCTTGCTCCCTTGTTTGGCAGACAATTTTATTCTTGTTTTGTGACTGTAACAGCTGTTGTAATAGGTACATAACCTTTTGCAATAATTTGTTGATTTATCGTCGTGTTGTCGTCATCATAATTTCCTTAAGGTAAGCGCAAAATTTACTAAGAACTAGAATAACAGCCCGTTAATTTGCAGCTGGTCGCAAGTGCCGGTTCTATGGAAACGTCTTAACTAAAGACCAGGCAGTAAGGTTCAATTTCAAGTTTCTTTTAAATATTTACCATATACAGGATTTATTTATGGCCAAGAGAACAAATCGTTTCAAAATGTGTTGTTTTCCCCCTTCACGATTAAGCTTGGGTGTCTTTACCGTTACTTCATAACTAATTAGTTAACATAATAATTTATTATATTATAACATGCAAAAACAAGTTTTATTTTTATGTTAATAATAAGAAGTGTATTTGAATGCTCAGTTTATTTTATATTGGTACCTAATAAAACAGCAACTATTGAATTTACGCTGCATTTTTATTTTTTGGCTAGCTTTTATATACGTCACTTATGGCAAGACACGGTACGTCAATTTGACGTCAAAGTGACGTACCAGATTGGTCGCAGGTTGACGTCGCTGGGCTGTGACATTAACAGGTCATTTTGACGTCACGTGTACGTCATTTTACGACGTCCCAGTTGCCGCCTGGGCTAAAAAGTCTGCCGCTTGTTTTTATTGCTTTTCTCATTTCAACTACCTCAAAAATCAGAAGAAATTATTTAAGAAATACTACAATTTTTTTATGTTATATTCAACATCTGACGATGGTCAACTTTTTTTTTTAAATGGTCACCTGTATTTTTTTTATTTAATCTGGAAGGACCTTTCTGAATCTAATGATGTAAATGAAGACATAATTTCGCGCACAATTAAAAAAAAGGGCTGTGGGGAACCAAACAAAAGCACGCAACTTGACAAATGTCATTCAACCGTCAATGTCGACATTTTCGCCTGTAGATTTTGTATTTTTTTACCTTGTTATTGTTTTTTATACAGAGGTCATAAGCAATCCTCAGGACTATTTAATAGGAAAAATATAAATAAAATTAAGAGATAATGTAAGAACAATAATAACAAGCAGCAAATATACAGGGTGTCCCAACTAAAATTTGTACCCCCCAACAATTCCAATTTCGAAAGACTCAGAAGCAAACGCTCGAACAGGTCAGTTTTGTTATCAAGGGGGGCCAAATTGTACCAAACTTTCAAGTCTTAGATTTCACCCCTTTAGCCAGGGGAGCCACACCCTTAAAAAAATTAAATGGCATGGGGGGTCCTGTAATACATCATTTTAAAGCTTATTCAATTCTCTATCCAAACTTACTTTTATCGATTTGTTTCTACAAAAAAGAGCATAAAAATTTGTTATTTTCCAAATCTACATAAAATACTCTCGATTTGAAAAATAACAAATTCATGCTTTTTTTGTAGAAACAAATCGATAAAAGTAGATCGAGATAGAGAATTGAATAAGCTTTAAAATGATGTATCACACGACCCCCCATGCCATTTAAATTTTTTATGGGGGTGGCTCCCCTGGCTAAAGGGGTGAGATCTAGGAGTTGAAAGTTCAGTAGAATTTGGTCCCCCTTGATAACAAAATTGACCTGTTCGAGCGTTTTCTTCTGAGTCTTTCAGAATTGGAATTGTTGGGGGGTACAAATTTTAGTTGGGACACCCGATATAGAACTAAACTATCCAAAAAGAACTTAAGAGGGGGGTTCGACGTTTGTCACACGCTAGGTGGCGCCACGGGTAAAAAAACAAGGGTCCCGTTTTGTTAAGTTTTACGTAAAAGTATTGATATAAATAGCATTTACTTATTATTAATAGATAGCCGAAAGTTGTCCCTTGGACCTAATGCCATTTTTTTGGCAGGTGATGGTCAATAAACTCGGAAATAAATTATTAAATTCCATTCATTTTTGAAATTTCATAGTAACGAAATTAGATGAAACTCGTTACAGACTTGGCGGAAGCTTTTAAAAAGTCACTGCTAAACCCAAAAGTGATCAACTTTGCGTTTAAATCGAAATATCTTGACAGAATTGACCGAAAATTTGCCAGCTTATGTCTGACCTATCATAATTTTGCTGCAATAGTTTGACTACTTTCTCAGAGATGGGGCACAAGCGAGACGCAAGAACACAAAATTTAAGAATCTTATGGACCCTGTGACGGTCTTGATTGTGACACTACTTTCTGTGCACGCGAAAGAAGAAGAAAGTTATAGAAACGTATGTCTGTGAGATATCAGACGCAGAGAGGAACCGGCAAACCTATTGTACTCGTCACGTTCACTGTTTTGTACCTCTGACGAGTTTCGGGTAATTACGGTATATTTCCAGAAAAGAGGGTGCGGATGGTTTTGCCTCTGACGAGATATGCGACTTATAATCGAACAGTAATAATTATTAACTTAAAAAAATAAGAAACCGACTTCTTAATTCCAGACTTGACTATTCATAATACTAATATTGTATGGTTTCGATCTACCGACAGAAGAATTGATATTATTATTTTATTATGTAATTATTGTTATTTTTTTCCGTTGTATATAATGTGTTATTGTAGCAAGGTACATAATTTGTTTTTATGTTTTACTTAACACCAACTTCAAAATTATAAAACAATTAATAATAAACAATAATTTACTTAAAAAAAACACCGGTGGTGTCTGCTAAAAAATGTATTCAAAGTCAAAGGTCAAAAGTATTTTTTTGCATCCTTTTCTTAAACGGTAAGTGTTAACATAAAAAAAAACATTCTGCTAGTTTGTACATAAATAAGGAACAACTCGAAACTAGGAAGGTATTATGGAAATTAAACAATAATAAGCGTTTTTTTTATTATTATTGGGTGGGCCTTGGACCTATATGTATTCATTTCATAATGTATGTAAACCTTTGGTATGTTAACTTCCCGTGAAATTTAAAAGAAATTTAAATGTCTTGATCAGGGGTGGGTCATGTCTACCAGTTAGGAAATCCCAGTGTCATAAACCCTTACCTGACTCAATCTAAAATCGTAAACAAGGTTCCTTTATTCAAATCTTTTTAAAACCTTCATTCCCTCTCATACAAGCTTCCATTTCATTACATGCTTTCTGACAATAACGACATCACTCAGTTCAACCGTCACAATCAGTAAACGAAGCTATCAAAATATGGAAAAAAAAACATTAATTTGGATAAAGCTGAAAATTGGTTCAGGTCTTAGGTACACTATAACAAATAAAATATCAAAAAAAGATCAGACAAAAGTTTTAGATCATGCAATTATTTACAAAAATTGTTTCCATACTTTTTTTCCTACGAATCACACCATTCCTGTGATATCGCGATTCCAAAAGTTGAAGAAGTATTCAGGATTCATTTGATACAAAAAAGCGATCTATTTGTAATGCATACTAATATTGTATGGTTTGGTTGGATTTACCGACAGATGAATTGATAGTTTTAGAATTTATAGTTTTGGTTATTATTTATTATGTAATTATTGTTTTTATTTTATTTTTTCGTTGTATCTTATGTGTTATTGTAGCAAACTATATAATTTGTTTTTATGTTTTACTTAACACCAACTTCAAAATTATAAAACAATTAATAATTACATAATAAACAATAATTTACTAAAAACAAAAATAGCTCATAATAGTCAGGTCAAAACAGACATTTCAATTCCCATTTGAAAATTTTGTTGAATAAGGGAGGGGTCGTCAAAGGACTGTTCTGCCGTAGCTAGCGGCAAGATGGGTTCTTCGGCCACATTACTATTTATTAGGGTCTCAGGTAGACTTCGCTGTAAAAGATAAAATATTGGAAAACACCCCATCTAGAGTTGAGTAGTTCCATCGAGTGGTAAGTACCGTTACAATATTATTTTGTTGAATGTGAACAATGGGGGCCATCTAGTAGTCAGTTGACGTTTCACATATTTTACTCTGGCTTCCAACCTGAACATGTTGAAGTGGGCGTGGTCGGACCCCGCTCTTAAGAGGGGGGTTCGACGTCTGTCACACGCTAGGTGGCGCCACGGGTAAAAAAACAAGGGTCCCGTTTTGTTAAGTTTTACGTAAAAGTATTGATATAAATAGCATTTACTTATTATTAATAGATAGCCGAAAGTTGTCCCTTGGACCTAATGCCATTTTTTTGGCTGGTGATGGTCAATAAACTCGGAAATAAATTATTAAATTCCATTCATTTTTGAAATTTTATAGTAACGAAATTAGATGAAACTCGTTACAGACTTGGCGGAAGCTTGTAAAAAGTCACTGCTAAACCCGAAAGTGATCAACTTTGCGTTTAAATCGAAATATCTTGACAGAATTGACCGAAAATTTGCCAGCTTATGTCTGACCTATCATAATTTTGCTGCAATAGTTTGACTACTTTCTCAGAGATGGGGCACAAGCGAGACGCAAGAACACAAAATTTAAGAATCCTATGGACACTACTTTCTGTGCACGCGAAAGAAGAATAAAGTTATAGAAACGTATGTCTGTGAGATATCAGACGCAGAGAGGAACCGGCAAATGCGTGGGTACCTATTGTACTCGTCACGTTCACTGTTTTGTACCTGACGAGTTTCGGGTAATTACGGTATATTTCCAGAAAAGAGGGTGCGGATGGTTTTGCCTCTGACGAGATATGCGACTTATAATCGAACAGTAATAATTATTAACTTAAAAAAATAAGAAACCGACTTCTTAATTCCAGACTTGACTATTCATAATACTAATATTGTATGGTTTCGATCTACCGACAGATGAATTGATATTATTATTTTTTATTATGTAATTATTGTTATTTTTTTCTGTTGTATATAATGTGTTATTGTAGCAAGGTACATAATTTGTTTTTATGTTTTACTTAACACCAACTTCAAAATTATAAAACAATTAATAATAAACAATAATTTACTTAAAAAAAAAACACCGGTGGTGTCTGCTAAAAAATGTATTCAAAGTCAAAGGTCAAAAGTATTTTTTTGCATCCTTTTCTTAAACGTGTTAACATAAAAAAGAACATTCTGCTAGTTTGTACATAAATAAGGAACAACTCGAAACTAGGAAGGTATTATGGAAATTAAACAATAATAAGCGTGTTTTTTTTATTATTATTGGGTGGGCCTTGGACCTATATGTATTCATTTCATAATGTATGTAAACCTTTGGTATGTTAACTTCCCGTGAAATTTAAAAGAAATTCAAATGTCTTGATCAGGGGTGGGTCATGTCTACCAGTTAGGAAATCCCAGTGTCATAAACCCTTACCTGACCCAATCTAAAATCGTAAACAAGGTTTCTTTATTCAAATCTTTTTAAAACCTTCATTCCCTCTCATACAAGCTTCCATTTCATAACATGCTTTCTGACAATAACGACATCACTCAGTTCAACCGTCACAATCAGTAAACGAAGCTATCAAAATATGGAAAAAAAAAACATTAATTTGGATAAAGCTGAAAATTGGTTCAGGTCTTAGGTACACTATAACAAATAAAATATCAAAAAAAGATCAGACAAAAGTTTTAGATCATGCAATTATTTACAAAAATTGTTTCCATACTTTTTTTCCTACGAATCACACCATTCCTGTGATATCGCGATTCCAAAAGTTGAAGAAGTATTCAGGATTCATTTGATACAAAAAAGCGATCTATTCGTAATGCATACTAATATTGTATGGTTTGGTTGGATTTACCGACAGATGAATTGATAGTTTTGGAATTGATAGTTTTGGTTATTATTTATTATGTAATTATTGTTTTTATTTTATTTTTTCGTTGTATCTTATGTGTTATTGTAGCAAACTATATAATTTGTTTTTATGTTTTACTTAACACCAACTTCAAAATTATAAAACAATTAATAATTACATAATAAACAATAATTTACTAAAAACAAAAATAGCTCATAATAGTCAGGTCAAAACAGACATTTCAATTCCCATTTGAAAATTTTGTTGAATAAGGGAGGGGTCGTCAAAGGACTCTTCTGCCGTAGCTAGCGGCAAGATGGGTTCTTCGGCCACTTTACTATTTATTAGGGTCTCAGGTAGACTTCGCTGTAAAAGATGGAAAATATTGGAAAACACCCCATCTAGAGTTGAGTAGTTCCATCGAGTGGTAAGTACCGTTACAATATTATTTTGTTGAATGTGAACAATGGCGGCCATCTAGTAGTCAGTTGACGTTTTACATATTTTACCCTGGCTTCTAACCTGAACATGTTGAAGTGGGCGTGGTCGGACCCCGCTCTTAAGTGTATTGCTGAAAATTGACCGCCACCGTGTTCAAGACACAGCCGACACCTCCTCGTTACTCCAAGTCGCAATCCACAGCAAATTCGGACGTATTTTCCGACAAACATCAACAATTCTCTGCCTTAAGCCAAGTTCATTTTGTCGTGGTGTTATGTACACACGATCTTGAAGATAACATCGCAACCACAAATCGAGTGGTGTAAGATCTGGTGAACACGCAGGCCACCGAACTGGACCATCCGTCCCTATCCACCTTGCACCGAAATTGTCATTTAACCAGTTGACATTAATTTATTCTTGCGTTATGGGGACCCGCTCCGTTTTGTTGGAAAAAAACTCGTCTTAATTGTACAAGAGGCAATTCCTCCAATGTTTTCAGACATTAACCGATAATATTTATCTTGTTTTAGGGTGCCATTTATAAAAATTTGATCGATTTGATACACCAATATTCTGAGCAATCGCCCTAGTCGAAATTCGAGGATTCTCTTCTATACTAAGAAGAACATCCAACTTAACTGTTTCAGAAAATTGACGCTGTTCTCGTTTAGGCTTTTTAAATGCTCCATACTGTCGTAAATTTCGTTCCAGTCTTGCGAATTGACGAGGGTTTGGAACTATATTTTGGTCCGAAAAGCGGTTCATGTAAAGCTGGACAGCCTGGTAGCTATTTTTATTGCACTGGACATAAGCTTCAAACATATCAGTCTACCGATTACAGTCCATCTTGTTTAAAATATATAGAAACGTTCAAATGTCCCAGGTGAAAATTTCAACAGTGACGTTTGAATGACGTTTGCCACTTTGTGTGATTTGATTCTATTCCGTATGAAACTCGGTATGATTGTAATAAATATTTTGTTGCTTTTTTAATATTTATGTATCGAATAATAATGTTAAATACATCTATGGATTAAGAAAATAAATCTTCATCATTGTAAAACAAAAAAATATAGGCGGCCATTAAAAAAAAAGTTGACTATCGATTGAAACTGAAGACGACTGATGATTAAAAAAAAATCTAAACTCTGACACTCTAATACTACTTATATAGCCACTCTGCTTGCTTTTTTATTCGTTGAAATCGAACAATAAAGGAGCTATAGTGAGACGTTTTTTAGCAAACAGCCTGTATAGTCTGTAGTCCACTTAAAATCCAAAATCGCTGAATTCATGCGTGTTCAGACAATTGAATTGCTGTAATTTAGAAAACAATTATAGAAATCCAGACAGAATTAGATTAGAGATGCATGAAGTATTTTGATTGTTATTACTTTTCCTTAAAAAAATATTCATGCAATATCACAACTCCTTTAACTCTAAAATGTTAAACTCCTGGATCAGCGATAAAATAAGATTCGGTTACATGTAAAATACCACAATTTCTATAGTGCAGGAAGAGCCGTGTCATATTTCAAACTTATTTTTCCAACTTCAACACAACTTTTTGTTAGTTTATTTCAATTCGCATATTCAATTTTACTTCTTGCACAACAGGAACCGATATATTCCACAGAAAAGAACTCCCACACACGTATGTCGCGTTAGCAATTCAATTCGAGCCTCCTATTTCTCCTCTTCCTGATATATTTTCTTCCAACGTCTCCATAACTAAATTAATCGTCTTCTCGGATCCCACCTCGTTTATATTCTGCATTCAGGGATCAATTGAAAACTTAGATCTCATTAAACCGACTATCGAAATGAACTCCGCAAAACAGCATCAAATTCAAGTTTGAAACTTAAGCGCGGTTGGCAACTGTTTAAAAGTCTCATTCAGTGTTTTCCTACACCAAAATTTGCCGGTATTGGTAAAAACAGATTTCTAACTTTAGCAGTTTTTAGGTATCGATATACGGATAAATTAACTTTTGAGAGTTTACCAAAAAAGAAATGAGTTTGAGAGTTCTTTCTGACAGAAAATATTCGATTCTAACTGAAAAGCTGGATGCATAGGTTGTTGTGAAAGTTTAGTTCCGATGGCGGTATTTCTATTGAATTATATACAGCGCGATCGAAAACAAAATTGGTCAACCTTGGACATTAATAGAATTATTTATGAAATGGCAAATTTAACACCAATGGGCGGGTGTTTTTGGGGACCAAATAAAGGGACCAGTCTCTTTAGACGAAAACCTGGAGAAATTGATCAAAATGTGCTTGAAACCATAATCGATTCAATGATAACACAAGCTCTGAAAAATCAAAGAATAATGGGCAAATGGTTTTAAATGAAGAACTGTATTTTCAACAAGATGGCACACCTCCTCACTATGTACTACCTGTGGGACATTGGCTAAATGTTGGATCGGTAGACAGGGAGCAATTGACCAAATGAACCTAACTTCGTTATATTTTTTGTTTGTGGGGTTATTTAAAATCCATAGTTTATAAAACACAGCCTGCAAATATTGAAGAGTTGCTAAATAATATTACACAAGAATGTCGAGCTATACGACCAGAAACTTTCCATAATGTACTAAGGACATTTGAAACACGTTTGTATTATTGCCTGATCAACAATGCCAACATTTTGAACATTTGATTTAATAATAGTACATTATTATACGAGTTTAGCATGAGGGTTTATTGTGACATGAGTGCTCCAATGGAACGAATGTCACTATGCCTTGTTAAACGAGTGCAATATACTATTTTTTCTACTTTGGCACTCTTTGTTGTATGAGAATTTTTAAAATCCTGCTGAGATTGTTTTTGATTAGGTAGTACTGGTTGTGTTTATGGTTATGTTGACACATGGGTTGACCTCGATAGGAGTTGGCCAGAAATGCCAGACGTCAGCTCAATACCATCCTAATACGTATGAAATAAATTCCATTGTGACAGTACTTTTAGTGTCAATTTTAGTAATTATTGTTCTACCTTCAAATAAGTTACATCCGACCTTAATATTCTTTTGGTTCGAAAGATATTAGGGTGGTAAGTTTTTAAATGAACGCACTGTAGATTTAAGATTGGATATGTAATTTTCCCAAATAATCTTATTACAGAATATCAGGCGACATTAAGCTCCTATAAAGTTGCGTGACCGAAACTATTGAGGATAAAAGAGAACGAATTTGTATAACAAGGGAAACTATGCACTAGGATAAGGAATGCAATTTACAACTTTTCATAAAAGTACTCGAACTCCTGTAAAATAATTCTTAAAAGATTACAGCCGAACTTTATGAAAACTTATTTTAAGTGCTCTTACAGAAATTTTATTGCGATTTTATTAGTTTACAGAAAAACATCTCAATGAATATTGGCAAAATGTTTTTGTGAAAGTAAAAGAATATTATTGAGTTTAGTTGCCATATTTACTAGCGTTGGAGACATTACTTAGAGTCGTAACTTTTTCTAAAGATATTGAATTTCATTATAAAGAGTCTGTTGTGAATACTTGAATAAGATGTCAGAACCATTTTAGATTTGTTCCTGTTTAAGACATTTTTTAAAACCACAGGGATCGAGGACACTGTTTAGGAAATATAAAGTAGGTAGTGATGGGCAAAATTTTTCAAAGTTGACATTTTTTAAATATTTTCTACCCGATCGGGTAGCATATTATAATCAGTTTTAATATCACAAGAGCATAGAAAATAATCTAATACACTTCCGAGTTACGAGACGTATTCCGCCGAAACACCACGACGGCGCAGCTGGACGGTGTTTCGGCGGAATACGGCGTATGACGAGGTTAGTGTAATCGGATTATTTTCGTCTGCTCGAGTGGTATTCGTTACGATTATATAACCAAAGCGATCCACAAAATCCGAACTTTTTTTCTGACGTTTATTAACAATCATCAAAAAAATGTTATTATGACAAAGTTCATTACCGGACCCAGCCGAAACACCGTCGTCAAGGAGCTAATCGTTTATCTATACATCTATCATCCTTCTTTATACGCACATTTTGTAAGTCATTTCCTAGAGCACTGTTTTTCAACCTAGTCCACTTGAAAAAATAAAATATCAAAAATATAAAGTAACACAAATCGACACAGATACTGATGGTGAGGGGGTCGCATTCTTTTTTTCTTTATGAGGGTCGAGCTATGGGAAAGGTTGAAAAACACTACCCTATGGAATAAAGAAACTTCGTTATTCTGTGATTTCATGCTTATTGCTTAAATTTTTCATAAGTTTGCTCGTACAGTTTTCGGGATTTTATTGGTAATAGACTTACTTGGCTGCGACGGAAATAGCTTGATTTTCCATTGTAAGTCGTTTTCACTGTACCGTAAATAAACTTTTGTTTCTCTGACGATGAGTTTCCTTCGTTAATCCGACTGGATATAACGCAAACCGATCCAGATGAATAATTAGGTACCATTTCTAGTGCTTTTACCAAGAGATCTGAATAAACACTCTAAATCCCTCGACTCAAGAATCACTTACGGGATTTATATGTTGGTTTATTCCCTGGGACATAAATAACTATAATTGCTGTACATAACAACAGCATTTTGTAAAATTGACAAATGCTACTTTACTGCTATTTTAGTGCGATTTTAATAAAGTCAGAAAGTACGGTGATCCTTTTTCCTAACTGGTAAGGCTTTACTAAGGACCCACAGTGAGATTTTATCTCGACGACGTTTTCACGTCAAAATCTACGGCGCAGACCCATATAAGAGCAATTTTTTTTCTTTTTTATGTTGTTGTTTAAAATTATAGTCTATTTAAAAAATATCTAATTAATTGAGAGTATTATCTAAAAACTACCTATTGGCGGAACTTCATAATTAGTTAGTTATCTACATTAAATTACCCTTTTTACTAATTGTGCAAAACAAATAAATACTCGTATATAGGATAAGAAACGCAGCAATGTTGCTATTTTGAACGTATCTAAAGTAGTAGTGCGTTAATTCCATCTAGGACTGCATCTATGCCACTAATGGGCTATTTTCTGTATCCTTTAGAGTAAAAATTGCAACATGGGTGCAATCAATTGCCCCAATTGTATTTGAAAAATTCAGATTGTCCAAAAAGCTAGTATTTTGCAATTTTGTATTTCTTACCCTTGCTTAGCATTTCAAATTTTTTGGACTGTTGTAGGAAAAGTAATATAGCACGGTAGTAAATATTCCAGCAATATTGAAATCGGTTAAGAAACACTTCATCACTTTCTGCTTTCAAACATTCTTGACGTTTCATTATTGACATATGACAATCAACAGTAAAAAGTTGCAACATGGGTGCAATCAATTGCCCCAATTGTTTTTGGAAAATTCAGATTGTCCAAAAATCTAGGATTTTGCAATTTTGTATTTCTTACCCTTGCCTAGCATTTTGAATTTTTTGGACTGTTGTAGGAAAAGTAACATGGCGCGGTAGTAAATATTACAGCAATATTGAAGTCGGTTTAGAAACACTTCATCGCTTTGAAACATTCTTGACGTTTCATCATTGACACATGCCAGTCAACTTTAGTTTTCTAAATTGCAGTTTAATTTTGCTATTTATTCTTATAGAGAATGTATTTTTTTAAATATGAAGTCAAAACAAGAAACCTCGGAAGAGATAAAACATCTACAGGTGTATCAAAAGCTCCGCACTAACACCTCAAGATCGTAAAATAATAGAGATCTTACCCGTTTATATAACAATAGTTTACGAGCAGTAAGTCGATAAAACTGACCAGTGAAATGCCTTCATTAATGATCCAAAGGTAATTCCCAATAATTTTGTGCTTACTAAGTTAGTAACGAATATATTTAAAATTTAATAATTGGTCAGTTGAATTTATGTATAGTTCAAAAAATATGAAGCCCAAAGAAAAAGTAAAAGTGAATATGATGTCCGAGAAGCTCAAGGTGTGCACCTTTTGATACACTGTGTATAATTGTGTCAATAAACTGCATACTTGACGATAATTATATCAATAAATCATAAATAAAAATTAAAATTCTTAAAATCAGACTCGTCCGGAAAAGCAAAACTTTTTGGCCTTGGTACACAAACACTATTAGGAAGTCTGATTCAATATTGTGTTGCATCAAACAATATTTGGCTAGAGTAAGTGATTCTTAAAAATCATGTTACCGACTTTGGAAGGTTTCAGTGGTATCCATACGCATCCAGATAATTTTAGATCAACTTTTCGGACGTTGGTGAAATAGCAGCTCAGTTTATTTGTAATTCTTAATTAGAAAGTCGTAAAATTATTCACTTAAGTCGCAGTAGCTCTTTAAGGCTTGCTTAAGCTTAAGTTCATGCTAATACAACGAAAAATAAAAGGCTACATACAGGTGACTAATATCCAACAGTTCTTATGAAAGATTACGACTCGCCGTAAAACTACTACAATTGCTATAAAATACTTTTCCCCAGAAACATGTAGGTTATATCAAAAGTTTCCGAGAACTTATATTTAAAGTGCACTGACGAAAACTCTCTTACGACTTATTTTATACTGATGCAAAAAATTCGACGCAATAAAGTTTGTATGAATTTTTACCTAATGTCTTTAATAAGTTTTGGTTTGTCATCGTACAAAAATTTTGAAACAGCGTTGTATAATTTAATCAGAGAAAGAATGTCAAAATGTTCTTGTAGGCCCAAAGCACATTCTTCCGATCTACTGCATCCTAGTGTAGAACACGAAACTCAATTCATTTGAAATTTTTATTTTTATGGCGACTGTTATTGTTACCGCCCCTACATCACTCTAATGTCTATCTTAAAACATTTCCGCGATCCAATATTTGAAATCTGAGACCCCCAAAGTCTAATAAAACCTTACAGACGATTTCTCTCCAGTAATATTTTCGCATTCCACGGCAGTCTGAGTGTCTCGCTGTGATAGCAATGATGATGATTGATGATCTTGGGTAGCAGGTCATTCCCAGAATCAACTCTGACACTGCCTGATTTGTCGCCATGGATAAGAAAACATGGTCGGTCGTCGATATCAACAGTTTAGTTATGCGTCAAAATAATAAAACACCTATTACCTCCTTACGTTCACATGTGGAAGTTATAGGGTTCTTACTTTTGCGTTTCCTCAAATTGCTGTTGTTTTTATTTTAATTTCATCTACTTAAAAGTTTTCAGTGTCAGAAAATAGCTGACATCTGAAACGATTTGACCGGTGCAACGAATAGGTAAACCACGATGGGTAAACACTGAACCGATCCGGGTGGCATTACGCTCATGTTACACACTTCTCTTGACGAATATTATTTGATTTGTGGTCAAAATTTCATATCGATCCGTTGACCGGTGTAGGAGCCTATTCGGACCAAAGAAACAAATAAAGGTACAAATAATAAAATACATTTTTTTTAGTGAACAGTATTTTGAAATATGTATTTGATTTAATTTGATTTATTATTCTAGAGCAGTCGGGTAAACAATATTTTGGTTTTCCCATTTGGCGAATAGTACTCACTTTCGCCCGGTTTGAACATTTTTTACTCCTCATTACGAATATTATTTGTGGTCAAAATTTCATAACGATCTGTTCACCGGTTTAGGAGCGCATAACATACGAACAAACAAACAAACAAATATTGATATTTATATATTAGATAGATTATAACATAAGCTAGAATCGTGCATAAAGCCTTCGTTAGAAATCACGGTAAAAGGAGAGGGAGAGTGGGGACAAAATCAGTGGAATAATACCGTGCGATCATTTAAATTATAAATTAGAGTAGGCTGTGAAATTTAAATTAGATTGGCAGTACTAACTGTTGATAATTTACTTTAATATTTGAATATCCAAGCGAATAAATCCTGGATTTATTAGGATTAGGATTTATTCTCGCAGCGGTCGGAAAAAGTGCAGATTAGATGCGCAACTATTCCGAATCCGCTGGTCGAACGGGGTTGCACTTTTGATGAAAACACTGTTTCACAGGTGTGGCACCACCTGGAAACCGTGAAAAGGCATTTTGAACACACTTTGCACAGAATTTATGGGTATTTTTTTTTTACTGACGATTATAAGTTCTCACAAAATGGTTACTGACTTCTGGATAACATTGACAAATAAATAGAATGCAAAAATTGAACAGGAAGTGATCATAAATCAAGGACGTCATTATATACTTGTGCATTGAACAAACAGACACTGAGATAGTAATCCCTTATCTTATCACTCTCAACTGTATAAACGACGGGCGAGCTATAGAGCTCTCGCTCTTCTTTCGGAATATCCTATCTAATAAAGAAATTGGGTATTGGTATATACTGCACCCTATAGAGATCTGCACTGAATTAAAAAACGCATCCCAAATTGCCCCGTGAACCTTCCACTCTGAGCTCAAAATCGCTGCACCTCAACCTCCTTGTGTCCCGCTTTGTGTCGACCGCTGTAATAAAAATCGAAAGGCTTTCGGCTACCAGTTGAATGATGATTTCCGCTGTTATCCGAGAGACGTGATAGCATTCATGATGGTCATTAAATGTAATACGAGTAGGAGAACGGATCGTAATAAGCCCTTGGGGGACTATCCGGTCCGTCGGATTTCCCACCACTTCATTGCTTCCCCCGAATTACCACTATTATGATTGTGTAGTGCCCGGAGTGGCGGCACGACCCACTAATCGATTATGGAGAAAAACGCCGCGATAGGGAAGAACAGAGAAAGCATCAAACTTGCAACTCAGGAATTTTGGTCAAAGCTATCCCAGAAAAACGAACCACAAGGCCCTATATTATGAGTCGAGAAGTTTCGAGCTTCTAGTTCGAAAGTCTTTGTGCTAAATTGTAGGTCATCGGATAATACAAGACGTGAGTATCACTGAAGCCGAGAGGAGAGGGCTGGAGAATAAGTTTACACAAAATATGGCTTTGCTTTAAAATGTCTAAAATGATTTATAGAAATTTTGTCGTTGTTTGTTGAAACTTTCTTCAAATTTAAACAGTTTGCGATGAATGTTTGGTATCAAATGTTTTAGACGAAAAGAGGAGATCACTTCAATGATCAAAGCCATCAAGAGGTGTGATAATAAATAGTACAGACATAATAGTAATAACAGTAAACTATTCTAGAACCTGAAAATTCGTTTCGTTTCCGAGAAAAAAAAAAACGTTGAAGGTTTGCCTATATCTAGTTAAAAATTATTATTGTTTGGACTTTGTGGATTTTGCGAGTTTAGTTATATATCACAAACACAACAACGCATAAATTATTGACGATAGAGAGGCCGGTTCGGAGGTTGTGCCATAAAAACGGCGCCAGCGAGACGAACTTTTATGGTCCTACTTCCGCCAGTTGCGCTCCGAGATAACTTTCGCGGTCATTATCGTGGGACGCGTGTGGTTAGATTTAAGATAGTATTAAGCTAATTAGGTAATGTTTCGTACATTTAAAGATTATTGTCAGGAAAAAAAAACAGCTGTGGGATTATAACTTGGCAAGCCCTCTTAGCCAATGACGTCAGAGGATGTATGGAGTTCTCCACCATAATAATATGAGAAATTATCACTCTCTAGTTGGTCGGGACAGTTAAGTCGAGGCCGGCTAGCCGGGGTTTCGCAGCTGGCAAATTGGCCTGGAAATAAATACTTCGAGTATCCTTTTTGGGTGGAATTTCTTGGCAGACTCCTCCGTTCGTTGTCCAATTCAATAGGAAGCCAGCACCAGCGCGAGCCCCAGCGCCCCAGAAGATCCTCTGCACCATGGCCGGTTGTGAGCACCGCCGCAGCTGACCGCCCGCATGCTCGCCGCCTCTGAGCCCGGAACTTTTTTATATGTTCACATACCTAATCTAACAGCGTGTGACATAACTTATAGTACAGTATAGCTATTTATTATACAAGTGTCTTATAAGGCAAATAAATCACGAAAGAAATGTTTAGACATATGTTGTTAAGAAGTGTGTAATACATAGTTTTTTCTACTTTGCGTTCGTACTGAGGCTTCTACTAACAATAGTATAATTTATTTTTTAAATATTGGCAAACTTGGAAATCCCTAACCCTAACCTATAATACTTTTGGGACACGCAATTTTGTTGCCTGGTAACACAAACAAGTGGCGTTTGCCAAAAACTGATGCCACTATAATTGTGATGACTGAGAGTGTTTGTGTCTCCGGTCAGTGATGACGCGGATAAGGGGGTCCACTTGTTTGTGCGGCGGGATTTGATCCCAAACATTTTGTGGATGGGGAGATTTCACAACCTCAAAACGTCAAACTTTTGTGCAGATTTTGTGTTAAGTTTTAAAATATTTAGAACAAACGGATCCTGTTCATCCGTACCTCAATCTCTTCGCAAAAATGTGTAGAATATTTTGGTATGATCATTTTTATAGAAAATCTTGTAGTTTTTTGGGTCGTTTATCCGACAGTCACAGAACTCATTTATTGACGTTTCAAATTAATTTTTTTTCATAACCGCCGTTAATGCACCTCGCAAACGTGGCCAACCGCCGCGAAAATCCCTGGATTGTGAAATTTGATTATTTTGTATAAAAAGTGGCAAAGTAGAAAAAATACTGTATGATAACTCGTTTATAAGGCGTTTTGTAGCACTTGCCCGTGCGTGCGACAATATGCTTCTTATAAAACTCGTATCATAATATACTATTATCCAACACCTTCTTCTGTAACAGTTCTTAAAACATTCACCAAAACCCAAAAAAATGAGGTTCAAAACTGTTGGCTTATGAACAGGTTGCAATGACAAATTAGGAAACCGTTGAAGTATGGGTTCATAAGTAACTAACATCTTATAGACCTCATAATACATTCAAAATCGGCATTATTATGACTTCATATACAGGTGTTGGATAAAATATTAAATTAAAATTTTCTGAATTTCACTCTTTAGTAGATGAGTTTAATTTAATATATTCTACATCTGGTCTTCATAAATGATTCATACATCACGTTGCGTGTAGAAAACTAAATTTACATTCAGTTAGATGTATAATTTTGTCATTCTAAGCCCACTGGAATCATTAATGAAAACCCTGTATTTATTAATGATATGATACGCTTTTAATGTCCCACAGTTTGGACTCTAGACCCGTGTGGTACCTTCACGACTTCAGTAGAGAAGACAACATGCAACTCTGGTGGAAAACCAGTTGCTGTAGGTTGGGGTGGTAGAACTATATTTAATTGTTTTTGGACAAAAAAATTTGGCGTAAAAAGTAAGTTTAAAGTTTAAATCTGAGAAATAAAGTCGTAAAGGGGTTGTCTTATAAATTTTCACCTTGGGGCTTTTATATAAATTTGGCGTGTCTGAACAATATGTACAAAAATAACACATAATATAATGCATCCCATAGAATCTTTTAAATCGTTTTTATATAAAATTTTATTTTCGACTCATTCATAATGTTGTGATTTATGACGCTTGCAACTGTCCATAAACTACCACTTTATTGGACTGTAAAGTAATTTGGACTCCAACTCAACACGAGAGCTTGTGAAATCTGTATTACCGGCGCCAGAAATTTAGTTCCTGCTTTCTTGTCGAAGATGCTGCGTTGTTCCTCAAAGTGACTATTAGATATACGGTTTCTAGGTGGCAGTTTGAGGAGCTCAGCGAACTGTCACTTCAATTATTCAAACTGACCATTACATACCGGGTGTCCCAGAGGTGTGTGGACCATCATTTTCGCCCTTATTTTGAAAGATATCAAAACGGGGTTTTCGGAGGACCATAGCCACACGATACCTTCACAATTTAAAATCATTAGAAATCATATACAGAGTGTTCTAATATTAGTAATATAACAAGTGTGTTCAAAAAACGTCGGTTTCATGGATAACATATTGAACTGCATCGAGAATTGCAATAAGCTTATTTTGCAAAAATATGGGAATTCTGCCAAATAATGGACAATAATCTTCTAGGAATAGAAATATTTTAAACAAAATTTTGTTCAGGGATGAGGCAACCTTTAATGGACATGTCAAGAGGCATAACATGCACTATTATGCCGCTGAAAATCCCCACTGGATGCACAGAATCAGTGATCCTTAATGTGGTTGCAACAGGATGGAGCTCCTGTACATTTCTATAGGAATGTAAGAAAATATTTAAATGACTGGTTGTCGAGACGTATATTGTGGTTAAATTTTCTGCTAGGACTTCCATAAATATACAAAGAAATAGTGATGATTCATCATGTTTGACCATGTTTAATGTGAAAAACATATTTAAAAAACTTTTGCAATGATTACGTTCAAATGGTGGATGCGCCAGGTCCAAACGAACATTTCGTCGTCCATTTAATGCTTTTTATCTCAGTACACAAAATTTCATTTCATTTATAAAACACAGACGCCTGTTCTGCCTCCCAAAGCCCGAAACGAAATCAAACTTTTCAATCTGGTGACCCTTCAACCTCCTCGTCATTGTGTCCCGCCGAATCTTGCTCTCACTTTACGATAACCGCGCCATTAGAAAGGTCAGTTTATTCCTTGAACCCTATCAAGTCGGTAACGTCCGCCACAAAAGCATGATTTAAGCTTGAATGTCTTGCTTAAACCGGAACACATCTACCAGCGAGGAATTCCGGTACCCCGAAGCCTCCATAATTGGACTCGTAACTCGATCCGGAGCAATCTGTACTAAGCAAGGCTATCGACGACACCGTCCGGTAATTTTCAGAGCTAATTTACGATCAGTGCTCAAAATAAAACAGCACGAGTGGAATCTATGGAGACCGGAAATCAATCATGTTTTTATAGTGGTCGCTATTACCCGAACGTACAAGGAATAATAAGAGCGATGCCGGAGAAATCCGGGTCAATTAAATTTTTAGGTTTCAAACTCCATCAGAAATTTAATTGGTCTAGGACATGAAGTAATTAACTTGGAGTTGTGTAGGGCTTCTGTCAGTCGCTGAAATTTATTTGGGAGATGTTTATGATGAGGTGGAGATGGAGTTGCGGAAACGAGAGTGCAAAAATGGAACAAAATCTCGTTCTCCAGGGTCCACAGAACGTTTGAGTTTAGAGAGGAGAAATTTTTGGAGCTTCCTGATTAGGTCGTGAAAGTTGGGAGTTCTGTGGGATTTGGTCACGGCCAGTTAATGGGATATCAATAAAAATAATTGATGCACATAAATAAGTTCGTATACGTAATTATACGTCAGCAGGTTACTCGTAAGAGACGTGTTGACAAATTAAATAAATTGTCTGTCCGCCCAAAGGCTTTCTTCTAATTCTCAATCGATTCCATCCCTCCAACTAAATACCCGTTCGCCCTTTCTTTTTTCTAAAATCTGTTCTTCCAATCGATCTCTGAACATGTCTGCTGTTGTTGTACGGCAGATTTTCACGTTTTGTGTGTGACTCCCTCTAGTCTTGATTTCCTAGCAGAGCGACTACAGAAATCCATGTCCATGTGGCTTCCAGTTTTTCTTTTTGGTCCTTGTTTTTTATTTAACACTTCGCGACTATATGTAATTATACTCTTAACTATGGTGTTATAAATTCTGTCCTTGCACAGGAGAGGGCCGGATTGTAGAGAGACCGCAAGAAATGTATGAAACATAATAAAATTGCAATAAAAACAGGTATACAATTTAATATTTCAAGGAATTTTTGTAATTTTGTCTCGTACCTTTGAATTTAAATGGCGCCGGATTACTGAGAGGCCGGATTGCTGAGAGTTGAGTGTACTTGATATTGTTTGGTCCCACAAGTGTAAGAGTTTGTCTCCCCTAAAAGTTTGGCAGAAACAAATTAAGTATATAAAGCACTGTTATAAATTTTGAGTTACACTTTTTGTCTTCTAAACCACTTTTGTCTTTCAACCCAAAAGAGGAGAAATGCACGATTTGAAGAAAGAATTTTATGACAAGGTCCAAAGCAAACGAGAAAGAAAGTGAAAAAATTGAACTAGAGTTCATAAACTGATAAAGTACAAAGCGGCAGGCTTTTAACACGGTCCGAGTTTTAAAATAAAATTGCTTTTGGGTGGACGCCATACAAAAAATCTCCCAAATTCATTTTCCTGTCCAACAGGTGAGCTTATAAATATTTTAAAATACTATTAGTTTATTCCTAGCCGAGATCCACGACTTATCTTTGCTCATGTCGAGATTTAAATTTTTATTCCACAAGCAGACCACCGCAGAATATTGACTATGACACATTATTTCTTCCGGCACGTCATCAGCAGTTTCACAGGTTAAATATTTATGACGTCAGACGGTCTAAATAAATTGTTAAATTGCGGCAAACTTACACGAAGAGCTCGATGCTTGTAAAGAGATTTAATTTATTTTAAGTCTGATTTAGAATTCAAACTTCACGGCCTGTGACGTAATTTCCGCGCGACTTGCAGTTCTGAAAATCGACCAAATGAACGGAGTTGTTCCAGTTTTTCAGCCAATTGAAGTATCAATTTGGTTAAAAGGGGGGGGAGGTGTAGGCGGCTTACAGATGTCATGTCACACTGTAGTTAAAATTATCTCCTTCGATCGCCGCACAATTTGGGTGGACATTCGGTCAAAGCGGAAATGGAGAAGTATTACGATTGTGAATAAATCATTTTAAAAAAACCAGAAGTGTTCGGCCGAAACATGTTCCATTTGTAATTTTACACTTATTAAAGTTTGTGGAGTTCGACTTAGATATATTTAAATTTTAATTTCATTTTAAAAAACTTTTTCTCTCCAAAAAATAATTATAAAAACTTTTTTTTTTCAGGGTCTGACTTAAATATAGTGTTGGCTATAATAGTTGGATCATTGAATAACCTTTAACCATAATTAAGGTAAGTGCATACAATAAGGCCAGGGCTGCAATAAAGCTATACTATTGAAAATTAGTAAAATCTACAAAATATGGCCGCTAGCAATGATTTGATGTCTCGTTTCAAACATGCAAATAAATAAGTTAGGATTGCATGTGGTTCTAATAAGGCCATGTCGGTAAGCCTCAAAAAAACTAAAAAGCTGAAAAATTAAAAACCAGGACGTAAAGCATTAGAAAGCCGAGTATAAGAAGTTACAAAAGATCTCTTGAATAACAAAACAAGTAGCAAGGTCAAGAAAGCATTTTTAAAGTCCTCCAAAAAACAACTGTGTGAAAAAAGAGTGGTGTGTGTGACATGCGGATGTGCATAAAAAGCAAGATTTATGTGCATGGAGAATATATTGGGTTCACTAAAGGATGATAAGTGCAAATTTTTATGCCATAACGTGTTTTCATTGTGACCTTATTGCAACCCAACGATTTATTAAGACCAATTAGACCATACTTTAAAAAAATAATAATATTTTAGTCCTCTTAATTAATTTTATTTTTGTTTTATGAATTAAGTATAAGTAATCGACAACCACCAACCATTTTCAAAATAAATTCTCATCAAGTCTATTTTAGCAATACTATACTTCCTACAGCACAAGTCTAAGTTTACGATCATTTAGGTAAAAAGCACATATTTAGAGCTCTTCTAGATAGCGACTCTCATTTGAATTTCGTATCAGAACGAGAAGCAGAACTGTTAAAACTCAAATTATAACCCATTGTTGTATAGGTTCTGCCATCAATCACTCCATTACAAATTCGGCAAATGTAACAGAAATTAAAATTTACTCATCTTATGAAAACTACGATTTAAATTTATCGTGCGCTGTAATACCTGAAATTTCCGAATTTCTACCGTGCAATTCATTTTCTACAACTAATTTAGAACTTCTAAATTATATTCAGTTAGCGGATACAACAGGAGTAATTGACCCAAGTTTTCTTTCAAGTTTTGAAACCTAATCTCGAATCCATGGCACAAAACTTTCTTCTACAAGAAACAAAACTCGGCTGGGTTGTTGTAAATTCCTCTTACAATAAACAGGATGTTCCAACTCAAGGTTCATTCCACTTCGTACAAACCACCCTTGAACAAATGGTCCACAAGTTCTGGGAATTGGAGTCTTTTAAAAACTAAGCAGTAATTTTTTAATGACGGTCATAAACGTTCTAAAACTGGTAAATACGTGGTACCTTTACCATTTAAGCAGAAAATCCTTAATTTAAGTGTTTCTCAAAGCGCCTTAAATCACTAGAATGTAAAAAAGTTTAAACAACAATTCATTATTACCAAATTCTTGTAAATACTTCTGAAATTGATTTAGATAAAGAAGGAACCCAGAAAACATTAGGAATTATCTAGAACTGTAAATCAGATAATCTTTAATATAAATAAATATAGTACGTTTAATCAAAATAAAAAAATTGCATCAATTGTTGAACAGCAAAAATAATACTTCAAAACTTATGAACAGTCAAATTATAATGGGATGAAAATATACCAGATCATTTAGGAAATCAATGGGATAATTTTGTATAAACGCTATCAGATCTAAACTAATTCCTCATTGTGTAATAGGTGTTCAAAACTCAACTCAAATAGAATTACACGGATTTTGTGATTCTTCGCAGCTAGAATATATATTTGTATATTTGCTAGCTTGTAACCAGTGTCTAAATAAAAATCTGGTCAAGATTGCCATAAAACAAATTAAATTGCCATTTAGTTGTACGTTGGCGTTTTGAACACCTTATTTAATGAAAAGTTCTTCGTTTGTGTTTCATTTCAATGTTTGTAATTTTTACCAAAGCAATATTGACCAGCTTTTTATTTAGACACCCGATATATTTATCAAGTCATATAACAAAGACGGGGATTTTCATGTTCAAGTACTCACTACTAAACCTAAAATTGCTGCAAACAAAACTAAAACTCTACGAATAATGGAACCACTTTTAAGGAATACAATCTTGGATTGAAATTTATTCATCACCAAGTTATAAAGTCACGCATGTTTCAAAATTTTACTACAGATTGTGCTGAGAACAATGTTAATAGGAATTTTATACCCCCTCGCTACCCACATGTGGGCGGTATTTGGAAAGCAGTCATCCAGTGAATGAAATTTCATTTTAAAAGAATTATAGAAGGAGACGTACACAAATTTCACATTAATTGATGCCTGTCTTATTTCTCATTCTATAACTGCGCTGTCCTCAAATCCCGATCGAACTCCACCGGTCGAACCGAAATTTCAATAGAAACACGAGGTACTTGGCGTCGATATGTGTATAAAACACCTTAATTTACAACCTAATTATTTATGGTATTCAAAATAGATATCGCGTAATAAAAGACGTAATAACTATTACAAGAAACTTGTAGTGCCTTTTGAACTTTACTTTCCCATGTTAGGGATTTAAGTGTAACTATTATTTGTCAAAACCAACTTCTCTTGTTTGCTCGTATGGTTCGTACAAGTTCTATAATGCTGGAATACCAAAGTTTAAAGCGAATATTACTAAACTTCTACAACATTCGCTTGCGACAAGACTATAATCCCAACATGATTTTACGCTATAGATACAAGTTGTTAGCAGCCGCAACTACAACGCCTATGCATGTATTTAGAAAAAGTTAAATTAATTCCATCAAATTATATCCAGTGTTTATATAATTTCTCGAACTTGACCCCAAAGTTCAACTCGTTCATGCCTTTTACAAAACTGGTAATTATCTTTTGTGTGGGTTAACGTGTCTACACACTCCGAATGCACGAAATAAACACAGGGAAATGTCAATATCGAAATTCCACCCACAATGACTTTTCTCTGAGTAGTCAGAGAATAAATTTATGGCATCAGAGGGGGTGAATACGAATCCGATTGAATATATTTTTGTATATGTACATATTATGTAACACTTCGGAAACTATAGTTTCTAATGATTGGAGTGACGTATGTTCAAAATCACCCTTAGTTTTGATCAATTGTCTATTAACTATTAATATTAAAGCTAGAACAGAGATTGAATATGTGTGCTTTAACAGATGGTTAATAGTTAAATAAGATCCGGCTCTTCAAGGCCCAAATATTTAAGTACTAAGAACGACCTCCTTCATGTTCTTTATACAGGGTGTATATTAAACATTGGCCAAAAATGCAGGGGGCGACTCCTTGGGTCCCTTAGTGATTTCCGAATAATCGCCTTGTTTCGAAGATACAGGGTGATAAATATTTTTTGTTCACTTTTAAAGTTCACAATTATTACGATTGCTAAGACCGGCTAATTTTTGTATTCATATGGATTTTATTTAAATCCGTTTTCTAAATTTTGTTGTACATTGAGATTTCCTAACCGTAATGTTCCTGGCATAAAAATCTTCCAAAGAATTAATGAAATTTAGAACAACAATAAAAAAAGAAATGTTATATTTATACACGACGGGGCACTACCTCATTTTACTTTGGTTGCAATTGAAGTTTTAACCGCAACATGTGGGGATCGCTGGAAAGGTCGAGGTGGACCTCATCTATGGCCTGCTCGATCTTCAGATCAACCCTTCAGATTTTTACTTATGGGGGCATGTCAAATCATTAGATTACACCACACCAGTAGAAGATGTAAAAGAATTGAGAAATCGGATAACTGCTGGGTGTAATGGTATACGAAACGACTCTGGTGTTGGTCAGTTCATGAGGAGAAGATTGGACGAATGCATTCTAGCATTCAGTTTTTGTAGATTAATATCAGCTCGATTTCATGCTTTGGGTCGTAATTTGCGATTAGGTGCAATGGATTAGCCAGTAAGGCTCAATTTCATGTTTCATTTCACATGAACTTGATCCTTACTGACTGGTTTTTAGTTACGACGTTTCCATAGCAACCGGCACTTGCGACCAGTCGCAAATAAACATGAAATCTGGCTGTTAGAAAACTTTGCATGTAATACTTCGGTAATAAAATATTGCTATTGTAAAAAAGTTATTGCACTGTATCTTTGAAACAAAGCGACCTTCCAAACATCACCAAAGGACAAAATAGTCTTAAAAAAACCCCAAGGAGTCGCCCCTTGCATTTTTGGCCAATGTTTAATATACACCCTGTATATAATGTAGCTCTACATTCTTCTCCAATCTGTGATGTCTAATTTTTGTAGATCTTCTTTGACTGCGTCTAGCCAAGTCCTGGGTCGGCATTTCTTTCTTTCCAACCACTTCCGCTTCTAGCATTTTCTTCGCTGTTCTCGTGTCGGGGAGTTTTCCTCAGTTTGCCCCAGTCCCAGCTAGTTCATTGAAATCTCATTTGTGCTATTATTGCAGGACTTTTGTAGTTCATATAGTTCTCTATTTGTTCTTCTAATCCAAATGCCCTCATCGGAGAAATTACAGGAGGCGGGAAGCTTGGTACAGGGCAACGACAATAACAAAGCCCCCTAGTACAATATCGAACACAATTTGTAGAAAAACAAATCATCGAAACTACAAAATATCGAAATACACAATTTCAATGACCCACGGAAAAACAAATTTTCACTCAATTTGTCCTGTCCACATTTCGGGTTTCACGTACAGGGAAATATTACCTTCATGGAGTATGTTTCTTTAAGGGGTCGAGCGCAAAGCGCGAGGCACCAATTTCAATGATCCACGAAAAACAAATTTTTACTCAATCTGCCCTGTCCACATTTCGAGTTCCACGTACAGGGAAACATGACGTTCTTGGAGTATCTTTCTTTAAGAGGTCGAACGCGAAGCACCAGGTACCAATTTCAATGATTCACGGAAAAACAAATTTTCACATACGGCAACTTCGCAACCTCAACTCAACCTCAAAACGTCAAAGTTTTGTGCAGATTTTGTGCTAAGTTTTAAAATATTTAGAACAAACGGATCGTGTTCATCCGTACCTCAATATCTTCGTAAGAACGTCTAGAATATTTTGGTATGATCATTTTTATAGAAAATCTTGCAGTTTTTTGGGTCACCTTTTTACCTGCGGCATTTTGTCGTTTCGATGATTTGTTTTTCGACAAATTGTGTTCGATATTTTGTAATTCGATAACATTTCCGCCTCCCCAATTCAGCAGGAAAAAGAAATTCTGGTAGACCAATGAAAAGATGGGACGAAAACTTAAGGTCGACGACTAGGGAACCCCCGTAAAGCGTGAAGAAAAAAGGCTATCAGCCTAAATAAGAGAAGAAGTATCTTTTCAAGAGAATCCAGTAGGCGATAAATGTCCTCTAGAGCTACAGTTGTCATTTGGGCGTCGTGCATGCATTATGAGGAGCTTCTTTATTTTGTTCATTATGCCCAGAGCTAGAAGACGCCAAAATTTTCGCCAACTTAGCGAGTTTGATAGAGGGTGGGTTATCCTTTAGAAAAATAGCCTCTAGGTCGCAAAGGAGTTTAAATACGGTGGTAGTTTGTTGTCGGGCGTGGAACCAGGAAGGCCGTATACGAAAGGTACAGGACATGTCAGAAAAACCACACAACGGGAAAATCGCGGCCTTGGAGTTTTTGCTCTACGAGACCTCTATACTTCCACAAGGGTTATTGCGGACCAGTGGCTTGAAGAACATGGAAGGCCTCCTGGGATGCGAACGGTTTATCGCCGTTTATTTTGGTCGTATTGTTTCATAAGTAAATATGCACGTATATAGTAAATGTTTGCCCGGCGCATCCACCATTACCACTCTATACATTGAATCCAACTGCAGTAATTACATTTCACTGTTGCAAACCACATAAACAAATAATACATTCTCGATAATAAAATAGTTAAATATTTTCTACATTTTATATTTCACATTTTTACCTAAAGTTCAAAATTATAACAGACCACTAAAATAAAAATTATTTATAATTTAGTGTTACTGAATTTTACATGATGTTCTAGGAAACCATACGAGATTCGTCTTTGATGCACTAAAAAGCTCCAGCTTTCGTGCAAAGAAATCGACCGTATCCACTGGAGCAAACGATAAACTCAACCGCCTTCGAACGAAGGGATTGGAGGTATTAAAATCGACAGACATTGAGAGTTGAAACAGTAACATACTAGGCACCACTACCGAAAGAGTACAATAATTCTTTGCCAAATTTCTCTTAAGACAGCATCAAATTTCAAGAATCAAACCCGTCTCCATATTTCTCTACAAAATCGTCACTGTTGCTCAATAATCCCGCACCTAACGTCAAACCCAGAGTTCCTTGCCTCACATATCTCAGCATTACGCGCTCCTAGAAATCACGACTCGTAATATGGAGAAAATGAAATATCCGAAGTTAGGCAGAGCATGAATGTACGAAATAGAGCGCCAAAATCTCTCTCTCAACGTTCAATAGCTGCTGCCACCGTCAACTGTATATGAAGACTACAAAAATGCCAGTTCATAAAATGCTAACTTTATTGAAACTCAACTAGACACATCAATTTTTACGGCCTCACTGTACAAAGTGAAACTTTTAACTTCAAGTTTCATTTTACTTTATACCAATTTTCCCTGCTCTATTTGCCCCGGAAAAAATGTAATTATTTCCGCGCCGGAGTACGTTTTATGTTAATCCGAAATAACTGGGTGAATATAAAGTACATCGGATATTTTCGTTTAATTTAACAAGTTCGAGGGACGGAGTCGAAGCTTTATTCTGTATTGCTATAAAACAAAGCCACCTTCCTCAATAAAGAAGGAACATTTCCGATGTCTTTCCGATCGACACTGTGAATAATTTATCCAACTGCCAAGTCAACTTTGAGCCAGTAAAATACAGTCTTTGTAAAATCTTTTAATAAAAGATGGGCTATGTTCGCTGCATGACAATATGACGATGGCTAATTCCAGTCACAATCTCGCCACATCTACATGAAAAAGACATTGAAAGTGATCCCTTAAAAGACACGATCCGTCTATTTAACGGACCGTTTAAGCAGTAGAAGTGAGTTAAACGAACAGCTACAAAGTGGGGTGTAAAGTGGACTAAAGAAACGTTAAGAGCCTACGTTATTGACTAGTAACATTTGGAAGCTACCTTTTTAAATTATTGACGAATGGAATCTTTCGTTTATTCCTATATCTACATATTGTGTATAAAAAATTGTCGTTCTTCAAACACCAATCTTATTCGGGTAGTTTCGTTGAGAGTTCTGTTGTTCGATATACCCCCCAATCTTGTTATTTCTACTGTCGCGCGCTTGCGCATAGTTCATTTTTAATAGACCGTTAACAAAAATGTAACAGTTATTTCGTTATCGGTATTCAGTGTTTAATAAAGTTTTACATAAATCTAACAGGTTATGGGCCCAGGACAAGCAGAAAGGCTAGTTTTATATAACAATAGATACTTCATTGTTTATGCATAAATCCAGGAGGCAAAATCCACGAAGAAGGTACGGGATAAGTTGAAGACACAATTTGATGACTCGGGTTTTACGAAAAATGGCATTTTCAATAGACATAACCACCAGTATTACTCTATTGACAACCCCAACGTTGTTTTTGAAACTGAACATCAATATCGGTTTAGTTTGAAAATTTAGGCCGGAATACTTGAGGACTGTTTGATAGGACCTACTGCTCTGCCTAATCGCTTAACAGGCAACATTTTTATAAGTTTTTTTTTTTGCTGGATAATATTCCCTTAGCTCTAAGAAGGCATATCGTCGTTAAAACCTGAAAATTGTGTAACTAAAGGCGCCCCCACGTCCATGTGAACAATAGTTTACCACCTATTCTCATACCTATAATGTACATGACAACGTGACACGAGATTTTTGTATATTAGAAGATAAAATATAGTGTGCAATCTGTAATAATTATTCTTATTGAATTGTACCGGACATACATACATTTTTTATACTGTGTGTGACGCAATTAAATACGTATTAAATGATGTATTTTATACCGAGCAAACATTTTTTATACTGTGCATAAAGCAATAAAATACATAGCAGTTATGTTATATTTTACCATGCAAACATATATTTAAATACTGGTGGAACCTACCGTGCAACTGGTTACTATACTTACAATGACAATTATTTACTGTGCAAAAATCCATTAAAATACCGAACCGTTAATTACATGCCTTAATTATATAGTCCAGTAAATCTAGTCTTTTCCTAGAAAAAAAATCCGAAAGTTTTTTCCTCAACGGTTCTATAATGTTTTTTGGGTCGCTGAATCCGAATTTGAGGTTTGCCCCCTCGTCGGAGGTGAAACAAAAGTTTGGCAAAGGTACATGCCTTGATAAAAACAAAAGATCTACCCAGGTAATGCTTCCGGATTATTAAATGAACACCCGATAGAACTGGTGTTAACTATTTTGCAATTAAATTTTTTAACAAATTATAGAACGCCAACGTCATTTCGTAGTCAAATTATTTTTACGAGATAAGTGAGCTACGCACATTATTAACGCACGCATTGTGAAGAATTGCTCAACGAGGCCGTTAGGCCGAGTTGGGTAATCACATGGTGCGTTAATAATGCAATATCCCACGAATATCGTACAAAATTTTATCTACATCCATCGGTGCCCACCTATTCATTCATGTAAACCTTGTAAATCAGTGAATATTGAATAAAGCAGTAAGCGATCCCAATTAAAAAATCCCAAGTAAAAAGTAAACATTTTGACAATTTGGTTGCGTGTCGCTACTTTTTGAAAAAAATTCAAAAGATGAGTTCTTCATACGATTTACCTTTAGATGTTGAATAACGCGCTTCAGCTGTTATTGCCGGTCTGGTTCCGGAAAAATCCCGGGAAAAATATCAGTTAGCATAATATCAGTAGAAAAATGGTGCAACCAGAAAAGGATTAAAGACCTGACAAATGAAAAGGCTTTATTAGTGTATTTTGAAGAACTGAGAAAAGTGCAGAAACCTTCTTCTTTATGGTGTTATTATTTCATTGCTGTCAGTATAAAAAAATACCTTACTTAAAAAAATGCTTGACTTAAGAGAAAGTCTGAGGGTTATAAACTCAAACAGTCTAAAGTGTTAACGAAGGAAAAATGCAAACGACGAAAGATTGTCGTTTTATCGACTTTAACATTTTATTTTAAGGTTGTGCTAATTTTCGGCTTGGCTGGAGGTTGCAGAAGAGAAGAAATAACGTATTTGTTAATTTTGATGGACTGAATCTGGTATAGAGATGGTCAAACAGTAATTAAAACGACGACCTGAACATTGTGATATCAATCCGCTTTTTCTTTCATACAAAAATGGCAAATGTACGAAGAAACGAATAATTGGTATTAATACAATTGGTAATGGAGTTGCCACATCCAAAGAAGGCCATACAGGCCATTGCTTCAACCACAATTTTAGCTGATTTTGGAGTTGAAATTTTGTCTGTAAAGAAACATGGTGGTTGGAAGATGAATTCTGCGGCAGAAACGTATATTCAGAATTCATTGGAAAATGAAAAGAGAACATACTTATATAAACATTTTAGGAGAAAAGGAAACATTCCGTCAACGTCAAAAAAGTAGACATTCTAACCAAAACTTGTTATTCTAATTATTATCAGTCTTCTACATCTGGTGTTAATTTATATAATTGTAAAGATTGCCTTATTAACGTTTATAATAAATAACACAATTTTTGTTAATTAGGCATTTCTCTACTAATAGGGTCAATTTGACTGAAACAGTGTCTCGATGTTTTTTTGCTCTAAGTATTTTGTACTAAACATAAAAATAAGGCGAATTCATTGGACCATGGGGCTAGTAGCAATTTGCAGTAATATTCAATATATTGCAGATCAAAGAAAAAACGACACAGGGGTCTGGTGCTTATATCAGGGGATAAAGCAGTAAACAGTAAACGTGCTATTTCACTCGTATCATCGTGTATCGGAGCATAGAGAATAAAATGGTATCGTTTTATAATTAAAACAGGGGACTGTGCTCAAAATTTCGGGACAAAATTGTAGCTCATATTTAGACAATTCAAAATTTATTTAACTGAAATGGGATATTTATAAATATCAGCTATTAATGTATGTAAAATCGATAATGATTAAATTATTTACAATTCCTTCTATTTAAAACAAATCATTGTGAAATGTATTTTAAGTTAGTGACCAACCAGAGGACAGTGTTTTTGGTACTTAAAAAATAAATAAATAATGATTACTAGGGCTTTCCTTGACCTTCTTACATGGACCCATAGCATAAATTATTCACTTTCAAGTTCCGTAATAAAAATTCGGTATCGTAATGATTTTGAACGTTTCAAAGAGTTCAAGAAAATGGTTGAAAACCAGAAGAAGCAAAAAATAAAATATTGAGATCAGATAATGGCGAAGAATTTTGAAGAACTGGAAATAATATAAAGGTAAGATATAAATAAGAAGAGTCCTGGGGGTTGAGCTACCTACCAGGCGCGTCTCCAGGTGGCGGATAGGAGAATGGGTAAGAGTCTCTGACTCTGCCTATTGGGGGGTTAGTAGGGAGGTCCGGGGTCTAAACCCCCCGCTGTGCTAAACGAAAGCCCCTCGCCGCGGACCAGCTCGTGACGCATACCGTAAACCGCCTGTCTGCCGACAGAGGGCACGGGGGCTGGTCTTAAGTGACTGGCCGCGTGGATGAAGTACCACTATAAAAACTTCCCCATGCAACATGGTGACTGCTGTTGCAGGTGCATAACCAGTCACCCACGTGTTTGTGCCGTGCGTGACGACTTGTGCGGGTGGATGCAGGGATCCTGGTGGTTGAGCCTGATCTTGGCTACGGCCTTGGGAGGGCAACACGCCACTTTGGCCCGGATTTCACCCTAGACGGGCGGTCGAGACTAACCCACCTCGATCAATCGGCTGTGTCGTCCCGTCAGAAGGCCGACGGGGTGAGCCCTTGGGGAGCATTGGAGCATGCAACTGCGTGGGCGGCTTCGGCAGACCGCGTGGGCTGTGTGCAACAACCTCCTGGGGGCTATATCTCTCGAGTATCCCTGGCGTCGAAGCTCGGCGTCCCCATATGGGACTCTGTGGTGGGTGGGGAGCTTGGGAGATGAAGTAAAAATCCCGGTATGGAGAATAAAAACAACTCCAACCAGGGACCGCAGGGTCCCAAAAAGAAGCTGCAGAGGCAGAGGCGTGAAGGCGCCATCCCTGCAGCAACACCAAGAGCTGATATAGGAGCAACCGGACGCCCCACGGGGCAGACGACACCTTCGGGTGGAACAGAACCGTCGACGTCCGGTGTGGCGACTACGTCGCAGCCAAGATACTGATGGCTACACATTTTCCGGACTGTGTGGTCACAACGGATGTGAATCCGATCCAAAGCTGTCCGAAAGCCCCCTCCCTGGAGGACTGGGCTGAGGCTGCGCGGATTGTGAACCACACTAGCGTAGAATGGGCTATAAGAGCTTTCAAACCCTTCAAGTGACCGGGCGTGGACGGAATCTTCCCGGCTCTGCTACAGTGGGGACTTTTGGAGATTCTGGACAAAATCGTGATAATTTTTCGGGCATGTATTGCACTCGCATACGTACCGGAAATGTGGAGGAAGGTGAGAGTTGTCTTTAGCCCCAAACCAGGGCGAGGAGATTATTCTCTCGCGAAATCTTTCCGTCCCATAAGTCTCACATCGTTTTTGTTAAAAACCTTGGAGAGACTATGCGACTACCAAAAAAGGGATAGGGTGCTAAGGTCCAAACCATTACACCCCAACCAACATGCATATGTTCCAGGGAAATCGACTAAGTCTGCTCTACACGAGGTGGTGGGGCGGATTGAGGGAGCCCTGGAGCACAAACTATACCCCTTAGGAGTATTCATCGACATCGAAGGGGCTTTTGACGAGACCACCTTCGATAGAGTCGGGCGAGCACTTCAGAACCGCGATGTCTCAGGAACAGTACGTGACTGGATTCAGCGGGTGTTGGACTGCAGAACCGTACAGGTTAGTGTAGCGGACGCAACTACTCGAGGAGTGATTAAGAAGGGCTGTCCTAAGGGGAGAGTTCTCTCCCCATTGCTATGGGACATAGTAGTGGACGACCTTCTATGCACATGCAACGAGGCGGGATTCTAGACTATTGGATACGCAGATGACCTGGTCATACTGCTTACTGGTAAGTACGAAAATGTACTATGCGACCTTATGCAGACAGCACTCTACAAAAATGGTGTAAGAAGGAGGCTCTAGCTGTGAATCCACAAAAGACAGAGCTAGTCCTCTTCACGAACAAAAGGAAGATGGGACAGCTAAGGCTGCCCTCCCTTAACGGCGTCAAGCTGAAACTCTCGCAGGATGTGAAGTACCTGGGCGTTATGTTGGATCATGAGCTGTCTTGGAAAAAGCACCTGGAGAGCCAAATAAACAAAGCTAGCGTCGCCCTGTGGCACTGTAGGAGAGCGGTGGGAAGGTCCTGGGGTTTAACACCCAGGATTACCCTCTGGCTCTACACGGCCGTCATCAGACCGATGCTTAGCTTCGGAGCAATTGTCTGGTGGCAAAGAGTCAGATAAAAAACAACGATGACACGTCTCGGACGCATCCAACGGATGGCATGTGTCGCTGTGACGGGCGCCATGAGAACCACCCCGACCGCAGCTCTGGAGGCTATCCTGTGTCTGCCCATCGATCTCTTCGTGGAGGGCATGGCACTTGCCTCCGCTCGCAGGCTGCGGGAAGGTAACCTTTGGAAAGCTGGGAAATCAGAACGCGGGCACGCCCGCATCTTGAGCGAGGGACTCCACAGAATACCTCTCTTGGGTGCGGGATCGGACCGTATCTGTCCTCAATATGCTTTCGACAAATCCTATGCAGTGCATATGGATACAGAAGAACATCCGAAGTTTGAAATTTCATCTTCACGGATGGATCAAAAACGAAAGCAGGCTCTGGAGCGGGAATTCACATCCCCGAAATGAACTGCAATCTCAGCGCAACCCTAGGGGAATGTGCCAGGAAATACCCTAGGAAGGCGCCACAGAAATCACTGGGCGCAATGTCAGTGAAAAAACGATGTGCTTCTTCAACGACAGTCGAGCAGCGCTGCGGGCTCTGGCCAGTGGCAGGATTACCTCTCAAGTGGTACATGACTGCCATCTGGCACTGTAGAGAATTGCACTAAACAATGTCGTTGAGCTAAGATGGGTTCGAGGACATAACGGTAATGGGGGGAATGAGAGGGCCGACGAACTGGCTCGACAGGGTGCAACGGGAACACCGGATGGAACCGAACCGCCCATCCGACCGGCCAATCGCTACCTCTCAAACCTGATCAAAACTGACACCCATTCTAGACACTGTGCTAGATGGGAAACGACAACAGGCTGCAGACAAAGCAAGATTTTTATCAAAAATCCTTGCTTTAAAAGAGCCAAGTCTTGTCTGCGTTTGTCAAGGGACAGACTCCGCCTTTTGGTGGGAATCTGGACCGGTCACTGCAGGCTAAATAAACACCTCCACGTGATGGGGGTGGTGAACGACCCAACGTGCAGGGGGTGTTTAGAGGAGGACGAGACTCTCGAACATATCCTACGGGAATGTCCGGCTCTCGTCTCGACCAGAAAGTCCATACTGGGGGAGACATGGCTCAGCTGGGCCAACTTGAGGTGTACGTTGCCTGGAACCATCCTAGCAATTTTCGACAACGTCGGATGGCTGGATGAGAGACAGGAATGAGAGACGCGAGGGGGTGACACAATGGGCCCGCGGTGTGGTCTAAGTGTCGGTGAGGGGAGCAAATTCCCTCACACCCCTCAACACCTAATCTAATCTAATCTAAATAAGAAGAGTCATAGAAAAAAAAAGATATTTGTTCAAAACATCAGAGCATATCTCGAATTTCGTAATGCTGTATATTTGAAATTTCGTTTTAACTTTGACGCACTTGAAGAAAGAAGAACAAATTGATGGATTACACAATGTGCAAAATATAGACTACCCCAGCATTTACAATTGCATATCTCATTCCAAACTCTGCGTTTTACAGATGCTTTATTGAATTCTCGTTCCTTAAATGGGCCATAAAACGATGATGAATAGATATTGCGCAAATAGCGTCTGAAAAGAAAAAGTCTAGAATTTGCTGGCCAGAATAGTTATGTGATTGCTTGTAGTGCTTGTTGCTGACATGCTGAATATCCTGTTTCCACCAACATTTTATCTATGTATATATCTATATATAACATTCAGTTAATATTAAAAAACTTCCACTGAGGTTGAAAGATGACTTGGACAAAACTTGGTATTCATTAATAACCTCCGACTCCTTATTCACTCTTTTTCGAAACCTAAACGACGAGTCGGTGGAGTAAATCGCGTTGAAAACTCCCATTGGGCGTCGATAAGAAAACTTCCACTTTCGTTTTGTTACTTGTAAAGTGATTTTGGGGATGATGTTCATTCATTTAGTTCCCCTTGGCGCGCACGGCTTTTCACAACCGAAAATTAAATTCCTAGAGCCTCCCGCGCTGCCAGCTTTGCTGACCCACAAAAAGAAACTCGCTGGCAAATGGCAAATTTATCTAGTCTCGAGCAACTCTCACGCGCAAGAATAACTAATTACCAAGCCAGAAAAAATTCTAGCGCTTCGAAGGTGAGCTTAACGATTTTACGAGCTTAATATCATTTTCCGATACACTCCCGAGAGTAAAATTTAGAATTAAGTTTAGCGCACTGCAGTAACCATCAATTTTCCGTGTGTGAGAAGTTTTTCGGAAGCGGAACACTGTATGAACAATGTGTTTGTAATATCTGTGTTTAACCAACCATATGTAAAGATATTGTTCGGGCCATCGTGCATTGTTATCGGCAGAAATTCAGCACCAGTTAGGAACTAATCCGTCGGATCTGAGTGATCTACTTCTGCCACTGCCTCCGAAATTAATTAACGCACACGCAAATCGACGATTAATTCACACTGGTTATTAAACACGTCGATATCCATTTGTGGCTACGATCCGGAATATACGAAGAGTCGATTGAAGAGGAGGCAAAACAGGAAGCGGAGAGGACAACGGTTCAATCGCAATCTCCTAAGTGGCACTTGACGATCTGTACTTGTAATTTGTACCAACGCTATAAACGTAAATAAGAGACACGTCAGGTATAAAGTGGTAGAAGAACTTCAGCAATTCACACCAAGATTTTGTAACAAATAAAATGGTTTCGATAAAAGCATATCAGTTTTAGTTATTCGCTTCAAAATGGATACTACAGTACTACTAATACTAATACAGTACTATGTATAGAGATTGGCAAAAATTCATTCTTCATTATCTAACAAAAAAAAAAAAACATTTTCCAAACATTCTGCTGGAGTCCGCTGTTGAAGATAATATGACGGTTTAAATCCAGAATTCCCTGTTGTTTCTTGGAGTCCTAAGAAGTTCACTCCCTACTTCATTTATTAAAATTTTAAATGCCTCTTCCCTATTTTTCGCGACGTCGCTAGCTCTCGGCTGGGTCCAACAATAAACTTTTTCATAGTAACAATTTTTCTATATTTGTTAATAAACGTCAGAAAAAAGTAAAATTTTTGCACTTTTGGGATCGCTTTGATTATATAATCGTAACGAATACCACTCAAGCAAACGAAAATAATTTGATCAGACTAACCTCCTCATTCGACGTATTCCGCGAAACACCACGACAGCACAGCTGAATACGTCTCATGACTCGGAAGTATAATCGATTATCTATGCTCTTGTGATAATAACACTAGTGCATAAATTTCGGAAGAAGACATTTGTAATACTACGACTTTATGATATACGAGGACAACTATGAATATTCAACCATTCTTGTGCATTATTTTGTCAGCTTCATAAATTATTTCTAATCTATTAATGCACTGCAATTTCTTTTAATCAGTTTTAATTGTTTTACTCCAGACTAATTATCTATGCTCTTGTGATAATAACACTAGTGCATAAATTTCGGAAGAAGACATTTGTAATACTACGACTTTATGATATACGAGGACAACTATGAATATTCAACCATTCTTGTGCATTATTTTGTCAGCTTCATAAATTATTTCTAATCTATTAATGCACTGCAATTTCTTTTAATCAGTTTTAATTGTTTTACTCCAGACTAATTTGTTTTGACAACCCGTGTTCTTTCTATTTTATCATATTTTTATCGTTTGAGTATTCCAATACCCCACTATTAGCTTTTTGTAGATTCACCACTGTAAAAAGTACCTAATTGATTTAAGTAAGATTCAAAATATGGAAATATCTTCCCTTAGGCAAAATAATGTTTAGCAACACGCTAAAAGCTCCCCTTAATCAAAAACGAACATGTTCGCTACACGTATTTGTCCTTTTCATTATAAAATCCCCCGCTACACGTTCCACAACGTTTATTGATTTTCCCTCCTAATCTGCGTCTGAAATCGAAAAAAGCACCTGGGTATTTATTGCTGCATTCATTGTGCAAACGTTTATTAAAAGTTAGTTAGTTTGTATGGAAATTATGCATCGAGTCTCGTTTTTGCTGACGTTCATGTTAATAATATAATCCCATAAACTAACAAACTTTATTCACTAAAATCACTTAAAACTAGAAACTTTTACTCAGTTAAAACCTGAACTGCGATTAATAAAACGGCTTTATTTAGGTTTCTGTTTGGGAATTTTATTCATCTTGAAACTAAAACTTTTACAGTCAATAGTATAAAGTTAGATTAGTTTTGTTGAAGGATTATATTGAGTAAAGTAATGCTGAATTTGTAAAAGTGATCTCCGTTTAATAGTTGGTGGGCCCCAGGTCGCTCCAAATTTGTTGGTAGGTATATAAAAGTCTAAGCCGATGTTATTTCTAATCATTAGAATTTTTGCGAGATCTACATTAATACTTTGGATTCTTAGTGGTAAATGTGTCCGTTCCAGAATGACATTACAGTCTGTTGTTAGGGTATAAAATCACGAACATGGTCAATGGTAAACGTAAAGTTGCAATAAAACTAGTACATGTTACCACCAGAAACAACCTCTCAAGCTGCGCTCAACTTTGTAGAACTGATGATATTATGCAGTACTAAAACAGTAAACTGCAGCACGAATAAGGGAAAATCCAAATAAAGCATTTGTTAATTAAATTTAATTGTATTTAGCTACCTCTGAAATGTGAGTACAAATGCTATAGGTAAATTTTGTTGTAAATAATATCATGTGTTCATTTAAAAAAGTCATCAAGTCGTCTATGAAATTGACATAACATTTTAACGTATGTCTGTTGCCAAAATAATAATGAAGTGTGTATTGTTGGTTGCGGACTTTCAACTTGTAGATGAAGCAATAAATCGCATGCGTTTTTCAATTCGTCTTCGTCGCTCAAAAAATCATGAGCAACTTGATGACTTTTTTAAATGAACACCTTATAGTAACTATACATTTTTCTTAGCCAAGCTATTTTATTGCTCGAGACTAACAAAAAAGCTTCTCAACTGTTGTTTAACTTTTCTTCAATCAATGAGAATGCGAAAGGTCGGAACATACATGCGAAAACCAATAACTTAAAAATGACATTAATTCAGTAGCTGTGATATCTATTTTTGTTTCTTGTCCTGAAAATTATACAATTGTATTTCCCCGTTAAAAGTACTAATACTGAAAGAATGAATTGGGAATTGATTTTGATTTAGAGAGGTTTGAAGGTCTGGTCGATGGGGTTTTTGAATTTGTATGTTGCTCGAAGGACCATGTTTTGATTTCGATTGAAACACTCGCGAACTTATGCACTTGTATATTTCGAATAATTGCAGATAGTTCTTGAACGTTTCTTCTCCCGGTGGTTTCTACTTAATTGGAATAACCGAGTCTTGGTTTTAGATTGAATTTTTGTTTGAATAGAATGAATGCGAGTTCGTTTTCGACTCGTATAAATGATTGGTTTCGACTTGTATTTTTTGAATGAGAATTGAATTGAATTTGAGTTCGTTTTCGACTCTTGGTTTGAATGATTGAATACGACTGGTGTTTGAATAAGAGTTCGAATGCGACTCGTAGGTTTGAATGATTGAATGCGACTTGTGTTTGAATAAGAGTTCGAATGCGACTCTTCGGTTTGAATGATTGAATGCGAGTGACTTGCGATCGTGTGCGGTGCCAGTCAGGTAAACGGTTTTACGACCCTTTGGTTTTTCCAAAACTGACAGACGCGACGGCCGCTGCAAATATTTCTCAACAAATACATTAGAAGAATTAGAGGTTAACTAGTGTTCCGTGGTAAATTTCATGAATGCTGGGTGGTGATGTTGCGAGTGTGGTCCAGGCGGAAAAACGAATATTTCGCATAAAATTCTAGGTCCCCAGTTCTACATTTTTGAGCCATCAACTAGCATTTATAATATACTAGCTGACCCGGCGAACTTTGTACCGCCTCAGAATCAATAAATGTTGTGGCAACTTATTAGCTGAATTAAATTCATTTTTTTATAAAAGGATAATGCAGACAACGCCATCTACTGGCATTACCGGAACCATCATACAATGCCATGTTCATTTTTGTTTGTCATGTATCAAAGATGGCGTTATATACGAATTCCATACAAAATCTTTGAGAAAATGTTTTTCTTTTATTTTTCTGATGTTTTAATAGTTATTCGCCCTCGAAAAAAGTCTGTCAATCCATTCATTTATCATAAAAAAATGTGTGTGTAGTCCACGCGCAACAGAAGTGAAACTTTCTAGTTTACTCCTTAAAAATCGATTTTCATTCAAACCCCGGTAAGAAATTTTTTTGGCAGGCGTTATTTGTTATTGTTGCCCTGTACCAGGGGGGCTTTGCTATTGTCGTTGCCCTGTACTTAGCTCCCCGACCCCTGTAATTTTTCAGATGTTTTAATAGTAATTCTGCTATTCGTGGCGTAGGCAAATCCAACAAATTAAATATCAAAAAAATCGGTCGAGCCGCTCTCATTTTTCAATAGTTATTCTGCTATTCGGGGCGGAGACAAATCCAACAAATCAAACATCATAAAAGTCCTTCTTGAGTTATAAACCGGGGGAAAATCGGTCGGGCCGAAAAATCGCTCCAGTCCAAGGGGGCCCTCTCGGCCCCCATGTCTATGTGAAGAATAGTTTACCACCTATTCTCATACCTACCAAATATACAAGAAAAAAAACATAAAAATCAGTCGACCCGAAAAATCGGTCCAGCCCAGGGGGGCCCCTGGGTCCCCATGTCAATGTGAAAAATAACTAACCACTTATTCTCATACCTACCAAATAAACAAAAAAAATCATAAGAATCGGTCTAGCCGAAAAATCGGTTCAGCCCATGTCCATGTGAAAAATAGTTTTAAACCATCCCTGGATTATGTCGAACAAAACAAAAAAAAAATATATTCAAATCGGTAAAGCCGTTTTTTAGTTTTAGCGTGACATACGAACGGCGATTCATTTTTATATATATAAATTAAGAAAAAACACGGCAAATGTCAACACATCGACTACGGCAGTCTAGATTAACCATGCCAACATTGTCAATTGTTTTTACTATCTACTTGTAGAAGATAAATATCCATTATTAGAAAAGGTGTAGAACATCAACTTCTCAAACATCAAAAACGATATAGAATTATGTGTGTGGTAACAAAGAAAAAATATGGATCGTATCGACTGTGCATCGATTACAGTCAACTGAACAAACTGGTCATGAACGCCAAATACCCTTTGAGACTAATTATTGAGAAGAAATTATAGATGATCTTAAAGATTACTCGATATTATGGGCAAAATTGTGATTTTGCTGTCACAGCGACGACCTGTGACTGTGACTGTGACAGCAAAATCACAGTGACAAAAACCAGTGATTTTGTCACAGACGTGACCAAATCATATACCTACGAAATGTCTGTGACTGCAGGTGCAGCGTTACAGCAGATCTGTTTGTAAAAACATAAACACGCCGTGCTGTAGTAGGATAGTGGGTAGTGTGATTTCACGACCTGTGATTTTGTCTCAATGACACAGTGTGAGTTTTACAATGGTTGCAGTGACTCGCAGTAACACGCTGTGATGATCGCAGTGTACTGTGACTGTGACAACACTGGTGACATCGACAACCATAAACCAGCACTTTTCAGCGATGACGAAGAAATGATTCGCTCTCGGTCCGGTCTATTCTATCACTACATGCGAGTTACAGTCACAGTAAGATCGCTTTCGTGGTAACAGGTCCGAACTGTGACTGCCGCGTCACTGTGACAAAATATCACACCACATGACTATTTCCTCGATCTGAAGGACGTTACTGTCGATGAAGAGAGCAGCAATTTTTTGAGTTTTGTTGTACCAAGCGGTCAATATCAATTTAAGAAAATTTCATCCCCAAACTTAAAGAAAAAGCTACAAAAGCCTTAGCGAATTCCATCAATGGCATTCTACAGAACCGAAACAGTGGGAAAAGGGAAGGTGACACAAATACTTCCCGGCGCCGTATCAAAACCGTTCCTGCTCCCAGTTACTGAGTAAAATAGCGCACTTCCGTTGCTGACGTCCAGAATCCCCCACTCCGCCTCTAACCACTTCCCACTCGTGAAGTGGAGGCCTCGCTGATAACCGATAGACAGCGAGTTCCCCAGTCGCCACTCAGGGCCGCGCACTCCGGCGCAACGACAGGATGAGTACACCCACCCGCCCATAAGGAAGCAGAAGAGGAAGACTCGACCAAGTCTAGAAGAACGTAAAGACACACAGCCGGAAACACCAGCCCCAGCGCGGCCCACCCACCGACAGGACGGGGTAGGCCTAAGTATTCCGATACCAACTGGCTGCATAAGGAGTTGGTCTGTACTGCGGGAGTCCTAGTAGTGATCGACTTTCCGACCACAGCGATATCGAGGCGGGTCTCATTTTAGCGGTGCTTCCGTCAGGACCTCTCCACCTAAAACCCACCTCCACCGCCGGCCGCCGCAGTTCCACTCCGGAAAGGAGCCGTGTAGACAAGACATCGACGCAGAGAGAGACACCGTGTAAGTAGTAGCCGTAGAAAAAGAGAGACCGTGTAAATATTAATTAATAAAGACCGTAATACCGACGGATTCTTTTGTTTCCCTCCCGCATAACCTGACAGCTGACCCCCGGCTTACCGGTCTCCGCTTAAGCTACGCGTGGTAACGTGGACCATACCACCAAAAAAAACTGGTGCTCGAGGCATCACAGTATCATTTGAATCACACTGCACTCCCGTCTACGAACAAAAATTACCACCATGTACTTGTAATAATGGATTCATATTCAAAATTCGTTTGGATTTATCCAACCAAATCCCGATACCGTCCCAATAGACAAACAGCTTTCACTTGTCAAGAGTTCAAGGAGTATTGTGAAGACGAAGGAATTAGGCGACATACAGTAACACCGGCTTGCCACTCGCCAACGGGAAAGTCGAAAGGATTAACAGAACCATCAAAGGAGTTTTGTAAACTCGCCATCGAAAATCTCAGAAAATGGTACCAACACATCGACGATTTCCAAATGATCCTTAACTCGTCATTCCAACGACGCCATTTGAAATACTTTTCGGGGTAAAAAAAGAAGCGAAAACATCATCTGAGACTACTCGAAATTCAGAAGATTTAAGCCGAAAACAGAAACACTTATAACCGTCAGCGAAAGAAACGCACGCAAGCTGGTCCGGGTTTGAAACTATGGCCAAAATACTTGGGCGCTTATCAAGGGCAAAAAGTCATGACACCTATGACGTGATAAAAGTCGGAGATGGAGAAGGTCCACACCAAACAACAACAGACGAAGATCAGGAGGGCCGAATGTGTGGGGTTTCCGAGAATCCTCTTGCCTTGGTTGGAGGAGCGTCCATTCAAGGCCAGATGAGCAGGGAGTACATGCACCCACTTTTCGCTCCGGTCTAAAATTCTATTTTTCTAGTTCGTGCCGGTGATGTTAACCGTTTCTGCCCTAGACAACACAACAACGGAGCCAGTGACATTTTTACCATTTGCTCTTACTTTGTTCCTTTATTAAATGTGTTTATTATCTGAACGTTCAGTGAATATTCCACAAAACCCTACAGTATAGTCACTTGAAAATCCTCAACGGTTTGCAGAAATTGGTTTACATACTCAAAAAATAGATATTTGGGTTGGAGTGGCTCGTCGACGACTAATAGGGGCTATATTTTTTTAATCAACTCTAAATTCGGAGCGATATCAGCAGACCATTTTAGAGCTATTTATAAACCAACTGGATGATGAAGAATTATTATAATATAGATATTTCCAGCAGGATGCTGCGACCTGCCATACTTCTAAATCTTCAACAGTATTTTGATGACCGCTTGATCTCGGTTGATTTGTGGCTCCTCAGATAGCCCGACCTCTTCTATTTGGATTATTTTCTATTTGGCCATAATAAAAATACTGTTTTCAGGCATTATCTGAATGATTTCAAGAATTCAATTACAGACGTTAACCTATTATGCTGTAGTTTTTAATATTCTCCAAAATTCTTTCTTACCTGTCATATATCCATCTTAAGAGCTAAAAAGTGTCCCCATTTTTTTAATTAACAATAGATGCCTTCCACTGAACGATTTAACAGCTTCTTTCTACATTATTTTCGTTGACACAGTAATTAATCATTATGATCATAAACACCGTTCTTATTAGCGATATCAAATTACGACCGCTCGACGATGCCAACCAATGCATTAACCTACTTCTAAAAAATAGAATAACGTCTGCAAATGACGTCTCATTCAACCAACTTCCTTGAAATGTGAATCAGAACTACTCTCAACGCTCCGGTAGTTGAATTTTTGTTCGAAGAAATTAAATTCTAAAATTGCTTTTACCATTTGATGAAGTCTCGTTCGACGTCGTCATAGCGGCATTTTTCAGTTCCTTTGTTATGTCAGAAGGTAATGTAATATTCATTGCGATTATTAATTTTAACAAAGAATAAGAATCTCAAGATGTGAGTTGTGTATATTACGCATCTTTTTGCAATTTGTGCTACTTGTTTTAAATAAATGAAGATTGTGGTTGCTATCATTCTTTCTTTACTCCAGATTCATGCCCCTGGGTTTGCAAATCTAACGCCTCATGAAGATGTTTCAATTAACTTTTATCCATGCACGAATTGACAGTGGTGTAGTAACCCTGTAACGTTTTCCCTTCTTTTAAATTCATTTCCACCCGTCTTTGTGAATTCTGCCGGAAAATGAGATGAGGATATTAATTGAATAAAAGAACGCAAGACTCATCGGGCTGTAAAAGTGAGCAAAGTGTAAAGTCACTCAGTCAGAACCTAATTATACGTTCGTTTTTACTCATTTGATACGTTTTTTTAGAATAATTATTTATTACATTTTATTCTTAATTTCTAAACCCCGTGCATACAGCTGCGTTTACTGCGTGATCTGGGAATATTTTCATTTTCAATATTTAAATTTCCATGTTCCCCAGGAGCCAAGATTATTTATTTCATACTAGCTGAACTTCGTATCACCTACAATCGCGTTCTATTAAAAGTAATCCGAAGTAGCGAGTCAAGAAGAAATGACATGAAATGAATTAATTTTTAGATTTTGCAGCTGAACTTTAGGGTTGAAACCCATGAGGGCCCCTCTAGCCCCCCACGTTCATGTTTTAGTAGTTATTCTGATATTCGGGGCGGAGACAAATCCAACAAATCAAAGAACATAAAAATCGGTCCAGCCCAAGGGGGCCCGCCCCATGTCCATGTGAAAAATACTTTACCACCTATTCTCAAACCTACCAACTATACAAAAAAAAAACACATAAAAATCGGTCCAGCCCAAGGAGGCCCCGTGGCCCCCATGTCCATGTGAAAAACTTTTTTTCATACATTTGGTGCTCTAAAGGGATAACATTTTTTACTGCATAAAAAAACTCCTTAAAACGTAGAAATTGCTAAGGTCTGTTTGGTTTCTATTGTTATTATATTGTTTTCTTTTGCTCTCTGCATCGGAAACTCTTTATAACTTAAAATTCCCGGTCCCTTCAATTTCGCTATATAGAGTTTACACTGCATAATATCTTTTATTTTTAAACAGCGACTACCATTTTTTAAGGTGTCATGATTGATAATCCTCACATAAATTCGACACGGTCACATGGTGCGTAAGATTTTATAAGCCAATAAAAAAAGTTTGAGGAGCTTCAGTTGTGTATTGTTGGTTGCCAATATATGTGGAATTAACATGGCGGTATAATATTAACATTAATCAAATTTATTATCTCGGCGTTACTTATTTAGTTGAAATTAGGAAGCCACTCACGTCTTTACTCACGGACGATTATATGTTTGGTTTTCAACAGTTCGTTCTTTGAAAGGTTTAAACATTTATTTGGGAAGTCAAAGAAATAAGAAATAAAAAAAAACGTCTACAAGGAATTGTAACAGACGTGGAACCGAGTTGACTCATCGCAGTAGCGGCGTCATCATCTACTAGAATGTGCTGGATTTATACTACAACGTACTCGAGTATGACTCATCTTTTGGAATATCCGGTACAGATCGAGAGCGCCATGAAACATCTGGAGCCGACTAGAAAGATTTAGCCGGTATATTTATTAGAGGACGTTCCAGCGGGAGTGAGTCTAGTCGTATCAGTGAAGTCAGTCGTATCATCGAAGATCAATATGTCGAGTCGGACAGTTGCTTTTATCTATCCAGAGTGCCGCGTGATGTGTAAATAAATAATACGAGACGTGCCGGTGAAGTAGTAAATTGTAAATAGTGTAAAAAAAGGAAAATAGTGTAATATTATAAGTTTAAATAAATTGTACATAGTGTTCAAATAAATAAATAAATGGAACCCAGAAACGCTACAGAATTATTTTTTAAATATGACAACAACATGCACATTTTCAGTCACCTTGTGTTAATTTAATTGTAATTTTATCACCGTGTTTATTACATGTACGGTAGCACTTATAGTGTAAACTATAGTTGGTATGGGAATTATCTAAAAAAATAACGATAAAACTTTCTAAAGAAAAATCAGAAAGAAACTATTTTTAGCACATCGGCACTGACCACCTAGGTAGTGGAAGGAAAGTACCATGCGATCAAAAATTATCTTGGTCAAGGGTCGTCATGAAATATAAAACGGTTGTCTTAGCTTAATTGTCTGAAGTTACCTGCCATAAAACGTCACCCATAAGATATTAGTTTCGACAATAATTATTGTAAAATTCATGACTACCCTTGACTTCTCATGGTAGAAAAATTTATGTCTAATGGGACAGGTAACCAGCAAACTCGAACACTGCTTTTTGACGTCACCCTTTATTAGAAATTTAGAAACTTGAAGCAAATGAAATTTGAAACAGATACTATACTGACTGATAACACTATAGTAATTGTACTTTTTTTATTTATTTACGTAGTTATGAATATTGTCGTGTAAGAACTTTCAAGATTACTCAATTACTTCAAGGTACTTCACTTGGGATTACTTTAATTTCAAACTCACGGCGCGGCGCGCCTGCGCGCCTTGATGACCTTGTACATACATACATAATATCTAAAATGATGATTTATGATATGCTGTATCAATAAAGGATCCCGGAAATGAAACTGAACTGAACAGTTAAAAGTATGATAATTCCTTGAACTTCTACTACATTTATTGCAACTAGGCTTGTATGCTGGTCTGTGCTTTGTTTCTCTTGCACGTATATGATTTAGACAAACAAAACTTCGGGCAAAAGGGTTGTCGGCCAGTTAGGGAAGCCCAAAGGGTCATAAACCATTACCTGCCTGGCGACACTCAATGCCCGAAGAATCCGAAATCGACAGTCTAAATTCAACCATTGCTAAGCCAAGCTTTCAAACTATTAGAGAGGTAGTTTTGTTCAGAAAACGAGAAATTGAAAGAAATCAAAGGTATAATAGACTACTCTAATAGAAAATTCAAATTTGTGTATGGTATGAATATAGTTTAAATGGAGTCAGGGGCCACAAGAAAACGCCATCAGAATGCCACCCAAGAGGAGATGAAGAAATTCATAGGGTTGTACCTGGCATCAGCCAAAGCTCGACTAAAAATAATTAATTCTTCATCATAATATTATGTATACCATATTTCAAGTGAATTGGCATCGCGGCAGGCGCTGGAAATTCAATTTTATGTTGGCAGCACTACATCGCTCATAATAAATATCTCTAACATTGTAACTGTCAAGTTGTTTGCGACATTTGTGTTTATGGGTTTATGTTAGGATTGCTTTGTCGTTGATTTGCGTCTTCGTTCATTGACAAAATTGTCTTTCAAGACACATTTTTATCAAGCTATTTTTATTCGAAGTGAGTAATGGAATTTGTTATTTTTTTGAGGTTATCATCCAATCCAACATTCAGGAGATATGAGATTGATGAATTATTACAAGCAGAGGGTCATGAATTGTCTACGTCCTTATAATTGCCAATATAATGCAATAGAATTGGCTTAGGGTTTTTGTAAGACATACTACAATCAAGAGAATTCAAGCAAAACTGGGAATGAAAGACAGAGTTGTGCAAATTTGGCGTCATTTCTTGAAAACTGGGAAGGAGAAGGAAATTACCAATGATTTTGAAAAATATATGGGTATACAAGACGTTGACAACATTCCACCATTTATAATTAATACAAACTCGGATACGTCTGATTTTAAGTTGTTTGAGGATGAAGCAGAATCAGTTGAGCAAGAAATTGTTTTTATGGTAGTTGATGACTAAAATGTGTCACAGTGGGCGTGGTGATTTATTTGTGTTTTCTAACCTTTTAAATTTGGAAGGTAGGTTCTCTAGCAAGTAAAAACATGTTATAGTTCAACACAGCACTTCCAAATGTTTAGTTCATTCTTCATATTCGTACAAACCGTAATAGCGCCATAATATTTCAAGACTATCTTTGTCCATTCATTTCGAGATAACAAAGTGATCATTTAGTTTGTGAAACATACTCAAACTTGAAAACAGTTTTGGGACCAGAAAACCGGTAACATAACCTCCAAATAATCTAATGCTAGTCTCACATGTTTTAGTAATTTTTTTGACGTAAGATAAAGCTCACTTTAGACAAACACCGCCTGCTGCAATGCCAATTCATTTGAAATGTAGTATACAGTCCGTTCTTATTTAAAAAACCATTGTGGTGCAAATGGTAACACCCTAAATTTAATTCCCCATATCAAAAGCATTACGTTGTTATGGAAACCAGAATAGGGTGTGAATTATTTGCACCACAATGGTTTTTTGATAAAAAAAAACGGATTTTACATATTTCTGTTTTATTTTTATTATATTTCTAATATTTTCTTTTTTTATATTATTATTTTTCAATTTGATAAAATGTATTAAATTATAGAGCACTCCAATTAGTTCGTTTTTGTCTTTTAGAAAACTCAAGGTAATAACTAGTTTTTAATTATCAATCATAGTTTCATGTTAGACATTGTAAACAGGACCAGGGATGAAGCGCTTTGAATAAATTATTTCAGCTGCTGCCAACAAATCTTTTTATTTCATCTAGGCAAATTGAATTCGTCTGAATGTACTTTTTGTTAAAGAAAAAATATTTCAAATGTTTTTTTTTTCGCATTTGAATAAAATATATACAATATATTCAAAAGTCTCTCATTAAAAATATTTATCAAATTAATATATTTTTAAAAATATAGAACCAACATGGATTATTAATATTGAGTAAATATTTCAAATGTATATTTTATCTACATTTGAATAAAATATAAACAATATATTCAAAAACCTCTCACTAAAAATATTTATCCAATATAATTTATATTTAAAATATTTGTGGCTATTAGGGTTACATCATTTTTCATTTCAGTTGGTCTTGGTGTAAATATGACCATTGACATAACATAAATAAACGAACTAGTTGACTAGTGCAAAATATTATTCTAGGAGCTAACGCCGATAAATGTCGCTTAAATGGCAATAATTTACGACCAGACTCCATATTAAATGTGATCTAGGACACCCTAATTCCGGAAAAGCGATAAGCTCCCACGAGTCTGAAAATAAGCTCGTGCTTCCATGTCAACTGTTAATAACTAACATTAGAAATTAGAATCTTTTCTTGTGTCCTTTGTTCGCAGCGAAATCGTTGCAGTTGACCTCCTTCCTAGCGACTCTTCCATTATTATAAAGTTTAAAGCATGTCTTATCTCGTCCATATCGGGCATTCTTTGCCCCCGCCGCCCAGAATATCGATGCAAAACGTCGATAAATTCCAACTGGGGCTTCGATATTTTACGTGACATGTTCGGAGAACATAAAATATGACTTCCATTAAAACTCCGCTGTGAAACACGGGTAATTACCAGCACAAAACTCCAGACTAATGGACAGATTAAGTAGTCACAACATTTTTATTGTGAACGTCTTTCAAACTCGATTATGCGTTCACATTTCCAAAGACCCACTCGTCTTTAATCTCCGATTTGTATTCGCGAGGCGCCGCGTTATTTGCGTCCTTTTTCCAATTTTAATTAATTATTGACAAGGCCACGTTCGGAGTCTTTGTCCGTTGTTTCTGCAGAAGGGACCATTAATTTTTGACCTGCGTCAGAACGTGCACGTTGCTTGGTGCGTGTGTTGCTGTGCAACCTCGAAGGGTTTCTGAGGGAGGATCGATCGTTTCGAGAGCAAGAACGAACACATACCTACGCCCTCGCCCTATATTTGCTTGATGTGTCAGGGTGAAAGTTTCCCCATTTGCACCCTAATTTACAACCGACCACAAGGAAAGGCCGCCGCTGTGGACGGTTTAAATATTGCGTCGTTTATGAAAAATACACACGTGGAAGGCCACACTGTTACATTGCTCTACGAACATTAGGACGAAAAATAAATGTTATTGATGACTTCAAAGCCTCCAGTAATCTATTGTGTTTCATAAAATCATTAAACAATTTCCACTTCTAATAAGTTACAAACCAGTGTTATCTAAATGCCTCTTTGAAGCAATCAGCTTTCCTTGGCAAAAAACGCCAGAGTAATTCAACTCTTTCGGCCATGCTGTTAACCTCGTTTCTAAAACTTATTTACTTTCATCGATCTTCCTACTCTGCTCTTTTTTTCCTTTCCATCCATGGTGATGCACTGATGCATTTCGCTACACAAGAATCTAGGTGGAATTGCAATCGATCCAACATGCTGCATCACACTTTGAGATATTTATTGCATTCCGGCTGCAACTACAACAAGACAACTTTGTTACACTAATTTCCACGTTATATTTTGGACTGAATACATGTTAACACTTGTTCCATAACATAATAAAGGTTGCAACAACCTGAAAATAAATTAATAAGTTCGGAATTCCTTGATATTTCATTTATTACGATTGGGCGGCGAGCACGGAGCACAAGATTCTGGGCTTTTACAAATGCAAACTAAGAAAACATTACAAATAACGTATGTAACTTAATTCTACCTTAAAACTAATGACGCGCGCCGCGCGGTCTTGTACGCGACTGGACCAAAAAGATTCGGCGTCGCCGCTGCTACAATGTATGCAACACGCTCTGATTTAAAGTACTAACACTTAAATACTATGAAAAATCGGTCACCAAACCTCGTTATGCAACCGGTCTGAATTTGGTTTCATAACACATTGGAACATGAGAATCTATTTTTGTTTCAAAACTGTGTGCACTGTACAGTGTTTTACCTCACAGTTTACTTTGTAAAGAGTTATTAAGAGCTCTTGATATAACCAGATAACACTACTGGAAAATAGTGATAGCACTCCTAGCATGAATGTATGGATTGAAAGCGCTATGCGCGAAGAACATTGAGGTAGGTCCGTGCATTGAATCTAAACAAACCCGATTTTACATGAGGAAATTCCGTTTTTAACTTTTTTCTTAAGTATGAGTGTTCCCGATTGGGTATTCTTATAGGCTCTAGTTTTTGTAGTCCGCGAGAAAATATCTGATTCCTTCAGGTAAAAAAATCTAAAAGATTTGTAACTTTTGCCCCAACATTTGAACACACAATTTTTGACACATTCTCTAACCCCGTACTTAAACAACAGACTATTTTATTCATGTATTGGGCTCCTCCTGGCAATTTAAGAATGGTGAAAAGAAAAATAGCTCGGAACTGTTCTCCAAAATGTAGTAAAACAAACCCATTTCAGGTCGAAACTCCTAAAAAGAAATAAAAAAAATAGCACATTCTGCGTCAACACTGTAAGAATCTCAGGATGAAGGTAATTGTTTTTTCATGCATAACAGATATTTAAATATATTTTTATTTTAATCGTAAGAGGTGGCTAGTATTCTATTCGAATAATAAATAATTTTTAGGACCATTGCCGTCGTTTGAGGGGCCATCAAGTTCTCAAGCAATTGAGCTAGCACCAGCAACTTCAACTGGAATGCCACAAGGTGCACTAGGCGTGGCTGCTTTAAGCAGAAAATTACTTCTTAAAAGAAGAGGTTGAAAAATATGAAAAAGTAGTTCATAATTTGTCAGTTAGCTTCTCAGAACTGATACCATGAAGAAGTGTTCAATTATTTTGTGGGGAGAATTAAATATTATTGTAATTATTAATTTAAGCTTCCTTGTTCAAGCTCTATATTGCTTCGGTTTTGCTACACCCTTTAATCTCACAACCTGGACATCCACTTGGTTCTTGAGTGCAGCAGGCCGGTAGAGCCCACAATGTAATGAGCATGGTACAAAAGTGGAGCCATATGGTCCCATCCTCCATTTCAAATAATATCTGAAGCAAATATATTTATAAAGCTACCTACATTAGGGTAACAAAAAAATACAAACCTCTACATCAAACTTGCGGGTCTTGATGCTTGCTTGTACTGCCCCTTTATCACAATTGGGCAAAGGCTTCCCAAAAACAAAAATATTTCTACATGTCCACACTCCCATACTCATTTTCACCTCTCGAGGAATCTCATGCTATCTCCAAAGAACTTGGAAATGTGGTGAAATTTGATTACATTTATTACATTAATTTATTACAGTTAGGAGTCCATAAATGAATAAAATAATATGTTGTTTAAATTCGAAGTTGGGAGATCTGTCAAACATTGTATGTTCAAATGTTGGCGCAAAAGTGGCAAATCCTTTAGATTATTTTTTAATTTACCCGAAGGAATCAAGATATTTTCACGTACAAAAACTAGAGCCTATAAGAATACCCAATCGGGAACACTTAAGAAGCGCGCTAAGAACTCGGGTTTGTTTAGATTCAATGCATTGACCTACCTCAAGGTTCTACGTCACATTAATATCCCGTATTATCACAATTATACGTTTTATAGCAAGTACATATAGGTTATAAGAATATATTATGCAGACAGAAATAGAAAAGGGCACAAGCAGAAACAAAAATAAAAACATTCAAATTATACTATTGAACGAAGAGAAGTATGTATGTAAAAATAGAAATTGTTTCAATACTGATAACAAAGCACTAAAGCCATGTGAAAAACATTTATTTAGTACAGAGCTATTCATCCAAATATACTGATGGGTTATATTGCACTAAATCTTCAAACTTTACGACACTAACAACTTATTTTTTAGCAGTAGTAGTATAGTCATTTAGTACACGATAAAAACGTCTTTTCTAGTAGATAAACCATCTTTATCGCCGTGTAACGTTTTAGTTCATTTTCTACCAGCAACTATTGAATTCCTAAACGCTGTTTACAAATGAGCTGATGAATAAGTGAGGGTATCACAACTATGATAATAAAATATAAAATAAAATCAAATCGTATTTCAAACTAAAATCACGTAAAAGAGCCGCCACTTTTCGACTACCCAATACAGTCAGCAAATTTCATCCCCATGTTTCAATTCTGCAAGTATTCCAAATCTGAATTATTCCGCGTCGTATTCTCGATTTGAAGTTTCCATTCACGTAGAAAATATTACACTTCACAATAAAAATGCATTTCCACAAAGACGTCTACTATTTCAATAGCGATAAAATGAATTGGTATCGAAATTGTTAAAGAGAATTATGGCGAATGCTCGGAAATTCTGAGAAAAACAGAGGTTTTATGTTGTGTTTTTTTTTCTATTTTCGCATTTCCCATCAATGCACCGAATTTAATTTCTCTGCAGAAAATTTGAACAATTCCGCTCCCGCCGGAATTGAATTTTCAATGCGGAAAACAATACCTACCTCTAAATTTTGTGTTTATTTCACATTGTCATTCTAATAGTGATTTCTGAATTTTTTGTTTCACTAGTCGTGTTTTATCGATAAACAAAAACAACCGGGTTTAAACAATACAAGCACTTTTGTTTATTATTTCGACTGAATTTATTTGGATTAAAATGCTCAAAATGAAAAATATATCATCATCCTTGCTAAATATTTAAATGTTTTGGAAACTATGCAACCAATCATCGGGGATTAATTAATTCATGCTCACTCAGTATCGATCTGTAAACAAAGCTGTTTTCGTGGATTCTATTGGCATAAAATAATTTTTTTTACAAAAACTGGAATTGTATTATTACCTATTTACCTCATCACGTTTATCAAGACATTTGTAATTTAAAAATAATTCCAATCAACAACTGCACATAAGTGTTACTAATCTGGGCATTCAAACAAACTGATAAGTCGGATTGTGAAGGCAAATATAAGTAAAAGATTCAAACAAATTAGCACAATTATGAGATTAGTTCTTTTTATGGTGCTAAATTACTCTCAAACTCTTATCATAATATTTAGCGTTAAACAACAGCAGTTACCGACCACAAAGAAAAATGTAATCCATACTGTGTTTTAATAACGACTGGAACACGTGTCATTATGAAATTTTAAAAGTTTATGTTGCTTTTTCCATACGATAACGTCGCATGTCTCACAGTGCATTACATATACTGCATGAATGATTATAAAGCCATCACTGTCTAAAGTTACTAATAAATAAACCAGAGTAAGGTTCGTTACGACCTTCATTTAGATGGATGGGTGTTCTATCCACGTTCCGATTGTCGTTTTAACAGTTGGGTGCCCTAGCAATGAATAAAGTATTAATAATTCGCCTTTATCAGTGCTCAGACTGCATGATGTATTTGTGGCAAGTACATACCAGGTAAAAGCAGTTATCTCTGAGATTATAAGAAAAACCACGGGTTTGATCTAATCGCTTAGTAATAAATCAATTTCTGTCTCACAAAATAAAACCTAACTTTTAACTCTTATGTATCCCACAATATACTATTTCAATCGATCGAAGTCAAATTCCAACATAGACAGAATTATTGGTGCGGAATTAATTCCACACATACTAAAATAGCGAAAAGTAACGAGATAAAATTATCCTGTCGCCATTGAGTCTACTTCAGGTTTTGTGATTACAGGTTAAGTTCCTGTTCTGAAAACCCCAAGGGAACATAATGTCTTGTATACTTCCGAAGAAGATCCCCATCGCAAGGCTTTAGAAAAAGTTTGGGTTACTGAGGAAATTCCCTCGTCAAATTCTCATTTTTAAAAGTTTGGCTATAAAATCGGAGCACTACACCCAGTGCAATGTAAGCAAGGAATTTTTTGCGACATATCTTTAGTTTATAAATAATAGACAAAAACTGTCTTCCTTTTTTGATCCACCTCAGTTAAATGACCTCAGTTCTGAAGAGCCTCGAAACCGAAAACGTATCGGGTCTTTTCAAGAAAATTGTACAAAAGGTGCAGGTTGTTACAACGTCGCGTTAAGAGTCCCCTATACAGCGGTGCGAATATCGACGATTTTTGCAATGCTGCCACCCAGTAAAACCCTATCGTTTGTTTATTGTTTATTATTCAACGTTGTATGGTCATCTCGGGCGAAGGTAACGCTGATCTGATGTTAATGGTGAATATTTTGAGCATTTGATGTATTATTACATGTACTACCCAATGATCTGTCTGAAGTTGGTGCCAAGCCAAATAGGTTATAAATTTGTAACATATTGTAATTATACAAAAATATCAACAACGTTATAACGCATACAAAATTCGATATCATTCGAGACGACCGTCAACGAAATCTGCCGTATGGGATGTTTTGCTCAGCACGAGTCCCCCCACCCACGCTTACGCATTCCGGTGCGTTCGCCGGGAGACCTTCGATGTGGCTGGAGCAGGCAGCCTATCTATCTACTACCTATTTGGCTTAGCACCGACTTCAGACAGATCATTGGGTAGTACATGTAATAATACATGTATTCATTTATTTTTCACTTTTTGAAGTCGGTTCGCTTTTTTTTTAAAGCAATTTTTTTTTACAATTTTAAGTGATAAGTTAGTGATACCTAGTAAAGACGCTTCTCCAATACTGAGGTCCTCAATAAAGTTGACGAAGAAATCGGTAGGAACATAATTATATACATAAAATGAAGAAAAATTTTTTCTCGATTTCCATGGGATTCCCTGATCAGATAATGATTTTTTGACAATGGAACCACGTCAAGAGTATACCCTTTCAAATAAAAGAAGAATTTTGTAAATCGGTCCACAATTTACGAAGAAATCGGTAAACATACAGAAGTCGGTTAATTAAAGGGAGCGAAAATTTGAGGATTTTTCTCGTTTTCCATGAGATAACCTCATCAGATCCTGAAATGGTGACAATGGGACCAATCTGTAAGTATACTCTTTCAAATAAAAGAAGAATTTTACAAATCGGTTTATAAATGACGGAGTTCTGCGGTAACAAACATTAAAAAAAAAAAACCGAATTGATAACCTCCTCCTTTTTTGAAGTCGGTTAAAAAACGCAATGTTTTTGTTAGAAATCTCTATTTTAGTTACCTACTTGATTTGAGTTTTTTTTTTGTTTTGGTTGGTAAAAAAATTTGTGTTTGCGAACTTTCAATAACTTTTTTTCTCAAAAATTTTCTTATGTAAGGTATCAAATTTTTTATAGTGTTATTTAGACAATTGAAACAGGAATAAAAAATCATAAAAAAATTATGTTACGATTCGAAATATCTGCCGATGACGTCATATCTCAAAATTGACAACCAAAATATTTTTTCTAACATATGCAGAATGTGTGCATTATTTTGCCAAACAAACTTTGTATACAAAGTTTTTTTCATAAAATGTACGGTTACGGATAACACGACAATTTTCCTCTCGAGTTTAGTTGAATTTCAGTTCTTATTCTCAAATGAACCAGGACGGATAATTATCGTTCGTTATTTTAAGAATTATTAATTGGGGTTTAAATAGCCCCAAAAAATAAGATACTCACCTTAAAAGAAAAAAATGGAAGTGGTCAATACTTCAAGCAAATAAAAAATATCAATACGACTCTCGCAAAAAGGTTTTATTGTTTAAAACAGTTAAAATGAATTAACGTAGTATACTCACACTTTATATAAAATCCTTATAAATTGATTGTGATCAGGTAAATTCAGACTGTAAATGACACAAGGATTAATTTAATGGGTGTTGGGTGCATGGATGGTGTACCAACGGGATCCTGGTAAGTGATGTTCTATACAGTCCTAGCAGAAAATTTAACCACAAGTAGAACTCGTCATTTTTTTCGCAACCGCTCCCTTATGGAGTTAAAATTAAGAATAGTTTGACCTCTAAAACCAATACTCTCATATGGACCCACATTCATGGATTGTCAAAAGGCAAAAAAACCCGATAAACGAATCGAAATAAAAAATGTTTAAATGGAAACATGTACCTACTCACCTACCATAATAATATGCATAATATTGAAGTAGGTTAGCATGTAGTAATAAATTCTCTAATAATCTCTCTAAGATCAGGGATAATCTTTGTTGTTGTACGTGCGATAAACGATAAATGTTGACACACCGACAGTTTGAATACACTTCGAAGCACATCTTCGAATCAAAAACAAAACAATTGTCTGGATCACTTTTGGTGGTAGATAACTACTTTTTTCACTACTAGCTTCAGAAAACATCATCATATATCGTGTCTGATGCTTCAGAAATTGATTTTCTGTACCTTACCCAATAATGGATTTTTCTCTCCTACTAGTAGATAATAAAAACAATTGACAATGTTGGCATGGTTACTGCCGTAATTGATGTGTTGACTTGACATTTGCTGTCATTATTAATAAAAGCTGATAGCTCAACAACGTAGAACTGGGGAGTTGGAATTTCTTGAGAAATGTTAAATTTGCCATCTGGATCACACTAGCAACATCGCAACAAAAAATAGAAATGACAGGTATTGATTTAATTTCATACACTGCTTGTTTTTGATGGATAACTTAGTAATTCGTTCCGATATTTCGCATTATCATGATTATCATTTAAAAGTTAAACAAATGTGCTAGTAGTGAAAAAAATAGTACTTATATAAACCCACGGATCAGAAGTCTTTTCTTAGCCTCGCATTATTATTGCCCAAGATGCTTCGCTTCGCATCTTGGGCAATAAAATAGCTCGGCTGAGAAAAATGTCTTCTCAACCTTGGTGTATAATTACTACTAATCAGTTTTTTTCCCTAAAACACCAAAAATGATTTTTTAGAGTTTACTCATCACCCTCATGATGCCAACATTGTTGGCGAAACGTGCGTTGGCAATTATAATAAAAATTATTTTTGGTGTTTTGTGGAAAAAAACTGATTAAAAGTAGACATCTTCGAATACTTAAAAATTTCAGGTTCAATTTCCAAAACGCGATTACATCTGGGTCGTCCGAGACACTCAACTGATGATAACTAAAATTTACTTTCAACGACAATTTTTTTGTCTCAAAGGTGTTTACCTTGTTCGGCAAAAACGTTCTGATGCGTTCTGAAGTTTATGTCGGCATAGGCGGAGGGTGAATTAGGGGTCAGCAAAATTTCAGCAGTGGTAAATGAAAAAATTTTGACGAATTGTGGCTAAATTTTCTGCTTGGACTTCCATAACACCCTATATGTAGTTTTCAATAAAAAGTTTCTGTCGTGCGCACAATTCGTTTTTTATGTGTTTATTTGAATTAATTATTTAATTGACTTTTCTTTTATGCATTTTTGTTTCAATTTCTCCTTCATGACAATAATAACGGACAAATGGTAAATCATTATTTTCATGGCTATTATGTAATAGTACATTACATAACGACCACGGAAAGTGATAAATAACGCACAAGCGGGAAAGTTGCCCACGAGGCTTTAGCCGAGCGCAGGCAATCCCGCGAGTGCGTTAGAGACTTTCCTGCGAGTTTTGTACACTATTTTTCCCACGACCATAACAATTTCATTACTAACTCAAACAGTAAGTGAGCTCCGTAGCATAAAATAATGCACCTATAAAGAATTAGGCCTAAAGAGTTCTCTGAAATATGCTAAGAGCACTTTTTCCAAATAAGAGGACTTCAATCCATGAACTGCTTACCTATATGCTATATTATACCTCTCGAGATTTTTTTCCGAGTAAGTTTGGTGGCGTGCATTCCAAAGGTGAATCTCTTTTACTATTTCGGTTCTTATTTGTAGCAATAATTGGATTTCAACGCCACTTTGCTTGAAAAAAGCCACGAAAGCTAACACATTGTCAATATTTTAGACTGTCAAAAATCAAACAAACCTACTAAAGAGTGAAGTAAAAATTTTAAATCTATAACAAACACGTTTGTTATAATAACACTGGGCCGAATTATCTCCCGTTGATTAACTTTAAATGAAGTTAATTCTGTCTTATAGAAAATTTTTGATATTATGCCTCTTTGCCTAATCAATTTTTTAGATAATCGAAAGTTTAATGAATGGGAAATAATTCGGACCTTTGTTATTAACGGCCATTTCATAATTCCCAAAAAAACGTCGAACGGCGCTGAACTTGATATGTAAACACATCGTACACTTTACGATAGCTGTTGGAGTTTTAATATTTCGTCACTTGGTGGCAGGACCGCGCAAGACAAAAATTACATTTTACTCTGGCGGCCCAATTACGCCGTTATTGTAAGAATTACATATTTTCTTTTTTGTCCCACGTGTTGTGTAAAACATTGTCCACGTAATGTCGTGCGATTTTTTCGTATTTTCTTCATTGGCTGTTAATAAATGGCCTCAACAACGTGGTATTAATATCATCGCAAACATGGGATTTTAAAAAATCGTTATATAGGTCCAGGAACAAAAAAAAAATAAAAAAAACGAAACGATGTTTTCTTGGAAAAGGTTCGTAGTTCACAAATATATAACGTTTAAACCAAAATTTTCTTTTTTCAACCCGCCCGTGGTATACGAATTTTACATGGGATTCAAAGGTATAGAGGATTCTTAAGTCGAAAGATGAACGTGTGCAAAACAACAACAGTTTCATATCAACATCTAATGTGCCGTGTCGTGGGTGATTATTGAAACAAAATAAGGGACGTCATTTTGAGATAATGTTATTGAGGCAGGTAAATCAAATTAATTTCAATGTCAAGTGCCCATTTAAACCTTACCGCTCGGACTCGACCGTATGTGAGGAAAGGGGAGAAGAGAAGAAATTAAGATGCCTTGTTTTAAAATTAATACAGAATGTAAATTATCTTATGAGTTATGTTATACTGTAATCATAGGAATCGGAAAGCCCGTAGGGAAAATACAGATTTAGTATGCAGAATACAATGCTATAATATAATAGGTAATTTTCTAGAACGTTTGGAAAGACATAACAATACTTCCTGTTCTATTAGTTTATGCTGAAATGTTGTTGTTGACAAAGTATTATTGAAAAATTAGCGGAAGAGGAACGGAACATTTATTTCATCATAAACTACCTCGGTAAATTTTAAGAGATCACAGTGAAACTTTTTTTAAACGTTAGATTTACACAACGGGTCAGATAAATGAATTCACGTATCAACCTGACAGTTTTGTAATCGAGTTACAAATTTCAACAAACTTTGTCGATATGTCGATATAATTCACTCGCGCTTCGTACATTCATAAGCTTACTTTGACAAATAAAAACCTGCCAATACCATCGCTCGCGATACGCAAGTCTCGTTAAGCGAGACTGCGTATTTCATACGTTAGTGTTTTAAAACAAAAAATGCGTCAACAACGTAAGCTTCACTCGCAGATGTGCCATTAGTGATTATAGTTGCGGAAAATGCTCATTTTTTGTTTACCAGTTTTGGAATATCTACGTTGTCATTATTATGAACATAGCTGCAAACGTTGAATTCCGATAGATGCCGAGTAACACGTTTGCGTTGCGATCGATGTACAGCTTTGGATACATAAATCTCCAAAATGAATTATAATATAATATTAATTTAATTAATACTATAATGTTAATCCTCTTTAATTATTACAAATTTCATATCAATAAAATCTGATCCTTTGATATACGCAAATTCATGTTCAAATTTGTCGTGATGTCAAAATGAGGTTGTACGAGATTTATGTGGCCATAACTGTACCTTTGTACGTAGATTTTAGTTTTTTTCTGGGAACCAAAAATTGCATCCATTTTCCATTAAACTATAAATACTGACAAAACCTGAATACACAGAAAATAAATTTATACACACAATAGAGCTATTAATATTCGGTGCACTACAAAATTTCAATACTAGTATGCAATAATGATTAATCACAAGAGTGTATCACTGAACGATATGCACGTATCTGAACTCATGCGGATGTAAAATATTGATTTAAATTTCGGGAATGATAGGTCGTTTTACCTATTATGTGGGAATTCTCCAATTTTGAGTTACGCCATTCGGAAATCAGTGGATTTGTTATACCGGGTGGCCCAGAAATAACTACATTAATTTTAAGCGGTAGTAGAACTCATCCAGTGTCAACAATTTTTCTTAATAAAATTTTGCCCTAAACCCCGTAGTTATTGAGTTAAAATTAGTGGAAGTTTTGACGTTAATTTCGGGACACGCCACTGAACCCCTAAGCGGTGATAACGACAAAAAATTTGAAATGAAATGAAGTTAAACCGCTTGGCGTAAATAAACAAAAAATCTGAAATTGTGGGGCCTAATAAATAACATGCGGATTTTCGTCTGCCCCTACGTATTATTTAAGTTGAAGATACCTTCTCCAATGATTATGTATTATTGAATCCTCCGGATGTAAAAATTAGCCCTTGTGTACGTGATAGGCATTTAATTGTTGCTCTTTCAAAATTCTCCAAATTCGATTTGATAACCTTCGGGTACTGGCGGCTTTTTGCAAAACACCATGCAGAACGTTAATGAAAATTAGGTACACGAGAAAAAGCAGGCATCTTTTACGATAATAACTTTAAAAGCGAAAGCAAAATACGAGGGGTTGACCATTACCCGAAATCTTGTACACTAGATTCACTATTAACAAATTATTAACCATATTTACAAATTATTTACCATATTTACAAATTATTTACCATATTTACGAAAATTACTGTATTTGCCATTTATTTACCATATTTACCAGATATTTGCTATATCTAGGAAACATTTAATATATTTACCAAACATTTACTATATTTATTACATTTGCCAATTGTTTACTGTACATAAATGTATTCACAAATCATTTATTTCATTTATCAATTATTGCAAGAATTTAATATGAAGGACCATAGATATATAAAAGCATACTTTTAACAAACACAATTGCTCAACTTAATTCGAATGTATCTCAGGAATTATGCCACCTAAAATAAAATTATCAATTTTTTTTGCAAATACGAAGAAATATGCTAAAAATAAATCAAAGAATGCTAATTCTTTCAACGGTGACTTGAAGCAGTTTTGTGTTTACTTATTTATTGTAGAAGGAAGACTATTATACCGAGACTTATATGTGAATTTACAAAATACAATTCCGTCCATTTCATCCTTGTTATAAATAATGGGTAATGAGATTCTAGAAGAAGATAGTTCGCGGTTTAAAGATCTAGCTGAGTTTTCGAAGAAACAGAATTTTCCTCCTGCCTACCTAAAAAGAATTATAGTCTTACTTCATGTGAAGAATTGCCAAAGAAAGAAAACAAATAAATACCGGTCAAAAAAATATCGTTTTCGACACCGAATAAAAAAACACAAAACGTTTGAGATTATTTCGATCAAGTGGTACTGCGCCGCACAGTAATAAATTATTATCAATTAAAAAAAAAATACGGCGAATTCACAGAAAATTCTGTGAAGATTAAGGATATGCAGGCCCAAACAAAATGAGATTGCTACTGATATTTGCTGTGGGCCAATTTCCATAGAAGGTGTGGGAACGATGACCGTAAGCAGAACAAATCGTGATAAAATTGATCAATTATTCAAAGAACTGGAACGATCTTTTATGGAAAAAAAAGAATGAGGTAGTATACAAAATTTTGAAACTTTTTTTATAAATGAAACTGCTTAAAATACAGGACACCTATTTTTTAGTTTTGCTTAAATCATAACCGTTTTCATGAAATAAATGAAAAACTATTTCGCGGGCGAATAACTACGTCATTAGTTTCCGAGCATAGAGGGAGTAAGAGCGAAAAGGAAAGAATTGCTTATCAAATGAGTGAGAGTGAGAAATGGAAAAGCGTAGGTCCTCACTTAATTCATATGCCGGCCACTAATGACGTATTTTAAACTAGTACAGTTCTCTCATAAAAAATTAAACGAATTTCAATTCAATTTTTTTTGCATTTTCAGTAAGTATAATTTCACCATAATGGCGCTAAACCATACACTTTTCAATGAAGTTTATGATTATTGTATTTTCCAAAAACTTTATTTTTTAGTATACTACCTCATTGTGCATGGAGTCCACATGCGACAGATAAGTGAAACTTTTTATTGAACAAGAAATAATTGAGAATAGTAAGGATGCGGATATGATCTCAAATGAAAATTACCTCTCAACGGAGAGAAGAGATACAACATAAAATATGTCCCCCCCACTTATACTATTGAACGTTACGCATTTTCGTGTCGGACGCGAATTAGGCTTACACCGTGCCAAAAGCAAACAGGAGTTAGTAGTGGGGATATATGACGCAGCTGCCAGCGACACGAAAGTAAATAACGCGCTGGCCTTACTCACCACTCTCAACGGAGAGAAGAGGTACAATATAAAATATCCTCTCACTTATATTATTGAACGTTACGCATTTTCGTGTCGGACGCGAATTAGGCTTACACCGGCGAAAAGAAGTTTTACTTCAATAATAATATATTTTTTCATAAAGAAATATGTCTAACATTTAATAATTTGTCTCATCACTTTGCCAAGTATCACCTTATCCCGTATCCCGTCGTTAATATTTACAGATATTTATTAAAATTTACGCACATTTACAAGATATTTACTAATATTTACGCACATTTACTGATATTTACTAATATTTACACACATTTACAAATATTTACTAATATTTCCTGATATTTACGAATATTTCCGAATATTTACTATATTTACTATATTTACTGATCATTGTACACCATATTTACTGGGTGGTCAACCCCTCGGCAAAATACAATAACACGCCCGGTCGAGTTCCCCAGCCGATACTGATTCTCAACAGCAGGTAACTGATGAACCCGAGAGTGCAAAAAATTTAGAAACAATTGATTGTCTGTAGGTAAATTTAAAATAAATATCCATAGGCGGTTGGTGAATTTGAGGGGTTCCAAAAATGATTAAAAAAAATTGAGATTTTGAAAAAGTGGAAAAAGTGTTTTGTATTTTGTCTGTAACAAGCAAAGCTGTTCTCTGTACGTTTCAATATAAATTCTCACAGGAACTGACGGAACATTAGTCTATAGTAAAACAGTTTACAACAACCTTTTTTCTCTGGAAGTTAATAAAGGATGGTGTTTAAGCCCACTTAAACCTTATTGGTGGCGATCAGCCCTATTGGCCGTGGACGCTTCTCCCACCACTAGGAGCCGACCACCCTGTAAATATGTACATAGTTGTAAGTCTAATTGTTTTCAATTTATTAAATGGTCCTTCGAAAAGTCGATCCAGATGGATTTTCTTTTACTATATTAACACATTAAATTGAGATTATTTAACTTACATACGCTACTGATAAATTAACGAACAAAATGGGTGTACTCGGCTCCAAACGCTGGAACTTCGTACGTGTGCATGCAAAATTTCTGGAGAATGAATGTGCATCCAAATATGTTACGTTATTTTTTCAATACTCGTGTCCTCAAATTCTGCAGCACTGATCTACTGTTTTCCGTGTACATTCATGAATGTGCGTACATGCATCACCAACATGTCTGTAGCAGCGTTATAACTTTATTATTTGCTTATGAAAACCAAAGCGACCTCGCCCATTACTGTACAAAGCCCCATTTAACAAATGCAAAGAGTGAACGTGACTAGCTCTTCTCTCTAGTTTTATTGTCATCTCGTGCTTCGTCTTAAGGGAAAATCCCCTTTTTACGGATGGGGAAGACCATTCCAATGATGAATTTTTATAGGTTTGTCTACGTTTAAATGTCCTCGGATAGGTCATATTTATAATGCCGCAATTTGAATATTATAAGGACTTACTGCTTCCACTTTCAAGATTACCGATGTAATCTTGGAAAATTTGCTGTATATCTAAACCACCCCACAATCATCTTACGTTTCCTTCCTCGTTGATTAATTTATGTGACATGGGGATACCGCCCTGGCAATGACATACTTTATGAAATTATGAAAACATGACCCTTTTAAATTCTGTGTTTAATAATTAGACTTTAAGTACGATAACTGGGTTGAGTCATAACAATGATAGTCGGACTCGTTTCAAAAGATAAAACCTTGAAGATAATGAAACGTAAAGCACAGGTGAAATAACAACCGCAAAGACAACGCAATTAGAAAATTACATTACCTATTAAACGGAAAGCCTCCCAGTTTATTATTTTAAGCTACAAAAGGGACAAAGGTGATCATCAACATAACCTCAAAATTAAATTTCTGTTGAAACATCACTTACAAGTCATCTAATTCCATCGTGTTACGGAATGTCCTGTTGTGGCTCAAAACAAATAATCAAAATGTTCTAAATTCTTAAAGCATTCCTACATTTTATGCATTTTATGTCCACTTTTTCACATATCTGAGACACCTGTCGTACACCTGTCACTTCGAACGTGTTACACATAACTGAAGTTGGTCGCTATATTTTATCAGCAGTGCATCAACTTCACGCTATTTACCAAAATGAGCATATTATCACAAAGTAGTATTCACGGTCATGTTCTAAGCTGCAGTGTACACTTCTTATTACTCCAATTAGTAGGGTAATGTCGTTAATTTTATTAACATTGCCTAGTAAAAAGTTCATTATAGTGTGTATTTTGTGTTGCATAAATAAACGGCATTCACACATCTAGGTGCGGTCTCCTCCCACTTTCGCTTTGTAAACTCGCCTTTCGCTTGTGAGATGCGAAACATGGCGGGCAATAATAGTGCGAGGCTAATAAAAGACTTCTCAATCAATCAATACTAGCACATTTGTTTAGCTTTTCTTCGAATGATAATCATGATAATGCAAAAGGTCGGAACGAATTTAACTAAGATATCCATGAAAAGCAAGTAGTGAAATTAAATCAATAGCTGTCATTTCTATTTTTTGTTGCGAGTGTGGTCCAGGCGGCAAATTTAACATTTCGCAAAAAATTTCAGCTCCTTAGTTCTACATTGTTGAGCTATCAGGTGCTATCATTAAATGTATGTATAAAAAAATACATCAAAATGTCAAGTCAGGCAGTTTAGATTAACCATGTCAACACTGTCAATGGTTTTATTATTTACTTACAAGTAGGAGAGAAAAATCCATTTTTGGGTAAGGTGCAGAAAATCTATTTCTCAAGAATCAAACACAATAATATAATTATAATGATGTTTTCTGAGCTAGCAGTAAAAAAAATCAATTATTCAATTTTTATGGACGTTATTCGACTGGCACTGATTGTTAATTTTTTTTCTTTCAGTTTTTATTTTTGTGCGAGGGCCATAATATCATTTACGATGAATTCTGTGTTTATAATTATGGTTATGAAAGTTGTAAATTTGCGCTATTTTACAGTTTATAATTCGGCATGTAAATCCTGTTACTAATGCAGATTCCAATAGTATATTTTTTACTAGAAGTATTAAATTTTATTATCGACAACTTACTGCTAGCTACCTAAGGATGCAATTTGAGTTGAGTAATAACCCTCATTATTCCAAGAGTGGAATAATATCATTACAGCCCTCATATGACGTAATTTGAGTTGAGTAATGAACCTCATTACTCCACTACTAGAGTAATGAAAAATCGTCATAGCAACTTTGAGTGGTTACATAACAATTTAGAATTTCCTTGAGTCTTGGTTTTCATAAAAAAACAAATGATTTTCTTCAGTTATAGGCAGTTGTCGATAAAGTTTTGAGTCCCATACGTGGGCTAGAGCATACCGTGCGATCATTTAAATTATAAATTAGAGTAGGCGGCTTTTTTATTATGCAAATTGACTTACAGCTTAGACTGACAGTAAAATTTGAGGTTATCGTAAACATTGTGACATTTATGTTTCTCATGAAAATAAAAGACTAACACATAATGTAGAATAATTCAGAATTACAGCAAATGTTCAAAGTGTTCTCCCGCATCTTCAATTCAGATGTTAACTCCATTCACCATTCTGTGGCCTTTGGAAAAGTCACTTTGACATTCGAATTTTAAATGAAATTGTCAAAAGTTAGTAGTGCCAACCTAATTTAAATTTCACAGCCTACTCTAATTTATAATTTAAATTAGCGCACGGTACTTACAGCAACTCGTGTGACTACATTCTATTATTAAAAAATGATTGAAAGCAGATATTTGGGATTGTCACAAAAATGTTCCTAACTGTTCCTGCAATCAATAAAGAAGAACATTATTTTGTACAAAATTAGACGATCGCGTGTGAATAGAAGGTTGATCATAATTCTTTGAGTGGTACACTAAAATTGGTTTTTATTATAAAGATATTTCACTGGAAGTACACTGATTACATTATTTTTAAATAATAATCATTGGTAATTATAGCTTTAATGCAGAAGGTAATTAAAGGAAATCATTTTAACACTTCTTTTCCTTTACTGCAACATCGTTGACATTAAACCACTGTGATTAAAGACATTAATACCGATCTGTTTGTAATACGTCCCGTTCTGCAAACATTTGATAAAACGACCCAATTCAAAGACCGACGACGGCTCTATTGTGTACTAACCCTACGTACGGACGGACCACTTCGGAGGTCCTTTGTTTGGTTGAAGGATTAAATGTGATGCCAGGGCGGACTGAAAAATTTGACGTTGCTATGATCATATTTTTCTATGATGATGTGAAGAGAAAAATATGCCGCAAAACAGCGGTTTTCACCATTTTCACCAGTAAAAAAGTTATCAATGAAGCAAAACAACCAACTGGCCTTATCCTATTTAAATTATAGTAATTTATATACAACGTGTCCCAGAAATAAGTACATTAATTTGGAGATGTGGTAGAAGTCATCGAGTACAACAACTTTTTCCTTTGCCATTTTTTCGAAATCACATTTTGAAATTGGGATTTTACAACCCCCAAAAATAACGATACGCTTATGGGTTTCTGACACAGTGATAATGACCGTGAGTTCTGTTGTTTTTCTGTTTTTCTACCTGTTATTAATTAGTTTAATATCGGACTTTACAACAGCTTGTAGTTAACTGTTCCGTGATTTTTTAATTTTTGCGGTGGACAACGTTTGTGTTTATTAAAGAATTATAACTAATAAGACTAAATTTTGTAGGTATTGCACAATGTACATTGTGCAATTGAAAAACAAATTGTGAAACTACTGAATATTATATAAGATTAATAAACTATAGTGTCCGAAATTAGATTCGATTTCAAATGAAGATAATAATAAAATATACATCGTTTGATATAACCCACGATCAGCAGAAAAAACAATTAATTACAATCTAATATTTAATGAACGTTAATTTTTTAGTACTCAACCTATAAATAACCCTTAAAGCTACATTATTAAAGTGATGAATTCAAGATCGAACTAAGGGATATAAAACCTAATAATTTAATGCTTCCATTTTGAACACTTTTTTTAAAATTAAACATAACATCACGGGCCCCATTAATTGACCAATGAATTAAAAATTGCATATTATAGATCACATTTCAATTTTACGATATTCAAATTTTTAAATCCAGCTATAAGTTTTATGTGAGCCAATCTTCTTTTTGGATTAGCTGTAATAAAGTTTTTCTCAATCCGTCAAAAAGATTCTAGATCTAAACTGGGAGCGTCACATTCGTAAACTCTGCTCAAGACTCTCAAGAACTTATTATAATTATGCTATCGATGTGTCGCAAAACTTGCAGCCTTTCTATTGTTCTACAGCTTTATTTTGGACGCTTTCATAGCATTCTTAGATCTGCAATATTGCATTGGTGCAATCCGGTGGCGCAAGAAGGGTGTTTACTCCGCAAAAGAGAGCGATACGATCTATAGCCCAAATTAAGACAGGGACTTCATGTAGGGAGGCCTTTAAGAGGGTTCTTCCGTGGCATGTACATTTCTGCCGGTCGAAGTACATTTTCTCGCAATATCAAAATTTCAAAAAATCGTTCTGTAGCTGCAAAGATCTATATTTTATCAAAACGCCCACAAAATTTCAACAAAAAATCTTCAAAAATAAAAAAGTTACATTCAACGGCGGGCAAAAATGTACACCAAAATCCTTCATGCAACCTTTAGGCACCGCCGACCCGTGGAGCAAGAGGCCAGGCAGATAAGCGATGGATCGCGAGTTCCCCACTCGCCACCCAGGATCATGGTCTATAAAAGGCTGACCGCTAGCGTGGATGGACGTTAGGATGAATCCACTAGTTCACCGGGGAAGAATGTGAATCCGAAGAGTAAGAAGCGACCTACCAGAAGAAGAAGAGAAGCCGAAGAGGGAGAGAGACGTAAAAGAGGAGAACCCGACCAGGCCGAAGAAAAGGTAGAGACCACCGCCGGAAGCACCAGCCGCCCTTCACCGCTTCCTAATCACCGACAGGCCGCGTGAGCCCTGTTGCTCTCCGGTCCCTCCGCTTATTGTACGCCACGCGGAGGAGGTCGATCTAACACCGCTGGGGCCCCAGGAGCTAATCGGTCGGTGAGCGACTTCCCGACCACAGGTCTAGCGCCGCTGATATCTGGACATCTTGTCTCATCTTCACACCCGCCTCCGCCGCCGGCCGCCGCAGTTCCATTCCGAGATAGTATAATTATATAATAAAAGCAGCGTGGAAATAATAAAGCGGAGAGAGACACTTCCCGCTCCGGCTCCCGTTCCTGCTCCCCCTCACCGTGTAAATAGTAACTTTAGGAAGAGAGAGAGAGGGAGAGACCGTTTACATCGTGGAAATAATAAAGACCATAATAACTGACCCTGTATCTATTCCATTTACCGCCCGCCAAACTTGACAGCTGATCCCCGGTCAAGTAGAGCATACCACGTTAAAAAACTGGCGCTCGAGGCATTCCGACCGTAACAAGCGTCACAGTTTTATTGCTACGGCAGTGTCGTGTGCTGGCAATACAACAATAAATTAATAAAACCGAAGAAAAATGCTCTTTGCGAGGAACAATTTCGTTTTATTGTCACTTTACCATTTAAGAATAACCCCATACATTTAGGTACATCACAAGAAATCGCTTGGAAACGGTTTTATAACCTTTAGCTTCGTTTCAATAGACGAGCTACACCCGTTTTATAAAGCAATATGTTGAACTAGGCCACATGAAACTGGTGGAAGAACGCAACTTAAATTGCAAACAAATCTTTTACCTGCCACTCCACCTGATCATCAAGGAAGCGACAACTTCCACAAAACTAAGAGTCTACCAATAATCTACAACAAGAATTGTTCCCTATCTTAATTCTTTTCCATGCATTTAAATATACAGTGCGTTTTTTTTATCACTGGCCATAGGAATTCTCATGTTAAATTTTCTACCCCATGTTAACTTTTGTTAGGATGAAGATTTCGAATTAAAATTTTTACACAATATAATTTAGAACTTCTTCTTTCAACTACACTAAAAATTATGCCTTTAAAATGAAAAACAGTGTTAAAAATGAAAAAAATTAAAAACTGTTAAGATCGAGAACTTACTGACCGATGTACAAGGAAAAGTCCATAGGGCTGAGGTCAGGACTTCTGGCAGGCCATCTGTAGGGTTTTTGCCTTCCTATCGAACTTTCCGGAAATGTATTATTTAAGAATTCAACAACTGCTCTTGCTGTATGTGGAGGAGCCCCATCGTGTTGAAAGATGATCTGACCATTAGCTCTTTACTCAGCTAATGCCGGACCAATCACCATAATCAGTATGTCTAAATATTTTTCAGCGTTGAGAGAACCGTCAAGAAAAAATGGTTCTATTATTTGATTACCCAATTTCCAACCAAACATTTACTTTGCTAGGCCACTGAATATGCGTTTCTCGAATAATTCGCTTATTTGCAGACCCATTGATGTTAAATGTACTTATTTAAAATTTATTACGTTCGTTAATTCGATCAATCCAATATTCACAAAACTCCATTCTTGGAAAAAAATCCGTTGGTAATAACTTTATGCACATTATTCACCTTGTAGGACTTGTATCTTTCACTTTTTAACGTCTTAAGTCAAGTTCTATTAAACTAGAAGATTTCTTTCTTCGACGGACAAACAAATACTCAACTTTATCTCAGGTGTGTGGTCTCGCTAGGGATCGGCCTGTTGGGATATTTTGCCGCAAAATTGTCAGATATTTCCCTACGCGACATACCTTTAATGTAGGGCGTTACCATTTCAATTTTCTCTTGAACGGTGTAAAACGGCATTGGAAAATTGAAAATATCGGAGTGCAAAATAAAGCAATAATTTGAAAAACGTCAAAATATGTCAAATTTCCATACAAAAATCCATACACAATTTAATTTTTTTACGCACTGTTTTTCATTTTAAGGGCATAATTTTTAGTGTAGTTGAAAGAAGAAGTTGCAAATTATATTGTGTAAAAATTTCAAGTCCGAATTTTCATCCTAACAAAAGTTAACGTGGGGTAGAAAATTTAACATGATAATCCCTATGGCCAGTGTTAAAAAAATGCACTGTATAGTAAGTTGTGTATCGCTAAATACTTGTTAAATCAACGGATCAATTAATACTTTGGCAAGACAATACAAAGGACAAGTTGCACCTGCGACAGATCTGCTTAAAAATGTTTATATGGATGATTTGGGGTGCCATGAATTAATTAATTCAGATTTTAAAACCAGGGCAATTTCAGTTGCATAAATGGGAATCAAATGAGCCACTTCTAATACCGAAAAAACCAAATTTAGTATCAACTAATCGGCACTTAACTCGAAATAGATTTACGTTCAGCTAAATTTACTAATAAGATATCCAGCACATTAATTGACAAAAATCTACAGTGGCACTTCTTACCAGCCAAAAGCCCCCATATGGGCGGTTTATGGGAAATTCGGATCAAAAACGTTAAAACTCATCTTAGGCGACTGTGTGTCCTTTAACACCTGGTCATTTCCTGATTGGCGAAGCCCTACTACCAGTTGAATCGATTGGAAGGAAGTGAAGTGCAACAGACTATCACAATGCCGATGGCAAAGAATTACTTAACCAGCAATTCATAAACGTTTATATTTTCAACATAGTTTTTAGTCACGATTGAAAACCGCCATCCTCCATTGCGATTCAAGTTTAAGATATCAGCACCTGCGTTAGCTAATCAAAATAATAAAAGCAGTTCTATTAACAAAAAAATTGTATGGGTGATTTATGGATATCAGAAGAATAATGAAGCACAACTTTAATTCTTTCATAGTTACAACTTGCTCCTACACGTTATCTGCGGTTAATTTGATCATTAATCACAAATGCAAATAAAAAAGCGCTTCATTTTGAGATAGCAGGTGCTCCATACGATTGTCATCTTTCATTTCGGCTACGCCAAACTGCTGCAATGTTGGTATTAATGTAAATTTTTACGCCGAAATAGTTGGTACAGCTGCGCGTAATGGCAACCCTGTGTATGATTTGAGCGCGAATTGTGCGGAGGTGAGGCGCAGTCTCGCATTTATTGCTTCTAATTGGCGCGATTCAGCTGAGAGGGTGTTCTGGATGAAGGGGAACGTTCTGCTGACGACGTCTTTTCAACGGGAATATTCTAAATGCCCTGCGTAGTTGAAGAGTTAAGTAGCTTTGCTCGCACTTTATCGGAGCCCGCGTGACAGCAGTTCCTTTGACGTTTAGTCTAATTACGTATAAAATACCGCCAACCTGACGGCGAGAATGCCACTTCAGCGTTTTACCATTCCACTTTTCCCGCGTATTAAACCATTACTCACTTCATAATATCTAGACGAGGCCACGACGACACGACGAATGTTAAATAATATAACGGAAGCGAAAAAGAGGGATTAAAAAGTGTGGGATGCTAAACTACGTTATAAAGACTAAGGAAGGTCCATAATGAGGGGAATTAAAAGTAAAATGGAACATCGGAGGTGATTTAGGGATGCGCCTAGCAAAAATACTGAATTGTATCATTAGTACTTTAATTACATGAAATTTTTTTATATTGTTGACGCCCTTTTCCTTATTGATGAGATAAATACCCTTAGTGAGATTTATTTAGCAGAATTGATCACTCTAAAGATCATTTTCTGAAGGTCTTAAATCTAATATTCGTCCATAATTAATTCATTTTGATATCGCGAGGGGTTAAAAACAGCTTCCTAAACCACTCCAATTTTACCGTTTGTTTCGACTACCTATAATATGATAACGGCGCCGACGTCATGTCGTAAATGTGACCGCCATCTTGCCTTTGCTTAGTGTAACTTGCTTGTTTATTTGTACCAGTGAAAATTTGAACCAATTGTTGCGATCACCATAAAATCATCAGCTTAAGTATTTAAGATTGATTTTAGATTTTTCTGTCAGCGTGGTGAAGCCTGATTTACCAAAATTCATTAAAAAATCATTAATTAAATGCTGTCCGACTTTATTTGTCCGCGACCGTACTTGCGAAGTAATTTATTCTTGTCGAAATAGCTCCATTTATCAATCCACATTGACTAGTAATTTTGGATCCCAGATGGCTTATCAAATTCCCAAATACCAAAGGTAAAGATAAAGAGAAATTGAGAATTCACATGATGTGTCGTAAATTACTGATGGATTTCCACATTTAAAAAAATATACTCCTATTATTTAATAATATAAAATGGTCAGATGCAACGCTGAGATCTGGATGCTTACAAAATATTTACTATACAATGTGTCCCTGGATGGGGTGCCCATGAGGTGATTTTTTCTAGTAAGTTGTTTGGAGAAGAATATTTTTGGTCTTGATTGGTTTTGCTTGTTATAAAATTACAAAAAAAATAAAACATTGCAAATCTTAGTTGCTATGTTTTAATTGGGGGCTTTTTTCTTTGAATAAGATCGAATTTTTTGATCAATCTAGTATTTAAGCTACTCCAACGATTCTGCCAATGACTTAGACGAATTTATTGACCAATCTCCGAACTGTTTCAACTCATCTATTCATATTTCTTCCATAGATGACTCAGATGTTCTCAAAGCCATACGAAAATTGAAATCTACTCTTTCTTGCGGTCACGATAATATTCCTGCTTTTTTGGTCAAAGACTGTGCAGTTGTTTTCGCCTATCCATTAAAGACTATTTTTAACCTAATTCTGAAATCTTCTTGTTTTCCAGAGATTTGGAAACTGTCGTTAATCTCGCCAATATTTAAAAAAGGCAACAGAGAGTTAATTGAAAATTACCGACCGATCTCTTTACTCTGCAGCTTCTCCAAGGTCTTTGAAATTATCCTTCATAACTTTCTCACGTTTAATCTTCGGAATCATATTAGCAATTTTCAGCACGGATTTATAAATGGACGTTCTACAATCACTAACTTATGTTGCTTCACTCAGTTTGTATCCAACAGCTTTAACGATGGATGCCAAGTTGACGTCGTTTATACAGATTTCTCCAAGGCGTTTGACAAACTTAATCATGCCATTCTCTTGATCAAACTACGCAATCTAGGTGTCTCGACTTCTTTAGAGCGGCTACTACAATCTTATCTATCTAACAGATGGCAATGCGTCAAATATCTCGGACATGAATCTAGAAAAGTTAAAGTAACATCAGGAGTTCCGCAAGGCTCAGTCCTGGGGCCGTTGCTGTTTTGTATTTACATAAACGACGTCACTAAAAATATCGACTCCAGTGTATTAATGTATGCAGACGATCTCAAAATCTTTCGTCGTATTTCCCATGATGGAGACCACGCGGCACTCCAGGATGATATCAACACCTTTTATAACTGGAGTAGACATAATTATTTGCCCATTAACTTTGATAAATGCCGCATTATGTCACTAACTAATAAACATCTTGTTCGGTCTTATACCTACACCATTAACTCCACTCAACTAACTAGAGTTGCTTTGTTCAAGGATTTAGGAGTATTATTTGATTCTCGTCTCTCATTCAGTCCTCACATAAGCGGCATAATTTCAGAATCCTTTAGATCCTTGGGATTTATAATAAGGACTAGTGGCTACTTTCGCGACATCACCACCCTCATTACTTTATTTTTTGCGTTTGTCCGATCGAAATTAGAATATGGAAGCATCATATGGGCTCCATCAGCCAAACTTCACATTGCAAGCATTGAGAGGATCCAGAGACTTTTTCTTAAATTCTTAAGCTATAAGCTGGACGGCGCTTACCCAGCTAGAGGGACTCCTCAGTCCCAGTTGTTGGAGAGATTTGCTGTCGAGGAACTACAATCTAGAAGAATTAGAGCGTCATTAAATTTTCTAAAAAAAATTATTAACAGCGAAATCGATTGCTCTGTTCTCTTACATCAATTCTACTTTTGCTCACCCAGGATGTCATCGCGCTTTCCCCAGTTATTCTACCTTAGTACTCCGCGAATCGATGTACAAAAATACTCTCCTGTCCACGAAATGTGTTCTAATTACCACCGCCATCAACTCACATTCGACTTATTTAACTAGTACTAACAATTTAACTAGTCGGTCTGTAATTGGGCTCAGTCCTGTTGACCGACTTAATAATAATAATAATAATAATAATAATAATAATAATAATAATAATCTAGGAATGCAGAAAGCGGTCATCTTGGGGTCGTTGCGTCTGCTCAGGGCACATGATTCACGGGATTCATAGCTACTTACCTCATGGTTTTGAGGAGTGGCTATGATGTACGAATAGGACCTGACCAGCAAGGAACCCCGTGAAGGTCGGAATCACGGGGAGCTCCTTCTGGTCAATACGCAAAAAAAAAAAAAAATAATTTAAAGCCGAACACTGCCTAGCAACGCCTAAAAAATACCATTGAAGTACTAAGTCTTCAACAAAGATTTTTTTTAATTCAGTGTTACGGTCATGGCGACGTATCATATCGACACGTTATCCAAAAATTTCAAAAAAAAAACCTGGGGCTCATTTGAGCCGCAATGGGTTGTTCAAAATGTTTTGTTAATTATTTTACTCGGAATAAAGTATCGGCCGTGACTGCTACTGTGTTCAGCTTGCTTGGCAACTTTAGTTTCAGTTTATGGACTTCAAAATGAAAGAAAAAACCGCTTAATTTAAAAATGTTTGACTATTTTAGTTTTCTACAGTTTTAAGATAAGCAAAACCAGTCTAGACCAAAAATATTGTTCTCCAAACAACTTACTAGAGAAAATCACCTCATGGGCACCCCATCCAGGGACACACTGTATATTAATCTCGACTATAAGATCTAGATGCTGTCAAACAGATTTCTACACTTGATCTTGGTTGTAAGATATTAAAGCTGACAAAGTACTTACTACACTTTGTTTTTGGTCATAAAATCGAGTCAAAAAGAGAGCTAAAGCTAATTTTTACAGAGTTTAGAAACAAATACATCAAAACCAAATTAAACCACAAAACACTAAAACGGAGATAAAAACCTATCTCCACCACAAACAATATGCGCCCAACATTTCATGATGCATCAAAATTTCATGCAGCGGATGTCTACAAGTTTCCATTTGTGCGTTCTGCATGAGCGAATTGGGAATATGTGGTCCTTCCCCAAGATGCCAACGCTTCTTGGTTTGCCTGGTCTGGAACCACTAAGCCTAAGGGAGCATTTAATTGTCAAACTGATGAAATTATTGCAATTTGTGAATTGAATTAACTCGTTACAAATTGTTATTAAATTGTCAAACCATTGCTAATGAAAGTACATAATCTCAAAGACAAATCCATAATTTGAGAACTTGAGAACTTGAGAAGCCAAGATTGATAAGTTGTGAGTCACAGACAGTTGGAAAAGTTGAGATTTAAGAAAACGTAAGAACCTGGTTGAAGTTGACATTTTGGAAAACCTAAGAACTAAGCAGACGTTCACCACTGCAGAGTCTAACTACCTGAGAGCTTGAGAAACCAAATGTCAGAATTGAAGGAATTGAATTTTGGAAAACTTGAGATTTCAGAAAAACCTGAAATAACTTGAGAAACAAACTTCAGAACTGGAACAACCTAAAAATCTGAAGGACCTGAAATACCGGAAAAACTCGAGAAACCTGGGAACGAAGCGAACCTTGGACCTAAATCCTGAGAAGAAACATAGAAACCTGATATCCTAGAAAACCTGAAAAATTAAGGAACCTGAAAACGCAGAAAACCTGAAATCTTAGAGAACCTGAAAGCTTAAGAAACTTGACAATTCGGACCATTTAAAATTTTGGCAAACTTTAGGGAACGTGGAACTTTTACTCACCAAAGAAACTCAGAACCTATGTAACCAAACTTGAGATGAGGTGAAGGAATCAGATTTTACAAAACCTGAGAACTTGAAAAGCTTGAATATTTGGGGAACATAAGATCTTAGATTCTAGGAAACTTGAGTAACCTAAGAGAGTGAGAACTTGAAGGACCTGAGAGTTTTGGAAAACTTGAGAACCAAGCCACAGTTAGACCTTTATGAACCTAACAACCTGAGAACCTAAGAAACCTCAGATTGTGGAAAACCTGACAACCTGCCAACAACCAGGCAAAACAAATGCAGCACAATAAGCAAGTACAGACATGCCCTACCTGTTGTGGGCTCAACCGTTTTTAACGCATTATTAGTTTCGTAGTTATTAGTGATTCAAATCTGACGATATTACTAACGCAACAAAGTTTGACCAGCAATCACTGTATTTGCCGAGCGAATAGACGTTTTCAAGTCAAAAAGCAAGTCAAAAATTATTACATTAAAGAGATTAATATAAATATTTCTCCCGGAATTCTTGTTATTCTCTGTTGAGGCCCCCAAAAGCCCCAAAATTTTGTTCCTCCACCAAATATAATTTTTTCGTATCTCAAGATTTTCAGCTTAGCTCTCGTATTCGCTAATTTTTGCATCTCCCTACGACTGATTTCTAAAACAAACGATTGTAAAGAAAGACGCTAAAAAATTCCTATGCAGAAAACGACTTAAAGCTGAATAGATAGGAAGAAAATATGTATAAAATGTTATAGAGGAATAACAGTTCGAAATATTTAATCAAAAATTGAATTTAGACATGTTAATACATATTAACATATTATTTTATATCGGGTGTCACAACTAAAATTTGTACCCTCCAACAATTCCAATTTCGAAAAACTCAGAAGAAAACGCTTAGATCTCACCCCTTGAACCAGTAGAAACGATTCGATAAAAGTAGGTTTGGATAGAGAATTGAATAACCTCTAAAATGATGTATTACACAACCCCTCATGCCATTTAATTTTTTTAAGGTGGTGGCTCCCCTGGCTAAAGGGGTGAAATCTAAGACTTGGAAGTTGGGAACACTTTGTCCCCCCTTGATAACAAAATTGACCTGTTCGAGTGTTTTCTTCTAAGTGTTTCGAAATTGAAATTTTAGGTGAGTATTTTATGTAGATTTGGAAAATATCGATTCCATGTTTTTTTTTTTTTTGTAGAAAGGATACGATAAATGTAGGTCTGAATAGAGAATTGAATAAGCTTCAAAATGATGTATCACACGACCCCCAATGCTATTTAATTTTTTTAAGGAGGTGGCTCCCCTGGCTAAAGGGGTGAAATCTAAGACATAAAAGGTTGGTACAATTTTGCCCCCCTTGATGATAAAATTGACCTGTTTGAGCCTTTTCTTCGAAATTGGAATTGTTGGGGAGTACAAATTTTAGTTGGGATAGCCTGTATATTAACTTGGCATAGTAAGCTAAAGCTAATGCTTGCATTGTATTACAGCTCTCTCTATCGAGAGCCCATCGCCCCTGCAGTCCCCTTCAACGTCTCCACGAGAGTCCCCTTCTCCACACTCATTTAGGCCCGAAGGCCCGCGACGAAGCCCCTTGGGACAACAGCCCCCAAGCATAACATAACAAAAAAAAAACAGAGAAAAACCAATTGCATAACAATGAGAAAGCAAAGTCTGTCATGTAAAGTGGAGTTATTTGAAGCGTACCTCGTATTATTGATATGTATTAATATAGCGAGAATATTATGCGATTTATAATAGTCGAGGATGTTGCCAAGTGACGAGCCGATAGCCGAGTCTCTTTCAATGTCCGGGACGGTTAAATAGCTAATATCGAATTATATTCAAAGCTTTGTCGTATCGTTCTTCAATGAAAAGCCGAAGGTCAAAATTTGCAGGTTGTCACTTCGTAACTAATATAATATTATTACGAGTTAGTAGCTAATGTATTATGAGTAACTAACATAATATTATGGAATTGAATATTATGATGCCCATAATTATCACGAAATGTGTAGCATTATAAGGACATAATTGTTACGATACAATAAAAGCAATAATTTATCAATAATGTCATCAATAATAATTTACTCCATTAATTGTGTTCAATATGTAACTGTACAAAATAGGAAATAAAGTAAATACCTGTAATTTCAGTTAATTCCAAAAACCCAAAAAGTCACACCCGTAGCTAGTAAAATAAAAGGTGACTAAAGCGTACTACTTACCACACAGCAATCGTCAAAGAGTTCTGCGCTCTCCTCGCACAGCAATTGTCATTACATACGGAGCCATCGGCCGAACCGATGCTGCCCCTGGGCGGCGGAGTGGCGCACACGTGCCGACCCCCCGACGCCCCCACGTACTCCACGCTAGGACTGGCGCAAATACTGTGACGACATTGTCCTTTTGCACGTAAATTGGGCGACACAAAACCGACGCACTCTTTACCGCACTGCGTCCCTTTTTCCTGCTGGTACGTACAAGTCTGGTAGCTTTGGCACTGCATTTCTTGAAGACTCGGGTTGTTGACACATTGTACTTCTTTCGGATGTAAGTCCTTGTTACCTTGACTAGTCACAGAACTACTGGAACTCGAGCCGGGACTCGACTTGGACAGTTGATAACCGTCCGGATACTGACAGCACTTTACGCGATTCGGTGTACCTACATGCGAATACCGGATTCTTTGGTACTGATTGGAGGGATAAGGCAGGGGCAGTCTGTAGTGGTACGTCAAGTCGCGACGCATGTAAGGGTCGTTGGAGTTGGAAAACTTCGGGTAACGATCATAAGATTGGTAGTTGTAATAGGCTTCTTGTTGTTGCGGTACGTATCGTTCAACGGGCATGTGCGCGTTGGGCGGTATGTATCGGTCGTTGCTGACGAATCGATCGGTGGTATTCACGTGGTACCGCTCGTTTGGCGAGTAGTACTGCCTGTCTTTGTACCGGGCGTCGTGATATCGGTCATACCGGTCCGGGTACCGCTGTTTGTCGTACCTTTCTAGTTTCTTGGGTGAATACTTTTCCGTGGGCGAGGGTGACAGTGGTGGCGGTGGAATAAAGCGGTCGGACTGCGTTGGTACCGTATTAGTAGGAGATGGAAAAGCGTTATTGGGAAAACAATCTGGACTGGGAGTGTTTTCCGGAGAGAGAGGCGGCGGCGGAACGAATCGGTCGCTTGCCGGAGCTGGAGAAGGTGGTTCCATGTAAGGTACTTGAGTGAAAGGTACTCGTTCGTTCCGTTCTTGTGTCGTCGCGAACCGCTCCGGACACGGAATGGGTGGAAATCGTTCTGGAACAAATTGATCGTAACGATTCTGGTACTGCTGATACCGTTCGGCTTTTCTATCCGAAGATGCCGATCTTTCCCTGATCTTGCCGGTTCTATGTCTTTCTGTAGGTGTGTATCGCTCGATGGAACACACACTTTGAGCGGAATTATGTCTATCGTTCTCTCCTTGGTACTTTTCGACGGGCGTGTATCTGTCGGAAGCGTTCTTCTCCGCCTGGTACCTGTCCGTGGGCGTACTCGTGCGCGAGTACCTGTCGATGGTGTGGTATCGATCAAGACTGCCCACCGGCGTGTACCGTTCCGGATACCGCTGGCACGTGGCGTAATGGTACCGTTCCTGGTACTGCGTCCTATCCTCCGGTTGGAGGCGTTCAGATGACACGGATGTCTGCGGCCTTTCTCCCAGTGGGTAGCGCTCCGACACCCCTTGATACCGCTCTCCCGATGGTAACCGATCCGAGTTACTCCGTTCCGAACCGAACCGTTCGGCGTAGCGATCGGCCGGCTCCAGCAGGTTCTTGTCGCTTGCATAGCGATGATCTGCAGGAATGCAACCAACGGGACACTGCAACTGCGTCGGTACTGGCGACTGCGTCGCGTGCTGCTGAATCGTAATCTGTCTTCGGCCATATTCCTCTTCCGCAGGCATTCTGGAGGCCCTGGCCCCGCTGTCAGGACATCTGCAACAATAACACCCGTCAACGATAGGAATGGTGGAACATTTGTCTGCAGTTAAACCGTCTTTATGGCAACGTCACAGTCGCAGCTTCTGCTAATCGATACTCTGAGTCTGGCTAACGACAGTTATTTATTTCCGTTTAGAGTTTCTGCCGTTCTGACAAACATAAACTATTTCATGAATCAGTTCTGGTATTGCCGAAGGCAACTCTCAATTAATTTTAACGATAACTAATCGAAATTTAAATTACAGCAATCGGAACTTCCTAATTCCTACCTACCAACAATTACAACTTAACCAATACAACCAAAATACAACTTAAATACGCTCCTCAAGAAGATTGATTTCGCTAAATATATACCTTCTGCAGTTGTGTTTATACTTTCGCGTTAAACCTTCATTACTACATTCATTACAAAAAAAGATTTTCCAGTTTCTTAGATGTTTATTCTCTTAGTACCACTCAACCAACTCAGACCAAGATCGTGAGTTCGTGACATTATTATGAGTTAAAAAAATAATTATGAAATATGAAATTATGAAATTACGAAATTATAAAATTATGAAAAGTAGGAAATTATGCAATTACGAAATTACTGAAGTATAGAACTACGAAATAATGACAAAGGTGAACAACGTTTTCAAATTTCATTTTGATTAACGACGCTGTACGCGAGCAATATTATTGTCATTACGAAAGCAAGGGAATTCTTGAATTATGAAGTTACGAAATTGGGAAATATTATAATAAGAATTTTCAAAATTCGTTGTTCTTCCTTCCCAGGTCTTGGCGATAAGTATATGGTTTCTAGTATCATTTAGGTTTAGTGGGTAGACGTATTGCGTATAATTTTGAAATGAAACTTCTATATGCGGGCTCAGACTCACTCTCTACGCGTAGGTGGCTACCGTTGCTTACATCGAATCGTAAATAAACGTGTCAAATAAATTTTACCACCCAGGAGTAAAGCTGCTTAGCTGAAATTTTTACAGTTTACTTCTGCTGGGTGTAGAAACAAATTATTAAAATTCTAGCAAGAGAAATAATTGTTGAAAAAATTAAGAATGTGTCACATTACCACTATTCCAAATGAGCCTGCTGCCAATGAGATGCACGATATCGGCCTGAAGTATCTCATTTTAAACATGCTGTAATGACAGCTCTTCTTGTCTGGTTCACAAGTCTTTTTTTTCGAAATTCGACTTAAGAGGCACCAAAAATTATGATTGAGGTGTCATTCGATTCGTAATTGCACCAAGAATGTTTTAGTTGAAAATCAATATGTGCAAATAAAAATTACAAAAGTTATAAACAATTAAGTAAAGCAAAAAAAAGTTGGTTACGTTTTTTGCAAATATTTCAAAAACTATTTGGGATATCCGAAATTTGAAAAAAAATCCTTAAAGAGAAGGAAATGTCCAAAAAAAAAGGTCTACCTCCCGGTGGAATTAAGAAAAAATATAAATAAACAAAGAAAAAAAAAACGTTTCTTAATTTTAATATTTAGCAACAAAAGAAGATTGTTAATTAACAAGCGTTTTTCACCAATAATTTTTTTTAAGAAACGATTTTTTTTAAATTATTATTTCCGTTACGGATTATATTTAAAAAAAAAACATATAAACAATGCATCTGTTTATAACATTTTTTTAAACAATAGGAGCTAAAAATAAGAAAATATATTTTTATATTTCTTTCAGCAATAACTAAACATATCAGTAGTACGAAGGCGCAGAGAGGACACAGAACTTTTTTTTTTTCATTATTTGGACTTTAATCTCTAAATTTCGACCTTAACTCGAAATTTCGATTTTAATCTTGAAATTATGCGCGAGCACACCGATTAAGGCGACTGGTCCGTTTTTGTTTACTTTACTTTCTTGTTATCTTTCTAAGAACGAGCTGCTGCACACACGAAATAAAATACGGTCAGCCGTCGACACGTCTGCCTGCCGCTGAGGGGCGGCGCCTGTGTTACCTTGAATCACGCCAACATTGCTTGAAACTAGCGAACTTTGGGGACAATTTGCAAATTTATTTTTCAATATTTATAAAAACACCTTGCATTTAACGAATACAGAGATCAGTAAAAATCAAGCGCTAACACGTTTGTTAAAAAAAAATTAGCTTTTCATTTTGGCAATAATTTTTTTTCTGAACAAACAACGTTTTGCCGTGATGAAGGTTTTTTTTTTACTAATTTTGATGCCCAATACGTTAAGATGAAACAATGAAAGCCGTAATTTGGTTCCAAAGTTGAGGCGACTGAGCGTTTCGCCTTAACACATTTCGACTTTCACGTATAGGGAAATATGACCTTTTTGGAGTAAGGGGTCAAACGCGTAGCGCGAGGCACCAATTTCAATGATCCACGGAAAAGCAAATCTTCACAAACTGCAACTTCACAACAGGCTATCCTGCACAATGAACATTTGAATAAATTTTTTGTCTCATTTCTTCTTCATGCACTTTTTTATTTCATTTTAACTCATAAAAAGCCTCTCTGAGTAGGAATTCTTACTGAAAATTTGTCGTTTCGATGGGTTAGTTATCGTAACCGTTGCCTAACATTTGTATCATGACTAATGATATTTTTATAAATCAGTTTCTACTAGGATACAAAATTTGTGTAAAATTTTCACACAGTAGCTTTACTCCTGGGTGGTGCAATGAAAACAATATATCATATATGAATGTAATAGAGCTTATGAGAAATTTTATATGTACATATATCGCATAAGAAAATTCAGTTCTGGAGTCCATCTTCTAGATATACAGCAGCAAACTTTACTCTCGCGTCTCGTTTGCAAACATACTTTCTCCAAAATAAAATGTTGTATCTCTCCTATTATAAAATACTAGTCAACCATCGTAGGATGGCAGTTGACCGCGCAGAGAGAGATAAAGTTTCGTCGCTGTTAGAGAGGGACGCAGAATGCTATGCTGCCGTGAAAGTACCCTGAGCTCCGCATCAGGGGAGTAGCTTCGACCACTGCGCATCAACCCTCACATGCCATGCTAGGTTTGCTGACTAATACTGTTGGTGCGTTTCTGTGTTCGCTTATTTATTTGAACACTATGTACTATATTATTCACATTATATACCAATTAATACTTCACCGGCACGTGATTATCGTATTATTTATTTGCACATCGCACGGTACTCCTGGTAGATAAAGGCTTTGACTGGTTAATGCGATTAGACTGCTGGAACGTCCTCTAATAAATATACCGGCGCCTAAATCCTTCTAGGCGCCTCCATTGATGACATCATTGAGACATTCTCGACAATTATTCCATAACATCATGGATGACGTCATGTATACGGAATAGTCCAGATGATCTCAAACATGCCGCTACAATGAGTCATCCTCACTTCCGTTACACTAGTCTTCTGAGTGAGTTGTAAAATGTTAGTTTTAACTCGCCTATCATAATAAACTATTCTTCCGTGAGATACATTTTATCCAAAATAGTTAAAGTTGGTACACTGCTCTGAAGAATTATGTAGAAAACTTTTTTCCAAATTTTTTGTACACGCATTCTATCCCTTTTTACTGACTAATTTTCATCTGTGACCTGTAATGTCTTATGTAATGCAATCTAATCTTCTACTGAACGTGTCTGGATAAAAATTTGTCCAAGTGTGGTAACTTAAATTTTACTGTAGCTGCAGGAGACTATAGATCTGTCTTTCGGCTTCATGCCTCACGAACAAGATTGTCGTTCGGATAAGTCATCTGGGGCCGGTGCCAGCCGCCTGGAAGACTCGCAGTTCGGTAGCGATGTAGCGTCAGCTTGTGGGTAAAAAACAGGGAAACTTGAAATAAAAATAAACACACACAGTCACTGTCATGTAAAGTCTTTCCTTTGCTCTCCTAGAGGACAATTTTGGTTTTAGCGCTCTCGATAGTATTCCACTATCCACACTTTCACTAGCTTTATTTAATCTACAGTTTATGTCTGTGTTCTCCTAGTTTCTCCAATTTATGTTCATTCTTAGTATTAACGTTTATGGGAAACAAACTTACCAGATTCTCTTTGATCCATTTTTAATTTTTACATTTTATAAAATGTTTTTTTACGAAATCTTTTAAAAATCATGCAACCCTTTGAAAACGTCAAATTTAATTCAAAATTACGTCGACGTCATAATTTTTTATATTCTTTGGTAAGAACCCCTCTGTAATTCAATTGTATCATTAATCTCTTGTTAAATTAGGGCTGATGATGGCAGTAGTGTTCTGCCGTGTTCTGTTTCATTTGTAATTTTACACTTATTAAAGTTTGTGGAGTTCGACTTAGATATATTTAAATTGTAATTAAAAATATTATTATTGAAAAAATATTAGTCAGAAACTACTATAACATTTAATAACAATGATGGTTGAAAGTTAAATTAAAGATTAAAACAAATCATTTTGTTTCAATAAAGAAGAATGTCCCAATTAATTCCTCCTCTATTTTTTGTTACCGCATTATTTCTTTCCAATCAGTTTTTCAAAACAAAATCCAATCAATTAAAAGCTTGCGTTGCATATTAAGCGTTTCCTAAAAATAGTGTGCACAACCGTCCATGCGAACTAATACAGTTTTGCATTCACTTGTAGTGAATAGTTTATAAAAGCAGATTGAACAATAAATGAAACGAATTGCCTATTCGCATGCAACAATCAACTTTTATGTTGTAATTTTCAGGAGTTATCTTCATATTCCTGATCCCGTTACATCGTAAACTGCTTTCAGCAGGAAGCGCATATGCAGGGAAACAATATTACAGATGCTGCTACAATAACAATCTTTGCAACGTCGAAAGAAAACTTCCACCGAGAGCTTAGGCAAGTGGTTTAGTTGGATCAATATTAGGTTGATTCAGCCAAGACTGGAGACATAAATTTATTGTATTATTGATATTATTTAAATCTGGTAGTTACGTTAGGGACTCTTTTCCTTGTTTTCATAGTTACAAAAAAATGCGCCGCAGTGATAAACAGAGTTGTAAGGAATGCAGATTTGGAGGCGGTTGAATTTATGTGACCCAAATTTCACGGCAGGGGGAACAACTCCTGGGAATAGGACATCCTATTGATACGAGTCTATGAAGTGGAAGAAATGGCGGGTTTTCAAAAGAGTGAGGGTTCATTTAACGTAAATAAATCAATTACGACCGAGACGCAGCATAGTATTAGCTAACATATTGATTTTCATTTGCTTATGCAGATGAACTCCTTTTTGAATCCTCCCTCCATAATAATATACATGGGATATTCTGGGGCGTAAATTGACCAAACTGCTTATACATATAGTAGTTTGCAATTATAGCCGAGCATGCAGTTAACATGTTGACTTAACGTATTCTGCAGTATAAAATCAATAATCCCAATTTATGTTAATTCTTGTCAATACATGGAAACAGTAACTAGTGTTAATCCACTACTGTATTTAAAATTTTCTTCAATGAGCAATTTGAGGTAAATCCCAAATGAAAAGCATCTCTTTCATGGAACAAAGCTTCATAAGGAAAATTAAGAAATGCGACAGCAACGACGGACCCACTCAAAGCTTTGAAATTGTCTCTATTGCATTTTCCGCCAGCCGTTCTATTTAGCTTAAAATTTGGATTTACTGTAACAGAAAATCCGCTGTGATGTCGATACATTCAGAAGCGTTTTAAAATAAAACCTCTCTTAAATCTGACATTGGGTGAGTTTGAAAGAGCTTCAAACTTTTATATTTGCTTTTTTTCATATAAATGAAATTCTTGAAGCGGCAGTATTGTGCCAAAATAAATGTAAAAGTTGATTGCATTCTTTACTTCATTCTATAAAATCAAATTTTTTGATGTATGGATGATTGGAGCGTTATTCCATTTTGTATTCTGGGATTTTCTACATACAATTCTTTGTCACTGTAATGCAATGAAAATTATTTCCGCACAAAAAAGTAAAGGTTTTTTGTGCTGTAATGACTTCGAATAATTTATAGGTGACTATTTATAGACTGATCACAAAGGTGCCTGTATTTTTTTAATTTTCGCTTTATGATCGAAGAACTAAATAATAGTATATTATGATACGAGTTTTATAAGAAGCATTTTGTCGCACGACGAGCGTAGCGGGGAGTGTCCTAATAGAGTAAGTGCGACAAAACATCTTATAAACGAGTATCATTAAGCTGACCAAACGTACTCCTTTTGGGAGTTTTGTACTTATATTTTATGAGCTGTACTCCGGAGGATAGTTGTACTGCAAATGTACTTCCTTTTTATTCAAATATACTACCTGTACTCCTTTTTCTTTGGTTCTTTATTTTTTCGGCAGGCATCCTCGATTTGTCTCGGTTCTACTAGCAAGGTTTAAACGCACAGGCAGTACGTAATTTGAGACACCCATTCGTTTCTGTGAACGCGGAGTACTGAGTACTGATATCATGTTTTTTTCTCAGTTTCGAATTTATGTTTCCTGAAAATTTATCCTCCACTTTATTTAATTACATAAAAAGTTACTTAGGAGTTACTTTTAGAAGAAAAAAATTGGGATGGAAGTTAAAAGGCCAGACGCCGAGAAATCATTTTAACGATAACTTTCCTTTTTTGATGCTTCCACATAAATACCACGAATCTACAGTAAAATGTACAATTTTTCCAGCAAAATTTTCATTAGCCATTGAAATATACAGTCTTTAAATACTTTAAATACAGTTAAGATTTTGTTAACCCCCCACCCCCTCCATCGCGCGATAGCTCCTATGTACCTACTCCGTTCTCGTCAATAATAAATGGTCAGCTTAGTATCATACAGTATTTTTCTACTTTGTCATTTTTTATACAAAATAATCAAATTTCGCAATCTAGGGAATTTCGCGGCGGTTGGCCACGCTTGCGAGTTGCATAAACGGCGGCTATGAAAAATAATTAATTTGAAACGTCAATAAATGAGTTCTGAAATTTTGCAATGTACGCCCCCAGAAATACGGGCTTTGGCAAAAATACGATGGGCAATGGACTACCTTCAGTCACGCCTGACGAACGCTATATCTATCTGGCCCTAAAAAATCTTAATCCCCCCACCCACAAAATGTTTAGAATCAAATCCCGCCGCACAAACAAGTGGACCCCATCATCACTGACCAGAGACACAAACACACTCAACCATTTCCTGACCCGCACTGCATCAGAGCAACTGTTTGACCATCCAAAAGCACGTAAAGCCACCCCCCAAACAAGTGCCAACAATAGTAATACCAATTCCCATCCTGTTGACCAACCACTTGGACTTGACAGCGAAGTATTATAGGTTAGGAAAAATACAGATTTTACTACATTTGATCTTCTTAATATCCCCATAAACGAGACGACAATGTTTTTCCTCAGCTGGGACAATCTGACACCTTGGCTTCATGCCCTTTTGGCCAAAAAACCGCCCCCGAGCGTGACGTCATAAAGCTTTTCTGCATTGTTCTCGTAAACGGTAATTCGGACGAGAAAATGTTATAGGATTTATTATGCTCTCTATTAAAGTTTGCATAAAATTGGTCTCATGAACTTTCTCCCACCCAACGCTCATAAATGACGTTGGAAAATGAGTATACTTTTCAGCAAAAGGGAATGAAGCAAATTGCAGGGTCAAATCATTCGTTGAATGGACTAATAACACAGATTAAGGAGACTAAAGAAACATAGAGCTAAAGACACCAAAGAGATCAGAGGGACTAGAGATATCAAAAAGCCTAGGTAGGTATGGTTTAAGACCACATGGCTAAAGTGAAAACTTCAACTTGAGCACAAAATGACCAAAGACGACTAGATGGACTAAAGAAAAAAAAGTATAAAAGTATAACCAATACAAAAAAAATTGAAACTAAAGAGACCAAATAGACCTAAGAAAGTAAATAAACAAATAGACCAACTAGAAAGGGTAAAAGAAGTAAAGAGACAAATGAGACAAAATACAACATACAATAGTGATCAAGATTAAAAATTTGAATTGGCAGTAATACAATTTACATTAAAATTGTTAGTTATCCATGATTATGTTAATCCCGGGAATGTAAAAACGATTTACTATTAGGGAATAAAATAGCAGTATTCCCTCGGGAATAAAGTACCACATTATTAGCTAAAAATGGATAATAAAGTTGCATTTTATTCCTGGTTGGGAGGAAATAATTATAATGTCGTATTTACAAATGCCATGCCGACAGCTTAAAAAAGCAAAAGCAAACCTATACTAGCCGAATCTATTACCAACTGAAATAGTAATTGTTTATCAGTCTCTAAATACCAACATAATATAACAAAAAAATCTAAAAGATCAAAAAACAAAGGAGACAAAACACAACAAAAAGACCAAAGAGACTATTGAGACAAACGGGTCAAAGACTCCAAAGAGACTCAGGAGACAAACAGACATAAGAAACAAACAAACCAAAGAAAGCAAATTTAAGTAAAGTAAACTTAGGAGACCAAAGTGACTAATGGGTCAATAAACACAGGCAAGAAAAAGACAAAGCAAACAAACCATAGAAACTATCGATAAGAAGTATACCAAACAAACGAAGAACAACAAAAATACTATCGACGACTAAGTGGACTAAAAAGATAAATGAGACTAAAGTGACTCCTGGGCAATATTACACAAAAGAAATGATATAGCTAAAGTGACAAAAAAGATAACACAGAGTGAATAAAGTAGAAAGACAAAAGATAGAAAAGAACCTCAAAAGGAAAAGAGAGAAATGAGACGAAGGAGGCAAAAGAACCAAAACGATGAAAGAGATTAAAGATAGTAAAATGACCAACGAGACAAAAGAGACAAAACACATAGAAGAAGATACCAAAAAGACTAAAGTAAAAAGGGACCCAAGGAACTAAAGACCAAAAAGAACAAAGAGATCCTAGAGTGAAGCGAAACAAAAGAGACCAGGTAAAACCAAAATACAAAAAAGACTAAAATGACAACACAGACTAAAGAGAGCAAATACATTAAAGCGGTTTACAATAATGAATTATTAAATAAAGTATAAAATAACCAAACAGGACTAGAGAGATCAAAGAGACAAACGGGACAAAAGAGATAACATAAAATGTAAAAAAGCACAAGATCATAGAGACTAAATAAGAAAGAAAATCAAAGAGATAAAAGAGACCACAAAGATCTAATAAACCAAATAGATTAAAGAGACAACTCAGACTAAAGAGAGTACAAAGACAAAACAAGGCAATAGGCAAAAGAGACAAAAGACACCAAAGAAATATTTAAAACAACAGATATCAAAGAGATCAAAGATGAAAGCGTGTTAACAAAGATAGCACAAGTTACAATACCCAATTCTTTGTAAGGGAAAAAAATAAAATTATTATTATAACAGCCACGTTATATTTGATTTTTTTATTGTCACACCATAGTCTTGGTACTCCTTTCCATGTCACAATAATTATGACTCACTGTAGCTACTTCTTCGCGTATATTTTGCATTACCAAGCCATCATCTCGAATTTCTTCCATTATTTATTCATGAAATCGTTCAGCGCACGTTTTTTTTTCAGAATCAAAATTTGTTTATACACGTTACTACTACAGGTCTTGCTTTGTAATACTTCAACGGCATCCAGAACCTCCTCTTCAGTGTCTAACCTCTGATCACCTTTGGTCGGGCCGATATCCCTCGTGTTCATTTTAAAAGAACAATGCTCCTGTAATCCTTGTAGTATTCTTGTAAAAACACTGTACAATTCCTAAGCCGCAAGAGCGTTCGCACGGGTTTTAATATTATTTCATTTGGATAAAGACATTTTAAGAAAAATTAGTACACCGTCCAGCCGTAAAAGTAAAACTGAAGTAATTGATTGGCAGTAGTTCTACCGCACTCAATGCAGCAAAAAAGTCATTTTTTGTTTAGGCCAGGAGTTTATTTACTAATAGATCTTCAATCATGCTAGCGGTTCTCAATCGGTTTTCGCGTAAATTTTAAAGCCATTATGTCTTGTTGGAACGAAGTTCCTTAACGCTACTTTCGGGAGGTGCAATTTAGAATTCTTCACGTAACGAAAAAGCGTTATACCCCTTCCATTTTGACTCTCAGCAACATGTTTGTAGAGAATGGTTTTGTGGGGTCGTGAAGGTGCAGTGTCGAATTGTTTGCAGTCTTGCGGGTTTTTTATTTTAGTAACAATATTATACACTATATACAGGTTCAGCCTCGTCACAGAAAAAGAGATATATATTCGTATTCTTTTTTCGCGAGGGTAGCACTCCTGGATTGGGGGGATCGCGCCTGCGCCGTCGCGGTTTTGTCGCGTTAGAAGATGTCTGTGTTACCGGCGATTACAGGTCGCTACAGTACCCCCTCTCCAGTGAGCTGCGAACGAAATGAAAATATGTAATGGGTATATATACAACACAATATACAAACATTGCACCTAGATATCATATTAGAAAGTTAATAATAAACGGTTTTCACTAGGTCTGCGTATCTCGATGGAAATCTTACACTTCTCCCCGAACGAGTTGTGATTGGGATGTCGTGATTTTGTGGTGATTTTGGTGGTGCGGTTGGCACCGGGGTTGGCAACACATTTTCTACCGTTCGGTGTGGTGGGTCTGGCGTTGACTGTTGTGACCTTGGCTCGTCTTCCGATATTTCTAGGTGGGCAGTTTTCAGGCGGTCGATTGATACGTTTTCTTTGCGCCCTTTGTACAAAATGGTGAAGTATTTGTCTCCGGCTTGCAGCACCTTGAAGGGGCCTTCGTACGGGTTCTGCAGTGGTTTTCTGACATGGTCGACTCGGACGAATACAAATTTGCTCTCTTGTAGATTCCTTGGAACGTACACGGTTGGTTTTGAGTGGGGTTGCGTTTTTGAGTAGTAAATGCGCCGCATCTTCTCTTTAATTCTGCTTGCGAATTCTGATGTCGCCTTGGGTGAGGGGAAAGGTTCTTCAGGCTGAGTGACCAGATCGGCGGGGAGTCTAAGTGTAGTTCCAAACACTAGTTCTGCTGGGGATACTTCGATGTCAGATTTGATGTCTGTCCGTAGGCCAAGGAGCACCAGGGGTAATGCTTGTGTCCAGGAGTTGTCCAGGCATCGTAGGGCTTCTTTGAGTCGACGGTGGAACCTTTCAACCAATCCATTGCTTTGTGGGTGGTAGGATGTGGTCCGTATTCTGGTTACTCCCAATAGCTGTCGAAGTTGCGAGAATAGTGCCGATTGGAACTGTGTACCCCGGTCCGTGGTGATGACTTCTGGGACCCCAAATCTAGAGATCCAATGGTCACAAAAGCTTTGAGCACAAGTTTCTGCAGTGATGTCAGACAGTGGTATTGCTTCTGGCCATCTAGAAAACCGGTCGATTATTGTAAGGAGGTATTGTTTACCTTCTGAGTAGGTTAAGGGTCCCACAATATCCATGTGTATATGTTGGAAACGAGCGTCGGGTTCTAGGAATGTCCCGATTGGAGCATGTGTGTGTCGATGGACCTTTGATCGTTGGCATGCCAAGCAGGTTCGAACCCAAGTTGCGGTGTCTTTTCTCATGCTTGGCCAAAAATACTTCCTGGATACTTGTTTGACAGTGTTTTTTACGCCTGGATGTGCTAGATTGTGGAGCGTCTTCACGACCTTTTGACGAAAAGCTGGTGGTATGTAAAGGCGGTTTCCATGGGACGATTCGTACCATAAGGGTGTACCTTCTGTCGCTGTTGGAAGTTCGATGAACCGAAATTTTCCCATGGTCTTCAACCTTTTTAGATCTTCGTCTTCCTGCTGTGCTTTGGCGACGTCTTCTAGGGACACGTCGCTTTTTTCAACGGCCTGTATTCTCGACAAGATGTCCGCAGTAGTGTTTTGTGCCCCTTCAACATATTGGATATCGGTCGAGAATTGCGAGATGAGGTCTAGGTGGCGGCTTTGGCGTGGGCTACACTTGTCCACTTTTTTCTTAAAAACGAAGATCAACGGTTTGTGGTCTGTGTAGATGGTGAACTCTCGCCCTTCTAGGAAGTGTTTAAAGTGAAGGATACTCTTATAGATGGCGAGCAACTCTCTGTCATAGGTGCTGTATTTCCTTTCCGCAGATGACAGTTTTGTGGAAAAGAATGCCATTGGTTTCGGAGCATTTTCCTCCCATTGGTGTAAGACTGCACCCACTGCGGTATCCGAGGCGTCGGTTGACAGAGTTAACTTGTATCGTGGGTTTGGGTACGTTAGCGTTGTTGCGTTTGTGAGGTCTTGTTTGGTTTTCTGGAATGCTTCCAACGCTTGTTCTGTGGGTGTGATTTTTACGTTTCTTCTTGCACATCCGTTGAGCAGTGCGTTTAAGGGACTTTGAGTGTGGGCTGCTTGAGGTAGCCAGCGACGGTAGTAGTTTACCATTCCTAAAAAACGTTGTAATTCCTTCGACGTTTGAGGGAACTGGACTTTGTTGATAGCCTCTGCCTTGCTGGGTAATGGTTGGATGCCGTCAGTGGTGATTTTCACTCCCAGGAAATCCAATTCTTGGACACCGAAGGTGCATTTTCTTGGGTTAATGATTATCCCGTGCTGGATCAATCGGCTAAAGACTGTGTCGACGTGCTGCAGATGTTCTTCTAGCGTCGTGGAAGCGATCAAAATGTCGTCGATGTAGGCGTAAACGCAGTCTAATCCTTGGAGGATTTGATCTAAGAACCTCTGAAATGTCTGGGCTGCGTTTCGAAGACCGTACGGCATCCTGATAAATTCAAAGAGACCAAAAGGTGTGGTGATGGCCGTCTTTGGTTGGTCAGCGCGGCTGACGGGTATCTGCAGGTAAGCTTTGATTAGATCAAGGCGTGTGAAAATTGTCTTACCGCGTAGGTTATTCGCGAAGTCCTGTATATGTGGAATCGGATACCTATCCGGTGTTGTGATTGCGTTGAGACTGCGATAATCTCCGCATGGCCTCCAAGTCCCGTCGTTTTTCTTCACCATGTGGAGCGGACTGGCCCAAGGTGATGACGATGGTCGTACTATGCCATCTTTTTGCATTTGCGTGAATTCGGCTTTGGCGTCTTTTAGTTTATCGGGCGCGAGGCGTCTTGGCTTTGAATGAACCGGGGGGCCTCTTGTTTCGATGTGGTGCTCGATGTCGGTTTTGGGTTTTGCCGGAACTGTCGTTGGTCGAAGAACGTCGGGATATTTGCGCAGGAGCTGTTGGAAGGGTTCGTCGGCGTTCTCGAAGATGGCGCGAATTCCGAACTGGTCAGTCTTTTTACACCTCGCGCGTGCCGTTTGCGTCTTGTTGCCTACGAATATTTTTTTCGCCCTCAAGTCTACGACTAGCCCGAAGTTGCCGATAAAGTCCGCGCCTAAAATTGGGTCCGTCACATTAGCCACTAAAAATGTCCATTCGAAGATTTGTCCTAACCCAAGGTCAATTTTTAAGATACGCTGTCCGTACACTTTAATATCACTTCCGTTGGCAGAACGTAGGTGGAATCGCGTACCGAAATTGTCTGTGGCACAACGTTTATTGTCTTTGAATTTGGCGGGGACGATACTTAAGTCGGCGCCGGTATCGACCAAAAAATGTATTTTCGACCGAACGTCTGGTACAAAAAGACGGCGCGACCAAGTGTTGGGAACAGAATTTGCCCCTATTTCTGCTCCGCATCCCCGTTTTTTGTGCCACTGAAGTTGCACGGTCTGACGCACTTCTTTGCTTCTGCGCCGAATTTATGGTGATACCAGCAATGTTCAAATTCCTTTTTTCTATGTTGCGCGCTTTTGCTTCTGTCGCGCTTAACAAAGCTTCTGTGGGGGTTATGCTTACCCTGATTGTCCAGCCGTCTGATCAGCGCGCTTATTTGTTCGGTCAGACTGTTGATGGCGTCGTTTGTTGTGTCCCTTGAGGTACTTGCCGAGGGCTCATCTTTTCTTGAGGGGCTGCGCCCGCGGCCGTGTACTGCGGAAATAGTTACGGTTGGCGTCGTCTCCAAGATTTTGTCCGCGATGTCTGCAAGCGCTGTTAGCTGTACTGTTTCTCCCACCGATACAAGCACTGGCTGGATATTGGCTGGCATTTGCTGCAGGAACAGTTCCTTGAGGGTGTTCTCGTTAACCGGCTTGGAGTCTCCTTCTCCCACGAGGGATTTCATGTGACGTAGTAATTGTGACGGCTTCCTACTCCCTAATTCCAGTCCCGACAGGAGTTGTCTTACTTTTTGTGTCTCTGATAAGGACAAACGTCTGATGATTGCCTCCTTCAACCTCGTGTAAGGGGTTGTGTCCTCCGGTTTTGTGGATACGATCACGTCCGCAATCTCGTGGGCTACCTCTGGGGATAGGACTGCAAGCACATGGTTGAATTTTGTTCTTTCCACTGTTACTCCTGCGAGGGAAAATTTGGCCTCCACTAACGAGAACCACAGCTCGGGTTTGGAAGTCCAAAACGGCGGCAAAGTACCAACGGACGCGGAGATTTGTCCCTCTTTGGTTTGTTGTTTCTCTGTTTCTGGTGGTGGTTGTTGTTCTCCTGTGGGTGGTTGCTTTTCTCCCGCTTCTGTCATGGTGGCGGGTACTTGGCGCTTGTTGTACACTCTTGTTCACGACGACCACGTGCTGCTTCTTCTTTTTAACGTCGGGGTCACCAATTGTGGGGTCGTGAAGGTGCAGTGTCGAATTGTTTGCAGTCTTGCGGGTTTTTTATTTTAGTAACAATATTATACACTATATACAGGTTCAGCCTCGTCACAGAAAAAGAGATATATATTCGTATTCTTTTTTCGCGAGGGTAGCACTCCTGGATTGGGGGGATCGCGCCTGCGCCGTCGCGGTTTTGTCGCGTTAGAAGATGTCTGTGTTACCGGCGATTACAGGTCGCTACAGTTTCTTTGGTTATATTTTTGATATGAAAATCATATTTTTGTTGCGCATTAGAGGAAGAAATATGATACAGTTAAAGTTATTTAATTGATGAATTATAAACTGATAGGTGTTAAGTGTTCTGATGTGCAATTAAAAATATCCCTAAAAATTAATTTTTAATTTCGTATTTTTCGGTCCTGACGGGGGTCCCCCTGACCGCACACGTTTTTTCTACAGTTAGAATTTAATTAATTTAGTTAATATAGGGGCTGTCACAGGTTTAAATATTATCATCCTCGGAAAAACTGTGTAAACTCGCAGCGATGGAAGGATAAATCAGAAAGGATCTTCACCGGAATCTTCCCTTTTGATAACCGAGGGTCGAACAGTAAACAACCCTCAAATTGGATTTCTTATCACTTTTTTGAAACTTTGTACAATATGACTTTATTTTCATGGCCAGTCTTTCGTGTTTTTTTAAGTTGTAGCCACCATCTTTGACGTTATTATTTTGCCTTTCTGAAACTGGATTGTTTTCAGAGACTTTGATATTTGCTGGAGTTTGTTTAAATATTGCCATTATACTTTTGAAAATATAAACCAATCGACCCATGATTTCTTAAAAAATTGTCGTCATTCCTCTTAAATCAACCTAAATTGTACAGTTATAAGTTAGTGGTTCCATGCACTCACGAAATAATTACCAAATGAACAAAGTCCTTAGAACTTGTTAATCAAACTACATAGCTAACCTGAAAAGTTTGGGGTAAGTTTGATCTAAATTTTCCTACACTGCTTTGTCTCGTTAAAAATCGTGTCCATGTCCAAAAATTGGTTATCACAACTACCTGCGGTAAAGTACGATAACTTTTACAACCTTTATCAAGTTACTAAAATAAAAATGATATTGACGTGCATCTTCTATTCGCAGCATTTTTATCTTAAGATAGCGATAAAAATATGAAATCAGTTGGTTAGAAAGCTTTACTACCGAAATAAAAAACGGTTGCATTGCTCTATAAAATTATTTCTTACATTGTTACACGAGTTATATGTTCCTGGGTTGTTCGTAGGTTCGGCTTTTTAATGGAGAGCCATAATTTAAGTTGGAAAATGTGTATTTATAGTTTCATTGTGTGAGGTGTCTCTTGATAAAAAAAAAACAGTGTTTTTGGTGGTCAGTATTCTACTACAATATTTCAAGAACTGGCTAAACTCTTTTGAGTATTATTTCTTATAAACATGTACATAAAAATTTGCTATAATTAGTAAGATAATAATTACCAGATCAAATTACCGCAATGTTGTATATTTATCATGCAATTAACTACATATTATTCGGTTATGTTCATTTAATTGGATTTCGAATTGCGATAGGGTTGATTAGTTCTACATAATGAAGAATTTTCGCAAACATACTACAATATTGGATCCCCTATTTATTTAATATTTTATGTGCAATTAACTTTTTAATAAGTTTTGAAAAATTTCAATGCGGTTTTGAATACTTGTCCAATCCAAGTTTTTCCATTGCATATTCTATTATTCTGCCTAATCGCTTAACATTTTTTAAAATTTTTCAATCACAATTTGGTAAATGATTTGCTGGATAATAGAAGTCCGGTCAGATCTCCTGATTTCAATCCTATTGATTTCATTTTTTAAAATATAAGCAATCAAGTAAAAAAAATGTGATTACGTGTTTTGCAAATATATAAAAAATGTGATTACGTTTTTTGCAAATATTTAAAAAACTATTTGAGATATCCGAAATTTGGAAAAAGATCCTTAAAGAGCAGAAAATTTCCCAAATAAAAGTCCTACCTCCCGGAATTATTCCGGCAATATTTATAATTTTAATTTAGCGGCGAAAAAAGGCGAAAACGCGCGGTTCAGCTCCCTTCGCCCCGACCGAATCTGATACCTAAACAAAAAAACAAAAAAATACAACTGAGTAAATATTAATATTAAGGAATAAAAAAAATGGTATTATCTGTACATAAACAATAATCCGTCGGTAAAAAAAAATCCTCAATTTTTCTATTAACAATGCATTTGTTAATTACGGTAACCCTGACAATTGTTAAACTGAAATCCTGGAATTCTTTTCCCTTCTTGGAACTGTTTCTTGAAGGCTTTGGAAAAATTTAAAAAATAATTTTTCACTTGTTTATTAATAATCAAAGGCATAAATAAAACAATACAAGATTTTTTTTCAATAATTATCTCTACTGTTGTTTTGTTATTGCTAAAAGCAATATAATTTTTTTTTATTTTGTTGTTGCATTGTTTATACGATTTTCAAACTTTTTTTTTAAATCTAATCCCGTAATGTATTATCTCCAAGAAAACGAACTTGGCTTTACTCTCACTCCATCAAATGATTGTTTAAATTTCTCCACATCTTTTTTTAAGCTCCAATCGACAATTTTTTCGACACTGAAAAATGAGATTTACGAGTAATCAATTTCGGAATTTATGAGCTCGTGTTTTGGTGATTTTATTATGGAGAATAAATATAAACCCTCATAATTTTCGTTTGATTGCTTTCAGGGGGAAAAAATCTCATTACGACGACTCCAAAATATCCCAAAACGTATTTATTGAAAACATCAGGCGCATTAATGCGATGGGTTGTAAATTTTACGCTCAGCTGCTCAATCACCGGAACTGATTTTGTGCGAATATTTATGAATTTTACGGAGTTGCGGTTCGTCGGAGAAATTTTATTGGTTTGAGTTGACTTCGAGGAGTTCTGGAGAAACTTCGATTTTTCATGATATTAATGCGTTTTTTGCACATGTTTGGTGGATGTTTATTTATTGAGTGCATTTCGTCTTGTAAATGAATTATTGGGGTCGAAATTGAGAACGTAACGTTGGAAAGTGGGTAGGTTTTATGAGTGCACTAATCGGTTACGACAGTATAGACAACGCTGTAATGATAATTCGGTATTGAGCGAGTATCCTTCCATCTATCCTATGAAACAAGTTACTGTTAACCACTGGTTTCCTGCCTGCATTAATAATTATCATCTTTCATGTTTGCTGTAATTTTTAATATAAATATTTCAGCTTTGTAGTGTTAGGGGCTTTTGAAGCTCAGCTTTCGATCAATAAAGATCGTGTAGAAGATTTCGTGTTTTCAAAAATCGTCGGCGACAGTCATCACAGTATTAATTTTTCTAAGGGGATTTTTTTATCAACATTATTAAATAAAATAATAATTAATTATTATTTGAGAGGTTTAATCGAGTTATTGACCCAGTACAAGCAAGTTCGATTACACTAGCGAAAAATCTCAATTCAGCTTTGGAATTGAACGCCATAACAACGGATATTAATGTCGTAAACCATTCTAATCTGAGCTTGTTAAATAAAAGTAGCTTTAAAGCAAATTGGCTGCGCAGCTTGTAACATTAGGTATCTTTATCATGAACATTGGGGCGAGGCGAGGTATGGATGAAAAGACTCATTTTGCTTCCTAGATATGCACACTACGTGATTTGATAGATACTTGTGACCACATGGCTTAATCATGTAAGTAGTATCGATCGAAAATAGCACCATTGTAACGAGTGTTCATTTAAATTAGTCATCAAGTCGCCTATGAATTTGACATAACATTTTAACGTATGTCTATTGCCAATTTTTTTTAACTTGACAGTTCGACTTTCAATCATTGGTCCTAACCGAGAGGAATTCGAGGTTATGTTTCTCATATGGTTTATAAGATTTAGCTAAACTGATTTCATTGCAGGTAAATGATTTGTGCAGTTTATGGTTGCCGTAACAAAAGTAATAGGGAATTAAAAAAAATTTTGGGTTTGCTTCAGTGCGAGATCGAAGGTCGTGATTTACCTGAGGACATTAAACAACGCGAGTGTTGTTGAAGTGTTGAATTTTCTATCACTATGACAACAACTGTTATTGCAGCAGCAGTAGTTATACAGCAACTATCAAGTGTCACTTCGATTTTAGGTTATGTTAGTATGAATTGTATGAAGCAATAAATCACGTGCGTTTTTTAATTCATCGTCACTCAAAAAATCATAAGCAACTTGATGACTAATTTACATGAATACCTAACAAACTAATAAAGTATAGTAGATTATATTACAAGTCACAGAAATGCTTCATTGTCAGCGAGTGATTCACATCTCCCAATCTTACAATGCAATTTCACGGTCACGTGTAAGATACGACGTTTTATGCCCGACGTGTAATTATCAATTATCAAAATGACGTTTCAAAAAATTATCAATGTCCTACCATAGTAATTCACCCCTTTTAACATTATATCGTTGTGAGTAAAATGCTACGTTATGCCTTCCATTTGCGTGGAATAATATGTCATCTAGTCGTTGGTAGGGCATAAAAAATATTCTTTAGGTTTAGCTTTATAATTTGAGTATGTGAAATTCGATAACAAAAACGTAATGTTACTTTACCATTTTTAATACTATAATAACTGCAAGCTCCATATGTGTCCCGGGTTCCTGAACAACATCGCAAAATCCATGAAACCCAATAGGATGTAGCAAATTGCATCCCCGAAATTTGCATTTCATTGTTACAAAGACAAGCGGCGCTTGTGGGTAATACAATTGTAGGCAAGTATTGGAAGTAGTTTTTTTTTAGAATTGGGATATCCTATAGCCTGGGTATTTTATTAAAATTTTACTATATAGATAGGACAGAACAAGAGATATATTCAATACGTAAATGTTAAATTCTTTTTTTTTCTACACTCTTTCTACAATCGTGCAGACCATTTCTTGTACGATTTGGGCAATTTCTCTTAGTTTCAACTATCTGCAACTGTTCTGCAGGGTTTATATTATAAATGATGTTCCATCAAGTTGGCTTTGGAAAATAATTATGTCAACGTATTTTTAATGACCATTTGCCGCCATTTGCCGCTTATTTTAATTAATTAGTAGGCAACCAACAATTTACTCCTTGATCATTGTGCACAGTGAATATTTATTGTGCATTTCCATGAGGCGGCAATTGGTATAAAAATACGTTGACATATTTTTCAAAGCCAACTTGATGGAACATTATTTATAATCACCACGTATAATCTCATACCACTCATATTACGCAATTCGAGTTGAGTAGTGAACCCCATTACTCCAAGAGTGAGTTACGTCATCGTAAAATACTATACCTTGTGCTTTTGAATAAACATCCTTTTAAAAAAGTGTTCTTTCGAATCTTCACTGGCGCAGACGCCTATAATATATTTTTTCTTCAAACGTCAGAAGAACGTGACATAGGTAATGACAAATGGCCATTTCACTGTTATGACACACAAATTCGTCTAGCGACCCATAAAGTCGTCTGGCGGCGCATAAAGTAACCTTGAAATTACTTTACGCGTCGCTGGTGGTCAGTCAAGGTTCCAACTGAACCCATTAGTCAAATATAAATTATTGCAACTTTGTTATAATTTATTTTATATAATAATATAAAATAATGGTCTGGTCTTATCCTCAAGTATATATTAATGATTTTGCTTTTAAAAATATAATTGCATAATATATTAGTGACAGCGCACGAGTATTGAACAGCGTTTTTTGCATTCGTTCACGCAAAATGAGAAAAAGTACAAATTTACGTCAGATTTTGAGGTTAGGTTGACACCTGTCAAATTAAATACATATGGCGTAATATTTATGTATGTTGTTATGTATTTCATTATGCATTATGTGTTTCACAAACGAATACAAAAATGTTTTTATTGGGAACACTTGTAATTGAGCGCCGTCCTTCTGAGAATAATTATTGTTTTTATTGCTTCCTGTCTTGTTTGAATTTGATAATTTCTTTGATAATTGATAGATCAAGTGACTTACCTGTAAGGAAAGTTGATCGAAATTATATGAGTATTGCCGTTCGAAGAATTACAATGACAACTTGTAGTCGCAGTTTCTTGCGCTCCACCACGAATGTTTAAAATAAAATCCACTTATCGCCTATACCCAACACGTTGCTCTCGTCTGGCACGTATTATTCTCATTGCGAATTTGAGGGTAGTTCTAGAGCGTTAAGGACCCCACGGGAGGGAGATGTTTGGGGGGGATTGTAATTCTTCGAACGGCAATACTCATATAATTTCGATCAACTTTCCTTACAGGTAAGTCACTTGATCTATCAATTATATTTCGTATTGCCGTTCTCGAATTACAATGACAACTTGTAGACGTTCAAAGTTAACGCTCTAGGGGTTGTAACAGGGAAGATGAAACTCCCAAATTTAGTAACGTTTGATTTCCATGGTACATAAAACAGAACATTATAGAATAGCTTTAGCCTACTATGCGTCTAGCAAAACTGTTTGCAGTTGACGACAAAGGTGACATTTGAAAGTTAGTGATCCAGCCAGCCAGTCTTTCGATTTTTTCAATCGGAACTTCGGTTCTTCATGCGGCTAAAGTAGCGGGATGTCTAATACTGTAACTTGAAAAACAAATAGTATCAACGCCCGCCGAGGAGAGGGCAAATTTAAAGCATTTACTAATTCTTTGGGGAGAGGCTGGAGAAATCAGTTTCCTGTAGGTTAATATTAAGACGTGTATAGTTCTGGGTTCGCAAGGCCTGAGCCCTAGATATGGATGATTCAATGAATGATACGAGGCATAAATGTGGTTTTTCAGGGAAAAACAAAATAATTAATACTGATTAAGAGTTCTTAACCGAAGAGGTTTTAATTTTATCGGGTATGGTTATCTCTAGGCTTTATCATCACACCTTATGATATTGTGCAGTCTAACCTTGGACAGAGTCTGTGGTCGATGTGCTAATATTAAAGGTAATAAAGTCCTAATTTGATTATGAGATTATAGAGATTGAGACTGTCTCTAAAGGATAGAACTCTGATAAATAGGAGAGAACTGATGAGGTATCCCAGATTGTTTGGTATTTGGGTTTTGATGGTCTAAGATTTCGAAACCTTTTAAGAAAATTCTGATGTTCTTCAGAAATTGCAAAAATGAAGGAAAGTGCTGACTGCGCTGAATTCACAGTTGAATACAATGCGTCAGGTGTAAATTGATTATGGAAGGATATGGAAACTGTGTCTATGCAATTTGAATACGAGTTACAGTGTAGATCTTTAGAAAATATTCATCATTTGTGAAGGTATACACTGTATTGGTTCATTGTCTGTGCGGAGACTGACGATTTTATGGCGGTTAAGCCTGATTTTGCATGTTCCTTTTCAATAATTGAGGTCCTGATAAAATTCGAACCTTTAGGATTATCTTTCTCCATAGGGGGTGACTGTTCCTAAAAGGAATTAAAAGTGGATTCTTAGTTGGTTGAAGAAGGGGTTGCTGAGTAACAGCTTTCGATAAACCGGGTACAAGGGTTGTGTAACCCAAGTTGGTAGGACTAGTATGGCGGTCGTCCTTTAATCTATTATATTCCTCAAACAATTTTAAATTAAGGAAAATGGTGGGAAGGCAAAAAAAAAATGTTTTCAAAAGATGTATCTAAATGCGTTTGCGATAGACTCTGGGTCCGGTTCTCACAAAATACATTAAACCCATTTGGCGTTTAATTTGGTTGCAAACAGTTCAATCGAAGTGGTATCAAAATGTCTACAAATTTTTTGAAACGCAGAATTACATAATTCATGTTTTTTTTTTTTTTTAACGGGATTCTTTGTCTGCTTGAACATTATGTTTCGTATATACATATATACGAAGCAGTAAGGAAAATGTTGCATTATTCGCACCACTGCCAAAATATATCCCTGGCAACCGTGTTGAACCTGGGGAATCTGAGACTGCCTATGTGTTGTATGTATGTCAAAACTAAGAAGAATATGACAGTTGGACCTTCCTTTGGCAAAAGAGTTTAAGGCATTAAAAGCGGCCATTAATTCGAGAACATTGATAACGGCGCCCCAACCAGATTTTGGAGCGTCTTAATAGATTTCTAGGGCAAAATTATTACATAGGGTCGTTGCCTGACTGTGTGAGAGTGACTCACTCCACCAGTCTAAATCGTGTTTTGCTGATGCGGATATGTTCATTATCGGATAATAGTTTTGAAAATATATTCGATCGCTTGAGCGACTTAAATCGTAAAAGAGGGGCTCCTTGAGTCGATTCGTGTGAAGACACATTGTTTATAAATTGTCTAACCGGAGATCCAGCTTAAATGAGTTACTCAGAAAGTTACTTAAGCCTCCTGCAATTGGTATCGCCTCCCCTCCTCCTTCTTCATCCGAATATTTATTTGGGCCGGAAGGTAAAACCCGGTCGGTTGAGTGCAGATGGACCGGGAGTTTGGGACCGGTGTAGCCGAAGTCCTGGCTTGAAAGTAGGTAACGTCCGAAGAGAAATTTCTGAAGAAGCTAGGTGGCTTCTTTGTTTCTTGTGCGGCGTTGAAGTGCTCAGGAAAAGCTTGTCCAAAAAAAGGAAAGTGCCAAGTGGCAATCGCCACTAATTTGTTTCACAGCAGGGTCCAATAATGGGACTGAAATTGAAATCTTCCCCGTTAAAGACCAACGGGACTAAGGCGATGTAGTTGGCTAAGGGTGGGTGAGCGGTGATAAGATTGGATGAAGACATGATGATAGTGTCGTGACTTCTATGGGCACTTCTAGCCCTTTTGACCCAGCTGAATTAGTGCCCAGCAGCGATTCTAGATGGGGAGTTATGAAGTATTCTGGACAACAACAGAGATTGTAAGAATCCAACTCCGGATGGGGCTGGTAGGTATGGATAACAATAGAGATTGTAATAATCCAAGCACGCCCTGAACTATAGCGGTCAGAGAATAATCGGAGAATAACTAGGTTCAGGTAATCCAACTCCGGATGGGGCTGTTATGGACAAAAACAGAGATTGTAATATCTAAGCACGCCCTGAACAATAGCCATCAGAGAATATAACTATGTCAATGTAATCCAACCTGTTGACTCCTACGAAGGGTTGACACCGAACCAGAGAGCTGTTGTGTGTGTTTTTTTTTTTAAGTATACAAATGAGCTTTGTTGAGCAGCTCAGTCTAAACTGAAGATTTAAACTACAAACTTCAAAAAGGTTCTGATGTAAGTCGAGTCCATTGAAGGGAAAGTCGACACAAAATACCCAAGTGCATTTCAGAAAACGGATTGACACATGTGAGCAGAGAAAAGTCCAGAAAAAAAGTCCAGAAACCGAGGGACAAAGTATAGCACGTCACAACTCCTGAGGGGACTAGTATGGACAACAACAGAGATTGTAATAATCCAAGCACGGCATGAACTATAGCGATCAGAGAATCGACTTACTATGTTCATGGAGTCCAACTGCTGATGGGGCTGTTATGGTTCATGGAATCCAACTCCTGATGGGGCGGCTGTTATGGACAACCACAGAGATTGTATATGCAAGTACGCCCTGAGTTCTGAACTATAGGACTAAAGAGTACAACTATGTTCATGGAATCCAACTGCTGATGGGGTTGGTATGGTTCATGGAATCCAACTCCTGATGGGGACGGCTGTTATGGACGACAACAGAGATTGTAATATCCAAGCCGCCCCACTCCTGAACTATAGGACTAAAGAGTACAACTATGTTCAAGGAGTCCAACTGGTCCACTGGATTGACTGGTCGACTGGAAGTACTTGGACCCAGCTGACGGGACGTGCCGGGCTATTCGATGCATGGGTTCGAAGCAGATAGCGACGCTAGGAGAGGCGGACTCAATAATTGTAGAAATACCCGATACTTGGATTAATTACTGGCTGTTTACATTATGTTATATAGTATCATTTAACACAACGTTCTTTCTGTTTTGCAATAATTAGGTCGAATCGAAGATAAACCCAAAACCAAGCCTGCGATGGTTGTAAGCACTTTTCTCAAATGTAATATAATCCAAAAGTTTAATGCGTCAATCCATTTTCGAATGTTTTATAATGATTTGGACTAATGATTAAAATGTCGTCTAAATAGGCGACTCAGGTGACACCCTGGGTTCTCAAGTGACCGAGAAGTGGTCTGAATCTTTGTAAAAATAAGGGCGCGATGCAAAGTCCGAAAGGTAAACAATTATGTTCATGTTCAAGTAACTCACAAGGAGGAATGTTGTCGCACCGCCATTAGGTCGCAGGGCAGTGACCACGGAATAGATAGATTCAGTGGGTACTTACTTAAGGTTTCCGGGATTTCCTTAAAAAAAAAACGCTTGAATTTTGCTTTCCGGTTGGAAGGGTTAGCCCTGGGAACTTTCACTTTGTCCATTTTCGGAGCACTTAAAATACGTCCGTGGTGAAGCACGAAAAATTTGCAATGAGAATAATACGTGCCAGACGAGAGCAACGTGTTGGGTATAGGCGATAAGTGGATTTTATTTTAAACATTCGTGGTGGAGCGCAAGAAACTGCGACTACAAGTTGTCATTGTAATTCGAGAACGGCAATACGAAATATAATAATCAGTAAAGTTCTATAAGTGTATCATGTTTGTTTCAAAAAGTGGTGGTGCTGGTGCTTATAATTTGTGAAAGACATAATTATAATGATTTTACATATAAAATTGACTTCAGAAGGGCTAATAGATGACGAATTATGAAAAATTTTAGAAGACGATTCTGAAAGTGAAGAAAAAATCAAAATTTTGAACTGAATAGCACTGATGAAGAATTCCTTGTAGAAGAACACATAATATCTGAAAATGAAGATAATATATCTACCGCGGATTGTATTGAAGACGAAGTATACAATTCGGAAAATGAAATGGAAGCAGATAATGTGATTCCTGAAACATTACAATATATTGCACGAGATGAAATTGTATACAGTCACAGTCACGAATAAGCTATTTTTATGTTGAAAAGGAAACTTCATATCATTCAGAATTGATGGAATATAACCTTCAAAAACTGCATATACTTTGAATGCAATTTTCCAGTTGGCATAATAAGAAGGTTAAAGAAAAAATAGCATGCTTTATTCGGAGAAAAGTGACTTTTCGTGGCGCGTCTGTATTTGCAACGAAAATCCATACTTCTACTATTTTCTTCAAAGAACGTGATATTGTATACGTCAATAGGTAATGAGAAATAGCCCATTTCACTGCCATGGCAAACTAAGTAACTAGCGGCGCATAAAGTTTTTTCTCGGATATGGTGAATCTTAGGAAAAAAGTGGAGGGATAATTTTTGTAGATAATTACATGATATACAAGTTTTGTCTGAGCTATTTTCATCATAAAATTAACCGTTTCGCTAAAACTCCAAAAAAACAATTTTTGCGAGCTTTGACCTTTCATAAAAAAAATTTCAACACATGGGATCGATGGGGACTTTTCAAATTTTCAATATAATGGTATCCCTGACGTTCATGTACCGGTCTACATGTAGAAAGGCTTTCTGCTCCAACTAAACGGCACTGAACACCCCAGTTTAGATCCCAGCTAGGAAAACCGACCCGGCACTGACAACGGTCCACTGCGATTCTTATCTATTAATTGTTATCCAAATATGGCCGGGCACCCTACGCTCAAATTCGAACCATTAACATCGAGGGAAAAAATACTTTCTGGCATCGCAGCGGAGTAATTCTTTCACTCTCGTAGAGCCGCTACGACCACCCCTGGCCACCGCTCCTTGTCACAGCCGACCACGCCCTTCGCATCGAACCAGTAATAAACCGATATAAATTGCTTCCTGGGGTCGTACCGTATCATTGTAACCAGTAAAGAAGAGCGCTCTGGACACCACTATTCCGGACTCGCTCCGATACCCGACGCCGACGTCACCTCGTTGGAAAGAGGACGCAGTGTTGTGTAAATGGTGATATTGTAAATATTGTAAATAAATGTAAGGCTGTTCATTAAAAACTGTCACACCGCGTCACCTTTATTTTTCCCTCCCGCCAAACTAGACAGCTAACGGTCCCGTGGAGCATACCACGTAAAAAAACTGTCGCTCGAGGCAATCCGATCATAGAAAGCGTTACAGTTAAACAAAGTGTTACTCCACCACAAAATTAAATATAAACGTTCACGGGTAAATTTATGTATACTTTGTGACAAACTTGTGTTGCCATCGATTGTCTGTTTTTGTTTCAAAATTATTATCAATTCAGCCACTGGTAAGCCAACAAAACTAAAAATTAAAATTGAATAATCGCCTTTTATAAGTTCCAAATAAATTAACTATTTACACATAATGACCGAGGATTATTGACAGGAGCAATTATTATTATTATTTAATGTAAATAAAAATTCAAAACAGCGCATTTTTAAATATTTATATTATTTTAATACACCACAGCGAATGTTGTTGATTGAATGTGGATTTCCATTAGGAAACTCTAGAAGCTTTTATTGCAGTCTAAAATATGAAAAGCTTTGGCAAAAACTTAATAACCATAACTATTCATTAAAGTCTCGAGCTTTCTAGCATTCTCACAGAGAATTAAGCTCCGTATATTTAAGTTTGAAATCCGTTGAAAAACAACCTATTATGAGATAAAACAACGAAATGAGTTCCCCAAGCCATAAATATTAATAATGTTTGAACTGTGGTTCGATGGTCGGAGAAAATCCAAACCAGACCGGACCCATACCTCTCCCACTTTCTGTGTGCGAAGTCCGCTTTATCTTCTATTTTCATCTTGAAAGGTAATTAACAATTGTGCCAAGTCCAACAACTCTAGAAATTCAATTAAACAACGTCCCGCCTGCGACAACAAATTGAGTAAAAACGTTGATCTAAGTGGTCAAAGACACACTTGAAGTATTTACGGCAGGAATATAAATTACAATCTCATTAGCTGAACGTCGAGTTGTTGCAGTGTGCAATAACTGCAGGAACTGAAGTTTCGGTGTTGCAGGCGTTTGGTTTTTTTACGATAGTTATATCAGGTTTAAACAGACTGCTGCAGAGTTTACAGCAACATTAATAATTAACGCAACGCTAGCTGCAGTTTTTTCAATCGACTAACACGGCTAAACTCGGCATTAAACCGACATTATCTACGGAATGTTGTAGTCAATTATGCAACTTGGAATGTGTACTTATCCTATAAAATTATATTATGTGGAGTAAAATGGAAATTAAAATTTTAATTACACAAGGTGTAAGCGCTTCAGGGTTGCAACAAATTTCATTAGCGGGGTTGTCACTAAAAGTTAGATTCGGTCAGCTTTCCAAATCATTGTTGACACTTTAAACTGCATTGTGATTGCTATTTAACAATTGATTGCGTGCGAAATCACACGTTTTTATTGGGGCTGCACTGATTTTTACTCGAAGGGATATTAAACGTAACATTTTCGTGTAAAAAGAAAAAATTGTATACAACTAAGACCAGGCAGTAAGGCTCAATTTCATGTTTCATGATCCTTACTGACTGGTTTTTAGTTAAGACGTTTCCATAGCAACCGGCACGTGCGACCAGCCGCAAATCAACATGAAATCTATTGTCTACTGGAGAAAATCAAGTGGGGTGAAATCAGGAGACCTAGCTGGCCCTTCAATAGCCCCCTTTCGCCTTAAACATCTACCGCACTTGACGACCAAAATGTGGCGGTGTTCCATCTTGTTGAAACCATTATTTTTTTCTGCTGGTATATTTTGAATTCCGTGGTTTGGAAATATCTCCATAAGTCGTGGAACAATATGTTCTTGTAAAAGTTGTAAATATCTTTCAAATGAATGATCTTTCGAATGATGCCACCCAAAGTATGGACGCTGCGTATGAACCTGCTTAATTAATAAAATTACCACCCTAATGTATTCTGTGCCAACCATCATGAGAATTTCTATACCTGTTTCACTTAAATGTACCATTGTTAAATTAATTATTGCACACAAGTTTAATTTTTGGCTAATAGGCAAGTGACAGATCGCTAATAACAGCATTTTCAAAGCTAACTTAGTTCTACTTTTCCAGAATTAAATTTTTGAATTTCTTTTTACCTTTTAATAAAAATAAAGGTGGGCATATGTGACATCCCTGAATTCAGAAAAAAAATGCTCTTTTCAAAATTATTAAATTTGACCCTTCGTGTCATTTAAAAAATCAAGTTAGCCTTGTATTTTCAAAATAAATGGTGGTAAAAAATTGAAAAAGATCTCTGTTGATAAAATTTAAACACTTCTAATTTCAACGTGCTCTGATGAACCGTTATGAAAATATTTAGCTGTATCCGTACTTTATAGCGTCCCTGTATATTATTTCATAAAATTTTATTGTGGTTGGGAAACTTTATTTTCTTTTTATTGAATTTCTCTCAATAAAGTGCACACTCATATATTATTAGTGTTTACTGCACACTTGAGTAAACTTATTCTTATTGTCTTCTACGCTGATCTCGTTTTATTAAATTGTGATCAATTCAATTTTCTATCTACTAGCCTGATACGTGGTACATTTATGCTCTTGATTACTACGATATTCGTAAATAGTATATTGCACAGCAAGTGCCGAAAAACGGATATTTCATACGACAGTAGTCACACGAGTTTGAAATATCCGTCGGCACGTGTTGGTACACTATGCTTTTCCTTCGACCACCACTCAAAAGAAGAAGAAAAAGTACATACACATTTGTTGAATTATTTGATAAAAAACACTTAACCCTCATCTGCATAGGTTCGAAAAAATTCTTATTCTGCATACATGTGGGTCCAATGGACCCAGATAGTGAAATATATATATATATATATATATATATATATATATATATATATATATATATATATATATATATATATATATATATATATATTGTATTTTTGTTATATTATTGTTATTTTATTAATAAAATAAAACATATTGAGATAATTTCCAACGGACCAAATTTGACGTTTCCTATCAAATAAAAAAAAATAGAATGCATTCCAAAGTTTTTCTCAGTTAATATATTTAAGCAGTAAATATTCAGGAATACATATAAATTTATTTAGATTTTTTCTGCCACAAATAAAAATTGCAATGCAATTTATAGACCCCGTTGGGTCCGTTGGACCCAAACGTATGCAGATGAAAGTTAATAATTACAATTCATTTTAATTCTTCTGTTCTGTAAGTGAATCTGTAACCTTCGCAGCCAATCCCAATTCAACGCTGTGGAGCAACTTCTCTGGTCCATTCGTAATTACAATGACAATGAAATAAAAATTAAGTTTCTTTCTTTTATAATTATCACTATTTTCACCAGTTTCAGTTCACAATCAATAAAAAGTTTTTCTTTGACGTTATCTGTCGTGACTTTTCTTTTCGTAACTTAACTGATCTGTCACTTCTTTCACTCTCCGCGTTGCCATGCGCCATTTATAGTTTTACAGCCCGATTTCATGTTGACTTGCGACTGGTCGCAAGTGCCGGTTGCTATGGAAACGTCATAACTAAATACCAGTCAGTACGGATCTATTTCTAGTGAAATGAAACATGAAAGCTTAAGCCTTACTGCCTAATCAATTGCACCTAATCGCAAATTACGACCCAAAACATGAAATCGGGCTGTTAGATAGCAAAGATTAGCGCAAATTTTTGCAGCACGAGAGGAATGCTGAGAATGCCGAAAAATAAAAAAAATTAATGAAATTGTCACTATGACGTTTCAAAAAATAAATTAATGTCTTACCATTGAGTAACCATAATAATTCACCCCTTTTAACATTATATCGCTTGTGAGTAAAATGCTACATTATACCTTCCATTTGCGTGGAGTAATAAGTCATTTAGACGTTGGTAAGGCATAACAGCTACTTTTAACACTAGTGAGCAAAGTAGTGCATTTAATCACGAGTCCAGAAGTTGGGCGTACGAGCCGTAGGCGAATATATAGTTTCTAATTTTTCAAGACAATTTTAAGTTTTTCTCGTGAAGTGAAGTTATTCATTTTATGAAGTGGTAAATTCAACAACGCAATTATTTTAACATTGCAAAGTAATTTTAAAGCAAATTACGGAACAAATTTTTTAGCGCCCTCTATTGACGATTTTTAAAACAGGAGTGAGCAGTTTTATATTTATTCTGAGTGTCACTAATAAAAGGGGACTTAAATGAAAGTTTGTAAATCAATAATAACTGGAACTTGTTTAAGCGAAACACATTTTACTCATAATACTGTACATGCACTGCTAAAATTGTATAATAAATGGAACTCAAATAAAATATTGCAATAAATATTAATATAATTTTGTAGTTTATTAGATCTGTGGATTAACTATTTGCTATATTTGTTTGGATGTCATTGTCAATATCAGTCCGAGTTTGATATTTAGAATAAATATTAGTTCAATATTTAATAAATATTTAATTTCATTCCATACGCTTTTCTTCATTATATCGCCATCCGGTATTTTTGCATTATTGTGTTCAATCAACTACAATATTTCTTTCTAGACATTTATGCATTCGACATTTCTCATATCACGAAACGTGCCTGTTCAGATCGGTTAATTCATTCCGTGCGTTATTTTTTATTCGCGTGTAGTGTAGTTTTTTCGCATTTCGACGTTATCATCATGTGTCCATCACAAGGACCCTTCGATATTCCAAACTACCCGATTTTCATCAGTTTGAGTATTTTCAAGATAAATTACGATTACAATTAACGATGTATAAAAAACGTGGTAGTGAATATTAACCCATTCCGAACGACCTCCAAAAATGTCGGACTCTGTAACTGAAGCCCCTAACCTCACAATAACCTCACTAACAGACACCCCCATACCACAAACAACTCGCACATGCCCGATCTTTTTCTTTGTGATCTGCGGTGTGGACATTGGCAAGGACGAACGCGATATCCTGGTCCTGGAAACTCTCAATCTCCCCATCCACAAAATGTCTAGAATCAAATCCCGCCGCACAAACAAGTGGAACCCCCTTATCCGCGTGATCACTGAAGACACCCTCAAGCATTTCCTGACCCACAGTCTTCTTCAAGCGTCTTCAGTGCTTTTGTTTGAATGGCTCAAACCGCTAAAACCCAATTCGCAATGACAGCCGTTGAAATCGGTTTGGACTTGACACAGCGAAGTAAGGTTAGGATCATGTTAGGATTGCCAAGATTCCAATATTAAAAAAATAAATCATACTGTTTTTAGTGTAATTATTATAACACCGCTTTTGTCTATTATGACACGCAAGACCGTATCGTAATAGCCTCAGTACGAACGCAAAGTAGAAAATAGTACATTATTATACGGGTTTAACAAGAGGCTTCATTGCGACATAAGTGGGTTTAATAGTGCCCCAATAGAACGAATGTCAAAATGCCTCGTTGAACGAGTGTAATATACTATTTTTTCTACTTTGGAGCTCCTTGTTTTATGAAAATGTTAACATTCTGCTTTTTAAATAATCTAGGGATTTTTAGGATTAGGTAGTACTGGTTGTGTTTCTGTTTTTGGTTTTTATTCGAAAAGTTGACACTTGGCTTGACCTCGACAGTAGTTGGCTAGAAATTCTCAATACCAACGTAATAGGTATCAAATAAATAAACCAAAAACAGTTTCATAATAAGTTCCATTGTGACACTAAAAGTAGAAAAAGTAACTAATATAACTGGCAACGAAGGAGAAGGGAAATCCTTACGAATAAGAAAGAAAGAAAAATCCCGGGGAGGAAGAAATATCTAAATAAATGATAAACAATAGATAGTAAACATTTAAGAGACCACATTTTCAGTATTATTAAAGCGCTGTTTTTTTTTCTAGTCAAGTTGTTTATGAAATGTTTTACATAAAACCACAATTTTTAGATCATATTACGAGATGCAGAAGAGACTGAAAAGCCATTTTAACAAATTAATTTTTGAACGCCCACATGCCACTTATAATAACAAAATAACAGAAAGTTACATAATCCAAATTATCGTTTCAAACACAATGTTTCTAAACAAAACAATTGAATTTCTTCTAGAAAACCGACTGTGCATAAAATTTTATTCAAAATAGTTATTTGTGTACCAAGACCAAAAAAAGAGTCTGATTCACGAAGAAGGCGAGGATGAGGAATACCTTTTGGCAGTGGTGAATTTCACAATAGCATCTCGAAGACTATATAACAAGCCCTAAAACGTGATCTGTTGTTTAATAAAATTGTTTATAATATTTTTTCGTCTAGTTTCTGGAAAAGCTGTGGCACGACACCATTTTATAAATCTGTGCTCTTGATGTTGTGCAGCAGAAATTTCATTGTGTTTATTTTCACTATTATTTTTGTTATTCAAACTACTGTTAGCAATTGATAATTTATTGGACAACGAATCTTCAACACACTTTTCAGCCACCATTGAAGACCCCCATCCTCCCTGACGCTTCAAGGTTAAGGTTCTTCTAAAGCAGTGCACAAGCAGTGTCCTGTATTCTGTATAACTGCTTGTATTTGGAAGATTTAAGCATTATATAATGCTTGACACATTAACAAAAGTGTGGTACTATGACAAATTGATTAGGTCTCAGATAACAACGTTGGCTTCCTTTATTATTTCAAGAGGAGTGTTGAATATTTTTATTTCACTTTCATCACTGCTGAGCATGTTTACAGACAAGAATAAGTATTGGAAAATTCGATCAACACAGATCTATTACACTTTACAGCAGGAGTTATTTGGTTTAACTGATATAGTATTATGACATTGTGAGTACAGTTGGGGACACTCAACATGGACATCATTTGTGATATTGGCATTTAAAATCTAAAGCAGTCTTTATATCATAACCTTATTGTTATGACAGCTGACAATACAGTTGACAGTAAAGTATCATCATATAATATCAAAGAAAATCATCGACAGGTGGCACCACTCGAAAACCGATAATAATGAAACTGGCAAAAAAAAACGATTACTGAAACTTTGACTTTTTGTTAAGGTCCCATATTTGTTAATATCCCATATTATGGTAGGTTAGTACATGTTTCCATTTAAACAGTTTTTATTTCGATTCGTTTATCGGGTAAAGTTTTTGTGCCTTCCACACAATCAATCAACGTGGGGGTCCATAGGCGCGTATTGGTTTTAGGGGTCAAATTATGCGTTTGCTGCTACAACTTTTCCTACCATTAAGCACACTGTTTTAGGTATATATCGGCATTTCCTTCTCTTCAGCTTCACGCGAGAAAATTTAATAGCATATTTTGACGTTATCGAGAGATTAATTACTATCGTATCTCCAGTTCGATTCGAATAATATTGTGTTTCCTTTTGATTTTAGCGCACATTACATTTAATTCTTAGTTCAGCGGGGGCCTCATTCATTAACTTTGTGATTTTGTTGTTAGTATGTCATTTTACTTTAACATTCATATCCCCTAATGTCCTTTCAAATCAAGTCCCTAACTTAATTTTACATGGACAAAGAGAATATTGCCAACAAAAGCTTTAAGGATAATGGTGCTTCTTACCATACATATCCAAAGGTCAAGTTCAACTCGGAATAAAGTCAGCACAAAAACCCAATATTTCAAAGGAAAAGTTGACACAGTTTGAAACTGTTTTACTCTTTCATTCTGACCGGTTTACCAACTTTTGCAGTCCGGGATGCAGCACGTTGTCATGTGCTGTAAAATAAACACAAGAATGTGACTGAAATGGGTTAATTACAATTATAGTCAAAACTGTATGATTGTCTGAGCGCGTGTCCATAAGTACGATCAACCTTATTCACCATTATCCCAACTCGATTTTCTGCATTTCGCAACTGGCGTACCAGTAGATATTGAATCCTTCCTTCTTACAAACCAGCCGACCGTGAAACGCCATAATACGTTTCAATTCCCACCGAAAACATCGCGTAAAACATCTTTTAAGACTCGAAATTGCCAGACGAAGAAGAAACGACATCTAACTAGATTTTAAGGGTAATAGAGACAAATTCGAGAGGCTCAAGAAGGGTTTTGCAGGTGCGAATTGACCGTAAAATTTAATTTTTTTGTTTGCTGCGGAAGTGACTTGAACCGCTAGTTTCGGAGTTGTTCGGAACCTTGTATGCGGAATGCATTTATTATTAAACAGGCTGGTGGAGAAGGCGAATTAGATCGGAGAAAGGGTGGAATTTATGGTTAATGCGGAGAAAAGGAGCAGATACTTTCATCTCAGGGATTGATACAAGTTTGTACCAAATGATTTTGCATCAGCAGCATGTTATACAGGGTGCTATGGAAGTCCTAGCAAAAAATTAACCACGAGAAGATAAACGAATCAAAATAAAATCTGTTTAAATGGAAACACGTACTAACCTACCATAAGATGCACACGTTGAAGTAGGTTACTAATAATAAAAATGGAGTCCTTTTTCGTGAAACGTGCGGTAAACAATAAAAGTTGACACACAGACATCTTCGAATACTCAAATTTGGCTCTTCCTCAATAGCATCAAAAATTTCAGATTCAATTTCCATAACGCAGTTACATATGGGACGTCCAAAATCTGGTGTTAATTAGAAAAAATGTTTATAAGTGCAGGGAGGTAAAATACAATACGGTGAGTTTATTGTTCTGTGATTTCCAATGACAAGGTTGGCCACATCACAAAAGAAAATCTAAGAAATTGTGAAATCTATGAGATTTTACACAAAGAAAACTTTCTGAAAACAGATTTGATTTCTACATCAATCATATTTTATATTTCAGTAGCTCTTTATGTTAAATTAAATGTGGAATTGCACGAGTAAACTAATTTAGTTTCCGGCACTAAAGAATTAGACCCGGCGCATCCACCATTTTAGCCATACAAAGGTGTTTATTATCGGTAGAGTAGGTTTTAGGCGGTGGCGTAAAGCTTGATTCTATTTATACCTCAAAGCAAGACATTGGAAAAAAAACGAACGAAAGTGAAGAGACGAAACGACTACTTTAAAGAGGCAAAATATTTTTTACTTTGATAAAATACTCAAAGAGTAATTAGACTCTTTTTTCCCCGTAAAAGTTTGGTACGCATTTATAAATATAACTGCCTCGAAGCAACGGTTCATTTTGCTTATTATGAAAACATTTACCAAATTGGCAAGTTTACAAATACTGAAAATTGTATCAAAAGTGTATCGACTAAACTTCAGTAACCAAAACTTAAATAAGAATTTTTATAATGGAAACAACATTAATTTAAACTCTTCATTTTCATGTAAAACTGTTGTTATGAAAGCTTCGTCAAAACCATACCTCTCTTATCGCTTATTTACTCTTTTTTTATGTTTCTAGCATGATCGGACATACTTTGCTAAATACTCCGAAAACTTATTTATAAGTATTTAAATTATTTATTCGGAATTTTTTTTTCAAGTTCAAATCCTGCCATTACGAAAATCCAGACTTGTACCACAATGCAAAAGCATATGACCACACGCATCAATATTGTGCTGAAGAACGACGAGCTAAAATGTATCCACTGCGGAAAGGAGCACTCAGCCAACTATACAGGATACAATCATAGTAGCCAAAGAAACGTCAAAGCTAAAAGACAAGCGTCTTATCTAAACCAGTACTAAGATGACGGAAGAAGTAAAATCCCACAGACAAGCTACTTCTGGTAGAAACGCAAAACACCAAATCTAACCAAAAGCAGAACTGGATGAACGTATTACTAGATTAGAATATTGCGCTAGAGGAGCTATTCCTAAGAGAATGGACTGCTGCAGCATCAACAAGAATTACAGATTGTCCTAGACATAAAAATATATATATATTTGTCTCCTTTTGCAGCCACACCAATCTTGTATTAATTTTAAGGGATACAAAGTATATCATACAGTTCATCTCGACAATGCAGCCAAAGTTGGCAGCGCTACTGTTCCAAGTTACTTCCTTCCGTAAGTATTAAAACTAAATCTTCTGAGATTCTTATTCCGGCAGTATATTGTCCACCAAGACACGCAACCAATAGAAAACAAAATTTGTATTTTCTAAACAGGCATGGAACAAAGATAAAGTGTAAACTCTAGATAGCGAACATCTATTTAACGAAAAACTCCTTAAAACGTAGAAATTGATAAAGTTTGTTTGGTTTACATTGGTCATTTGTTTGTTGTGTAACGAAGTTACTAAGTTTTTCCGGTTTCCAGAACCCGTGGTGACAAACACTCTGAAATGAGATGCTTGCCGACACCGTATCGGGACCGTTCTTGTACCCCGATGAACAGTGTGTTAACGCGCCTCCGATTCCGAACTAACGAACTCTCTCCGCCGCCCAGAACCGCCGCCGTTTAGTGAGGAAGTACGTCGCGCTCCACTCCACGCATGAGGGTGACCCCACGCGAAACCTCGAAGGACGAGAGATGGGTGGTGTATCAATATTCCTGTAAATAATTGTAAATAATAAAGATCGTAACCCGTGCCGTATTTATTTTTCCTCCCACACAACCTGATAGCCGACCCCTGGTGTACCGTGCTCCGGTTTAGATGCCCGCGGTCAAGTGGAGCATACCTGCATACCACGTAAAAAGCTGGCGTCGCAGTTGTAATTGCCTAACAGGTGTTTCCTAAATCTTATTTTACTTATTTCTAAAATTATCCGTTTCGAGGTAGATGTCCTCTATTTTGCCTACCAGGTGATCTTTTATTCCTTTCCCTCTCAAATGCTCCCATAGTCTCTCTCTATTTACACTATCGAAGGCCGCCTCCAGGTCTACAAACAACGCGCCCAGCTTTTTAAGATGTAAACGTTATCGATGGTGCTTCTCCCCTTTCTGAAGTACGCTTGTCCATCTGGTAACACTTCTATCTCCTCGAGTTCTTTCTTCAATATATATTAACACAGTCCTCGGTAATTCTCCAACTTTTCTCTTTTCCCTTTTTTGTGAATCCCTCGCCTTGAGTCCTTCCTCCATTGTCTCCGGTTGGCTTTTCTTTATCTTTTCTATTGCCCCCTTAATCATTTCCTTCGTAATTTATTTCCATTTCTCTTGTTCCCTTATTTCTTCGTCCCGTTTCTTCCTTTCCGTCTAGTAATTCTTTGTCTGTTTCTTCCCATTCTTTCTTCTACTTCTACTTATATTTTCTTTGTTGATATCGCTTATTTCATTCTTGTTTCGGTACATTTTTGTTTCCCTTCTTTTCTTTCAATGTGTTGTAGCACATTTCTGTATTTTTGTATGCTTTCTTTTTCCCACATTGTTTTTATGTTTATTTCTTTTTATTTCTTCTTCAACTACCTCTATCTATAACGATTAGTGGTTTGATTCTACTCTATTTCCCACTTCAAATCGTCGTGCTTCGTCCCAAGCTTCTTGGTTCCCGATTCTATAATCAATCACTGATTATTATCCTCTCGGCCCCTGCTTGTCCCATTTAATGCCTCATATCCTCTCTTCTATCAATTCGATCTTTTTCCTTCCATCTTCATTTTCTGTTTTATCCTTCGATTTTCTTCTCGCTTCTTCTGTCCCTTCTGTCGATTTTGTTCTTGTTTTTCTTTTCTGCTGCTTGACATCTCCATACGTAGTCTCTCGGCATTGTCTGTCCCATCTTCTTCCATTCTTGATCATCAACCCACGTTTCTACCACTCCGATTATGTCGAATTGACTTATTATATACTTCAAAAAATCTTATTCCCGCTACATGTATATAATTATTATTATTGTGTTATACTGTGATACTGTTATTCGGAATGAGCCACCTCCCAGATGGACCAATGGATTAACAGATTGGCGTAGCTTCTAACATCAACTGGAAGAAGTCATCAGCCTATCTGTCCCATGAAGTACCAAAGATCAACTCGATGAAGAATTCGAACCATTATTTAACAAAAATAAGACAAACTGCATGAGATAATACACCTAAAATGCCTCAAGAACAAAAGGTAACAATTACCCTAAAGAAATTTGAGAGCTTGGAAGCTGGCAAAATTCCAGACCACCATTTGATGAAATCAAGGTAACCAATGCTACTCAACCTGGAATGCCACAAAGAAACTGAAAACACCGATCCCCGTAAAAAATGCATGTGGAACTTGGGCACAAGGTGATCTACAGAAGATTAGTAGATTTGCTGAATGTCTCAGCCGAAGGAAGGCGACAGTACACCCAATTGGGAAAGGACCGCACAAGAAGAAGATGAGATTAGATTAATTACTCCGAAAGAAGTGGTAAGGAAACTAAAGAAAATATCAATACCAAGAAAGCACCGGAGTTTGACTTAATTACCAGGGAAATACTAAAGCAACTCCCTAAGAAGGCTTGGATTTAGCGGAAAGCATTCTACCATAAATCAGGTCCACAGAATTATATAATAGAAAAATCGCTTGAAGAAAAAAAAGTTTGCTAAAGTAAAAACATTTCATAAAGTGTGGCATGAAGGGCTTAACCATAAATTCAGTAATTCTGACCAGAAAATATCCAGAACAATTCGAATCATAATTATATCTCAGACAGAGTTTTTACAAGACGAAGAGTAGTCAAAACTTAAGGGAATTTATGCAAAGGTTGTACCAGAAGGCAGTATATTGGACAAGACGAAGAGTGATCAAAACTTAAGGAAATCTATGCACAGGTACTACATAGCAGAGTATTGGGACCAGTCCTTTACCTATTATACACTAGTGACTATTGCTATGTTCGCTGATGACACTCCCATCTTGGCAGTAGAAAGTAAGTTATCATGGCATCCATCTGTGGGGTTGTGCCAGTAAGTGAAATTTAGACATCATCCAGCGATTTCAAAATAGGTATAGTACTAAGGAACTATTTTTCATAATTTATTGTTTGTCTAATACTATTTTCTAAGTTTTGATAGTTGCCTACTGTAGTTAAAAAAGAGAAAAATTTAGTGTTTATTGTCCTGTTATGTTGTCAAGGTTGGCATAGTTATTAATGACAAATTGTCAACTTCTCCATTTGTCATTTGGAGTGAGGAATATTAGGATTAAGAAGGAATATTTGTCTTTAATTGTCTCATGTCTCAGTGTTGTATTTTTACTTCATTTTATTCTCGAACCTTCTTTTTAATTTAATTACAAGTAGTACAGGTATGTAATTACATAAACAAATAGTACATGTTCAATATTAAAATAAATAAATATTACAGCCATGAGGAAGGCCCCGAAAAGGGCCGAAACGTCGGCACCCTACTAATCATCGTTATTTTTTCTGCCCAATTAACCCATTAAAGAAATCAATTTTAAATTAAGAAATATGGACATAACCAACAATATCAGTACTAAGGAACGTTGCTAATGCTTCCTGGTACTTCAGAAACAGCGACCTCCATAGGGACGTGGAAATGGTCACTGTTAACGAGACAATCGAAAAATTGGCCACTTCAACACCTCAACGTCGAGACCATTCAGCTCCTCGACACTACAGAACTTGTCAGACTCAAGGGAAAGAAGCCTTTTGAGTGGGTTATGTGATAGAGAAAAGCAGAGCAAACTGCGGTAATGTTATGTTTTAATTCCACCTCTATGTGGAGAGCGTGGTGGTATGAAATGCCATTGTACATTATCCTTAACCAATGCGTGAATTACAACTATCAAAATTACTCCAGTTGAATAGAGACATTAGCTCAGAATTAGCCGTAGTGAAATAAGCTACATTGTTTGAATATATTGTGGCTACTTTACCTTGTTTACCTATGAAACGCTTTAATGCTCCTGATTAGCTCGATGTGAACAGCTTTGGTTGCAAAAGATTTAAAGGAGCGACGTAGGCCTTCACAGTTTTTTTCGCTGCGGCGCGGCGTCCACCTTCTTTAAGTAATATCGATCCAATATAGTCAACACCGCAATGTAAAAAGGGTCAACAACAATTGTGACATTTCTGTAATACATAATTGTTGCGTAACTCAAACAGCCAAGGGGGTATTTAAGTCGTGAAATTGTGAATTGCTAAGTTGGTAAAGGGTCTTTGTAGATGTATTTAATAAAATACGGGTTAATTTGTCATCTTATGTGGAATATGGTTCTTTCAATGTTTGTTACTAAACTCTAGCTACCATCGTTCTAGTAAAATAAAATTCATAAATAGAGTACAATTTTAAGCGTTAATAATCCGAAAGCTGCAACATAAATAAATTGGTTGCCAACGAAATACATTTCGATAAAGCAGGATTGCTTCAGCAACGCAATTATTATAAGCGCATTTTCCCGGAAATTTCGATGCACATTATAAATAATTCTCTACTTTTCAACTCAAAATGGTCCGTAGGTACAAAAACATGTGTTACTTTACAAATCCAACATTTTCGAGTGTTTCCCCAAGATATCTCACTCATTTTAGACTTCCGTGGGTCACTTGGAATTGGCTCAAAGAGACTATATTTGTCATTTATAATTATGTTACTGTGAAAGACCGAAATGTCAATATTCTTTAAATTACTTGGTGTAAGTCCGATAATATTGGTCAAATATCATTCAACTTACGCCGGCGAATGTCGGCATCCACCATGCACTTAGGGTATATGTTGAAGAGATTTTAATATCAATATAATTCACCGGTGCTCATTTGTGTTTGTCGACATACACTGCTGAAAGCCCAAATGTATAAAAAAATAATAAGCGTTCGGCGTTTCACCAAGACACTTGGTATTTGTCGACATTCACCGGCGAATGTTGACATTCACTAATTTCGGTCTTTCACAGCAACACATGTCTGTACCGAAAAGGCCGATTAAGGTGACGTATGAAGCATTAGAGCAACACAATATTTTTTGGGAATAACTACGAAAAAGTAAGTAGAGGTGAGATCTTAAAGTTATAGCCTGCGTCGAGGTTATCAACAGTTTCCAGTAACCACTTTAATAGAATTATCGTAACAAGTTGTTTGTGGTAAATTTTGTTTGCAATTTCTTATTCGTTTTGCTACTCCAGATGAGCAAACATTAACTTTGTTTGCTACATAACATGACTTACCAAGAATTAAGCCGGCAACTGCAGGATTTGCTAATTGGATGGGCTGCGTAAACGCACGATTTGCTCATCAAAAACGGTGAGACCATTAACTCAATTCATGGTAATTCGTTTTACATTACGCTTCAACAGTTTTACGGCTTTATTATCGTTATCTTGTTTTCATATACTAATAAATTGTACTTGGGCACTTTAATGGAAGTCTGTGCAAGGAGGGTAGCCAAATTCAGCGACGTTTAAGGGCGAGATAAGATCTCACTCTGGGTACTAGTAAAGCTTTGCAAGCTCTTCAAAATGGCACCTGAATCAACGTTCTACCTAAACGCGTTTTCACGCTACATTAATTTATTACTTTATACAACGCTAATTTCCATCAATCACAAACATGCATCTACACTAGTCCGATGACGCCAGAAACAAACAAATGCAGCACGACAAACACGTATAGACATACCCTGCCCGTTGTTAACGTATTGTTATTAGCGATTCAAATCTGAAGATATTTGTAACGCATAAAAGTTCTACTCTACTTGACGAGCGAATAGAGGTTTTCACATCAAAAAAATATAATAAAAAGCAGGACCTAATTTCTCATAAATTTCATACCCTTGCACAAAACATGAATAAGTGGAAAAACTATTTTGGAGGATAAAACCATTGAATCTTCTATGGAATTATGTAAAAAAATAATTACGAACAAACCATGCTAGATAGCACATTTCTGAGGGAGCCAGTGGAAAGAAAAGCTCCATATTTACTACTGTTCGGGGTTACGCACCATAAGTCGAGTGGTTGAGGAGTAGGAGAGGATTAAAGAAAAAAAAAATTGTCAACACTTTGAAGACTTGAATCCGTCCGATTGTTGTTGATTCTCTTCGATCGAATATTTTTTCCCTTCCAGCTTTCCCAAATTTTATATAAAAATTTTGATCTCTTTCTCAAAAGAAAACAAGTCTCAATTCTTATCGATATTATCGAGGTCATGTGAAGCATTAAATGAATCATTCTGGGACAACATTAATGTAAAAATAAAATTGTTATCAAAAAATATTACACTATAATAAGTATAGAATTTGCATGGCGCTATAACTATGTAGATTTTTGACGTTCAGAACCTACTAGATAAATCATTTATGAAGATCTTAATTACAATTAAATTGTAATTCTCATTTAAATCTGCATCACTACCAAAACAAATTTATTTGTCGCCGTAAATTTCAATATTCCGCGAATTCTTATAAAAAGTGACAAATTGGCATTTTAATCTAGCAAGCTGTTGTACTGAAACATCTGAGTGCGAGATGAAAAATTTAGTAGATCACGCTGTATTTTTGTGAGAATCGATTGCCCATCATCAACCGTTCCAATTCCTTCTCTTCTTCAACATAAATGTTATTATTAATAAGATCAAAGTCTTAAAAATTACTTCGCAACTTTTGTCTTCCTCGACTTTTAGGACCAAAGTTTCTATTTGTCATGTTGCCGTTAGACGACATTTCCCAATTGCAATGTTGCAATTTTACGACGCAAGAGACGAGTGGTTAGGTTTGGACGTGAAATTATTGCATGGAAATTTGAATATTCTAATTTGCTTTTGTTTGCAATATGTAATAACACCGAAATTGTTATAGCTGTTTGTCTACAAGAACAGCGTCTACTCTTCTGTAAAATATGGCCTTAACAACATCTCATATAAGGTTGCTTTTGTAAATTATTATCGAAAAGGAAAGACGCTACAAAAACTTGTAGACAAAATTTTATCTAGGTAATTTTAACGACCACGACCGTAAAAGAGACATAAAAATTATATATCCAATCAAAAGACTGTTCGGAGGAACCTAAAAGTTCTGGAGGCAAATATAGTCGATGTTGGGTAATGACTTCTTAACTACATTTGAGGAAAAAATTGTTTAAAATAATACGTATTACCATAATTTTAATGTTTCCTGGGCGGTGCAGTGTTTAGATTAACAAGTGATAGAGATTATGCCTTAGGTTATAGGGAATAACACAGTTCAAAACAATTTTGACGTTTTGCATTATACTTATAACTGGTTATTTATTTTTATTTACCTATTTATATTTTCCATCTACAACAAAGTGCACTCCCAATGTGTGTTACTAACAGAAAAAAATCCCCGCAAACATGTTTAAGAGTTTCGAACAATTGTCGAAATTTAACCATTACAGTTGAAAACTAAAACATTTTTCTTACTGCCACATCCGATTGCTGCGCATTTCTTTGTCTCGCTGACTACCAACAAGTTGCAAAACTACAACGATTTGTCCAGAATAGCTCGTACAAGTTCTTCCTCGCTCGAAATCGCCATCATCATTATAAAAATGATTCCAAATAATAGAACGGTAGTTGTGAAATAACACAGCTATTTGTTATGTTAAATCGACTGCAGTTGCAGGGCTGGAAGAAGCCCCATCTACCATTAAAAAGTTCAAGGCCCATCCGATCGCTGTTAATGTGGGTTGAAACACACTTAACACATTATTTATCGCCTGGATGTCGAGGATGATAACATATTTTACCGTGTACAGCCAATTAGAACGCAAACTGCCGAGCAATGAATTCTAAAATTTCAATTAAATGCAATCGGGCGCCCACATTAAAATACACTGATCCTCATAAAACGGAAAAGTGTGAGCTTCGAATCATCAAAAGTAATAAACGATTAAAGGCTCTAATGGAATTATTTTTTACCTAAATAAAAATTGCAGTAAAGCTTTTAGTGTACCTAGTCATTATTTGTCTCCCTAATACTCATCGTTGTTCTTGGAAATTTCTAAGGATTTTTCTAAATTTTTCTGCATTTTTGGGAGTGTTATATTGTAAATCGAAGTCTGGTGTTCCTTTTTTCTTTGCTTTCTCCATTGCCTCATCAAACCCTAATATAAAAAGTATCTGGCTCAGAATGCCATCCCTATCTCTGCTTCCTAGTTGTCAAACATCTGATCTGATTTATTTTGTTCTTACATAATTTGCTGGTTTCTTGTATAAACTTTGTACTCCTTTTTCTGATTTCTTAGTATCGTCCATAAATATATCTCTTCCATTAACTTTGTTAAAAGCTTTCTGTAGGTCTATAAAGCATAAATTGGCTTCTTTATTGTCTATTATTGCTTTTTCTTCTATTTGTCTCATTATAAATAATGCATCATTTAGCCTTCTATTTGAGCGGAATCCAAATTGTGTTTCCTCTAATAGATATTTACGATATGTGTATCGTGGCAAGTACTTGCTTTTCTTTGAAATTGAATCAATAACAATGAACACCCAAGGCAGATATTAGAAAATAGAGAGCAGTCGTTTAGTCAGGGAAATTTACCTGCATTCCTGGAAAACAAGAAAAAAAGGAAACGATCATGGGAAGACGGAACAGAAAGACAAGAAGATATTTAAAATAAGTAAAATAACAGCAAGATTAACAGAAAAAGAAAGTTGGAACAAATAAAAAGGAACCAAAGGAAGAAATGAAGGAGGTATGAAATAAGAAAGAGATTGAAAAGCAACGAGAAGTATTTAAGGAGAAGAGATGGAAGGGCGAGAAACAGGTTGAGAGAGGGAAAGTGAAATATGAGGAAAGGAGAAAGAAGAACAATATTGTGATATAAAGGGATGGGGTGGGGAAGGAAATGTAAACAGCAGGCCAAAGAGAGGATAGAAGATTTTCTGAGAGAAAGTGTAGGAGAGATCAAGGATGTATTTCTATTATTCGTTTTCTATTACATTATTTCTCTCTGCTTTCCCAGACACCATTCGATTCCTTCATTCTCTTTTCCCACTCTTCCCTTTAAGTCTCCAATTATTTCCTATTTTATGCTACTCCCACTCTCACATTTTTTCACACCGACCCTGTATTTGTTTTGGTTCCCTCCCGCCAAACTTAACAGCTGACCGTACTCCACTAAGCTACCCATGGACAAGTGTGGAGCATACCACGCTAAAAAAACTGGCGCTCGAGGCAAACTGATTTTAACAAGCGTCACAGTTCGTTAGAAAATTTTCCAATTCTATTTTTAGATCTGCCCTGTTTTCAATTTGGAATCTTCCTCCTGATAGTACAATATTGTTTTTTTGCAGTCTTTCTCTAAACAACGTATTAAGGTCATATCTGTTATGTCTTCTTTCATTTTCTCATTTTCCATTTTCTTTTCTTATTTCTGTCAATTAGTGTTGGTACGTCTTTTGATCTTGTTTTTTTTTTCTCTTACATCCCCCATCAATTCATTCTTGTCTCTCTTCTTTCTATTTTAATGGTGCTTCTTGCTCTTTTTAAATATTTCCCCTTGCTCCTCTCTTTCTTTTCTTCTTTGAGTCTTGTGGTGTATATCACATAAACATTAAGGCAAACTAAAACAAATATATACAAATAATTAAAATAACCCAAAAAGATATTGATAGACTGTCACCGACATTGTTAAAACACTCAATACACTCAAATGCTCAAGGAAACTTGGTTAATGGCTGAGTTAGTAATTTCAATAATGGGCTATCAACGCGACGATTCCCTTTTAATTTTCTCGTTTAGCTTCGTTTAATTTTAATGCGTGCTTTGGTGGAAGTCTAAAAATACCATCGGTTTAAAAGGTGGGTTTTATACGAGGGCGTTTGGCGATCCGGTTGATTTTTAATGAGTGCAGCGACGATCAATAAAAATATTCGCCGTCTCAAAGGTAGGATCTGTTTAGTTGACTGACATTTTATTTGGAGGGATTTACTACACTTGCCTAATGGTAGTTTTTCTAAGGTAATTTTTACCCCGGACTTATGTCAATACATGTGCGCGTGATAAAAAATTTAATAAAATTTTGTAGTTCGTTTTAGGGTGATTTTGTTGTCATTGCTATATGAACTAATGGTAATATGAAACAACAGTATATCGATGGGAAATACAAACAACGAACTCATGTGAAGAATAAAATTAAAACAGGCATTTTTAATATGGTAACTGTACTTACTATTAATATTACTCCATTTTATTTTTTTTATTTTAGCCATAATGGTGTAAATGCCATTCGATACTTCCAAGATTTCTTTATTTAAATCACACACAGAGAAACAGGGATTTAACTTTTTCTAAACCAGTGGGAGGTTTTTTAGTAATCCTTTTTCAGCGAATGATATATTTCCGACTTTCAAAGGAATGAAAAGCGTAATTAATATGTAAAAGGGAATACATATTCGTACAAGTAACGGATAAACCTTAGAAAATCAATGTTTTAAAGGTCAGCCGCGAAATTACTCTAATTACTGGTTGATAAATTTGGTAAATTAAATCATTTCTACATGCATTGTTAAAAAATTGTATACAAAGACATTTTGTTTGGATGTAAGTAATTAGGTACATTTATTTTTGTTCATATCTTAGCAACGATCTGATCAATGTTATTGTGGCAGATAATACATTGTTTCCAACAACAACGTATTTGCGAAATGCCGCAAACCATTTGGTATTGATTGAATTTGAACAATATGTTTATATATCTGCAAATTTCAGTCTACTCTCATTGGATAATTTTATTCACTGATATATTTTCGTGCATTTAGTCAGACGCCTTAATGGACATCGAACAACCCACAGAAGAAGGAATTTCCTAAATTAAACAGATGTTCTCTTTCTCCCACCGCTTTTATTTCTGGAACTTTGTAATAAAAGATTTCATTAAATTCGAGGTAAGACAGACAGACAGACGAAAGACGGTGGAAATTAAAAATAAAATGATTAAATGGGGTTTAGACCATACTGTTAATGTAACACATTATTGTCTTTTTTCTTATGCATTCAAATTTTCTCTCTAGGTGTTTCTCCTATGTGTTAAATCGCATTTTTCTTACATTAATTTCTTCTTCTACTTAGTGTCACAACTATATTTTCAAACATACTTCTTCATTTCCATCTATACCACAAGTACTTGAGATTACTTACTTCTTTTATACTTCATCAAATGCAAGAGAATGTGGAAGAAAACATTGCGCCAACAATAACCACAGATTTTAAATTGTTACGCAGCAAAATTTATTTCTGGTTCCACCCCAAATCTAACTGGATGAAGATGGGGTGGGTCGATTGTTATTTTTTTTCTTCTCAAACTTTAATGAGCGCCACCAGTTTTTACAGCAGAAGGTGATGGTTACGAATGATTAAAGTTTAGTTGAAAAACTGGAAAACTTTAATAAATAATTTAATTAAATTAAATAGATTTATAAGTAGATAATTGAAATAATTGAAATGAAACAGTCTCAGTCAATTGGTAAATTAATCTGCCGAATTCAGTCTATTAACACAACATATAATGACGATAATTAAATAATTAAGTAACCCGAGTTGGAACACGTACTTCCTGTTATAGCTATAAACGGGACAGAATTGGAATCAGAATATACTTAATATTATTGCGATGGGTGAAAAGACAAACAGAGAAGAAAAACACAAAATGGCTTATTTGGTCTTTAGAACGTTGGTTGGTGCGATGGGCTGTCTTCCAGGGTGAGACGTTGCCGTTGCTCGATTATCCAGGCCCTGGTACGAATGAATCCTCTTTCAAATGTCCTTGAAGCAACGTAAGGGATTCCTAACAAGCACCGCACCCTACTATATAGACCAAATCTTGGTTCGTTTTGTTGGTGACAATTTTATTGTGCACCCCAAGCCAGGGCCGTAAGATGAAGAGAATCCCCGGTTAACAGGTGAGGTTATGGACGATGTAAATAAGAGAGTTTTTTTCAAAATATACAGACAGAACACAAAGAAATTATAAATGGGAGGTACCAGCGAGTCGAGATTCGTGACAAAAATATCGAGCGAAGTATCGAATAACTTTCAGGAACGAACGAATCCAAACAAGGTAATACCGGCAGAAATGAAAAAGAAATTTTAATATGCAGTTTTTTTCTTTACCCTAGTTTATGTAATTTTAAAATTTTTGGAAAAAAATCTGCCTCTTGTATTACTGATACTCATCATTCACACGGCTTGTTGGTTTCAATCCTTTTGTATCTTTTATGTATTTCATTCTGATAGTTGCTTATTAATTTTTTTTATTTTGATTGTGGTTTTATGCATATTATGTCTATACTTTTCGCTCCATTACTATTTCAAATATTCCCTCCTTCAACACAAATTACTGTTTCTATTACTTTATTATGATCTTTCTCCCAAAATAATGCGTCATCTTCACTTGCTGCAAACTTCTTATATTAATTTTTCATATCATTTCTGCACTTTGTGCATTTTCCAGGCAACTTTATTATCATTAAATTTGTGTCTGTTTCAATATTGAACTACGTAGAAATGTTACATTTCTGCTTCCCCACAAACATTTTGTTAACATTCAAAGGCAGCTTAACAGGTTGCAAATTCATAATCTCTTCTTTTGGTATAAAATTATTTGATTTTGAAGTTCGCAATTTGTATGCATTTGCAAATTAATAACTCAATCCTGATCTCCTGTAAGCTGCGTTTGAAATTTCAATTAATTTTAAATTAAATTTATATGCTAATTATAACAAACGAATTGAAATACGATTAATTTAGTTAAAAAAACAATAATAATAATGATTTTGAAATATGTAAATGTGTCTAGCCGAAAATTATAATAAAAGCTACAGTTATTTTTGATGGAATAAACCGGAGAATATTTACATAAAATATTACGAAATCGAAATTATTTTTTGTACACATTGCTTATACATACCCGTTTTCCGTTTATCTCCGATGCGCGGAAACAGAATTTCCCGCACTGCGGGGTTTTCTTTTCACGTCTAGGAGCGACATTTTCATCATAAGATTGCTGTTGATCAGTACACGAAGTGACAATAAGCCCGAATTCCCCAAATACACACAACGAACTTCAATGCGCAAATATTTTTTTAACGGAAATAGTACCGACGTGCTCCGCTAGTACCCTCGTAGGGCGCTGCCCATCGAAGTATCACCCGTTGCGCAGGCTGATTTACCCTATAAAACTCCGAACACCGAATAAACTAAATAGTTTTTTAGTTAGACTTAATTCGGTCGATTCGTAAAAATACTACACCTAACTTACTTGGAAGGGACACTTTCCACATTCGCACATCACAAAGTGTATTTTCCGTTTACCTCCGATGCGCGAAAACATCATTTGCATTTGCATCATAGGGTTGGTGTTGCTCAGTGCAACGAATACAGAAAATGACAATAAGGACGAATTCCCGAAATGGCTCGCGACACTCAACAAACTTTTAAATGCCAAAATTCAAATTATTTAATTTTGTTTTTGTTTTTGACTTGATTTGTTACAAAAAATATCGTACCTAACTCGTGTGGGGAAAAAATTCCAACGACGTTAGATACCTAACTATATTGTACAACCCCTATAAAACTATAAACTTATAGAAAGCATAGATACTTTAGAAAGCTGACTTATTTTAGTTAGGAATTTTATTAAAACACGATTTATTTAGATGAAATCACTTGTCTTACAATTAGAAGTTTTGAAACTTTGCGTTTAAAGTTGTTCAATTGACAGTTCAAAAAAAAATATTCATATAATAATTATTTATGAAAAAAGTGTGAAAAACAATACATTTCGTAAGCGATGATTACGAAAAAAATGATTTTACGGCCTCTTTTGTAGCCGTGAAGTTTTTCTTTTTTGTACGCATCTGCCAAGCTCTACTTTTTTGGGACTGAACTGTCAAACTCCACTTTTTGGGACTAATCTGTCAGAATTTGACAGATGTGTAGAAAAAAGTAAAACTTTACGGCTCCAAAAAAGCGGCCATACAAACACCTTTTTGGTAATCATCGTCTAAAAAAAAATTATGACCAAATTTTTAAATTCTTTTGTGGTCATCGCTTAAAAAACATCGTGTGCACCTCGGCCAAAACTTCTTTTTTGGCCTTATCGGCTCACGCCTCGGCCACAAACAGCAGATCCGTCTAAAAAGCTAACTTTTACGGCCTAAGTACACAAATTACTGTTTTAAATGTGTAGAATAAAACATTTTTTCTACGATCGCTCCATGAGTGCTATATTCTTCACTCTTAGTGTGAACACGAGCACTTCGAAATTGACGTCACACGCGTTTTTTTCTCTTGTGCTGCTGCACTCCTCTCTTTGGCTGCAGCCCCTTACACTAATGCCAATTATTTCATTGGCTTCTGAAATCCGGTTTAATGCAGCCACTTTTCTTTCGCCAAGCACTTCCTTCAACGACAACTTTGGCTTCATCATATCGCCATAAACCGCCTCTTCGAATTTTCTTCCCTTAAGAGTTCAGCTGCAAAATTAAGTAATTTATAGAAATCCAAAGTACCAAATTCCTTTTTTTATCGTTTGATATACTTTTAGTGATGCTAATCTCTTTTAAGGCTGGCGCTGAAGGATGAATAACAAATCACATGAATAATTGATTTATTTCCTTACCTGCACCAGCGGCATTCTTTTAGAATTATCGGGAAAACCGAGTTTATAATCCTTCTAATGGGGTGAGAGGAGCATTTTACCCGATCTAACTTATATTTAACAATACGTCCACGCAAATAACTGATATAATTGCGGCGTTGCCAAACATAACCGCTCGCGCGACACGAAGGCCAATGCGAAGGGTAGATTGGAATACGAAACTCAAGAGTTTTCTGAAGTATTATAATTAAACTTCTATTACTGTTACCTGTCATTTACAAACAATACTGATATTAACTTACAAAGATAAATTGATATATTATAATATAATATAGTTCTCCGGACCTTGAAGGCCTAAGAGTCAGTCAGAAATTTTCCGACATTCATTTTTATTTGCAACTTCTCTTATCGAATCTCTGACGTGTAACTTTTCTAGATTTCCTTTAATTTTCGCTACTGATGCTACCTTTCTTTTTCTTTCCTACCGCTTTCGTTTCTAGCATGTTCTAGTTGCTCTCGTGTCGGCGCGCATATTCTATATTAAGTATATTTCATTTTCACCAGCACTTTTATTAACTAAGGAAGATCCAATTTTATATGAAATGAACCATAAAATTGGTCCTTACTGCCCGGATCTTTAGATAAGAAGTCTCCCTAGTAACCGACATTTAAGACCGCTGCATCTCAACATGCAATCGGGCTGTAAGTTAAGTTTTGTTCATGATCAATTGGAGGTTTCCATCATCAGTCTGCCATCTCTATAGCTTCTCAGGTTTCCTTCTGAAATCTTTCTTACACTTTATCCTCGTGAGCATATTCATTTTATTTTCGTTTCTTTGAGGAATCCAATGAACGCCGTCCTCATCAAAACTTATTTAGAATCCAATGCCAGGAAGAATTTGCGCTTTAAATTTTTGTAGAATTTTTTTCGAACAAAAAAACTCAAAAATGTGCCAGCGACGCTTTTACATGGTATGTTTAGTTTAATAACTCCACTTTATATTTCTCTCTTTCAATTATTAATAGTAATTATACACCAAGATTGAGAAGAAATTTTTTAGGCGAGCTATTTTATTGCCCAAGATGTGAAGCATCGCGTATACTATACTTTTAACTACTAGCACAATTGTTTAACTTTTCTTCAAATGATGATCATGATAATGGGAAAGGTCGGAACGAATTTAACTAAGATATCCATGAAAGGCAAGTAGCATAATATGAAATTAAATCAATTCCTGTCATTTCTGTTTTTGTTGCGATGTTGCTAGTGTGTAGTAATCCAGCTGGCAAATTTAACATTTTGCAAGAAATTCCAACTCCCCAGTTCTACATTATTGACCTATCAGGTATCAATTGTTTTTATTATCTAATAGTAGGATAGAAAAATCCAAAATTGAGTAAGGTACAGAAAATCAATTTCTGAAGCATCAAACAGGACATATAATGATGTTTTCTGAAGCTAGTAGTGAAAAAGATCTTAAACGCCCCTTCTCTACATTCCATGAGTCTAAATTTAACGTCCTATTTTTATTTTATGTGTTTTTTTACTCAATTCCTTTTTCTTCATCTAGTCTGTTTCATTTTTTGATGTATTTTTATAAGTTAACATTATGATCTTTGTCTTTTTCTTCTGGTAAGTTCGCTTTCACTAAATCGATTTTTGTTCTATTTCTGCTGGGTTTAATTTCGTTGTGCAGTTTGGTGTTTTCCTGTATTGTAGTAAAAATCTGCACAGCTTTGCGTAATTGGTAGAAACTCCAACTGAGTAATTTGGAGCAATTCAATATTCCCTGTAAAGATTCCCCTATCCACAATATTTTCTGCTCTTAGTGAATTTCTTGAAAAGTAATAAGCATTGCTGTGATGCTCAGTTCTTTTATACGGGATTTCATAATTAAAACCTGCAAACTTGCGTAATGTAGTAAACGTACTACAAAGGTTCCTGGTAAATTCTTGTCTGGATAAAAAATACAACTCAATGGCTTGTTGTCTGTAATTAATGTAAATTTTCTTCCGTAACAATATTGAAAAAATTTCTTCAATCCCCAAACTATGGCTAGTGCTTCTTTGCCAATTTGACTGTAACCCTTCACAGATTGTGTTAACGATCTTAAGGCAAATGCAATTGGTCTTTAGTCTTCATTTTTTATCTTAATATGAGAGAGTACAGCCCCAAATCCTATAAGTGAAGCATCTGTCGTCACAATTAATGGTAACTTTTCGTTGAATGGTTTCAATACTTTTGAGCTTGCAATTTCATTCTGGACTAGCTGACCCGACATACGTTGTCCTGTCCAAATTTCAATAAATTCTATTTTTGGACAGATCTAGAAACAACACAATAGTAAGAACAAATGTATAATTTTATGTATTTTAATTCAGAATCATTCATAATCGGTCATGCCGTTCTCAAGTGATGCGCTTACAAAGGAACAGCATTTCACCATTTCCGTAAGCGCATCACTTGAGAACGGCTGCACCGATTTGGCTATTTTTTTTTAGAATAATCGTAATGGGTCAGGTAAGGTTTTTGAGGAAAGAAAGTTTGGAAAAGTTGCCTGGAAAACAGTTTATCAGTAATTGAACACATTTTCTTGTTTTTCTCGTATCAAAATATTCGTATGTTTGTCATCGTATGGGTGTAGGTAGGCATTAATCTTCACTGTACTTTGCGTCTTCTGCTTCTGCTTGTGACTCGTGGTCAACTTGGTCAGTACTTCTTCCATGTCCTCGTCGCCAGTTTTACGTATTCAATGTCAGTTTTATTCTTTATTGATTCCTTTCTGTCAACTGTTTACATCAGTAACTTTTTTTTTCAGTCGTGTGGATTTCATCTTTTCTTTCGACTAATACTTCCTGATAATTTCTTTTATGACAATGTTTTTTCTTCTAATCTCTCTTTCAAGTTTTGCAATTTTATCTTCCTGCTCTCCAGTCTGCCCTTTCAATGCCGCATTTTCTCATTCATCTTGGATTGATTTATTTCAATAAATACATGCGTACCTAATGAAATCTCTTCAATGTTATAACTCTTTATTCCATTGATTTGTTAAACTACAAGCGATTTTGCCATCCGGTAACACAACGGAAGCCCACTCGTGTATGCTGTGTTTTTATAAAAACTTTTTACCTTCGTGAAACGTCGAAATCAATCACTGTTCTAGGAAGGGAATGCAAGCAGGTACCTACTTCTCTATATAAATAAACAATATCGATACAAGGACACGGCAAACCCTTACTGAAATTGAAATTGCATCGAACTGGTGTTTATGCGACAAGTACACTATTGATTATACTCCTGGCGACACATTCAATTAATAATGCAGCCCGGAGACAATGCTAAGACTTTTTATTATGCAAATTGTATTGATTTCTGCTTCCTATTGACTAAAATTTTGACGCTTTGTTTCAGCGAACAAAACGAAGACGATAATAAAATTCCGCCCGTCGCGTCGTCCCCACGGACATTTTAATCAAGTTCTCTACAAAAACACTATACCCCTGTAGTAAAAACTTATTTCAGCACACTTATAAGCCCTTGCTAAGCTCATGAATGCGGAGTCCTTTTCACCAAAAAATGTGACGCGAGACGGAGCTTAAAAGCTCATGTAACGTCACTTTATTTAAAACAAGGGCTCTACGGTGCGGCTTGTGCCGTATTTATTGTAACACACATTATGACAGGCCACGGTGTGTTTAAATGAAAACTATAAGAGCATTCTGTAGCTGTAGATTATATAAATTCGTGGCGCGTTCTTTTAACGCAGGGAAAATTACTTCCCTATTGATTTTTTACGGGGTAAAGTTTGTGTAAGTAACTCGCAGGAAATCACATATTGTGCTTACGCAGCACCCTAATAAATAGAATTGCGCGGAAGAATTGTATTACACATTTTACTGACGAGGGAAACATGCGTTAAGCTGTGAGGCCTACCCAATTACGACCCTGTCACTGGGAATTTTCCGTGACCCCAATTCTCTAATAAAGACAAAAAAGGGTCTGCGTTTAAAGGCCGAGACACACATGGCCGCACCGTACGACGCCCGTGTGTCACACGGGAGCGAATTGCACAATGGTGAATGTATGTAACCTGGGGACCGAGTATGGTTCGCATCATTATTCTTCAGAATCTTCTCTTTTGTTCAGGTTTGTCGTTTCCATCGCTTACGTTACTACTATACTCGAGCCGCTCAAGAGAGAGAGTTGTAAAGACGCGTGATCGGCACGTGATAGCTTGGTAAACCAATACCAAGCGAAATTAATGAGGTATTAGAAAAGTGGGGTGGGAATAATCCGTTGCACACTAGAGTGCAGCGAGGACAACACAATTCCACTCAACACAGAATGCGTTCTCCCTTCCTCACACATCGCAAGTATCGTTACGTGTAAACACGCCGCTTTCACCTGATAGCTCTACCTTTTCAGCGGCTCGAGTATAGTCTGATCAGAGCTTTATTATCGTTCACTTTTAATAAGTGACTATATCTTCAATATGTTTGGTTCCCTTTTTGTATACTTTCTGCTACTTTCTCTTTCACTGTTTTTCCAATTGTTACTCCGAAGTAATTCAATGTTGACACTGTCTCGAAGTTGTAGTGCTGTATCTTTGTTGGTCCCTGTTGTCTGTGCCATATATTTTACATTACTTTCATTTCGAATCCCTTATTCTCGACTAATCTTTCTATTATTGCGTTTTTTTATTGCCAATACTATCTGGTACCCGGCGCGCGTTTCCAAAATAAACACAACTCATCCGATTTGACTGGTGCAACAAACAGGTAACCACGATGGGTAAACAATGAACCGATCGATATTACACACTTCCCTTGACGAATATTATTTGATTTGTGGTCAAGATTTCATATCGATCCATTGACCGGTGTAAGAGCCTATTCGGAACACACTGCCATTCTTTTTTAGTGAACAGACTCTTGAAATATGTATTGTATTTAATTTTTTCCTCTTATTCTATTTGGCGCATACATAAATAAGTATTTCGGTGTTCCCTCTATGTAGCAAGCAACATATAATTGGCCATGTGAGAAACATGGACTTTCCAAATTGACGTTGCAACACTCGGTGCTAAAGCAAGGCGCACTGGAGATTGAAGCCGTTGGAAATCGAAAGACAGAACGGTGGAACCATTGGTATGCGTGGGATGAGCAGAGCATATCTTCCCCTTACATTTTCCATTGAGGATGGTCTTTTCAATGGACGCTATGTTGTTCAGGTGTTTCAGCAGATCTTGAAGTTGATTCGATCGTTTTCGAGTCGTGTACTATGTTGTTCAGGTGTCTCAGCTGCTCTATTGGCTCGATTTTTTGGTTGATGTTCCAACATATAATTCTCCCTTTTTTACACTTAGTAAATAGTAAACAAACGTAAAGAACGTGTGCGTTTTTAGTGCTCCTCTTTCTACTGATTTTTACTCCGTTAAATTTACGATAAAAATTTCTAACTTGGACTTATGATAAAGTACTGTGCCCTGGCATAAGTTCAGTTGGTATAATAATTATTTAGTACTTATTTATGGTAAGTGCTTGCGTTTCTTTGATATTGCTTCAATAATAAGCGGGTTTTTGGTACATTAACACCCAGTGAAGATAGATAGATAGATTAGGTGTTGAGGGGTGTGAGGGAATTTGATCCCCTCACCGACACTGTTAAGATAATTTTATATTTTTATTAACCTTACATATTTCGTTACCTTTTTCGGTTGAATTTTATATCACTTCGCTGTGAAGGGATTGCGTTTGGGGCATCCTAGAGCATTTCACCAAAAAGGGAGATGGTATTCGGAGTACCACACTCTTGAGTGTAAGCCGCTGTTTTCTTCGTACTATTTACTTTATTCTAGCTCCAACTAATTTCTAGTCTAAACCGTAATTGTGCTCGACATTACGGAATGTTACTCTCAATGTATCGTCTTTCTTCTTCTTTCTTCGCTGTGCTGGTGTTATCTAGTTCGATCTTTCGTTCCGGAAGTATGCAACACTTTTTCCCACTGCCTAAAACGCCAAGGGGCTAAAGTACTGGAACCTCAACTGGGTAATAAATACACTTAAAATTTCTTTGTATCTCGTCGGGAAATAATGAAGAATTTCTCTTGTTTACATCTACATAACCTCACACCCGTCAGTGCTGGAAAAGCAACGGTACGTGAATCGTACTGTTTCGCTTGTACGCAGGTTCTTGGAGAGGCCTTTTTCGGCGGGTGTCTGTCAAAAAGAGACATTTTGTTCGGTGGTTGATGAAACGTGGTGGTCGTACAATTTTTAATTATCGGTAAGGGATTAATGCATCCGTTTCATCTAAGAGTGTGATTCTCGTCCCAGTGAAAATACTCTCGCAAAACGACGGAATCGTTTTTCAACCTTCGGGGATTAAAACCACCGAGCAAGTCGTGCACGTGGTGCGTCCGCATTTCGTGTCTCTGGAAGTCGTCCCTCTTTGGAGGGTACTGGCTAGGGGTGAATCCTAAAACCCTCACCACCTAAGTGGAACTGGAACTACGTCATCGAGCGAGGGTATCGTGATATCCCTTGGAAGTTCCAGCGTGGACACACCCCAAACCAGAGTTCCAGGGCCAGATTCCCGTATTTTTTTTGTGCTCAGGTTTCTTATGTCGTTTTCTTTTGTGGTTATTGACCAAGCAATAATTTCAAAATAAGTTCAACTCTATTGTCTCTATCGTGTAACGTAAAACTAATTAAATTGTCAAATCGTCGTTGTCGAACACCCAAGTGAGTTACACTATACTTACCTCGTATTATAGCTATAAACCGACGTAATTACATAGACCCAGCCCATCTCCATAGAGCTAAATTTGGGGCACCCCTTAGAATGGCCGCTATCTCCGTCTGAAAAATATTGGCACATTCCCCTAGGGTTGCTCTCAGATTGTAGTTCATTTCAGGGATATAAATTCCCGCTCCAGAGCCTGCTTTCGTTTTTGATCCATCCGTGAAGATTGAAATGTCAAACATTGAGGACAGATATGGTTCGACCCCGTACTCAAGGGAGATACTCTGTGGAGTCCCTCGCTCAGGATGCGGGTGTGCCCGCGTTCTGATTTTCCAGCTTTCCAAAGGTTACCCTCCCGCAGCCTGCGGGCGGAGGCAAGTGCCATGCCCTCCACGAAGAGATCGATAGGAGGTAGACACAGGCTAGCCTCCAGAGCTGCGGTCGGGGTGCTTCTCATGGCACCCGTCATAGCGACCCAGTAAAGATATTCCCGGAAGAAAAGAAAAAAGGAAACGAACAGGATAGGGCGGCATACTAAAACAACAAGGGACAGAAGAGAAGATTAAATAGGTAATATCACGGCGAGATCGCCAGAAGCAGATAAGAAAATTGACAGTAAAATAGAGAGACTCATAGATAATCTGGAAGAAATAAAAAGGCAACTAATGCAAATAATGAAAGAGAGAACCAAGAAATTAATAGAGATATTGGAAGACAAAGAGAAGAATTTAAGGAGAAAGAGAAGAGATAACAGGGGGACAGAAAACGGTTGAGAGTAGAAAGAGAATAAAAAAAAGTGTAATATAAAGAAAGGAGAAGGAGGAAGAACTATACTGTGATAACAAGATTCACTGTGTTACGGTATAAATAGGGATTAAGTACTAGTTGAAATGGAGAACTAAGAGGAAAGAAAAAAAGAGAAATATTAACTTATAGGTAATGACCTCACAAAGCAAGAAATTTACAGAAAAAACTAGAAGAAGGAATGAGGAAACAGGAAAAAAATTAGGATACAGGGACTTGAAAAATAGACGGGGTGCAATAGAGATAGACTTAAACTAGAGACACTAGAGCTTTCCCCATAAGAAAAAGAAGGAAGATTAGAAGACAACAAACAAGAACGTAAACTACTGGGGGGCGATATCAATGTGAGAATCGCAGAAAGAAGAGCCAGGAGTGTGGAAGAAGAGAGAGGGAATGGAAAGACAAGGTAGAAAATGCCGAGGGGAAGAAGCCGAAGGAATGGATAAAGGAAAAAGGGTGGAAGGTGTTAAATGGAAATAAACAAAGGGACGGATAAGGAGAATGTAATAGGTGGCAGAGGAGGAACGGTGATAAGCGAAAAAATAGAGGGAACGCAAAAGAAGGTGATGATTATGAGACGACCAAGGAGTATAAGACTACAAGAAAAGGCTAGAAAAGGCAAGAAGAACAATAAATAGAAAAGAATTGAAAGAAACATTAGAAGAAGCAGTGACAAAAAGAGAAATAACAGTAAGAGGTAGAGGCGCAACAAAGAAAAATTAATAGTGGGAGAAGGAATGTGAGCAACGGAAAAAGGAGGGAAATGAAGAAATAAACAGAAAACGGGTTTATAAAAGCAAAAAGAAGATATAGAGAGACATGTAGAGAGAAGAAGGGACACAATAAGTAGAGGAAAGAGGAAGAAGAAGAAATCACGTTGGAAGTGGTGGAGAGGCAAGTGAAGAAACTGAGGAAGTGGAAAGTGCCGGATCGTGGATGTATGGGACGAGAAGAGTGTTATAGAGACTGGACAAGGTACTGAATGGGGTGTGAAGAAGAGAGAGGTAGGGTGGAGCGCCTTATTTACAAAAAGTGGGAATAATTCTGCCAAACACAAGGTATAAGTTGTGTACGTATATTCTGAATAAGAGAACGAAGAGAGTGGTAGAAGAAAAGGGAGCAATACCAGACAGCCAAGCAGGATTTAAAGAGGGGATGAGAACTATGGATAATGTATATATCGTGGACCACTTGACAAAGAGCAAAACAAAAAAGAGTCTTCGACAAAGTGAATAGACAGAGGATGTTCGAGTGCCTGAGGGAGAGAGAATGAATGAATGGCTGGTAAATAAGGTGAAGCAAATATGCAAAAGGACAGAAATGTATAGTAATGCTGGCAAAGAGTGTGAGAGAGAACAAAGACATGGTAATAAGAAACCTAGGAAAATACTTGAGGAAGAAAATGTTAGAAGTGAATTTGGAAAAAACAAAGAAGTTGAGGTTTAGGCAAGGAAAGAACAAGAGGAGATTGAAAAGGTGCAAGAGGTGGATGCTAGGAGTGTATAGAGAAACGCCAGGTGAGAGAAGAAGAAGTTTGCAAAGGATATTCATAAGACTGCAATTCACAATTTTGTAGCAGCCATTCTAGAAAAAGTATTGTGTATTGAGCATGCGTCTGTCAAGGAGGTACCTACAATGTACTCTGAAGATAATGTTGTTGAAGAATTGCCATCATCATCTAGCTGTTAGAACTTCATTACTGAATTACATTATCCGGAGCCGGAAAAATAAATTTGAATCGGAGCCGAAAAAAGATAACTTGGAATGCATCAAATATATTAACATTTTCGGCAGAGAACAAGCCGCGGCTTCGTCTAGTGAGGTAAAAATTTAACAGCACTGCATGAACAAAAACTGACTTTCATGGTTACAAAATTGTAAGTGAAATAATTTCTTTGTTTCCTTCAAAATGGGAAAAAATTAAATCACTGCTAGAATATTCCCATTGCGGCAGACGCAGACGGAAGAGTAGATAAGAGTGAAGATAATACTGACAGTTGTAACTGACAGTTATTGCTTGTTCTTTGTTATTTTAAGTAGGTATATTATTCATAATTGTGTGCATTTTTCCCTTAAGTAGGCATATCTTTGTAAGTCTCCTCCTTTACATCTTGTTTTATTTGAGTAACCACCGCAGAATTATTCTTCTTATATTTTTGTTTATATTCTTGTTTGGTCAGAGTATTTTCTGCCATACCTGTTCCTGTTCCACTTGTATTGATTGATTCCCGAATTCCATTCTATATCTTCATCCATTTAGATCTCTCATTATAATTACATTTTCAGTTCGAAAATTCTTCTTCTTCTTCAAACTGCTAAGGTTTTATCACCACTCTAACTAACCTTTCTATCTCATCAACCAACAAAGAATAGTTTTATTTAACTCCCCCAATAAACATTCCTGTCGGAAACATATTTCATGTCATAATCCCCCATTTGCGTGCGTACACACAATCTTCCATCGTTACATTAAGAACTTCTTTTAAGTCGAGTGAAAAAACAGCGACCACATGTGACACGACCATTAAAAGCTGGCGAGAGATGTATGAAATTTCGTCGAGTTTTCAAGATCTAAGAGATGTGTGCTACTGTGTCATTCCCTGATAGTGTTGGCTTTCTTAAGCCTTCATCAAGCTCCTATTATGTACTTTCTAGACCAGTGAAAACGTCAGAAAATCGTTCGCCCTTATCTCCCCACGAATCTATCTGAAGTCTCGAGTCTATACGCCGCTGAAAATACTAGATATAAGTTCGGCCAACTGAACCGAGATAATTGTTTGAGATAGAAATCAATGCATCAGCGGAGGATGCAGTCTTTAAAGTCTTATTTTACAAAAGAGCAAAGGGAGAAGGAATTGAAATATTGTGTAACTTACGTAGCTGAACCAGGAAACCCAAGGTCGCTCGAAGATGTCATACCACACGTTCCATCAACAGCTAACAACGTCATGCGTTTTTGATGCGACTAATTGAAACCTACGTCTTATCTTGTACCGCACAACCGCGAACTGGAAGATTGAAATTAACTGCCTGTCATTATTGATTTCAGTGAAATTTGCTTGTTCCGCTGTGGTGGCTAATGAATATGTATCGAGTTTGGAATGAAAAGTAGTGTTTTTCATTATTCTTTATAACAAATGTCGGAGGAAGTTTTTGATAAATGCAAAATTATTTTCTTGTTTAGAACTCATGTTTTTATTCCACGGCGACCTTTTTCATACATCATCTTTAGATGATGTCTATCCGTGATTTGTTACCGACCCGACTTTTTCTCATTATGTTCTGTCGTTTATTCTAGTTTTTTATATCCAAACGAGAAAGTCTACTTATATTATGACATCCATTTTCAGATATGTGAAATATAGTGTTGTCCTGTAATCAGAGAAACTTAATCAATATATCGAATGTTACTATAAATCTTCGCTTTAGCCTACATATACCTAGAAACTCTCCAGAACCTTTGAGATATATTATCCACAATATACAATCAAACGGTGAAGAAACTCGTCATGCTAGTATTCTTTTGCCCTATATCAATTTTTTTCGGTTATCGACACATTAACATACTTGGAAAGCTCAAAAACCACTTGACCTAAATCCACAACTATCTTTACGCTAATGTTTAAGATAAAGCAAATTTTTGCTCTATATCCTGAAAATTGAGCTACCAGAGAGTGTCATGAGTTTTATCTCAACGCAGAGTACCTTTTAGCCTATATCCATTCCACGGAGAGTGCAAAATGATCCATATCACAAGTATTTACTGCAATCCTTTAACATTTGTTTTCACCTATATCCATTATGAACAAGCAGTAAAGTCGCTCTATCTCACCAATTTATTTATCCGAATGCAAAAGGCCTATATCTATGAGGCGCCAAGTGTGCCATAATTATAAACAATTATTTATGGCTATATTAATAAAGAAATACAAAATATAACAAAAGAAACACGAGAATAAAGAAAATCAAATCATGATGTTGATGATGAAATAAAAATATAAAATAAATTAAAAATTTAAAAACGGTAGGAAAAATTAAAAACATTTCTAGACAATATTTATATTTAATTTACAATATAAATATTGACATCATGATTTGATTTTCTTTATTCTCGTGTTTCTTTTGTTATATTTTGTATTTCTTTATTAATATAGACATAAATAATTGTTTATAATTATGGCACACTTGGCGCCTCATATATATCCATTTATAGAATACAAGCATCGTGTATTTTGTGGTTTAAAATTTGTCTACAAAGATAATGCAGTATTCAGACGATAGTAATTCTTCCTCAGAGCCTCCGTTTTTACCAGAAGATGCGCAAATGTAAGTATCTAATATAGAGGCAAATAGTGTGACGTAAATGCACTGGTGGGGGAGCCAAAACCTTTCCAAACAATGAGTCATCTTTTTCATTCCATGCTTTGAGCATTTGGGGTTATGTAAAAGTGGTATACATCAATGTTCATTTTCTGAGTTTAAGAGCACATTTTGAAGTCATGGTTAAACGTGGGTTAAACCAGGGAGGTTAAAGCTAACTACACTTGGATGAAACGTAAAGTAAATGAGAACAAAGATTACAGCGAATGACTGTAACCTCACTATTTCGAGCCAGATGCTGACACGTCACTAGCACGTGCGTTTGTTTGGAAAAGTCCCCGCCTCAGTAACGTCACGACTTTTCCAGTCTATTAACAGATAGATTTATTTATTTCAGTTAAACATAAAACCATACATTTCACGGATTGTACTTAACCTAACTTTTCAATTTAACACTTTGTTTAATTTTTTGCGTTACACTGAGTGATAATTAATGCTACTCTCTAATCCCAGAATCATAAATTAAAATTGTTATCATACATTAGGAGGTTATAATGATTAAAAAGAATAATGGACAAGGTTACCACTGAAGTGTTTAACGATCAGAATCAATTTTCCATAAATTTAGAAGTACCAATAGCAAAGAGTCCTATACACACTACGACATAGAAAATTTGCCTATCGTAATTCATCATGAAACTAACAATGTGGAGATTACTACAGTATTAGTAGAAGAAAACAAAGATATCATAATAGAAATTAATGAAAGTCTACAACAAGAAAACCATGTACTTAATTCATAATAAAACTAACGGCGTGGAGCTTACTACACTATTACCAGATGAAAAGACAAAAAGGCGATCAGTATACAGGTAAGAAAGGAAAACATTCCGCAAAAATAATTACTGGTAATTGTAGAGCATCCTACACTTACCAATGCAAGAATATAACGTAAGAAGAAAGAAGAATAATTTTTGAACAGTTTTGGAATCTTTCAGATGAAAAAAAGAGTCATTTAATTTCCCTTAATATCAGCCGAATGTATGATCTGTACCTACGTAGAATGGCTTCCAAAGGAAATGCTGCCTTTAAAAAAATCAATTTATTGTCATATTTTCAATACAGAATTCAATTTGGCATTTCATCGCCCTAAAAAAGATTTATGTGACAAATGTTCAAAAAGTTTGTTTAGCCACGAGAGCTTGCTCGAGGATGCAAATATTTGTCCAGTGATATAAACAAAGTGCCGAGAAAGCAGTACTCGATATGGAACGGATTAAGGTCACAAATCATTCAACAAGGTCAACTGCGGTTACCAAATTAGCAAAGGCCTGCGTATCGGAACAAGAACTGATTAGGATAACTGGCCACAGAAACGCCGCATCGATTTGTCCATATTTGCAAATAGACCATCAACATCACGCAAATATGATTAAGAAGCTTAGCAATGAAATAACGAAAGGACCCACCAATATTTTTTCAACTTCCAACACTGCTTCGGCGGCATCCCTAGCTACTTGCACTTCGAATGTTATAAAGGAACAAATTGTGTACAATAACTGCCAAATTGATCATTAGCATTAAAATTAAAATGTTTTTATTTTTTGGTTAATAATTTATTTCTATTTTAGTTTTTTCAGCAAAGTAGCGAGGGAATGCAGTGAGCAAGTGAAGAGTAAGATAAAGTAGTGAAAAGAAAAGGAAGCAGCTTTTCTTGTCAGTGTAATCAGTATTTGATTGGTTCTGTTTATAAATTAGAGCATTTACATTGGTGTTGAATTTTTTTTCTTCATTCTTACTTGATTTTCGTTTTCCTCGTTTTCCTGATAATTATCATCTTCTTCGGACCATATCGACAAAATTATTTTGAAACAGCACGTTATGATTTAATGAGACTCGAATTTCATTCATTAATATGGGCAATAGTTTTTTTACGCATCATTATTTTCTTTGTTGCATGTTGTTCATTAAAATAATTTTCGATAGGCGTTTGTGGATTTCTTGTCATTAACTACAGAGCAATAGCATAACCGGCATCTCCCAATAAGACTGCTTGTCCTTTGTCAAATCGTGATATAACAAATTAAAATTTAAATATATCTATGTCGAACTCCACAAACTTTAATAACTGAAGGATTACTAATGGTACATGTTTCGGCAGAATGCTTCTGCCATCATCAGCCCTAATTTAACAAGAGATTAATGATACAATTGATGAATTACAAGAGGGGTTCTTACCTTAAAGAATATAAAAAATTATGACATTGACGTAATTTTGAATTAAATTTGACGTTTTCAAAGGGTTACATGATTTTTAAAAGATTTCGTAAAAACAACATTTTATAAATGTAAAAATTAAAAATGGATCAAAGAGAATCTGGTAAGTTTGTTTGAGTGAAAAATTAAAATAGTGAATTAATAATGGGATTATTGAAGTTATTCTGTTCATTTAAACAAGATCTGTTTTCCAGTTTCAAGGCTTTCCTTATTTCCAAAGTCTCGAGAAAATCTAATTTCCGGCCTTTATTGCATTTATGAATCAATTTGGAATTTGATGGTGAAAAACTATGTTTCGTTATTAATATATGATTGGCGAAAGAAGAAGGTGTTGATGGTGGAGGATCAAGATCTGTGTTGTTATAGATGTGCCTGAAATGTTCTTTAATACGGTCTGATATTTTGCGACCTGTCTGACCTATGTAGAATGACTCACAAGTAGAGCAGCTTAATTTGTATACACCTGATGATGATTTGTAATCTAATGGATCTTTATTTTTAATAAAAAATCTGGATAAGTTGTTATCTGTTTTAAATGAAACTTTAAAACCGTTTTTCTTAAGTATTTTAGAACATTTCTCTGAGACGACGCCAAAATATGTTAATGAATTTGAAAAGGAAATTGTTTCTGAAGGATTTTTAACCAAGTAGTGTGTGTACTTGAATTTGTTACAGTATCTATAGTATAATTTATTTTAATATATTTTGGCGTCGTCTCAGAGAAATGTTCTAAAATACTTCAGAAAAACGGTTTTAAAGTTTCATTTAAAACAGATAACAACTTATCCAGATTTTTTATTAAAAATAAAGATCCATTAGATTACAAATCATCATCAGGTGTATACAAATTAAGCTGCTCTACTTGTGAGTCATTCTACATAGGTCAGACAGGTCGCAAAATATCAGACCGTATTAAAGAACATTTCAGGCACATCTATAACAACACAGATCTTGATCCTCCACCATCAACACCTTCTTCTTTCGCCAATCATATATTAATAACGAAACATAGTTTTTCACCATCAAATTCCAAATTGATTCATAAATGCAATAAAGGCCGGAAATTAGATTTTCTCGAGACTTTGGAAATAAGGAAAGCCTTGAAACTGGAAAACAGATCTTGTTTAAATGAACAGAATAACTTCAATAATCCCATTATTAATTCACTATTTTAATTTTTCACTCAAACAAACTTACCAGATTCTCTTTGATCCATTTTTAATTTTTACATTTATAAAATGTTGTTTTTACGAAATCTTTTAAAAATCATGTAACCCTTTGAAAACGTCAAATTTAATTCAAAATTACGTCAATGTCATAATTTTTTATATTCTTTAAGGTAAGAACCCCTCTTGTAATTCATCAATTGTATCATTAATCTCTTGTTAAATTAGGGCTGATGATGGCAGAAGCATTCTGCCGAAACATGTACCATTAGTAATCCTTCAGTTATTAAAGTTTGTGGAGTTCGACATAGATATATTTAAATTTTAATTTTAATTTACTCCACTTGGATTTAAGGACATTCTTCTTGTTCGTGATATAACAGGTAAAATATCGGAATTTCGTAAAATCCTGCTATCGTGAACTAATCCTGGCCAAGAAGCGTCGACACTAGTAAACGACTCATCAGAATTACAAGTGGCTTGTACATTTATTGATGCTTTCTGCAAATGTATTCGTCACCATGAAGAGCAGGTTTCCTGATTTGAATTTGAGTACAATCGAATGCTCCAAAAGCACATGGAAAGTTGTAGTTTTCTTGTCAAAGACCTTTGCGTCTTCTACTTCTTCATGTCTTATAGGAAATTTTATCCACAAATTTATATAAAAATGTTAGAAGAACTTCAAATTAGGACAAATAAAGGAGATGTGTTGTAACAAGTGGTATTTACACGCAATGCCAACAAGAAAAGTTCATTAGGTAAACACGAGATCTGCAAAATAAATCTTTTTTTATAAGATGTGGGTAAAATTTTTTATAACTTTATTATTTAATATTGTGGACAGTAAAATAATGTAAAAGTTTTACCTATATAATTACCTATAATCTCGTTATAATGACCGTGAATATGAAGTGCAGTTCTACCCTAAATCGATATTTTCCTTACTAAATAATGAATAACCATTTGTATTTCCTGACGTAATTGTCTATGATTGTATCTTTAGTTACTGCGATCTTTATCGTAACACATTTCTATTTCATATCGGATCTTTATAAATGATTCATACATCGTGTTGTCTCTAGAAACGAAATTTACATATAGTTAAATGGAGAATTTTGACGTTCAAAGCCTACTGGTTGTATGAATCATTTATGACGATCCTGTAGTTAAATTATTTAATTAACTAATTTAAGGGGTAGGCGGGTCAACTTTTCGAGTGACAACTTAATAAATATTTAAGATGTGAACGAGGGAGGGGATCCATATTGATCTGAGGGGTAGTCCGTACTTATCTTAACAAATCTCACCAATGGCGGATGCGGGGTCAAGTGTAGAAAAAAACGGTCACGTATTAAAAGGCCAAAGCTACTTAGCTAACCATAGACACTAGGGAGATCAAAAACCAAAAAGTACAAGGGACAATTATTATTAAGGAAAATCTACAAATAAAACTGACAATAAAGGACAATATAAAGACTAAAGAAAGCATAGACGTTAAAGAGGCCAAAGTGATAAGAGGGACTAGAGGGATCGTAGGTGTGCTTAAGACTACACGGCTGAAGCAAAAAGTTCTTTGGCGAACGAAGAAAAAAGAGACAAAAAAGGCAAAGAAACGAAAAAGAGAGACGACACCAAAAAAGAGAAAAAAAAAACAAAAAAATATATAAAAAACACAAAATAGACTAAACGCATCAAATTGACGAAAGATAGTGAAGCAACAAAAATGGAAAAGATACAAAGGAGGCAAAATACACAAAGGATTGATCAAAATTAAAAATTTCAGTTGGCAACAATACAATTTATTTACAATAAAATTGGTTGTTAGTCAGCCGATGACAGATGATTCACAGCTACATTTTTAGAAATTAGCCTCGCATTTATAAATGCCATGCTGACAACTTAAAGACAAAGATAAATCTACACTTTTAGATGAATCTGTTACCAACTGAAATATTAATTGTTCATCAGTCTGTAGATAACAACAGATTTCAAAACTGTGCCAAAAACCAAAGATACAAAACACAAAAACAACAAAATAACCAAAAAGACAAAAGGGATAAAACAGATAAAATAAAATAAAAAATAAAAGTCGAATGGTCAATAATTCGCTTTACGAGACCGTTCCGGCTTAAAGTAAATTCCAAGGCCAAGTGTTGAATCACCGGAAATACTCTTTATATTTATATTTCTGTCAAATCCATCGTAAGTACAGATCAATTAAATTTGCAAGGGATTGTTTTTCTGTTCACGAAATTCTCAGCTAAATCATTACAGTTTGTTTCGACCATATATGTTGGCGGTGTCATGTCATAAACATGGCGGCCATCGCTTTCTATTTTATGACCGGCCGTTATAAAACTAGCTTGTTTATTCGTACTAGAATTTGTTTAAATATTCCCATGCAATGCTATTTGTGGAAATATGGACTAAGTGTTTATTGCGATAAGCATGTAAATTGGGTAAATCATGTACATAGTTATAATTATAAAATAAACGGTTCCATGTATTTACGACTCCCATTTAGTCCTTTTCAGGAACTGCTGTTTGGTCACATCCTTTTAACTTTTGTGTTTTTCTTTCACAAAATAATTATTGTTTAATTGTCATGTCGTTTTCAGAAAATTATTGTTGTAACTCTCTCCTAAAAGGCCCGTTGAGGCCAGTCAGTGTGTATTGTTAACTAATTAGAAGTAGTTATTAGAAATCCATAGTTAGTAACACGTAGAAATATTTATTTAGAAAAAAAATTAACTTAAAACCGGAGGTCAAAGCGACCATCCTCAATCTTTTGCAATATTCTGTCCATGTAAGTTAATACTGTGCTTGGACCTTTCTCTCCTATATTGTTGTGAAGGGAAGGTTTTGCCGACGATGTAAAAGTACATGGAAGCATATCACAATTTTCTCCCGGTACAGTAATTTGTCAATAACAAACTTAACGTCATTTTCGCAGGGTCCGTTTGTTTCTTGTAGAACCTTTCAGTTGTTGTGGAACTTTAAAAGCCTTGTCTCACTTCAAATTTACTTTTGGAACTTTGTTTTAGTCCATTCAATATTGTTAATCTATCATATAGGTATGCATTCATAGTTTTCAATATCCTTGCATCGGTTCCAGGCTCGAATATGGAGGTCATTTCATTGTATCAGTTTGATGTAAATCATTGTAATCATCGAAAACTCAAAATGGAAATAAGATGACTTAACCGCACTCATATTGTACACCTGCATTGTTGAATTGTATTAATGCATGTCATTCTCTGGAGAACTAAATGGTCAACCTGTTGAAATTATTACAAGATGGAACTTATTGGCTATAAATTGTTATTATGTAACCAAGTTAACGAATTTCCCGGGGTTTAAGTACAGCCAACGAAGTTCACCGCTGGGTCATTTTCCGTGGACCACCCAGCCCCCCTCTTACTATTCGGACAAGGTTGAACACCCTACTCCCAAACTGGCATCTTTAATCTAACCGGAAAAATACTTCTAAACACCGCATGGGGATGATTCTTTCGCTCCGGTAATCAGAAAAATAGCGCGCCTCAAATGACACTCTCCAGGAGCCGCTACGACCACGCCCTAAATCACGCCACTTATACGACGAATTAAAATACTTCCTAGCGTCGAATTTTGGTATCAGAGTGACCAGTGAATTACAGAACTTTTTGCCGTTTTTCCGGACTTTCTGCGTTGACCGGAACTGCAGCTGTTTAGTGATTATTTAGTGAAGATTAAAGGGACAACACAGATTAAAGTCAGTAAATAGACAAAGAGACAAATAAGACAAAACACACCAAAGAAATCAATACGAACAGATACCAAAGAGATTAAAGACGAAAGAAGTAAAAAAGACAAGAGACAAAAAGAACAAAAGAAACAGATGAGATAAAGTGACGAAAGCGGTCAGACTGACCGAAGATTATAAAGAGGCTATATAGACAAAAGAGACAAAAGAAACTATAGAGACTAAGTACCAAGGACACGAACAGATAAAAGATAAAAGAAATCAGTGAAAATAAAAAGCCCAAAGAAAGCAAAGATACGAAAGAGGTCAAAGACCAAAAAGAACAAGGAAATCATAGTGGGAAAGGTATAATAAAAGGGATCAGACAGAACCCAAAAGATAACGCACACCAAAGAAATAAAAGGAATCTAAGAGATATATTGTATTGGGTCTCCATAAATAAATATTATATTGTACCGGGTGATTCAGAGGAACATTAATCAAGAGTGCTTTGCAAAATGTTCAACGTAGGGACTAAAGTTACTGTAAAGACACAAAACAGATAGGGAAGGTGGGGGTTAACAATAAAAAAAAACTCTCATGGAATTCTTATTAATAGTCGACCCTTTATAGCGACTGGTCAATGCCCGCTCGGTTCAGCATTGCGCGCTGCTCTAATATTATTGACCATTTAAACATAGTAAGCTACTGGTCCGAGAACAAAGCGGCTGTCAACTTGGTCAACACGATGTTGACACCCGGCCTTTGTCTTCTATAACACAATATTTGGAAAAAAAATCAATAACAGAGCGATTAACTGACACCTGATCGCAAATTATACAAACTACAATTACACAGTCGGTACACTGATTGCGATTCGTTTTATCATGTCGACGACGCCAAATAAATCCAATAAATCTTCTGTTGTGCCCGTATTTATTTGCATTAGTTATACAGCCGTAAATAATTAATACTAATGCAGGCCTTTAAAACCTATAAAAGCTTCTGGCGGTCATGCATAAAAAAGGAAAATGTAGATTGGTTTTTGCAATTAGCACAAAATCCTTATTTGGAAACAAAATGAAAAGCGACTGCAGTTAATAATAACGATCGAGGCCACTTTTCCAAATGTTGCTTCTGGAAAACAAAATTTGGGTACATGTAGGTAGATGGAGAATTTTGACGTTCAAAACCTACTGGATGTATGAATTATTATTTAAGAAATAGTATATTGTATAACAAGTGTTGAAAATGAAAGATTTCACTCGACTTTGCAGAATTGAGTGACGAGCCAGCCGTAGGCGAGTGGATTAAGCAAACGAGTGTGAAATCGAATTTTCAACACGTGTTGTACACTATACTTTTTCTACGACTGCAGCAAATCGACTACACGAAAAACGCATGATTTTATTTTTATTTATTTTATAACGTTTTATAATATCAAACATAATATATTTAATGTTATCTACTTATTTAAAATTATAATTTATTGTTATATTATTATTATAATTTTCCAATTTAATTCCAGGAGGAATAAATTTACTGGTACGTTCAACTGATGCAACAATTTTATTCGACATTTGTATTTTGTTTTGAATGGAATCGAAAACAATACTGGAACGCCAACCTTGAGGGTTAGCAAATCGCCACCTGCTTGTACCAGTAGACGGGCGACAGCAAAATTTACTGTCCAGGGTTTGGAAGTTTAAAAAATACAGTTATATATTTTGCCATACTTCCTATTTTGTTTATACCCACAACCTGCTTAGTACATTTACCATTTTTATAATTAAAAAAAAAAAACTTTTTTCAAGGATATTTGGGGGACGAAGATTTTTCGTGTTGTGTTTTATTGTAATTAACATGGCTGAATTTAAATCCTTCATGTCGTCAACTCTTAATTAGTTCATGTCTTCTACATGTCCCAGAAAGTCCAATAACAACTACAGACCATAAATTAAATAATAATTATTATAATGTATATATTTTTGGTTTCTTACAAGCCTACCTTTATCAATAAATAAATATGATCTGCCGCAGAGTTCAAAAATTTGTTAAAATCTTGTGAATCTAAAATTTTTGACTTCTTCGGGACGTAATCGTCGTTGTGATTTTAAAATTTATTCGTCTGTTCCGCCAAGAATGTATATTTGGTTGCCTAAACACACAAAATTAGCGTGTGAAACCTTTTCACACGGTTTTAGCGTGCGTTCTGGATTTAGCAGACGTAGAAAAACGATATTTCTATATCGTGTAATTGTATAGAACTTTCAAGAGAAGATTTGCAGCGCCGACACCGCCTTGATAAAAACACTAAAATTATGTTCTCCCCAACAAAGAATTAATCCACAAAATAGTTTTGATTTATTGCTGGCTCTGTGCTTAGAGTTTAGAAAGCTTTATTATCTTCCGCTTCAGTAGTACAGCACAATTTGTTACACTTCCCGCAGATGCCGCTGAAAACCGAGTATTATGTCTTTCCCTACAACGCAACTACCCTATTTTCCCAAAACACCGCCACAACCCTGCTCTGCAGCAGAGCTTCAATTTTGGTCTGCACTTAACAGAACAACAACTGTACATAAAGTTCAACAGTTCTTGTACTTTGATAATTAAAAATAAAATAATTCTAAACAAGTTACCAGTTTAATATTTGTTCATGAAACATACTCTAACGGCATTCTAAGCCCCCACTCACTCGAAAAACCTCTTCTGACGCTTTTGTTGAGTTCGCTAAAAAAAAATCACAGCTATGAAAGCAAAGTTGCGCAGTTAATAAATCTCATTTCCAAAAGTGAAAGTAATTAGTTTTGTTACTATTGATTAACAGTCATAACGTCGAGCAAATTCCCAACCATTCCAGTAAAAACAATTATATAAAACAACTGTCATGATTGCCTTTGTGTTTGGTTATTATTAACAAAATTACTTTAATTTACTGTGCTTTTCTATGAGTAATGAAAGAAATTTAAATTAAAACTTAAAAATTCCTGGAAAATAATAAATTAAATTTATACTCATACTTGTAAGTTTTATTATTTGAATAGTCCTTTGCACTTAAACTCATTTTTATTTGCGAAATGGTGGTAAAAATGTTAATCTTTAATTTAAACTAGGTAATAATTTGCAGTTATTGTTAACATAAAGACGCTAGGTTTACATTAGTACCAACTTTAAAATTCTATTATATTTTAAGGTAACAAAATGCAGAAACAATTTGTTAACGGCAAAAACCAGTAACTAAAAATCGAATTTGTTTTTCTGCGTCCACATTATTGCATTAGTTTCGGTTCCACGAATAACCGAAACTAAAATATGTGTATATTGCTCATTTTTATTAGCTTTACTTTTAGTTGGAAAAGTTTTATTCAATAATAATAATTAACTATAAATATTAATGGTTCAAATTAATGCTTCTATAAAAAAAAAAAGTAATTTGTTGCTTTTCATTCCGGCGCATCCACCATTTTGTTACAAAACTCTTGGACTCTTTGTAAAATAAAAGCAAAAAGTTTTTAAGGTGGTGGAAAATGGTCATAACAATGTTATCGTCTACAGAAATGCAATTTTGGATTTTGATTAAATTGGAGGATAATCACCTTGCATCAACAGATTTGGCCAAATTACCGAATTTCATAACAACACACATTCAAATTGTCATAACAAGATCACATAAATTATATTATTATCAGAATAGTACAATCATTCCAAGAAATGGGAATAAATAAAACACCAGGTGATGGACGTCAAAAAATTACAAATGAAACAAAGGTGGTAACTGTCAAAACTGTCAACACATTTTAGAACACCTACAATTCGATGACGGCTAACTGTTGACAAATTCAGATCTAGAATATGATGTTTAATAGTGTCTAGAATTATTCTTATGGACTATAATATCCGATTGAACCCCAGGAAGCAAATATGCAAAGACTCGAAAAACCAGCAAGCTCGCCGGATATGAATCCAATCGAATACGTGTGGAATATGGTTTGTAAAGCAATATTGAGAGGATAAAACCCACCCAGAACACTTCAGGATCTGCTAATGATTCTATAATATGTTGTTCTTGTGTTCTTGTCCTATTCACAAATTCAGAATTTTCAAAATTTAAAACTTGGAACTGGAGTTTAAAATTACAATTATTCAAATTCGGGATTTCCACAATTTGAAATTTTCCAAATTCAGAATTTCTACAATTTAAAATTTAGCATTCATAAATCATAAATACATCAATTTAAGGCTGCATGAGTGAAATTTATCAAATTCAAAATTTCAAGGATTCCAAATTTCCAAACTAAACATTTCCTGAATTTAAATGAACAAATTCAGAATTTACAAAATTTAAAACAGTTGTGGAATTTAAAATTACAATTTTTCAAATTCGGGATTTCCACAATTTGAAATTTTCTAGTCAGCATTTCAACAATTTAAAATTTATAGATTTCATAAATCAAGAATTCATCAATTTATTAAAGCTGCACGAGTTTAATTTATCAAATTCAAAATTTCAATGATTCCAATTTCCAAAATTGGAAATTTCCTGAATTTACATTCACAAATTCAAAATTTAAAACTTGGAATTGTTGAATTTAAAATTATTCAAATTCGGGATTTCCACAATTTCAAATTTTCCAAACTCGGGATTTCTGTGGTTTAAAATTTATAGATTTTATAAATCAAAAATTCATCAATTTAAGTCTGCACAAGTCAAATTAAAAATTTCCTGATTCCAAATTTTCAAATCAGAAGTTTTCTGTATTTAAATTCACAAATTCAAATTTTCAAAATTTAAAACTTGGATTTGTGGAATTTAAAATTACAATTATTGAAATTCGGGATTTCCACAATTTCAAATGTTCCAAATTTAGGATTTCTACAATTTCAAATTTATAGATTCAATAAATCAAGAATTCATAAATTTAAGGCTGCACAAGTTAAATTTATCAAATTCAAAAATTTACTACATATTCCAAATTTTCAAATTAGAAATTTTCTGAATTGAAATTCACAAATTCAGAATTTTAAAAATTTAAAAGTTGGAAGTGGAATTTAAAATTGTAATTATTTAAATTCGGGATTTCCAGAATTTGAATTTTCCCAAATTCAGGATTTCTACAATTTATTTAAAATTTAGATTTCATAAATCAAAAATCATCAGTTTAAGGCTGCACGAGTCATATTATTTATCCAATTCAAAATTTCAGTTATTCCAAATTTCCAAATTAGACAATTCCTGAATTTAAATTAACAAATTTAGAATTTTCGAAATTTAAAACTTGGAATTGTGGAATTCAAAATTGCAAATTATTCAAATTCGGTGTTTACACAATTTCCAAATTCATGATTTCCACAATTTAAAATTTATAGATTTTATAAAATATATGAGAAAATTCTGTAATTCTGCATTTTTAAAATTTAAAACTTGGAATTGTGGAATTCAAAATTGCAAATTAATCAAATTCGGTATATACACAATTTGAAAATGTCCAGTCAGGATTTCTACAATTTAAAATTTATAGATTTCATAAATCAAGAATTCATCAAAAATTTAAGGCTGCACGACTCAAATTTATCAAATTCCAAATTTCAACTATTTCAAATTTCCAAATTAGAAATTTCCTGAATTTAAATTGGTAAATTAAAAATTTTCAAAATTTTAAACTTGGAAATGTGGAAGTTAAAATTTAAAATTAAAATCATTTAAATTCGAAATTACCACAAATTGAAATTTTCCAAATTCAGGATTTCTTCAATGTAAAATTTAAGGCTTAAATTTGTAAAATTCAAAATTTTTACAATTCCAAATTTCCTGAATTTAATTTCACAAATTCAAAATTTAAAACTTGCAATTGTGGAAATTACAATTATTAAAATTCGGAATTTTTACAATTTGAAATTTTCCAAATTCAGGATTTCTACAATTTAAATTTATAGTTTTTAAATTTAAATTTCCAAATTCGAAATTCAAAAATTCAAGTATTCAGCATTTCGACATTGCAACGATTCATATTATCCAAATTAGGATTTTACTGGAAATTTAATTTGAGAATATTGAAATTCAAAGTTGAGTTCTAGAAATCGTGAATTTAAAAAATTAGAATTGTGGACGCTCTGAATCCTTGAGTTCTCAAAAGTTTAACTAATGAAATCCTGAATTTTCAAAACTTTAATCAAATTCCTGTTTGGAAATTTGAAAATGTTGAGCTGTTCAAATACATATTGAATTTAAATACTGAAAATTCTTAAATTGATGGCTTTGAATTTTTCAAAAAGTAAATCGTCTATAATTTGTAAACTTGTAAATTTTGAGTCGTTTATAACTTGCATTTCAGAATTCTTAAAATTGTTAACTCACGAAATAAATAAATACGTGAATTCCAAATTTATAAATATTGTGAATAGCAAAAAATTAAAACCTAGACACAGTAGGCATAGAAGTAATGTGTGTTGGGAAATTAAAATAATTTGATGTTCAGTATTTAGTTGTATTTCTATTTATTGCTATCCTAGCTCTATAAGTAAAATACGAGTATGTTAAAAAATAAATACACAGCGACTTCAACCTCTCTCTTTCATTGTGCTTGATTCAGCTTGTTTTTGTGGCTAGTAAAATTGAAAGTGAATTAAAATTTCAGAAATCGTTTTTAATTACCGGAAAATTACATAGATGCAGAGTTAAAGGAATGACGCCTATTCAAAATCACCCTGTATTTTCAAACTAAATGTTACCACAAGTAAAGTAAAATCTTCCAGCTTGGAGATCGCTAAACATTAATACTTATATAGTACACTAGAGAAACTTTATTTTAGGGTTGTAAATAAATTAACAGAATTGTTGTAAAGTTCTGAACGTATTGTTGAATATCAGTAATGAAGATAAAAAAGTATTCTCTAGGAATGTTTTATGCCGTCAGTATTCCAAAAACTATTAACAATAGAAATACTAAGTCGAAAAAATGTATTTAGTAAACTATAGTTTCGAGACATTCTGTTCATCTTCAGAAAACATTTCTTGGTCAGCTACAATAATTTTACTCCTTAAAACATAAACAATAACACAATGAAAAACTACAGTGGTCATGTTTCACCATCATTATTAGAAAATTTAATTTTGCTCAACGACAATGGATGTTAGATATTTATGTACAGTATATCTACAGGTTGATTCTTAAATATTCAACCAAACTTAAAACTGAAGGAATTATAATTTATATCTATTTGCAACCTATTTACTTCTAACCTACTGCCTACTGAATTAAAATACTAAAGAAGGTGAATACATCTTGTAACGACTGGTTCATTTATTTCATTTTACCAGTTTTCTTGAGTTTTTCTGAGCGTCGAAAATAACAGAGACCAAACGATTTCAATATCGGATAACGTCAGGATAGCTGAGAGATGAATAAGTATGCCGAGGCAATTCCGAGTTTGGTGGACCCTTGAAAAGAATCACCCATCAACACTTTGCCAGCTGTTATACATCCGTCTAAAAATCATGGCAAGCAGGTAATTTGTTATGGTAATTTTAATAAGAAACTTTACATGTAGCTTTGTACAAAGGAAAATCTGTATTCAGTATTGTTTAAGGAAAACATTTTAATCAAACTTTGGAGAAAACTTTTAATTCATTTAGAGTGTAAAAAATCCAGTAATATTATAATTCAAGTCGCATGCCCCCTCTGGTGGAAATTTTCGACACATGTGCCCCATACATCTACCGCGTTTATTAAAACTCAGCTATGAATATCAATGATGTTTATTAATTAATATCAGCTTACCTGTGACGGTCGCCGTGGTGATCCGTGATGGCGGCGCCAGGTCTACAGGGGGGCTACACCCCCCAGCCCCGCCTACCACATGATGACAACTGTTTCCGGTCCTGCAACATAAACATGACCTTTATTCCTGAATCCATCCCTGGCAAAAAATTAATCATACTACCTTTAGCAAAAATTCAGAGACCCATCCATTACAGAGTTATAATCCCACACTTATCCATAAACCGCCACTCATCGACTCGGAATAACACAAGTGAAGGAAGGAAATTTCGACCCAGTTTTCAGCGAAAATATCCCGCACGATATGAAATTATCAGGAATACTTGCCAGTCAGCCCAAATCCAGTAGGCTGTTGTTATTTGGGGCGCCGTGTCAACACGGCTGTATACGCCTAAAGCAGCACAAAATGGCGAAGGCGCTGGGTTGAAATTTCCCTCTAACTCGACGCATCAATACCACACAAAGAACTAAAGATATTTTCACTTTTTCGGATCATTGACACTTTATTTAAGGTAGCACTGAAGATGGACGCCCTCGACCCCCAAAACAAAAGACTGTACGGTCGACGACGACCTGATACCTGTCAAACATACACACCGACGTCGCGACGACGATCGCGGTGCGGGTTCAGAGCGCACGATGGAGCTTTTGGTTCGATTCAACCGGTCATACACATTTAACACCAGGTTTAAACTGACATATTAACTAAAAAATGTTGAAATATCGCGACTTGTGTATGGACTACACGACATACATTACGGACCTATAGTCGGAGAATCGATGTGCGCGCGAGGGTGAATTTGGGGTGGGGAGTTCAATGACCAAGTAGGGGGAAATGGCGCGCAGTTGAAAAAATTATGGATTGATCACACATTAAATTACCGCCAATTTAAGCTTTACAATCCTATTTCAATAAGGAAACCTCCCTTTATTCCACCGGTCTGCTTATCGTACTTACATCAAATTGCCTGAAATTATACCTACGTGCCACAAACAAATAATGACGGCTCTAAATTTAAATATGCCTATAACATTTCTCCACAAATTCACTCAGCTGACTACAGAATTCTAAGAAAAACGTTGTTGACAATGTGATCCATTTTTGAGCTTCAACCTATAACTTTGAAATAAATGAAGCGATGATCCAGTTTATGCATCCACAGGTGTTTCGATAAAGGGTATAAGTGGGGGAGTTTTTCCACTTAATATAATTTCTTGCAACTTACAAATCTCTTCAGGTTTAAATTTATCGCTTTATGGAAAATGTTTTCGATATAAATGAAACGTGGTAACGGAATAGAAATAAACAGCATGACTCCATTAAAAAATACAAATTTAAAAGGTTTCTTTAGGAGCTTCGATTTTACTGAAGTGTGAAATTGCACCTATTTCAGATAGTAAAAATGGCAGATGCGGTGCTCCAAGTGGAAGTCTTAAAAAAATTGACATTGTAGCATATTATACAAGGACTTCATCAATGATTCATACATCCAGTAGGCCTCTTATGTCAAAATTCTCCACTTTAAAATGTTGGAAGAGCCATTCTAAGTTAAATTCTTAAAACATCCTAATTGATCCAATAAAAATAAAAACCAATTAAAAAAAAATAAAAAAAGTACACTGAAGGGGTGTCGGGAAAACGACTCAAATATTTTATGGTGTGATTTTACACCAAAAACTATGAATACAAGATAGATCCAAAAATGCTTCTTGGCGGCTCAAAAAACGTGGGAATACTCAGTGTATATGATGCAGATTTAGACCACTTTCTAGTTAGTAGAAATCTACATAAACAGAAAATAGAAAAGGATTTTGGAATAAGGCTCAAAACAAAAATGAAAAACACAATGAAACCGGGAAAAAAAAATAACAAACATAAGGCGTGGCTCGATGACTGTTAAAAAATATGAGAGGAACATAATAGTAACCTAAAATAAAATGTTCTCACAAACATACAAAAAACAGGACACAATTACGCAGAATAAAAAAAATATGTTGTAGGTGAATTTTTAAAACCGGGTAAAAAATATGCAGAAAAGATATGAAACGCTACCCCTTCAGTATAACAACAAAGAATTAGTAAAAAATAATTAGTAAGTAGCAAAAAGAAAAATTGTTGGTTAGGAAACACTAAACCATTCGAAAAAATTCTTAGAACAACTTTTAAACGGAGAACGTAATGAGGAAGAAGATGCCAGCCTGATGGAAATTGAAGAGTCCAGGAAGCATCAGAACAAACGAACTGGTTTAATTATGGAGTATCCAAATTGGCAGACAAGCAGAATATGCAGATAAAAAAATGCTACAATGGAGTAAACTGAAGTAATTTTTCAAGCGATTTTTTGGAGCCGTAAAGTACAGATCTATCTGTCAAGCTCTACTTTGTTGGGAGTGATCTGTCAAACCCTACTTTCTTGTGAATTTTACAGTGGAGTAAAACTTTACGGCTCCAAGATAGAATCACCTTTTTGGTGATCGTCTAAAAAAATTATCCTTTTGTGATCATCACCTACAAAATATTGTGTGCACCTCGGCCAAAAGTGCTTTTTTGGCTTTACCTGAATTGTGTGCCTCGGCCACAAACGGAGTCGTCCAAAAAAAAAACACTTTTACGGCCTCGATGCAGAAATTACTTTTGTATCTGATTCACAAAAACAAAATAAAACAAACTAAATGGATAAAATTTTGCATATTTTTCCAAACAGGTGATGAAAAATGGATGACGTATGAGAACATCGTTCACCACTAAATCTAAAGCATCCAGTTCAAAATCGAAAACCATAAAATCGTTAAAAAACCAAATATGTACATCTAATATTTTTAAGTAAAAATTGCTCGCTATTGAAAACATGTTACCGAGCTTAAAATAGTAGATTATAAATAGAGGGAAAGAAATGCAAGATTTCGTTCATAATTCATGAGATGCAAAACACAGAGGGAAAAATAGCGTTCACTACCGAGGTGCATATATTATTTTTTACACAAGCGAAACCACAAAAACCTGACAATTCAAGAGAAGAATAAAACTTTTCGGTAAATCCGCTTGTGTAAAAATTTATTATTATTATACGAGTTTTATAAGAAGCACTTTGTCACACGCACGGGTTTAGGGCACGACGAGCGCAGCTAAATGAGTAAGTCCGACAAAATGCCTTATAAACGAATTATCATACAATATTTTTTCTACTTGCCATCTTTTATACAAAATAATCAAATTTCACAATCTAGAGAATTTCGTGGCGGTTGGCCACGTTTGCGAGGTGCATTAACGGCGGCTTTGAAAAAGAATTAATTTCAAACGTGGTCCTTCCAAAATTGCGTTCTGAAGTTCTTCAATGTACGCCCTCAGAAGTACGGGCCTTGGCGAAAATACGATGGGCAATTTGCTACCTTCAAAGTCACGCGAGGTATATGAAAAAACATACGCCCAATTTGAAATTTGGTGGAAGGCGAAGAAGATCTCTACAATCTCCGAAAACACTTTACTAGTGTATTTTGCCCATCCCTCGAGCTCTAAAAACGTCTGTCAGCCATGGCTAGAACCTCACGATAACCTGCATTACAAACGCCCTCAAGCCACAACCACAACCCGCACAGACCCGTCATCCGCGGTGTGGATCTTAACAAAATGTGAAGAATGAAATCCCGCCGCACAAAGTGCTCATCAGTGCGAGCCAGGTGCGAGCCATCCAAACCGCAGCACTAGTCCCACTCCAATGCGTCCAGTGCAGCTTGGCCACTCCCAGACAGAATGTCCTAACAAAATCGCATGCCAATTCACATTGACAGCTTTTAACAGCCACTTGGGCTTGACAGCGAAGTATGCCAAGGTAGCCAATATAAAAAAAATATACTATTTTTAGTATAATTATTTATTATAACACCGGTTTGATCTATTATGACACTCAAAAGCATATCGTAGTAGCCTCAGTACGAACGCAAAGTACAAAATACTATATTGTTACACGAGTTGCACAAGAGAGTCTATTGTCGAACGAGAGAGTTTTAAAGACACGAGTTTGACAACATCTCTTGTGAAACTAGTGGAACATGCTATTTTTTCTATTTCGCCTTCAATAATTTATTTTTTATAAATGAAAAATATAAAATAATTATATAGTGACTTTTATTTCGATTGGGTTAGTGTTTATGAAGATTTATTAAATCATTTAAATCATTACCTATTTGTTATTTTTAACATCAATTTGATATTGGCATTTACAGCAATTGTACCCCATATTCAAAAAAAATCACTAGATCGATGATACAAAACTGAACTTTGTGCAACTGTTTTCAGTTACACAAAATGCTAAAATAGAAAAACAATGTTTTTATTTTTATTTTTGTCTGTTTGGGCGTTTATGCACGTTAATCTCAATAACGGCTGAATCAATTTGGATGCAGTTTCCTGCCATTAATGTTAATGTCACTGCGAGTCATAATCAGTGATAGATAAGTAATTAATGAATAAGTACAGTGAAGTAAAGGTAGAGTGCTGTAAAATGAAGTGTTACTGTGAGTGATAAACTCCCTAGAGGTACAGTGGCGGTACGAGCAATATTTTTGTGTAAGTAGTACTTAATGTAATAGATCTCGAAGAAAACCTTTTTCGATATAGCAGAAATGCTAATAGAAGGAGGCTAATTCGAATGAAAAAGAAATGCGACAAAACGAAGAGGAGAGAAATTCTAAATGAAGAGAATGAGGGAACTAAAAGAAAAAGAGAGCTAGAAGAAAGCTCCGAAGCAAACCAAAAAAGCAAGAAAACAGTAAGATTAATAGAGCAAAGAAGAAGTCATGAAGAAATGAAAGAGATTATGGAGAAAATGATTAAAAACCATGTAAAAGAAGATACAAGTGAAACTAGGGAAGACATGGAAGAAGTGATGAAGAACTGAAGAAGGCGGTGGAAGAAAAAGAGAAGAGAAAATCTTCCTAAAAAAAAAGACAGATTTAGAACAGATTTAGGCGTAGATGCAAGAAAAAGAAAGAAGCGAAAGAAAAATTAACAGTAAAAAATTTTCCATGCACGACAGAAGTGAAAATTTTGCAGTTTACTCCTTAAGGATTCATTAAACCAAAATAAATGTTAGAAGAGATCATAATTGAGACATAAAAAAGAAATGTAATAATTGGAGGAAAATTGGGACAAGAAAAACAAAATAATGAGACAGAAGAAGCGAGAAGAGTATCGAAGCATAAAACATAAAATAGAAAAGTAGAAAAATGATCGAAATGAGGTACTGGGAACTGGGAGGAAGATCTAGAGGAATTTACGTACAAAGTGGAATCAGGCCAGTTTTCATGTCGCAATGTATTTTCGTGTCGGACGCGAATTAGCCTTACACCGTACAAAAAGCAAACTGCAGTTAGTAGTGGGGATATATGACGCAACTGCCAACAAAGAGAAAAGGTACAATATAAAATATCCCCCGTTATAACTATATAAATATCCGAATTTTCGTATCGGGCACGAATTAGGCTTACCCTGTGCAAAGAATTTTACACCGTGCGAAAAGAAGTTTCACTTCAATAGCAGGAGTGAGACTAAAAGAGACGGGACAAAGCATTAGCAAAAAGTCGAGAAGTGGGTTAAAGAGGGGTTGAAAACAGAAGTTAAGATAACAAAGGCAGAAGAAAGGAAAACGTTTACGATTTAATGGAAAGCAACAGAAGAAAACAAAAAGACGAATAAGATTGTTATATTGGAATGTAGAACAAAGAAGAACATTTTTGGAAGAATATAAGCAAATTCGACTGGAACAGTCGAAACGTGGGTAGATGAAAAGAAATGGAAGAAGATAGAAAAGAGAATGCTGAGAGACTACGTATGGAGTTGTCAAGCAACTGAAAAAAAAAAACAAGAAAGGGAGAGCGAACGGAGGCATCATTACAGAAGCAAGGAAATAATAAGTATGACGAAACAAGAATTACACAGAACTGGAATAACTGAGGAACCTGAACAAAAAAAAAACGGTTAACAGAAGACAAAAGAAGCGAGAAGAGGATAAAACAGAAAATAAAAACGGAAGAAAAATGATCCAGTTTATGGATATGAGGTACTGGGAGCTGAGAGGACGGTTTAGACGAATTTACGTAGGTGGGACACAAAGTAGAATTAGTGATTATCATGCAATAGTGAACCAAGACGCTTGGGAGAACGTACGAAGATTTGAAATGGGAAACAAAGTGGAATCTGGCACGAGAAAGAAATAAACATAAAAACAATCTGGGAAGAAGAAAGCATACAAAAGTATAGAACTGCGCTACAACACATTAAAAGAGAAGAAGGAAAACAAAAAGATAGCGAAACAAGCATGAAAAAGTTCGAAAAATATTGAAAAAAGCGATGTCAACAAAGAAAATAGAAGCAGAAGTAGCAGAAAGAATGGGAAGAAACAGATGGTGGGACAAATTAAAAGACTAGTCAGGAATCAAATGAGAAAATTTTGAAATGCGAAGGGATTGACAGAAGAATACCGGGCGCAACAAGGTAAATACAAAGAGAATTGTGCGAAGAAGGAGGAAAAGAAGAGAGAATAAAAAGAAGAAATTAGATCAACACAGAAGAAGAACTCAAATACATAAACAAAGAACGACAGGTAAAAAAAGGGCAGATTAGAAAATACCCATAGAAGAATACTCCAAAGAATTACAAGATGGAAAGGCAGAAACAAGAAGAGCACAGAAGAGAGAAAAAACGTGAGAACGAGAAATTACAAAGAAAATGATTAAGGAGGTTAAGGAGGTTAAGGAAAGGCGTCTAGTAACTACTAAGTAAACTACGTCTGACAAGGCGATGGATACTCAAGTCAATGAAGCAACACCTAGTGAGCAGAATAGAGGAAATCTACTTAGAAACGGAGAACAGAGTAAAAGTAAACGGAAAAATGAGCAAAAGATTTTGAACGACGAAAGGGATAAGACAAGGATGTCCACTCGGCCCCAGTCTACTTGCGGCATACATAAGCGATCTAGAAGAAAAACTAAAACGAGCGCAGGAAGGGGGAGTGGTAGCAGGGAATGATAGGAAGATAGCCAAAAATAAAGAAGCTAGAATTAAACGAGCAGAAAACAAAAATTATGATTTTTCTGAAAGGAGGCAGAAGAGAGAACGAGGGAAAGAGAACATGGAAAAGGCAAACGAGGAAAGCGGAAAGAAAATTCTACATACATACATCTGTAATTAAAATGTACGATGAAAATGAATAATTTATTCTATGTGTCCATATAAGAAAAGTCAAGAAATGTCCTAGTAATAATTATTTATTTTTATTTTTTATTTATTTTGAGCACAGTCCCTTGTTTTAATTATAAAACGATACCATTCTGTTCTCTATGCCCAGATACACGATGACATGAGTGAAATAGAACGTTACCGGTGTGAAGTTGGTTCACGAGAAATTAGCTGATGCCATCGCCATTTTGTTTGGTGTGTCGCGAACTCTTGTGGCGGGAGCCCGCGCCGAAACTGTCCCTTGGCGAGTCTCTTTACATGCTTTATCCCCTAATATAAGCAACAGTCCCCTGGTCCCTTGTATAGTTTTTCTTTTATTTGCAATACATATATTGAATATTACTGCAAATTGCTACTAGTCCAATGTATTCGCCTTATTTTTATGTTCAATACAAAATACTTCATTGCATCATTTGAGCTAAAAATACACATTGTCTTTACATGCTCTTCTACAGCTCCTTTACTTTTTTTTTCTGGGCTCCTCATCTTCCGCTCCTGGTCATAGTTTTATTTTTTTTCTTTCTTCCAATTTATCATCAACCATCAATCGTTATCTTATCTCTTGAATTCTGTGCATAAAATTTTACCAAGCATAAAAGAAAACTTAAATATCATCCCGCCTACCCAAATTACATTTTAACCTTAATTTTTAAAATAAATTTAATTTTCGAAGAAGTGTTACCTCGTTTACTGTAAGTTGTTTAACTATCAATGTATTTTAGTGGAATAAAATGTAAACTATACCCCCATTTTATCGACGACTTTAAAAAACACCCAACGCTACATCACACTTTATTTGCCATTAAACACTCTTCCTTCTACATTTTTATCACCCCTAAGGTGCAACCCTCTACAATTTAATGCATTTTAACATATTTTACATCCTGAACTAACTGCTGCAATTTTTTTATGTATAAATTTAATATGAAATTAAACGTTGCGTTGTTACGATAGTATTAAATTAAAAATTTACTCCACCTGGATTTAAGAACATTCTTCTGGAGTATTAAATTAATTCACGATGCATGATTAAACGCCAGTGGAAATTATTATTATTTATTAGCAGACCCGACAGACGTTGTCCTGTCGAAATTTCAATAAACTTGATTTTGGACAGATTGCGAAACAACACAAAAGCAGAAACAAATGTAATTTTATTTTAATTTAGGCTGGAATGCGTTTTCCCGATTTCTTTTGTTTTTTTTTTTCAATTTTCTATCCCGGGAGCATGACGAAAAAAAAAACAAAAAAGATTCAACCAAATATGTCATTCCAATCGTCAGTTATGATCGAAAATGCATACAAATATTATGATTTTTGCAGTTTGTCCAAAATTCTTTCCGTAAAAACCTTATTTGGACCATTGCAAATTTAATTAAAAAAAAATAGCCAAATCGGTTCAGCCGTTTTCAGGTGATGCGCTTACCAACGAACAGCATTTTATTTTTATTATATATACAGGGTGGAAAGTTTAACTGAAATAAATTCATTATCTTCACTGCAATTGATTTTGAGAAAAATTCTTGAAACACGTCGATTTTTGTTTTTAAATTTCCACTTTTTGGCTTGATCAGCTTTCTTTTGTTTTTACTCAGGGGGCTGTAACCACCCTTAACTTTTTTTTTCAAATGGGAAGATATGTCAACCGACACATCGTTGGAAAGTTTATAAAAAAAGGAGTACAACGATATATTTTCTTTACTTTTCCAGCTAATAATGTAAGATGAAATAAATAAAAACAACTTTAATCTATTTCCTTTTTGGTAGGTTAACCGTTTGAAAATAGGACTTCAATAAAAAAAAACTCGTTTTAGGTAAGTATAATGATTTTTAATGTAACAGATGTTCAATATGTTCACCAAGTCTTTCTTGACAAAATGCAAGACGATAATAAAACTCATTTCTTACATTTTGCAACATTTGTGAGTGATTTGCTCAATATCATAGGTAATACGTTATTGCAAATCTTCAAGATTATTGGGTTGTGTGGTGTAGACTTTACTTTTAAGATACCCCCACAAAAAAGTCAAGAGGGGTGAGGTCTGGTAGTCTTGCTGGCCATTCTATTGCACCTCTTCTTCCGATCTACCTATTATAAAAAATGTGGTCCGAATAACGCCGAAAGGATGCAGCATAGTGCGGTGGAGCTCCATCCTGTTGATACTAATTCTCTCATGTGGAATGTTTGGATCTAATTCATTTCTAAATTGGTCCGTCAGAGCTGGGCGAAGCGATTCTTGAAGAAACTGCAGATATCTTTCTGCATTAAAATTATCAGGAAAGAACACTATGATCCTATCTCCAACTATCCCAGCCCACACATTTAGTTTCTGTGGATGTTGAGTGGGAGTTTCCCGCATCCAGCAAGGATTATGGTCACCCCAATCGCCAATTTTGTCTGTTGACTTCGCCGTTTAATGTAAATGTGCTTTGTCAGAAAAAAAATGCATTCTAAAGAAATTCCAATTTTTTAAGTTTTTCTGTTAAATGATTAACTATCACTACTTATTCGTCAAATAAATGATCAAAACTAACAAAGTTTGCAAAGGAAATTAAATTTATTAGAAAAAGAGACGATAAGATAATAAATCCCCACGAAGAAAAAAAAACACACTGAAGCATCCAAAAAACAGTTTTTAGGTACTTATTCTCAGATGAGATAGAAATACATAAAACAAAATACATCGTTGTATTCCTTTTTTTATAAGCTTTCCAATGATGTGTAGGTTGACATATCTTCCCATTTGAAAAAAGAAACTTAAGGGTGGTTACAGCCTCCTGAGTAAAAACAAAAGAAAGCTGATCAGGCTAAAAAGTGGCAAATTAAAAACAAAAATCGACGTGTTTCAGGAATTTTTCGCAAAATCAATTGCAGTGAAGATACTGAATTTATTCCAGTTAAAATTTCCACTCGGTATATGAAACGCTGTTCGTTGGTAAGCGCATCACTTGAGAACGGCTGCATCGAATTGGCAAATTTCTTTTTTAGAAATTGTAGTGGTGGTCCAGGTAAGGTTTTTACGGACAGAACAAATGGAAAAGTTGACAACTTTCCGGACGTCTTTTCCAATTTTTCTTTCCGTCAGAACCTTACTTGAACTATTAAAAATATGTAAAAGAAAATCATCCAAATCGGTCCAGCCCTTCTCATGTGATGAGTTTACCAACGAACAGCATTTCATTTTTACTATACATGGTGATTCACGAAGTATAGTAGTTATTTAAACCTCTGACAGTCCCAAATATGAGGAGACCTAGAAAAATATAAGAAAATCTAACTGTAAAGAAAACCTAAGATATATGGTTTTAAAATTTACGCGAAAACCGATTGAGAACCGCTAACATGATTAAAGAACCATTAGTAAATAAACAATTAATTACTTTCAGTTTTGCATTGTTGACACTGCACACTAAATATTTTAAAATGCCTTTATTTTCAAGTAGTGACCGATATGATTATGCCTATTATCATATTATGTGAAATCCGTGGGAACTCACTGAGTGTGTAATATATTAGCGGACGTTCGGAACATAAAAAACAACAAATGCACGAAATTTACACGAACGGTGGATCAGAATAAGTAACTTTTTCCGTCGGAAAGGGTTTACCAATAAAAACCGAGGTGTTTACAATGTCTTGTATCGTAAGCAGTAAGTTTTTTTGCCCAAAATAAATTCAGCGACTATCAGAATGTCTAGAATGCATCGCGGGTTGCTATTAATTTTTCAACTTTACATGAAGCGTTTTTAATACCGTCAAAACTACGTTTGGGGGCCATATAGTTTGAAGTTTAAATATCTACTACAGTTGAAAACATTCAATTAAGTTGTTTCCATTCGGGGACCCTAACGAACATAACAAAAAAAAAAGCGAATATTATGTTGTTCCTATCGCCAATTATGATCGAGAGTGCATACAAAGATTATAATTTTTACAGTTTTTCCGAATTTTCCAACTTTTCTTTAGAATTGTCGCGAACCTTTCCAGGAACATTTCCAGGACCATAACTAACAAAACGAAAAAAGAATTACACATATCCATCGTTCGAATTGTGAGTTACGGTCTTGAGTGATTCACCTTGTGTTAGTATATCATATTTTAGAATTTAAAAGTTTTTTGGTAATCATATACAGAGTGTTCTAATGTCAGTAATACAAACTAAAGTGTTTCCTGCATTGGCACCTATGGAAATGTGATTTTTAAAGAGTATACACAAAGCAAATTTTGTAATTAAAAATCTACTTATGAAAGTAATATACAGAGTAACACAAAACAAACTGATAAGACTTCATTGCCCTCGCAGATATCGACATGTGCTTTTTAAAGAGGATATACATAGAGCATAATTTTAGAATTTAAAAATAATATATTAAAGTAATATACAAAGTGTTCTAATATCAGTAATACAAAACAAACTGAAAGGCTTCTTTGCATTAACAGACAAGTGATTTTCTTTAAATACGTTAATAATTTTCAAAAACAATTTCTTAGTGAGTGCCTACGTGGTAAAATAAGTAAGTGTGCAATATTTCATTGCAATCGGTTCAGTGGATCCAGAGATTAACCCCCCACCCCGTTACCCCCATTATGAATAGAATTTTAAAAAACCGTTCCTTAGTGGGCGCCTACGTGGTAAAATAAGTAAGTATAAAAAATTTCATTGCAGTCCGTTCAGTGGATCCAGACATTAACACCCCCCACTCCGTTACCCCCCTTATGAGTGTGTTAGTGGGCACTTATGTGGTAATGAGGAAGTGTGCATTAATCTTTTTTTGTCTATTTTTCTTTGCCTCTGTCATCATTTTCTCCCTCACCCCTTCTTCTTCTTATTGGAAAACCTTAAGTCGCTCTCTCTCTCTCTTTCTCTCGTTTGTTCATTAAATTTAACTATTGTTAAATTCCTGTATCCCACTTCCGGTCCTTCCTTCGCTATGCCTCATAAGTACTTCTTTTCTGATAATATATAAAATATTATGTTTCTTTCTTTCCCCTTAGTTTCTTTTCTTGCTTCATCACTTTTTTATTTCCCTCCCAATCTTCTATTTTTACTAGTACTTGATCTCTATTTATACTGTAATAGTCCTTGATTACGACCTCTCCAACTTTTTTTTTCCAGAAAATCCTCTCTCCCCTCTTTGGCTTGCTGTTTACTCTTCCTTTCCCCACTCCATCCTGTGATCACAGTATTGTAGAGACCCTTGAATAAGAGTCTGGCCAACGCCGCCATTTTATATCACAATGAAGCGCGAGCAATTAAAAGTTTTTGTTTCCAATGTTCAACAACCTAACCTTACACCGAAAGATTCATGATTGATAGTAGCTACGCCCCCTGTCCCAAGGGGGCCCGCTATGATAGCTACGCCCCCCTGCCTCAAGGAGGCACTTGTGGTAGCTACGCCACTCTGTCCCAAGGAGGACCCCTTGAGGGTCCTGGAATTACATTTGTATTACTTTTCGGTCTTTTGTGTTGTTTCGCAATCTGTCCAAAAACGAATTTATTGAAGTTTGGACAGGACAGCGTCTGTCGGTTCAGTACCTAATATTTACTCAAATCTAAATGTTGGTACTGTAATCTCCCTTTCTCTATATTTACTTTACTTTTATTTGCACCACGTGCAGCTGCATCAGTCGGGCCGTTATACAGAACTCTGCTTTAGAAAAACGTCAAACGTAGGTGCTGATATCTTACCCTTTGAAGCATCATGGAGGATGGCGGTCTTCAACCGTGACTCAAAATTATGTTGAAGATTTGTTTCGTCCTCGTCCTCATTCGCCTTCATTCTTACCCCGGCCATTAAAATCAGACTCGTCCGTAAAAGAAACACTTTTGCCCTTGGTACACAAATAACTATTATGAGTTTACCATATACGTGATGTGCAGGGAATGGATGACTTTGATCGTGTAATTTACAAAAAGAAAATTAAATTTTCATCCTTGGTATTAATTAATTTCTTTCATGTCATACTTGGAAGTTAAAACTCTTGTGGCATTCACATAAAAATCGTTTATATTAAATTAAAGTTTTATATTGGAGAATTTAACTTCTAGCAAGATTTCTTTTGAGATATTAGTCTATTTATTGAATAGTATTCTGCCCACCATTAAAAATACTCTTTATATCGAATGGTGGAATCACAAAATTGCAAACATATTGGTTCAATACTTTATCATTTTATGAGTTAACAACTTCAATATTCTTTAAACATATCTGAAATGTCTGAACGTTCATACAACTACGTCAATCACGTTAAGGTGTCGAGAAACTCGGGAAGCCTTGCAAATTCCTAGACTGAAGGAATTCTGTCGGTATCGATTCGAAAATAACACCGAAGGATGCTTAACAAAAAATTTTCACTATTAAGAAAAACACTGGATGTTTACATTACCTCTTACGACAAAATCCTATTAACTCTACCATTTATAATTTATGCGACAAAACTTAACTTTGAACGACAATTTTTAATTATTAAAATCACTTGTTGGCGGACGGACCTTGACAACTACAGGAACCAACTTGTTGATAAATAATTATCGTTGCCCCTACAATTTATTCATCAAATATTTACGTTTGAGCGGAACAACCCTAAATCACTTTCATATTGTTCGGGCTTTTGACTAAAAATAGGTTTAATTACTTTAAAAGCATGCGTGGACGCCTTGAAGTCGGGATAGTGGTTTATTTCTGAGACAATTAATTACTTAATACCACAAGTAGATAGTTGCAAATAAAATATTTACGGTTTCCTGTGACTAAGACAATCTGCTTAATGCCGGCAGGTGAATTCGGTAATTCTATAAAAACCGACCAGGGGTAAGATACCTAGGATTGAAAGTGAATATGTATTATAGTTTCATATTATCATATTTTATGTGAATCTGCAAAACTTTTATTTCTTGCTTCAAATACGTAAACACCGCCAAATATCTTAGATGTCTCCTTCCAATTATGAATGGAACGCAATATAAACACGTATTTAAAAAATCGTAAATCATCCCGGCGCATCCACCAAATGTGGCGCATTCTAGCGACACCTTGACAAACCGAGCAAGATGGAGTCGACAGGGGCGGAGTTTGCCATTGTGCGTACACACAAGGAAGTAGATCTTTGTTATTGTTTAATACAGTCGTCGGAGTGAAAGTAGGACAGAGGAATATGTGGGTAATGCGTGTAATTAAATTGCCTTGGGGCAGTGACGATATTGGTTCGGGTCTCTCGTGGGTATCTTTCGTTAAATAATGTCTTGGAGAAAATAACATGACGTTCCGACTTATTCCGTGAGGTATTTGGGGAGTCGAAGAAAAATGGGTCGTTGGTTTTCTCATTTGCGGCGAATATGGACGTAATTTGACCTTGCTGGGATGAAATAACAAATTTATCTTCGAGCAAAACAAGACGATACGTCTATATCCGTGTATACGTGCTCAGATGGTTAAGCCTTCCATAATAGCTTGAATTGCGTTGTTTGCAGTTAGATTATTGTTTTTTTTTTCTGTATCTGTCCTTGGATTTGGATTAAGTAACATGAGGTACATGGTATATACAGGGTCTCCATATATAATTCATACATACAATAGTTAAGTTGTCCATTTAACAACATGGAAATTTTGTTTTCCGCGGACAACATGATGTATTAATCATTTATGAAAACCCGATACAATTAATAATGTACACCGCATTTCGTGCGACGAAAGTTGGTTAACTACCTCATGAAATTTAGAAATTGTTTTATGACCAGTTTCAAGTATTGGTTCATTTTGACATTCAGGTGGATACACAGGCTTACTGACTGGGTTTCTATTCAAAATCCAGATGTTCTGCATTATGTTGAAACACTCTGTATATTAAATTTGTTGCATTTTTATTAGGAGTCATTTTCTGAATTCTACGTTACTGCTAACACTGCAATTGCTTGGAATCAAAATCAAATCAAACATTAATAAGGGAAAGTGGGGTATTTTGGACGGTTTGCTAAATTGGACCACTAGTGACTTCATGCTTCTTGGCTATTTGAATTTTTGCACAAAATTACGCGATTGTTTGTTGTTTACGAAATACATTTTGATTTTTCTAATGTAATTTCTTTTCTAAAGGTAAAGGTAATCGTAAGCTTTCAGTGCGTGTTTTTATTCATTATCTATCTACAATTTACTGCCGTAATATAAATATCGGTTTTCATAGGTGTAATAACCCCCCTGTATGTTCCCGCCAACTTTAGTGTTGAAAACAGGGAATACGACGATGCTTGACGTTACAGAAGTCGAGAATTTAAAATCTTTGGGAATCATGTTCTAATGTTAGTAACACAGACTAAAAGGTTTTCCTTGCATTGGCAGATATGGAAATGTGATTTTTAAAATTTTTGTAATCATATAGGTACAGTAGAGTGTTCTAACGTCAGTAACACAAACTACAAAGTTTTCTTTGTATTGGCAAATATGGAAATGTGATTTTTAAAGAGGATACGTACAACAAATTTAAAGTCTTTGGTAATTATATACAGAGTGTACCACAGACGCGGCGGCGAGTCGCTTATGCCGCTATTTTGTCAGTGCGGTCCCTCGCACTTTTATACTAAGTGAGCCACCTAAAATTTAGATTTCGTTTAAATTTGATATATTTTTATAGCGCCATTTGAGATTTTTATGCCGCTTATTATTTTTGATATGCATGGAGGTGAATTATAAATGAGAACACAGGACATGAGTACACTTGAATTTTATTGCTCCACTTCTACTATCATTAATTCCAATTTAATAACTGTAATAGAGGCACAATGACCTAATCCAATATTTTGACTTTGAAGAAAAAAGAAATTTGAAAAATGATTATTTTACATCTTATAACTGCTTTTATTTGTTTCAAATGTCAACCAAAATGTAGCTTATGGCTTTTTCTTCTTCTGGCCATGAGTTTTATTGTGGACCGATGTTGGCTTCAGAAGATAATTTTTTTTGTATATCCTCAGGACGTGAAATCGTCGATTTGTTGATCTTTGCTTTTGCAAAAAAAAAAACTTCTGAACCGAAATTTTCCCACAATAAAACTCATGACCAATAAAGAAGAAGTCATAAGCTACATTTTGGGCAACATTTGAAGCAATTAAATGCAGATTACAGATCACTTTGCGTAAGCTATTTATTTTTTAAATGAAGAATCATAGTGGGTCTAAAATCAAACTCAAAACGTCAATTCAAAACACTCTTTTAATCAAATATAAAATGTAAATCCTTAAAAAAAACATAGTTGTTGATAAAATGTTTAAAATGTTGCCTACCTCTGAATATTTAGGCGTGAACAGATAAAATGGACACCCTGTATAAGTTTGTAATATTATTACTTATAATCATGCTTTAATTTTTTTTTTCTCTACTAGCTTCAGAAAACATCATTATACAGAGTAACCACAAGTAGAACTCGTCAATATAAACATTTTTTTAATCTATCTTTTTTTTTCGCAAACGCTCCCTTACGGAGTTAAAAATAGTTTAACCCCTAAAAGCAAAACCTGCCTATGGTCCCAATTTCATTCATTGTGAGGAATCAAAAACTTACCCGATAAACGAATCGAAATAAAAACTGTTTAAATGGAAACATGTACTAACCTACCATAATATGCATAATATTGAAGTAGGTTCGCATGTGATAATGAACTATCTAACTTACATCAGGGATAAAGGTCTGCTCAAACCAAAGCGGGACGCCGGGATCGGGATCGGAAGCGAATCCGTTGCGGGATATGTAACTGTACACACAGTGCCGGATTTAAATTTCTGCCGCCCTTGGGCAATGGAAAAAATGCCGCCCCATCACTGAAGTTTCACTCAAAGTTATATTTGATATCTTATTTTAAAAAAATTAAAATATTTAATGTATTGCCAATAATATAATTTATTATATATATTATATACTTCAATATAACTTAAAAAAAATTGTTTTTGTTCTTAGAACTACAAATTTTGCACTAAGCTTGACTCATGTTACTTATAATTATATTGCAATTGATCGTATATTTATGCTCAACATGAAATTTTTTATTCCAGAAAATGTAAAAATCAAATATGTATTACCATTTCAAATCTTCAAGGAAATGAATTAATTAAATTATTTCGAAGATTAATTTTTTGCGTAAGGTGCCAAAATTATGATTTACCAAATTAAAATTTGACAAATAATGTATGAGTTGAATTTCTTGAATTATCTCTTAAATAATAAATGATTAATTAAAAGAATAAAAAATCCTATTGAGAACTTTTGATAACACTAAAAAAGTTTTTTCCACTTTCCAAATTTTGCCGCCCTAGAAAATTTGCCGCCCTGGGCACTAGCCCCGACTGCCCCTAGTGTAAATCCATCACTGTGTACACACCGTTGCGACGGTTCGCAAGGCAGAATATGGGATATCTGCGAAATTATTTCGGTTCGCAGCATGTAGCGTTTTCCCCGCATTCGTTCGCATTGTTTTCGCATGCATTTTTATCTTTGTAGCTATATGCGACGGACTTCATTTGCATTACCTAACACTAACACCATAGAAACTGTGGTTAAATTTTCTGCTAGAACTTCCATAACACCCTGTATATCGTGTTTGGTGCTTCAGAAATTGATTTTACCTAATAATGGATTTTTCTCTCCTACTAGTAGAACAAAGCAATATTGACAATGTTGAGATGGTTACTGCCGTAGTAGATGTTTTGACTTGAAATTTGCTGTCATTATTAATGATAGCTGACAGCTCAACAATTTGAACTGGGGAGTTGGAATTTCTTGCAAAATCTTAAATTTGCCAGCTGGACCACACTAGCAACATCGCAACAAAAAATAGGTATTATTTAATTTCATATGCTACTTGCTTATCAAGGATATCTTAGTTAAATTCGTTCCAACCTTTCGCATTATCATGATTACCATTTGAAGAAAAGTTAAACAAATGTGCTAGTAGTGAAGAAAAATGGCTTCTCAACCTTGGTGTATAATTACTATTATTTCATTATAAAGGTTATTAGCAACTTATTTGATAAGGATATAATACTCATAACAATTATTTAAAACATTTTCACAAATACATTCTTAGTTTTTTACGATAGTGTTAAAGTAATGTTCGTTGAGTATTTTTTATTTAAATTTAATATGGTACCTACGTATGACAGACCTCTTTATGTAGTTTAAGCATAACCAGATATTTTGATTGTCACAATGTTAGTTTTAAGTTAAACGACTGATTTATTATGTCGGCCTTGTATGGAGCCTTGTACTTTGCAAGACCGTTTGGAACAGTTTAATAAAACTAAAATTTAATAAATAGTCATTAAGTCTGCAATAAGAATAGCTATTTACGTAACCAGTTTTGAAATGCAATGTTTTGTGTAAGGGATGGAATTTTTGCGGGACGAGCGAAGCGAGTTTCCGCAATGACATGAGATACACAAAACCAGAATTTCATAACGTGTTACATACAAGATTTTTACAAAAACAAAGATTGGTTGGGTGTACTTACCGAGATACCGCACATTGGTCCAACACAGCCTGAACTGTTAGCACATTTCACGGTTGAAGCTGTATGTATTATTATATTATGTTATGGCTTTATTAATTATTATTATTTATAATATAATGTAATAATAAAATAATTAAATTGTCTGCTAAACGCCCTCTTTAGATTTTTTTTGTTGACGATGTCCTGGTGTGTTCTTGCCTTCTTGGCGTAGGCCTGGTTTGTCTCTTTTTTGCCGTGGCGGTAGTGAGAACTCTTGGGGGTGGTTCGACATTTATATTACCCAGAACAGCCAACGGCCTCAGTGAGAGGGGCTTCTTACGGTAATGTCTTTGGGGTAAAAAGAGGTTTCAGCGCTTACCGTTCTGGGTTAGTGCAGTAAAAGGGTTGGGGTCAATCCTTATGGGTAACAAACCATATCTTTAATACTCATTTCCTGTGAATTTTCAGATGCACTGTATATACAGCTAGTTTGAATAATAGCACAGTCTCTTAAAGTTTTAATAAGTTGCATAGTTGCTTTCAAAACCCAGCCAGCTTTATTGTTAAGTGCGGATCTCACATTCAACAGATTTGTCTTTTGTAACTATTTTATCCCGGGTAAATTATTGTTTATTTCCAAATTAATATTCTGATTCACATGCAAGGTAAAGTTTTTTCTTTTTCTTTATTTAGTTAAAGTGTCCTATTTTTTAGAAATTTATTAATTACTCCCTAAGCTTGTTGCTGATACTGGTAATTATGAGGAAACTTAATTAGTATTCTTATCATTAAATTTAGTTTAGAAGTTAAATTTTGCAGAACGAGAGATTAATAAAAAATAACAAAGTTACCTGAACCAACTTAGGAAGCTTACACAAGTTTTATTGTTAACTCAACTTCATTCTAGGAAAATTAACTTTAGAAGTGGGAGCCTTAAGCAAACAAAAATATTTTCTGAACCATTATGTAAGTTGCATAAAATTTTACGGATTCTAATTTTCCCTTCTTATCCGACTATGGGTATCTCTCCGAGTACAGGAATTTTATTACAGAAACTTTGTAATTTAATACATGATCGAATATGAATCTTAATACAACAAAGAACACACTCGCGTGGCGGAATTCTGCATATTTACCACAAAATAAAATAAAATATATTGATAACTGCTACAACACATCGCCTCGAACTACGTGACAGAAACATCTTTGTATCAGCTGAAACACGATAATGAGGGAGAGCTTACGTGAGACATCCTGAAATAGTAAATATTTAATCAAACCAAATTAAAATAGAACTCTCATAGTCAACAACAAAGTTATTTAAAGTAGTTCGAAAAGTTGAGCAACCTTAATTTGTGTCACACAAATTATTAAAAAATTTATATCTAAGTCGAACTCCACAAACTTTGATCAGCGTAAAATTATAAATGGAACATGTTTCGGCAGAACACTTCTGCCATCATCAGCCCTAATTTAACAAGAGATTAATGATACAATTGATGAATTACAAGAGGGGTTCTTACCTTAAAGAATATAAAAAATTATAACGTTGACGTAATTTTGAATTAAATTTGACGTTTTCAAAGGGTTACATGATTTTTAAAAGATTTCTTAAAAACAACATTTTATAAAATATGTAAAAATTAAAAATGGATCAAAGAGGATCTGGTAAGTTTGTTTGAGTGGTGAAAAATTAAAATAGTGAATTAATAATGGGATTATTGAAGTTATTCTGTTATTCTTTATTGCATTTATGGATCAATTTAGAATTTGATGGTGAAAATCTTTCGTTATTAATATATGATTGGCGAAAGAAGAAGGTGTTGATGGTGGAGGATCAAGATCTGTGTTGTTATAGATGTGCCTGAAATGTTCTTTAATACGGTCTGATATTTTACGACCTGTCTGACCTATGTAGAATGACTCACAAGAAGAGCAGTTTAATTTGTATACACCTGATGATAATTTGTAATCTAATGGATTTTTATTTAAAAAAAAAGTCTAGATAAGTTGTTATCTGTTTTAAATGAAACTTTGAAACCGTTTTTCTTAAGTATTTTAGAACATTTCTCTGAGACGACGCCAAAATATGAATTTGAAAAGGAAATTGTTTCTGAAGGATTTTTAACCAAGTAGTGTGTGTATTTGAATTTGTTATAGTATCTATAGTATAATTTATTTATAGTTTTTAAAGAATATCCATTATTTGAAGCAATTTGTTTAATGTTATTAAGTTCTGTTTGAAAAGATGAATCTGATAGTGGTATAGAAAATAATCGGTGTAAAAAGGAATGAAAAGCTGCAAATTTATGGGAAACAGGGTGACAAGAGTCAAAAGGTATTACGCAATCTGTGATACTAGGTTTTCTATAAATGTCAAATTTAAAAGTATTATTATTTCTAGTGATTAACAAGTCTAAAAAGGGGATTTCGGAATTGATTTCAATTTCAACGGTGAATTTAATAGATTGGTTTAAAGAATTTAAGTTGCTGAGTGCGTTATCAAGTTCAGAATCAGATCCTTTGAATAAAACAATTATGTCATCTACATATCTGTACCAAAAGAGAAAATGATCTTTAAAAGGTGAAGAAGTTAAAAACTGATCTTCTAAATTATTCATGAATATTTCTGCTAAAAGAGGTGACAAATTAGAGCCCATTGCTAAGCCTGAGTCTTGTGAATAAAAATTATTATTAAATTGAAACAAATTTTGATCTAGGGCAGTCTCACAAAGTGAATGTAAATTTAGTGCATGTATGGTTGGCATATTAGAATTAAATAGTAGGTTTTTTAAAATTAATAAGCAAGATTTGGGTGGGATGCTGGGGAATAAATTAACTACATCAAATGAAACAAGTCTAGTGTCTGATGGAATTTGGAAATTTCTAATTTTGGAGCAAAGATCTATTGAGTTTTTTATTGCAAATTTGTTATTAAAGTCTAAATGTTGTCTAAGAATTGTATTAAGCCATTTTGAAAGTATTGATATAGGTGAATGGACAAAGGAAACTACTGGTCTAATGGGAAAAGGTTGAGTTTTATGTATTTTAGGTAGACCGTATAGTCTAGGTATGCAAGGATTCATGGGTATTAGTGTGAAAGCTTGTGGGTCAAAATATTTAACAGTTTCTGAAAGGTCTTTGAGCGTAGATTTAAGGTTGGAAACAAATTTTAAAGTACGATCTTTTTTGAGTTTTGTAAAGTCACCAGATTTTAAGAAATTTTCTACTTTGTTTAAGTAATCTTGTTTGTTAAGTATTACCAAACAATTACCCTTGTCAGCTTTACTAATACAAATGTTGTTTTCTTTAATTTTTGTTTTTAAGCTTTTAATCATGTTTGAATCTGAAATGTTCTTTGTGATATTGTGGGGGTCTTTAGATAAGATAGTTAATGTAGTTACTAGTGATGGAATGGTATCGGGTATCAATGGTGTATTATAATGATTGGTGATGATTTCTGTTTCAACTGCAAGTGTTTCTTTTACGTGTTGGATATTTAATGGTTGGACATTGTATTTAAGGCCTTTGGAAAGAAAATTAATTTCAGACTCTGAAAATAAGGTATTGCTGTCATTTAAAACTTTATTGTGAAATTTATGATCTATAGCTTGACTACTTTGAATAGGTAAAGATTCTACATGGTCTAAGAGAATAGGTAAGGATTCTACATGATGGTCTAAAATGGACCTCTTATCTTTAAATGGCATGTTTAATTGTTCAAAGCAAAAGGTGATCTAACTTTCTTACTAGATTCTCGTATTTCCTATGTGCTAAGTCTTGTAATCTATCTCTAATAAGTCTGTCCACATGGTCGAACTGTAGGTGGTCCAGGGAGAAATTGATTTCAAAGTAAAGCCATTTGAGGTCTCTAACACAAATTATTGTTTAAATTATGAAACCTCACAAAATTTCAAAAAAGATCACACTTTACTCGCAATGTAGATGTCGAATAGCACTACTCTTTCGATGCATTATTACGATTATTCTAAATGTATTATTTAACGATTGCAATTAAAGCATTTAGCAGTAACAATAAAAGAGTAAACAAAACTGTGGTCTATTGTCCTAAAAATGCAGTTTAATCCATCAAGTTTCGACAGAAAATATTGACCCATCGTCACTTATATGTATGTTACGTTTTTCATTTTTTAAATAGCTAACGTGGTGGAAACAATGATTTCGAAATTATAAAACACCTAAACATTACTCCATTAAATTAATTACCCATTTAAAGTGATTAAATAATCAATAATTCTAACTGGAAGTTTAACACGAAAGTGCACACATATGTTTAAACTTTGCTTTGTCACCATAATAAAAGTTGGATAACCGTCTATTTTTCTGTTTTCTTTATACATAGTATTTTATTCACTGTAGTATTTTTTAAAATGTATGACGATCTAAAAATCATTCCAGTAAATTTTTAATGTAATACAGTTACTTCTATAGGTACAGTAAATAGGAGGGTACAAATATTGAACTTTGTGACATTCTTGACACATACTTATGCTTCCAATAAAATGTACAGAAATTTCCATGTTTAGGTAATTACATGTTAATCAAGTGATTAAATCTTGATTAATGATATATAACGACGACATTTACTATTTAATCAGTTGTTAGTCAGCTCAGAAACAATGGTTATCGTATGTTGGTCATTAATTATTCAACCGTACCTAAAGCGTGGTTGTATACGACTTTGGTTAATGAGTGATTATTCAATCAATAAAGAACTTTGCTCAACTTATTTTAGTCAAACGTTGTTCAAATGATTTCGAAAATCTAAAGCCCCAATGCAAAGGAAAGACAAATGTATACTGTGGAAACGAATTATATTTTTGTAAAACGCTAAAACAGGCCAACTTTTATTTTGGGTTGCGCTGGTTTTAAAGTATGTACTACGTGATTTCCTTCCGAGTTGTGACGTCACATGTATTTTTTTTAAGCGAAATGCTATATTTTTTATATCATTTGAAGATAGTACTATATATAAATCTTTATTTGCCCTACGGGCTTTCTGATTCCTATACATATACAAGTAAACTTAACAATTATAATAATAAAAAAAAAACTAAATAAAATTCTCTATTTCTTCTCCCCTCCCCTTTCCTCTTCTCCCTGCTCCCTCCTCTTCCATACCTCTTTCATCCATTTAATTTCCCTTCCATCTACATTCAGTATTTCCTCTCTTTCTTTCCTCTCTCTTTGTTTCATCTCACTGCACTCGTTCCACATATGCTCAATCGTCTCTCTTTCCTCATAGCACATTCTACACATTCTTCCTCCATCTTCTGCCCAATACCTATTTTCCCTCTCTTCATTTCCGCACCTAAACCTCGCCATCATCTTTCTTTCTTTCTCGCTCTCCCTCCCCAAATACTTCGGTACTTCCTCGATCATGCATCTTCCGTACTTCCCGTTGTATCTGGATTCTCTAATTCTTTCTCTCCTTTCTTGTCTATCCGTATCCTTATCTCTTTCACTTAGTTCTACATTCATCCACACGCCTCTTTCTCTCAGTCTCCCTATTTCTTTGCTTGCATACCCATTCCTCCTGTAGTAATTCTCTCATCATACTCCTCTGAATTCTTCTTTTTTTCTCTCCAGCACTCCTTTAGTATCCTACATTCTTTCCTCCCTTCCATCCTGTCTTCGAACTTGACCGCTCTTTTTCCCGCTTTCACTTTCAACCTTTTCATCTTGCATTCTTCTCTCACTATGTACCCTGGAGTTTCTCTCTCCACCCCTAGCACCCACCTCAGATATTTCTCTTGCACCCTCTCTATCTCCTCTTGTTCTTTCCATCCCCCGATCTCTGCTCCGTATAACAACACGCTTTCAATAAGACTTTTAAACATCATCATTCTCCTCTTAAAATCGCCTCCCCACCTTCTCTCTCATATTCCCCATACACATCCTATCGCCTTGTTCGCTTTTCTTGCCAGTTCTCTAATATGTGCCTTATCTGTGGCTCTTTCATTGAACACATACCCCAAGTATTTGAATTCTTTTACTTGTTCTATTACTTCTCCCTCCCACCTCCAATCACTCTCTTCGTTCTTCCTCTTTCTCTTATTGAACACCAGCATTTTTGTTTTCTCTACATTCACTTCTAGTCTTTTCTTCTTCACATATTTTCCTAAACTCTTTATCATTTCCTTCATTTCTCTTTCACTCTTTGCCACCATTACCACATCATCCGCAAACGCCGGACTCCACACTTTTTTTCTACCTACCACACACCCCCCCGCTTGTGCTCTCTCTAACATTCCGTCCATATCTGCCACATACATCGTGAACAACAAGAGGCTGAGCGGGCAACCTTGCCTCACTCCCTTTGTTGTCACAAACCATTCACTTTCCCTCTCCCCTACCTTCACTTTACTTTTTGTCTTCTCATATATCTCCTCCACCTTTCTTACCAGCCATTCATTTACCCCTTTCTTCCTCAGGCACTCAAACATCCTCTCTCTGTCCACCTTGTCAAAATCCGCCTTGAAGTCTACGAATAATGCATACACCCTCCCCCCTTTCTTCTTCAACTCACTCTTCGTCAAATGGTCCAGGATGTATACATTATCCATAGTTCCCCTCCCATCTCTAAATCCTGCTTGGCTGTCTGGTAATGTTCCCTTTTCCTCTATCTCTCTGCTCATCCTTTCATTCAGAATTGATGCATACAACTTGTACCCTGTGTTTAGGAGAGTTATCCTTCGGTAATTTTCTACTTTATTTTTCTCCCCTTTTTTGTAAATGGTGTAAATTACCCCCTCTCTCCACCCTACCGGGAATCCTTCTCCTCTCCACACCCCATTCATTACCTCCACCAGCCTCTCTAGCACTTATCTCGTCCCAAACATCCACGACTCATTCTGTATTCTATCCCTCCCTGGTGTCTTCCCTTTTCTCAGTTTCTTCACATGCCTCTCCACCTCTTCCGTTGTAATTTCTTCTCCTTCAGGTTCTACTCGATTTCTCTTTGTCTCTATTTCCGTTTTCTTTTTTCCTTTTCTCCCTCCAGCAGCCTCATGAAGTACTCCTCCCACTCATTCATCGTTATCTTCTCGCTCCTATTTTCTTTTTTCTTTCTCTCTCTATTAATATAGTTCCATACCTCCTTCTTTGTTCTTATTGCTTTTATCTCTTCCTCCTCTCTCTCCTTCTTCTGCCTCTTCCTCTCCCTGCATGTCTCTCTGTATCTTCTTTTCGCTTCTAAAAAGCCACTTCTGTTCCCTTTAGTCTTTCTCCACTTTCTTAGTTCTTTTATTGCTTCCTTTTTACGTTGCTCACATTCTTTGTCCCACCATTTATTCTTTCTTTTTGTTCCTCCACCTCTTACTGTTATTTCTCTTTTTGTCGCTGCTTTTTCCAATATTTCTACCAATTCTTTCTCCATTTTCCCTACTTCTTGTTCTTTAAATTTTGCTTTTTCCAGCCTTTTCTTATACTCTTCCACCCCTTGCTCGTCCCATACTTTAATTATCACCTTCCGCATTTCCTCTATTTTTTCTCCTTCTCCTCTCTTCTTTCTCCTCCTTCCTATACTTATCTCTATAGGCAGATGGTCTGACTCTACTCTTTCCCCTATTCTGAATTCCTCGACTTCTTCCCATGCTTCTTCGTTTACTATTCCGTAGTCTATCACCGTCTCTCCTCTACCGCCTATGTAGGTCCATTCTCCTTCTTCGTCCCCTTGTTTATTTCCATTCAGCACTTCCCATCCTTTTTCTTCTATCCATTCCATCAACTTTTTCCCTTCCGCGTTTTCTTTCTTGTCTTTGAATTTTCTTTTTCCCTCTCCTCTCTCTTCTTCCCAATCTCTGGCTCCTCTTTCCCCAATTCTCCCGTTAAAATCCCCTCCCAGAAGTAGACATTCTTCCCTGTTGTCTTTTAATGTTTCTTCTATCTTGCTTATTGTTTCTTTCATCTCTTTGCTGTACACTGTCACTATTTTCCACCATTTACTGTCTATTTTAACGTTTCTTCTCCCTTCTTTTTAGTATTCTCTTTTATTCCTTTTTTTACCCCTGTTATTATTCCCCCTGCTGCTCTTCCTTTTTTCTTTCCCCTTCTCGCCCCTTGCCATTCCCACTTGAACTTCTTTGGTAACAGTTTTTCTATTTTTTCCCAGCTTTCTGACCATGTTCTGTTAATCCAACAATATCGAACTCCTTCACATAGTCCCAAAAATCTTCTTCTTTTTTCCCTAGTCCCCTTACATTCCAAAATAGTGCCCTCACCCCTGTTTTTCTCGTTACCTTTTTTGATTTCCTCCTTCCTTCCTTAGTTTCCCTCCTACTTCCTTCTTTGTTTCTTTTTTCCCGTTTCATTGTCCTTTTTACTTTGCCGTTGTTCCCTCCTCCCCTTCTTCTTCTTATTGGAAAACCTCTAGTCTCTCTCTTTTTTCATTCTATCTCCATTGATCCCCGTCCATTATTAATTTCCTGTATCACACTCTTACTTCTTTCCCTTCTTCCCTTTTTTTATTCGCCATACTTCTTAGTTTCTTCTGTAAATCTCTTTCTTTCTTTCTGAGGTCGTTGCCTATGTACATCCCCCTTTTTTCCCTCTTCTCCCTCAATTTTCCTTTTTGCTTCATTATTCTTTCCTTCTCACCCCATCCCTCCATCTCCACCAATACTTGAGCCTTGTTAGTCCTGTAACAATCTTTTGCTTTACTATCCTCTACATTTTCCTTCATAAACTTGTCTACATCCTCTTTTTTTACATGACTTTTTCTTTCCCCGTCCCATCCTGTTATCACGATGTTGTTCTTCCTCTTTCTTCTCTCTTCGATTTCCATTCTCTCTTCCAGCTTTTCCACTCTCTCCTTCCACCAGTCTCTCTCTCCTTCCCATCTCTTCTCCTTCTCTTTAAATTCTTCTCTCTGCCTCTCTGTCTCACTCTTGAGTTCCTTGTTTTCTCGTCTTATTTCTTTCATCTCCTCCTTCAACTCTTGCAACAGCTCCAATATTTTTTTCTCCATCTCTGTGTCCGTTTCCTTCTCTTTCTCTGGTGTCTTCTGTGTTTTCTTTACTCCAGGAGACCTCGCCGTCTTTTTACTTTTTTGAAAAAATTTCTCTTCCTCCTCTTCTTGTTTTTCTGTTCTACCCTCCCCTTTTCTCTTTCTTTTCCTTTCCTCCAGGTAAGAGTCCAGGCTTCCCTGACTGTGCGAGCGGTTTCTATCGTCTTCCTGTGGCGCCTCCTAGATGTCGTTATCTTCCGGCTTCGCCGATTTATTCTTTTTCCTGACCCAATTCTTTCTTCCTACCTTTCTCTAATACCTCCTCTCGCTTTTCTCAATATCTTCTCTAATTTTTTCTTTATATCACCTTCTATTTCTCTATTTTTCGCTACTTAACCTCTCTACCACATGTTTACCTTTAGCTCGATAATACAGGAATCTGAAGATAGTACTATTATAAACATTTTTAATGAACCACCACTACTTAACTCTATTTTAAACAGTTCTTGAGATATTGAGATTTTTACATTCCACCACAACAATTATAAAAAACGTCGAAGTTTACTGATCATTTTTTTATCATATATAATATCATAAGTGGTAAAATTTTGTCGGCAAAATTTTCTTATTGTTACGAGCGTTTGTTGCATAGCAATTTATCGAGTCACATTGTTATTAAAACCACGAGACGATAGTCGAGTGGTTTTTGATCAATGTCACGAGATAAATTGGCAAAAAACTCGAGTAAATCAATCGAAAAATTTTGCCAAGTTATTTGTTTATTATATGAAAAGTACAGTTATTGTATTGTTTTCTCTTCTATTTTTTTTTCTTGCAGTTAGCAGCCTCATTTCCTCTCCAAGCAAGTTCAAATGCACATACGTGGAAACATTTTCTTTGCAAACCGTCGGGCTCTTCCTCATTCCAAACACTTGCCATTGCATTAATCTCTTCTGCTGATAACGCTTGAGAACTCTGTTTTTTCTTGTCCGCACATTCTTTCAGATTTTTTCTTTTAGCATCCCTAGCACGTGGTGCATTCGCAAACATCTTAATCTGTGAACGTATTAATTCTTACTTGATACTCGGAAAAATATTTTTCTTTCACCAATTTGGAAGTGGTGTTCCAAATGAATTTTACGCACGTCTCTTTATAGTCTTCACCGCTCTTTTTTCTCATATTGTATGCCCAGTCTTCTAACATTTCAGCAATTTCTTGTACAGGCGTTGTTTGATAGAAGTTGGTACTTTCTTTCATTCCAGAATTGATTAAACTGTTGCCAAATGGAATTTCTTGTTGTAACAGTATTTTGGGGCACATTCTGGGACACTGCATTTCTAATAATTATGTTCTAAGGATTTGTCGCTAAAACGTTCGCTTCGGTTCATTAATTTTAGACAAATTTTTGACTTTCAAAAATATTGTTTATTTCGTTGTTATGACAAAAATTTTGCCATTTAAAAACTCTCTAGCTTCGCGATTTCATTGGAGCATACGGTCTGGCAAAATTTTCATTAGATTAGTTTTTCCAGTTGAAATTTAGTATTCATTGTTGAGTGACGGAATATGATTGGTTCAAACAACTAGGAATGAAATAGTCAATGCAAAATTATACAGTTTTTTCGTCTTTTACACAAAAATTAACTAAAGTATTGAAGAAAATCCGACGTTAAGCCAAATTGCTTTAGAAAATGACATTAGTCATACAACCGTATTATAGTGTTTTAAAAAAGGCAAACTTCATCCCTATAATACGTTCAAGAGTTAAGTCATTAAGTCTTATTCTACTGGATAGGTAACAATAATAATTTGCCAAGTTAGGCCTACGTATCTTCTGTTTAGGTTTCTCTTTCGTGCGATTCTGTTGAAATCTGAAAAACAATATTAATTATTATTAATTTGAGTTTATGAATTTCACCCCTCGAAGTATTAGAATTGAGATACAATAATTTAACATTTAACTAAATTCTGCTTAGGAAGCTGATGAATGCAACAACGTTTGGCTTACCAAGGTATAACCACATCTATGCTGCATCTGACATCCAGTGTTAACAACATGAGTCCAGAAAGTTACTTTATCGCTCTTTCAGGTAGTAAACAGTATTTTAAAAACCTTTGCTAATACACCCTCATTTTAGTGAAAAGCCATTATGCAAAAACCAGGAAGAAAAAATTTGTTTTTACTTCCATTAGTCCGCTAATTCTCTTTAACGTTTAAATTAAATTTCCCAGATTTTTCCCCTTTGGCAATATTCTTATAATTTATGCGCGCTTAAGTATTAAAAATCCAATATGAGAACGGCGTCCTTAGCCAGCATTTCCTTATAGTTGTAGAAGATATATTTACTGCAAACTTGGCATTATAAAAGCCTCTTATGCACTGACTGCTGCCAAAACTTGGAAATTACCAAGCCATCACTAGGAATTAATCGCTTTGACCATAATAAGAAAACCAATTAAGCAACACAAAGGACTTGTGCGCGCCCTTCCTTTCGCTAAATGACGGTAACAATACAACCAAAATTCGATATTTAGTCGCAAACATTGAAATAGAACTGCCAACGTTTTACAAAACGTATTTACAGCTACTTAATTAACGCTGAAATTTCTATCCCCTAAACACGCAATGATTGATGATAGTTCTGTCGTATTTAGTTTTATTTACATCGTTGACATAACAGCTAGTCCGCATAATGAGAATAAAAAGGCGGAACGACTGACCTGCTTTTCATTGTTGTTAAAATGACATATTCGCATTTCGTTGATGTAGCAGAAATTGCGCAACTTCGGATCAAAAAGCTGTTGTGCATTTAAATAAAATATACCGTGTGTATAATTTGAACTTATTTTAAATAAAGGTTGAAAATTAACCACGAATCGCTCAATTATGAAGTTAAATGAGATTCACGGTGGAAATTTAATTCGTACTTGTCTGTTCAAGCATCTGGAATTCACACAAATTATAGTTTATACTGTTGTACAGATTAAAACTATTATGACCAGCTGGAAATGAAAACTGCTAACACTAGTTGTTGTTTTTATTACATTAGTGTGAATTTATTATTTTCCGCGGTAAAAATATCAAACATTCTATTCCGAGTGAAGTCTATCACACACAGAATGTTCCAGAACTCGCTCCAAAAAATTACAAATAAATAATCATCGCGAACAAAATTTTTTATACGTTTGACTACCGAATCTATTCACATTAACACCTGTTCGTTTGGAGATGAATTTGGAAAGTGGAAAGATTTTTGCACAACTTAAATTCCAAAAATGTTAAATTTGTATTACAATTTTTGACTCTGTAGATGCTGATATTTTAAAAGATTATTCTCTTGTATGCAGCAAACATTTTTCCGAAAATAGTTTTGTGACTACACAGGAAAGAAAACTATTAGTTTCAAGAGCTGTGCCATCAATTTTTAAGGTTTATTTATAAAAAAAAAATATTACATGCATTTCAAATTAATACCAAAAATAATTGCAGTTTACAAATGAAAGTTCAAGTTGTTCAGAAAATCTAGTGGTAAATGTTGATAACGCGACCTCCCAAACCATAACATCAGGTGCTCAAATTAAACATTTGGCTACACTAACAAATGTCTTATGCAAAAATTAAAACGACTGCAAATTCAGTACAGCCGAATAAAAGAGGAAAAGAATAAATAGAAAAAGAAAAAATCTGAAGACAGAATGGAATTATGTACAGCAAATTAAATCAGATGCCAATCACATGGACCCCCAAGCGATGTTCATATTAGATCAAATTTAATAGAAAATTTCAAAAAGAACACTCCAAGATGGTCTGAAAGCACAATTCGGCACTGCATTGCTTGGAGAAATACTTACTGTCAGAAATAAAAAAATTAAATACACCTGAAAAAGTGTGTTCTGTGATCCTTGATAATATGGCTGTACATGAAGGCGTCATGAAGGAAGTACTTGCATTAATGTTTTTACGTTTTTCGCAAAATGAAAAAAAAAATTGTTTACTCGTTACTAAGATAACTATCTATATCTAGTTATAATGATTATAGTCGAGCAAACTGGCCACTTGCGGTTTGAAAGGGATTATGTTTGTGGGATTTCTGTTACTCACGGGTGCCCAAAAAATGTTGTACGCACCACGTCCGGAAAGCGCTTTCACTGGCCTCGTAAGCTACCAGGACTCCGCAGGACTCTTCTGCGACGCGTTCTGGTATTTGCTTACTCATCCAGCAAACGCTAACTTTCCGGGCTAGATACGTAATATACTATTAATGCATGAAGTACATACACTTCACCAAAGTTCTTTTTGAATAAGTGAATACATAATTATTATATTATACTATCCTGGAAAAGACTAACATATCCCTGTTATGCAAGGAGAAATGAAACTTTGATTTAAGGCACGATAAGCGTGTGGACAATGGACATTCTATAATATCGAGTTCCTAAGACAATATTTATCTTTGATCAGATTAGGAACAGGTAGAAATAAATCCTATACCCAGTAGATCGAGCAAGTTTGAACAAAGCTCTCTTGCCTTATCGTAAATCCTACCATTTAAACGGCAAAAACAAGTGGTCCCCCACCCTCATAGAAGATTTTCCAGGGCGCGTTTATGAAACTGATTTTGCAATACAAACAATTTTTAAAATGTTGCAGACAGGATATTTTTTATCGATCAATAGAAAATTATATTTCATCATAAAAAATTAACGAAAAACGTGTCTGCTCTACATTCAACCGGTTGAGACGCAGTTTTATCCGCAGCCATAGTCAATTATCAAATAAAAGGCTCTAGCTCTGGGTTATTAAGATAAATCTCGACCCTGTCAAACGCAAACACTACAAACTCAACAAATTATTGAATTGCTAAGTGCGTTCTCAGAAAGCGATTTATTAGCGTACAGGAAATTAAACCCGTCAACATGCTTAGGTTTGTAAGGATTGTTGCAAAGTAATAGTAACATAATTTACAACATTTCGCTCGGCTGAAACAAACAGCCAACTGCTGTATTCCCAGCACAGACCTCATAGTGATAGCAATTTATTGTGTGTAGTTTTACGTTTGATTTCATTACTTTTAGATTACAATTAAAACGTACGTACATCTGATGCTTACGAAGGCGCTGAACGGACATGAAAGGAAAAATTACTGACAAAGATTTTTTTCTGGCAATTCCGGCAGGGGTAGGACGATGGCGTTCTTTTGTTGTCCAAAGTTAAAATATGAAATACTGTCCACAATTCGAGTTTCACGTACAGGAAAATATGACCTTTTTCGAGTATGCGTGAAGCACCAATTTCAATGATCCACAGAAAAACAGATTTTTACAGACGGTACCTTCCGTGGATCACTGAGATTGGTGCCTCGCGCTACGCGCTCGACCCCTTAAAGAAACATGCCGCAAAAAGGTCATATTTCCCTGTAAGTGAAACTCAAAATGTAGACAGTATTTCGTATTTTAAGTTTGGGCGGAATTGCCAGAAAAAAGTCGGAATTGCGAGAAAAAAAATCTTTTCAGTTATTTTTCCATTCATGTCCGTTCAGCGCCTTCGTGGATGCTAATGAAAAAGATACCTTTTTTTTAAATCCAGAGTAATTAAATGTATTGCGAGTTAAATTCGTTATAATGCCACTGAGTTAATTAAGGAGCATATTTTCATATTTCAAAGATCTTGTGGTTTGATGTCGTTCTGCTGAAGATTCTTCGACTTCTATAAAAAAATAAAACAGGAAGAAATAAAACCAGTTATATTTGGTTCATTATATCATTTGATTTTACAATACTACAGAGTGTTCAATTATTTTTATTCGAATGTCAACGACATGCGTTTCTCACGTAAGGGCTTGTTGGATAAAAAAATCAATGAATGACATTGTAATTTCCATACAACAAACAAAGTAAAAAGAAAAAATTATGATTAAAGTTCTGGCTTAAAGTGTCGTTAAATACTCATTAATCCTATTTCAAGTTAGCAAATTGAAAATTATACGGCTGAAATTCCACTGAAAAGTTCAAAGCTAGTGCACTGCAACCATCGCAGCTCATTGATACAGATAAAAACAGGTGACAATTACGTTGTAACTGAATGTGAGTTACATACAAATATGGCGAAGCTGTTTTCATTACATGCAACGATGTTTCCCTAATGTCTACTCTTTAACAATTTAAGGCGCGTTAAATCTGGCGAACGAGCCGGCCATTCAAACGGTCCACGTCGCCCTATCCATCTTCCATGGAAAATGTTGTCAACACACGGTTTGACTTCCAAGCCAAAATGTGGAGGTTCGTTGGGCGCATCACCATCTTTGTGGTTTGGAAACATAGCTGCAAGAGCGGGAACACACTCAAAACGTAAAAACGTTTCTTCAAAAAAAGTCCTACCAGATGAGTGCCTAGCATTCCTGTCCACACATTTATTTTGCTGCGATACTGAGTATGCGATTCTTGTGTTGAATGATAGTTATGTCGCGATCAGTACTTTTGACTTCAAGACTTTTGAAAATTTGGCATTCCTTCACAACGTAACATCAAATGTTCGCAAAACTCTAAGAGCTTTTTTAAACAATTTGCTAACAAATTTGTAGTCGGTATTTGAGTTTAAACAAGTTGTTTGATAGAAATCTGCGGGGTTTCTTCGGTAAGTCACATACAGTACCATGTTCAAAGAATTTTGCCGCTATTCTAAAGTGCGATTCTTTAAATTTCCATTTTGAGTAGGCGGTGGAAAAAAGTCATGTCTTTGATTATAGCTCATTTTTAAATGTCATATTATGGTTATGGTTAGGTTTTCTGGTTGACGGATCAAACTAACAACTATAAGCAGACGAAACAATTCGCCGGGGACCTTTCCTTCATCTCTCGTTCACTCTTTGCCACCATTACCACATCTTTTTGTAAATACCCCATCCTTCTACCCCACCGGGAATCCCTCTCCTCTTCACACCTCATTTATTACCTTAAGAGTCCTCTCTGTCACGTGATTTAGTGCGAGCTGAATATTTTCCCCTCTTACGTCTGTATCTAACCCGCAACGCTCTACAAACTTTGTAACAGACGGTTGTATTTTCCGTCTCTATTTATCCGAAGCAATAGAAGAGAGTTATTGCGACAAGGTCCTGCATTCATAATTCACACAAACAGGCCCGAATATCTACCAGGCCAGCACGGTACCTGGAGCCGGTGCCGCAGCATCAGATGGGTTAGCTTCAACTGGGGGCCCGCCCAAGAAAAAAATCTTATGAAATGATTGGCAAAATCGGAATAAATGTACACAGTTTTTAAAAAGGTATTTTACCAAGGTCTCAAACTATTTGGTAATAAGATACAAAGATATTGGCAAAGAAAGTTGTTCCTTATAAATGAAGGACGGATTATATGCAGGAAAAAATAAAAAAAAATAGATGCGCATATATTATGCATTCATTTTTGAAGAAATATGCACTCAGTTCGACCATATTTTGTATTTAGTACAATATGCAAAAGTTTGACAAAAATTATTGAAAACAAAGTTGGAATAATTAAAGCCCTTTAATATTTTTATTCACACAAAATTTTCTTAATCCTAGTCAACTATTATTATTAAATTAAATCTTTAATGTTTTTTTTATTATTATTTTACAACATATTTCTGTAACAATTTATAATAAATTTTGTTCAAAATTTACCAATAGAACTTTTTGTCTTCTGTCTGAAAATATAAATGTTTATACATCGACAAACTTCGTTCTGATAGAGGCAATTCTTTTGTTTCCAGCTAGTGTGTCTTAATAAATTCTAAGTGCTGGCTGGTTCAATTCCGTACCTAGTTTTAACTATTTTTTAGCAATTTTCCAAAGCGGTGTTGGAATCACTGATTTCGAGAACTATATATATAAAATCCAAATACCACTCACTGACTCATCACGAAATCTCCGGATCCATAGAAGTCTCTGGCACCCTTCTCGTCCTATACTCCTCCTGTACTTGTTCGTCCTATACTCCATTCCCCTCTACCGCTTTCCTCTTCCTCAATTTCTTTACTTTCCTCTCCACCTCTTCCAGCGTAATTCCTTCTCCTTCTGGTCCTGTTACCCACTCTTTCATCATTGTCTCCTCACTCACTGTTTTCTTCTTTCTTTCTCTATTGATATCGTTCCAAACCTCCGTCTCTGTTCTTATAGCTTTTATCTCTTCCTCTTCTCCCTCCTTCCTCTGTCTCTTCTCCTCTCTACATGTCTCTCTATATCTTCGTTTTGCCGCTTCTGTTTGCTTTCGTTTTTTTCCATTCTCTTAGCTCCTTCTTTTTCCATTGTTCACATTCTTCGTCCCACCATTCGTTTTTCCTTCTTGCTCCTCTACCTTTTATTGTTTTTTTTTTGTCGCAGCCTCTCAAATATTTCTTTCTATTCTTTCTCAATATTTCCTACTTCTTGTTCTTCGAATCTTCCCTTTTCTGGTTTTCTCTTCCACTCCTTCATCGTCCCATACTTTAATAATCATCTTCTTCTGCGCTTTCTGTGTTCTTCCTTTTCCTCTTGTTCTCTTGTCTATCTCTTCCTATAATTACTTCTATAGGCAAATGGTGTGATTCTTTATCTCCCATGCTTGTACGTTCACTATTCCGTAGTCTATTCCGTTTGTTCTGTGCCGCCTATGTACATATTCCGAGTATATACTCTCCTTCATCTCTGTGTATATACTGTCATTATTTTCCACCAGTTATTGCCTATATGTACGTTTCTCCTTAATTATTTTTTTGGTCACGTTATTATTCCCCCTGTCGCGCTCTTCTTTTCTTCTTTCTTCCTTCTCGCCCCCTGACATTAACAATTCAATTCTTTTGATATCAGTTTTTCTATTTTTACACACCTTTGTTCTTTTCTTGTTCTATTTATGCTGTAACCTTGATTTTGACTTATCCTACATTTTGTATCTCCTTTTTGGCCTGCTTTTTTACTTTTCCTTTCCCCAGCCCAAAATATTGATCTTCCTCCTCCTCCACTTTCCCTTCTCTTCTCTCTGCTTAAATTTTTCTCTTTGCCTTTCTATCTTTCTCTTAATTTCTTGCTTCTTTCTTCGTAGCTCCTTCAATTCTTCCTTTAGTTTCCTTTTTATTCAGTGTCAATTTCTCTTATCTGCTTCTGGCGATCTTGTTGTTATTTTACTTATTTTAAATATCTCAGCTTGACTTCCTGTTCCACCTTCCCGTTCGTTATGTTTCATCGGCTTCCTCGTCGGCTACAGTTAGCAATTTTATAACAGTTTCATTTGAAATGAAAGAAATAACCTCGGAAACAACTTAAAATGTCGCAGGTACGATTTTCGTTCGTTATTTTAAAATATTATACTAGTGATTATCATAATATTAAATAAGACTGGTTATCATAATATTGCATATTACCATTATTTTTAATTTGTTTTGTTTACCTGTGATTTGGAATAAAAAAGCTCCGATTAATTAAAAAATATTAATACGGAATAATAACACCTGTTCATTATGTACGAACACTACTTGCAGCCACAAACAGTTGACTGTGTCCGAATACAGGTTGTGGTAATAAAATCCCAACCTTATCAAGGGTTTGCCCTTGCGATTTATTAATGATCGTAGCGAATGCTTACATAATTGGAAATTGGGTTCGCCTCAAGGAAAATTGCAATAATGGACCAGAATACCTCAAATGAACGCTGGGTACTAAAATACGTTTTACTTACATATAACATCCCGAGTTTGCACAGAGTTTTTTTATGCGATATGGTTGAGGTAAATGCCATAAGATGAGTGAGATGACCACGCTGAACATGATTATCGGGAACCCAAACCTCAGGGGAGGGGTCAAGTTATATTTAGCTTTTCTTCGCCAGTTTCTTAGTGCAAACGACTGTCGCTCGTTCACGTCGCCGAAAACAAAATTGAAACAATCAATGAACCTGTGATTTTTTTGAAAATGAAAAGTAATCTACTGGTGTATCTTATCAATGTAATCTGATGATAAGGATCAACGGAGCCAAGAATTGAATATATTACGTTTTTTCTTTTTTTGTATCTATAATTTCTTGTTTTCCTTTATTACATTGCATTGACAAATTTGTTTTTAATTCTTATGCCATTTTTTTTTTAATAAATGTTATTTTTTATAGTTCCTTTTGTTTTGATAGATTCGTCTCTACCTGCAATTATTATTTAAAAGTTCATTAAAAATTATTATTGGAAGTCAGTAAATAGTTCTTGCAAAATGAATTTTGAGATTGAATACTTGGCCAAGATGCTTATTTGGACAAGCGCAATTCCACGAGAATTTAAGGAATTATGAGGAATTGTTGGGAATTATGTGTATTATAAGGAATTAGAATTATTATGCTAGGAACCACAGGAATTGCAGGTATAAGCGGTGCATTAGTGTACAAATTTCTTCTAGCGGTTTACCCCTCGGTAATTTATGTGCATCGAAGTCGTAAAGGTGATCTTTTTTTGCCGAATTTGTTGTTTTTAGACAATGATTACCAAAAATGTGATTCTATGGCCTCTTTTTGGCGCCCTAAAGTTTTACTTTTTTGTAGACACCTGTCAAATTGTGACAGATCAGTCACAAAAAAAGTAGAGTTTGACAGGTGTGTACAAAAAAGTCAAACTTTACGGCTCCAAAAGATGCCATATTTATTTAATATTTAAATTCAAAATGTGGTTTATTCAAAGACCTCTGTAATTTCTGATTTTGTAAAGAAAGTTATACAATAAGTAATTATTACACATCATTATGCATTTATTCCGTAAGAACATTGCATAACGTAAGTTACACTGTAAGTCATATATTATGGTGAAAAAGGACACTTTATGGTAAACACTGAATCCTGCTTCAATTTTTTTTTTCAGGCCTTCTTTGCCTAACTGTCAAATCGAACGAAGATGAGGAGCGTGCAGCGAAATAATTTTAACTTTATCGATTTCTGTTGAGTATTTGTTCCAGTATATTTTTTAACAAAACGTACAGTTTCACTGGTCCTTGGTGTCAATTTTAAAATTTCAAATTTTGACTGGCGGAAGGAAGAAGCAATTAATCGGTCTTGCACACACTATTGGCTGAAATAAACCACTGTAATTGGTTAAAAACTCATTTTGACACGTGCAGGAAATAGTCATTAATAATTTAAGATACCTATGCTTATGACACATTAATATCTTGGTTGATAGACAAATGATGGTTGGACCTAACTCAAGAAATCCGTTGCCGAATAGAACAGGCGACTAACATGTAGATGTAAATTATTAAACATTACCCTACGATGCCAACTCCTACACAGTTATGTATTCAACATTCTCTTTTATGGTGTGGAAAAGTGGACCCTCATAGAGGCAATGTGTAAGCGATTGGAAGCTTTCAAGATGTGGGCGTATCGCAACAGAAGTGTTGAATACAATAACGAGAGTAAATGGAGTATTTCGGGCATATCATGAGGAACGAGAAATAAGAACGTCATGGCTTTTCAGAACAGTGCAACAGACAAAGTTTGGTAAAGGTTTTATGCTATTGATCGCCAATGTTCTGTTTTACATCCAAAAGTGTAAAACTGCCTCCAGCAAAGTGAAGAAAATAACAAAAATAATTGTCTATTGATTGAATTATTGAGATTGAATTATTGATCGCATGGTGAACATAAGAATTAACAGAAACATGTGTAATGGTTCAAATTAATGCGGCACACGTAGTTATTGCAATACCCACAGTAATTAATTAATAATGCAACGCAAACTTGATTAAAGTTACTCCGAATCACCCGGTATATTATAAAACACTTCCTAAACAACCTGTAAAATCTGTAAGATCCGTGCAGTTTTGCTAGTGATTTCCTAAAGTAACTACTACTAGACGACTACTAATATTTCGTGCAGCTATAATTTTCTCGGTTTGCTTTCTTTCTACTTGTAATAGGGGTTGTAGAAAAAATCATATTTAAAAAACTAACCCATCGAATTTACAATTTGCAACTCAATTTACATAAGAAAAACATTATGGCATCAAATGCATGAGATGAAAACTAGTGTAATTTATAATAAAATATTATAGCATGAAGGAATAAAAGAACTATAACATACGAGTGCAATTATTATATAGTTTATGTATAACCCCCTACTTAATTAGGTTTGATTTCTTTTTGAGAAACCCGCAATTTTTGGTACGTTTTTCTATAAACACTGACTCACTCCAAAAATGCTTTTCAGAATATAATAAAAAAAAGTACTTCAAGATTTTTTAATTTGATTTTTCGCATTTTTGTATTGAAAAAAAAAACAAGGAGAATTTTTAAAAAATTGTTATTTCCACAATTCCACACTTCCAAAACAACGCGAAAGTTCAAATTAGTAAAATTTCAAAGAATTAACAGAGCATAGAGATACCAATACAAAGTTGACAAGTTCTGAATTGGTCCTCAATAATTGGGTCTATACTGTATTTGTCTGATTGAATAATAAATTAACTTTTAAATAATAATATCTACTTGCAACAGGATGGTGCTCCACCACACTACACCCTTAATGTGCGGCGTTATTTGGACAAAGTATTTCCAAGAAAATGGCTAGGAAGAAGAGGTCCAATAGAATGGCCGGCTAGGTCCCCAGATCTGAGTGCCGTTTAATAACTCCCCTAACTATTCAAAACGTATTGGCTGCTTTTTATGATCGTCTTGGATTTCGTCAGATGATGCAGGGTCATCAGTTTGAACATAACATAGTCTTTTTCAAGATCCAATGATAAATAATACTGAGGTCGATCTCCACATGGTTATTACATGATATATTATTATCATTGGATCTTGAAATTTTTACTCCACTTTGAGTCAACTGAACTTTCCCATTTAATAATCTTTTTCTTAATTTGTTAGTCTTACTTTGAAATTTAGGGTTGTTTTCTTATTTTTTCTCATTGAGCTTTTTTGTCAGCTTTGTTTTATTTGGATTTCTGTTTTTTTTCCTTAAATTCCGATAAACGTGAAATCAGAATAAAAAACTCTATGTGAATGTAAAATAAAAACATAGATAGCCATTAAAAAAATATATGTATTCCTAACCGTCAAAAAAAAACGAATGAAAAAAAAAGTATGAGTATAGGTGGTAGACTATTTTTGACATGGACATGGGGGCCCAGGGGGCTCCTTGGGCTGGACCGATTTTTAGGCTCGACTGATTTTTATGATTGTTTTTGTGTATTTGGTAGGTATGAGAATAGGTGGTAAACTATTTTTCACATGAACATAGGAGCCCAGAGTGTCCTCTTGGGCTGGACCGATTTTTATGATTTTTTTCTTTGTATATTTGGTAGGTATGAGAATAGGTCGTAAAGTATTTTTCACATAGACATGGGGGCCACAACCCACAATTATTAATTCTGAGGCGGTACAAAGTTTGCCGGGTCAGCTAGTGTACTAAAAAATAGGTATGTATGAGGCAGATTTTACTTAATATTTATTTAGCCACCTGCAGCAGCTATAAGTTGTGCAAAATTATAACGAAATTACTAGTCCCCAAAAGTGATAAGAGGTCCTTAAACAGACCAAAATTTTAAAAACAGCTAATGGTGGAAATTCTACCCTTCCCTACAACAAATTCTAAATTCAAGACTTGCATAATTCTTCTATTTTCCAGGTGACAGCAATTGTTGTCCTATCAGATTGATAAAATGAAATATTATGGTGTATTTGATAAACCAGGCTGACAATTCAAAATTCAAATTGACAATGTTTGTCAATTCCTAAAATCAGATTTCTTCTTCTATGAAGTTTATATATCGGGTGTCCCAACTAAAATTTGTACCCCCCAACAATTCCAATTTCGAAAGACTCAGAAGAAAACGCTCGAACAAGTCAATTTTGTTATCAAGGGGGACCAAATTGTACCAAACTTTTAAGTCTTAAATCTCACCCCTTGAGCCAGGGGAGCCACCCTCTTAAAAAATTTAAATGGCATGGGAAGTCGTGTAATACATCATTTTAAAGCTTATTAAATTCTCTATTCAGATCTACTTTTATCGATTCGTCTTCACAAAAAAAGCATGAATTCGTTATTTTCCAAATCTACATAAAATAGGGGCGTTTTCTGTAATGTTTAGAGGGGCGTTAAAATTTTAGCGTCGTTTAAAATTTAAAATTTCAAGCCCTGATTGGTCATTGCTATGACCACTTAATTTAACGGCTTTTAAAATTTAGAGGAGCAGTTACAGAATACGCCCCATACTCAACTAAAATTTGCAAAATTACGATGAATGTTCGAAGTTCGTTTCTTAGTGCACTTGAAATTAGGAGTGATGTAAAATACAAAAGGTCCGCGACCATGTAACGTAGAAAAAAATAATCCAGTGAATTTGAATCTGAAGACTGGACAGAAGAGTTTATTGACAGAATTTCTTATAGTTATTAATTAATAATATGATAAATTAAACAACTGATTTCCACATAAAATAAAATCACTAAGCTGTAAGTTTCCAAATGTTGCAGACTATCTTTGAAATAATTTTGGTAGAAATGTTTGTTATACCAACTGAAACTTTTTATCAATCACACCCTGTGGTAATTCTTCCCGAATTAATAAACTAATTTTTCCTCAAAAATAATACAGTTTAAACAATATTCAGCATACCAACCATGACCGACCAACCTCCTTAATTGTAAAAATGTGCAAACTAACTCACTTGTGCAACATCGCAAGATTGCAATTTTAAGCGTTCTCGTTAAAATAAAACTTGTGCCGGACAAATAGTGCTCGATTACCACAACATCGAAATGAACGTGTTCCAATTAACATTTTTTCAAATTTTACTTTGTCTAACTCACAGTGCTTCAATACAGAATAAAGGCGACACTCTCGATATATTAAAAAAAGATGTGTCCCAAGTGGGAAGTGCGATTCAAGATTTCACGTTTGATGTTTTAAGAAAAATATTTGATGACTCGGAGGAAGAAGCTGCGGCAACAGAGGCGCCGCAAAGACGAAAGCGATCTGTTGAAGAAGACGTCAGATCTTTGTGTCAGAAGCGTTACGAAGATGCTCAAAGACTTGAAACTGAACAAATTAAAGAGTTAAAAGATGAAGTGAAGAAACTGCAAGAGATGGTAAAGTTACTGCAGGATCAGGAGAAAGTCATCGACATTCTTGATCATGATGATAGTGGGAAGCCGCCACCGAAGGAAGTGAGAGCTGAGTCTGAGAGTAACGATAATAGTACAAACGCCCCCAACACGCAAGAACTGGCACGAATGAAGAGCGATTTAAAAGACGTCATAAACACACTGAATCAAACAAGAGAACTCATAAATTTGCAAAAGGAGAAAGACATGATTTTGGAGAATGAGCTCATCAAACAAAAAGAAGAAGTGATGAAATTAAAGCTGCTTGTGAACACTATTCTCCATAACACAACAAGTAACGTCACCCCGGAGGCAAGGACAGTAGCGGCGAATTCAACAAGAAATGCGGAGTCAGAAGAAAATCTTCCCTCGCATTCTTCAACTCGCTCCAGTGAAATGTCCCAACTGAGAAAGTTACTAAAATCTTTACCAGATGATGACGATGATGAGGAGCTACTCCACCAGTTGCAGAAGCACCTGAAAAAGCCAAGGGAAGAAAAACTTTTTAGTATTGAGAACAAAGACGATGACGTCAGCTCAAGTGAAATGTTACGTAAAGTCATCAAAGCCATCACTAAAGCCCAAACAAAAAGCCGTAAGGACAATCTAGATGTAACTACATTATCAGACTTAGAAGAGGCCATAAACCGTCTACGCCCCAAAGAGAACGATGCAGATCAGTTTCAAATAATGTTGACTAAGTTAATTAACAATCAGGCAACCCAGAGACCTTCACTAACCACGCAACAAATGAATGAGCTTACCAAGAGATTGACTCCTGATAATACCCCCTTCGTGTGCGTCGTCGACGACGGGGGTGTGAAAAAAAATGGCTACAGGGTGCCAATTAATTCCCGCAATATTCAGCCTCCTCCCTCTTCCATCGATTATAACAACAGAGGTCAGCAATTTTTTCAGGGACAATTTACGCAACCAAATTATTACCCTCAGGGGAATGTTAATGGAGCTGCTTCTGAAAAACCACGCACTTATCCTGGAGAGAATGGGGATTTTAATAAGAAATATCAAGAGGATTTAAGGCAGCAAATCGACGGACTGCAAGCTGCTATCAACAATTTGAACAAACCCGAATATATGCAAAATCCGGAAGATAAGGCCGTTGTTGATGACCTCGAAAGACAAATTGGGGATTTAAGAAACGTTGTTAACAACTTAAACTACGATCCAAGTTACCAGAGAACCAAACGATCTGTTTCTGACAATGAAGTGGAAGATAGCAAAGAACTTGCACAAAAAATGACAAATTATATCGACAAGCTGTTTGAAAACAACAATAGTCAATCGAACCTAACCGTAATTCAAGACAAAATAAACCACATCAAAAAACAGTTAGGTATCATTTGAAACTTTTTTACAAATTAATTTTTAATTATTATTGTTTCAGGTAGCAACAACGATAAAGCACGCACAGCTTCTTCATATACTTACAACCCCTTGCCTTCAATCGATCCCTCCGCCAAAGAACTTGAAAGAAGTTACAAAAACGACTTCTTGTCAACTATAATAGGAAAAATTTTAGAGAAAGTTATCGAAACGATTCCTTCGGTGTTACAAAGACTTTTTAATTTTAGTTTTGAGGAGTTGACGAAGTACGACCCTCAAGACTACGATATACAAATTTTACGTAAAAATTTAGGGGCCTTTGCGCTGCTGCCTGTGCTTCTTTTACGACTCGTGAACGGTATTAGTACTTTTCTAAATATGCTACGCAAAAACACCTTCTTCAAGAACTTCTTAATGCCTGCCTTAATACTGGCTACAGTAGCAGGGTCAGTTATTTTCCTTATTTGGTGGCTACGACCTGATGAGTCATATTCACCAAACTACCAGGATGGTTATGCAAGTGACCCGACGTACCAAAATTATCAGTATCCTCCTGCCAATAATCAGTACCCAAGCAGTTATAATTATCCAGTGTATAATAGGAGTTATTATAATAAATAATTTTAAGACTGGTAGGAATCTTTAATTAAAACAAATCAGTACTTTGATGTCCATCTGGATTGTTCATCTTTAACTTCGCTATGGCTACAGGGCGTCGGTGGGGTTTCTCACCCCCAAAAGGTTGAGCAGTAGGCAAAATTCAAATCATTTTAAAAAAATACATCATTTATGAGTACATACTACGGTACAAACATTTTCTCTGACATTTTTCATAAATCAAACATTTTCTTGCAGATTTTCCCCCCTTATTTCTGATTCCGCCTGTATAATCTCATCATATTGTCTTCTTGTCTCGACTGTTTTTATGTCCTAAGTTATACCTACAGCACAGCCGTCTTTCTTTTTGTTTTTTCTTTTATTATTGTCTACTAACTTCCTTACGATAACTGTTCTTGTTAAAAGTTAACATACAAACCCTGATAATTTTTAAACTAAGACCCTGGAACTTTTTTCCCTTCTTGGAACTGTTCCTTCAAGGCTTTAGAAAAGTGTTGAGAAATATTTGCAGCGGGCGGCGCGTCGGCCAGTTGGGAAACCCAAAGGGACGTAAAACCTTTACCTGACTGGCTCACGACCGCAGTCAGTCGAGAACGAACTCTCAATCAAACAACAAGTCAAAATCCAAATCTCATTCAGACAACTCACTATTCAACAGCCGCAAGGGCATAGTTCAATCCAAAACCAAGACACGGTTCCTTTATTCAAATTCAGTACAAAACAAGAAACGTTCAACATCAATCTGCAACTACTCGTAATATACAAGTTTATTATAGTTTCGCGAGTGTTTCAATACAAATCCAAAACATATGGTCCTTCGAATAACACAAATCTACCCCCAATTCAATACAAAAGGCTTATCCAAATTAAGAACATAAATAAAACAATGAAGGATTTTTTTTCAATTATCTCTACTGATATGTTTTGTTATTGCTGAAAGCAATATAATTTTTTTTAACTCATATTTTTTAAACAATTATTGTATTAAAATATTCAAAAAGCTGCAACCTGCTATTATTGTTTCTTCCAACACTCTTCCTGGTGGTGTTTCTATGTTATTGACCAAGTTTACAGCCTCTTCTATATCTGCATCTACTGGTGGTAACTCATCATTTAATATGCAAGCAATATTGTGTAACAAAGTAGTTGCAGCAACAATAGCCTCTATTTTTTGTAATTTTAACCCAATACCAAATGCCAGGACAGGGAATCTTGTTTTCCAATTACCAATACACCATCCTATTGGGTTCCTGGTGCGAATTTGTGCTTCGTTAAGCAATCCCCCTGTATGTGGAGCAGCCAAAGGGGTGTTTAAAAAAGGTCTTATTCCATACCCACTGTCACCAACCAACATATTTTCAAACGCACCTCGAATGGCACAGTTATTAAATATTGTGCTGTCATGTGTAGATCCAGGCCAGCGACAAACTATATCTTGAAATTTTAGAGTTGCACCGCATATAGCTTGACAATTTATAGAAAAAAAATTTTACATGGCTGCAATCTAACGCACCAATACACTGAGGAAATCTCGCAATGTTATAAAATTTGGCACTGTTGCACAAAATTAACTCGATTCCTACCATCGTGATTTTTATTTATACAGAGTGGTTCAGAAATAAGTGCAATAAACTTCATTGGTAATAGAACTCGCCATTGTCAACAATTTTTCTTTGTAAATTTCTCCTTTTCTCTCATTTTTTAGTCGAGCGCATGGCCAAAATTTTTCGCGATTGTTTTTAAATTGGCGATTTAGGCGGGTTGCAACTTGTATTTGTGTATCTCTTTTTTTGGTCTAAACAATACAATAACAATCTGCTTGTATCAATCTTTTATTGATCTTTAAAACAAGTCAAATATTAAAATTAATGCCACTCTGAGGTGGTGCCTCCCCAGTTGGGTTGAGCAGGTTGTGGAGCTGTGGCATTAGCCCCCCACTCCTCCTGAACTTGAGAAGCCCAATCGTCAGTGGTCGCTGCCGGGAAGGCGGGAGCTGCAGCGGCAGCCGCCGCCGCCGCCGCCACAGGGACTGCAGCCTGGGGTTCAGTTGCACTCCAGTCTTGCGTTTCGATCGTATTCCACTCAAGATCTTGAGGTTCATGTTGGACGACCTCTGGTTTGACGACAACAGCTTCCTTGGCTGCTTGTTCTTCTTTCTCAGCTTCTTCAGGCTCTCTGTAGAAGAATAAGTCCACCACGACGTCCCACTTGGTGTCACGTGGGATCAATCCGCGGAGGCGGAGAACCTTAGGAGAAAGAAAAACAAATGAATTTCTAGTAGCTATTGAGTACATGAAGGTGTAGAAAGATGGGATGTCAGGTGGAAAAATTGACCATCATGGGTTATCATTGTAATGGGAACAATTTTTTCATCATTTGAAGTTGTAAAATGGGAATGGGAATTTCCTCAATCTTTTCTTACCTCACGCGCAAGGAACCACCACATCAGACCAATGCTGTGTGCAGATTTGTTGTTACCGGGAATGGCGATGTCAACAAACCGCAATGGAGAGTCGGTAATGGTGAAGGCGATGACAGGAATGTTCACATAAGAAGCTTCTGTGATGGGTTGGTGGTCATATGCTGGATCAGTCACAATAAGGAGACGAGGTTCTCTGAAGGCAGCTTGAATCTGATTGGTAAACGCACCTGAAAAAACAATCTTTTAGCTGTGTGGAACTTCACGTGGTGTCAGTAAGAGTAGAAATAGATTTTTCAGGATAATTAATAAAATCATATTTTCATAGGTTCCTTAGTAGTATCATCATTCTAAAATACAATTGTGAAATATTGCTGTTACTATCAAAACTAACCAGGCGTGAATCTTCCAGCGATGGGTGTAGCCCCAGTGTGGGCTGCAAATTTAAGAACAGCTCTCTGTCCATATGGCCTAGAAGAGATGACGAACACTTCCGATGGATGTTCAATAGCAACGATGGCACGTGCAGCCAGAAGGAGCTTCTCCCAAGTTTTGCGCAAGTTGATGATGTGGACTCCGTCCGCACGGCGTTTGTAAACGTATTGTTCCATTTGGAAATCTACGTTTGGGGTGCCCAAATGGGTCCCGGCAGCCAACATCTTGGTTACATCGTCCTCTTTGAGGCTAAGGACTTCCAAACCTCCCGACATCCTTACGTTAGTTTTGAGTTACGGTTAACCTAAAAGAGTGAAGAAGTAAGGTTATGTCTCACAAAAACAAAGTTTTTTGTTATAAAAGAAAAATTTTGGAAAAATAAATGGGTACAAATGGGAGATTCCTGTTTATGTAGCTGATAATAACGGTTCTGCACAATATTATAGCGAGATTACTTGTATTTTTAAAGAAAACTTGAAAAACTTACGTGAGAAAATGCCACTGGGATCCTGTTCTTAACAGAAAAGAATTTCGTTCGTTGTGTTGGCAGCGTTGAACACTGAAAACACCATATCAGCAGCGCGTAATTTGAATTAGATCACACAAGGTTACCATAAATTTGAAGGGAATTTTATTCCACTACCTTTCAGTATGTATTGATCGGTAACTATTGATAATATCGATATTTTAAAATAAACTAATGTAGGACTAATTATTATAAGTAAAAGTTATTATGGTTTTCATTTAATTTGCTGTAGTCCCTCTATTTCACAATAAAAAAGAAGTATTATTATATCCTAACCCGCCTTTGTTTTTTTAGCGGCATACTAGGAGATCGTAAACTAAATTAATCAAAGCTAGCCATGCAAAAAGCCGGTTACTTTAGTTAAAGACCAATTTCATGTTTCAATCCACATGAAGTTGGCTTTTACCGTCAGGGCTTTAGATAAGACGTCTTTACTTTACTTTTTTACTTTACTTACTTTAAAGTTAAGTAACTATTAAGGAAAAAGGTAGAAAAAGTGTGTGTTTATATAACATATATTTACTTATATTCACTTATCATAATAATAATAATAATAATAATGCTATATTGTAATAATAAAACTATGTTAGTATTTACATACAAAGTCTACCGTAAAAGCAAGAAAATGCCAAATTAATTCTCAAATAGACGAAAATTCTGGCATGATCTGCATATACCATTATATACAAATAAAAAATGACAAAAATTCACAAACTTCATTAAAATAACGAAATAATAAAAATACGAAAATGGCATCTGATTTACTAAAAAATACTATGTCGTGGTGCACTATCCATAGGAAAATTGTTTCTATTTAATCACGGATGGACGTAAAATTGGTGAATGTCAACGGCTACAAAATGCTTCGTTGCTTTCTTAAAAAAACTGCGTAAGTTCAAGCAAAACTGTCATACACTCTACCTAGAAATAAAGCGATATACACTCCATAACCTATCAAACTGAAGATTAATTTTACGTTTTTTCAGTACTGTTGGTTCAATATAAAAATACCTGATCTTAACCTACATTAAGATTCTTTTCCAAGACAAATAATTAATGAGCAATTAAAACCATGTAATAGAAAATAAAAATCACATATAAATTAAACAATAGGACTAATGTTTGAACTGAATTAACAGTGTGAAGAAATAATGCCTTTGATAAAATTTGAGGTCTTATTCAATATTATTATGTATGGTAAGGCGTAACGTAAGTAGCAGGGAAGAGGCCTCGACGATGGCCGATTTCTCCGTGCCACCAATGTTGATCCGAACGATCTGTCACGGTGATCACGTCACCCCTCCTAAATTCGAGCTCCCCTGCTTCTTGTGGGGTGAAATCATATAACGCTTGGACCAGACACTAAAACAAGGGATTGTTAGAATGTTGGCACAATATAAACAAGATAAGTTGATTGATAGTCAATATAGGCGATACAACTTCTATTTTACTTTCATGTTACAAAATCGAAATGCATAAAAAATCTGGTAACACCTTGGGATGAGCAGAGTGCAGCCCCCTTGGTTTGGGTTTTCTACTCCGTCCCTGTATCGAGATAAAATTCGGCAATAAAATCAGAGCACGCCACTGCACCCAGTGCAATGTAAACAAGAAATTTTTTGCGACATATCTTTAGTTCATAAATAATAGACAAAAAATGTCATCGTTTTTTTGATCCATAAAACGTATCACGCGTCTTTTCCCGAAAATTGTACAAAAGGTGCAGATTCTTATCTCGCCGTGTGAAGTCGAGAGTACGAAATTTTTTAAACATTGTGTTGTTGACGGACGAAGCGTGTTTTACGTGAACGTGTGCAAAACAACAGTTTCGTATCAACGTCTGATGTGCCGTGTCGTGGGTTATTTTTGAAACAATGATGTTATTGAGGCAGGTAAATCAAATCAAGTTCAATGTCAAGTGCTCATTTAAATGTCGACTTCATGAACGCCGAAACTAGGATGGTTTAAAAACTTTATGCCACATTAAAATTTTTGACCCAAATTTTCAATTGCGTTGTACTTGACCTTATGATGCACCAGTTAAAATTTTTAATATATTTCAATTTCACCCCGTAGGTACTAGCACTTTGAATTCGAAAATCTTATAAAAACCGATCAGGGCTCTGCTTTATTTGCGCTAGTATTTAGACGGAGTTGTTTCAATTCCAAAAACCGTCGATTTTAAATGGCATAAAAATGGTACATTACCCAATGAAAACAGGTTAACGTGTAACAATTTTTAGTGATCAGGTCTTTATCACAGCAAACAAAAAAATCCATTGAAACACAATGAAGTTTTCTTCACGAAATTTCAATAATTTATTTTCTGGAATCGCATATTCAAATCTATGTTCTGTTCAAAGTCAACCTGTATATGATGTTATAAACCCCGGTCTCAAGAAAAATTTTCAGTGCTTTCACATGCAAGTTTTTAGGATGACATAAATTTTATCTCAGAGCCTGGAAGATATACTACATCTCTAATAAAGTAGGGAGTGTATCTGAGGACAAACTAAAGTCATAACAAACCAAAAACATCAATCAATCGACAAATTTTGATATTTCATTATTGATAAGATATTAGAAAAATCAAATAAAATCATTTTAACACAATAAAATAAATATGTTTGATATTTTTTCTTATCGCCAATTCTTGACAGATCACAGTTAATTTTATTTTTCGAATTACATATATTTTTTACTCAGTATTATAAAAAAATCTGGGTACACAAAATGACACAACTACAGTCATACGTTAAAAAATAATTGCCTGGATTTGATGCAAGCTTCTGGCATCACACAGGCAATGTTATTCCTTTCTGAGGTTACTTGTATTTTATTTATTTTTTGACTAAAATAACTTTTTCAGTTTTTCTTTTAATGTTTTCATATTTAAAAAAATATCTTCTTGATAAGAACAAAAATATATACACATAGTGCAATTTCAAAAAAAGAAAGTTGTTATATATGTCAAAAATTGTTTTAAAGCAAATACATAGTGACAAAGTCTTCCTCAACCAATTTTATTCATGTATCAAATCGGTTTACAAAGGCAAGATACAGCGTCAAAAGTTTTTTGTCAGTCAGCCTGAATAACTTGCGATTTCATATTTCTACCTGTGTCAAAAATAATTAGGTATTTAACAGAAACTGTACCTTGCGCTACTGCCATGATCAATTCTGCATGAAAGAAATAAAATACATAATATTTAAAAAATATAGTCAATAGGCTCCATGTTTGACCATGTAACTCACTACTGTGAATCAGACTTGTTAACATTTGTTGATTTATAACGGGTGTTTTTTTTTTAATTTGGCGTCATAGTTGGCGCTGACCATGAGTTTATGTGAACAGGCCACAATTTTTTGCCTGGTTTCATTTAGACGGTTATGTGAATTCACAAAACATGCGGATGTGAAGTTCAGAAAAACCGAATTTTATCGAAAAGGTTCCACTGCACCCCGAAAAGGTAGGAGTATGAGCGTGTTGAACTGTCGCTTAATTAATTAAATTAAAAGTGAGGTTAGATGTAGACTCAGATGTCAAATTAATATTTGTCAGTTCGATGCCACGTTCACAGTTAAACATTCATGGCCAACTTCGACGCCAAATTTTTAAAAACACCCGTTATATTCTGTCAACTGTCGTTAGATTGTCAAAACCCATTTTATTAATACAGAATAATAGTTGCCACTTTGACAATTTTTCAAGGACAAATTAATCAGCTCAAAATTTGACTGTCAGTGGCTTCTTGACATTTGTTGACTAATGCATCCTGTCAATCGTTGTTAAGATTTGACATTTGACAGTTCTTTAAGAACAAATTAATCAGTAGAAAGTTTCCCTGTCCCAGTATTTTCTTCTCTCAGTGGTACTAATTTTTAAAAGACTAACTTCAATAACAATAGTGAAAATTAAATGCCCCCTAAATGTTTATCAGGTGGTCATAAATGTTTCATATTTTGGCGTCCAAAGTCTATTGGATGTACAAATCATTTATGAAGGCTGTAGTAACCTGTATGTTGGCTGTCGTTTGACCTTGAAATAGTGTAAAGCGGTAAAGTAACTTTTTGTAAAAATTGAGATAGAAATGGTTCAAAACAAAATAATGAGATTTTTTTTTCTAAATCCTAATTAACCTCACTTTTAAAATAAGTAAATATTAAAAATGAATGCTCACTCAACCAACTTTAGTAATTTCTAACTTGTCACTTAACAAATAACAGGTGACTCTTTAATCTTTAAAGAAATAAATAATTATGTAGTTTGGGCACCCCAGATCCTCATTATCTTTTTAGGCATATTATTATTTGAATTCAAAATCAGATGTACCAATGTAAGATTAATAAAATATAACCAACTTTACAACAGAAACGGCAACAATCACGTCGTATTATAGTAGTTAGCCATGATCCAGTCTATAGTGGCGCCATCTTACATAAGAGTCTTTTTTGACACTCTAATTTAAGTCAGTTGTCAGAACACACCAATTGTGATAATTTTTCAAGTAAAAACTGTTTTTGGTGTCCTATCATGAGTTGTAACAGTTAATTTGACAATATCAATCAACTGTTGTTGAGTAGAAAAAATACAAACTTCTTCTGCAACCATGTCCCTCAGCTTGACATCTTGTGAACGTGAGACTGAAGATGTCCGGTGATATTCAACTAGTTCATTTAAGCTGTTGAATTTGACTACCCAGAGGAAGAACTTGCCCTGAGCATCTCTTAAAACCTTGAAATGTTGCACTGCATCAGAGCACTTGACTGATAATGAAAAGTCCCCAGGACTGGACTCGCTTATACGTATCAAGAAGGCCCCTTCGTGTTTATTTAGGAGTAGTTTTTCTGCATCTGCCCTTGTAATACGGCCATAGTACCAGCTGTAAAGTGGTTGTTTTTAGCACATGACCTGTCAAGGTATCAAGATTTTTACCTGTGATTCTTCATTTCGATGTAGTTACTTGGAATTAGTCCTTCCTTTCCATCTAATTCAGCTCTGTACCAGTTCATGTCATCTTCCATGTTCAGTATCTACCAAAAATTTCTTGTTTCACACATTAAAAAAAATTGTAATTACCTTTAGGACTTGGGACCGTTTAAAACTAAGCTCATCGTCGGCCGTTGCGTTGAATTCGTGTTTTGCAACTGCTTCCATTGTTAAAACTGTCTGACTGTCTCTCACCACAATAAAAGCACAAGGAGTTTGCGGAATCGTTAAAAAGCACCGGTAGTGTTGCTATTTAGTGCAACCAATTTCAATCTTAAACCTTAAATTTGTAATCCATTTATAATTCGACAAAATTTGCATCTCTTGCAAGGATAGTCTCTTTATTTGGTGTTTTTGTTGGGTTTTTACTCGAACCTGAAGGAGAATACTCCCTTCTGTCACTGATGAAATTCAACACTGACCAATAGTGGCGTAGGAATCTCTTATCACCCGTAATCAACAATCCGCTTTAAATAATCAATATTAGGATAAACAGTGCACTGTGATGAACTTCTGACTTTATTTGTTCCAAGAATCAACCACTAGTGATAAATAGTTGCGAGAAAAAAAAACAACTCCATTCAGATCATCCGGAACTACTTTTCGCTTGAATCACAGTGTTGCCAAATATGAAGGATCTGTCAATCTAATCACGTAGGTGAAGTTAGCTCATGAATATTGTTAAGATTACAGTCACTCAGTTAAATGGAGCATGATCAGAAACTACCGGGCGTTCACAAATAATCGTACATACCACATAACGTTTGACGTTCAGAAGGGGTATTTTTTTATTTCGCATCTTCAGCCAGCATAAATTATTGTGGCATAGACATAACTCGTATCAAATGAATAATAAAATTTCGTTTCTCTCACGGGTTCAAATCTTTCCAGTAATAAGCTAGTGGACCAGTTTGAAATTTATAAATTTACAAGTGTCAAGAATGACAAAATTAAGAAAATAAAAATGGTTGAAACATTGTCGTCCAGGAATTTCTGCCCACGACTGTATACATATTTTAAGGTCGAGATCATAAGAACTGCTGTTGTTTCTTTATAATTATGAAGAAAATGAATACATTTTCGTGCTGTGAACTAATAATAGCTTCGAATCTATTATTTTTAGATTATCCTGCAAAGTATTATTTGTCGAGTCTGAAGAACTAAGAAAACTAAAAATATAAACTAATGCAAGTTATTAATATACAGAGATAAAGTTCCGCAGTTTATAATTTAGTTATGCAATGTTTTTGCGAAAACCGCTCGAACAGGGCGATTTTTGTTTTTAAATTGCTAAATTGACATACATTTTTTGTTGATGACGTCATCAATTTCTTTAAATGGCAGCCCTCAACTTTTTTTGGGATTTTAAATAGACTTTTCAATTCTCTATTCAACAAGAGTAAAACAGTGATACCTTGCATAACTTTTTTTAAAACAATTACGTTTTGCTTCAATTTTTTTTTTATAAAACTTTATGGTCAACTGCGTCACACTAATAGCGCGTATTGAGAGTTTATGGCAGTTCCCGAAATAAGATCTACACTATATAAATCAGCTTGTCCCTTTTTTTCTGCAACCTACTGTACGTTAACAACTTTGATGTATTCTCAAATATATAACTCGATATACTACATAAATAAAAAGTAGTAATCATAGTTAGCACATATAGTTGGTACCCTTTCCTTGCTGTTCACCACTTTACAGAGCGACTGAATTCCCATCTTCCAAAAAACACTGGAACAGCTAGCTTCACCGCATCAGTGTATCCAACCCACTTCACATGTCACCAACACTGTAAAACTAAAAACCCTACAATGACAATTGTTATCTATAAGCGACTCGTTATTTGCTTAACTAATGAAGTTGCGAAAGTTCCGCGGAGCGAATAAATGGTGAGCTTGCAGTTTGAGTGGCGGTTAATTGGTGTCACTCCTCTTGGGCGAAATTTCATCAAGTTCATTTTTAAGGTTAGGTCATGCGATGTCATATTGACAGATCAAAACAATTTTCGTTTTCAATTAATAATTCGTTTTTAACGTAATGACCCGGTTATTTGCAGTAATGATTTTTCGTTGCTACACATTATCGATGAGAGAAAGTGTTTCAGAGTCGTGTGTGATTGTTAGTAGAAAGTGCGGTTTGCCCTCATGGCATTGCCTTGTGCGGGAATTTTTGAACTTTGCCCTGTTGTTTTCCAATCTGTGTGTTTGCAGGATTTTTGGTGAAAATGCCACAAGTTCTAGCCCAAAAAGAGTACCAATATGTGAATTCGTTATGGTGTGCCTACATGGTGTCCGTGGTGGCAGCATGGAACGCCGAGCTAGGTAAAAATAGCAAATTGATGTAACCCTTGACTTTGGCGAAAAACTAACTGAACTCTCTAGTTGTCTTGTTTAATACGAATAAATGTTCTTCCCCCGCTTATCCGCTTGGCGAACACCTTTGTATGTGTCGTGGAAAATTTGTTTTATTTATAGATTAACACTTGGCGTATGCTATTGTGCCCCTTAATTAATTTTGATTTATTCGACTTATCGCCTTAATTGCTGGCTTTGAATTGCAGTGACTTATCCATTAGACTTAACGAAAACAAGACTGCAAATACAGGGTGAACTTGCCAACAAAGGCGACGAGAAAATGGTCAGGGCCCCATATAGGGGCATGCTCAAGACGGCAGTAGGCATCGCCAAAGAGGAAGGCTTTTTCAAGCTTTGGCAGGGGGCCTATGCCGCTTTATACCGCCACCTCTTTTACTCCGGTACCCGCATCGTCACTTACAAACTCTTGAAAGAGAAAGCTTTTAGTCACGACCCCGCGGCGGAGTATTTCCCCGTGTGGAAGTCTGCAATTTGCGGGGTCTCCGCAGGCGCCTTTGCTCAGTACATCGCCAGCCCCACTGATCTCCTCAAAGTGCAATTGCAGATGGAAGGTAGACGTAAAATAATGGGCCTTCCCCCAAGAGTTGACGGCCTTTATGACGCCTTTAAGAAGACTGTTTCGACCGCAGGCTATAGAGGCCTCTGGAAAGGATCGGTCCCGAATGTCCAAAGAGCCGCTTTGGTCAATTTGGGGGACTTGACCACCTACGACACGGCGAAGAGGTTCATTTTGAGGAACACAAGCTTAGAAGACAATCATTTCGTCCATTGTTTATCGAGCTGCTGCGCCGGGTTTGTGGCAGCAGGAATGGGCACCCCAGCGGATGTCATAAAAACAAGAGTTATGAACCAGCCTCTTGACGACAAGGGCAAAGGAGTATTATATAAGTCGTCAATTGATTGTCTGAAATTAACGGTGAAGAATGAAGGGCTGGGGGCGTTGTATAAAGGTTTTTTGCCGATCTGGATGAGGATGGCGCCGTGGTCATTGACGTTCTGGTTAACTTACGAGGAGGTTCTGTCGAGTTTAGGGGCGAAACAGTTTTAAGGTGCAGTTCTTGATGCATGGTTGTCATATTTTTCTGCCATAAAAAGTCAATTAAAATTTCAATAATCTTAATTACACAAACTATTATATAATTACGTGAATGTTAAAGTCGGAATTGCTGATTTTGATAAACAAACAAATGATTGCCATTGATATCGCGCGTGGCGTTCCTTTCTTTTTTTTTTCAGAACTATAATTGCAATATCAAGTACAAAGTCCTTCACTGTAGCATTTCTATCTCAACAGGATATAATAATTTAATCCGTAATTCTTATAATTTATTTGTTTACTGACACGTATCCCACCCAGTGATAAATATTATCCGGAAGTCTTGATCGGGGCTCAGTAATATTCGGTGTAAACATGAAGGTCACCTGGGGGTCACAGAAGTTTTTCCGATAAACGAAGGTTTAACGAACTAGAAAATATTATTGTGGTAATTCCGTGTTTAATAATAATGCCGTTAATTTATACAAAGTGGTTGAACACCTGGAATGAAATCTGTTAAAAGAAATTCCTTCGTCAGTTATTGTACCCATAAAATATATTTCTTAATGCAAAAATTACCTAGTCATTATATTTCAGTATGCCACATGTTTTGTAGCAAAAACCGTGGACAAATTTTAAATGAGAGGAAGTAGGCAATTAATTATTTACCGGATCTAACAAATAGAGCGAAAATAGTTTTACCCGTATTTTATAATTTTTTTGTGCAGAGTAATTCAATGCTCGACTGGCTAATTTTGGACAGCGAACTAAATTTTTTGGAGGAGTTTCTGGTGTGTTCAGTTGTCTACTTAGTGTAATTATTTTGAAACCTGATCCAAAAGTTTTGAGATAAAGTGGGACTTATTTTTTGTGTTGGGGCACGTCTGAGGACCGTCCCTTTATGGCCCAAAATCCCTCTGAAGGGAGATCAGTTGTGTGGTAGATGTGGCAGACGGCAGAAGTGTCCTAATTGGATGACATAAACGGCATACGTTTTCAAAACGTTTGTTTTTGCAAGCCTACCATTATCTCAGAAATTTTGTATCATATGGTATATAGGAAAAGTAAAAGCATATATGCTTTTTTCTTCATAAATTCCATTTATGTTTTTATCCTACGTCCTTTCCGTTAATCGGGAATGGTGTAGATAACGAGAAATCGGTAACCCATAGTTTATCTGTGCATAAATAAAATTATCACCAATTTTTTATTTGTGAGCGTTAAGTAGTTAAAAATTACATTAAATTATACAATTCCTGAGAAAACTTTAGATTGCCAGGTGTGATCTAGTAGTCTCATTAAGGTGGCTATATTAAGCAAAGTTGCTGAGGAGCTAGATTGGAATATGATTGTGTTCACATCGACGATCAATTATCACTGATGCTGACAATCTATCTATTATCATAAATGATTTTTACGCGGGGACCATAAGATGTGCTATAATTGAATTTTTTTAGTCTCCTATTTAGTATTTCTAACAAAAAGAGAAAAATATGGACAACCATGCGATTCTAGTTTAGTACATACAAAGTGTGTTCACTCTAAACCGGCTAAATTGTTAATATCGAAAGACAATAAGAGTCGGTTTGCTTAGTTCTAGTGTAGTTTGAAGACTGCAAATAGGAAAATGTGTCAAACGAACAATTCACGCACAGTATGATTATATTGCAACCTTAGTTGTTAGAATAGAGCCATCTGTATACACTAAACATTGTCTAGCTCTCTTCCTCCTAACATAGTGCCACAGTTTTAACAGAGTACTATTTTTTTATATTTATACAACCCTACAAACGACACTGAACTTGAAAACACCGTACTCGTTGGTACAAATCAATTTACTTAAATACATTACATTATATTTTTAATTTTGTTGGATGGTTGTAAATTTGAGAAAAAAATTAGATAGATGTGGAAATGGAGTCTGCTTGTGTTAAGGAGAAGATTGACACGGGTGTAACTGTTTTCCTTTGTTATTATTTTAAAATTGTGGCTTGTTGAGAATATACTGTTAAAGATTACTGTGTGTTTTTATTTCCTCTTCAATCTGTTAAAGTGTCAAATAATTTTGTTTCGTCTTCGAGTTATCCTTCGGCGAACTTTTGACGATTTTTCGTTAATATTATCACAACTCTGGTTACCCTTGACCTTCGGAATCAAATCAATCGTTCAATTCAGATCAAGCAAGACAGTTATGTCAAATTTGACTCAATCATTTGTTGCCTGTTAGGTTAACGAATTTTCATACTTTCCTAGTCGATAAATTGTTGTGTCAGCGAGTTAAACCGCCGAGGTAGCATTTTGCCTCCATGGCAATATTTGAAGATCTGCTTCTGAGTTCCACAACTGCTTGAAGATGCCCGAGAAAGTCCAAAACCAAAAAGACGTGAAATTTGTGAACTCGTTATGGTGTGCCTACATGGTCTCCGTGATTTCAGCATGGAACGCCGAGATAGGTAAAAATAATTATGATGAAGCATATAATTTGTAACTAATCGTCTACCTTGTTAACGTGTGTCCTATCTTGCTTGGGTTTGTAAGTACTGAAACCTTATTAGCACTTGTGCTATAGTATTGATAATGAAGTTGTTCTGTAATCATTTGTCGTATACAATTATGTGCTTGTAATTTAATTAATTATTTCAACAGTCACCTCGATCGAATTGCTGTTTTTTGGCAAAATTGTTATAATTTAGAAAACAATAGGTCCTATTCTGTATTAATCACTCAACTGGTTTTAACAAGACTGCATTACGTTGGTCTGACAGGAGATATTTCCGGATAGCTGTTTCCGTTTTTGCATCTTTTGATCTGAGGGAATAGTTATGAGAAATGTGCAAAATAGACTGCATTTAGTAGGAGTGAAAAGGTGGATCTTCGGCTCCTTGCATTCTAGCGCGAGTTATTTCAGGGTAAGACGGTATTAAAAATCCCATATTTATCAGCATTTGTTTATTCGTTCGTTCGTGAATAAAATTCAATAATGTTTGTCGGGAAAATTATTTCTGAAGTAAGCTTAGGGTAGAAAATTTATTATTTGCTATGGATTTAGGACGGAAGATGTCGTATTTTACAGTGGGCTAACGACCTGGAGGTCAGGTAGGATGATCTAGATGCTCTCTACAAAACCCATCATAAAATGATAAAATTCGGAAACACAAAATACCAAGAGCAGTTATAAGAAAAAATAATTTGCAGTACTTATCAAAAAATGTTGCTTGTCTCTGTATAAACGATGAGACCAAGCCAGTACATAAGCAAATAAGCATGATCATCATATATACAAGTAAAATAAAATTAATACCTTAACAATTATATTGTAAACTGATTATGTAAATTTTCAGATTCAGGGACAATTAGCAATTTGTCGAATTCGTTATATACTGGCTGTTTCCTAAAAAACGCCGCAAGTGATAATTCCTCATTTATTGTCCAATGTTAATGAACAAAAAAGCGGAAGAAATTATTTTTAAAAAAAAAAGGAAACCGACTTCAAAAAACCCAAAGTAACTAAAACTAAAAAGTAAAAAATAAAAATTTCCAATTTCAGAGTTATTTGTTGTTCCGGTTAATGTAATTATTTATTTTTCCGTTTAATGAAATTCAGAAATTATTGTTGATTATCTAATTATTAATTGTTTTATAATTTTTAAGTCGGTGCCAAGTAAAACATAAAATTATACATTTTAAAGTTATAATTCCCTGATAATTGCAGACTTCTTAATTCACGATTATGATTACTGAATTAAAGTTTTCAGAACACATTTGATACATTAGGTAAAAGCTATATATTCGTAGTAATAATTTTGCATGATTTAGGTTGGATTTACCGAGAGATGAATTATTGTTAGATTTGAAATAAATAAAAAATTATTTATTATGTAATTCCTATAAATTGTTTTTATAATTTTTTTCGTAGTAACTAATTTGTTATTGTAGGAAGGTGTATAATTTGCTTTTATGGCACCAACTTCAAAATTATAAAACAATTAATAATTAGATAATCAACAATAATTTCTGAATTTCATTAAACGGAACAACAAATAACTCTGAAATGGGAAATTTTTATTTTTTACTTTTTAGTTTTAGTTACTTTGGGTTTTTTGAAGTCGGTTTCCTTTTTTTTAAAAAGTTAATTATTTTACAATTTTAAGTGATGGCAGAGAGAAGGTAAACAATAGAGGAACCATACAAGCATGAAAGTCGTGTCACGAAAATGATTTTCACTCCCAGATGGCGTAACGAATTTTATTCGATTTTGTCGCCTCCTGCCATCTGGTAATTACAATTATAACTGTTTTTTACTCAGCGCCTTCTGGTGGTCGGAAACATAAGCTTACGCGATTTATGTGTGTAAATCAGATATGTGTAAACACAGGAGTTCCGATAACAAAACAATTGTTACCACAAAAGAACAAATGGCTTTCTAGAATTACGTTGCGGTGCAAGTCCAGATATAAACAATAACAAAAAATTATACGACCACAACTAAGCAAATGAACTTTTAAAAGACTGAGCTGCATTTTTTAAGGTACTTTTAGACGGTCATTTCAGTTTTCCGTTCAGTTTCAGTGCAGTAGTATCGAAAGATATTATTATTCAACATTTACTACTTTTACCGAACGTTTATTTTTTTGTCGAGCGTTTAACTGTTTGCCCATTGTCGCACGCAAATTATTCTTTGCACACGCAAATTCAGATAAACAAACTGCTGAAATTAAACAAAAAAAAAACACAATCGAACATTCGCACTTTTTATCAAGCGTTTATTCCTTTTATCAAACACTAGCAGAATGCCCGGCGTTGCCCGGGTGAGACCACCAATATTGCTGTAAATCTTAGACAATACCAGCATTTAGATTTGGGTAAATAATACATGCATCTTAATGTTGTCTCTTCGTAATTGTATTCTATCAAACAGAGTTGTAGAAAATTTGGATCGCCAGATTCGGGAAGAAGTGAACTTGGTAAATGATGGACTTGAACTTGCACTTTAAATGTTGGTATCTAGTTAGCCTCAGATACAATTTTTGGTGCCCCAAATGATATCATTTGAAAAGCATTGTAATTTTTAACTGATGAAAGAAACATATTTGATCGAATATCTGTGCCGATGAGAAGGTTCTTGTGGATCCTTCATAGGTTCCACCTTTAATTTGCCATTATTGCAGCACATGCATGGGCCTTCTGTTTTCAATCGAAAGGATTTACAATAACAACAAATTTTAGACATAGACCCAATAATTACGTCAGAATAAATTATAAATAAGTTATAAATTGATTAACGTTAATTAAGTCCTATCCAAGAAGAATTGAAAGTTGCGCCCACATCGAAAGCAATCCTAGACACATAATAAATAAATTTTAGCACTTCTCCCTCGACTTCACGACACTGTTCCTTCCTTGTGAAATGATATTGACGAAAACTGATGAGTGACATTTTACGTCTAAAACTGTCACTGTGACAGTTTTCATTTCGCCTGGTATGAACTTTAAATATATTTTTTTTTTTACCAAAGAGGGGTGATCCATTGGGGTCGTGAACCCCCCTATTTACTCCCCATTGCGAATATTATTTGTGGTCAAAATTTCATGAGGATCTGTTCACTAGTTTAGGCGTGCAAAACAGACGAACAAACAAACAAACAAATATTGATTTTTATATATTAGATTTAATGTTTATATCATACAGCTATCTTTTTCATCGATTTACCTAACATTTACTGATTACACCGGTCGACACGATTTTTGGGCTTGAGTTTTAAATATCAGATTTTGCTTTCTCTTAATCAATAAAGGGAAAAATAGTTTTTTTGGTCAAAGTTTGCTTTTGTAGAAACCAGAACGATATTTCGAATTTTGAGGGACATCACCTATTTTCTCAGAATATTATTGTAAATTACTATTAAATAAGTTTTTACTATACTGTGCACTATGCAAATGATATGCAACTTGCCGCCATTTTGTTTCAATGTGCTGCTACTTGTTGCTCATAAAATCAATTAAAATCTTCAAAACTTACTTATCGACGTAAAATTCACAAAAGTCTAAAAAGGATATTTTGGTTTTATCTTATGCATAGAATCAGAATTTGTGCATCAAAACAGAAACCCAAAGAAAAAATATTTTTTTGTCGACCTGTGTTATATTAAACGTTAATCTTTTTTGTCTTACGCTTAGTTTTTATACTGAACATTCGTCACTTTTATCGAACGTTCGCCACTTTTATTGAACATTCGCGTCTTTGATCAATAGTTTGATAAAATACCTTACCATACAGACTAGATAATATTATATCGAAAAAACGTATCGTGCGACTTGGATCTTTTTAAAAATAAATGTTACATTACATCCAACATTATAAAAAAATTTATAGTTTGACAGTCAAAATTTTAAAATTTTCGCTTGTGTATACACTCTGTGATGCAATAATAAAATGTCAGATAAACGTCACACTATTTTTATGCATTTTAAGCAATTTAAAGACTTGCCGGGTTTGTGTCGAACTATAAAACGTTGTATTACACTCGTTCCTGTGTAAATTGGGGGGTTTCGGCACTCGGGGCTTAAAAAAGCCCTCGTTTCACTCGTCCTTTTTTACCGACTTCAAAAAAGGAGGAGGTTCTATGTTCGGCTGTATGTATGGTTTTTTTTTCTTTTTATGTATGTTTACCGATATCTCCGTTAATTGTGGACCGATTTTGAAAATATTTCTTTTATTTGAAAGGGTATACTCCGGAGGTAGTCCCACCGTCAGCAAGTCCGGATCTGATGAGGGGATCCCATGGAAATCGATGGAAATTCTCAAATTTTTCCTTTTATGTATGTTCACCGATTTCTTCGTCAATTATTGTGGATCGATTTTAAAAATTCTTGTATTATTTGAAAGGGTATACTCCGGAGGTAGTCCCATTGTCAGCAAGTCCGGACCTGATGAGAGAATCGCATGGGAATCGGGCGAAATCCTCACATTTTATAGTTATTATGAACTGTCTCAAATGTACTCGTTTAATAATTATGCAGGTCTTTGCGTCTGGGAGTCATCATTGCCTTAGATTTTTCAGGTAGTAATATTAATTCATCATTGTTTCAGTATTTCTGGTTCAAATTTTTTATCGTTTGCGTCTTTAATCTTCATTTTCAACCAGCCGTGGTTTCCTCATTCGAGTAGCGTCCTTACTAGTTTTAATACCCATCACTTAAAATTGTAAAATAATTAGCTTTTTAAAAAAAAAGAAACCGACTTCAAAAAGCGGGAAATAAGTCAGTACATGTATTATTACATGTGCTACCTACTGATCTGGTTGAAGTCGGTGCCAAGCCAAAAAAATAGGTAGTAGATAGATAGGCCGTCCGCTCCCGTCACATCGCAAGTCCCACCGCGCGCGCGCCGGAATGCGTGAGCGTGGGTGGGGGCTCCCGCTGAGCAAAACATCCCAAACGGGCAGACACGTGTGGGGCAGACGTCGTTGACGGCCTGATATTGAATTTTTGATGCGCTATAACGTTGTTGATATATTTGTATAATGACAATAGGTTACAAATTTGTTAACCTCTTTGGCTAATAATACATTTACTGACTTACTTCCCGCTTTTTGAAGTCGGTTTCTTTTTTTAAAAAAGCTAATTATTAAACCCTCGTTTCACTCGTGCTTTTTTAAACCCTCGTGCCGGAAAGCACCCAATTTACACAGGAACTCGTATAATAAATAACTATTTGGTGTACGCATTTAGTTCATTTTATCACCATTTTAGTAGACAGTAATATGTAATTGAAAATGTCAAAAAAGTGACTTAGTCCCTTTTAATACTAAGCGATTCAATTGAAAACTCCTAATTTGACTCCGGTAGTTTAAAAACGGATTACGTACATATATCCATTGTTCGAATCATGTGTTAACCACAGGCAGAGATATAAGCATTTGAAATTTGGTGTTCGAACCTGATGTCTCAACTTACCCTACCACAAAAGAACGAATGGCTTTCTAGAATTACGTTGTGATGCAGTTTCAGACATAAACAATAACAAACAATTATAAGACCACAACTAATCAACTGAACTTTTCAAAGACTTGGAACTACATTTTAGGGACCATACAGGATACTGTTGATGAAAAGTTGATTAGTTTCAGGCTTTTGATTTGTCTCTTGTTAGCAATTTTTAAGAAATTTAAAAAATATAAGGGATATTGGCCACTGACTCATCTGCACGTGCTCGATTCTGAAACTGAAACCCAAACTAATAAAGAAAGAGCATAATAATATTGCTATTACCCACGAGAATTGTTTATGTTTTTCTCGTGTCCACGTCCGTCGTTGCATTTAGTCCTGTCAGCAAAAATCGAGGAAAAATTAATGAAAACGAGATTTCACCCCATATAGAAGCAAAAGATTTCAAATTTGATGAAGTTATAATGGTATTTATTTACCTTATTTTCTTGACAACCTTTAAAGCTCGGCGTGCTTTAATCGCTTGTTTTCGCACGCTCATTGGTGCTTTAAACGGCGATTGCAGGTATAATAAAAAGTTTTTCAACACGTGGGCGCCAACGTAATGAAATCAAGAAAAGTACATTTTTTTCGGATAGAAGTGAGAACATTAAAAGATATCGAAATGCATAATTACGTTACTTTCTTTGTGTAGACCTCGTAATCAGCTGTTGTATTGTATTACATTTTATGATAAGTAGTTCGTTAGTAATCGAGCTCGGAATACTTTGTTGCTCCCAATAAAAAAAAAAAATACAGAACGCTGTATTACTAATCAGTGTAAATCATCGCTTATGCTTCTCACCCACAGAGGGCAGCATGTGCCGAACGACTTTTATACACCACGCTTAAAGGTGTCTGATGGTTCCTCTATTCTATTAAATCCTCTTGGGTGATGGGTAGACCTAGTAAGGACGCTTCAAATCCACGCGAGCGCGAAAATAGATTGTCTTTGTGGTTTCTATGGAATACAGCATGAGAAAATGTGGATTATGTTGAAAATAGAAAATTATTCTTTGTACGGTCAAAACTGCAAAAAATTGTAGATAGGCCTTCAATACCTTTCAAATGAGGTATCACTCGACCCATAGTGCCATTTAAGATTTTGGGGCTAACAGCCCCCTCGCGAAGAGGGCGAAGCGCCGAAACTTGAAAAGAATCTGAAAAGATGTGCCCCTGGCAAATAAAATCGACCTGTTCGAGGATTTTTCAATCAGAGTTATCAATTCGGAGAAATCTGGACTGGGGAGTTTTAAATGAGACAGCCTGTATATTATAGACATAAATCGATTGGTGCAGAAAGCATCCAAGTACCATATCATGTATGCTAAAATTTGCGACTAATTGATAGTGCTTATATGCCAAGGGCATAGTAAAACACAATTGTAGATCAATTTTCCATAGTGTTTTCGTTTCCTGAAAAGTTTGCAAAATGTTACTTGGCTTGTTTTAACAATAAACGATTCAATTGAAATCGGCTCATAAACAAAGAAATTATATTTGAAGTCGGTTTCGGTAAGACACAATAAATCACGTCGTTGATCACTGTGTATTTATTCTCGGCTTGTCACTGGGGTTGGGTTGAGGCCATAAACCATTCATTTCGAGCAGGTAGCGTCATTCGAACACATTTCCATTTGATTTTGAGGAATTTCCTTCTATAACTTCGAAATCTTACGTCCGATACGAATTAAATTAAAATGAATAATGAAAAGAAGAATAATTGAAATCGGTTCATAAACAAAGAAGTTATGCGCGCACAAACATATCCAATCACCACATTTCCATCTGATTTTCAAGAGTTTCCTGCTATAACTCCGAAGTCTTACGTTCAATATGAATGAAATTAAAATGGGACCACCTTGGAGCCATACTCAACCCAACGCAAAAAGAATAATTGAAATCGGTTCATAAACAAAGAAGTTATGCCCGAACATACATACAAAAAAAAAAAAAAACATATATACAGTCGAATAGAGAACCTCCTCCTTTTTTGAAGTCGGTTAAAAAAGCACACAACCTGACAAATGCCATTCAACCGTCCATGTTGACATTTTCGCCTGTGGTTTTTATTTTTATTTTACCTTGTTATTGTTTAATGGCAATGTATTTTATAAATCACGTATTATCAGAATATTATATTTTTGGAATACTCCACCATAAATATTGTTATTTTATATTTATTATAATTTCTTTATTCAATAAATACTACGCACCAAGCGAAAAAGGATGCGCTCAACAACGTTTATAGTAATTTGGGTACCGAGGCCGTAAGTGATCTTTTTTGGACGCATTTGTTGTTTATGGCCAAGCCGAGGACACAATTCAGATAAGACCAAAAAAAAAGGATTTTTTTCCGAGATGCACACGTCGTTTTTTAGACGATGATCACAAAAAAATTCAAAAATTTGGTCATATTTTTTTTTAGGCGATGATTACAAAAAAGGTGTACTTTTTTGGAGCCGTAAAGTTTTACTTTTTTGTACACATCTGTCAAATTCTGACAGATCAGTACCAAAAAAGTGGAGTTTGACCGTTTGACAGATCAGTCCCAACACAGTAGAGTTTGACAGATGTGTACAGAAAAGTAATACTTTACGGCTCCCACGGCTCCAAAAGAGGCCATAAAATGACCGAAAAAAAATTGTTAATAGCGTTATTCAAAAAATTTGCATTTGTGCTATTTAAGAAGAAAATTGCAAGAAAAAACTCTTTACTTTATTCACGCCACAAACAGCGGTGTTATCACTTGTAATTACATGAGTCCTTCAAAAAATGACACGAGAATTGCGCTTTAATCAACTGGGGTATTACAACAGATTATTTCAGAAGCACGAAAGTAATAGGGTAAGATTATTTCACGAATAAAGTTGTTTAAACACCGAAGAATGTTCCCCAAAACGATTCTTGTTGAAATATGACATAATAAAAGTAAAAAATTGACACTATAAATAGTATTCAGCGTTGCCTTGAAAATTAAAAATAAAAACATTTGAAAAAGGAATATAGAGGATTATCGAATTATCTATATTGGTCGAAATAATCTATAATATAATTCAATAAATTTCGCTAAAAATTCACAGGACATATTCCTCAAATCAGGCATAAATGTTAATTATGAATTTGTTAATTATTAAAAATTAATTGTTAATATTGAACACGCTGTTAATGAATCTCTATGGAATCCGCAATGACTTGTCTCCACACACAGTGAATCATCCCCGCGCGATTTTAATTGCACACTTTGATTCCAGCCGACTTAATAAATTGCGAATCCCACGATCTTGACCAGACGAGTTTTAATTAAATGTACCCCGTTTCCCGTGCATTCAATGCAATACATTTTCTCGCAAATTTACAAATTTACAAACGCCACGATTTCAGAAAAACTAAACGAAACAACGCGTAGTATGTGGATATGGTCGTTTTGTCCGTGTTTACCCGTGCGATTAAAATTGCCAAAAAAGAACGACGTCTATGACTACCTTTAAAAGTAGAATTTATGGGAAGAAATGTTTTTTTAGGCGACCTTAACAAAAAAACTGGAGTTTGAGTACTCGAAACGGGACAAAAAACTAACCGGCCGCTTTCCATTTATCCATTTTAGAGTGGCGCCATTATCCACAATGTCATAATATCTGAATAAAACCAAATAAACAAACTTTTAATCTTGCTTTCAAGTGTAATAGATACGTGTGTGTAAAGAAAACTGTATTGTGACTTAAACCAAATAAACAAGTAAAATAAAAACCTTCTCTCCGACATGGACACGTGCTATGTAAAGGGATCGCCGAAGATGACAATGATGACAGTCTGATAGCAAGTGATGCAGCATTAACACTGACTTGAAATAATTTTGTAGATATCCAAATGACAAAGGTGATTTCTTTTATTATATTGTGAAAGTTGTGCCGGAAACTTCTACCGACAAAAATGAATTTGAAGCTTCGGAGTTAGGAAGAAAAAAATATATTATAAAGGACTCATCGATGTAGCGGCGTCATCAATTACTAGAATGTGCTGGATTTATACTACAACGTACTCGAGTATGACATCATCTTTTGGAATATCCGGTACACCTCGAGAGCGCTATGGAACATCTGGAGGCGTCTAGAAAGATTTAGGCGCCGGTATATTTGGGTATTTCTCATCAAATTCCGAAATTTAAGTCCCGATGTTATTAGTGCTAAGCTACATGAATTAATTATGATATATGAGAAATGAGACATTAATAATAAAAATATACAGTATGTCCCCGGATTGCGTTTACAAGAGGAAAATATTTTTTATTTTTGACTTTACGCCAAAACCTCAAAGGAATAAGATTTTTTGCTTGTCCTGAAACCAGCAAATCTGTAATTAAAACTTCATTATTCTGACCGAGTTGAAAGAAACGTATATTTTTCTCTTGATTTTGGATTTGGTAATGATTAATTTTAATCTTAAAGTTTTCTTATCACGAAGGCAAGCTATCGTTTTGGAGTAGAATTGTGCGCAGAAATGGATGGGTGCGCAGAAATTGAATAATGATTGTTCTTGTTAAAAATTAGTTTTTTATGTTAAAAGTGTTTCTTTGAGTTGCCATTTTTTTATTAAATTAATTTTAATTTATTTAAAATAATTTTTTTCACAAACATTTTTGTTATTTAACTTGCGTAAACTCATTTGTCAACGTGACATCGTTGTCAAAAAAACAAAATCGCCAATGTGGTGGGATTTAAAGAGCAGAGAAAAAAATTTATAAGTCCAAAATTAAGAGAAAAATTAAGTTTTCTTTCCACTGAGTCAAAATAATGAAGTTTTAATTACAGATTTGCTGGTTTCAGGGCAAGCAAAAAATCTTATTCCTTTGAGGTTTTGGCATAAAATCAAAAATAAATTTTTTTTTCCTCTTGTAAACTCAATCCGGGGACATACTGTATAATATATGTTAAATTTAATGTCATGAAGATCATTCCCTCACCCTATCCCTCCGTCCGAGTAAATTGGTAGTAAGGCTGTTTTCTCAAATTTAACAACATTCTTGCTAATTAACTGTTAATAAAGTATATTGGAAAAATAGTGTTTACTGTATGTCAAATCTTTCATTACGCTACGATGAATACATAAATCATAAAAGGATTTTAAATATATGTCCCTGAAAATAAAATCATTCCCTCACCGTTTTACGAATATTCGATTCATGATCGTACCGACCGAGATCTGTGAACGCAACCTTAAGTTTTTTAAATCTGGCAACACTCTTATATGTCAAATATGCAGCAAGTTTGTGCAAGAAAGCTTTTCGTTGAAATTATTTCAAAATTACAATTCTTTGTATCATTACCTCACTGAACGTATAAAAAAGATAAGGCTAGTATTATATACATATGTTGTAATTCTTTTCATAGGTTTTTGGGAGTAAAATGTATAGTTAAAAAAAGGTTCATGAAATTGAGGTTATGTATCTGTGTTTTCTGTAGCTTTTGTGTGAATTCGTCATTCCCTCACTATCATTCCCTTATAATACTTAAAAATTAGGGGATGACGACTAAGTGAGGGAATGATTTATGCAGTGTTACATCATTATAATTATGTTTTTGGACTTCTTTATTGTTTTTATTCTTGTACTGCATGGCTTTTGATTTTACACAGGTGAAAAATGGCGCGAGAAAAAAAGTTGAGTGACGAAGAAAAAAAATTAAAAAAGAAAGAGTACGACAGGAAAAGACAGGAAAAATGAAAAGTAATGCGGAATCCTTGGAAATAAAAAAAGAAGAAATATATCCTAAGTTTGTTTTCTTAATTTTAAGTATAAAGTTTTGAGTTATGTTTTTCTAGAATATGATACTACAGGCTATAAGTTTTCCTTTAGAATTATAATGAAAAAATACCCACATATTTTCATACATACCTTCCAGTTTCTTATTTAGAAATCATTGCCTCACACTGTTAGTCATTTCCTCATTTTGATTTTTTTTAAACCTATTTTCTAAATATTCTAAACAAAAATATGGAAGACCATTACTTATATATAAATCTTATATATAATTAAACTTTGGATTTATGTTATTAAAAAATATTTTCTTTACACAAAATTTTTTGATATAATCCAAATTGAAATTTCGTAACTTGGTGAGAAATACCCATTTACTGGATGACGTCAGTCAGTCGTATCAGAGAATAGTTAGTCGAACCAGTTGCATCGAAATCGAAGATCAGTTGGTCGAGTCTATCCGGAGTGCCGCGTGATGTGTAAATAAATAATAGGAGACGTGCCGGTGAAGTAGTAAATTGTAAATAGTGTAAATAATGTAAATAGTGTAATATTAGAAGTATAAATAAATTGTACTTAGTGTTCAAATAAATAAATAAATGGAACTCTGAAACGCTACAATATTTCGTTTTGTTTGTTGTGGATAAGATACCCCCCAAAAGAAAGAAAAAGAGAAAGAGCAAAAGAGTTTTACAGAGAATAAGAAAAAGAAATGTTTATATTTATATGGGGAGAGCACTACTTTAAAGGCGTTGATATAATCATTTTTGAATAATTCTTTTATACAAATTGTGCATATTCTTGTTTTTATTATTTTGTCTTTTGAAATCTTTATAAGTTATGTAGTTTGTTTTTGATGTACTTAACGCTGGATTAATGTAATACTGCTATTATTTTGGTACTTTGTTTATGTTTTTCACTTTAAAATATTGACAAATGATTCTAAAAAACTTATTTACTGATCTCCTTCACGTCTGCGCACGTTTGAAGTCGTTTTCTATTTAAAATTAACGTCGACCGATATTCAAAATTAATTTCAAGCATGCCCAGGCGCATGAATGCAGTAATTAGGAGCATTTATACGTTTTTAAAATAATTAATTTATAGAATTTAAATCTTTAATTTTTTTTGGTTTTCACATTTTGTCTGGAAGTTTATTATGAAAACATATTTTTTGTGCCTTTATAATCTTCAACGATATTTGGGATCTGGTAAACTTTAGCACCCACAAAAATAACAAATTTTCTATACCTAAAACTACGTTAAATTTGTGATCGTTTGAGGTACGGATGAATATTTACATAAATAAAGGCTGCATTAATGGTGCTTTCACTTAATTTTTATTCTAGCGCAGGGGTCATGATGTATTTTTATAATAATCTGTAAATATACTAACCATTGTTGTTTTCTTAGGTAAATAGAAGTTTTTGATAGGATAAATGGGAGTGTTTTCTTATTTATGAATCCTCCCCATTTTTTATTTTTTTATATTGCACCTGGTCCCTCCATTTCCATTTTTCAAAACGTTGAAAGCTGTGGGGCCTAAACTTCCACAGTTCTTCTCCTTTTATTACCCTCCTTGATCAACAGTTTTGATTTTCAGTCACCTACCCCCTTGACCTAACAAAAACCAGACTGCAGGTGCAGGGCGAAATAGCCAGCAAAATGGGCAAAACAGCTCATAGAGGGATGATGAAAACGGCCATGGGTATTGTTACAGAGGAAGGTTTCTTCAAGCTGTGGAAAGGAATGACCGCCATATTTCTGCGACATCTGTTCTACTCGGGCACGCGCATGGTCGCGTACAGGAATTTAAAAGAAGATTTCTTTCAAGCACAGCCCAACGAGTACTTCCCTTTGTGGAAATCCGCGTTTTGCGGGGTCAGCGCGGGAGCTTTTGCTCAGTACATCGCTAGTCCAGCAGACCTCTTAAAAGTGCAGTTGCAAATGGAGGGCAAACGGAAATTGATGGGGCTCCCTCCACGTGTCACCGGCGTTTATGACGCCTTCGTAAAGACATATTCGGCTGGAGGAATTAAAGGTGATATCAGATTAAAAATCAATCGGCCTTGAATGTAAAACAATAGTGCCTATAGTTGTTGCATTTGGATCAACCTCCATTCCATTGTATCACCTACATCAAAAACGTCATCTTTCTGTTAATTTTAATAAAACTATTTCATCTTCACTCACTAAGCTGCCGTCTTCCTTAAAGGTCTATGGAAAGGGTCAGTCCCTAACGTTCAAAGAGCTGCCCTCGTCAACTTAGGAGACTTGTCAACCTACGATGTCGCCAAACGTTTCATTTTGCGCAATACAAATTTGGAAGATAATTACATAACGCACACGTTGGCCAGTATTGCTGCCGGATTTGTGGCTGCAGCAATGAGTACTCCTGCGGACGTCATCAAAACGAGGGTTATGAACCAGCCCACTGATGAAAAAGGAAGAGGGTTGACGTATAAGTCCACCACGGATTGTTTTATGATAACAGTGAGAAATGAGGGGTTTCCTGCTTTGTATAAGGGATTTCTGCCGACTTGGATACGATTGGCACCTTGGGCTTTGGTGTTTTGGTTGTCGTACGAACGAGTTCTTACGCTGTTAGGAGCTGAGCAGTTTTAACGCCGTAATTGAGATGTTTTTCTAGTTGTGGCACAGTAATAAATTTTTGATGTTGTTATACTTTCTTTGACGTTATTGCGGTTTGGGATTTTTATGAGATTTTCATATTACCTATTTTATATAATATAAACAAAACGTGAGATCTTAATTAAAAGTTCATGAACTGGAAATGCGACCAACTTTTTCATAGGCGTTCGACCGATTTACGATAATGAATGTGATTATGTAACTCAGATGACATATCGAGTGTAAAATGGATTTTTATTTTTACATGTAATAGTAGATTATATTACAAGTGACAGAAATGCTTCATTGTCAGCGAGTGAGATCTTTGAATCACGAGTGCGATAGCATGAGTGATACACACCTCACGAGCTTACAATGTCATTTCGGTCACGTGTAAGATACGACTTTTTATGCCCGACGTGTAATTTCTTGTAAAAGTTAAAAATCAAAAAATTAATGAGTGTCAAAATGACGTTTCAAATTTTTTTTTATGTCTTACCATTGTGTAACCATAGTAATTCACCCCTTTTTATCATTATATCACTTGTGAGAGAAATACTCCATTATACCTTCCTTTTGCGTGGCAAAAATCATTTAGATGTTAGTCGTCGGGTATATTCAAAGATCCCACCATTATTACAGCTGTCGCCGTCTATCCGCACCCAGTTTCCATTCCTTTACATCTAAAATATATAAATATTCAGGTTTATTCACGAGTGAGTACGAGCCAGGTATATAAGAGCCAGTACGCCCTTGTTTCTGATCTTGTGATGGTGGCTCAACGGTCTGTAGCCGCACTTATTCTATCTATATATTCCATCTTTCCTTTCCTTCAGCTAGCAGAACGAGATCTCCTCTCAACTCTAGCTTCTGTGTCCTCCAAAAGACTTTACATGAATACAATAAACATTTTGAAAATGAGATTCTCTCATCCATGTAGGATTTTCTATCGCATAATAATTGCAATTGTGTCTTTTTTTACTCCACCGTTGTTGCTTTCATGTAGGAATTTTTCTAGACTTTAAAAACATCTGCGTTCCAACTTTAAAACAGGTTGAAAAGTGACCAATTTCCGACCTCCAATTTCATTACTCCCCTGATGTTGCAACTCATGAGCGGTTGACAAATACAAAATTACGATTACAAATTACTCTTAGTGTGATTTAATAATTTGTGTAATAGAATAATTACAAAAAATCCTTTTGACATTTATCTGACAAATAATATCAGTTGCAGTGCCTACTAAGTGCAAACATTTCACTGAAATTAAACGTTGCAACAATAGTATTCAACTTGATGAGATTTAATTATTAAATTCCAAATATGTAATTGTGAATAAAATAGTATACACACTTCGGCAAAAGTACCATTCATATGTCCCGAGAACTAGTTCACCTCGTAGCTACGCGTCTAATAAACTATAGTTCTCTCGACAGGAATGGAATACTTTCCGCCTCAGTATGTAATATACTATTAAATATACTATTATCGGTATAGTCGCGTCAATAAATACATAAAACAGGCAATCTTCGGAAGTCCTCAAGAACAGCTTCGATTTTAATGATTTTTTTTGTGAATGTTTGTTTTTATATGTTATTCAAAATCAGAAACCTTTTGAAGTGGGGAAATAATTATTTATATTGTTTAAACACTATTTATTATATTTATATAAAAAAATTAGTTTTGCAATACTTATTCTACAAATAATATACGAAAGTAAATTATAAAATAATTATGAATTGTGGATTATTTATTTTAGACATTTATAAATAAAATAATTTAAAATTGTTCATCAATACTTGTAGGAAGGAAAAATTTGAGAATTTTTGCTCGATTTCCATGGGAGTCCCTCTTTCAAATAAAAGACGAATTTTGAAAATCGGCCCACAATTGACGAAGAAATCGGTGAACATACATGATGAAGTCGGTTAATAAAAGGGAGCGAAAATTTGAGGATTTTTCTCGATTTCCATGGTATTCCCTAATCAGATCTTGACTTTTTGACAATGGAACTACCTCAAGAGTATACCCTTTTAAATAAAAAAAGAATTTTGTAAATCGGTCCACAATTGACGAAGAAATCGGTGAACATAAATGAAATATAAATATATAAATGTTCTGAGGTAACAAGCATTAAAAAAAAAAACACAACCGAATTGATAACTTCCTCCTTTTTTGAAGTCTTAAAAAAAAACGCAAAAATTTTTTTTTAGATAAATATCTTACATATTGTTTAAATAATATTAATAGTTACGTCCCCGCTCCAAAAGGTTTCTGATTATAAATAATATTAAAAAGCAAATATTTAAAAAAAAAACATCAAAATCGGAGCTGTTTCTGAGGACTTCCGAGAAAAAAACTTCATTGACGCGACTAGTAGGTATTCTTCTTTCAGCACACCTCTCTGCGTACAGTCTAACCGTTGCAGGTCGATTTTTTGTCATTTATTTATGAAATATGTATGTTGGGTTGCATCTGGCGTGTTAGGCATGAAGTAGACGTATATTTCGGGTTGCATAGCCATATACAATTGTCAGGTTCGTCGCCTTCGCTGATTGACGAAGTCTATCCAAACCTATCACGCCCCATCTATAATTGTGGTTATGAAATCGGATAAGTAAACTTTAATAACAATAATAATCTTCAATCGGTCTAAAATAATTTCTAACCCGTGTTTGTGTTTTTATTTTAATTACAAAAAAAATACAAATAAGCATCATGGTTTGTTAGCGAACAAATATTACATGAATGGATTGTGTGCATAGACGTCAATCAGTACAGACGACGGTCATCACAATAGAGAATGTTATTTTTTATTTAGTATTAGTTGTTGAGTGTTAAATAAACTAATAAAATAAAGAGAAGCTTAGAATATAATATTTTAATGTTATCTTATAATGGACGATATGGTGACAACCAAAAAATTTTGGTCTGATTTTAAATTATACAATACACATTTGTATTTATTCAACAAACAGTAAAGTCACTGGTATATTATTGTTCAAAATTTGGTGGCTTCTAAACGGATTACAAAATTAAATGCCTTGTTTAGATATCACTTAATATTGTCTTTAAAGCAAGTCTACAAGCCAGATATACCTACTATAGGTTCTTATAATTATTGTTTTCCATGACACTTCTAAAAATTAAAAAAAATGCAACAAAAGTTAACTTATTTTAGAAAAAAATTACATGAATATATATAATTCAGTTCTGCAGACTGCTCCAAAATAGTTATACAGGGTGTTTCAAGATAAACGGACAGACGTGTATGTCCTTATATTGTTTGATTTAACGAAACAAAAACCAAATTTGGTTTGTAAAGGTTGTTTGGGTCAGAGATTAGGGAAACTAAAGAAATGAAAGTGATATAAGAGACCAAATAATATACTAAAAACAACATAGCGATTAGGACAACCACCTATTATGTACACTAAAGAGATTAAAAACCAAAAGGGGGACAAAAAGCAAAAAAAGAAACGAGGCTAAAGAAACCATAGAGGTTAAAGAGACCAAAGCGATCAGAGTGATTAGAGATCAGGAAAAACATTTTAGGTGTGCTTCAGACAACACAGCTGAAGTAAAAACTTCTTTGGCGATCGTAAGAGAACAAAACGACCAAAAACGCCTAGATGGACTAAGGAGACAAAAGGGATAAAAACTTAAGCAACAAAAAAAAGAGAAAGGGAACTAAATGGAGTAAAGAGACCAAAAAGACACTAAAATAAAGCACAAAAACAACGAAAAGCTTAAACACACATTAAGTAAAAAAAAACACAAAATAGACAAAACGGATCAAAAAGACTAAAAAGCGTAAAGCGACAAAAATTCAAAAGAGGCAAAGGAGACAAAACACCAAAGATATAATGAGAAATTAAAATTTAAAAGTTGGGTTGGCAGCTTGTGGTTTGGTTGTCAGGCGATTAACAGGTAAAGTTAAATTTACACTAGACTAAAAAAATATATTTATGAATCTATTACCAAATAAAGTATTAATTGTTGCTCAGTCTGTAGGTACCAACATATATCAAAAAGATCAAAGAGGTCAAAAAACAAAAATACAAAACAAAGAGAAAAAGACGAAAGAAAATAAAGTGACTAAAGGTACTAAAGTGAGTGTATAAACCTAAGAGACCAAAGTGACAAAACAGACAAAGGAGGCAAAAGGGACAGAATAACCATAATATAGAAACTATAGAGAACAAGTACCCACTCCAAACAAACGAAAAAGACCATAGATGACTAAGTGGACTATAAAGATATAAAAGACACTAAAGAAACAAATACAAAAGAGACTAAAGTTACTAATGGGAAAAATTACACAAAAGAAATAAAATAGCTAAAAGTAACCAAAAAATAAAACAAAGAGTGAATGAAGTAAAGATACGAAAGAAACTGAAGGGGCAAAATGACCAAAAAGATTAAAGAGACTACACAGACCAAATAGACTAAAGTGGAAAGGGACCCACGAAATTCAAGACCAAAAGGAACAAGGACATCATAGAGTGACGCGAAACAAAAGAGAGCAGGTAAACCCAAAACACAAGACTAAAGAGACAATAAATACACACTACAGAGACCAAATATACAAAATAGAACTTAGCTAGCCGACTAGAGCTGCCATTGACGCTCAGGAGATCAAAAACTACAAAGAACGGGACAATAAAGCAAAAGAAACAAAAGGGTTTAACAAGAAAAGACACACAGCGACTATAGGGACCATAGAGATGACAATCAGAGATACGTCAGGGTTTAAAAGAAAACCGTAGGAAACAACGGAAGCAAATACGTCAAGAGTTAAATTAGTTAAATTAGAATTAGTTAGATTAAACATATCTAATACTGAAGATACAAAAGCGGCTAGAATAACGAATTCAAGTGCATAAGTAGTAAAATGACCAAACAGGGCTAGAGAGACCAAAGAGACAAACGTGATAAAAGAGATACAAATATAACAGAGGGAAAAGAGAGTAAAGACTAAATAGACTAATTAGAGAAAAAGAAATTAGAGATAGAAGAGATCAAAAAGAACAAAGCAAATCAAAGAGACCAAAGAGACTCCACAGATAAAAGAGGCAAAAGAAGCTATAGAGACTCTTTAGTCTTTAGTCTCTATAGTTACTTTTAACTAAAAAGACAAAAGGGACTACATAGAAGAAGACCAAAGAAACAAACAGATAAAGGAGGAAAAATATAAAATAAAGATAAAGTGATACCAAGAAGACCAAATAAATCAAAAACCAAAAAGAACAAGGAAATTATAGAGTGAAACGAAACAAAAGAGAAAACTCTGAAGATAACAAGACTAAAGTAAAGATACAAAAGAATCAAAGAGATCAAGTGGCAAGAGAAATAAAATGCATTAAGAGACCAAAAAAACTAAAGCCAAAAAGGACAAGGACATCTTCAAGTGAAGCGAAAGAGAGTAAAGTGACTACTGACACTAAAGAGTCTAAACAGATTACATGAACAAAGGAGATTATAGAAACTAAAATAACCAAAGAGACAAAAAAGATAAATGACACCAAAGAGATCTAAAAGACGAAAGTGACCAAAAATACAAGAAATAAAGAAATGAAACGAAAGAAACTAAAGGACCCAAGACGTATACAGTGTGGAAATTAAGTAAAGCATTGCGCTAGAAATAAAACTTAAAAAGCATGTGGTACGGCTAATTATAGCGCATCCGACGAACGTTTACTATTTTTTTTCATCATTTTTTTTTTGACAGTTATGACGTTATCAATATTTCTTTTAATGGCAACCTATGTTTTTGATTTTACATTCGCATAGAGTTTTTTATTCTGATTTCAACGTTATCAAATACTCAATAGGTTAGATAAGGAAAAAATAAAAACGGCACTAAATTTCAAATTATTAAAATTTCAAAAAATTAACAGAACTGTCTAATTTTACCAGAATTTAAGGAAAAAAAACATTGAAATCCAAACAAAACAAAGTTCCCAAAAGCAATCAATGAGAAAACAACCCTAAATTTCAAAGTAGGACAAATTAACAAAAAAGACTATTAATGTGAGAGTTACAAAATTAAAGATATTACACCAAATGTTCAAACTGATGACCCTGCATCATCTGACAAAATCCAAGACGATCATAAAAAGCAGCCAATACGTTTTGAATTGTTTGGGGAGTTATTAAACTGCACTCATGTCGACTTCTTCCTTCAAGATCATTCAAATTGTTGGCTCGGTTTTGGTACACCTTGCTTTTTAAGTGCCCCCATAGAAAAAAATCTAATGGGGTTTGATTTGAGGACCTAGCCTGCTATTCTATTGGACCTCTTCTTCCATCTTCTTGGAACACTTCGCCGCACCGGGCTTAGTGTGATGGAGCACCATCCTGTTGCAACCAGATATTATGATTTAGAAGTGCATTTATTATTTAATGGTATTATTATAACATTAGACAATTCTGTTAATTTTTTTAAATTTTACTAATTTGAACTTTAGGGCCGTTTTAATTCACTTTTTCCTTATCTAACCTATTAAGTATTTGACAACGTTGAAAACAGAATAAAAAGCTCTATTCAAATGTAAAATAAAAAACATAGGTTTTCAATAAAAAAAATATTGATGACGTCATAACTGTCAAAAAAAAACTATTGAAAAAAAATAGTATACGTTCCTCGGATGCGCTATAATTAGCCCTATCACATGCTTTTTAAGTTCTATTTCTAGTGCAAATACTAACGGAGTTACTGAATTTATTCCTTACTTAATTTCCACACTGTATAAAGCAGATAATAAAGGAAAAGGGACAATCGAGACAAAAAAACCAAGAGACCAGATAAAACCCAATGTTGTCTGTAGAAAACCAAATTTACGTGCGTTTTGATGGAGAATTTTAACGTACTACTGCAGAAGAAGAATTTCAAACGTCAACGTTCTGTCATTTTAAAAACCATCATTGTAAATCACTCCACGCCATTCTGACAGACATTTGTAACCTCATTTATGAATGACATGTAGGTATTATAATTTGTATTGTATAATAAATCTGTGTTTTATCGTGGCCTTATTGTAACATATTTTAGTCGTCTTATTTTATTTTTGATTTCATTATAATGATGCCAGAATAGTTCTTTTATTAAGTTAACGGCCATAGATACTATAAAAATATTTGTTTTTTGTTCTTTTTTGGTTTTGCAGTGCTTCGTCTGAGACTTTTTAATGCAAAGTTTTAGAGATCGGTCTCATGCGGCTAACGGTTCTCTCCCAGAGGAAGCAGAAGCAAGAGTTGAGAGGAGCTCTGCACGTCTTTTTATCTGGCTGTCGAGGTAGTCCAGGGTTGAGGGTGCGCGCAGTGGGTGGGAGTACCAAGTGGAAGAGAAGATCCGTGTGGGGATGAGATCAGCTACAGGGGCGCATATCTGGTGGGCGCGGGGAGAACTACGATGCTAGAGTTTTTAATGAAGCATGGCCTTAATAATAAAAAAAGTCTGCTGCTTTATTGGGTGGACTGAATGTTTTTCGCTTCTTCGATTTCTGTAGAATCCACGCCGTTTCATCTTCCTTCTCCGTGCTTGCTTGAATTGACTTGTAGTGTTGTTTGTTGATGTTTGATGATGCACTTTGTTGCACCTTGCACTAGGACGCTAATGGGGCGTCTGGTTACTTATAAACTTGATTACTTTAGAGCTAATGGGGCTCTAAAGACTTCCTTGAGCTAATGGGGCTCAGGACCAGAAATAATACACGAGTCAAGCTCTACTTTCTTTTACTAGAACTTTAGTCTGAATGCATGATCGGAATGAATGCTATTGAATGAATGGTATTGAATTGAATGAATATTTCTTACAACTGAAATGGTGTGGTAAACGGATCCACTCTCCCACCCTCCAGGAAGGGTGAGTGGGGGTGACGCCCCTCAGTGGTTCTCAACATGCTAAACTGGTACATACAAGGTTTGTAACGTTTCAGTGAGGTTGTGTAGATTTACCATTTCCTGATTGGGTTCCAATAATTATTATTATTATAGATTACTTAACGTTGATTATTTATCGAGTATGAACATTGTTATATTCTCAATATTAGTATTAATATTAATAAAAAAACCTGAATGACCAGGGTCGCCGGATATCACTCGTACTCAATGATATCACAAGAGTTAGTTGAACAAAGATATGATACTACTGGAACTTTAACGAGCCACTTGACTCATCCTTTTAGAGATTACAGATATAATGCAAAAATATCGTATTAAGAACAGTGATGGTCAGTTCTTTTTTTAAGTTGTTTCAGCCCTTTGAAAGTTGGTGGAGAATTTCGTAGAGAATTTTTATTCCCCTTAAAACAATTTTTAAAAGATCATACAATAAAATACATACATGTGGTTAATTACATCCTTACATTCCTACCATTTGATACCGATATGTGTGCTAAATAAAAAATCGCATTGCACAATAAACAATAATTTGTTGTTGCAAGGTTGAAAAAAACCATGACGCATTTTTCCAGAAAGATAGTTTTAAATAAAAAAAATACAACTTTGGACAAATATTTTTATATTTTTAAATGCATCCACTTTAATCCAATTTGTCAATAAAAAGTATAAAAACACAGTGGATACTACGACGGAGCGTTTCAGCATTACACAATGCAGCGACATATGAATTGAAGTTATTAACGGTTGTATTAATTGTCCATTAACTGAGATACAGTTGCAGACAGAAAATCTTTGACATCATCAGATAGTTGATTATTTTACACTTTCTGATGGTGGAATAACAATGACCAGGCTTTCTGTCTCGCGATTGTATTTTAAATTATATCCAATAATGAACTTGAAGTTTACTTGACGATTGTTTCTAATTGTAAATAAAAACATATTTACGAGACAAAGTTTATTCAGCTTTCGTAGACTTGTAACCTTATTGTTAAACACAATTGATATCTAATCATTAAACATATGTCCATTAGTATTATCTTGTTTTTGTGTACTACTTTTCTTTGTTGTGTTCTAATCGAAATTCAACATACCGGGTGTCCCGGAGACGGTTTTGGGGAGACGATAGCCCCACGATACCATCACAATTTAAAATTATTAGAAATCATATATGTACACAGTGTTCTAGTAATAGTAACACATACCAAAGATGTTTTTTTAATGGAATGCCATGTTTATTAGTGGGTGAATTGATAGAGCAATTAATGCTGAGCAAAATGATATAAGGTACTGCAGGTTTATTATGGATGGTTCTTAAGAATTTTAGATCAAAAGTAGTGCTTTTTTAAAAATTTGCAGAGACCATTGCAACAGAGATAACTGAATACTTTTCTGTCAATAATTTTTTATACACCCAAACTTTAATACACACTGATAGATAGTCATCTAAATGGATATTTCTATACAGGGTGTACATCAGTTTCGCAAAATGTATAATAACTTTTTTGTCAAATGGAAAACCCTATTTTACCATCAAATAGCATTTTATTAAGCTTTCTATCAATATATGGTTTGTCTCAGAAAATGTTAGTACTTTACAAAAAACGTAGAAAATTTTCTCAAATTGCTAAAATCCAGATCGCCTTGGACTTGTCGCCACGGAGATAGTCGTTTATTTTTTTATTTTTTTAAATTACTTCAGAAATGACACCGAGAGGTATACAGGCTTAGGTTTACGGAAGAAGTTAGAAGAAAATCCATATTCCAGTATTTAAAACATTCAATAGGTAAAAAGTTTGGACGGAAATTATTGGTCCTAGAAAACAAAATCATATACAGAAAAATCAAATTAGCTTTAATTCCCTTACCAGAAAGCCATTTTCTTGGCAACAAGTGTTTAACCTGCCTCTAAATGAAGCTCTGACGTTATTAAGAATGTCTGGAGTTATGTTTTCAAAGGCAACTATAATTCTTTGTCTCACCAATCCAACCAGTGATTTAAGTATCTTCTCACATTCCTGTAGAAATGTACAGGAGCTCCATCCTGTTGCACCCACATGTTGACTCGTGTTTGCAAATCAACATTTTCCAGCAGCGCTGGTAGAGTGTATCTTAAAAACTCAAGATACATTTCCCAATTAGCCTTCCATTGAAGAATTAGGGACCAATATCGCAATCCCCAATAATGCCACCCCAAACATTTAAGGATCGCTGATTCTGATAATAATCAATCGTCCGCATCCATTGGGGATTCCTGTCTACCAAAATTTAACATGAAGTGCACAATCTATTTTCGTTACTGTATCACAAAACAATGGAACGGTTGGCACAGTTTCGATGGATTTCCAGGTCCGCAAGATAATAAAAATGTGTCAAATGAAAAACAATCCCAAAGTCACAGAGTCCTTAACAGAGTGTCTGTGTAATTACAGATTATTATCTAAAATATAATTCTTTTAACTATTAGGTACACATTTTCATATTTGTTTTCACAGAAATGTGAACTTATAAATTTTATTTTCTAACCATCATAATTCAAGTTGTATTTTGTTGATTTTCTGAAAATATTGTTACACGTGGAAATGGAAGATTCCCGTACAGCACCAACAAGGATATAAATCCTATTGGTTTCTCCTGTTTGGCATTGATAACATTATGTCACAAGATAACTAATGCTTTATTACCATCGACACACATCTTTTCCGAATGTTTTCCCATCATTATCCCGGTTTGATAAATCAAGTAACACAGAAAACAATTCATTAGTGTGAACGCAATAGTTAAGACGAAAGCAAATAATCATTGTTCTCAACCTTGTCGTTTAAAAATGATCTAATAAATCATTCCTATGTTTGTTTTTCGTTTAATTTACTTAAAATTCCCGCATTTTATTTACTACGGTTCATTTTAACGCGCGAAAGTGCAGCCGCAATATCTTCCAAAAAGTAAGTTACTCTTGTGTACTGATAAGATTTTAAAACATTTTTTATAGTGTCAAAACCTATAGAAGCACCAAAACGGAAATTTTCTCTGAAAGAACTACTTGTCCGGAGGATTCACATAATTCAATGGCTTCCGAATTACACAAAATCAGATGTGATTGCAGATTTTATAGCCGGACTAACAGTCGGGCTGACGATGATGCCACAAGCCATTGCTTACGCGAATTTGGCAGGCTTACCAGCGCAGTATGGTCTATACACAGCTTTCATAGGTTCTTTTGCCTATGTCCTCTTTGGGACCATCAAAGAAGTGTCAATTGGTCCTACCAGCTTAATGGCTCTTTTGACATTCTCATACACTGAAGGACTACCCATTGACTATATCATTCTTCTCAGTTTTCTTGCAGGATGTGTGGAATTTCTGATGGGGATACTAAATCTAGGTGAATCCGTCGGTAGTCCCTGATAACGTATTTTAATTTTTTTGTCGTAGGTTTCTTGGTTGATTTTATTTCCCCATGTGTAACTTCAGGCTTCACTTCTGCTATGTCAGTCACCATTGCCACATCCCAGCTGAAAAATCTACTCGGTCTTCGAAATTTAAAAAATCACGGAGTCTTCGATGTCATCGTAAAGATCTTTGGCAAATTTAAGGAAATACGATTGGCAGACACCATTCTAGGCTTCTCCTGCATACTGTTTCTCTTCGCCTTCAAACAATTGCCGAAAATACAAACTAAGAGTCCGGTGTTGAAGAAGACTTTTTGGCTGTTGTCCATTTCCAAAAACGCTTTGATCGTGTTGATCACCTCAGTAATGGGATTTTATTTCTACGAATATCAAGGAGAATCCCCGTTCATTTTGTCGGGGAACGTCCCATCAGGTCTACCACAACTGCAAGTGCCCAGTTTTCACGCTACAGTTGGCAATGAGACGGTTACGTTTTTTGGAATGGTTCACACGTTGGGGTCCAGTATTTTGGTCGTGCCGATCGCTGCTGTTTTGGCCAATGTGGCCATAGCGAAAGCATTTTGTAAGTAAATCGATGTTCAGTCAGTGTTCCAAAGATATATACCGAAAATAATTGTTTATCTTTCTTAAATTATTACTTGTTCTTGCGTTGCGATTATCAATTTTATTTTTCTATTCGTTTTTAAAAATACATACATAATCGAGAAATGGAACGTAACTAAATATGTATATAAACTTTTCCGCTTATATATTTAATTTCACAGATAACCTTAAAAATTGATGTTAACTAGTATTTTTTAATCCAACAATATCGGGCTAAATATTTTAATTTTAATATATTAAAATTTCAATGTACTCTCTATTAAATTTATTAGTCTGGGTATAGTTTGGTCTTATTTAGCAAAATTACAAAAACTTTTTTAAAACACAGTGTGCTTGGTGGGCCACACCACAGAAGTGAAACTTCTTATGCGGTACACATAAATAGATATAATATTTTCACAGTACAGTTGACTGCTAAAAAAACGGGACATTCACTGGCCTGATATGTCATTTTGCTCATATTTTGTATTATATATGTACGTAGTATATTTCTTCCAAGAACTGTTCGGTAATTTAATGCCATTTCTGTATATTTTAGACTATTTAAGGGGCGTTCATTAATTACTTGAGTAATAATGAGGAGGCAGGGGGGTCCAAAATAGTAAATGTCTCGCGTAAATGGACGACACCCAATTCGTTTAAATTAACAATTCAAAAATCCAAATTGACAAATTTGTGTCAATTCTTGAAATCAGATGTACATGACATAAATTACTCGTAGATTGTCCGGTTCTCTATATACGGGTTTTACATGTATGAATCGATGTAAAGTGAATTTTTCACCCTGTAACAGCTTATGAAAAAAACACCTTCACGTTATTTTGTTGAAACAACTATCGTCACTAATTCATTCAAGAATTATCCTTGGCATTGTGTTTCTTGTGTTAACATTGAAGCTGCAAATATTTATCCATCTACAAAACTACTACTTACGTAAGAATAAACCAACAATTGCACGTCAATAACTTAATTCGCAATAAAATATTTGTTTTATTCTAGCAACCGGAATCATCGTCGATGCAACCCAAGAAATGATGACCTTAGGCCTTTGTAACATTTTCGGTTCATTTCTGCAAGCAATGCCCAGTTGTGGGGCTTTCACCCGGTCAGCCGTGGCGAGCAGCAGTGGCGTACGAACCCCATTGCAAGGCATTTACTCAGGTAATCGCGTCGAAAAGCAATAAAAGGGAACTTGATAAAAGTATTGCAGGCACCGTGATACTGTTGGCGCTAAGTTTCCTAACTCCATATTTTTACTATATTCCAAGATCCACTCTGGCGGCTGTGCTGATCTCGGCAATCATCACAATGTTTGATTATGAAATTTTCCCAAAATTGTGGCGCTGTAACAGTAGGTAAACAACGTCATATTTCGTGGATCTAATTTATCTTTTTAGAATTTGACTTTTTTTTGACTCTCGCAACTTTAATAATCGGGGTGTGTTATGGAGTGGAAATTGGGATAATCGCAGGAGGGTTGTTGAATTTGCTTACTTTATTGAAAGTGTGGGCGAGGCCCAAGATCGTTAAAGAAGTTCGAGTGGTACGTTTCACGCCACACTTCCATAAATTTGCTAGATTATTGATTTTAGAACATCCAAGGCGAGCAATACATCTACATTAGACCAGAGTTGGGTCTATATTACGCTGCTACAGATTATCTGACAACAAACATGTTGGAGGCGTACAACAACACGAGTGATCTACCGATTGTTCTTGACTGCTCAAACATAATTAATGTGGATTATGCAGCTTGCCAGGTAACTTCAAAATTGCATTGTTTTTACACAGCTGTTGAACGATGCTTTCAAAAATTGTACAAGAATTTTTAATTCAGGGCATATTCTATGCTTTTGCAGAAAAGCTTATTAAGTAACAGGTGACTATTTAACTAACTAAGTGGAGAAATACCCCTCGAGGAGTTAAGCCGCTTGATGCTCTCTAGATCCGCTTTTTGGGTGGACCACTCCCAGTCTATTAGTTAATCCTTTCTACAATGTCCCTCCATTTCTTCCTCTCTTGCCTTATTTACACCTGCCCTGTATAGATGTTCTTTTATTTCTTGCAGCCATTTTGATCCGAATCTTCTTCGTTTCTTTTTCGTTCCAAGCTCCATGTGTCCTAGCCATCTAATTCTCCTTTGATTATATCTTCTTTTGGTTCTTTTTAATTTCTTCGTTTGTCCTAATTCCCTTCTTTTGCAAATATAAATTCATAGAATTTTTTTTCATTTACGCAATTCGAACCCTCAACCTCACGATTTTGAATCGGCGCCTTTCACCATCTACCCATACACGTGTATCAGTTTTGTTTTGCAATTGCGCTACTTATGCTTATCTTAGCAGACATGAATTTATAAACTTACAGAAAAATTAACACCACCTTCTCAATGGCTGCTCAAACTGTTGTTTATATGGCGACTTCATTTGCTTTCAGAGACAACTATGTTTATTCGCATAAGTGACAATATTATTTTATGAATTGAAATTTCAGGAGGGGATTGTCAGGGGATAGATTAAAAAGGTTTCGGTTAACGAAAAAATATTGTATGTTATGGGCGATTAATAATCTCGACTATTACGGTCGTTCGTGCTTTAAATAGCCTCGATTATTATTAATCGCCTTCATTAACACACTTGTTTATTAAATAACTATTATTTTTGTATTTTGGAGAGTAGTTTGCTTTTATTTACGTATAAAGCTTTATTTGCAACACTTATCTTTTCTCTTATTAATAGTTTTCTGTCCCCAGTTCGATCTATAATAATTTCTTGGTATTTAAACTTTTCTGCCTCTTCAAATTCATTGTAACTATTCAGGGTGTCATAGAAGTCCTAGCAGAAAATTTAACAAGTAGAACTCGTCAAAAAAAAAACTATTTACCACTCCTGAAATCCGAAATTTTTTTGAACATTTTTCTGACCCCTTATTTCACCCTCCGCCTATGCCGACATGAACTTGAACCCATCAGAACGTTTTTGCCGAACGCGGTAAACACCTTCTAATTTTTTTGGGACAAAAAATTTTTCGTTAATAGTAAATCTTAGTTATCAGTTGAGTGTCGCGCCTCTATGTATTGTTATGTGTGCTCGATGATTATTTTATTATGATTTCCGACGTCCCAGATGTAACTTCAATATTATGCATATTAGGGTAGGTGAGTACATGTTTCCATTTAAACAGTTTTTATTTCGATTCGTTTATCGCGTAAAGTTTTTGTGCATTCCTGACAATCAATGGGTGGGTCCATAGGCGGGTATTGGTTTTAGGGTTCAAACCATTCTTAATTTTAACTCCGTAAGGGAGCGTTTGCGAAAAAAATGATAGATAGAAAAATGTATATTTTTACGAGTTCTACTCGTGGTTAAATTTTCTTCTAAGACTTCCATAACACTCTGTATAGCTGCTTTAACTTTCTTGGTATTCCCAAATCTTTTAGCGTCTGCAGTAGTTGTGTTCTTTTTATAGAATCGAAAGTTTGCTTGAGCTTGACTGCATAGATAGCATCCACGGTAGATTTCTTTTTTGTAATTTTGGCTAGTCTAGTCTGATAGTATAGTTTGTAAGCAGTGTTCAAAAGTGTTATTCCTCTATAGTATTGAGATATTTGCTGGTTCTCTTTCTTATGAATCCTTACCACGTCCCCCATGTCCTATTATATCGGCATTCTTTCCTCATACCAAATTAATTTTATTATGCTCTGTCCTCTAACACAACATAACACTATCGCCCCTTCTTTGTTTTTTATTCCATTGTTTTTATTGTTGTATGTTTTATTTTGTTCTTTAATTTCTTTCTATAATAACACAACTTAGTTTGGTATTTTTTCTTTTTCTTCCTCTACTTTATCGTAGATTATTTCTTTTACTTGATGTTCGGCTTTTTCTTATGTTTGTGCATCATAAGGTATAGTTCGTGGGTCCAGTACAACAATATTTTAATAGGGCATCAACTCTTTAAACCATTCTAGTTGCGGCGTTCACGACGCGATTAGAAGTCGACATAACAAAAAAGTGGTCAGAGAAACGCATACACCCGCCAAGCCCGACCGATAAGTTTTAAATTGGCACTTGATATTGAACTTGACATACCTGCCTCAATAACAAGCTGTAAATACAAAATAAATTCAAAAATCCTGCAACCAGGACGTTCTATATATTCAGCGAGAGCGACACTCAGTATTTTGTACAAACATCTTTCCGGAAAAGGAAACACGCACGGAACTGAGGTGATTCTCCAAAAAGAAGATAATAGTTTTTGCCTATTATTTATGAACTAAAGATACGTCGCAAAAAATTCCTTGTTTTTATTGAACCGGGTTATTTTCATTTCCATATTTACATTTTTACGAATTTGAAATACAGGGTGTTTCGTAAGTAAACGGCAATAGTTAATACGCTAACTCGTAGAAGCTAAAGAAACGTTATTCTGCAGTTTTTTCTGAAAAATTTCAAATTTAATTTTTTTTGCAATTTTTTCGTAAAACACGACAAGACAACTTTGTAATAATAATAGAACGCCACTGAGTGAACGTCACATTTGACAAATGTCTCGCCATGGTCTAACATCGATAACTTCATTTATTTTTTAGTGCAAATTCATTTTTTGTCTTTCTGTTGGTCCTTTTAAAAACATCGGCATTTTTAAACTAGACGTTTTAGAAAATAAAAAAACTTCCCAATACATTTCTCTTATCGTTGATATTCATAATCTCGGAGATTGCCGTTTACTTATGAAACATCCTGTCACGAGGTACAAGTAAATCAAACGTCTTGTAAAGTTGCTCACATAGGCCTTCCGTGACTTACCTGTTTCTATTTTCAGACCATTGACAACCTGGTGAAGACCTTTAACTCAAAAGGACAAATCCTCACCCTGCTGAACGTCAAACCTGAAGTCTTTAAAATCCTACACAACACCATCAGCTTCAAGAACCTGAAAATTTGTGAAACCGCCGCCAACTTGAGCGACGGAGACTCGAATAACACACACGAGTCCGAAAAACCATTAATAGAAAACACCGAGCGAAAGATGTCGTACTACGATAATGTTTAGTAAAGAATGTTGTGATATAGATATTATTTATTTTATTACTTTATAACATAAGTTTAAAAATAAAGACTTATTGGCCACAAAAAGAAACCTTCGACAATCTTAAGTAAAATGTAAACGTGGTTAAGCTCTCGATTGTGGTTCTCGTTGTGCAAACATGTTGTGCCGAGTTTAAGGCTAATGTGGGCCGTAATAAAATAAACATGACTAAAGCGTAATCGGAGCCTCGACAATCGAGAGACTAAAATAACTAAAAATTAAATTGGAAGGCTCATAATGATCTTAAAGTAAAATATACAAAGGGAATATAATGTAGTTTGTTAATGTTCTATGCTGCATTGAAGTAGTTATCACAATAATTAAAACCGAATCGTCTGCACGCCTTAAAATTATTTAACAACTGGTCACTCTCTTACGCTACTACGTATAAGTTATCCCGTATATAGCTTAATCCCTTACCTGTACCCTTAGCTACGAAAATAAAAATTTGTCAAATTCCATAAAAAAATAACAATCAGTCTTAAAAAACTAACAACAAAATTCCCTGTACTGTACTATCAAACGGTTAATAGCGACAATAATCAAGCGTCTCTTCAATTAAAATAGATATATACACGATAAAATAGCTCACTATGTAAAACGTAAATATGTACAAGTTTGTTTTGAAACCGAAGCTCGAAAAAGCAACACAAATTCCTCGCTTTAATAGTAGTAGCCCAAGAAACTCCACAGCGAAGTCTAGGGCTGAGAATCGCGTCACCTCTTGTTCTCCAAACAGTATACGCTCACCGAGCAGTCGGAGGTGCCCGTGGCCAGCGCCACCTTCAAGGGATGGTAGTTGAGAGACGTGACGTTGCCGGCTCGGTGACCCATGAACCCTTCGTAGAATCGGATGGTGCTGAGATGGTAGCCGTTGTTACCGTACACGTTGACGTTTTGATTCATAGAAGCGCTGATAAAAAAAAAACAAATTGCAGATTTAAGATTCTCTCTCGGCATTCAAGCAGAATAAATTACATACCAGGCATAACTTGCAGTCCCTTGATGTATGGCAAAACAAGACATACTAGTCTGGAGTGCTTGATTTGATCGAACAACTTTCTGGTTTCTCATGTCATACACATTGACAACGCCGTCCGTGCTGTAAACGAAGCAAAAAAATAAAAATGCTCTTGTTTTTGTTTCTACTCAACTCACCCCCCACTATAAAACGTATTACCAAGCAAACAAATTCCCAGAACTGGACCATAATGTTCCATAAACACCGCAATCTTAGACTCGGAGGGATTGCATCTACGATCAAACATCCTAATGGACCCGTCTTGAAAGCCGGCCACTACCAGTCCATCTCTGCATATTTTAACTTCATCCTCCCCATCTACGCTGATCCCTTCGTCCTCCTTCTCTCGATCGAAATAAGTCTTGGTGTAGTACTGATTAGCGACTCCCGAGAAAGACGTGTCCATTGCAGTAACGGGGTAGTCTGCACCTGTAGGTATATCAGCAATCGTGTTCTCCTTGTCGGCATCAAAACAACGAATCAAACGCGAATCTCCAGCTGCAACGATGGTTTGAGCGCACTGCTCCCACGCGAGTAACGTTCCGGAGCATCGCCACTTCAATTCGGGAAAAGCGTACCATGCTGTCACCAATGTCGGGTCCCGGCTGTGTCCGGGATTGGGTCTCCAAATTTTAACACTACCGTCATCTGAACCCACCATTATTATACCCATATCGTGGGCGTTGATCCACTCCATTGCGGTAATTCGACTGTTAGCGAACCGTGCAGATCTGTTGTGGCACACAGTGGTTTTCGCGCCAGTGCCCCAATCCCAAATTCTACAAATTGGTATTTAATAATTTCACAATGAATTGGGAGCTGGAAACTGACCCGAAATGATCCTTCCCGGCCACGGCTATTTGCTGGTCAAAGGGATGAAACTGGAGCACACTGGGGGGCAGCGAGGTTCGAGTATTGAACACTTGAGACTCTAATTTGGAATACAGGATTTTTGAAGCCTCCTCCTTTGCTTCTTTCCTGATATTATTGTTCCTAAAAATGAAAGTCCAGGTTACTATAAAATCAGAAACAATGAGAGCTAACTTTTTTTTTCATGACGCCTGTCACCCTCCCAAAGTAACTTTCTATACGCGGGCGCAGACTTGTGTAAATACGTGATTTTATATACATTTCCGAACCTCAGAAATTAATCTGCATTGGCTATTTATTTACATTTTTCCATTTACATACGACCTTGACAATTAATCAATTAATAATTAATTAATAAATTTGAAACACTCGACAATTGTTTCAAACAAACAAATGGGAATAAAACGGGAAGTTATAAAATATTTTTGGAAATTTACAAATTATTATTTATGGCACTCGAAAAAATTTTTTTTGCACCCTCGAGTTTGTACTCGTCTTATACATTTGCGAACCTAAGAAATTCATCTGCGTCATATATTTTTGCTTATATTTTCAGTTTAGGTAATACCACAGTGAAAACAATGAAATTATCTTTAAATTTTCTTCAAAATTTCATAAAATGTCTGCAAATGTACGATAGTACCCAATTTTGTCCATCTCAATGGACCAATTCACAAGCTGCAAGCTACTTTTGCAATTTTCAAAATTTTGGGCACCGGAAATAATATATTTTAAGGTTGTCATTTACCAACGATAGAGCGTGTACCAAAAGCACGGGAAACATGTCACCATTTCATTGAATTTTACGGGTTTATTTTTGATTATTTGACTATGCGGTTATGAAAAATCGATAAAGGACGTCTTAATTTAGGGTAAGACGGTATTACAAAACCGATATTAGCATTTGTTTATTCATAAAAAAATGACAAAGTTGCTTCATTTTTAGGAGTATAAATGAATGTCTTTGGAATTTTATTCCTGAAAAACAACGCACAATTCGTAAATTTCAAATAGACGTTACCCTGTAGCAAGAATTAAACTTTCGTTTAAAAAACTCACGTGCCTTAGCATTGTTGTTCGTCTATAAAATTCAATAATGTTTGTCGAGAAAATTATTTCTGAAGTAAGCTTGAAAAATACAGAAAGCTATATAATTGGGTAGGAACTTGGGTAGAAAATTTAAAATTTGGTGTGGCCTTGGAGCGGAAGATGTCGCATTTTACAGCAGTCAGGGGAACGGTTAGGTATAAGATAGAACCCATTCATACCATTCAGCCATAAAATCATAAAATTGTGCGGCGAAGACAAAGCCCACAAACACAGCAGGTTTTTTTTATGATGCTTCCCAGCTTCCAGAATACCGATATTCGGAAACTCTCAAAATACGGACCGACCCAAGACCAGTTATAAGTAAAAATACTTTGCAGTATTTATCAAAAAAAGTTTCTTGTATCTGTATAAACGATCAGACCAAGCAAATACAAATAAACAAAGGACATGATTATTGTACATGTATATACAAGTAAATTAAAACAAATATCTTAATTATATTGTAAACTGGTTATGTAAATTTTCAGATTCAAAGACAATTAGCAATTTGTGGAAAAAATGTTTGTTTTTTCGTTGTATATTCCGGCGATCAAAATGATTTATTAATTGAAATAATTTATAGAAATGAAATTCTTTGGCAAGAAATTAAAAATGTTTTTTTAATTGCATAGCAGGTGGCATAAAAAAAATTGACCTGTCCGAGCGATTTGCTTAAAAACATTACATAACGCAATTAATAACTAATGAATAGGAATGAAATCTGTAACGACTTGTCTCCACACAGAGGATCATCGCCAAAGGTTTAATTGCACACGCCAAAAATCAAGATAGTTTTGATTGCAGCGGACTTGACTTTTATTGAATTTCACGGGTTTAGTTTTGATTATTTGAATATGCGGTTGTGAAAAATCGGTAAAGGACATCTTATTTCAGGGTAAGACGGTATTACAAACCCCATATCAGCATTTGTTTATTCATAAAAAAATGCCAAAGTTGCTTCATTTTTAGGAGTATAAAGAATGAAATTTTTTTCGTATTTTACAGGGAGGTATCATCCTCAGGTCAGGTAAAATATTGTTATTTTATGTTTACTATAATTTCCTTATTCAATAAATACTACGCCCCACAAGCGAAAAAGGATTCACTCAACAATGTTTATAGTAGTTTGTGTATGTACCGACGCCGTAATCTTTTTTGGGATGCATCTGTTGTTTGTGGCCGAGAGTTCAGCCGATTATTGAACTTCACGGGTTTAGTTTTGATTATTTGAATATGCGGTTGTGAAAAATCGATAAAGGACAGCTTATTTCAGGGTCAGACGGTATTACAAACCCCATATCAGCATTTGTTTATTCATAAAAAAAATTACAAAGTTGCTTCATTTTTAGGAGTATGATGAATGATTTTTTTTTCCCTATATTTTAAAAGCAATTCAAAATAAAGAAGAATTAAGACTCGATAAAGAAAGGGAACGCAGAAAGAAAGAAGAAAAAATTAACTTAAAAAAAGGGTTATAATAAACAATTAAAATGGAACAAAGTGGAAAAGAATAGAAAAATTATAAAGGTATCTTACAAATAATTAGGAACAAAAATTATGATGGTAAGGGTAACTACGTGAACGTATCAATTTTTTAGGTCACCATTTAGGGAGGAAAAAAGTCTACCAAAACCAAAAAAAAAATGTGGTTGTCATTTAAAAAAATTGATGATGACGTCATAGAATAAAAACCAACAACCATTTTGTATTGCATAGATTTTATGGCATTTAATTTTGGTTTTTATATAGATTTTATAGCATTTAATTTTTGTTTTTATATAGATTTTATAGTATTTAATTTTTGTTTAATCACAAAATTGTAAAATAATTAACTTAAAAAAAAAGAAACCGACTTCAAAAAACCCAAAGTAACAAGTTAACTAAAAAGTAAAAAATAAAAATGTTCAATTTCAGAGTTCCGCTTAATGTAATTATTTATTGTTCCGTTTAATGAAATTCAGAAATTATTGTTTATTATCTAATTATTAATTGTTTTATAATTTTGAAGTCGGTACCATAAAAACATAAAACAAATTATATACCTTCCTACAATAACAAATTAGTTACTACGAATAAAATTATAAAAACAATTCATAATACATTACATAATAAATAATAATTATTTATTTATTTCAAATCTAACAATAATTTATTCATCTGTCGGTATATCCAACTTAAACCATGCAAAATTGGGACATAATACGAATATATATCTTTTACCTAATATATGAAATGAGTTCTGAAAAGTTTAATTCCGTAATCAAAATCGTGAATTAAGAAGTCTGAAATTATCAGGAAATTATAACTTTAAAATGTATAATTTTATGTTTTACTTGGTACCGACTTTAAAATTATAAAACAATTAATAATTAGATAATAAACAATAATTTCTGAATTTCATTAAACGGAACAATAAATAATTACATTAAGCGGAACAACAAATAACTCTGAAATTGAACATTTTTATTTTTCACTTTTTAGTTAACTTTGGGTTTTTTGAAGTCGTTTCTTTTTTTAAAGTTAATTATTTTTTAAATGGCCGTAGCGAACGTGTATTACATAACCCAATTAATTAATAATTAATTGTTTTAAACTCTAGCATTACACAGGGACAATACCACAGTATTGTATTGTCACTTATCAATAACAAACGACAACACTGAATCCACATTGTTGATTTTTATCGAAATTATATTCTCAGAATATTACTCCTATATTTTTATAATACATTTCTTTACGCCACCATAAATATTGTTATTTTATATTTATCATAATTTCTTTATTCAATAAATACTACACACCAAGCGAAAAAGGATTCGCTCAACAACGTTTAAAATAAATGAGGTATTTATTACTTAGTTTTATTGAGGGTAGGTAGAAGCAATAGGTTGGACCCTATTGTAAAGAGATATAGTCACCCAGGTCAATATTCAGTTTGAACGTACGGAATAACACAGAAAATAATCTTTGGTTAACTGGGTATTTTCTTGGTCCCTAAAAGCAACAGGTCACTGTAATACCACAAAGCAGATCTCACCGAAACACTTTAGTTCCACTATTCTACACCAGGTTACAGCATCTCACGACGAATGTACAAAATTTTATCTCACTTCAACATCGGAAGAAATTTGTCTCTCACTAAATGACAACCTTAATAATGGAATTTGTACTGGTTTTATACAGAACTTAATCTGCGTCAACGATTTTTGTGTATCTATTTGTTTACAAAATACGATTTGAAAACAATGAAATTATCTTGAAACAGTTAAACAAACATTTTCTTCAAAATTTCATTAAATGTCTGCAAATGTACCATAGTACCCAAATCGTCCGTCTCAATCGGCCAATTCGCAAGCTGCAAGCTCTTTTTGGAAATTTCAAAATTTTGGGCCCCGAGAAAAATATTTTTGAATAATCGAGTTTGGACTCGTTTTGTACGTTTCCGAATCTCTATTTTTCTGTATATTTTTCCGTTTATGATATACGAACAATGAAATTCTAATGAAACAATTAAAGTAACAATGTTTTCTACACAGCTTCAAAACAAAATTTTACAATGCAGGGTAATTTTATGATACTTCATTGTCAGCGTTGATTTAAATAGGGGGCTTAATAAACTCTATATACAGGGTCTTCATAAATGACTCATACATCCAGTAGGCTTTGCATGTTAAAATGCTCCATCTAACCACATAAATTTTGTTTTCCACAGGTAACATGATGTATGAATATTTTATGAATACTTGATATATTACATATAAAAACGTGGTCGGTTTTCTTCAGTATGTGTTCTTTTCTTATCAATAATTCTTTTTACATAAATTATCAAGCGCACCCAAATACCTATAAAAACTATCAAACCAATACAAATAATAAGTTTTGCTCACCTCCTGTATCTCCAATCCCTCTCATGGTACTGAGGCGACTCACAATCATCATAACTTCTGTTCTTCGTCTTCCCGTATACTTTCATCACCCACGCCGAGAAATTAGTCCCTACCAAAGGTTTCTTCGGCTTCGACCTCTCCTCCGTTTCCTCACTGATTACGTGCGGATGTACTTTTTTACCTCTTCCACCCAAACTTTTTGTAAATTTTGATATATCTGTGGCGGGGTGTAACGTCGGAGGACTCTCTCCAGACAAAAAGTTACCCCTATTCGGACTAGGCGGCAAACTAGCACATTTATTATCGAGAAAATCCTTTGACTCTTTTACTTTAGCAGCTATGTACTTGGTGATGGTTTTGGCCATATTTTCTATTTCTGGATGAGGATCTGTTTCTAGTATGCACAAAGCGTCCCATGCTTTTATGTAAACTGACCCATAACCTAAACCCGGCAGGGCACCTAAACTACCAGTATGACTTAATGACACTTTCATATGTGACATGCTGTTTATGGATGAACTAGAGGAGACCCTCTTCATTTTGTCTATGCCATCTTCAGACGTTCTCAGCCTATCTCTGCTACCAATCCTCTTCAAACCAGGAGAGGACGTATTTACTTCTGGAAGGGGATAGTTGGCCAAACTGTCCTTCATAGCTATCGTTATGAAGACGTGCTCGAAAGATAAGACGAGATATTGCAAAGCGTTAACCAATTCTTTGCGGACTAGAGGACACATATCGTGGACAAGCTTTACTAAACCCAGCATCACAGTATGATCAATGCTGTTGGCGTATTCGGATCGATCGGTTCCTGCGTTTACAAACGTTCCCAAAGCGTAAGCTGCACTGGCTCGAACCTGAAATAATTTAAAGACTTTTCTCAATGTGGATATGTGGTGAAATATGTTGCAACCTGACAAGGAGTCACTGTATATCTTCAAAAATTTGTGAAACCTAATGCTACATACGAATTTTTGTCGTACGACGAAAACCGTAGCGTGTGAAAGGAGCGTTAGCACAAAAATACCTACCTCTGGATATAAATGGTTGAGGCATACGTATAGCGGCTCGTGGGCAATTTCTCGGACAGCCGTCCAGCGCGCTTGTTCGAAATTGTCCCACATTTTTCCTAAGCAAATACTGACCCATTTTTTCACCTGATGAGACGGGTCGTGCAATTGTTCTCGACATATTCCCATTATGGCATCCTTCAGAGCATTGTCTTTAGCGTCTTGACAATTATCCAGCATGGTAGCCAGGACATAAGCCGCCCGTGCTTTGTACGTGGGCTGTTAAGAGTTCCAATATGAATTAAAACATGGTGTTTATTTTCTTATGTCAAAATTTAATAATGTAACGTTATTTCAACTGTACTCTTACCTCCAAGGTGTTATCCGCCAGCGCCGCTAAGAAGTACCTATGTCCGCGCTCCCTCACCAAATCAGCCTGACAGCTCTAAAAAATGATTCTTTAAAAAAAATTACAATTAGTTCTAAAGAACTTACAGGATCAACAGAGACGATCCTAGCCCACAAAGTCACCAATGCCGGCTTTAACTCCCTAACGTTGCTTTGTAGAAGCTTAAGAATGTAAGGAAAAATTCCCACTGACAAAGTCAAGTGGACAGCCCATGATCCTAATTCAACAAATCTTGCTAACAGCTCCAAAGCTCTAGCTCTATGAACTTGACTTAACAATATCTGCAAAATGATAGGCAACAACTCGGGGCACCTTCTGTCCGCAGAAGCGTGATCTATCCACAATTCGAAAGCTACGAGGTGATCTTCAAAAAACGTTAAATTTTTATATTGTTCGTTATTGTTAATCATTCCTGGTAGTTGCCCAAGGCTTAAATCAAGGACTAACTCCCACTGAGTCCACATGGGATGCTGATGGGTCGGTGGTAAAGGCGGTGAACTGATAGGATTACAATTGCACTGTTTAAGAATCCGTTCGGCAAGAAGGTAGTTCCGGAATAAGCTAGCTACTAGTAAGTCTTGGCGGAAAAGTCTTTGAAATAATTCTGCAAAATTATTTTTTTTTAAATAGGTTTATGAGGACAGCGAAAGCGACTGACCTTTTGGTAAAGTATTCCACGCTATTGTGTCTGTTACTGCTGTAAAAATCCAGTTAAGTTCGCCGAACATGCAGCGACGTTCATTCATAGCACCAGGTATCCTGAAAGAAAAGCAGCTACTGAATTTATAAAATTAAAAAAAAAAATAAATTGTGCAAATTTCGGTCTTCCTAGACCTCATCAGTATGATACATTATATCCGAAGGATCGCTTTCGATGTAATGCTAGCCCGGATTTAGACAAGTTGCAAGATAAGGTTGTGAGTGACGGATGAAAATCATTTGATCGAATTATACAGGGTGACTGATAAAAGATCTTTGACGCCGTATCTTGTTTATTATTAATCCGATACATTGAATAAAATCATTTTAAATATATGTACTTTAAAATTAGTATTTAAAATCTTTTCTTCCTGTCATTTTTTGACAGATGAGTCACTTTATTTTTCCAAATTGCACTGTATATACATGGTGATTCACGAAGTGTGGTACCTCAAATTATGTGGCCCCTAAACATAGTAAAAAAACGCTTAATGTAAAGTTAAAAAATTAATTAACTAGCGATGTACTCAAAACATTTTGATAGTCGCTGGATTTGTTTTGAGTAAAAAATTTACTACTTACGATACAAACTATAAAAACCACAAAATCCTTTTTTGTTTAGGCTAAAAGATAAGGGTTTATTTATTAATGGTTCTTTAATCATGCCAGCGGTTCTCAATCGGTTTTCGCGTAAATTTTAAAACCATAATTATATCTTGGGTATTTTTTTTTTCTAGGTCTCCTCATATTAGGAACTGTCACAGGTTTAAATAAATACCATATTTTTTCTGAATGCAAAAAAATGTTAACTATAATACCTTAAAAAGTAAAAAATAATTTAAATAATAAATCAAGTTACCGAAATAAACCATCAAGAATAATGTCAGGGTAATTTTCGAACCACAATAGATGTTTTATTTTCTTCTTAGATTACTTGATTTTATTTTATTTTTTGTTATAAATAATGAATAGAAAAATATATAGTGCAATTTGAAAGTTGACTGTCATAAAAAATTAAACGTCAAAAAATTTTTAAAGCAGACCCATAAATTTTTATAAAAAAATCCTATTCCTATTTGACAGTTTTGACATTTATGCATGACCAACAACGATCAAAAATGAAGTCTACTAACAGAAAAATAGAAAATAATTGGACGAAAAAACCGGGAATACTTGAAGAACGTCTTTTCCTAGTAAATTATATATACAGAATTAAAATTTTCACTTTCTTCTTTAAACGATGGTTCGGCAAAAGTGCGGGAGAGAAAAAAGTTGCGGCATTCGAAGATCTTTTTTTAGGGAATTTGGGACGGCAAATTCAAAAAACTATACAGAGAGGGCAATATATTAATTTAGATACTATTTTATCATCACGAAGAAATGGGTGAATACCCTTAAAAAACTGAAATGTCAAAAATTATCCATAGCTCCCCAAGATGCTTTTCTGCTTATGGTGGTACACTTAGTGGGATATTGAAATTTTCCAATAAGATTACGCTGGTTTAAATTCCCCTGTATATTTTTACATACATCGAAATTTGCTAATCTAGCATTTTTGAATTGTAATTTTAGAATTTAGTTTTCGAATCTGGAAATTCTGGAATTTAAAAATTGTGGATTCATAGAATTTCAAAATCTCAGTTTGGTAAACTTGGAATTCAGATTGCCATGGAATTTCATTTTTTGTAATATAAAGTACAATCTTGAAAATGTAAAATGAGTGAAGAAAAAAAAAGTATGTTGCAATACATAAAACATGAGATTTGACTTTGAGCGCGGACACCGTCGTTAGACATTTAGAAACGGTAGATCTTCTAAATAAAATATTCAATAAACTGCAAAAATTTAGATCTTAATCTCGAGTCTTCATAAATGATTCATCCAGCCCATAGAAAATGCAATTTACATGTAGTTAGATGGAGAATTTTGACGTTCAAAGCCTTCTGAAAGTAGTGCTACGTGGTATACTGGACTGTCGTCGTTTCTTTATAAAGACCCTGTATATATTACGGTATATACCAATTTTTTTATATAGAATAATCTGAAATAGACTAATGAGCGCGGAGAGCGTCGTTGGACGTCTAGACATAAAAAAATCGGTGGATCGTTCTTAGAAATATATTCGTCCGTGGTATGTGCCGCGTATGGGTTTAATAATAAGTTTTTTGTCTGCAATGTTAGATAACAATAGCTATTTATGTAACCAGTTATGAAATGCATTTTTTTTTGTAACGAATGGAATTTTTTGGGGAAGAGCGAAGTGAGTTCCCGCAATATGACAGGAGTTACACAAAAAAAAGCATTTCATAACTGGTTACATACAAGATTTTTTGGAAGACGTTTCCAGATTTATTGGAAGAATACAAGACCCTGATTTTTCTAGGTCACTGAAAACCGTGAATTAGTGTTGGACTTCTAAAAGATATGTTTTTTAAGGAATTTATGAAATGCACCCTAAAAAAATTGTTGACTTCCTGTCACGGGGCGATTATTGTTCAGATAATTTTATTTATGGATCTCATAGGAACAAACATCAACCCCAATTGAAATGGCTCTTTGAAAACGGAACGATTTATAAACTAACGTGTGTCACAAAGAGCTGATCGAGTCGCCGCCATTAAAACATTTCGTGTCCACTTGGTCAGGTAAAAAAATTACCGGCTGATGCCAATGTAGCTGATTTTGACCGGGACTTACGCAATTAATTTTAAAAAGTCCTAAAGACCACAGAAGGGTTTTTAGACACATAGTTTTGGGCGTAAAACAAACAAACCTGTTATTCCTTTGACCTAAACTTACTTGTCTATCATGTCAAGGGTTACTCTGGGCACAAAATTTGAGGTAGACCGTAAAATGAACCAATGACAGGCCATTTTGACTGGTGAGGTAAGGCAAGACGTGAACACATCCGCAGGCAAGTCTGGATGCATTGGGAGAACTTCTTTGGAGCCACATGCTGCCATCTGTATACATCTTTTAAAAGAAAGCGGCGGTGGCACTACCGCATTCTGTCGAGACTGGTTGTTAATTGCTTGTTCGTATTCTCGTTCATGTTGCAACGCAAAGTGTTCGAAAGATTCAATGATAATTCCGGCGTTTGAACAATCATAAACGTAAATCGAAGGGGCTCCCATCCAAGTTTGTAGATCATATATTGATAACGGGATATATTGTGTATATGTCTAAAAATAGAACCAACAAATCATTTAATTGAAACTAATGTAAAAAAATTACTCTATTAAACACCCATATTTCTCCATTTTCTGTTGGTTTAGGAACTCCATGACCGTTGTAGTGGAACAAAACGCGTTCATCTTTGGCATTTCTACGTAAGGATGTGCACAATTTTTTCACTTCTTCAGAAGTGGGGTCCAAGGACTGTTTATAACGAGCCCGAGGTTGCCATCTCTCATAACAACGTTGCAAGGTTTCTCCAATTTTCTGTATGGATTTAGGGGGAGATAATGTTAAGGGGTCTAAAACATGGTCTGAATCACAAGGGTCCCATTTTGGTTCAAAGCTTTACCTATCCAACATTCTAACCGTGAACATGGTTGTGTTTTTAGAACGTCGGGGGGATCCACGCCTACATTTAAGCACAAAACCAAAGCAACACTCACTGTTTTCATCTGCAATTGTAATTATATATAAATCTCTGTGTACGCTAAAAATTAAGTAAATATTACGCGTTCTTTCATGCGCCATGTCCCAGCTACAAATTCGCCACCCTCATAAGGTCCCAAATGTCTGTCATAATTGAAACTCAGGGGTAAATCTATATCTGCTATTACCTCATTTTCCTGGTCAGTTTCTTCATTGCCGTTAACATTCGACTCGGTCATTTTTCTCCAGTGTTTCGGACAGCCTAAACGAGCTTTATTCCAAAATCCCTTTTAAATCTTTGCGATTACATTAAAAATCGTAATTCAACACCTAAAATTTAGACGCATGGCAAGACAACAAATGCCATTTTATGTTAGTACCAACCGAACAAGTGAACAACATGAAGAATTCCACTACCAACTGTCGGCGGGTATTTCAAAAAAACAACTAGATCATTGTATATTTTTTAATTAATGGGAAATAAAATCTTTCGTAGCTATCCTACTAATTACAGAATCTAAAAGTGAAGTAATCTTCTCCTCCTCAGGTTTGATCTTGTAAGCTTTCCTAATAGCATCCAAATTCCTGATTTCCTCCAACACTTTTAAATCTGCTACATCACCTTTTACTTCACTGGTTATGTCAGTTTGGTCATTGGTATCGGTTATTACGACAACTAGTATATCGGTACAATCATCGCTAATTCCAAACTGTTGTAAACTTTTGGTAATATTCTTCGATATAGACAAGTTAAATAGGACTTCAGTAAATACTGTCTTTGTTGTTCGGGTCTCAGCGGTTAAAGCTTTATTTGCCGCAACGATCAACTGAAGGGGGTCTAAAATATATTTGGGATTTACGAGACAACACTGCAGGTCTCCAGACAACACTTTCTTGCGTAGCTCTTGCACATTTGACACGTTTTGGAATAAATGAATGTCTACTTGGGACTTCACGATGGAATCCAGAACTGCTCGCACCATTTTGAAGAACTTCTTGTGGGAATATGTATTTGGAACCCTGACTTTGTGAACATGCACTAGAAAAGTGAGGTTAACTTTAGTAAATAAACATAACCTCCAAAAAATGTTGCAACAAAACAATAATGAATTAATTAATGTAAGCAATGTTTTGCTATGACAAATTGAATACTAACAAGAAGAACATAATATAGTGTGCATTAGTTCTCATGTTCTCATGTTTGGTCCATAAGTTCAAAATTGTGGATTTCCATAATATTAAACGGGTCCTTTAAACGCTTTAAATGTTTTTGGAGTTTATTGGAGTTTACTCCTTAAGAATCGACTTTTAAAGCCCAGTACGACAAATTTTTGGGGAGTAAAATCGATCGCTAAAAGTTAACGCGTTAACAAAAAGCGTTACGTTTTCATTAACTGTTGCATGTATTCTTGGTTGCCGGCGCCCTTTGTTATTGTCTTATATTCCTCCACTCCTCAACCCCTTTCTTCTATTTATATCTATTGACATTTATATTTATATGCAGTGAAGTGAATAAAGGCATAAAATATTGTAGATATGGAAGAAACCAGTTCAAGTGATGATGAAATACATAAAAATATTAACATTATAATGTTCCTTCCTAACAATGTATTTATGTAATAATAATAAATATAAGTAATATATTTTTATGTAACATGGTGCTTGATTAAATCATACCTATAAAAAATATGAATAAAAGTATAGACATGCTTTCAGTATTATAAGAGAGATTTTTACTGATCTCTGTATTCGGTAAATGCAAGGTGTTTTTATAAATATTGAAAAATAAATTCACAAATTGTCCCCAAAGTTCGATAGTTTCACGCAATGTTGGCGTGGCTCAAGGTAACACAGGCGCCGCCCCTCAGCGGCAGGCAGACGTGTCGACGGTTGACCGTATTATATTTCGTGTGTGCCGCAGCTCGTTCTTAGAAAGATAACAAAAAGTAAAGTAAACAAAAACGGGCCAGTCGCCTTAAAGAGTAAACTCCAGTCGCTAGTCGGAGCTGACACGCACAATGACTTTTTTTATGTAAACTTATATAAGGAGTGTTTTTAAAATTCCGTAAAATGTTTCAATTTTTATTATTTTTGCCTGTTTTTTTTTTTATGGAATGGATGACATTGGATCCTAATTTAATCTTTTATTTTGAAAGATTAATAAAAGCCATCTGAAGGAATAATTTATTAATAAATTATGGCATTATGGGTCCGATAAAGTTTAGGACCTACTGATTTCAGCGTTTTCAAAAATGGATTGGAAACAAGGGCCACCAAAAACCATATAAAAGTAAAAAATGCAGATCATTCATGACTATGAAAAAAAAAAAAAAGAAACGGCGACAGTCCAGTATACCATGTTTAACTTTGAAATAAAATAATACAGTCTATATACAGGATCTTCATGAATGATTCATACATCCAGTAGGATTTGAATGTAAAAATTCTCTATTATGTATGTACATTAATATAAGGTTCTTTGTTTTACAAACCTAAAAATAATTTCTTGCTTTTCTATATTCTGCTATTAATTATCATGATAATAAAATAAATATTACCGCTTATTTTATTTATTTTGCAGTTTTCCTAAAAAATTGGCTTCATGCATTTTGATTTGCTTCAAATCTGCTGATAAGACATCGTTGTTACACGCCGTCGAGCTGACGTGTCACTGATAGTTGACAACAAATGTCATCCAAGTTATTACCAACACAATTTTTATTCACATTAATATAGGGTTTTTTGTTTTACAAACCTAAAAATAGTTTCTTGTTTTCCTATATTCTGCTATTAATTATCATGTTAATAAAATAAATATTACCGCTTATTTTATTTATTTTGTAGTTTTCCTAAACAATTTACTTCGTGCATTTTGATTTGCACCCAATCTACTGATAAGACATCGTTGTCACAAGCTGTTGAGCTGACGTGTCACTGACAGTTGACAACAAATGTCATCCAAGTTACTACCAACACAATTTTTATTTACATTAATATAGGGTTTTTTGTTTTACAAACCTAAAAATAGTTTCTTGTTTTTCTATATTCTGCTATTAATTATCATGATAATAAAATAAATATTACCGCTTATTTTATTTATTTTTTAGTTCTCCTAAATAATTGGCTTCGTGCATTTTGATTTGCTTCAAATCTTTATTTACATTAATATAGGGTTTTTTGTTTTACAAACCTAAAAATAGTTTCTTGTTTTTCTATATTCTGCTATTAATTATCGTGATAATAAAATAAATATTACCGCTTATTTTATTTATTTTGTAGTTTTCCTAAATAATTGGCTTCGTGCATTTTGATTTGCACCAAATCTACTGATAAGACCTCGTTGTTACACGCTGTCGAGCTGACGTGTCACTGACAGTTGACAACAAATGTGATCCAAGTTATTACCAACACAATTTTTATTTACATCATTTTGTTTTTTGTTTTTTTTTGGTTTTTTGTTTTACAAACCTAAAAATTGTTTCTTGTTTTTCTATATTCTGCTATTAATTATCGTGATAATAAAATAAATATTACCGCTTATTTTATTTATTTTGCAGTTTTCCTAAAAAATTGGCTTCGTGAATTTTGATTTGCTTCAAATCTACTGATAAGACATCGTTGTCACAAGCTGTTGAGCTGACGTGTCACTGACAGTTGACAACAAATGTCATCCAAGTTATTACCAACACAATTTTTATTTACATTAATATAGGATTTTTTGTTTTACAAACCTAAAAATAGTTTCTTGTTTTTCTATATTCTGCTATTAATTATCATGTTAATAAAATAAATATTACCGCTTATTTTATTTATTTTGCAGTTTTCCTAAAAAATTGGCTTCGTGCATTTTGATTTGCTTCAAATCTTTATTTACATTAATATAGGGTTTTTTTGTTTTACAAACCTAAAAATAGTTTCTTGTTTTTCTATATTCTGCTATTAATTATCGTGATAATAAAATAAATATTACCGCTTATTTTATTTATTTTTTTAGTTCTGCTAAATAATTGGCTTCGTGCATTTTGATTTGCTTCAAATCTACTGATAAGACATCGTTGCTACAAGCTGTCGAGCTGACGTGTCACTGACAGTTGACAACAAATGTCATCCAAGTTATTACCAACACAATTTTTATTTATGTATATGTAAATTTTGTTTTCCAGATGCAACATGATGTATGAATCATTTATGAGGACCCAACACTAAAAATAAAAGGTACCCCTCGTTAATGATTCCGTATGCAAAGCTAACAATTTTTACGAGAAAATGCGATTGAAAAATTTTTTTTTGACGTGCTAACTTGAACTGCAGAGGAATTTTCCGTTAGGTTCTGGATGACGTAAAAAAAGATTCATAACGCCATGGACGAACCCACGTTGGCCTACACTTGCATGCCTAAGATGATAACATTAACTGGTTCAAATGGTGACTACATCATCTAAGGCATGTTTCCCAACTTTGTGGTTTAATATCTGCCCCCCTCTTCGCTTTGTAGTCACATTGGTAACAATTGCATGACGGTTGGTGATTCTGTGCACCTGTGTCGAAACAACGGTGAACGCAGCAGTTGTTGTGGAACAGTGCCAAAAGACACAAAAAGGACCAAAGATACTAAAGAGATCAAAGAAACCAAGACACAAAAGTAAGAAATGAGCCAAAAGGGAGCAAAGAGACTATAGAAACTAGAGGGACTAAAGAGAGCAAAAAGATTAAAGAAACTCAGAAAGGCCAAAAAGGCAAAGACACCCAAGAGACTAAATAGGCTAAAGATTAATAAGATCCGAGACCACTGAGACTAAATAAGAGACAAAATACATCAAAGAGATAGATACCAAAAGATAGCACATATCAAATAAAAAAAAAGGGAAAAACACGAAAGAGACGAAAGTGAGCAATGAGACCTAAAAGACGAGGAAACACCACGTTAGAAAACATCAAATAGACTAAAAAAGACAAAGAGCCCTGGCCTAAAGAAACACAAAAGACAATAAACAAAGATGACAAAAAGAGACTTAAGAAATAACACAGACTAAAAAGATAGAAAAGAAACAAAAGAGACAAAATACACCAAAGAGATAGATACCAAAAGATAGCACATACCAAATAGGCGAAACAGGGAAAAAGACGAAAGAGACGAAAGTGAGCAATGAGACCTAAAAGAGAAAAGTGACTAAAGAGGAAAAAGATATAGAAGGCACCAAAATGAGCAAAAAGGACAAAAAGACTAAAGACAAAAAATATAACACAGAACGAAGGTGATATAAATGGTCAAAGCGTCCAAAGTGACAAAACACGAAAGACAACATACATCGAAGACACTTAAATTTTTTTTTTAAAATAACGAAAGTGACAACAAAAAGACCATGAAACTAAAAAGACTAAAGAAATACAAGGGATGTAAGAGACCAAATGTTCTAAAAACTTCTCAAAAGACTAAAGCACATATAAACTAAGGAAAAGTTCACCATCCAAAAAGAATACGGGGAGAATAAAGTAAAGTAAACAAAACATATTAATGAGAAAAGAAATTACAGAGACCAATGCGATCAGAAGAACTAGAGATAAAAAAATCCAAGCTAGTGAATACACTAAACCGACTACAATAACCACTCCAACAAAACGAATATGTACGTTGAACAAACGACAAAGAAAAGAAGACCATAGGCGAGGTTAACAGATACAAAAGAGAGCAAAATTTAATGATCATACACGAAGTAAAAAAATTGTAGAGACGGCAGTCACAGAGTGAGAAAAACCACTATTTAATGATGTAATAAAATTTATTGCCATGTCTTAAGGAGTCAAGCGTCGTCTTCAATGGTTTCGCAAAACTCGGCCGCCTTAATAAATGATACTTTCTGAACATCGATCATCTCTCTCAACAAATTCTTCCAATTTTTAGCAAATTCATACTTACTGTATCCCACTTTCTGACTGTTTTCATACAGTTGACAGGCCATTTTGTGAAAATATACACAACTATCAATGACATTTTTGCTGCTTTCCAGGAGATCATACTCTAGAACTGTGAGGTCGTTCTCACTCTGACTCTCGTCTGAACCAGAGTTTGTTTCGCAGAAATCGTTGGCCACTAGTTCTTTCACTCTATCGGCATACCTGAGAGTATTAAGTGAGTGATCCACAGATCCCACTGAGGAAGATATTAATGCGATCATACATGTCCTTGATTTTTCTCCAATGAAGGAGTCTCTGAGAATTTTCGTCAAGATGCTTTCTCGGAACGGACAATGCTTACCCTTTTTGCCTAACGCTCGAATGCACTCCTTTAGGGCTAGCAGAGATTTGTTGATATCAGCACCTTCTTGTCGTGTTTGTTTGTTGGACTTTGAGTTGTCAGCGCCTCTTTCGTTTCCAGCCAAATCGATCAGGGAAAATTTTCCTTCCAGTTGTTTTGTGTTTGACTTTCTTAAAATAATTTGAAAAACGGCGTGCGATCTGGAGGAGTTAGAGTTGGCAGAAGTTTGACCTGAAGTTCGTTCCAAACTGCCTTTCTTGATTAGATCCATTATGTCGTCCATTTTGCTAACACTGCGTTCTGATAGTCCAACAACTTGAACGACTTGTTTGCCGTCTTCTAAAACTTTCAAGCGCTGTTTTTTGGCTAGAAGGTCGTAAGCTATCTTTCCGTAGATTTCAAAGAAGCTAACACATACAATGAGTTCTTTCTCTTGTTGATTTAAAAACTTGAAAATGTCGGTGGCCACTAATGCGTATATGCCATTTTTGAAGTTCTGTTGCTTTCCTTTAAATTCTCCACCCATTGTGTGGGTTTTTCCAGCGCCTGTTTGTCCATAGGCGAAGCAGGTCGCCATGCCGCCCTCAAAAATGGTCTTGACAAGAGGTTGTGCCGTGAATCGGTATACAGTTTCGTTGGTGCAAGTTTCGTCAAAAACATAGTCAAAACGGAAATGTTGGTTGTCCAGATACTTGGTCAAATCCACTTTATGTTTGGGTTCGTGTACAATGAGTTGGTTCTTCGTTGGTACCGTGACGACATCGACCTCGTTTCGGTTCTTCTCTCGGTTATTGAGTGGTCTTTTTCGCACACATACTGTGATTTGGTTTTCTATAACACTGTCCGAGTCTTTTAACGGATGAAACTCTAGAGTGCTCTTGAATTCTTTGATCATTTTTTTAAATTCATAATAAGGATTGTGTTGTTCGCTAATTCCTGACTGACACTTGATCGCTTTTTCGTCTGCTTGTTTCTGTCTCCTTTCATCTCGAATTTTCGCTATCATTTCTACGTTTTTTGCTGTTTCCGACTTGAAATCATAAACGGACTCTTTTCGAGGATACTTTCTTGGTGACTTCTGGGGTGTGTCTGGCGGTGATGGCAAATCTGCTAATTTCAACATTTCAGGGGAAGAAAACCAAAAATAGTACCTACCTTGTGGAGATGTGGGCATTTGCTTTCTGACTGTGGGTTGCGGCGAATCGGATTCTTCGATGGACTTTTTAATGGCGGATTCTTTCTCATGCAGAATGTACGAGAACATTTTTCCTACTGTCAAAAGGGTAAAGGTGTGTCAAATTTTGGAGCCGAAATCACTCACTTGATTGACGGCAATTGATTGGACGTTGCCAGGATGTTAACTTACCTCTGTTATCGGCGGTGTGCCAGTACTTGTTGAAGAACATATTGTTGGTGTTGGAGAGGACGCGACGCTGCTAGGCGATCGAAAAATGTCGGTCGGTATTGACCAAACTTTGGGGGTGGGTTCTTGCCATAACAAGTAATATGTTCCCCCACTAGGGAAACGATGTTCGCAATTAGCTAATGCACAGACAAAATGTAATGCGGATTTAAACATCGAAAATAATTTGAAAAACTTTCAGAAGAATGAGTTAATTAAATTAATGCAACTTACATGTTTAAAAATAGTAATGCGAAGGAAGGGTAATTTAAATAAATTTCTATTGCAACAATATACATAGTATCATAATTTGGTTGCCGTTCCAAAATTTAGATACGCAGTCATGGATTTAAGGCGTTTTTGAAACGAATATAATGTGATAATGAAGGTGTTATAAAATCGTGATGTTGTTGTCGGCCATAAAACGGCCATGAAATTCTCCCACCACTTGTGGGCTTTGCAATTTGGAACACAAATTAAGACATGATGGCTGAATGGGAAATCGTAAACCAAATTTAAAAAATTACGTACGTCTGAGATTGCCGCAGATTTGGATGAAAGAAGTTCTAAAATATACAGTAATGGCATAAAATCACCAAAAGATATGCTTTTTTGAGTTTTGTTGAGCTTTAGCTTATTTGGACACTACTAGACTTGACTGAAATATAATTATTATGCTTCGTTATTGGCAAAGTGCCACAACAATTCTTATCTCCCTCGCCACCAACGAAAATAGTTTGGGCCCCCTTTTTTAGATCGACATTATAACCAAAAAACAGCGTGCACTTCTAAATTACTCGCTATACTGGAAAACATAATTTTGAAATTTACGTTGCCGTAAAAGAAATGAAGCCAGGAGTCAATTTTTAAGAAATTACATGATTAAACTCAATTATGTGGTTATCGCAACAAATGGTTCATAATTATTTTCACAATAGTGTTGCATGGCAATGTTTAAATCTAGTGAATAAGCAAAGTCGCTGGTACGAATAAACAAGCAAGTTTTGTAGCGGTACGCCATAAAATATATATAAAGCGATGGCTACGATGACTACGTTTGTGACATGACGCCACCAGAACGTCAAAACAAACGGTAAAATTTGAATGATTTAAATGAGAATTTAGTATACGGACAGAAAAACAATCGGTTTGAAAATGTACCTACGATATATTTGGCAGAAATATAATTAATATAAAGAGGATAGCTATATTTCCGGTGACTCAAACGCGCGTTTTTGAAATTTAACAACACAACAACATGGAAAACTCGTAGTGCAAACAAAATCAGATTTCACTAATTTTAAGAAAATTATAAGAGCTTGCTGCCGAGAACGTCGTTGTCAGTTCGACGTTTCAAACCGTAAGGGCTTTCTACCCGCCTGATCTCCCTTCTCTTCCGCCCGGTAGCAACCCCCTCTCTGGATCACGCTACCAAACTAGCACCAGGTCGGGTAGGCACTACGAATTTCTCCTTTGTGAATTACAGGTTTCGTACTTGAACGGCGAATTAAAACATGGTCAATTTTGGGATTTCTCACCAGCTTTGCAATTTGGAACACAGATAAGACATGATGGCTGAATGAGACACCATAGACCAACTCCAAATATTGAGCTTGGTTTTTGACTAATGAGCTTTCAAATCCAAAAGCATGTGATTAAAAATCAAAACGACAACTTTTGAAAGAGATCTCGCACTTCTGAGATTGACACAGATTTGGATTAAAAAAAATCTAAAATATACAGAAATTGTATAAAATCACTAATAACAGTACTTGGAAGAAATATAGCTTTTTGAGTTTCATTGAGCTGTACCTATTTTTAACCGACTTCAAAAAAGGAGGAGGTTATCAATTCGGTTGTATGTTTTTTTTTTAATGTTTGTTACCGCAGACCTCCGTCATTTATAAACCGATTTGTAAAATTCTTCTTTTATTTGAAAGAGTATACTTACAGATTGGTCCCATTGTCACCATTTCAGGATCTGATGAGGGGATCTCATGGAAATCGAGAAAAATCCTCAAATTTTCGCTCCCTTTAATTAACCGAATTCATGTATGTTCACCGATTTCTTGGTCAATTGTGGACCGATTTACAAAATTCTTCTTTCATTTGAAAGGGTATACTCTAAAGATGGTTACATTGTTAAAAAATCAGGATCTGATCAGGGAATCCCATGGAAATCGAGAAAAATCGTCAAATTTTCGCTCCCTTTTATTAACCGACTTTATGTATGTACACCGATTTCTTCGTCAATTGTGGAACAATTTACAAAATTCTTCTTTTATTTGAAAGAGTATACTCTAAAGGTGGTTACATTGTTAAAAAATCAGGATCTGATCAGGGAATCCCATGGAAATCGAGAAGAATCCTCAAATTTTCGCTCCCTCTTTAACAGACTTATCATGTATGTTCACCGATTTCTTCGTCAATTGTGGACCGATTTACAAAATTCTTCTTTTATTTGAAAGGGTATACTCTTGACGTGGTTCCATTGTCAAAAAATCAGGATCTGATCAGGGAATCCCATGGAAATCGAGAAAAATTCCTATATTTTTTCTTGATTTTATGTATATAATTATGTTCATACCGATTTCTTCGTCAACTTTATTGAGGACCTCAATATTGGAGAAGCGTCTTTACTAGGTATCACTAACTTATCACTTAAAATTGTAAAAAAATTGCTTTTAAAAAAAAGAGAACCGACTTCAAAAAGTGAAAAATAATTGAATACATGTATTATTACATGTACTACCCAATGATCTGTCTGAAGTCGGTGCTAAGCCAAATAGGTAGTAGATAGATAGGCTGCCTGCTTCAGCCACATCGAAGGTCTCCCGGCGAACGCACCGGAATGCGTAAGCGTGGGTGGGGGGCTCGTGCTGAGCAAAACATCCCAAACGGCAGACTTCGTTGACGGTCGTCTCGAATGATATCGAATTTTGTATGCGTTATAACGTTGTTGATATTTTTGTATAATTACAATATGTTACAAATTTGTAACCTATTTGGCTTGGCACCGACTTCAGACAGATCATTGGGTAGTACATGTAATAATACATGTATTCAATTATTTATCACTTTTTGAAGTCGGTTCTCTTTTTTTTAAAAGCAAATTTTTAGACACACCTAGACTTTAAAAATCGCAAAAATTCCAAGCAAAATATTTTTCTACTTTCCGTAATAATAAACCAAAAATAGTATAATTTATTTTTTTAATGTTGGCAATGTTGCCTGATCTTGGCAATCCTAACCTATACTTCGCTGTCCAGTCAACATTCTGTTGGGGCATTCTGTATGGGGGTGGTCAAGCTGGTAACAGTTGGTGCATATTGGAGTGGGACGAGGATTTGCGGTTTGGAAAGCTCGCACTGACTTTGTTTATTGACGTTTGAAATTAATTCGTTTTCATAGCCGCCGTTAATGCACCTCGCAAACGTGGCCAATAACCGTGAAATTCCCTAAATTGTGAAATTTGGTTATTTTGTTTAAAAAGTGGGGAAGTAGAAAGAATACTATATGATAACTCGTTTATAAGGCATTTTGTTGCACTAACTCATTTACCCGCACGTGTGACAAAATGCTTCTTGTAAAACTCGTATCATAATATAATATTTTGTAATCGTTTTGTGAAATACATAATGCAGAAAGTAGTATATAAATTTGACAGCTGTCAAACCTAGCCTCACAATTTCATGTTATTTTGTGTTTTGTTTTTGTCATTTTGCGTCAACGAATAAAAAAACGCTCGTGCGCTGTCACTTTTCAGTGGCTGGGACTCATTGTAACACTCAGCTGCCCCCTCTTGCTTCAAAAATTCGAAATACATATACATACTATAATTTAATTCATTCATCATCAAGAAAACAATGAATGAGTTATTCGTCCAAAAGATATTTTTTGGTATGCAAAGTTAACGCATAATGTAAAACTACTTATTAAATAATAATATTGTTCCCGGTTTGTTGTTTTTTTTTTTTCGATTCAGAGCTAAAAGTTTATCGAATGAACTTTGTTTAAGTTAAAAGGTAGATAATTTAATTAAGAATTAAGACAATTTAATTAAGAAAATGGAAGCTACATGGCAATGTATGTCACGATGAACTCGTCGGAGCGATAACAATACTTCAAGAAGATCATACCCAAAAAATGTCGCAAATTCATTAATGGCGCCCAATCTTCAATAAAAATGGTTCTTTCCATACACACTCGTGAATACGATACACCTGACTAGACTCCGGAAAAGAAATTGCACTAAAAAATTCTTCAGTATGAACTCCAGAATGCCCATGACGTAAAAGTTTCTAATAAATAAATAATAAATAATAATAAATAACTAGAAATTGCCTTACAGTTGATAATATTCGCAGCAAAGTTTCTGCTCCTGCCTCACTTCTCACCAGCGAACATCGAGTTCGAGCCAGATTACAATTCAATCACAATTTAATCAAGGTTTTTTTATCTGACGAGTCCAAATTTATTTTATACTCGTCAGATAGATGTGCCCCTGCTTATAGACAACCAACTGAAGGATCTATTTAGTGTAATTTTGGGCCCTCAAGTACATTTTGGTTGAGGCTCCGTTATGGTCTGACAGCTTAGTACCTTATGTATATATATCTCTGCGGCCCATATGTGGGAGAATATTTCGTTTTTATGCGCGATAGTACCCAGCCCCACACGTTCAGAAGAGTGCAGTCTTTTCTATGGAAAGTGACTGGTTAACCTACAGCAGGTCCCAAAATCCGTAACGCAAAATTCCATTGAGTTAGCCAAATCAACTTGGAAAAACTTACCCCAAAATTTAATTAACAGTATGCCTCGACGTAAAAGTATACAAGGTGTAAGGCACGGGATCGATGTAGAAGATATTAAGTCTTGTTTTGAAGAAGTTCTTTTGCCTTTTGTGTAGAAATAATTTTATTTTCATTTTCCACTAATTTGTACATAAAAACTAATTGTTTAATTTATATTTTTCAATTTAAATTAGGCTTTTTTTAATGATAATATGTAATGATTACAGCACGATATATTTTTTTGCATTATGTGTTAATTATTGGGCGGAGTGTATTTCTGAAGATTGATAATAATAGTGCTATCTATAAACTATAAATGTAGGCAGGCAATAGGTCTCAAAAAATCGGTGGAGCCGAAAAATCGGTCCAACCCAAGGAGACCCTCTGGGGGCGCTTTTTTTGAGCAAAAGGGGATGAAGCTCCCCCCGGGGAGGTAGGAACTCTTCGGATTTTTATTTCGGCCCCTGTTGGGAGTTCATAACCAACATTTTAAAACTTCTAAATTATTTCTTCTATTCGTCGTTTTTTCGTCTAATTTGCTTGGACTATCTCCTCCCGGTCTAAAATATCCCCGAACTTATATATTGCATTTTTCGGGTTCGTGTCCAGTTACGCGCTCACCCCGTACAAAAATCTTACACCGTGGGATAAGGAATTTTGCAAGTATGCCTAGATACAAAACAAGTAATTTTTTTTTAATTACTAACTTGTAGACCATGTAATTAAAAAAAATATTATGTGGTTGAAAAGACCTTTCAAGCGACATGTTACTCAATCCCTATTTAAAATTAGGGGTTGCTCCTGTCAGAGATATGGGGTTGCACCAAACGTCTACTATTGCATTAAAACATGTCATCCTCGAGATACAAATCTGTTTTCCTTAAAAGTTATTGACGGTGGCTCATTTCCATTGAAACGCCCTGTATATTATTCTATCTACAAATTAAGCACTTTTCCTAAATTAAAATAAAGCTTTCTCAGTAGCTACCATCGTAGCCCTCTGGGGAGAGGGGGGGTGTAGCTATCATCGGAGCCCATTTGGGAGGGGGACAAAAAAAAATAGTAAAAAAATATTAAAAAATTAATAAAAGCTTTTATTTAAATGCTTTGAAAAGAAGAAAATAAACTTTGAAATAAATCGAACCAAAGCAAACCCATAATTTTGTTACATCATACAATTCCATAATTATGATATACATAGATAAAAGTTTAGTGTCGCGAGAATTTATATTATTTTGAAAGTAATTCTAAGAAGAAATTGTATTTATCTATAAAAGAAATTTACACACGAAAATCTCGCGACAAGCTTTTATATCACATGCAATTGTATGATGTAACAAAATTATGGGTTTGCTTTGGTTTGATTTATTTCAAAGTTTATTTTCTTCTTTGCAGAGCATTAAATAAAAGCTTGTTTTTAAAAATATTTTTAACTGTTTTTTTTCCAATTTTTAGAATTTTTCCGTGGCCATATTTAACTTAGTGTGATGTCACTAACTATCGTTTTCTACTCTTCAATCCCTTTCATTTGATACCCATATTGAGGGGTTTTGAAAGAAAATGTAATCCGCCATCTTGGAGCGGCGGTCATATTGAATTTAGTGTGATGTGACTAGTTGCATCGTTTTCTACTTTTTAACCCCTTTCATTTGACATCCATATTAAAGAGGTTGAAAAGAAAATATAATCCGCCGTTTTGGAGCAGCGGCCATATTAAATTCGTTTTCTATTCTTCAAGCCCTTTCATTTGATACCCATATTAATGTGGTTGACTAAAAATACATCATCCGCCATCTTGTGGTGACGGCCATTTTGAGAGTATTACAATATTGAGTACTGTTTATTGTATTGTCACCAGAACTAAAAGCGTATACAAAATTGCAGCTCAATCGGATGTCAAGAAGTGGTTCTAATTTACCTTGCAAGATTTGACCCTCACATACTAACATACCAATAAGGCAAGTTAAATAAAAGCTTGTAACAAATCTATCCCACGGGAACCGCACATTTTGTGCTATTCCAGATTATACTCTGTGCCAAATTTCATCCAGATCCGTTCAGCCTGTCTGGTGTGATTGAGCAACAAACATCCATCCATCCAAACTTTTGCATTTAAATTTTATTCAAGTGTGTAAATCTTTGAATTTGTACAAATTTTCCGCCAAATTGTTATACAGCGCCACGGCGTAATATGGTGACCAACAATCTCAACTAAAATAAGCAAAATGTCGAAGCTGTCAAGTACTGTTTTATTTTGGCTATTTTGTCAAAACCAAAGCTTATATCCTCCTTACAATTTGGGATTCACTTTATAAATTCATACTCCATCGAACTTGTATAAAATTATCGTCAAAGCTGATCCAAGATTTTTGCAACTTTTATATATTTTTTTGGTAATTTGGCTCAATTTTTTACATAACGGTTGAAAAGGTGTCTCACAATAAATATTTACAACGTGCCTGATAAATCAATTTTCGTTTAAAATGTTTAAATTTTTAAATTTGTATAAAAGTGTGATTTGGGTATTAATCTCCCGCCATTTTAGACAAAAACGCAGCCTTAATGACCTCTTCAGTAATTATAAATTTTACAACAGAATCTGTTTAGGTAAATTCAGATTAAAATGTAAAAAGTATAGATTCCGCTTCTTTAGACCTGTTCCAGCAAATTAACAGACCAATCTACCACTCCCACCTTACAAATCTAGTTCCCGACTGCTAGATGGCACCACTCACCTTCATCCCGACCCTTCAAACTTCAGTGGTCGAACTTCCCCAAACTTTTATTTGTGCTTCGGTTCATATCGACGTCATCTCGTCGGGAAACGTTTTAATTAGGCCATAAAAAGCAGCACCCCTCATGTCTGCATTATCGGCTCTTATTTATTTACATCTGTTTGAATGGAGAGGCTCGGACCCCTTCGGTTGCATTCACTGACAAAACGGTGGGCCTTTCAACCAGAAGGGGTTGGTCTTTAGGTATGTTCGGTTTACCTTTGAGGTCACAAGGTTTGGAGGACGGTAAATTGGAATTGTTAAAGAGGGAATAGAGTGTTGAGTGCGAAGGGAAATTTTATCGGTAAGATTATAGGTTTCGGGGGAAACTGCAGCTAGGAGAGTGGGCTAGTAATTTTTGTTCTGTAGGTAATTCATTAATGGTTGTTAGCCGGAAAAATTATTTCTTACTGATAATAATTATTCAAATTAGTATTCAAGTAGATATTCAAAGTTCTTTAATTTTTTTCTTTTACACTCTCTGTAACGAAACAAAACAAATAGCAATTCGGTTTGTTAAAGGTACGTGTCCACATGAGAGTTTTATTTGAGGGTGTTCTCAGAGTAAAACTATCATGTGTACACTTATCTTTAGTTCTAGAATAAGGATTATTATATTTGTAGGTTGCAGGCTCCAATACGAGGATGTGATGAATAATATCCGGTCTAAGAAGAAATGAAACAAAATGGTTTTATTTTTACACATTGCAACTCGATGCACTTGGTCCAGCGATATTCAATGCCCTTCCTATGGGCTCCCCAAAATATACGTTGCCGCTCTCTATCACTTCCATATTTGATCCATATTTTTGATACAGTTCCTTTTGCACCACAAAACACGGTCGCCATGACTTTACCAGCTGATGGAACAGTCTTCGCCTTCTTTGGGTCGGGTTCTCCTTTTGCCGTCCATTGTTTTGATTGCTGTTTTGTCTCAGGGGTATAATGGCGAATCCAGGTTTCATCTACCGTTAGGATTTGACCGTTGAGAACGATGGAGCAGACTGGTCTAGAGTAGAATTCAGCTCGGCTTTAATTTCTGTTGGCCTTTAATAAAAAAAAAATCATTAAACTTCATATTTCAATTTTCTCCATTCTTTGAAAAACTCAAAAGTTGCTCTCTTTGACAAACGCTCAAATGCAAACTGCTCGACAGAACACGATGAAATTTCACTATCAAACTACTGAATTTTTACATGAAATAATTGAAAAATTAATAAATTTCTTACTATATATGGGAGGCCGGAAATACCATAAGATCGATTAAATTCTAAATTAGAGTAGGCGTTTTTTTTATGCAATGGCCCAGCCTGCAAATTGACTGACAGTAAAATTTGAGGTTATGGTAAATATTGTTAAGGAAAATAAAACTAACAAATAATGTAGGTTTATTGAGAATTACAGCAAATGTTTAAAGTGTTCTCCCCCAGCTTCAGGCGAAACTGTACGAAATTGATGACCCCAGTGTGCAAGAGAGACAAAACATCGGAAAATTACATTAAATGAATTAAATGAAAACTATGAGGATTTTAGTTAATTTAAAAGCACAGATGCTCTTTAAATACGAATACAATTTGCGCGATAAAGGTTTTTTTAAACTTTTTGTTTATAATAAAAATAAAGTAAAATATCTTATTATTAAGGTAAAAATTCAAAATTTCAAGGTATACAGGTGAAAGCTGAGAAAATTTCATGAAGAACCCTTTTTCTTATTTTTTACTTTGGGTAATATTCCGCCCATGTGAAATGAAAGAACACGTTGTTTTAGAAAATAAAAATTGAACTGTTTATTTACTAAAATTTCTTATTGCGACCATTCATTGAACAAACATATTTTCTAATCTTTACGTATTTTCTAGAGTAAAACTTTAATATTTTTTTTTTACTACTAGCTTCAGAAAACATCATTATATATCATGTTTGAAGCTTCAGAAATTGATTTTCTGTACCTTACCTAATAATTGATTTTTCTCTCCTACTAGTAGATAATAAAAACAATATTGACAATGTTGGCATGGCTACTGCCGTACTTGATGTTTTGACTTGACATTTGCTGTCATTATTAATGATAGGTGACAGCTCAACAATGTAGGACTGGGGAGTTGGAATTTCTTGCCAAATGTTAAATTTGCCAGCTGGACCACACTAGCAACATCGCAACAAAAATAGAAATGACAGGTATTGATTAAATTTCATATGCTACTTGCTTTTTATGGATATCTTTCATGGAATCTTTCGCATTATCATGATTATAATTTGAAGAAAAGTTAAACAAATGTGCTAGTAGTGAAAAAAATAGTATATAAACCACGGTTGCGAACCTTTTCTTAGCCTTGCACTAATATTTAAATAAAATAGCTCGGCTAAGAAAAATGGCTTCTCAACCTTGGTGTATAATTACTATTATTGAAAGGTAGTTTCATATCAATAATTTTGTTATATTATTATGATCTCCCAATACCACATTAGAAGCTTTCCGCTTATATGTTAGTAATTCGCAGTCGATTAAATAGTTATTTATGTATCAAGGCATTAAGGTCATATTTTTTCATTACGAATGTTAAGTTGCTGAGGTGACCGCCGAGGCAAATAAAACAAGCAAAAATTTACAGTCAAAAAACAACACGGAAAAGAAACCTATGTCTAGTATCTGGTGCTCTTACTGATACATAATATTTTCTATAATATATTTGAATTTTTAATGAAAAACATTGATAAGATCTAGGCCTGGATTACTTTTCATTTTCAAAAATGTTACAGGTTCATTGATTATTATTTGCATTTTCTTTTCGGCGCACACCAGTCTATTACCTACAAACAGTCACCGATTTGAACGAGCGTGAGTCTTTTTGAGTAAGAAGCTGGCGAACTCACTAGATTTGGTTGTGTGGTACAGTATGTTCAGAGTGGAGGACAGAGCTCACTTTGTAGAATATTCTCAATTCGTATACATCGCTAAAGCGGTATTGCGCTGCACAGTAATAAATTATTATAGTTATTATCAAAGCAAGATTTCCAACTTCACGGCGAATTCACGTGTAAACTGTTTGTGGCAAATTAAAAAATACCGTAAACAAAATGGGACACACCGTCCCACACACATGAAAAAAGTTGTAGCTACGAAACCGATGATGGTCTGCAAAAGCCCATTGCAAAAGTTCCTCGATTGATTATTTATTATTGTAATCGCCGAACTTGTAAACAATTGTAACGAATTAAAACTGTTCACTGTGCACTGATTTTGATGATTTACTTTTTTTGTTGAACATTACTTTTTATTTTTGGAGATGTGTGAGCAACTTGCATTGACCGTGTTGCACATATTATTTGGTTTGTTTTGACGGTTCTTGGAGAACGTTAGGGTGTCAGAAAACATCAACATTTGTTTTGCCGAATGAAAAAAATACATCGTCACATTTTTTTAAATTTTTACACAGATTCGATTACCAATGCAATACATACCAATCGAATTTCGAGTGACGGGCAATCACTAAAAATTCTAAATCTGGGAATAACGAAATCACAAAATGGTTCTCATGTAATTTGTAATTGTCCTTGAATTTACATATAATAATTATGTTTATTTCATACTGATATCTCAAGTGACATTTTCCGAAAAACATGATAATTTTACAATAATTGACCTTGAGAAGAGGCATAGAATAACGGCGGCAAATTGAAAAAATAAACATCCAGGCCCTACTAAATCTCTTAGGCTTTCTTGTGTATACCTTGGAATTTTGATTTGTTTGCTGTGTAGGAGAAAAATATTTTTTTTTGTTAATAAAGGCTTTATTTAAAAAAGAGCTCATAACGCAAATTTTATAAGTTTTGTACATACATTCCACTTTTCATATTTTTTTTTCCTTATAATGTCCAAAATATTAGTAATGTAAAAAATTGCCTCCTGCACAATTATTATAATTATCAGTAATCATCCTTTCAATAGTAATTTGTGTACCTCTGCCGTAAAAGTTAGCTTTTTTGGAAGCAGATAAGGCCAAAAAAGAACTTTTGGCCGAGGTCCACACGATGTTTTTTAGGCGATGATCACAAAAGAATTCAAAAATTTGGTCATAATTTTTTTAGAAGATGATTACCAAAAAGGTGTTTGTATGGCCGCTTTTTTGGAGCCGTAAAGTTTTACTTTTTTGTACACATCTGTCAAATTCTGAGAGATCAGTCCCAAAAAAGTAGAGTTTGACAGATCCGTACAAAAAAGTAAAACTTTACGGCTCCAAAAGAGGCTGTAAAATCACCTTTCTCGTAATCATCGCCTAAAAAAACTATTTTTATCATCGCATCGGTCGTCTGTGTGCCTTCATAAAAAAATAATGGGTTGAATGAATAATATCTTACCGTTTTGTTTGCTAAATGGAAAAAGCATAACCTGTCAGTTTAACCCCCATTATTCTGACAAAAATTAAGCGTCGGACAACTACCCCTTATTTAATAATTTGTGTCAAAAAAAGCCATTCGGCGAAATATTTTCCTCGTTTTTATTCGTAATTAAAATATTAAAAGTTCCATTAAAGCGGTCTTTATTATTAATAGGAAATCCTTCAATGAAACAAGCTGGAATGTCATCGCAACAGACTTGTATTTTTATGATATGGATAGCCGCAAATAGTGCCTTGAATATTACCCTTTTATTTGTAAATTCACTGTAATTAATTAAAATAGTCCATTTTAAATGCTCGCCCGGCTCTTAATTTGTGTTGAAATTTAAAACGAGGACTAATTTGCAAATAATTTTTTTAGAGAGGCAGCGACCCAGCTTAGAGACCGAAACCCAGATTTAAATTCTTAAATACGGTACAATGAAATCTGGTACGTAAAAACGACGAGAAACATGATATCAAATATCCTGTAAGCTTTTAAATCTGATTTTACGGACAATTGCCTTGCGATCTGTCCGATTCCGACGTTATCTGATACATTTATTTATATGAGATTAGAATGAAAATATCCTCTTACGGATTTCTGGACAATGGCGGGATCCTCGATGGCTAGTTTTGGGGCCGAATCGAGGAAAGGAAGTTAAAAAAACATGTTTGATTCCACTGTCTGCACCCATCGGGTGTGAAACATGCTTTTTGTGGAAACGTGTGCCAGACAATGCCGTCAAAGCTGCCGCGGACTCGAGATGCCGATATTAGAATATTTTTCGAGATGCTATTCAAGATTTAGCACCTGACCTGTCAATCAAATTTATAATTTTCGTTATGTCGATAACCGTCGCTTATTTGGAGGGGAATTAGGACTTTTCAAGTGGCGAAATTGCGTTAAATTGGCTCGAGAAGAAGAAGTAGGTAGGGAGGGCAAACGTCGCAGCTTGATTTAGGATGCTATTGAAATATTTACTCGGAAGATTTTTCTTTTGACAGAATCATACTTCAGGAAATTAACAAAATCTGAACTGGATTTAAGTAATACAAAACACTAAAACAAAATCTTAATTGGAACCGTAAATAAAGTAATTTTGTTTTGGTAATCCTTTTATCATTTTTATAATAATAGTAGATTATACATAGAGGGAGAGAAATGCATTAGTTTTCATGGCCTGCAAAGCACCGAGCGAAAAATAGCATTCTCTTCCTATACTATGTATTTTATAATTGAACACTGTTAGAATTTTCAAATTTTTGCTTGTGTAAACACTCTCTGTCATGCACTAATAAACTGTCAGATAAACGCCACACTATTTTTCTGGATTCTAAGCAATTTAAAGACCGAGGTTGTGTCGAACTATAAAACGTTGTATTACACTCGTTCCTGTGTAGATTGTTTCTCTCGTTTCACTCGTGTTCTTTTAAAACCCTAGTGCCCGAAAGCACCGAATTTTCACAGGAACTCGTGTAATAAGTAACTATTTTACACAAGCGAAACCACAAAAACCAGAGATTTCTTGAGAAGAATAAAACTTTTTGGTAAATCCGCACGATAGTCTTTGAATTCGTACCTTCCGCAATGAATAATGAACCCGAAAAAGAACCCCAAGAAATTCTGGATGCATTTCACCGGTGGCATGTGATTCTCAACATGCTACCAGTGGAATGTAGAAAACTGTATGACAAAGTACTCGAAGATGTTGACGTTTTTAAAAAGAAATTCGCAGGGACATCAAGTAAAAAAAAATCGCACCTAGGGGATAAAAATTTGCACTTAGATCCTCAGTGAACATAAATCTTGCATTTTATGCCATGAATACCATGAAGCATTTCCTTTTCTGGAGGTTTTATGGAAGACTAATTTTTTATGTTTTATTGACCTTGCTATTTGTTTTGTTATTAAAAAAATCTTTCGTAAGTTCTGCTCTGCTGTTTAATGCTTTACGTCCGGCTTTTTTATTTTCCCGCTTTTTGATTTTTGGAAGCCCAGCAGTTATTCCGGCATGGTCTTATTAAAACCTCTTGGACATAACACAATTTTTACATTCTGTATTAATTTCAATACAACGCATCTTCATTTCTTCTTCCCTCCCCTTTTTCTTCTTCTTTCAGCCATTTTATTTCCCTTCTAACTACATTCAGTATTTCTTATCTTGCCTTTCTTTCTCTGTCTCTCATCTCACTACACTCATTCCACATAAATGTTCAATCGTCTCTCTCTCCTCATGGTACATTCTAGTTCTTCCTCCCCCTTCCTACCAATACCTGTTCTTCGTCGCTTCGTTTCCACACCTAAACCTCGCCATCATCTTTCTTTCTTTCACACGATCCCTCTGGTACTTCTAGTTGTACCTAATAGACTCTCTGATTCGTTCCCTTCTTTCTCGTCTGTCCGCATCCTACTCGCTTTCTCTTAGTCTCTCTATTTCTATTACTCGTGTACCCATTCCTCCCCACTTTTTATTTTCTATTCCCCATACTATCGCTTTATTTGCTTTTCTTGTTAACTCCTCGAAATCGGCCTTATCTGTGGCTTTTTCGTTAAAGCTACTTACAGCCTACGTACTTTAATCTATTGTATTTTTTCTACCTCCCACCCCCATTCATTCTTTTCATTCCTCCTCTTTCTCTTGTTATACGTTTATCATTTCTTTCATCTGTCTTTTACTCTTTGCCACCATTACCACATCATACGCAAACGCCAGGCTCCACACTTTCACTTTACACTCTTAAGTTTGCGCTCAATAACATTCCATCCGTATGTGCCACATACATCGTGAACAACAAGGGACTGAGCAGGCAACCTTACCTCTCTCTCCCCAACTTTCCCTTTACTTTTTTTGTCCTTTCCTCTCCTCCACGTTTTTACCAGTCATTCATTTACCCCCCCTCTCTCTCAGACACTCAAACATCCACCTCTCTTCTTTTTTCTGTTGTTCATATTCTTTATCTCAGCATTCAATTTTTGTGTCTTGCTTTACCTCTTGTTATTTCTCTTTTTGTCGCTGCTTCTTCTAATATTTTTCTTCCATATTTCCTACTTCTTGTTCTTGGAATCTTTCCTTTTCTAGTCTTTTCTTCGACTCTCCCATTTCTTGTTCGTCTTTTTTGATCCCCGTTATTCCCCCTTCCGCTCTGCTTTTCTACTTGCCTCTTCTGGTCCCCTGACATTCCCATTTGAATTCTTTTGGTAGCAGTTTTTCTGTTTTCCTAGCTTTATTCTTCTATTCATGGTTCTGTTAAATCCACTATCTCGCACACCTTACATAGTCCCGGAAATCTTCTTCTTTATTTTTGAGTCCCACTGTATTCCAAAATAGTGCCCTCGTCCTTATTTTCTTCTTCTTGTTCTACTTGTTCGGTTTCTTTGTCCTTTTTCCTTTGCCGTAAGTAGTAATAGCTGGGGCTTCGGTCGGTTTTAATGACCCTCATTAAGATAATGATCGTCATTAAGATAATGTTTACTTAATGATATCATTATTGGTTCATAATGATAATGACGCTCATTAAGATAATGTTTACTTAATGATTTGATTATTGGCCGAATAAGAGAATTCATTATGAACCAATAATGACATCATGACCTCATTTCAAATGTGACGTCAATTTGCCCTTGTCAAAAATTTCTGTTAAACTTTCCTATTCAAAATGGCGTCTAGGCGGTAAAATTTGAATCTCTCATATTTAAATTATTTTGACATTATGGAAATTTTTCTATTCAAGACGATGTAGATAATTGTAATAAATACATCATGACCTCGTTTATAATGGATTGATACGAAGTTATTATTGCATTTACTGAATACCTCATTTCAAATGTGACGTCAATTTGCCCTTGTCAAAAATTTCTGTTAGACTTTCGGTCTCATTAGATGGCGTCTAGGCGGTAAAATTTGAAAATGTTTTGAGTTAAGATGGCGTCTAGGCGGTAAAATTTGAATCTCTCATATTTAAATTATTTTGACATCATGGAAATTTTTCTATTCAAGACAGTGTAGATAATTGTAATAAATACATCACGATCTCGTTTATAATGGATTGATACGAAGTTATTATTGCATTTACTGAATACCTCATTTAAAATGTGACGTCAATTTGCCCTTGTTAAAAATTTCTGTTAGACTTTCGGTCTCATTAGATGGCGTCTAGGCGGTAAAATTTGAAAATGTTTTGAGTCAAGATGGCGTCTAGGCGGTAAAATTTGAATCTCCTCTATTTAAATTATTTTGACATCATGGAAATTTTTCTATTCCAAATGGCGTCTTGGCGCTAAAACTTGAATGTTCTGACTGTTCACAAGTGATACTGATAGGAATGATAGAATATGTCAAGAAATATTTGATATGTATTTTTATTTTTATTAAATATATTTTATTATACAAAAAATACATGCAATACTTTACATCATTAAATAAATAAAACATAAAACATAAAAATACGTACAATTATCCTACTATCTTACATACTATTAGGTTCTAAATCCATAGGGTAAAGCGTCAAACGAGTCTTGATATTTAAAAGGAAAAAAATATCCTTACCTTACCTGAATTCGAACCCGAATATTCAGTTTATGAATCCAACACATGATCTCATGAGTCATGATGTCTTATTGTAGATTAATGTTTTACTATTAATTTATATATTCTTGAAATCTTGAGTGTTTCGGTACTTTCGACCAGTTTCTAATAAGGTATTGGAAAATTAAACAGACGACCGGACGCCATTTTACAATTGTTAGATACGAAATTAAGCTCAATCTCTGAAGGTGAGCTGAATATCTACGACATTACAAATTCAGAAAATCTGAGAATTAAGATATTCACGACCTGAGTAAACAAGAAATCTATGAAAACTTTATTTAAACCTGTAAATTGAGAAAACTTAGAACCTAAAAAGTGAAAACTTAAGAACTTGAGATGAAAAGTTAGAAACTCCAGAGCAATTTGAAAACATAAAACGAAAGCGATGAATATATATCGGCCACATTACAAATCCAGAAAATCTGAGAAATTAAAATATTCAGTAAACAAGTAATAAACAAGTAAACCTGAGTAAACAAGAATCTATGAAACTTTAAACCTTTAAGTTGAGAAACTGAAATGTTAGAACCTAAAAAGTGAAATGAGACTGACGAAGTACGAGAGTCATAAGTGAGAATCTTTTCGACCAACTTTTGGGCGAAAGCGTTTATTTTTTGACACGTTTGTAAAATGAGTTCTTTTTAAAAATTCCTAGCAGATAAATATTATCAAGCCGTGTTTCTTCAACTTTAATATTTTCTGTTTCAGATTACGTAAACGAAATTGTGAGTTGATGGTGTATCGTAGTTTTGAATTTGGGTCTTTTTTCTGGATAGTAGAAGAAGTTTGCCAGTTTATCTTACACGTTTAAATTTAAAATAATTTCAACGAATTTTAAGTTATTACATGGTTCAGATAAATCAATAATAAACAGGTAAATTAAAATTTAAATATATTTAAGTCGAACTCTACTGCCATCATCATCCCTAATTTAACAAGAGATTAATGATACAATTGATGAATTACAGAGGGGTTCTTACCTTAAAGAATATTTAAAATTATGACGTTATTTTGAATTAAATTTGACATTTTATAAAATGTAAAAATTAAAAAACAATGTTTAGTGTTGCTATAACAGCCTACACAACAGCCAATGCACGATTAGAACTTTATAAATATTTAGAGATACTGGATAGGCGCGTCATTACAAATTCAGAAAATCTGAGAAATTAAGATATTCAGCTCACCTTCAGAGATTCTGCTTGATTTCGTATCTGGCAATTGTAAAATGACGTCCGGTCGTCTGTTTAATTTTCCAATACCATTATTAGAAACTGGTCGAAAGTACCGAAGCACTCAAAATTTCACGAATATATAAATAGTAAAACATTAATCTACAATGAGACATCTCTGTCCAATTTACCCCAAAACGAGCTCAACTAATTTTAACCCAAAAAGAAAAACGTGTTCAAAAAAAAGTTATATTCCGTATTTCACTGTTAATTTTCCCTCTGTCCAAATTTACTCAAAACGAGTTCATCATCAATAATTTAATCGTTTTTATGGTCGTTGTATCCTCTCTGCTGCAAGAACCATTTCTTCATCTATATCCGTCATAACGCCTGCTATCAGTACGCTATCGTCGACGATGTAGTCCATCGCAATAATCGGATACTGGTTCGCCAAAATTCTTATTTTAGGGCTCTCTGGTCCGGCATCTTGGGCATAATTAGTGCACCTTACGACAGGAGCCATTTCTTAAATTAAAATAATAAATAATTATAAAATAACTTTAATAAATAAAAATAATAGTATAACTTACCAGAAATATTTGAAAAGAAACTTCACAAAAACTCAAAAACTGAAAAAAAAAACGAAGGTAGGTACACTTACAATTTGCAGACAATCGTTGAAGAGTATAGTGAGGAATACAAATGCACTTGCTCTATATATTGCAAAACGACGCAACTAATAACGGCCAAAAGTCTATTAGAAATTTTCGACAAGGCAAATTGACGTCACATTTTAGAAACCCGCTAGTAATTAGCTATAGTCATTAAAACTGCCCCGAAAGATTAACAGAAATTTTTGACAAGGGCAAATTGACGTCACATTTGTAATGAGGTATCGATTATTTGGAGGCTGTCGAGCGTGTTTGAAGATTTCCTTACTTACTTTTAAATGTTAATAATGTATCCAACTTAAGAAAAGAAAAGATGAATCTGATAGTGGTATACAAAATAATCGGTGGAAAAAAGAATGTAAAGCTGCAAATTTATGGGAAACAGGGTGACAAGAGTCAAAAGGTATTACGCAATCTGTGATACTAGGTTTTCTATAAATGTCAAATTTAAAAGTATTATTATTTCTAGTGATTAACAAGTCTAAAAAGGGAATTTGGGAATTGATTTCAATTTCAACGCTGAATTTAATGGATTGGTTTAAAGAATTTAAGTTGCTAGTTCAGAATCAGATCGTTTGAATAAAACAATTATGTCATCTACATATTTGTACCAAAAGAGAAAATGATCTTTAAAGGGAGAAGAAGTTAAAAACTGAACTTCTAAGTTATTCATGAATATTTCTGCTAAAAGAGGTGACACATTAGAACCCATTGCTAAGCCTGAGTTTTGTGAATAAAAATTATTATAAATTGAAAGAAATTTTGATCTAGCACAGTCTGACAAAGTGAATGTACTTTTAGCGCATGTATATGGTTGGGATATTAGATATTCTATTTTTGCACCGATTATTTTGTATACCACTATCAGATTCATCTTTTCAACCAGAACTTAATAACATTAAACAAATTGCTTCAAATAAAGGATATTCTTTAAAAACTATAAATAAATTATACCATAGATACTATAACAAATTCAAATACACACACCAGTTGGTTAAAAATCCTTCAGAAACAATTTCCTTTTCAAATTCATTAACATACTTTGGCGTCGTCTCAGAGAAATGTTCTAAAATACTTAAGAAAAATGGTTTCAAATTTTCATTTAAAACAGATAACGAAACAGAAAATATTAAAGTTGAAGAAACACGGCTTGATAATATTTATATTCTAGGAATTTTTAAAAAGAACTGATTTTACAAACATGTGTCAAAAAATAAACGCGTTCGCACAAAAGTTGGTCGAAAAGATTCTCACTTATGACTCACGTACTTCGTCAGGCTCATTTCACTTTTTCTTAACATTTCAATTTCTCAATTTACAGGTTTAAAGTTTCTTAGATTCTTGTTTACTCGGGTCCTGAACGTCTTAATTTCTCAGATTTTCTGAATTTTGAATTTCGCAGATATTCAGTTCAACTTCAGAGATTCTGCTTAATTTCGTATCTAGCAATAATTGTAAAATGGCGTCCGGTCGTCTGTTTAAACTTCAGTGGCAAATTTTAATTTTATTTTATTTCCTTCTGATATTACTAAGGCAGTTTGAAAAGTAGTCTAAAATTCCTAGCAGATAAATATTATCAAGCCTTGTTTCTTCAACTTTAATATTTTCTGTTTCAGATTGCGTAAACGAAATTTTCAGTTGATTGTGTATCGTAGTTCTGAATTTGTCTTCTTTCAGGATAGCAGAAGAAGTTTGCCAGTTTATCTTGCGCGTTTAAATTTAATTTAATTTCAACGAATTTTAAGTTATTACAAGGTTCAGATAAATCATTAATAAACAGATAAATCAATAAGGTTGTCCTTATTATACGATTTCTCTATCTAACTCAGCAACTAAACTAAATTTTACTTTACTCAGAGTGCAAAATTATTCAAATTTTAAACTCTGTTACTTTAACCGATTTAATTTTGGATTATTTTGAAATCTGCATTTTATGGTTTTCATGCACAGCTAATAATGGTATTGGAAAATATTACATTGAAATTTTGAGTCGCAAAATATTCCGTATTTCACTCGTCAGCTGACGAGTGAAAACGCTACCGCTTCGGAATATAATTCAGCAATTATGTATTTTTATATTTTTAATCGCAAATTAAATTTAAACATTAAAGTTTAATTGTTTTGCAGATGATATTTGAATCACAAGTCTATATAAAGCAGATTTAACAGGTTTTGATTTAGTTTTAATATTTACGCATAGATTTTATAACGAATCAGCCTTGGTTCCTCTTCATAAATTAAAGCTGCATGATCTGTTTTCAATAAATCATAAACAAAATTCATCTACGCTGAAAAAGTAAGATGTCACAACAATAATTTTCCAAATGTATCTAATAATAATCGCTTCCAGTAGAGAGAAAGTTCTTTAATATAATATAATATATTACAAATTTTAAACTCTGTTACTTAAACCGATTTAATTTGAATCATTCTAAAAATTGCATTTTATGGTTTTCATTCACAGCTAATGTTTGGGATTCGTAACCTTAACTATGATGCAAATTCAAAAATTACCAAATTTTCATTATTATCGTAAAGTGATACATAGTTATCTTCCATGTTCATTTATGCGAAACACAACATACATATTCAGAAAAATTTGAACTTTTTTTAATTGAGCAAGTAATATTTTAATTAGTACTGAAATTTTAAGACGCAAAATATTCCGTATTTCACTCGTCGTTGACGTGTGAAAACGCTACCGCGTCGGAATATTTTGCGTCTTAAAATTTCAGTACTAATTAAAATATTACTTGCTCAATTAAAAAAAGTTCAAATTTTTCTGAATATGTATGTTGTGTTTCGCATAAATGAACATGGAAGATAACTATGTATCACTTTACGATAATAATGAAAATTTGGTAATTTTTGAATTTGCATCATAGTTAAGGTTACGAATCCCAAACATTAGCTGTGAATGAAAACCATAAAATGCAATTTTTAGAATGATTCAAATTAAATCGGTTTAAGTAACAGAGTTTAAAATTTGTAATATATTATATTATATTAAAGAACTTTCTCTCTACTGGAAGCGATTATTATTAGATACATTTGGAAAATTATTGTTGTGACATCTTACTTTTTCAGCGTAGATGAATTTTGTTTATGATTTATTGAAAACAGATCATGCAGCTTTAATTTATGAAGAGGAACCAAGGCTGATTCGTTATAAAATCTATGCGTAAATATTAAAACTAAATCAAAACCTGTTAAATCTGCTTTATATAGACTTGTGATTCAAATATCATCTGCAAAACAATTAAACTTTAATGTTTAAATTTAATTTGCGATTAAAAATATAAAAATACATAATTGCTGAATTATATTCCGAAGCGGTAGCGTTTTCACTCGTCAGCTGACGAGTGAAATACGGAATATTTTGCGACTCAAAATTTCAATGTAATATTTTCCAATACCATTATTAGCTGTGCATGAAAACCATAAAATGCAGATTTCAAAATAATCCAAAATTAAATCGGTTAAAGTAACAGAGTTTAAAATTTGAATAATTTTGCACTCTGAGTAAAGTAAAATTTAGTTTAGTTGCTGAGTTAGATAGAGAAATCGTATAATAAGGACAACCTTATTGATTTATCTGTTTATTAATGATTTATCTGAACCTTGTAATAACTTAAAATTCGTTGAAATTAAATTAAATTTAAACGCGCAAGATAAACTGGCAAACTTCTTCTGCTATCCTGAAAGAAGACAAATTCAGAACTACGATACACAATCAACTGAAAATTTCGTTTACGCAATCTGAAACAGAAAATATTAAAGTTGAAGAAACAAGGCTTGATAATATTTATCTGCTAGGAATTTTAGACTACTTTTCAAACTGCCTTAGTAATATCAGAAGGAAATAAAATAAAATTAAAATTTGCCACTGAAGTTTAAACAGACGACCGGACGCCATTTTACAATTATTGCTAGATACGAAATTAAGCAGAATCTCTGAAGTTGAACTGAATATCTGCGAAATTCAAAATTCAGAAAATCTGAGAAATTAAGACGTTCAGGACCCGAGTAAACAAGAATCTAAGAAACTTTAAACCTGTAAATTGAGAAATTGAAATGTTAAGAAAAAGTGAAATGAGCCTGACGAAGTACGTGAGTCATAAGTGAGAATCTTTTCGACCAACTTTTGTGCGAACGCGTTTATTTTTTGACACATGTTTGTAAAATCAGTTCTTTTTAAAAATTCCTAGAATATAAATATTATCAAGCCGTGTTTCTTCAACTTTAATATTTTCTGTTTCGTTATCTGTTTTAAATGAAAATTTGAAACCATTTTTCTTAAGTATTTTAGAACATTTCTCTGAGACGACGCCAAAGTATGTTAATGAATTTGAAAAGGAAATTGTTTCTGAAGGATTTTTAACCAACTGGTGTGTGTATTTGAATTTGTTATAGTATCTATGGTATAATTTATTTATAGTTTTTAAAGAATATCCTTTATTTGAAGCAATTTGTTTAATGTTATTAAGTTCTGGTTGAAAAGATGAATCTGATAGTGGTATACAAAATAATCGGTGCAAAAATAGAATATCTAATATCCCAACCATATACATGCGCTAAAAGTACATTCACTTTGTCAGACTGTGCTAGATCAAAATTTCTTTCAATTTATAATAATTTTTATTCACAAAACTCAGGCTTAGCAATGGGTTCTAATGTGTCACCTCTTTTAGCAGAAATATTCATGAATAACTTAGAAGTTCAGTTTTTAACTTCTTCTCCCTTTAAAGATCATTTTCTCTTTTGGTACAAATATGTAGATGACATAATTGTTTTATTCAAACGATCTGATTCTGAACTAGCAACTTAAATTCTTTAAACCAATCCATTAAATTCAGCGTTGAAATTGAAATCAATTCCCAAATTCCCTTTTTAGACTTGTTAATCACTAGAAATAATAATACTTTTAAATTTGACATTTATAGAAAACCTAGTATCACAGATTGCGTAATACCTTTTGACTCTTGTCACCCTGTTTCCCATAAATTTGCAGCTTTACATTCTTTTTTCCACCGATTATTTTGTATACCACTATCAGATTCATCTTTTCTTTTCTTAAGTTGGATACATTATTAACATTTAAAAGTAAGTAAGGAAATCTTCAAACACGCTCGACAGCCTCCAAATAATCGATACCTCATTACAAATGTGACGTCAATTTGCCCTTGTCAAAAATTTCTGTTAATCTTTCGGGGCAGTTTTAATGACTATAGCTAATTACTAGCGGGTTTCTAAAATGTGACGTCAATTTGCCTTGTCGAAAATTTCTAATAGACTTTTGGCCGTTATTAGTTGCGTCGTTTTGCAATATATAGAGCAAGTGCATTTGTATTCCTCACTATACTCTTCAACGATTGTCTGCAAATTGTAAGTGTACCTACCTTCGTTTTTTTTTTCAGTTTTTGAGTTTTTGTGAAGTTTCTTTTCAAATATTTCTGGTAAGTTATACTATTATTTTTATTTATTAAAGTTATTTTATAATTATTTATTATTTTAATTTAAGAAATGGCTCCTGTCGTAAGGTGCACTAATTATGCCCAAGATGCCGGACCAGAGAGCCCTAAAATAAGAATTTTGGCGAACCAGTATCCGATTATTGCGATGGACTACATCGTCGACGATAGCGTACTGATAGCAGGCGTTATGACGGATATAGATGAAGAAATGGTTCTTGCAGCAGAGAGGATACAACGACCATAAAAACGATTAAATTATTGATGATGAACTCGTTTTGAGTAAATTTGGACAGAGGGAAAATTAACAGTGAAATACGGAATATAACTTTTTTTTGAACACGTTTTTCTTTTTGGGTTAAAATTAGTTGAGCTCGTTTTGGGGTAAATTGGACAGAGATGTCTCATTGTAGATTAATGTTTTACTATTTATATATTCGTGAAATTTTGAGTGCTTCGGTACTTTCGACCAGTTTCTAATAATGGTATTGGAAAATTAAACAGACGACCGGACGTCATTTTACAATTGCCAGATACGAAATCAAGCAGAATCTCTGAAGGTGAGCTGAATATCTTAATTTCTCAGATTTTCTGAATTTGTAATGACGCGCCTATCCAGTATCTCTAAATATTTATAAAGTTCTAATCGTGCATTGGCTGTTGTGTAGGCTGTTATAGCAACACTAAACATTGTTTTTTAATTTTTACATTTTATAAAATGTCAAATTTAATTCAAAATAACGTCATAATTTTAAATATTCTTTAAGGTAAGAACCCCTCTGTAATTCATCAATTGTATCATTAATCTCTTGTTAAATTAGGGATGATGATGGCAGTAGAGTTCGACTTAAATATATTTAAATTTTAATTTACCTGTTTATTATTGATTTATCTGAACCATGTAATAACTTAAAATTCGTTGAAATTATTTTAAATTTAAACGTGTAAGATAAACTGGCAAACTTCTTCTACTATCCAGAAAAAAGACCCAAATTCAAAACTACGATACACCATCAACTCACAATTTCGTTTACGTAATCTGAAACAGAAAATATTAAAGTTGAAGAAACACGGCTTGATAATATTTATCTGCTAGGAATTTTTAAAAAGAACTCATTTTACAAACGTGTCAAAAAATAAACGCTTTCGCCCAAAAGTTGGTCGAAAAGATTCTCACTTATGACTCTCGTACTTCGTCAGTCTCATTTCACTTTTTAGGTTCTAACATTTCAGTTTCTCAACTTAAAGGTTTAAAGTTTCATAGATTCTTGTTTACTCAGGTTTACTTGTTTATTACTTGTTTACTGAATATTTTAATTTCTCAGATTTTCTGGATTTGTAATGTGGCCGATATATATTCATCGCTTTCGTTTTATGTTTTCAAATTGCTCTGGAGTTTCTAACTTTTCATCTCAAGTTCTTAAGTTTTCACTTTTTAGGTTCTAAGTTTTCTCAATTTACAGGTTTAAATAAAGTTTTCATAGATTTCTTGTTTACTCAGGTCGTGAATATCTTAATTCTCAGATTTTCTGAATTTGTAATGTCGTAGATATTCAGCTCACCTTCAGAGATTGAGCTTAATTTCGTATCTAACAATTGTAAAATGGCGTCCGGTCGTCTGTTTAATTTTCCAATACCTTATTAGAAACTGGTCGAAAGTACCGAAACACTCAAGATTTCAAGAATATATAAATTAATAGTAAAACATTAATCTACAATAAGACATCATGACTCATGAGATCATGTGTTGGATTCATAAACTGAATATTCGGGTTCGAATTCAGGTAAGGTAAGGATATTTTTTTCCTTTTAAATATCAAGACTCGTTTGACGCTTTACCCTATGGATTTAGAACCTAATAGTATGTAAGATAGTAGGATAATTGTACGTATTTTTATGTTTTATGTTTTATTTATTTAATGATGTAAAGTATTGCATGTATTTTTTGTATAATAAAATATATTTAATAAAAATAAAAATACATATCAAATATTTCTTGACATATTCTATCATTCCTATCAGTATCACTTGTGAACAGTCAGAACATTCAAGTTTTAGCGCCAAGACGCCATTTGGAATAGAAAAATTTCCATGATGTCAAAATAATTTAAATAGAGGAGATTCAAATTTTACCGCCTAGACGCCATCTTGACTCAAAACATTTTCAAATTTTACCGCCTAGACGCCATCTAATGAGACCGAAAGTCTAACAGAAATTTTTAACAAGGGCAAATTGACGTCACATTTTAAATGAGGTATTCAGTAAATGCAATAATAACTTCGTATCAATCCATTATAAACGAGATCGTGATGTATTTATTACAATTATCTACACCGTCTTGAATAGAAAAATTTCCATGATGTCAAAATAATTTAAATATGAGAGATTCAAATTTTACCGCCTAGACGCCATCTTAACTCAAAACATTTTCAAATTTTACCGCCTAGACGCCATCTAATGAGACCGAAAGTCTAACAGAAATTTTTGACAAGGGCAAATTGACGTCACATTTGAAATGAGGTATTCAGTAAATGCAATAATAACTTCGTATCAATCCATTATAAACGAGGTCATGATGTATTTATTACAATTATCTACATCGTCTTGAATAGAAAAATTTCCATAATGTCAAAATAATTTAAATATGAGAGATTCAAATTTTACCGCCTAGACGCCATTTTGAATAGGAAAGTTTAACAGAAATTTTTGACAAGGGCAAATTGACGTCACATTTGAAATGAGGTCATGATGTCATTATTGGTTCATAATGAATTCTCTTATTCGGCCAATAATCAAATCATTAAGTAAACATTATCTTAATGAGCGTCATTATCATTATGAACCAATAATGATATCATTAAGTAAACATTATCTTAATGACGATCATTATCTTAATGAGGGTCATTAAAACCGACCGAAGCCCCAGCTATTACTACTGCCGTAGGCTCCATCTTCTTCCCCCCATATTCTTCATATTGGAAAGCGTCTAGTTCTTTCCCGTCTCCCCGTTCTTCCTTCGCTATGCCTCTTAATTTTTTTTTGTAAATCTCTTTTTAGCGTTGTAAGAGCGTTATCGATGAATCTCATCTCTATTTCTTTCTTTACCCTTAGTTTTCCTTGCTCTTCTAATCTTCCGTTTTGACTAGTATTGTATTTCTATTTATACTTTTCCTTTCCCCCACCCCATTTATATTTATCACAATATTGTTCTTCTTCCTTCTCCTTTCCTCATGCTCCACTTTCCCTTCCAGCTCTCTCCCTCTCATCTCTTCTGTTTCTCCTTCAATTCTTCTCTTTGCCTTTCAATTTCTCTCTTAATTTCATGATGGTTATCTCTTCGTATCTCCTTCATTTCTTCCTTTAGTTCCCTTTTTATTTCTTACAACTTGTCCATAATTCTCTCCATTTCTCTGCCAATTTTCTTATCTGCTTCTGGCGATCTTACTTAAATTATGTAGCATTTGAAATGTTACATTTGTTTGTTTTCCAATTTGAGATTTAATCACTAATTTGTTACGTACCAAAAATTGGTTTGATACCGCCCCAAATCTAACTCTATGGAGATGGGCTGGGTCTCTTGTTATTTATGCTATATCTTTATTACTTTTTTTTTCCTTTTACTTAAATGGCCACCACCAGTTGTTACCGCAGAAGAGGATGGTTGCGAAATTATAACTCTAGTTGAAAAACTGGAAAACTTTAATAAAACTTTAATTTAAATCAACATAAATTAGTATAATAATAAATCTTTATTTGCCCTACGGGCTTTCTGATTCCTATACATATACAAGTAAACTTAACAATTATAATAATAAAAACAAAACTAAATAAAATTCTCTATTTCTTCTCCCCTCCCCTTTCCTCTTCTCCCTTCTCCCTCCCCTTCCATACCTCTTTCATCCATTTAATTTCCCTTCCGTCTACATTCAGTATTTCCTCTCTTTCTTTCCTCTCTCTTTGTATCATCTCACTGCACTCGTTCCACATATGCTCAATCGCCTCTCTTTCCTCATAGCACATTCTACACATTCTTCCTCCATCTTCTGTCCAATACCTATTTTCCCTCTCTTCATTTCCGCACCTAAACCTCGCCATCATCTTTCTATCTTTCTCGCTCTCCCTCCCAAAATACTTCGGTACTTCCTCGATCATGCATCTTCCGTACTTCCCGTTGTATCTGGATTCTCTAATTCTTTCTCTCCTCTCTTGTCTATCCGTATCCTTATCTCTTTCACTTAGTTCTACATGCATCCACACGCCTCTTTCTCTCAGTCTCTCTATTTCTTTGCTTACATACCCATTCCTCCTGTAGTAATTCTCCCTATCATTCTCCTCTGAATTCTTCTTTTTTTCTCTCCAGCACTCCTTTAGTATCTTACATTCTTTCCTCCCTTCCAACACATACCCCAAGTATTTGAATTCTTTTACTTGTTCTATTACTTCTCCCTCCCACCTCCAATCACTTTCTTCGTTCTTTCTCTTTCTCTTATTGAACACCAGCATTTTTGTTTTCTCTACATTCACTTCTAGTCTTTTTTTTCTTCACATATTTTCCTAAACTCTTTATCATTTTCTTCATTTCTCTTTCACTCTTTGCCACCATTACCACATCATCCGCAAACGCCAGGCTCCACACTTTTTTTCTACCTCTCCCCTACCTTCACCTTACTTTTTGTCTTCTCATATATCTCCTCCACGTTTCTTACCAGCCATTCATTTACCCCTTTCTCCCTCAGGCACTCAAGCAGGATGTATACATTATACATAGTTCCCCTCCCCTTTCTAAATACTGCTTGGCTGTCTGGTAATGCTCCCTTTTCCTCTATCTCTCTGCTCATCCTTTCATTCATGAAGTACTCCTCCCACTCATTCACCGTTATCTCCTCGCTCCCATTTTCTTTTTTCTTTCTCTCTCTATTAATTTAGTTCCATACCTCCTTCTCTGTTCTTATTGCTTTTATCTCTTCCTCCTCTCTCTCCTTCTTCTGCCTCTTCTTCTTCCTGCATGTCTCTCTGTATCTTCTTTTCGCTTCTAAAAAGCCACTTCTGTTCCCTTTAGTCTTTCTCCACTTTCTTAGTTCTTTTATTGCTTCCTTTTTAAGTTGCTCACATTCTTTGTCCCACCATTTATTCTTTCTTTTTGTTCCTCCACCTCTTACTGTTATTTCTCTTTTTGTCGCTGCTTTTTCCAATACTTCTACCAATTCTTTCTCCATTTTCCCCACTTCTTGTTCTTTAAATCTTGCATTTTCCAGTCTTCTCTTATACTCTTCCACCCCTTGCTCGTCCCATACTTTAATTATCACCTTCCGCATTTCCTCTATTTTTTCTTCTCCTCCTCTCTTCTGTCTCCCCCTTCCTATACTTATCTCTATAGGCAGATGGTCTAACTCTATTCTTTCCCCTATTCTGAATTCTTCGACTTCTTCCCATGCTTCTTCGTTTACTATTCCGTAGTCTATCACCGTCTCTCCTCTACCGCCTATGTAGGTCCATTCTCCTTCTTCGTCCCCTTGTTTATTTCCATTCAGCACTTCCCATCCTTTTTCTTCTATCCATTCCATCAACTTCTTCTTTTCCGCGTTTTCTTTCTTGTCTTTGGATTTTCTTTTTCCTTCTCCTCTCTCTTCTTCCCAATCCCTGGCTCCTCTTTCTCCAATTTTCCCGTTAAAATCCCCTCCCAGAAGCAGACATTCTTCCCTGTTGTCTTTTAATGTTTCTTCTATCTTGCTTATTGTTTCTTTCATCTCTTTGCTGTACACTGTCACTATTTTCCACCATTTACTGTCTATTTTAACGTTTCTCACCATGTGACCTTCCTCTTCTTCCATCTTTTTAGTATTCTCTTTTATTCCTTTTTTTACCCCTGTTATTATTCCCCCTGCTGCTCTTTCTTTTTTCTTTCCCCTTCTCGCCCCTTGCCATTCCCACTTGAACTCCTTTGGTAACAGTTTTTCTATTTTTTCCCAGCTTTCTGACCATGTTTCTGTTAATCCAACAATATCGAACTCCTTCACATAGTCCCAAAAATCTTCTTCTTTTTTCCCTAGTCCCGCTACATTCCAAAATAGTGCTCTCACCCCTGTCTTTCTCGTTACCTTCTTTGATTTCCCCCTTCCTTCCTTAGTTTCCCTCCTACTTCCTTCTTTGTTTCTTTTTTCTCGTTTCATTGTCCTTTTTACTTTCCCGTTGTCCCCCTTTTTCCCTCCTCCCCTTCTTCTTCTTATTGAAAAACCTCTAGACTCTCTCTCTTTTCATTCCATCTCCATTGCTCCCCGTCCACTATTAATTTCCTGTATCCCACTCTTACTTCTTTCCCTTCTTCCCTTTTTTCCTTCGTCATACTTCTTAGTTTCTTCTGTAAATCTCTTTCTTTATCCCCCTTGTTTCCCTTTTCTCCCTCAATTTTCCTTTGTGCTGCATTATTCTTTCCTTCTCACCCCATCCCTCCATCTCCACCAATACTTGATCCTTGTTAATCCTGTAACAATCTTTTACTTTCCTATCCTCTACATTTTCCTTCAAAAACTTCTCTACATCCTCTTTTTTTTTACATGACTTTTTCTTTCCCCGTCCGATCCTGTTATCACGATGTTGTTCTTCCTCTTTCTTCTCTCTTTGATTTCCATTCTCTCTTCCAGCTTTTCCACTCTCTCCTTCCACCAGTCTCTCTCTCCTTGCCATCTCTTCTCCTTCTCTTTATATTCTTCTCTCTGCCTCTCTATCTCTCTCTTGAGTTCCTTGTTTTCTCGTCTTATTTCTTTCATCTCCTCCTTCAAGTCTTGCAACAGCTCCAATATTTTTTTCTCCATCTCTGTGACCGTTTCCTTCTCTTTCTCTGATGTCTTCTGTGTTTTCTTTACTCCAGGAGACCTCGCCGTCTTTTTACTTTTTTGAAAAAATTTCTCTTCCTCCTCTTCTTGTTTTTCTGTTCTACCCTCTCATTTTCTCTTTCTTTTCCTTTCCTCCAGGTAAGAGTCCAGGCTTCCCTGACTGAGCGAGCTGTTTCTATAGTCTTTGTTCATCCGCTTCCTGTGGCGCCTCCTAGATGTCGTTATATTCCGTTTTTTTTTCTTTTAAACCTAGAAACACAACAAAACAAAATGGTGAACACGGCGCGGTTGATCACGAAGAGCGACCCACAGGGCAGTACCCAGTACATAAATTAGTAATTATAAATTCAATAAATTAAATGGAATAGTCAGTCAAGTTTCATTCATCAGCAAAATTCAGTTACAAAAAAACAGATTAAAGCAAATAAGAATTTACTCATAAAACTAATATCGTAAATTGACAGACCGAATGGAATTTGAAGACGTCGATTTATAGCTATAATTCGAGGCAAGTATAGTGTAAACAACTTCAACGTCAATGACGATTCGACGATCTAATTAGTTTTATGTTACACGATAGAGACGATAAAGTTGATGCTGAGTTATATTATTGCTTTAAATTGTTAAGATTATTTTTACGCTAAATTATGGCTTTAAATTATTACTTTGAATTATACCACAAAAACAAAAAGGAGATAAGAAACAAAAACACAAGGTGTTTTATGTGGCCTTGGAACTCTGGTTTGGATGTCTTCCAGAAGGAGACGACGACGATTCTCCAGTCCTTGGCACAATTAAGTCCTCCTTAATCGTCCACGCTGGAAGTTCCAAGGAATACCACCCTCGATGGCGTAGTTCCAATCCAGATAAATTAAGTGGTGAAGATTTTAGGGTTCACCCCGAGCCAGCACCCTAATGAAGAAGATTCCTCTTTAAGTACCCCGTTTAACGAACAGAAAGGCCCTTACCTCCAATGAGGGACCTGGACGACTTCCAAAGAGACCCGAAATGTGGACGCACCACGTGGACGACTTATTCGGTGGTTTTAATCCCCGCAGGTCTAAAATGATTCCGTCGATTTACAAATGTTTTCAACGAGACGAGAACCACTCACTTCGATGAAACGGATGATCAACCACCGAATAATAATGTCTCTTTTTGACAGGAAGAAGGCCTCTCACAAAGTGCGCACAAGCGACGCGGTGACGATTGACGTACCGCTGCTTGACAGCACTGACAAGTGTGAGGTTATTTAGGATGTAAACAAAAGGGGTTCTTCATTATTTCCCGACGAGACACAAAGAAATTTTAAGTGTAGGTATTACCCAGTCGAGGTTCAATTTATTTAGCCCCTTGGCGTTTTAGGCAGTGGGAAAAGTGTTGCATACTTCCAGAACGAAAGATCGAAACAGATAACACCAGCACAGCGAAGAATGAAGAAGAAAAACGATAACATTGAGAGTAACAATCCGTTATGTCGAGCACAATTACGGTTTACAGTAGACATTAGTTCGAGCTAGAATAGAGTAAAAAGTACGAAGAAAAGAGCGGCTTAAATTCAAGAGTGAGGTACGCCGAATACCATCTCCGTTTTTTGGTAAAATGCTCTAGGATGCCCCAAACAGCAATCTCTTCGCAGCGAGGTGATCCAAACCCAAAACAATTCATCAAACAACCGAAAAAAAAGTAACGAAATATTGTAACGTAGCCTGAGCCGGGCGGGTTCGAGGATTTAAAGAAATATTCTGGCGTACACCGTATTTACAAACTTTTATTAAAAAGACTACTAAGACGACTAACTTTTCACAATGTACAGACTTTCACAATATCACGCGCTGATCACTTGTTCACGATGCTTCCAAGACTGACTTGCTCCGTTGTTTGATCCCTTCTTATACCGCTCCCTTCGTTCTCGAATTCTTTTATTCCCGGAATCATGAGATCATGTTTCCAACGCAAAGAATTATTCCAGAAGAATGAGATCAGTGTCTTGTACGAGCGTGGTATAGCATGAGATCACCGCCACAGTCGAGTCTTCTAGAGCATCCCATGTGAATAATTATTCCCAGACGTTCTCATGTAGACTATTCCAGATTAATTACGTTACCATACGTGGTGAGATCATCATGACATCATCCGCTTCCGGGCCGTCGCGCCGTCGTCTCATTGCCCCCCTTTTAAAGATTGTTCGTCCCGAACAATCTACTTCAATCCTGTTGATTTGTCCCGGAGTAGGGTGCCAAACGATCCAGGTGAACCACCTTCATCTTGGCTCGGGGATTGCGTTGAATCCGGTACACTACGTCGTTAATCCTCTTTACAACCGTGTACGGGCCTTCCCAACTGGGTTGTAACTTTGGGCAGCGACCTTTCTTTCGCCGAGGGTTGAACAACCATACCAAGTCTCCATCACTGAATCCTGCCGAATTCACCCTCAGATCGTAACGCGTCTTCATCCGGTCGCTCGCCACGCGAATGTGACTGCGCGTTAGTTCATGTATACTGGACATGGCTTCCTGTAGTTCGTCTACGTAGTTTCCCACGTCCTTCCGCTCTTGTCCCGGTGATCCGAAAGCCAGATCGCATGGTAGACGCATTTCCCGTCCAAACAGGATCTTCGCCGGTGTCTGGTGGGTCGTCTCGTGAATTGCCGCTCTGTACGCCAGCAAAAACAAAGGTAGACGCCGATCCCAGTCCCGCTGATGTTGATCGACCACCTTGGACAAGTGCTGCTCCATGGTCTTGTTGAAACGCTCGACCATTCCATCTGACTGAGGATGCAGGGGTGTCGTCCTTGTCTTCCGCACGCCCAATAGTTCGCAAACGCCCTGGAACACTCCAGATTCAAAGTTCCGCCCTTGGTCCGAGTGCATTTCCAGTGGAAGTCCGTAGCGGCAAATCCAATTTTCTACCAACGCCTTGGCAACCGTCACAGCTTCTTGATTGGGTAGGGCATAGGCTTCCGGCCACTTGCTAAAATAGTCGATGACCACCATGATGTACTTGTTTCCCGAATCAGTGGTAGGAAACGGTCCTGCTACGTCGAAGGCTATTCTCTCGAATGGTGCCCCAACGTTGTACTGCTTCATGGCTCCTCGACTACGCGTCTGTGGACCGTTGCTCGCCGCACAAGTGTCACATTTTCGACACCAGCTCTCGACATCGTTTCGAACGTTCACCCAATAGAAGCGTTCACGGACTTTACCCATGGTCTTATTCACGCCCAGATGTGCGCCGGACACTCCACCGTGGATTTCTTGCAAGACCTCCTTCACGCGACACTTGGGCAAAACCAGTTGCATCGTCACCGACTTCCCGTCTGTACTCTCCCATGCTCGCTTCAGCAGGCCATTTTCCACTTTCAGTGAATCCCATTGGGCCCATAGTGCTTTGAGAGCAGGACTCTTGTCCGAAATGTCTTGCCATTGTGGTCTCTGATTTCCGTTCTCTTTGCTTTCCAAAATTGCACTAATCTCGCTATCTCCAAGTTGTTCTGCCCTCATTTCCGCCGTCGTCCATCCATCTTGAGGTTGCAGAACCAATCTCTTCACGCCCTCGAATTCTTTGGATGCCTCTCTCCGAGTGCAATGTTTGCAGTCACTCCGGCACGGCCTCCTAGAAAGTGCGTCCGCATTCTGGTGTGATCTGCCTGGTCGGTGTTCGATTTCAAAATCATACTGCTGGAGCCTCTCCAACCATCTGGCTGTCTGTCCTTCTGGATCCTTAAGGCTTAACAGCCACCTCAACGCAGCATGATCCGTTCGGATTTTGAAGTGTTGACCGTACAGGTACTTGTGAAAATGTCCTACTGCATTTACGATTGCCAATAACTCCTTCCTCGTAACGCAGTAGTTTCTTTCCGGCTTAGAAAGCACCTTGCTATAGTATTCGATGACTTTTTCTTCGCCTTCCTGTACCTGCGAAAGGACTGCCCCGATACCGTTGTTACTGGCGTCTGTATCCAGGACATACCGCCCCTTTACTCTCGGGTAAGACAGAATAGGACCTGTGCACAGCGAGATCTTCAAAGTTCTAAACGCTGCTTCACTCTCGTTATTCCAGATAAATGGAGTTTTGTCTTCCGTGAGTCTGTGCAGAGGCTTGACAATGTCAGCAAACCCTTTGACAAATTTGCGATAGTAGGTACAGAGGCCCAAGAAGCTTCTCAGCTGGTGCTTGTCCCTTGGTCGTGGCCACTCGCGGACGGCCGCGATCTTGTCTGGATCTGTTTGTACTCCGCTGGGTGAAACCACATGGCCCAAGAACTTCACTTCTGTCTGGAACAATTGGCATTTCTTGGGGTTGAGCTGAAGGTTGGCATTCCGCAGGCGGCTGAAGATCTCTTCCAAATTTTTCAAATGTTCTTCGAAGGTTGTTCCAACTACCATGACGTCATCGAGATACACCAAGCAGGTTTTCCATGTCAGCCCTCGCAGAACCAGTTCCATCAACCTCTCGAAAGTGGCTGGAGCGTTGCAGAGTCCAAATGGCATGACGTTAAAATGGTAGAGACCGCTTCCAGTCGAGAACGCCGTCTTCTCTTTGTCATCGGGATGGATCTCAACTTGCCAGTAGCCGCTCTTCAAGTCCAGGGTTGAGAACCACTGCGATCCCGACAACATGCTTAGGGTGTCATCGATACGTGGCAACGGATAGCTGTCCTTCTTAGTTACATCGTTCAGCCGTCTGTAGTCAACGCAAAAGCGAGTGGAACCATCTTTCTTCGTTACCAATACAACTGGTGACGACCACGGGCTTGAGGAGTCTTCAATTATCCCGTCTGCTTTCATTTTGTCCACCATCTGAGCCACCTCTTGGTGTTTTGCGAACGGAAGTCTTCTTGGCGGTTGTCGGACCGGAGCAACATCTCTTGTGTTGATTCTGTGCTGCACCATGTTGGTTCTGCCGGTGCTTCGGTCTTCTGTAGCAAAGATGTCAGTCTCCTTGCGTATAAATGCCATGGCCTTCTCTAATTGATGGTTCGTAAGGTGTTTCCAGTCTTCTAGGAAAAGCTTCTCTACACTCGTTCGCTGAGCCTCTTTTCTGTTACACCCAACAGGTTGTTCTTCACAACGGACGACCCGTAGTACAGGATGGTATAGTCCAATCGTCTGCCCTTTCTGTAGTGTAACACGACTTTCGCCTAAATTCGCTACACGGATTGGAATTCGTCCATTAGCCTCAACGAGTGTTCTTGCTACCATGATCTGTGTTTTCTGTGTCACGCCCGGGTTGGTGGTCACGTTCGGTTCTATTATTCCAGTCCGGTATCCCCCAGGGTCTTCTTCCAACTCTGCCAGCACGATCTGTTCCGAGTTCTTCTGTACACGGACCGTTTCGGAGACTATCACTTTCACTTCGTCGGCGGATGGTATAGCATAGTGCAGGGAGATTTCTTCGTTGCCAACTAGCAGCATGCGATTCTTGATGTCCAGCACGAATCCGAACTTCTTCATGATGTCAAGACCCAAGATGAAATCGTCCACTATATCAGCCACAATAACCTTGTGAACGAACTCGAACCTCCCCAACTCGAGTCTTGCCTCAACTTCCCCGAATACTCGTGCTGCTTCTCCCGTTGCTGTTTTTAACACCAGGTCGCTCTCTGCCAATTGGAAATCTCCCAGCGGTTTGAAGATGTCTGGTCTTCCGATCGAGACGGTAGCTCCGGTGTCGACGGTCATAGAACAGCCAGCTCCGTTGATTCGACCCTCCAGCAACAGACTATCGTTCCTTCTTCGTAACTGTGAGACCGAGATGACCTTAGGGGCTTTTGTCGGGCCAGCTAGCACACGCTCCAAAGCGCTAGCTGGACTGGACTCCGGATTCCTAAGGGTCTGCTTCGGTGACCTCCTTAAACGGCAGTCTCTTCTCAGGTAGCCCACTTTCCCACGATTAAAGCATCTGGGTCTGCCTGTCATGCTTCCGCGCCGCATTTCCTCAAGCAACGTCTTTATTTCTCGCAGCAGGTCGTTTCCGTCTTTCGGGGCTTCCTCCATAGTTACTGCTCGCAGACGTTGAGCCGCCGGACGACAAGCGTTTTTAGCCGCCTCGAACTCCAGGGCGTGCACGAGGGCATCGGCGCATTTTTGATGTCTACCTAGTCTCAACATTTGCTGCAACTCACCGTCACGGACCCCATCAATAAACGCGCTTGTTCCAAGTTGGTGGTGGAAGTCGCTAGGGGCGCTTGGGTAGGCCAGATGTACGAGTCTCTCAACGTCCGCCGCAAACTCCTGCAGGCTTTCGCCATTCTTCTGAACTCGTGACTTCAGCTGTGACTGGTACACTTGGTTCAAGTGGAGGTCTCCATACCGCAGCTCGAGAGCGTTGACCACGGCGACGTAGTTCTTTTGTTCCCTCTCCGGGACGGTTTGCAGCAGCTGAAGAGCTTGTCCTCGCAAGGATAACACCAGTGCAGTGGCTTTCTCTTCTTCACCCCAGTTGTTCATTTCGGCCGCTGCCTCGAATTGCCTCCTGTACATAAACCACGAGGTCTGACCATCAAAGGTCGGAGGTTTTTGCCTTTGTGATGACGGTTCTGTCACGACCGACTGCCCCGTTGTTATCCTTTTCAGCTTTGTTTCCATTTCCTTGACTTTCTTTTCCAATTCCTCTTTCATTTCCAGAACTTCTTCTTTTACAACTTCTTCAATTTCCAGAACTTTCCTTTCCACAACTTGAACCTTCTCTTCCACGTCTTTTTTAAAAGTGTTTTGTAAAATGTCCAGCTGATCGAAAATTCTCTTCTGTTCCTCTTGTCGTCGATTTTCTTGTTCTTCATTTTCTTCTTGTCGTCGCTTCTCTAGTTGTTCTAGAAGTGCCATTTGTTCTTTCCTTTCTTCTTGTCGTCTCTTTTCTTGTTCTTCTTTTTCTTCTTGTCGTCTCTTTTCTTGTTCTTCTTTTTCTTCTTGTCGTCTCTTTTCTTGCTCTTTTTTTTCTTCTTGTCGTCGCTTCTCTAGTTGTTCTAGAAGTGCCATTTGTTCTTTCCTTTCTTCCTGTCGTCTCTTTTCTAATTGTTCCAGAAGAACGGCCATTTGTTCTTGTAGAGCCTCCATGGTTTTACTTCTCGTGACTCTTCCAGAAGGTTGCTTTGACATGCGTCACGTACCGGTTGGTTCGATGTTTCTTCTTTTTTTTACGTCCGCTTCTTTAAATCCCACTTCTGACACCAATGTAACGTAGCCTGAGCCGGGCGGGTTCGAGGATTTAAAGAAATATTCTGGCGTACACCGTATTTACAAACTTTTATTAAAAAGACTACTAAGACGACTAACTTTTCACAATGTACAGACTTTCACAATATCACGCGCTGATCACTTGTTCACGATGCTTCCAAGACTGACTTGCTCCGTTGTTTGATCCCTTCTTATACCGCTCCCTTCGTTCTCGAATTCTTCTATTCCCGGAATCATGAGATCATGTTTCCAACGCAAAGAATTATTCCAGAAGAATGAGATCAGTGTCTTGTACGAGCGTGGTATAGCATGAGATCACCGCCACAGTCGAGTCTTCTAGAGCATCCCATGTGAATAATTATTCCCAGACGTTCTCATGTAGACTATTCCAGATTAATTACGTTACCATACGTGGTGAGATCATCATGACATCATCCGCTTCCGGGCCGTCGCGCCGTCGTCTCAATATGTAAGGTTAATGAAAAGATAAAATTATCTTCACAAATTTAATAAGACATTTTTCAGCTTTCCGCTGATCAAAAAACGAAAAACCACTTTTCTCCAAACAAAACATGTTATTTTTCTTTAAACGCCGAAAATCGCGTCATACAAATTTGACAGTTTACTAACCTCAATGACATTTTTCAATTGAGCGGTTCAATTGGCCATTTGTATATTTGCCTATTGACGTACACAATGTCACGTTTTTCTGAAGTTTGAAGAAAAACATTTTTGACAGATGACAGTGAACTTTATTTGTTAAAAGTGAACGCTACATATATTTCTCTTTAATTATAGAAAATATTTTTTTAAATTTTGAGACATTAAAAGAAAAAAATCACTTTGAAAAAAAAAAAAAGAAAACAATGTGGTGTATGTATCGTGCGATTCTTTAAATTTCCATTCCAGGTAAGCCTTGGACTTTGAACGTACCTAGATCCCCGGCGAATTGTTTCGTTTACTTATAGCTGTCAATTTGAAACGTCAATCTAACTTAACCTTAACCATAACATGACTTTTAAAAAATGAGCTATAATTAAAGACATGACTTTTTTTCCACCGCCTACTCAGAATGGAAATTTAAAGAATCGCACGTTATAACGAATGACGCATAAGCAGCAGGACATTTATAAAAAATCGTTTGTACAAATGAAAACTGTTGGAAAATTTATTATTATTGATTATTCTCCTCTCTAACGGTGCACCCGGGCTCTCTACAAAGGAAAGTTCCGTAAATAGCATTATAAAAGGTTTTTACAATGGCCACTCTATTATTAATTTGAAAGAAAGTGACACACCAAAGGTGAAGTAGAGCTGAACTAGATTGGCATATCGTAATGACACATGACGGAAATTTTTGTCTCAGCTTTGTACATATAAAAAATTCAATAAGGAAGGTTTAAAATATTGCTAACGACGACAAAATATATCAAATGACGGCGATAAAAAAAATTATTCCGGTGCAATGTTAGTAAGATCAGGACCCATCTAAGGTGCCAAATGATCAAAATGCCAATAATTCTCGAAATATTTCAAAGACACGTCTGAAGATTCTTGGATGGAATTTTCTACTACCAAACAAGTTAATTTTACTCTGCCGGGTGAACATGAAACGCTGCAAAAATGAGACAGATCATACACAACGGGATAACAGAGAAAGCTCAAAGCTTGCACAACAACCGCAATGACAGCAACCTTTTTAGTTTTATTTTTCTCGGTATTTTTCGCACATGTTTCCCGCTCAGGTACAAATCGCCTCTTTAATGACCATTAGAAGATAACAATTAACAATGACTTCCCGCAGTCGTACAGCCATGCAGACAGCCTTTATCTGTCTCCATCTGCAGACTGATATATGTCATCCGCATGACGTTCTGGTACGCTTTTGGTAAAATTGTCGACCACAAACTGGCCTGGAACACGAACAAATTCTTTGAACTGCTGCATCCATTTACTAAAGCGTTTAATTGCGCCTGAAAAGAAGATACATAAAGCGATTAACGCCCCCTTTATCGACAAGAATTCGTCGCGCTGTCTGAAGGATATTGAGAAAAAGCATTCTAAAATAGAGGAAGATTATGTTTAGTTCTCAAATAAAAGTGTGAAATATAATGTAGCGTGAAATCTCGCCATTTCGCCCTAAGACCAGGGGGTTTAAGGTTGTGTGTTGGCCGCAGTGCGGTGCTCTCCTTACTATGAAGATGTTAAGTAGACCATTTGTCATGTCAAGAAAACGGTGGGTGGCACAGGAAACTCAACTACAAAGGACATCACGTCTATTATTTACATTCAGGCTTGCCAACATTAATGCACTCGTTTTCGAGCACTTGCCAACCGTTAATTACTTTTAGGGGATTTCGTGTCTCTATAAACTCCCACGTAAAATGCGACAAAAAATTCTTAGCTATTCATCGAAAACTCGGTATTAGTTTTTAGGTAACAAGATACGGCATTATCCCGTACTTAGAGGCCTAATATCTCCTTTGAAGGTCTATCAAAGAATCTCTAAGCTCCAGTGAATGCTTTCAATGTAATGTACACCTAATGGGAAAATGAGAACAGGAGAACTAAACTCGCCCCATCTTTTAAACGTGGCTTAGATGGTATATTAGCGTCGCGACGCCGACACCAAGCCAACTCTTTAGAAACCCTAAACTCGCACCTACATTATTTAAGGCATCTCGCTGAAGGTGTTTTATTAAAGTTGTTGAAAGTTGTTGACTTATTGATATCCTGACATTTGCTATTAGTTCAACAGTTAATGCACAGAGCATTGTTGCAGTACACAAATTCATTTCAAAATCAAAATCACCCCACATCAAACAAAATATGGAAAATTTATACTACTGTATAGAATTTTATAATAATTAAATATCCACATATAATTAGCTGCAACATGCATAAAGAGCACCATTAGAGAATTTGAGTTTCAATAATGCAAAGATTGAACATTTTAATTAGCTTATTTAATTATACGATTAAATATTATGCCCTCATACTAACAAAGATCCAATCCGTTCAAATCTCAAGACTATTTTGTATATGGGACATTCCATACCAAGTGAGCCACCTAAAATTTAGATTTCGTTCAAATTTTATATATTAATAGTACTTATAAATAGCAATACCCAAGCGGCATTTGAGATTTTTTAGGCTGCTTATTTTTGATATACATGGAGGTGAATTATAAATGAAAATACAGGACATGAGTAACCTTTCTTTCGATTGCTCCGTTCTTACTGACATTTATTGTTATTTAATAACTGTAATAGAGGCACAATGAAATACCCTTTCAAAATGGTCCGATGCAATTTTGACCTAAACCAAAATTTTGACCTTGAAAATGACCCAGAAATTCTAAAAATGATTATTTTCCGTCTTATGACTGCTTTTATTTGCTTCAAATGTTACCCAAAATGTGGCTTATGACTTCTTCTTTATTGGTCATGAGTTTTATTGTGGGCAGATGTTGGGTTCAGAAGTTATAAATTTTTTGAACACCCCTTAGGACGTGAAATCGTCGATTTGTTGCTCTCTACTTTTGAAAAAAATTATATCTTCTGAACCCAAAATCGACCCACAATAAAACTTATGATCAATAAAGAAGAAGTCATAAGCTACATTTTGGGTAACATTTGAAGCAAATAAAAGCAGTCATAAGATGGAAAATCATCATTTTTCAAATTTCTAGGTCATTTTCAAGGTCAAAATATTAGATTAGGTCAAAATTGCATGGGGTCATTTTGAAAGGGTTTTTCATTGTCCCTCTACTACCGTTATTTAATTGGAAAGACTGTCAGTTGGAACTGAGTAAAACACATTTATGTTCACTCATGTCCTATCTTAACATTTATAATTCACCCCTATGCATATCAAAAATAAGCAGCGTAAAAATCTCAGATGGCGCTTGGGAGTTGCTATTTACAAGTACTATTAATATGCCAAATTTGAACAAAATCTAAATTTTAGGTGGCTCACTTGGTATGGAATGTCCCATTATGATAACATTTTGTTTTTATTTATTCATACTTTTCTCCCTTTCGTATTTCGGTGCTCCATTTGTATTTTTTAGAACTTTTGAATATTATTTACTAGCTGACCCGGCAAACTTTGTTCCGCCTCAGAATCAATAAATGTTGTGGCAACTTATTAGCTGAATTAAATTATTTTTTTATAAAAGTATAATGCCCACAACGCCATCTACTGGCATTACCGGAACCAGCATACAACGCCATGTTTATTTTTGTTTCTGTCATGTATCAAATACGGCGTTATATACGGATTCTATACAAAATGTATGATAAAATTTTTTTTGTTAATGTTTCTGATGTTTTAATAGTTATTCGCCCTCGAAAAAAGTCTGTCAATCCATTCTCGAGATATCATCAAAAAATTTGTGTGTGGAGTCCACGCGCAACAGAAGTGAAACTTTGGAGTTTACTCCTTAAAAATCTATTTTCATTTTTAAAGCCCGGTACGACAAATTTTGGTGGCCAGCGTTATTTCTTATTGTTGCCCTGTACCAGGGGGGCTTTGTTATTGTCGTTGCCCTGTACTTAGCTCCCCGCCCCCTGTAATTTTGCGATGTTTTAATAGTAATTCTGCTATTCGGAGCGTAGGCAAATCCAACAAATGAAAGATCATAAAAATCGATCGAGCCGCTCTTGAGTTATAAACCCAAGGCAGCCCCCTGAGCCCGCTGTCCATGTTATAATAGTTATTCTGCTATTCGGGGCGGAGACTAATCCAACAAATCGAAGATCATAAAAATCGGTACAGACGTTCTTCAGTTATAAACCCAAGGGGGCCCCAGGGCCCCCATGTCCATGTTTTAATAATATTCTGCTATTCGGGGCGGAGACAAATGCAACAAATCAAAGATCATAAAAATCGGTCCAGTCGTTCTTGAGATATAAACCCAAGGGTTCCCCCTGAGCCCCCTGTCCATGGTTCAACAGTAATTCTGCTATTGGGGGCGGAGACAAATCCAACAAATCAAATATCATAAAAGCCCTTATTAAGTCGGTCGAGCTAAAAAATCGGTCCAACCCAAGGGTCCCACTGGTCCCCCATGTCCATGTTTTAATAATATTCTGCTATTCGGGGCGGAGACAAATCCAACAAATCAAAGATCATAAAAATCGGTCCAGTCGTTCTTGAGATATAAACCCAAGGGTTTCCCCTGAGCCCCCTGTCCATGGTTCAACAGTAATTCTGCTATTGGGGGCGGAGACAAATCCAACAAATCAAATATCATAAAAGCCCTTATTAAGTCGGTCGAGCTAAAAAATCGGTCCAACCCAAGGGTCCCACTGGTCCCCCATGTCCATGTGAAAAATACTGTACGACCTGTTCCCATAGCTATCAAATATACAAAAAAAAATTATAAGAATCGGTCGACCCAAAAAATCGGTCAAGCCTAAGGGTCCCCCCTGGGCCCCCATGTCGATAAAAAGTATCCTATGTCCTGCTCCTGGTTCTAAGCTACCTCCCCACCAATTTTCAGCCAAATCGGTTCAGCCGTTCTTGAGTTATAAATAGTGTAACTAACACGACTTTCTTTTATATAATACTAGCTAACCCGGCGAACTTTGTACCGCCTCAGAATCAATAAATGTTGTGTTATCTTATTAGCTGAATCAAATTCAGTTTTTTTTATCAAAGCATAATGCATACAACGCCATCTACTGGCTTTACCGGAACCAACATACAACGCCATGTTCATTTTTGTTTCTGTCATGTATCAAAGATAGCGTTATACATATACGGTTTCCATACAAAATTTTGTGTGGAATCCAGGCGCAACAGAAGTAAAACTTTGGAGCTTAATCCCCAAAAATCGATTATCATTTTTAAGGCCCGGTACGACAAATTTTGGTGGCCGGCGTTATTTGTTATTGGTGCCCTGTACCAGGGGGGCTTTCGTTATTGTCGTTGCTCTGTACCAAGCTGCCCGCCTCCAGTAATTTTTTCGATGTTTTAATAGTTATTCTGCTATTCGGAGCGGAGACAAATCCAACAAATCAAAGATCATAAAAATCAGTCCAGCCGTTCTTGAGTTGTAAAGCCAAGGGGCCCCCTAAGCCCCCTTGTCCATGTTTTAATAGTTATTCTGCTATTCGAAGCGGAGACAAATCCAACAAATCAAAGATCATAAAAATCGGTCCAGCCGTTCTTGAGTAATAAACCCAAGGGGCCCCCTTGGGCCCCCACATCCATGTAAAGTATCCTATGTCCTTCTCCTGGTTCTAAGCTACTTCTCCACCAATTTTCAGCCAAGTCGTTCTTGAGTTATAAATAGTGTAACTAACACGACTTTCTTTTATATATTATAGATATAGATATCCAACTAGCTGACCCGCCATTGTCCCGTCCAAATTTCAATAAAAAGTAAAAACAAATGTAATTCTATTTTAATTATTTTAATTTATTTTCCGACTTTGCTTTGTAATAAAATTGTCTCCAATTTTATTTTCCGGAAAACTTTTGTAGGACCATAACAAACAAAACAAAAAAAGAATGACGCATATCCATCGTTGGTCTCGTGAGTTAATACAAAAAGACCATAGAAAAAAAACACTCAGTTTTTCCCGAATTTTCCAGTTTTCCGGGTAACTTTTCCAATTACATATTGCTATTACGATTGTGTTAAAAAAATAGCCAAATCGCTTCAGCCGTTTGCAAGTGATGTGCTTACTAATTAGGAGCAGTTCTAAGCGCATCACTTGAGAACAGCTGGATCGATTCGGAAATTTTTCCAATTTTTCTTTCTGTCAGAACCTGACTAGGATTATTACGAATAGGTAAAAAAAAATTAGCCAAATTGGTCCAGCAGTTATAATACATTATTACCTACTACTTATACAGGGTGCGTCATTATAGTTATTTTTATATGACTATTAATTTTTAAGATAATTGGTCAATGAAATAAAATTATACAGGAAAAACTGCATTTATTAAATATTTAGAGTTATCTAACCGGACCCAATTTTCGAAGACCGTATTCAATTTTTTTTTACATGGACCCCTTGTTTGCCGAAGTAAATGCTATACAGCTGTGTAATGTTTTTTAATTTTAATTGAAGAACAATGTAGTTATGATTTTGGTTTTCAAAAAAGGTTGAAAACACAGATTTACAAAAAAATATGTAGGGGCTTTGCTATTAACCATAAAATTATAATATTTTGTGCGTAGGTAAAAGAAGGCTAGGGGCATCGTGTGTGGCTCATAGTTTTTGATTTTAATGTAGTACTTAAGAGAGAAAAAAAACAACTTTTGATATCTTTCCATCGCCAAAACTTTTTTTCAAATAGAACAACCTGTATATTTTTGCACTATTATGTTACTGTTATTCACCTCTTTCTTTTTTATTAAACATTACCTATACTTAAACCTACAGAATTTGAAGTTTTTATTTAGTTAATTTTTCTTAAAATTAATTGTAAAATTAGGTATTATCATTTACCCATTGATAGTGTGCTGTGAAATCGAAAATCTCAACATAAAAGACAAAGAATTAATAATATTCAAACAACTGTTCTTCGGATTTATTATAACGGTTTAAATAATTTTTAATATTAAATTACAGCAACAAAAAAAATATATAAAAAAATTAAACAATAAACTTAAAAAAATTAACAATTAAACAAGATGTTCGATGTATCCTCCATGCTCTTCGATACATTTGTCGATCCTGGTTACAAATGATCGATTAACCTTTCTGAGTATCTTAGGACCCACTGACTGAAAAGTTCTTCTTCGATGTGGGAGGATCTTGGTATACTAAGTCTTTTACATAACCCCATAAAAAAGTCTATTTTCGTGAGGTCTGGTGATCTTGGTGGCCATCTAGCTATCTTTCGGAAGAGGTTTAGTATGCCGTCCAGTCCCTGACCATTTTGAGCTGTTATTTCTATTGTTGTGCTCGCTTTAATGATCAGAATCTTTCTGTTTCCTTTATTATTACTTTACACATATTTCTTAATATTTTTCTGTTTTAGTGTTTTTTGTACTTGGTTTTCTGCGCTAGGTCTTTGTTGTTGCTGTTTACGTTAAATACTTTCCCCCTATGGCACCCGCTGCCATAACACCGAATCGTCAAACTGGCATTATCCATGATGGTTCATAAATCCCCGCTGTCGAAAGTTGATGGTTTCATCGATATATGGATGAGTTTTCCGTTGTCCTTTATCCACCGCATAATTTATAATTCAGTGACGTCACTTTTAATTTTCCACCGAGGACGTCAGTGAGCACACTGTTAAATTTTGAAGAGAAACACGTGCCGACCCTTTGTTGTTCGAAATTCGGTGAAAAAGTGCGGTCCATTTCGGTTTTAATGACCGGCAGTTGGCTACAAATACTGCAGATTATAAAGTCTTTACAAAAGTTCGGACGGCGCGGGATTGCAGGACCGAATGGCGAGGGCGACAGAATGTATGTATGCAGATGCTGTGTTGATTGTAAAATTGCCCTTGTACGTTTACATTCTGGCTTTAATGGAAGTGTTGTATTTAAAGACCTCGACTATCACAATGAGCCTCCGTTTCTGGAATATTTTGATTTCTGCCTTTCAATTCCCTCGTTTCGAAACGTTCATTTCGACCCCTTTATAGGGCCATATTGCTTCTTCCACCAAATAAAATAAGAATCAAAATAAAATAAAAGCACGGACAACGTCCAGAACTTTAATCCCAACTCACTTGATGTGAAATGGACAGAGATAAGCTGGAGACCATTTACAGACGGTTTTGTCTCCACGTCAGTGCAAAGTTGGACAGGTTTTCTAGCGGGAAACTACGGGAGATTAGGGACTCGGAGAAAATTTCAGTTGGGAGAGATCGGTTTAGCTGTGGGACCAGTTTGGTACAGTTCTTAGCCTTATCGGTTGCAGTTATTCCGAACTATGGTCACTTTATTGGAGATTATGTGACCAAACGGTTAACTGGAGTGTTCCAGTTCTTTCGAGCTTTATTTATGTGGAAAAGTCAGAGATTCTTAGGAATAAAGTTACATATTAGCTATGGTACATTATGCATATTATACAATATAAGTACCATCAGATCATTTAAATTATACATTGGAGTAGGTTTTTTTTATGTAATGGCCCAGCCTGCAAATTGACTGACAGAGTAAAATTTGAGGTTATAAACATTGTGACGTTTATGTTTCTCATGTGAAATTGTTTTAATTTAAAGAAAATATAACACTAACAAATAATATATTGAGAATTATTATTGAGAATTACAGAAAATGTTCAAAGTGTTCTCCCCCAGCTTCAATGCAGGTGTTAACTCTCCGTTTCATAGTTTCAAATGCATTTTCCAACACTTGAAAGGTTATAGCGTTGCATGCATTAAAAATTCCCTTTTTCTCAGTTCTTCAAGATTTTTCGGGTTATTTTTAAATAGGGTATTTTTGAGATACTGGAAAATGAAATAATCTTGAATCATAATCATCATAAAACTAACACGCGCTCCGCTACACCACACTAATATCACGAAATCTTGCCACACATTTTTTATAAATTTGTTGGACTAATTTTTGATAATCTGCAGGAAAATTTGGGTAGGCATTTCTAAAAACTTTTAACACAGCCACTTTGACATTCGAATTTTAGTAGTGCCATCTGAATTTAAAGTTCATAACCTATTCTAATTTATAATTTAAAGGATCTCATGGTATTAAAAATTACTGAACGGATTCTTAAGGAGCCCCTAGACGGTCAATCATTTTGATCAAAGGCTAATTGAATTAGACATGATTAACCGTCTAGGAACCCGCTTGATGTTTCATAGAGTTTAAAATCATGCTTGATTCAATCGATTGACTCAAGCTAGGGCTACTTAACGGGTTTTCACTGTTCGAGTGACATTTTTTTTTCTAAGGTTGGCGCTGACGCTAGGTGGCAAGCACATGACAAGATACGCTCATATAACCTCAAACTTCAAGTGCAAATGTGAAAATAATGCTGTTTATTACACCAAATTTATAAATTTTGTATTTATATTTATTTATAAAATATATAGTAAAATTGACAATGAGGTACCATGGCTTGTGTTTTTACATAAAAAGCAGCAAAGTTCTTGACTAAGTTGACTAAGTTAAGTTATTCCTTCCGTTGCTTAAATCTAAGGACAAAAGTTATGAAGCCAGAATTCAATGTGGAATCACTATATTGAAAAACATTTATAATTTTTTTAATTATAGACATTAAGATTTATGGGTTAATTGGTTTGAATCATTTATTGCAAAAAAGAAAATAATGAATTTATAGGTAAATTCTAGAAGTGGACATAACACGGTACTGACATTTAAGTGATATACTGCAAATTTTGTCTGGATTGGAAGTTATATTACACAGAAAAAGTGATGAAATATGATGGTGAGGGTAGTATTAATAGAAAATTTTTATGAATACAATGTTATGACATGAGCAGTGAGAGTAAACAGTACAGGACATTAATAATCACTGTTAGAATAGAATCACCGATACAGTGTTTTTTTTTAATTGGCCACAGGAAATCCCATGTTCAATTTCTCACTACTTGTTTGGGGGAATTCCTAGATTACCGACTGACACGTGAACACGCGGAGAGAAGTGACGAGGGGAAAATTGACAAAAATAAAGTAAATAAAAGTGAAGAAATCAGCGAAGAAGGGAGAAGAAGCATTGGAGAAAAGAAACGACAACGACGATAAGAAAGGACGCCGGCAACCAACAATACATGGTACAGTCTATAGGTTTACAAACAGGAATGAGACAAGACACAGAAGAAAAAATGAAGAAGAAACTAAAAGAAAAAGACAGCTAGAAGAGAGCTTAGAAGCATCTCAAAAAAAAAGAAAACAGTAAGACAAGAAGAGAAAACAGAGCAAAGAAGAAATGGGGCTGAAAATGGAAGAGATGATGGAAAAAATGATTGATGGCCAAAAACATGTAAAAAATGGGAGAGCTGAAGAACGACAACAGAAAGCTCAGGGAAGATATGGATGAACTGAAGACATAAATGAACCAACTGAAAAAGGCGACGGAAGGAAAAGAGAAAAGATGGAGAGAAGAGAAAATCTTTCCAGAAAAGAAGATAGGACGGATGGAGATGAAGATGGAAGACTCAGCCCTAGTCTATTCACAGTATACCTACATTTGCGACCTAGAAGGAAAACTAAGACTAGCGAAGTCAGTGGAGTGGTGTTAGGAATCACTAACACTCACTGGCATATAGAGAATGATATGGTGCTAAGAGCGAAGAAGGCCAAAGAAATGAAGGCAATGATAAGATGCTTAGGAAGATACATGAAAAGAAAGAAGAAGAGTGGAAAAAAATCTATGGAAAGGAAAATAATTTTTCTACTTTGCATAATAGACAAAAGCGGTTTATAATAATTCTACTAATAATAGTATAATTTATTTTTTTAATATTGGCAAACTTGGCATTCCCAAGGCAATCCTAACTGATCCTAACCCATACCTCGCTGTCAAGCTGTCAATGTGAATTGGTACTTGTTTTGGCTCCACGTTAATTTTGGGCACGCGATTTTGTTGGGGCATTCTGTCTGTGGTGCCAAGCTGATAACACTTGTTGCATTGGAGTGGGACGGGGGCTGGCGTGTGGCTGGCTCGCACTGACTTTGTGTGTGGACGCCGCCAGGAAGGTTTTCCAGGACCATAACGAACAAAACAAAAAAAGAGTTAGGGTGCTGAGTTCATACAAACATCAACATCAACATGAACATCAACATCAACATCATTAATACAAACCTTGTACTGATAATTACGAACACAGCGAAAAAAAATCTGCCAAATCGGTCTCAAGCCGTTTTGAAGTGATGATCTTTCATACATGCGGCATTTGATTTGTATTTATATGAAAGATAAATTTGGGCTCAAATTAAGTTACTTCAATTCCGGGAGCATAACGAATAAAACGAGGGGCTGTTAACTATGGAATTAGTTGTACATCTTGGGAGAATTAATTCCGAGTACTATCGGAATTACCGGAATTAGTTTGGAATTACATGGAATTATTTCAAGTACTCAAAATGATGGAAACACCAACCTGCGGATAGAGGGTTGTTTGGACGAATTCATGGGGATTAATTGCAGACCAAACTCGCATATTTTATTTATTTACAGTATAGTATTCCTGCAGGAAAATCTCGTGGAAACAACTCTTGCACGATGGTAATTTTATAGGGATGAAGAGTTAAATATTGTTTGAATATTTTTTGATAAGTTCCATATGAGATGTCCATCGCTTGTGCTAACCTGAGTAGAGGTTTCTTGGGAGACGCTTCCATTACTGCTGCATCATCTGCCACAATCTCACGAGTTCTTTTTTTGGGCACTCCGCTACCCGCTTTTCGACCAATATCGCGAAATCTTGCCACGCATTTATAAATTTGTTGGACTAATTTTTGATAATCTGCTGGACAATTGGGGTAGGCATTTCGAAAATCATTAACACAGCGTTCTATAGAATAATTCCATTCATCATTCTGTTGCCGTTTTTTTGAAGTCACTTGGACATTCAAATTTTAAATCAAATTGTCAAAAGATGGTAGTGCCAACCTAATTTGTTATTTTATTACGAGTTTTATTATTTATGCTTTTTTTTATTCAAAAACCGTGCCCGAATAAGTAAACGAACATAGATGCAATGAATTAAATAGTTATCGTTTTTAAAATACTTGTCGTAATTCCAAAATGGTAATTGAATTAAGTGCTTCATCTTTTGTTGGAATTACCGGAATTACCTTTTGATTACTGGAATTAGTTACTTTTTGTGGGAGTTTTTTCTTGATTATGGGAATTACCTACGAATTACTGCGATTACCACGATTACATGCGAATTAATTCCTCGCATCGGAATTACCGGAATTGTTCGTGATTACCTTGAATTAATTCCACGTGGAATTAGTTGTACAATTTTTTTCCAAGTTAACAGCCCCTCATAATAAAATTAAAAAACAACCAAAAATGTCGTTCCTATCGCGAGTTATGATCGAGAGTGCATACAAATTTTATTATTTTTACTGTTTGTCCGAATTTTTCGACTTATTATTGTCTAGAATTTTATTTTCCTGAAAACTTTTCGAGTACCGTAAACTGCATCTACAACTGACTGATTAAGTAGTGGTATTGGAATGACAACCATTTTTTGACTTTAAGCTTCTGAAGGCAGTTTAAAAATGCGGAGTGTGTTCTGGTTAAAATGAAAAAAAAAAAAAAAACAATAAATGTATAAACGAGCAAAGAAAATCAATCCAAATTGAGAATTACACCAAAATATATACTCAAATTTACATTTTTGACTAAATGGTTGACAAACTGTTTCGGAATGACAACCATTTTCCTATTGCATCTACATTCTGTTTCTTGTATTGCACAGTTCTTCTTTGTGACCAAAATCATGTCGTTCATGCCACCACATGTGAATGCGGTGGGCTGGTGATCCACCGCATCTACAACTGACTGATTGACTAGTGGTATTGGAATGACAACCATTTTTTGACTTTAAGCTTCTGAAGGCAGTTTAAAAATGCGGAGTGTGTTCTGCTTTAAATGAAGAAAAAAACAAAACAATAAATGCTTGTCATCTCTCAACCATTTAGTCAATCGATGAGTATAGTGGACAGGGCGGAACACCCGCCCACCGCACAGACAGACGGTACCAAAACCATACGCTGTTTAGTCACAAAGAAACATATAATAAACGAGCAAAGAAAATCAATCCAAATTGAGAATTACACCAAAATATATACTCAAATTTACATTTTTGACTAAATGGTTGACAAACTGTTTCGGAATGACAACCATTTTCCTATTGCATCCACATTCTGTTTCTTGTATTGCACAGTTCTTCTTTGTGACCAAAATCATGTCGTTCATGCCACCACATGTGAATGCGGTGGGCTGGTGATCCACCGCATCTACAACTGACTGATTGACTAGTGGTATTGGAATGACAACCATTTTTTGACTTTAAGCTTCTGAAGGCAGTTTAGAAATGCGGAGTGTGTTCTGCTTTAAATGAAGAAAAAAACAAAACAATAAATGCTTGTCATCTCTCAACCATTTAGTCAATCGATGAGTATAGTGGACAGGGCGGAACACCCGCCCACCGCACAGACAGACGGTACCAAAACCATACGCTGTTTAGTCACAAAGAAACATATAATAAACGAGCAAAGAAAATCAATCCAAATTGAGAATTACACCAAAATATATACTCAAATTTACATTTTTGACTAAATGGTTGACAAACTGTTTCGGAATGACAACCATTTTCCTATTGCATCTACATTCTGTTTCTTGTATTGCACAGTTCTTCTTTGTGACCAAAATCATGTCGTTCATGCCACCACATGTGAATGCGGTGGGCTGGTGATCCACCGCATCTACAACTGACTGATTGACTAGTGGTATTGGAATGACAACCATTTTTTGACTTTAAGCTTCTGAAGGCAGTTTAAAAATGCGGAGTGTGTTCTGCTTTAAATGAAGAAAAAAACAAAACAATAAATGTATAAACTGTTTCTTGTATTGCACAGTTCTTCTTTGTGACCAAAATAATGTCGTTCATGCCACCACATGTGAATGCGGTGGGCTGGTGATCCACCGCATCTACAACTGACTGATTGACTAGTGGTATTGGAGTGACAACCATTTTTTGACTTTAAGCTTCTGAAGGCAGTTTAAAAATGCGGAGTGTGTTCTGGTTTAAATGGAAAAAAAAAACAATAAATGTTTGTCATCTCTCAACCATTTAGTCAGTCGATGAGTATACTGGACAGGGCAGCCACTATATTCAATTATAACTTAGAAATTATAGATAAAAAAATGTTTCTATTGACGAGTTCTACTTGTGGTTAAATTTTCTGCTAGGACTTCCATAACACCCTGTATTGATGTTCATTTTTATCATATAGATGAAATGCTGTTCGTTGGTTAGCGCATCACTTGAGAACAGCAGGACCGATTTGGCTATTTGTTTTTTAGAATATTCGTAGTGGTAAGGTTTTTACGGAGAGAAAAAATGCAAAAGTTTACTCAACATACCTGGACACTCAATTTCAACCGAGGGGGTAACCACTGATGAAAAGGGTGTACCACGGATTACAAATTTCAATTGATTACATAGTGAATACTTGTGATTTCATATGATTTCATGTGATTACATGTGACTACCGTACGACTACATGTGTTTACATATGACTACATGAGTGATTACATGATTTCACGGAGGATTTCATAGGATTTCAGGCAATTTCAAGTATCTACATTCGGGTTACTAAATGATTACAAAAGATTTCACAATGATTACACGAGATTACCTTGACTATATGATGATTACATTAAAAAAATAATATGATCAAACATGTCTTCTATAGCAAATTATTCTCCTTATCCCAAATTATTATTTTTAATTGAAAAAGCAATAAAGATATACTTGTGTCGCCCAACAGATAGAGTAATAAAGCGGGCGGTGTTAATAGCTATTAACATACCTAGAAATGTTATGACGTTTATTACAGCCGCAGATGTCATTGAAATCCGAGCTCGTAGAGCGACATCTAAAGCTGTTATGGATCATAACATTCGTGGTTTGTGGAATAGTTTATCGATTTCAGGTGACCATCTTCTCATTTATGTGAATTTACTGAAATTTTTTGCAATTTTTTCCGTAAGATTAAGATGGCAAAAAGAATGTTTGGTAGTACAAATTCAGCGGTTTCTATAATAGTTCTAGTTCAATTGTTTCTGGTACTTCTAGTTCGGCGGTTTCAGTACTTTCAGCTGAAATTATTTACAATGACCATACAAGAGAACTAGTGCGACAAAATACATCTTCACACATGGAGTCTTCATCAGTTTCGAATTTGAATTTGCCAGGAATGGGGTCGTCCCACAATTTTTAAAAACAGCTTCTCTAGAAACTAGACGGAAAAATATTGTACCCCTATTTTTGTGTTTATTATTCTTTACTAGGTAAAAGAAAATTCGAAACATCTGTCTTATTTGAAACGCGCGCCTTTCTGTGACGTCAACACGAGAAAAAAATCACCAAATAAAATTCAAAGTTACTAGATGGGCGGACAAATGAGAAGACTTCCCCGAAATGACGTCACAAAAGGCGGTAAACGTACAGCGTTTGAAAATGCAAACCCAAATTGCGCTTTTTGATACGCTGTTATCTCACAAAACAGCTTTTTAATACTACTCTTTATTAATTTGTTACGAAAACGGCATGTAGGTATAAAGATTGCAGTTATAAAAAGAGTTTAGATGGAATTTCTTCCTTATGAATATGACAGTTGCGTACAACGCTTTACGCAAGTGGTGTTCCACCCTTATGTTTTATTACTCTATCGCTTGGGCGACACAAGTATATGCAGGGTGTTATGGAAGTCCTAGCAGAAAATTTAACCATAAGTAGAACTCGTCAAAATAAACATTTTTTCTATTTACCACTTTGCTAAAATCCGCAATTTTTTTCAAATTTTTCTGACCCCTTATTTTACCCTCCGTCTATGCCTACATGAACTTGAACGCATCAGAACGTTTTTGTCGAACGAGGTAAACACCAAACTTTTTCGGGACAAAAAATTTGTCGTTGATACTAAATTTTAGTTGTCAGTTGAGTGTCGCGCCGCTATGTATTGTTGTGTGTGTTCGATTCTTGTGCTTCTCCAACTCCAGATTTCGGACGTCCCAGATGTAATCGTGTTTTGGAAATTGAACCTGAAATGTTTAATTCGAAGATGTGCTTCGAAGTGGCGGTGTGTCAATATTTATCGTTTATCGCACGTACAACAACAAGGATTATCCCTGATGGAAGTTAGAGAGTTTATTATTACATGCTAACCTACTTCAATATTATGCATATTATGGTAGGTGAGTACATGTTTTCATTTAAACAGTTGTTATTTCGATTCATTTATCGAGTAAAGTTTTTGTGCACTCCTGCCAATCAATGAACGTGGGTCCATAGGCGGGTTTGGTTTTAGGGGTCAAACTATTCTTAATTTTTACTCCGTAAGGGAGCGTTTGCGAAGAAAAATGATATATTATTTTCTTTGACGAGTTCTACTTGTGGTTAAATTTTCTGCTACTACTTTCATAACAGCCTGGATACACTGGATATAACACAAAGTCAAAAATTCTTATTATGTTAATAAAAATGAATTAAGGGATAGCAAATTTAATTATTGAATTAAGTACCTTTTATAAAACTGCTATCACGAGAAATTGGAAAAAATAGGTTACGAAAAAAATATGTTGCAAACTGTAAACTTATGACCCCTATGGCCACCACAAAGATAGGAAAAAACTTAACATTAGGGCTAAAAGAAAATGCAAACGACACAATTAGTTGAAAGAATGTAATCACGAGCACCGCACGAGACAGGCCGAATTGAAGGCGGGAATATGAGAAATGCCAAGTATAAGTGCATATCGAGGTGCATATGAACACACAGAATCACACCACAGTAAATGACTGCGATTTTATTCGCAAAGGAAGATCTAGTCAAGCGAAAAGTAGTAATAAGAACAAAACACAAATCTAGTTACACGATGATAATATCATGATTACATGGACAAATACATGATATATGATGAGTACATAATGATTACATGATGACTACATGATGATTACATGATGAATATACGATGAATACATGATGATTACTTGACAATTACATGATGATTACATAATGAATACAAGATTTCACGATTTCATTAAGTTCTATTTATGATTGCAAGAAGATTACATATGATTTCACAAAAATTATATTTGATTACATTATGATTACAAAGTGATTTCAATAGCGCCGTTCCACGATTACATGCAGTGGTTACCCCCTCGATTTCAACAGTTATTTCGCTCTTAAATTCAAAAATATCTTCAAAATAAAATAAATTACCATGGCATGGGATTTGTTAATTATTGCCGATTCTTAAGACTTAATGTGGAAATTAGAGCTTCTGGTAAAATTTATCATGATGCATGAGTGTGATGCCATTGTAGATCTGGATGAGTCTGCCGTTCATTCTTAGCTAGTTTTGAACAACAGTTTGAATCAATGTCATAGCCGGCTCCAATTTACTTTATTTTGGAGATAAATATTTTTGAATTTAAGAACAAAATAATTATGTCGCGTAAAAATTTCAAGCCTTACAAGATTTGTCTCCCACGTAAGTTAACATGGGCTGAGAATCCCTGACCATCAGTTTAAAAAAATGCACTGTAGGTATAGTGAATAATTGATAAGAGGTCTCTGTTGATTGACCCAGAGGACGCGAAGATAAGTGTCAGGTACATTATTTTTGATTAGTTAAATGAATTTCATCTCTTAAAATAATAAGAAAATCAAACACTTATTAAAATATGCGTCACTCCTATTTTAGCTGCTAATACTAAAATCTGCAAAAAGGTGTAGTGCAACGTCACAAAACGCCCCATTTCGCCATTAACAGCTTACCATAATGGACCGTCGTGCTTTTCAACGCCACTTCCAAGGCCGCACTTGGGCCATTTCAATGTATCAAAAACATATTAAAAGCTCTTTGTTCGTCTGCCTCCACAAAGCACACAAGAGACCGGAAGCCGAAGGTGGGCTAGATGTGTGGATTAAACAAAGCGACAAAGCTGTCTCAATCGGGCGCGATTCAACGGGTAAAATATGACACTGTCGGATTTAGATCTTGTAAGGCCGATGAATTAAAAAGGAAACACGAATGAAAGGGTGCGATTTTATTTTCGTCATGTTGGCACTTCTGTGGCCGTCACGATATCAACAGCCTTTGAGCCGGTTCTTAACAGCCCTTTTATAAAGTGTCACTGTTATAATTGTGTCATCTGACGCAAAAAAAGAGAATTCCTATAATATACTCAGTCCAAGCTTGTATTGTCCTCTTGTTTGTGTTTATTGTAGTCAGAGTATGTCAAGTTGTTAGACATGTGTGCTAACTCAGGATGGTAAGACCGGTATATAAAAAATGGTGGCTGCAAATATGTACCAAAATAACGAGAGGTACTGTAGCGATAAGCAAAAATTTATAAGTAAGTGTCTGCAATTCGCCGTTTTTACCGTCATAAAGTTAGCAAGTTATTAAATCCTGAACGCAAATGGAGAAGCCGAATTGAATAAACTTCTACCACTCGAATAAATTGGTTATATCTTCTTTGAGTTGGATAACAGAAGCACTCCCGGCTGCGGGCAAATAAATAAAATTTTTGCATCTCTCGCGCAGGATTCGTGGTTTGAATATTGAAAGTGGTGATTTAAAAAGTGTAAGAAGAAAAGTAAGAGCCACTCTCCGAGACGTGAATCAATTATCTCCCGTCTCTGGGATTTTCTTAATCATCTTGTTTTGTCTTCGCCGGATCGGCCCCTCGTCAAGCCGTAATAAATCCGGGGATATAAGTGGATGAAACGGCTGTTTAACAAATTAGCTACTTATCACTTGAAAGAGTTTGCCGCCGCCGCCGCCGCCTCCACTTCCGGCAGACAACGAACAAATGAAGGGCTCTCTTGATTTCCCGTTTTCGCGGCAATCGCGGATTCTTTCCTGCTTCGTTTAATCCAATTAAAACGGAAACGACCGCAGAATTTTAAGTGGATTATTGGAGGGTGCTAGCTGGAGGCGCTTCATTAATCGCAAAGGGAATTATGGATAAACAACAAATTTTCTTTGAGCTACTTGGGAAACTTCGTTATCGGAACGCCGAAAATGCTGCATTAAGACAATAATTTTAGTTTAGATATTTGCTTTTAATTTCTAACAGCACGACTGATTTACAATGTTAACTAAACACGTCAAAAGAAATATTTTAATAAATTAATTAACATTTTTGCCTGAAATATAAAGTTTTCTATACACGTTGTCAACAATTTTTCTTAATAATAAATCCCGTAGTCATCGAGTTCAAATTCGTGAAAGTTTTGACATTAATTTAGTTACCCGCCACTGAACCGCTCGGCTGATTGACAATAATCAGATTTTTAGCAAAATGTTGGAAAATAACCTAAACCGCCCGAAGTAAATAAATAAAAATAGAAAACTCACCTACCAAACGTTATTACTATAATTGTAATTATTAATAAATGTTGCAGATTTTCGTCTGCCCATACGTGCGTCTTATTAAAGTTAAAAATATCTTCTGGTGAAACCCGCTGATAAAAGAAAATTCGGCTGATGGTTTATTTTGGCCGGGGCCCATTCACAAAACTGGCGCCTTCGAGGTAAATATGCAGGCGGTAAAAATTGACCTTTCTGTATGTGATACAATTTTTGCTCTTTCAAAATTCTCCAAATGGTGAAATTCGATACTCCAAACTGATTTGCTAACCTTCGGGTTCAACATTTTGCAAAACACTAACACAATGCACAACATTAACGCAATTTAGGCTCACGGCGATTTGGGAAGCGTTACACATGAAGTCTTGTGCTTCGGCGGAATTTCCTTGACCTTCTCCGCAAATTAATAAAATATCCGTGTATCTTTTTATGACTAATAACTTTAAAACCGAAAGTAAAATACAGTAACAACAAATTACCGCTGCCCGATTGAGTTGTCTCAAGAAACTGATTTTAATAATAATTATTTGAGTATCAGCAGGTAATTGTGATAAAAACGGGTCTGCAAAAAATTTAGAAACTTGATAAGCACGCTGAATTAAAATAAATATCCATATGCGGCTCGTGAATTTGTAGGGGGGGAATGAGAAAAAAAATAGTTTTCGGAAAAGTCGTATATATGTAGAAAAGTTGTTGCTTTTGATTAGGTCTACCACTGGTTTCAATTATTGATTATTTCTGAAACACCAAAACACATTCTTCATTAAGGGTACGTATGGAAATGGAAAAAACGTGTGTCGTTTACTACATGTGCGTGAGCTTGTCAGATTTTTGAGATTATATTTTACGTGGAATGTAAATATAAATATTATGGATTATTTGATATTACAGATTGTAATATTATTATTATTATTAGTGTGGATCGGCGTTTCATATCATTTAAACTTTTAGACGGATTGTGATCTAGCATTATTATTATTGCGATTATTGTATTATTGTATTCGTCTTGTGAAATACTTTTTGCGTGAACAAATACAAAAAATGTTGTTCAATACTCGTGGTCTGGCACTTTTCAGGGACTCATTGGCAACACTCGGCTTACCTCTCGTGCTACAAACATTCGCCTTCGCCCTAGAAAAGTGTCTTGACAGCGCACTTGTGTCAAAATATAATATTAAAAATTTTTGTTTATTATTTACAAGCTGGTAAACGGCGCGCGTTGCTACGACCTTTTGAAATTGTATGTCTGAAACTGTCACTGCTCAATACTACTAAACTTCTCAGGATAACCCGCAGGGCTAATCTGAAGATATCCTAAAACTGTTATCAAAATCGGCCCAGCCGTTTTAGAGTCCATATGGAAAACACATACAGAGATTCATTACTTAGCGCCCACGCTCTAGGGTAAATTTTGAAATTTTTGTACGTGTGAATCAGGATTTTATCAAGGACAGTCATAGTGGGGGCAATCTGGTTGCAAAATTATTTGTGAAGATAGTCACAAAGAAGCTGTCAAAGCAACTGAATTAGAAAATGTTTGTAGCTGTAACGTCTTGTAAAGACTTTCAATTAAACCACCTTTGAAGACACTTATGCGTTTTTACAACCCGAATGAGACTAGTATTATACCGAGAAAATTCTTCGCAATTTTTCTTGGCATCCGATGAATGTAGGGCAGTGGTTTCTCTACTCTTCCCAACATCTAACCACTGCCTCTTGAGGCTGTTTGGACAAGCGGTTCTTTGCTGTGAACTCATTTTAAAAGCAGATTTTTTTTTGTTCTGCTCTTTGCACTTCGCTTGTCTGTCAAATGGAATGGCAGCTTGGGTGTGAAGTTAGTTAATTTTGCTGCCAATCTCTAAGAGCAAAGAAACTAAAAGGGATACTGCCAACCTAACTTCTTATTCAGTGGGCGCTAGGAAATGAATTCAACAGTACATACATACATACATCGATTTTTATATATAGAAGGTGTCCCAGAAATAAATACACTAATTTGGAAAGGTGGTAGAACTCATCGACAACAACTTTTCCCTTCGCCATTTTTTCGAAATCACATTTTGAAATTAAATAATGACCGTAAATTCTATTGTTTTTCTGGGAGGAAGGAAATATTCACACTTAATTATATTATACTTTTTGGGAACTTTTTTGTCGCTGTGTCCCGGGTAAAAATGATAAACGTACTGTTACAATTTGATTTTTGCCGCGCATTCACCACCAGGGTTCAGGAACGAATCGGCATTAGAGATAACCGGCATGTACAAAAACACGATAGGTTTTGCAGTGCCGCGCGACAAAATCGAGATTCTCTCTTTTTCGTTCGACATTTGACGAAGTCACATTCAACGTAAATTTTGCTCCTGGAAAAAAGGATAGCTCCAGAGAATTAGAATTTTGAATCGTTGAATGTGAGTTATTTCGATAACAAATCGCTTTAGCGGATAATTCGTTAAATGTTGAGATTTCGGAGAGAGGTAAGAGAAACTACTTTATTGCGTGCAGACCTTGACTATTCTCTTTCAATCAAATAGGCAGATTCACCAGCACTTACTAGGATCTTTTGAACCACCTCAAAGGGATAATAGCTGTGACAATTCTTTCGTGGACGTACGGAGTTTATTTCACGTGGAAACTGGTGTAATTTTCCAGGACCCGCAGGAATTGCAGTATCACAGACTCGCAGGATTTGCCAGAAAGTAAATAGTAAGGTGTCAGGACAGCTCCAAAACCAGCAGGAAGCGTAATAGTTTCAGAAGATAAGTAATAGACAACTTTTTTTTTTATTTTTTTTTATGTGTTATCAAATCATTTAGTTTTTTTTTTGTTATATTAGCGTTCATTTAAAAATTGTGAAGTTCAGTAATCTTTTTAATGTAATTTAAACATAGGTAAAGTGCAAAAGTCACAATTTAACTTGTCATTTTTTAAATTATTTCATTGTTCATTTCGTAATTTATTGCAACAACTTGTTATTCAATCACTATAAATTCAATTTTTACCACGTTATTTAATATTGTATAATTGTAGGAAGTTTCTGTATTACTTTTATTTGTTCATTATATGATTTTGGGGAATTAGCTGTATTTCTTGTGTCACCATCCACACTTCTCAATTTTGTCAGGACATTACAACAGTTTAGGTTGTAATAGTACCTACCTGTTATTAATTAGTTTAATATCGGACTGTACAACAGGTTGTAGTTAAATGTTCCCTAATTTTTTAATTTTTGTGATGGACTTCAAAAAAGGAGGAGGTTATCAATTCTCGGTTGTATGTTTTTTTTTTTAATGTTTGTTGCCTCAGAACTCCGTCATTTATAAACCGATTTGTAAAATTCTTCTTTTATTTGAAAGAGTATGCTTACAGATTGGTCCCATTATCACCATTTCAGGATCTGATGAAGGGATCTCATGGGAATCGAGAAAAATCCTCAAATTTTCGCTCCCTTTAATTAACCGACTTTATGTATGTTCACCGATTTCTTCGTCAATTGTGGACCGATTTACAAAATTCTTCCTTTATTTGAAAGGGTATACTCTAAAGATGGTTACATTGTTAAAAAATCAGGATCTGATCAGGGAATCCCATGGAAATCGAGAAAAATCGTCAAATTTTCGCTCCCTTTTATTAACCGACTTCATGTATGTACACCGATTTCTTCGTCAATTGTGGACCGATTTACAAAATTCTTCTTTTATTTGAAAGGGTATACTCTAAAGGTGGTTACATTGTTAAAAAATCAGGATCGGATTAGGGAATCCCATGGAAATCGAGAAAAATCCTCAAATTTGGCACCTACTTCAGACGGATCATTGGGTAGTACATGTAATAATACTTTTTGAAGTCGGTTCTCTTTTTTTTAAAAGCAAATTTTGAATGAATACTCCAGTTACTGGAAGATTTGCCTTTATAAATGCGGACAAACATGTGGTTCCTGAACGACGGACGGTGCCCTTTGTCACTACGCTTTCAATTGTGCATAGAAACAACATTTGTTGTAAATGTTTGACGTGTGCAACCTGCAGATGAAATGGAGCATTCTCTTTCATAAGTACCTACTTCTGCATTTTGATTGATAATTTTGTTAATAATATGAAATAAGGTGTAATTTTTATTTTGGTATCATAAGAGTTTCCAGTTCATTTTCAATATCCCACAAAGAAACAAAAACAAGGTGAAAGCAAATGCATTTTTTGTATGCTTGGTTTATCAGTGTGGATTTATAGAAAAACAATCCAGTAAAAACTAGAGGGTTTAGAAAAAAAAGTATTGAGAAATTTTGTTGCTATTGAGTTGCAACCAAAGCTCACGTTTTAATTCTTAATAGTTTTCAAAGATAAGAATTTACTAATAAAATCAAATAGAAAATAGCAAGACGTGCAAAAACAGAAATTCTGATTGTAGGAACTTTACTTACAATGAGATTAGTGTGGATAACGTCCATGTTTTTTAAATTTGATCAGAGATATTGAGTAATAAGGACCAATAAGATTGCTAAAAAATATATTTGCTACAGAGACGCTTTTCGCGAAACGTCGCTGTAGCAAATATATTTTTTAGCAATCTTATTGGTCCTTATTACTTATTATCTCTGATCAAATTTACTTACAATATTATTAAGTGGAGCAAAATATATTTTAGCGTTATATTAATTTCAAATAAATAATGCACAATCGTTGTTTACAATATTTCAGCCAAAAGAAATCCCCCTCAGTTTCTCTTCCCATTCCTCATTGAAAATTTGTTTGTTTACAAATAAATAACGTCCTAAACGCAAGCCTTCTGGTCGGCATCTTTTGAACTTTGCCCGTCTTTAAGAAACTACCCATTGAGAGGGTGTAAATACCGAACGGGTTAATCCAATAGACTTGGTGCTTTTGTGGATTTTGCTGAAGAACCTAAACACCGACTTTCATCTTGTTATACGCGGCATAGAGACATTATTAACTGCCAAACAGTGTCGTCCCCTGTAAAAATCGCAGGTAAAACCCCAGTGTTTGTGATTAGACACCCCTTGGAACCCGATATGGGTAATTCGCTCCTAATGGCTTATCCTGAACAGAATTACATGTAGTTGAAGGGCATTATGCCAGCATCTTAATAGACACCTTAGGCTATCTAAGAGTCATAGGGTCCCTCACTGACTAGATTCGCCGTTACCGCCCTTCATAACCACTCGACTAGAGTAATCAAGATCTTATTGCGTCATCGTTGTGCCCTTATTGCGTTTCGACCGTTAATAGACCGTATCTGTTTAATAGCCGGCCAAACTTTGGAAGACTAAGATGAATTTTCACTGATTTTGCATAATGAAAAATAATTTTGTACTCCAGCATAAAATCATATACATTTACTAGAATGATAAAATATGTATTACCAAGTTTAGAAAGTCTGATGTATTGTATGTGTGTTGAAACAATATTGTATTTGCACCATCATGTAACTAACATTATCTACACGTAATGCTGGATTTAACTTCTATTGGTTACATCATAAAAGAACGGTTCTTTCGGAATGGGTCATTATTTATGTTTAAGTACTTTAGATTTTGTATAGCGGAACAAAATTGCCACTTTCGCTCTTGTCGTTGAAAGGGTGTCTTCTGAAAAATAACGGAATTGCACAACTTTATGACGATCGAGGACAAACTGACAACCCTTTTTTATGGGGGGCATTTTTAAAGAGTAAAAATACGGTTTTTTATTAGAGGGTGTTTTATGATTTACCAACTACGAACGGTAAAAATTTTGGAATTTTTTAGACCGCAATAGTGAGGCTATAAATCCTGACTTTATTACTGCTGGACCTAACTGTCCGGTTTGCCGCATTTTTTTACTGGGACATGTTTGATTTTTTGCTACCTACCACAAATAGCTGATTTATTATGGAGTTTTTTAAGGAAGGTAGAGTTTCTTGTAAGAAAGGTTTATAACAAAATTACAAAAACTTACATTGAATAACCTATAATAAAACAGCATAACAGACAAATGTTTTTTTTTTATTTATGATGTTTTTCCTTTCGTAAATACATATAAATTTTCTTTCTAATTTTTATCCAAATCTTTTTGAAAAATTTTGGCAGTTTTTTTTTTTAATTTACATAATTACGTATCTGTTTTTACCTAAAAAGATTACCAACGGGTTACTAAAAAAGTAGAACGTAATTAATTAAAAAAGGGTTAATATCTCCATGTTTAGAACACTTTTGACATATTTTTTTTAGACCTATGTTACATATGCCAATCCCAACGTTATCCCATTATTGGCCCAGGCTTATAAGTTGCGGAATGAGTGTTTGTTCAAGAAAATTGATCAGTACTTGTTTTTGGAAATCAACATTTTACATTAAAAACTTCAAAATTTTATAGAAATACGGTTTTGAAAATTTTATCAATTCTTTTTTTCAAGTGCTTCAAATTTTAAAAAGAACGTCCCAACCGGTCTATTTTTCGCAAAATTGAAAAAAATCAAGGAGGCCTGTATCAACCGATACTACATCAAAAATTATTAAAAAAAAATTGGAGATGCAAAAACCAAATGGTGTCCGATTTGGCGTGGAATGCCCCTACATATATGTATAACTTAATAAATAACATACTATTTTGAGTGTACTTGTTAAATAATTATAATTATATACTTACTCCTATTTTACCGCATATATATTTCATTTGACAGCTGTCAAATTTAACCTCAAAATTTGATGTTTTTTCTCATTTTTCGTGAACGAATAAAAAAATGCTGTTTGAAATAGACTACATATTTTCCTATGACTACTACTGGAAGTAGTATTTTGTGCACATTAAACCTTTTCCGAAAGTTACCCCTGACTTTTGATGTGTTCTATAAAACCATCAGGTTTATGATGCAAAAGGTTGTTTCATGAGATTTAATAAGGTTAGAAAACTCAAGTCACAGAAAATAAACACTAACGTTTTGTTATTATAATTTTTAAGTACAGGTAGATTTAATGAAAATTTAAAAAGATGCTGTTAGAATCAGTGTAACTGTCAGTTAAGCAATGAGACAACCTAATGTTTATCAACCTTGGCGCATCATGTTGTCTAGCAACGGAACTTTTCTATTTTCTATTCATTGTTATAATAGATATTTTAATCTTTTTCAAATGGATTTAGAAAATGACTCAGATACTAGTGATAGTGCACCCCGCCAAACATAGTAGAAGCTGCAAATTCAACTACTACCTGAAAAGTCTCGTTTGATATATGAACTTGCATACAGGGTGCCCATTTTATCTGTTCACGCCTGAAGATTCAGATATAGGCAACAAATAATTTGGCGTAAACTATTTATTTTTTAAATAAAGAATCATAGTGCTTCTAATATTAAGCTCAAAACGTCAATTCAAAACAATCTTTTAATCAAATACGAAATGTAAATCCTTAAAAAAATAGTATCCATCAAATTGTATCTAATTGACGGGATACATGTTGCCAACATCGATATCAACGAGTTGCCAAAATTTTGTTCACCGGTTTGTACTTGTATTTATTATGTATTTGAATGTGTGGCCTAATTCCTATAGCTCATATTTTATGTCTTCCACTTTTGTTGAGTGATGATTATTACAATTCTGTAAACTCTCTCTTCTTTCAACTGGTATGTGTGATATAATATGATATAGAATTTAAAGACCATTTAACTATTAACGCCTGGTTACAAAAATTTTTGTGCGGAACGTTATCGACACTGTATTATATTCTTGAGAGAAGTATCTGGTTTCTGTTTGATATGATAATATTCTCGAAATTTTATTTATGTCGATATGATTTCTTTATTTCGAGTCGTCGAGTCAACTCGCTCGCAAAAACCGGTAGCTCTGCACGTGTCTGGAATTTTCGCACGGAAGTGTACCTACTTGGCAAAAACGACCAGACGCTATAATAAATCGTCGTCCATTAAAAAATCCACCCTGTCCGGCTTTTCGACTTTACAGCCCCTACATAAAATTCTCGGTCCCAAGCAGCTACCGGTCGGCAAATTTCAAAGAGCAATAAAAATATAAAATTCCCTCAGAGCCATCTCTGGGTTTCGATTAAAGGGGTCAAGCTTTCACATCCGAGTTATGATTTACCACCCCAACCTAGTTTAAATATAATTACGTGCAATTTCACAGGACTTTCCCCCGCAATAAACATCGACCGATTTTTACAGCATAGGCAGGTAGTGAGCGGTAGCCGCCGCAGCCGGACAATACAGATATAAAATTTTTACAGCATTGGCGGCGGTAACTTTGTGTAAATCAGGTTCGGGTGAAAGCTGGGACGATTTCTTGGTTTCTGAAAGATGGTGGATGCTGTTCCCAAATTAATGGTAAGCGTGTATCAAAGACCCGTTTTTTAGTAATATCGGTGTGGCCAGCTTCTGAACTATTTCTGTGGTTTTCATCTGTTCATAAAATCTTGAATAAAACAATAATGGACTTCAAACGCAATCCTGATGTCTCAGGTTTAGATCCAAACTCAAGTCACAGAAAAAAACTAACGTTTTGTTATTAAAATTTTTGAATGTAGATTTAATGAACATTTAACAAGAAAGACGCTATTAGATTTTCATCTTTCTAAAATGGATACAGATACTAGTGATACTAGTGCACCTCGCCGAACATAGAAGCTGCAAACTCAACTACAAACAATTTGTTGAAAAGTCTCATTTGAAATATAAACTTGCATATTAGAAATTCATCGACTGGCGTATTCCTTCTCTGAAAATGCCCTATTGGTCTATTTTGGACAACTAACGAAAGAAATGAAACCATCAACTTTATGGTCAGTGTGGTCCATACTAAAATCTACATTGAACATCAAGCATGATGTTGATATTGAAAGATATAAAAAATTAAAAGTTTTTTTAAGGCGACAAGCATCTGGTATATAGAGCAAAAAATCAAAATCCTCTAGCTCAACTGAAATCAATAAATTTTTCATTACCGTCCCGGACCGAAAATTTTTATTTGCAAACGTAATTTATAATCATTTATTATGTTATATAAGAATAAGCGATATTAACACCCGATTACATATTGCTTAATATTCAAAAAATATTTATACAGGGTGATTCACAAAGTGTAGTAGTTATTTAAACTTGTGACAGTCCCTAATATGAGACGTAAAAAAATATTTAAAAAATTTCTAACTGTAGAAAAAACAAGATAAATGGTTTTAAAATTTACGCGAAATTTACCTTTTGCTAGAACGAGTGGGGTGAACGGCTACCAATTAATTCTTTTCAGTTTTACTTTGACTGTTGACGGTGCTCACTAAATATTTTAAAATGCTTTCATTTTCAAATAGTGACTGATATGATTATGTCTATTATCATATTATGTGAAACCCGTGAGAACTCTCTGAGTGTGTAATTTTATTAGCGGGACATAAGAGTCTTTATGTTTTTCAATTGAAAACAAAAGTGGTTTTTGTCAGTCGGAAAGGGTTTATCAGTAAAGACCGAGATCTTTACAATAGTTTGTATTGTAAATGGTAAGTTTTTTGCCCAAAATAAATCCAGCGACTATCAAAAGGTTCTGAGTGCATCGCTGGTTTCCATTAATTTTTCAACTTTACATTAAACGTTTTTTAATACCGTCAAAACTACGCTTAAGCGCCATATAATTTGAGGTTTAAATATATGCGTCCCAAGGACTCAAATTTTACATCATTTTTTTGAAACTACCAAAATTATAACATACTTATTATATATAAGTAATCTGTAGGTAATAATAAGTTTGGAAATCATAGTTTAAGAAGGGCTTCTGCAACAATTCGTGTGGACGCGGGGGTTGATCAATCAAGTTTAAAACGACATCGACATGGCGGATGAAAGTCGGATAAAGTTGCAGAGAGCTATATTAACAATTCACTTAATAATGAAAACATCACTCCTAATAAAATTCTTCGATCAAAAATGTATTTCTAACTGACAAAAGGTGACAATTCACTTTGCATCTAAATAGCAATTATCATAACATTTATTTGGGTATTTTATTGTGTGGGCGTAGAAAAAGTATAGTGTTCAACGCGTGTGGAAATCATTTTTTCACTTATGCGGTTTGCAGCATTTCGCCTACGCCTCGTGGGAAAAGTGCTGTTTTCCACACTAGTTGCACAATATATGTACTATAGCAGAAGTACAATTTTTTGGTCAGAAATCGTCAACCTCTTCTTATTCTGATTTTACTACACGATCGATCTTCTCGATTGTTCGACACCACACATCTTCGACTACATAAAAATTTTGGGTGGTTCAATTTCCAAAAAGCGATTACATCTGCGACGTCCGAGACACAAACAAGCGGCGAACTTCATTTGCATTACCTAACACTAACATAGAAACTGCATCATAGAAAAAAAATTTTTCGTGGAAATTACAATGAATAAATTCTTACTATTTGCTTAAGAATCGATCACAGACAGTTCATTTCTTAGCAGCCGGCGCGACACAACTGATAACTAAAATTTACTATTCACAATTCTTTTGTCTCAAAAAAGTTAGAAGGTGTTTACCTGGTTCGACTAAAACTCTCTTATGCGTTCAAGTTTAATTTAGTCATAGGCGGAGGGGTCAGAAAAATGTTTAAATAAATTGCGGATTTCAGCAAAGAGGTAAATAGAAAAAATGTTTATTTTGACGAGTTCTACTTGTGGTTAAATTTTCTGCTAGGACTTCCATAACACCCTGTATAGATAGAATGACTGCCGATTGAAATAATAATACCTACGCTTTCGTGTATAAGGGGTCGTCCATATTATTTAGGTGTTTTTTTTTTTGACCTCCCTCTCCCCCCTGCTGAGATTTGGCGAGAGATTTCTCCTGATGTGAGACGGTCTCTTTTGTCTATTTTGGTTTTTATAGTCTTTTTATTATTTTTAATCTTTAGTCTTTTTAGCCCATTTAGTCGTTTTGGTCACTGTGGTTTATTTTGCTCTTTTATATTTATTATCTTTTTTTAACCCTTTGTCCCTTTAGTTTATCTAGCCGTTTGTGTGATTTTTGTTCACCGGTTTTACTATCTTAATTTTTTTAGTTGGCCTCTTTTATGTCTTTTAGCTCTATTGTTTGTTTTGTAACTTTTGTGTGTTTTCTCTCTTTTCTCTTTTGTCTCTAGTCTTTATTGCGTCTTTCGTCATTTTTCCTCTTTGATCTCTTTGTTTCTCGTATTTATTTTGTTTCTTTGGTCTTTTTGCCCCTTTGAACTTTTTGGTATCTATCTCTTTGGTGTCTTTTGATCTTTTGGTGTCTTCTGTTTTGCATTTTTTTGATGTGGAACACATTTATAACGGCGACAGGAGACCAAAACCGATCGAATGTCGTCACGGAAAATAGCGTCAGGCCACCTCTCTACCCGCGCTCTCTTCTTCAATGTGTGTGAGAGAAGCTGGTGTTTAAGTAATTTCCGAAACTTCTACCCATCCGATTTTAAAAATTCTTTCACCAATAATTAGAATGGAGGTTAATTCACAAATTGATAAAATATAACTATTCCTATGTGAAAACGAATACAGACTGCATGAGAAGTCGAATCTCTGAAATCTTTTAATACTATTGTTTTCAAAAGAATATTTTTCGAAGAGCTTAAAGATTTTAAATCAGTGACAGTATTATTGAGTTTAAATATGAGTGACAGTGACGGTCAAGCAGTCAATCATTTCATTAATACAGTCTAATACACCTTCAACAGCTACTATTACAGAAATCACAGAAGATACATCAAATAACTCGATTGTAAAAAGTCTATATTAAAAATATTTATTTGTTTTGTATTTATATTCTGTATAATATATTATTGTAATAAGAACAATAAAAAATAGTAAATTGTTTTATTAGGAGCAAAACTGAGGCTTTTCGTGGCAAGTCTGTTGGTTTGACAAACTTGACTGACCACCAGCAGCGCATAGAGTAATTTCAAGGTTACTTTATGCGCCACCAGACGACTTTGTTTGTCATGGCAGAGAAATGGCAATTTGACAATGTCTTTACCTATTGACGTATAAAATGTCAGGTTTTTCTGACGTTTGAAGAAAATAGTAGATTGTTTTAGGAGTAAAAGTGGGACTTTTCATGGCAAGTCTGGTTTGACGGCCGAGCGCGCAAGACCGGCAACTACAGACGAGCCACGAAAAGTCACTTTTCTCCGAATAGAACATGCTATTTTTTTAAATCCCTAAAATAATGAAATAATTTAAATTTAAACAATTCTAAATTACATACGCTGCCGATTTGACAGGCCTCTCAAAGTTTTCAAAGCACACGATTGCTAAATTGGGCGGCGGACAAATACTTTGTCTGTCTAGGCAGAGAAATGGACATTTGTCATTGCCTATTGACGTATACAATATCAAGTTTTTCTGACGTTTGAAGGAAAAGTATATTATTTATTTTATTAACGAAACTATGTTTTTATTTATTTTACTCTATATTAATTTATTTATTGGTATTCTTTAAGTATAAATTCTTTCATTAAGTTAAGTCATTAATTAAATTTCTTGTCCCCTTGTTTTTTTGCATTTTTTACCCTCTTTGGTCTCTTGGGTCTGTTTGAATTCCACTGGTAAATTTTGATTTGTATATCTTTTTTGAAAGTGTAATTCCAAAAGGATTAATTTTTTTGTTTAATTTAATTCGAAACTTTAAAGGATTTTTTTCTTACTTCCCCTTCTGATATCTGAAAGTTACTGCCTGTGAATAATTCGTGTACTTTTAATATCGCAAAAACTTCCGTCACTGTCATATTACATTCGTATATGTACATATTTCTTGCAAGTTTAAATTTTGGCCATTTTTGCACAAATTGTTTTAAAACTTTTCCTTTTAAAATTCAAAGCCCTTTCTTCTATTTTTATATAAATTGGCTTTTTCCCAACTTTCGACAAATACCAAATTAAAAAAAAAATAATAATGCAAGTTGTATACTTATTTTGTGACACGGGTGTTTACCATTTAATTAAATTTTGTTAGTTCCGTATAATGAAAATAAATTTAATTTAGCATTCACCTGTATTTTTTATTATCGACATTTCGATTACATATTTATGTGATTGTAATAGAATTTACTGATAATATGTATGACGAAATTAATTCCGAACCGGTTTTGTATCCCAACGTTTAATTATTATCAACCCCGTTATCTCTTATCAAGTACACCTACTCGCGCCTAATATGTGAATGTTTTTCCGTTTTCGTCATATTCCCTTAAAGCGAGAACGTTCCTTAATGTACGAGCATCAAGTCACTACCCCCCGGCAACAACTACTTTGTAAATCCGAAGTCCGGATGAAAGGCCCTACGACAATTTCTTGCTCGAATCCTGACGACATCGGCGCGGCATGCACCCCGGTCACGGCCCTAATTTGGCGATGGGAAATTGCGAACGAGAGTCCTGCTTCCGTGACTTAATGAGCGGCAGGCAGCCAGTGCCTCAGGACTGGACGCCGCTCCCGCCGCCGACGAGCGGCGGCTGCCACCTGACCGGCCCCGGAATGCCCTCAGTGACGCCCTTTACATGCATAATACAGAGCGGGCCGGCCGGCCATCCGACGCTGCCATGCTGTAAAACTGTAAAGCTTTCCGACAATGTGTGCTCTATGTTTTCCGATTTTTTGACTTTGATAGGTAAATTCGTGATGTTTGTCTAAATTTGCAGATCGATAGTAGTTATACAGTAGAGCGTCTATTATTTGAGTTTTGATGTTATGTCTGCTAGTCTCAAAATTTAAAAACCCACCTATTGGCCAAAATTATTTCACATTTAATTTCGGCTGGCCTGCTTAAAAAGCCTCTCTTTGTGTTGAAATATTCCGGACTAAATATTTTTCACGGCCCTAAAACACTGATGAATTTGTTAGTAATCACGACAAATAAAAAATGATAAACAGGAACCACAATGAATAATAATATATTAATAGAGTTCCAATTTGTATCCAGAGAGCGAAGCCCGAGGAAACAGCACTGAATAAAAATTTCCTATATTTTTAACTTTTATAAGTAATAATTTATAACCCTTTGAAAATTATCATGATACTATTGAAAATACAGACTTTACTAATGAAAAAAAAAAGTTTGATGTGATCATAATATACATCAGGGCTGTACTCAAATTGATTTTTTTAAATATAACCCTATGTATTTTTTCAAATTCTGATTTCCTGTTATAAAGGCTAAAACTGCAAATTGTATTTAAATTTGGAATGCAAGGTTGCCAAGTTATTATTTTTTTTTTAAATTGTTCCGAAATCCTTTTTGAAACTACCTAAATCCAGATATGGATATTATATGCAAGAAGGATCTAAAATAAATTCTCAAATAAATTCCTTCCTATCCAATGCTGAACAACAGGGTAAAAGTAATGTTATAGGTAAAAGAACGGCAAGAAATCAAAATCTTTTAGCTCCTCTGAAATCTATAAATTTTCCACTACTGCCTCGGACCAAAAATTTTTGCTTCTATAGGTAATTTATAAAATTTTTTTATGTAAATTTATTTTTTTAATGGCCGTTTATTTTCAGTTGGGACTAATTAATCGGGTGATGGGGCATGTCGTATAAACGATATTAAAGATATTTGCACCGCATTCTTGGTTAATATTCCGGACACAAAAACAAAAATTTAACGTGGATTTACCAAAAGTGGAACTTTTTATACCATATATTTAGATATGCGTCCCAAAGACTCAAATTTTACCTCATTTTTTGAAACTACCAAAATGCAGAATAGTAAAAACTAACCGACCCTAAATTATACAGCGGACATAATTTTAGGACTGCTGCGACTATCGTAGTGGACGCGGGGGCTGATCTACTCAGTTTAAAACGACACGGCGTATGGAAGTCGGATAAAGTTGCATAAAGTTATATTGACGATTCACCGCATCATGTTCCGGTACCATCGATAAGTCCTTGTTAATATTTCTTACTGCCAAAATGCGACAATTCAGTTTGTATCAAAATAAAAGTATGGAAAGCACTTTTCTCACTTGCGTTGTTTGTGGCACGAGCCTCGTGGGAAAAGTGCTATTTTCAACACTCGTTGCACAATATACTATGTATTGCCAAACACGAAAACATTCGTTGTTACATTCCATGAAGAGGGAATCAAATAGTTGCACAACGTTCTATCTGCAAGAATCTTTACTTCTGATTCGGGATTCGGAGTGCAAAGCAAAAAATATAAAATGACTTTCCTCTCCCGGGCATGAAAAATAGTAATTATACACCAAGGTTGAGAAAACATTTGTCTTCGCCCAGCTGTTTTATTTATTTTATATATTTTATTATCATGATAATGGGAAAGGTCGGAACGAATTCAACTAAGATATCCATGAAAAGCAAGTATCATATGAAATTAAATCAATACCTATCATTTCTATTTTTTGTTGCCATGTTGCTATAGTGTGGTCCAGCTGGCAAATTTAACATTTCGCCAGTTCTACATTGTTGAGCTATCAGCAAATCAATATCAATAATCACAGCAAATGTCAAGTCAACACATCAATTACGGCAGTAACCATGCCAACATTGTCAATTGTTTTTATTATCTACTAGTAGGAGAGAAAAATCCATTACATATTGGGTAAGGTACAGAAAATGAATTTCTGAAGCATCAAACACGACATATAATAATGTTTTCTGAAGCTAGTAGTGATTTTTTTTAATTATTTACACAAGCGGAAGTAGAAATCAGTTCCTTTGGTGTCAAAATCGTGACAGAAGTGATACATTCTCTCTCTAGGAAGAAAAGTACTACTGGGGGGCTTCATTGGGACAGGGGGGGGCTTGGTCGAATTTATTTCATTATTTTGTGATACAAATGTTACAAGGCTTTTGTGACAAGAGGGCCCCTTGAGAAAGGGGAGCCCCTTGGTCTAGCTTATTTAATTATTTTCTGATATAAATGTTACAAGTGGCTTTTGGGACAGGGGGGAGGTTTGGTCGCGTATTTTTCTTTATATTCTGATACAAATGTTACAAGTGGCTTTTAAGACAGGGGGCCTTCTTGGTCGAGTTTATTTCAGTATTTTCTGATACAAATTTTACAAGTAGCTTATGGTACAGGGAGCCCCCTTGGGATTGGGGGATCTCCTTCGTTGAGTCTATTTCAAGATTTTCTGATACAAATGTTACAAATAGCTTATGGTAACGAAAATAAGGGGGCCCCCAAGGGGATTCCACCCGTCGTCCTAGTGCAGATTGCGGTAACGTAAGGCCTTGTTCTTAAAATGTCGAATGAACGCGCTTTGTGCGCTTCGATGGATCGTCTGTGATATGATACAAGCTAGACGCAAGTCTAATATTTTACGTGCGGATTTACCAATTCTTCTCTTGAATTGTCAGGTTTTTGTGGTTTCGCTTGAGTAAAAAAAAATAGCATATACACCTCAGGAGAGAATGCTATTTTTCCCTATGTGCTTTACACCTCAATTTTTGTTTGGGTCTTCGATTCTTCTGATTTTCGTTACCTATATCGTTTTGCTTGTTTCAGTGAGATCTGTATTTTGTTCGATACTTCCTTTAGACAGCTGTTTATTATCTTCACTTCTATTACATTTGTTGAACACTAACATTTTGTCTTCTTGTTTCTTGATTTAATCCTTTTCTCTTGTCCATCTATTCTCGAGTTTCACGTAGAGGGAAATATGACCTTTTTGGAGTATGCGCGAAGCACCAATTTCAATAATCAACAGAAAAACAAATTTTTTAGGACGGTCACTTCCGTGGATCACTGAAATTGGTGCCTCGTGCTACGCGATTGACCAGTTAAAGAAGGTCATATTTCCTTGTACGTGAAACTCGAAATGTGGAGAGTATCTCATATTTTATGATTTTATGAATGATACACGGAAAAACAAATTTTCACAGACGGCAACTTCCGTGGATCACTGAAATTGGGGCCTCGAGTTTAACGTATAGGGAAATATGACCTTCTTGGATTATGCTTCTTTAATTTCCCACAAAAAAAAATTTCACAGACGGTAACTTCAGTGGATCACTAAAATTTATGCTTCGTGCTACATGCTCGACACCATAAAGAAACACAATCCAAGAAGGTCATATTCTCCTGTACGTGAAGATCGAAATGTGGAGAGTAACTCATATTTTAGGAATGATAAAAGGAAAATCAACTTTTTACAGACGACAACTTCCGTGGATCACTGAAACTGATGCCTCGCGCTACGCGCTCGACCACTTAAGGAAACATCTCCAAAAAGGTCATATTTCCCTGTACGTCAAACTAGAGATGTAGACAGTATTTAATGTTTTAAGATTGGGCAAGAAGACAGCACCATCCTCCTACCCCTGTCGCAATTGCCAGAAAAAAGTCGGAATTGCCAGAAAAAAATCAGAATTGCCAGAAAAAAGCCGGAATTGCCAGAATAAAGTCGGAATTGCCAGAAAAAATTTTTTTCAGTTATTTTTCTATTCATGTCCGTTCAGCGCCTTCGTATAAAAAAATAGCGAAGAAGGAAAAAAATTTGGACGACGAAGGAAAACATGGTTTTTAAGATGATGATGCAGAAGAATAGCAGGTAAATGAAACTCTAAAAAAAAACATATTTTGATCGTTTGATTTTCTAAACAAGAAGAATGTTCTTAAATCCAAGTGGAGTAAATTTAAATTAAAATTTAAATATATCTATGTCGAACTCCACAAACTTTAATAACTGTAAGATTACTAATGGTACATGTTTCGGCAGAATACTTCTGCCATCATCAGCCCTAATTTAACAAGAGATTAATGATACAATTGATGAATTACAAGAGGGGTTCTTACCTTAAAGAATATAAAAAATTATGACATTGACGTAATTTTGAATTAAATTTGACGTTTTCAAAGGGTTACATGATTTTTAAAAAATTTCGTAAAAACAACATTTTATAAATGTAAAAATTAAAAATGGATCAAAGAGAATCTGGTAAGTTTGTTTGAGTGAAAAATTAAAATAGTGAATTAATAATGGGATTATTGAAGTTATTCTGTTCATTTAAACAAGATCTGTTTTCCAGTTTCAAGGCTTTCCTTATTTCCAAAGTCTCGAGAAAATCTAATTTCCGGCCTTTATTGCATTTATGAATCAATTTGGAATTTGATGGTGAAAAACTATGTTTTGTTATTAATATATGATTGGCGAAAGAAGAAGGTGTTGATGGTGGAGGATCAAGATCTGTGTTGTTATAGATGTGCCTGAAATGTTCTTTAATACGGTCTGATATTTTGAATATTTTGACCCAAAAGCTTTCACACTAATACCCATGAATCCTTGCATACCTAGACTATACGGTCTACCTAAAATACATAAAACTCAACCTTTTCCCATTAGACCAGTAGTTTCTTTTGTTAATTCACCTGTATCAATACTTTCAAAATGGCTTAATACAATTCTTAGACAACATTTAGATTTTAATAACAAATTTGCAATAAAAAACTCAATAGATCTTTGCTCCAAAATTAGAAATTTCCAAATTCCATCAGACACTAGACTTGTTTCATTTGACGTAGTTAATTTATTCCCCAGCATCCCACCCAAATCTTGCTTATTAATTTTAAAAAACCTACTATTTAATTCTAATATGCCAACCATACATGCACTAAATTTACATTCACTTTGTGAGACTGTCCTAGATCAAAATTTCTTTCAATTTAATAATAATTTTTATTCACAAGACTCAGGCTTAGCAATGGGCTCTAATTTGTCACCTCTTTTAGCAGAAATATTCATGAATAACTTGGAAGATCAGTTTTTAACTTTTTCACCTTTTAAAGATCATTTTCTCTTTTGGTACAGATATGTAGATGACATAATTGTTTTATTCAAAGGATCTGATTCTGAACTTGATAACGCACTCAGCAACTTAAATTCTTTAAACCAATCCATTAAATTCACCGTTGAAATTGAAATCAATTCCCAAATCCCCTTTTTAGACTTGTTAATCACTAGAAATAATAATACTTTTGAATTTGACATTTATAGAAAACCTAGTATTACAGATTGCGTAATACCTTTTGACTCTTGTCACCCTGTTTCCCATAAATTTGCAGCTTTTCATTCCTTTTTCCACCGATTATTTTCTATACCACTATCAGATTCATCTTTTCAAACAGAACTTAATAACATTAAACAAATCGCTTCAAATAATGGATATTCTTTAAAAACTATAAATAAATTATACTATAGATACTGTAACAAATTCAAATATACACACTACTTGGTTAAAAATCCTTCAGAAACAATTTCCTTTTCAAATTCATTAACATATTTTGGCGTCGTCTCAGAGAAATGTTCTAAAATACTTAAGAAAAACGGTTTTAAAGTTTCATTTAAAACAGATAACAACTTATCCAGATTTTTTATTAAAAATAAAGATCCATTTGATTACAAATCATCATCAGGTGTATACAAATTAAGCTGCTCTACTTGTGAGTCATTCTACATAGGTCAGACAGGTCGCAAAATATCAGACCGTATTAAAGAACATTTCAGGCACATCTATAACAACACAGATCTTGATCCTCCACCATCAACACCTTCTTCTTTCGCCAATCATATATTAATAACAAAACATAGTTTTTCACCATCAAATTCCAAATTGATTCATAAATGCAATAAAGGCCGGAAATTAGATTTTCTCGAGACTTTGGAAATAAGGAAAGCCTTGAAACTGAAAACAGATCTTGTTTAACTTCAATAATCCCATTATTAATTCACTATTTTAATTTTTCACTCAAACAAACTTACCAGATTCTCTTTGATCCATTTTTAATTTTTACATTTATAAAATGTTGTTTTTACGAAATTTTTTAAAAATCATGTAACCCTTTGAAAACGTCAAATTTAATTCAAAATTACGTCAATGTCATAATTTTTTATATTCTTTAAGGTAAGAGCCCCTCTTGTAATTCATCAATTGTATCATTAATCTCTTGTTAAATTAGGGCTGATGATGGCAGAAGTATTCTGCCGAAACATGTACCATTAGTAATCTTACAGTTATTAAAGTTTGTGGAGTTCGACATAGATATATTTAAATTTTAAGGTTGATTTTCTGTTACTATTGCCTAAATATCTGCGGATTTTAATTTGTTGTTAAGTCTTATTAATAGTACATGCAAGTATTATCTATCAAGTTTTATGAACCCCATTTTAGTCACGAGTTTTATTAATCACAAACGAAGCGTAGCGGACCGAGTGTTTAATAAAATGAGTAACTAACAAGTTTATACTTATAACAAGTTGCATACTATACTTTTTCTACTACAACAAATATCTAAATAAAGAATTTGGAAATTATGTTATTATGAATGTATTTTATGAAATTTATTATCATATTATCAATAAACAGTACAAAAAATATTGAATTACTGTTCTACTTTTTATGTACGCATCATTGATTTTCCAAAAATTTGATTGTTTGATTTGATTTTTGATACTTGATCGATCCACTTTCATTTTCATTAAATCTTGAGCAATTGCACGATTTTAGTAGCTCTCTGCAACAACTGTTGATTGCTATCCTCCATGACGCTTTAAAGCTGCGATGTCTGCAGCAGAGTTCACCAAAACCGTCGCTGAGGACCTTCTTAGTCAATGGCCAGTGTAAGCAGCAGGCTCAGGCAATTCTAAAAATTTTGCTATTAGGCTAGAGGCTGTCAAATTTATTAATTTCAATGGGCTGCTTTGTATATTTTCCTCGCTGGTAATATGTATGCTTTGCCTTTTATGCTTTATTCTTCATTGAACAGACTGCCCACAAAAGAGGACGGTTTCATCTTTTTGAAAAGATTTTGGATTTGTTGACGCCAATCTTGGAAAAGTTTATATGCACGTTATTATACTGACTTTTTGATTTCTAGCAAACCAGCAGTTGCCGGCGATGCCGCTGCTTGGGTAATTTCGGGTGGAGTACAAATGGAAAAATGTTCACTTCCACTGTCGTTAGGTTAATTTTTTCCACTAAATACAAAGATACTTGTCTGTTGTCACGCCGCGTTGAGTTATTTTGACGGATTGGTGACAATTTGACGGATTGATGACAAGGAAGACGGATAACTAAGTTGATTTGTGCCATTAAAAAATGTTGAACTAACTTCAGTCCGTAACTAAAACGTCCGTTGCTAAGTTCATCCCGTGAGTAAAACGCAAGAAGCTCCGGCTTGTCAAGATGTATTTTAAAGATCGCTTAGGGTCATGGAAACATATACGGTAAATGCCAGAATTTTAAAGACGGAAGTAAAAAAAATAAAATAATTTATAATGTTCTTGAAGCTATGAAATCTGCATGCATTGGTTTAATTATAAAAATTCTTTACCAGATGTTGCATTACATTTTAAATATGTTTGAGCCTTTTACATGCATCGAAGATAAGAATATTAACATTACTAAACTCAACATTTTTTATTTTATTGTTAGGCAACAATCATCGGCAGTACGTAGGAAATGTATTATAATATAACTATAATAATGTATTAAGTATGACTATAAAATTATATCCTGGTTCGAAAAAGAACCAGTGCGTATACGCAATTATAACAAAATAAATAATTTCTCGTCCGCTGTGAATTCCCGTGACACAGGTCAAATGTCGAGTCAACATTTCAATCCAGTGAACCCCTGACTCAGTACAAACAACCACAATAAAAATTCCTAAACCGTGACAAACTAGATTATCTTTATTCATATAGGGATGATAAGTGTGACGTGGGAAATTTGTCTTGTATGTCTCCCGACTTGTTCCTATTTATTTTATTTTCATCAAGGCCTTCTCCGTACACCACCATTAGAAATAAACGGTCATTTACGCACACAAAAAAAGACGATATTTCATTCGATCGATCATTTTTCAAAAGAAAGTAAAACTGTGAATAATCAATTCAGTTCAGAAGAATAAGTGAATACGTCAACAGTCCGTCTGCTATTGTGACAACAGGGGTCTGTTTAACCTACTTTCAGACCGACTTTACGACTCTTCTTGGCCAAAAGTGTCCCAAATACTGGTTTATGGTTGACCTAATGAAATAGAAATTTTCTCGAAACTGTCAGTGTCGTAAATTTCGTTTCGTTTTCAATAGTTTTGATTTTACGAGTTAATTGGGGCTACTGAGAACTGACCAAAAGTGTCGTTTCACTTTTAATATAGTCGCTTTTAGTAGCGGATATAATAAAAAGGGAAGGTAAAGATGAGGAGAGAAGACTATTAAACGAACCGCAAGATGTTAAAAATCCTGAAGACAAATGATGCATGTCTCCCGCCATGACTTTGCACGCTGCCAATATGCTACATCACTACAATGATTTTTTTATCATTATGTCGTTGATAACTACTGAATTGGTAAGAATCTTAAAAGGTGTGTTTTGGTTTAGCTACACAACTGCAACAGTTTGCCAGATATTGATCCCACTGTATTTTTGATAGTTATATTGTATTACTGTATTTGTATTAGTTATTAGTTATACATTTGCCAAACTTCAGTACACAAAGTGAGCAAAAACAGTTTCGCGTGTACTCTGGAGGGTTGTTACTTACCAATCTTTACGCCTTACTTTGAAACTTAGTTATGACAAGAATGTTCTCACAACAGCGGCGTATAAAGTATGAAATATAGATCTTATTGCACAAATTATTATGATTGTTTTCCTCATTCCTTCTAAGCTGTGCTTTACATTTGAAACTGTACTTTCGAACGCACCATGGCCTTTATTTCGTCACGTCCGGCAACCCTTCAACCTTGCGTCCAATCAACCCTTCGCCCCCTGCAAGAAATAATATCTAGTGTTTAATATGCTCCGTCTAAATCCCGATCGAGCTTCTGTTGTGTTTCATTATTACTCGTGGGGCGATATCAGACAATCTCGATGCATTCATTCACTGCTAGAGCGGCAGCTCCCCATTCCTCTCATTGTGCGCCCCACATGACTCACCCCGTGAGACCGAGTCGGTGGTGGATTTGGGGCGCGTGGACGTTCGCCCCAGGGCAGGCCGCAACGTTCCCACTGAGCAACCACCTCGGCCAAGACCGGGTAGTAGAAGGACTACCATCCGTCGAGGGGGAATACAATGCTTTCATCTCCTGCCCCGACAATGCGGACGTGAAATAAACAATGGCGGGGACATTTCAATAAAAAAGATTTTTTGGAATTGAGAAACAGTTGCGGAGGGAAGAAAAGTCATTTTGGACTTTTAACATTTGCATATCATAATATTATAAAATGATTAATGGGATTATGAATAGAAGACGAATGCGATCGATATTCCGACCCCTTTTTTATCAGGTGCATGTATATTTAATTCAACGAGATTGACTGATGTTAGGTACTACCTACACCTTTTAGTTGTTTCAAATCATTGCAAATATAAATAAAGTATAGTACAGAAAATTCGATAATGTTATGCCAATTCTTAGAGCTTCAAACTATTATTATTTTAGTGAAAGCACTGACGTAAATTGAATAAGTGGTTGAAACAATTAGTACATAACCTTCAAAATTGGGCAGCATTGAAAAATTTCTAATAAAAATCGTAACAAGAACAAGAGCCTTTACATCTAATATTTTTAAGTAAAAATCCAGGCTATTAGCTTGGGCTAATATTTAGTGTTTGTTTCATTCCAATCAATTCATAAATACAAAAGATCTGACAATTAATGTAATGACAAGATAAAGCTCAGATCATTCAGTATGTAACTGAGAGCTTGACTCTCGATCTGGGTTGTCCGGATTGATTAAATTTTCTGTTTGCGAATAATCTGTTCGTTCAGTACAGAGGATAGTAAGCAGTATTAGATAAGTGATGAAGTGAAGTGAAGTGTTACCGCGAGTGATAAGGCTCCTAGAGGTACAGTCACCATCATAAACATCTATGAACTTTAGTACTTTGTCGCATTGACTCTTTTAATGATTTCGTCTGATGGCTCTCTCAATATGATGTTAGTGCGATGTAACTATATGTAAATTTTGTTTTCCATAGGCTACATGATGTATGAATCATTTATGAAGACACAAATACAATATAAAATAAGGACAGGGCAACACCTGCCGGGTCAGCTAGTAATGAATATGTTTTGAAGACAAAAAAATTGAATCGTTTTTAACGCAAAATATTCCGTTATGAAGATAATCGGAATTTCAATATTAGATAATAAAAAGGAACAAACATATTAAAAATGTATCAACTGTACCTAAAACAAGCATCTAAAAAAATTCCCATAAAACCCAAAATAAATGTTCAACAACAGCATCATCAACGTTTATCGTTAGTATTTTTCCAAACGTAAAATCTTTGTTTATTATTAGACTTTAAGAAGCTAGCACATAATTGAGGTGCATAATAAGGTGTTTACGTCCGAGACCTTGAAGTCACTCTAGGCGCGTGGAGAATTTTTACGGGGGTTGTAAATTTAGAAAGTGGGACACGTCTCGGACATAAATACTGTATTCATACTGGGAGCAGTCGACACGTCACCTGTAATTTATTTCCTTCTTGTCGTAATTACCATTATGTAGTTATTGTACTTTTCTAGAAAAAACTATTTTGACATAAATGAATTTTGATTTAGGGACGTGTTTGAAAGGAAAAGTTTCATTTTTCGAAAATTACAGCTGAAGACCTCCCAGCAATTTTAATAAATATCACCGTAAACTTCCTCCCCTATTCATCCCCCGTAATCCTTCTCCTCGTAAAAATTTGCATGGTCTTCCGGATCACGCTTAATATTTAATGTCCGTCTTGTGCAGTTGGCAACATCGACGCGTTTACTTATGCATGCCAGACAGAACTTCGGGGAGTGTTGTTGCATTATCAAGGACGTCGCAGGATATTAGAGGGTGCGATATGATTGAGGGGGTGCACGCGACCCTTTCCCTTACCGAACTTGCAAGACGCGGGTCAACAGCATTATCGACACATCTTTGAAACGCATCGTTCATGCGAAGAGCGGGGTTGCGGCGTTCTGTAATTATAACAGGGTCGCTAAAAACTAAAAAGTATGGATACTGTGAATAATAGATTATTTAATGAGCATATAATGGTGGTTATTATACACGAGAATGGAAATTAACCATTCGAGTGTACAATAGCCACCATTATATGCGAGTTAAATACGACGTTTTATCTACAACTGTACTTTTAGAATTAAAATTTGAAATTAAACCTTGTAAAAAACTTGACGTTGAGAAAAAATGTCAACAGTTGTCAATATTCATTATTTCATGGCCAGTTAATAATAAATTCTTAAAAATCCAGCCTGACTCTCTGTTAAGTGTTCTTAGTTACAAGTATAATAACGTCAATTATTATTAATCAGTTGTAGATAAATATTATAAAACCTATTCATCAAAACTTAAAATTTATTTAAAAAGTATGCATTTAAATTCCATTGTCTCACATGTTTATCAAATTTCTACGTACCTCCATTTGTTCTGGGGATAGAAGGCTAACTTGATTTTTTTTTTAATGGCAAAGAGAGTTAAATTTAATATTTTTAAGAAGAGTATTTTTTTCTGAGTTCTGTGATGTAACACATGCATACCTTATTTTGATCAAAACTTATCGCACTAACAAAATTGTCTTGGAAATATTGTCTTTATCTATCGTTAGATCTTTGCCGCCTGAACTTTGACCAAAAAATAAGTAAAAGGTATTTATAATTGTTAAAATAACATTTAACTGAAAAAGTACACATATTAATAAAAAAAAATTAAACACGAAATACACAATTTTTATGCTGCAAAAGATGTTCAAAATGATTTCCATTGACTTCTTGGCAATAATGAATACATTGAGCAAAATTTGGCAAAGAATTATTCGTTCGATTTGTAATGGTCTGTTGACATACACTCGATTTTTTACATGACCACAGAGGAAAAAATCAAGTGGGGTGAAATCAAGAGACCAAGCTGTCCATTCAATAGCCCCCGTTCGCTTTATCCATCAACCGGGAAATGTTTCATCCAAATATTCGCGCCCTTGACTACCAAAATGTGGGGGTGCCCCGTCTTGTTGAAAACACATGGTTTGTGCTGGTATATTTTGATTGCGTGGTTTGGAAATATTTCTCTAAGTCGTGGGACGATATGTTCTTGTAAACGTTGCAAATATCTTTCAGACGTTAAATTGCCACACCAAACATTAATGTTATGACAGTTATGGAGGTTAACATGTCCATTTAGACAAAAAGTTAACTCATCAGAGAAGAGGACGCAATTAATAAAGTTACCATCCGGATGTCTTCTGTGCATGCTTTAGAATTCTTTTGTATGTAGACTACACCATATTCTAGCATTTTTTTCTTTTATTTAGTTGACCAGTGTTGTTAGTTGTGAGAAAATTGATAACGATTATTTGTTTGTCATTTTAAACTAAAATTAAAGAGTTCAATAAAGCAAATCATTTTAGCCGAAGCTGTAAAGAGACAAACTGTTCGATATACCAGTCAGATTTTTGGCACCGCTATAACACTTGTGTAAAAGAAAAATTAAGGAAAGAAGCTTTACAGAACAAGTTTTCAACAACAGTTCACGTTTTACTGATTTGCTGATTTCTTATTCATGTGAAATTAGTATACTTCGATACAAGTGAGCTGTCAAGACACTCGGGTTCATTTGTGACACTCGGCCTACGTCTCGTGTTTCAAAAAATCGTCCTCGCCCCTGAAAAGTGACAGCGCACGAGTTTTGAACAATTTTTTTTTGTATTCGTTCACGCGAAATGAGAAAACACCGAATTAACATCAAATTTTGAGGTTAGGTAATTAAATTCATCTATCTGCGGAAATATTTTTATACATACATATTTAGTTATATACCAGTCTCTATGTATTTCACAAAACGAATACAAAATATAGTCCTGTCAATTTTGCGACCAACATAACATAAATATCCCAACCGTGTTATCGCTTTACTTTAGACACCTCTGTATGTAAGTCTGTAAATTTTATATTACATACAGTATGTTATGTGATATTTTACTAATTCGGTCATTCGAGATATCGTTTTAGAAATTCAATTACGTTAATTTGTTATTTCTCTATTTCACGAATTAAAAATTTTGTTTTTTGATATTCTTTTCTCTCGACAATATAATATTTTAATATTTAGATCATTAGTATTTCATTAATTAATAGATATGTATTTCTGTTGATATTTTATTAATCTAATACCAATCATATGATCTACAAAATTCTTCATCAAAGGCCATCTATGGAAATAAGATGTTTCAAATTTTTAGACCATAATATATTATTAATTAATTCACCAAATGTCAAATATGTGATATTTCACACCTAACCTTAAAAATCCGACAAGGTGGCTCATATACTATATTAAATCGTGACATTTGTTTTGAAAACATTTCATTTTCATACTTGTACGTCAATTTCTCCATCTAAACGCATATATTTTTTTTCCACGGGTAACATGATGTAAATCATTTATGAAGACCGGATATTACAATAACACGTAAAATGAAGCATAAAGCATCAATATGAATAATGTATAATGCAAATCAATGTATACAAATTTTAGACTCTTGACCTATGTACTCGTGTTGGCCTTTTTAGTTTATTTTTAGTAATAATATGGTCTCTTTAAACTATGTAGTGTCTTTTCCTATTAGTCTTTTGTTTCTTTTCTTTTATTGCCCTGTTCTTTCTATGGTAGCTATAGTCGCTTCAGCTCTTATACTTTTTATATAACATCAGAAATCAAGATACACAACTCAGTTATGATGTATTTCTAGTGATTTTTGGGATTCAATGTTTTCACTAGATTTCTAACCTAAACAGCAAACGTACAAACAAGTTTGTTTTGCTCCAAACTCGTGGCTAAAGATTTGGACAACATAAGAATCAATACCACCCAAATTGGCTAGTTTACAAGAAAAGTATAAATTTCAGCATACATAAATAAATAATAAAATAAATACAGCATACAAAAATCTACGGCGCGGATCCGAACTGCGCCTTAACTTGTCTTTTCAATCCAGTCTATAGTTTTGTTTTCTTTTCGCTTGTTTGGTGTATTTTTATTCTTTTGTTTCTAGTCGTTCTGATCACACTGGTCTCTGTATTTTCTTTCTTTTTAGAATGTTTTGTTTATTATGTTGCTTTATTGTTCCTTTATTTATTGGATTAAAATCCCCTTAATTTCTGTGGCTGTTTTTTATTTCTTTAGTCTCTGTAGTCTCTTTTTTGTCTCTTTCGCCTCATTTGTTTCTTTCGTATTTTGATCTTTTTGGAACCTGTTGTCCCTTATGTTTCTTTTATTTCTTTTGGCTCTACTGTTTGCTTTGCCTCTTTTTCACCTTTCTTTGTTTATCTTTTTTGGACTTTGGTCCTTTTGTTTGGTTTTTATGTTTTTTTTTTCTCTTTGCTCTCTTTAGTCTTTTTGTTCATTTTAGTATCTTTGTCCACTTTGTTCTTTTTGGTGCTTTTCATCTTTTTTTCCCTTTGTCTGTTTTGTCTCTTTGGTCCTTTTAGACTCTTTAGTATCTTTGGTCTCTTCGATCTTTTTTGTCTCTTTAATATATTTAGCCTCTTTAGTTTCTTAAATCTCGCTTAGTCTCTTTAGTTTCTTTAATCTTGCTAGTCCCTTTGGTCTTTTCGGTATCTTTTAGTATCTTTAAACTCTTTAGTTTTTGATTTCGTTGGTACCTTTAGTATCTTTACTACTCGTATCTTTGGTAGTATTTTGCCCTTTTTTCTTTTTCGAATTTTTACATCTTTACTATCTTTATTCTTTTTGATCCCTTTAGTCTCTTTGTAGTTTTTACTATTTTTGGTGTCTTCCATCTCCTTTTTTCGTCTTTTTGGTTAATTTATCTCGGAAGTCTTTTATATCGCCTCTTTAGTCTTTTAAGTCACTGTGCTCTTTTTGTCTCTCTGGTCTCATTGGTATCTTTTGTCCCTTTTCTCTTTTTGGACTACTTATTTGATATCTGTGGTCTCTGTTGGTGTATTTTGTCTTTTTAGTCCCTTTGGTCTCGCTGGTCTTTCTTGGGTCTCTTTAGCCTCTCTTTTGTACCTTTGCCTGTTGGCTCTCTCAGTTTTTTTGATTCCTTCAGTCTTTTTACACTTTTTGCCTCTTTAGTTTCTTTACCCTATTTAATTTCTTTAGCCTCGTTAGTCTGTTTGGGCAGTTCGGTCTGTGGGGTCTTTTTAGTACCTTTACTCTCTTGTGTCTCAAGTCTTTAATCTCTTTGGGTCTTAATTTCTTTAGTCCCTAGAACGTTGGTACTACCTTTTGGTATTTTGATATTTTCTTTCAGTCTTGTTAAATTGTTATTTTTGCTTTCCTTTCGTCAATCGTGATTGTTTCGCTAATTTGATGTTTCCTTAGTTTGTTCTTTGTGATATTTTGATAATTCGTTTGTTCGAATGAAGTAACTACCCCGCCCGCCCGACCAACTGTGTTCTACATTAAAATCACTAGTAACCGTAAACGACAAAAGACAAATTTGACAGTGTAGTAAAAATTTGTATGACAAGTCTGGTCGCAAGTCGAAATTACTCGTATGAAATGAATAATACCATGATGCAAGGTGTGGGGAAATGTCCCAAGCTCCCATGGATGATAGAGTTTCATAGTACAGCAGATGGCAAAATTCTGAACAACCAATTGGAGGCTGCGTTTGCCCAAAATCAACTGGACTATAGGAGCAAGCTCCACGAAAGCTCCGGCGTGGGAAAAAAGAGACTGACTCAATTTTCCGTGATAATTCCACCACATGCTTCCGAAGAATTGTTAGTAGGATATTTGAAAGCTGGAATGACAATGGCCTTCCTGAAAGTGCTCTATTTCACCCTCGAAGAAATGCTGATCATGATAAGTCGTATTAAAAAAGTCACAGAAGAATTTGGTGAGAGAATAGGGCGAGTGTATCCGCTAGCTCTAGCTCTAGACATACCGGAACCCGAAATAGCTATCGGGTTAATTCAAAGGCCGCTAACAAAAGTTGAAGTAATGAAAGGTGAGACGATTAAAGTCACAGGCCATAAAGACTTTTCCAATATCGTTAACAAGGAGTATATCTACATTAACTACGATAAAATATCCGAAGTTGTTAAACCAGGAGATAGTATCATTTTAGGAAACGATGAAGTTAGAATGTCGGCTATTGATGTAGCCCAGGACATTATCGACTGTATCATTGAGAAATCTGGTTTATTATCAGACAATTTATCGGTAAAAATACCCAATGTTCCCTTGATACCAGATGCGTCATGTAGCAACAGAATGGAACACATTGCTGAGAAATGCACACCTGACGTTGTTTTCGTTGGACCAGGAAAAGTCTCGGCAGCTAAAGAAATATTTGGTACTTCTGTGCTAGTTTTTGCTAAAATGGAATACGAATCCAGCACCAAGTTCTTGAACGACGTGGTCGATAAAGCGGATGGTGTCTTTATTGATGGAGACAAGCTCCTGACATCAGCACGGGAACAATATTTCATTCTGCAAAAATCTATTATTGCAAACTGCAATAAGCTATCGAAACCTGTGATCTCAGCCATCAGTTGCCATTCGATAACTAAAGCTCAAGTTAACGACATAGCCAACACTGTCATCGACGGCATTGATGGCCTGTTGGTACCTGCAGACACTGAACTAATGGAAACAATTTCATTACTCTGCAAAGCCGCAGAAGGTGCGGTCTACCAGAAGCAACTCTTCGACGACTTAGTCAGTATTAAAAAACCCCCGATTGAGCCCCTGGTTTCAGTGGCAATGGCAGCAGTAAACGCGTCGTTTCAGAGCAACGCAGCCGCCATAATTTTACTGACGACTTCAGGACGATCTGCTAAAACGATATCCATGTTTAGACCAAGGTGTCCAATCATAGCTTTGACTAGATTCGGAAGAATAGCCAAGCAACTGATGGTTTATAAAGGAGTGCTTCCAATTTTTTACGTGCAGAAAGATGTCGCCGGTTCGTATAAAGAAAATGTGGAGAAGAGCATACAGTTGGGGATGACTTTCGGGAAAATCAATGGGTATATACGGATGGGAGATGCCGTTGTCGTTGTTTTTGGAACCAGGAATAACGTTGGGTTTAGAAATGCCATGGAAGTTGTTTTCGCTTCGCAGTACGATACCGTTTCAGAGGATTTGAATGAAAATTAACAAAAAAATATTTGTGTTGTTTTGTTGTAATTTTTGTGCATGTCTTGTGATGTCGAATAAAATTGATTTGAAATGCAAATATTGATGTGATTAAATTAGTATCCAAAAATCTAGCTGAAGATTCAAGTGCTTGTGAGACTGACAATTATTGTTATTAACAAAAAACTAAAAAAAATAAGGGGTTTAGGTTTTTGGAAATAACACAAAAACTACATATGATAGCGAAATTCGGAAAAAAGATTCAAAACGAGGAGGAAATTTTCGATGACAAATTCTCAACTATCGGAGTTGTATCTCCATTATTAATAATTTTAATTTAACGCTGAAGATAGGGCTCCGCGTATAGCCGTAACGGGATGCGCGCGCCGCCTCTGAAGAGAGTACGTCACATAAAATAATTTCTTTATCGTTTTAAATATTAATTTAAAAATTTGAATAAATTATGATATGTTTTTAACACTTGATGGAATGAGATCCCGTTGGAAAAATCGATTTAACTTCATTTTTGAATAAGTTAGGCAATTGTAAATTTTTTTTTATGGTACCATCGTCATTAAATTTTAAAAAGCTAAAGGTAAACTTGGACTCGTCACAGCAACATTGTGAATACTGTTGTTTTGTTTTAAGTTGAAATAAAATTAAATATATAATAATAATTATGTTTATTTACCTAGATCACATACAGTTAACATGAAAACGTAATTTAAAAAAATTGTTATTATTAGTATTATTGCATTTCGACGCCACTGTATCAACTCGCAAATATATTATCATTAAAAACTGAACAATCGACGAAACACAATACTTCAATTACAAATGTTGTGACAGTAGAAACTGCAAAACTATATTTTACTCAAATTTAATTAATGCAAAAAAATTCTGAATATTAATACTATTTTTAATGACTGACATATTTTTCGTTTCAAATAAATCGCTGAAATTCTATGTATTTTTTAGTTCGGCTAGATGATGAAATTTTTAGAGTAACTAACAGCGGAGTGAACCGTTAATTATTAAGCGGATTATTAAGTTCGTTTTATTTAAAAAATATAATTGTTTGAAATATTTAACAAATGTGAGTATGCTTATGATAGAACTTCATTGTCTGTCGATTGAAATCAAAACTTTTATGGCAGTGTAAAAGTTAGTCATTATTTATAAGAAATGCCTTCGGGTCTTTAGAAACACTAACAGCAGTATTAAATAAGCGTGTCTAATGTTATTATTGAACAACAAAAATGTGTTGTAATTATAATATTATCTAAAAAAATAAATCAATTCTAATAGTTCTTTATTTTCTTTTGAATGTTTTTAAATTTTTCTTACAGTTTTTTTTGAATTATCAAATATATTAACATCTTTGTTCTATAGTTTCTTCTCACACTTTTCTAGCCATTTTTATTTTCCATTTCAATTCAGGCTGTGATTAATTTTTTTTTTTGATTCTTTTTGTATTCTTTATTTATACATTTATACATTAATGAATATATCGACATGTTATTCTGTTTCGGCGCCACAAATAATAATAGTCCAAGCAATTAGACTTTTTAGATGAAATAATTTATAAAAGTCAAAATGTCAGTTAAGTTATGTCACGTAAATTGTCTAGTAGGATTAGGAAGAATTAAATTTGTATAATGGTAAAAATTGGAGGTCTTATACGTGTATGTGGTTTGTTAACAATTAGTTAAGGAATGGACCGAGCCCTGATGAAGTTTTTACATTAAAACGAAACGTCGGAAAATTTCAAATGTTCATTTCATGTTAATAGTCCTAATACCTGTTAAAATTACGACTAATAATAATTTATAGTTTTGAAAATTTCTTAATAAACCCCCCCGGGAGGAGCTTCATCCACTTTTGCCCAAAAAACGGCCCCCGAGTTTTGCTTTAAAGCTACTCTGCATTTTTTTCGTAAACGGTAACTCCGAAGAGAAAAGATTTTTTTTTTCAATTATCTCCACTGATATGTTTTGTTATTGCTGAAATCAATATAAATATATTTTTTTAAATTTTTAACTTCTATTGTTTAAAAAAAAGGTTATAAACAAATGCAGTTTATATAATTTTCAAATTTCTTTTATCAAATCTAATTCGTAATGAAAAAAAAAATTGGTACAACGCCTAATTAACAATTTTTTTTGCTAAATGTTAAAATTAAGAAATCGATTTTTTGTAATCATTATTTATATTGCTCTTCTATATTATGGAAGAATTCTTTTTTTATTTTTTTATTTCTTTATTAAAAAAGAAGTTATATATCAATGAATTTTTCGGTTATATTTTTTCTTAATTCTTTGAAAAATACTGAAAACAACCATGCATCGTTTGTTGTGAAAAAAAATTGGTTTTTATTTAATGTTTTTATATTTTCTCAGACATTCATGCAAATAAGAAAATAATGAGTTTTCAATGAAGGTCAGAGTCCTCAACCTTTAATAATTTAAATTTGTCGTATGATTTAAGACCTAAGTAATGAATAACAAAAATTCCAAAAAACGATCACATTGATGCCATACATAAATGATAGACAAAAAGTTAATAATTAACAGAGTTTGAGCTTCGGTTTAAAGCTCAATTTGTTCGTTGATTAACGGAGAATAAAAAAGAGTTATATTCAAAGGCTTATCGTATCGTCTACGATGGGAATTGCGAAATTAATTAAAGTTGACACATTCTCTCACATATTATGAGTTAGTAACTAATGTATTATGAGTAACTAACATAATTATGGACTCGAGCATTATGATGCCCATAAATTAGCGCCAAATGTGTACTATTATAAGGATATGACGATACGATAAAGTTAATAAGTCGTAAATAAATTGTTTTTGTTTAAGATTTAATAAATAATTAACAAAAAGTTAATAAATAATAGAGTTAGAGCTTCTGTTTAAAGCTCAATTTGTTTATTGATAACGGAGAATCAAAAAGATTTAAGTGCTCTTGTCGTATCGTCAATAATAATTTGTTATTTTAACAACAATGATGAAAAAAGCGGACGAAAATATTATAAAAAAATAAATAACAAATAGAAAACCATTTTTTTTCATAACAAACGATGCATGGTTGCTTTCAGTATTCTTCGAAGAATTAAGAAAAAATATAACCAAAAATTTCATTTGTTTATAACATTTTTTTAAATAAACATAAAAAGTAAAAAAAAAAACATAATATGGAAGGGCAATATAAATAATGATTTAAAAAAAACGGTTTCTAAATTTTAGTATTTAGCAACAAAATAAAATTGTTAATTAATAAATGGGTTTTTTACAAATAATTTTTTATTAAGAAACATTTTTTTTTCATCATTATTTCTATTACGCATTAGATCTCAAAAAGAAAATTTTTGAAAATCATATAAACAATGCATTTGTTTATAACAATTTTTTAAAAATTAAAACAACAAAACATATCAGTAGAGATAATTGAAAAAAAAATTCTTTCAGTTTTATTTATGGTTTATTTTTGTTTGATTGATTGAAGCCTTTTTTTTCATTTTTCTAACGGGGATCTTTTCTAAAGCCTTGAACAGCTCCAAGAAAGGAAAAAATTCCAGGATTTTAGTATAAAAATTATCAGGGTTTGTATATTAACTTTTAACAAAAACACCGTAATTAACAAACGCATTGTTAATAGCAAAAATTGAGGTAACATTTTTTTACCGACGGATTATTATTTACTGGTATGTCCAGATAATACAATTTTTTTTATTCCTTAGTATTAATATTTACTAATTTTTTTTTTTGTTCAGGTGTCATATTCGGTCGGAGCGGGCGTTGTTGCCTTTTTTCGCCGCTAAATTAAAATTGCCTTAACAATTCCGGGTGGTAGGACTTTTTCTTGGGAAATTTTCTGGTCTTGAAGGATCTTTTTTCAAATTTGGGATATCTCAAAAAAAATTTGAAATATTTGCAAAAAACTTAGCCACCTTTTTTTTGTTTACTTAATTGTATATAACTTTTGTAATTTTTATTTGCGGATATTGATTTTCAACTAAAAATTCTTGGTGCAATTACGAATCGAATGATACCTCAATCATAATTTTTGGTGCCTCTTAACTCGTATTTCGGAAAAAGGGACGGGTTTTTAATAATGAAATTTAAATTAATTTTTTTTACATTATGTACATACTTGTTTTGTCACATTTTTGTACGCAATGCCCTCAAAATTACAACTTTTAGCAGCAAGATTTTTTGAGGAAACGTTTGTTCATACTGTAACTTCATTATTCTCTATGTCGGACACCCGGTATTCACAACATTAATCGCCCCGCTTCGCCTACAACCACCCCCGTCGCCGTCGCCGGCCTCCCATTTGATTTTATTTTAATAAAAGTGACAAAATATCCACACTACACATGAATTTTAACAGGGTCCGCGGTTTCTGGCGAGTTAATAAACGCATTCACACCAAAATTAGCCTTTATAAAAGGACCTCTGTAGGGGCAAAATCGCCGGCCGATGGCAATGTGCAGTCGGTGAAGCACAACATGTGATTATACGTTACCGAACATCGGCGTCCGCCGCCTCCACGTCCTCTCGCGCCGTCCCTGTCGTCGGCACGCCGTGTCGCGACGCCGCCGCCGCCGCCACCGCCGCCGCCGCTGACCAACTTTTCCCGCAGTCGAGCTGCTAATTACGCCTTTGAGTTCGCGTCACAATCGCCCTAATCGCTAATCAACTTAGGCTACCTGCCCAATCAAACCCTGCAAATATCGGCCGGCGGCTTTGCCGGCTTGTAATGAATCGATTTTTGCACGTTTTGCTTCTGTTTTTGTTCGGATTTTGCTAATTTTCGCTCCCGATGCTAACGTGTGTTTGTTTTCGTTCGTTTTACCCACGTTTCGATTCAATTATTGACGATAATGCGTAGGCAAAACTTTGATTTTTACTAATATTTTAGGACCTACGCAGTTTGAGTTATGGAGGGTTTCGTTGGCTTTTTCGAATTATTTGAACTGTACTTTTAATCCGGCGCACAATACTAACAGTATTATCAATCCATTCCTTTCTATAAATCGGCGTTTGTTATTAAATTACATTGCTAAATTGAACGGATTATGCTACACATTTTTCTTCGGAGGATTCATTTTCAACATGCGATTCAAATACGTAATCAAAACAATAATTTATTAATCCTCTATAGAATTTATCAAATGTATTAGAATTTTATTAACAATTCTGCATACACGTAGAGGTTCTTCATTCGTCTGACGACTTGTCTCTCACTATCCTTACATTTATGTAATCATCCATTTTATTTAATTGTTTGTTTCACTTCATTTTTCTTTTCTTTGCCCATTCGTTTAAGCCGTTCAACTTGCACACACTGCTGATCTCATCATTTCTAATTTGCTCATCATTTCTATTTGACATTCATTAAAACATAAAATTTATCTAGTCGCTTTCTTCTTTGCAGTTATTCTGCTTACTTAATTATCTTTCATTGGAATGCTTGTGTAAAGTAAAAACAAGTGGAATTTTATTTTAATTTAGGCTGCAATGCGCTTTTCCCTTTTTTCATATATAATATCATAAGTGGTAAAATTTTGTCGGCAAAATTTTCTTATTGTTACGAGCGTTTGTTGCATAGCAATTTATCGAGTGACATTGTTATTAAAACCACGAGACGATAGTCGAGTGGTTTTTGATCAATGTCACGAGATAAATTGGCAACAAACTCGAAAAATCAATCGAAAAATTTTGCCAAGACAAAATTTTATCACGAATGATATTCCGAAGACTATTTCATGAATAAAACAAAAAATAAGTTATTTAAAAAATTTAAATATATCTAAGTCGAACTCCACAAACTTTAATCAGCGTAAAATTACAAATGGAACATGTTTCGGCTGAACACTTCTGCCATCATCAGCCCTTAAAGAATATAAAAAATTTGTTTGTTTATTATATGAAAAGTACAGTTATTGTATTGTTTTCTCTTTTCTATTTTTTTTTCTTGCAGTTAGCAGCCTCGTTTCCTCTCCAAGCAAGTTCAAATGCACATACGTGGAAACATTTTCTTTGCAAACCGTCGGGCTTTTCCTCATTCCAAACACTTGCCATTGCATTAATCTCTTCTGCTGATAACGCTTGAGAACTCTGTTTTTTCTTGTCCGCACATTCTTTCAGATTTTTTCTTTTAGCATCTCTAGCACGTGGTGCATTCGCAAACAGAATATCTGTGAACGGATTAATTCTTACTTGATACTCGGAAAAATATTTTTCTTTTACCAATTTGGAAGTGGTGTTCCAAATGAATTTTACGCACGTCTCTTTATAGTCTTCACCGTTCTTTTTTCTCATATTGTATGCCCAGTCTAACATTTCAACAATTTCTTGTACAGGCGTTGTTTGATAGAAGTTGGTACTTTCTTTCATTCCAGAATTGAGTAAACTGTTGCCAAATGGAATTTCTTGTTTTAACAGTATTTTGGGGCACATTCTGGGACACTACATTTCTAATATGTTCTAAGGATTTGTCGCTAAAACGTTCGCTTCGGTTCATTCATTTTAGACAAATTTTTGACCATTTTTGACTTTCAAAAATATTGTTTATTTCGTTGTTATGACAAAAATTTTGCCATTTAGAAACTCTCTAGCTTTGCGATTTCATTGGAGCATACGGTTTGGCAAAATTTTCATTAAATTAGTTTTTCCAGTTGAAATTTAGTAGTCATTGTTGAGTGACGGAATATGATTGGTTCAAACAACTATGAATGAAATAGTCAATTGAAAACATTTAGTTGAGTTATTTTCCATTCAACCAAGTATGTCGTCCAAATCGGTCCAGCCGTTCAGTAATGCGCTTTTGTTTTTTATTACATACCTACATGAACTGCCCCACCCCGTTGCCTCCATTAGGAATAGGATTTTGAAAAACCGCTCCTTAATGAGCGCCTATCTGGTAAAATAAGTGTGCAAAATTTCATTGCAATCGGTTCAGTGGATCCGAACATTAACCCCCCCACCCCCGGTTTTAGTCTCTTTGTTCTTTTTGGTGTCTTCCTTTTTTGTCTGTTTTGTCTATTCACAGCTTGATTTCATGTTGAGTTGCAAAGGGTCTTAGGTCTTATCTAAAGTAAAGATCAATTTCATATATTTCATTTCACATGAAATTGAACCTTATTGCCTGGTCTTAATTAGGACGTTTTCATAGCGACCGGCATTTAAAACCCGTGGCAACACAACATGAAATCAGGCTGTTACTCACTTTAGTCTCTTTGGCACATTTTCTTTTATATTGTCTTTATTAGGTCACTGTGCTCTTTTTGTCTCTCTGGTCTCATTGGTCTTTTTTTCTTTTTGAAATATTATTTGATATGCTTGTGGTATAATGTTGATAGATATCTCTTTGGTGTATTTTGTCCCTTTAGTTTTCTGTTTAGGGTCTTTAAACTCTTGGATGTCCTTGATCTCTTTGATCTTTTTGGCCCTTCTTTTTGACGAAAATGTCATCTTGCTTTTTTTGTGTCTTTTTAGTTTTCTTGTCCTTTTTACTTTTTTAGATATTGTTGTCTGTCTTGTCCTTTTAGTAACTTTAGCCTCCTTGGTTTCCTTGCTATTTTTGTTTTTTTGATCTCTAGTAATATTATCGTTTTAGTCTTTTTAATCACTTTTCTTTCTTTGGTCTCGATGGTCAAGCTGGTCTCATTGGTTTCTTTGGTCCCTTTAGTCTCTTTGTACCTTTGCCTGTTGGGGCTCTCTCAGTCTCTTTGATCTCATTAGTATCTTTAGTCTATTTAGCCTATTTAGAATCTTTAGTTTCTTTAGTCTCGTTAGTTTCTTTGATCACTTCGCTCTCTTCGTTCTCTATAGTATCTTTGGTCTCTTTCGTCTTTTCAATATTTTTTGGTGTTCTCTATTTCTTGTAGATTATTGTCTGTTTTGTCTTTATAGTCACTTTTTAGTAATTTATATTATTCCTTTAGTCTTTTTAATCTTTGTGGTCTCGATGGTCTCTCTGGTACCGTTGCCTTCTTGATCTCTCTAAGTTTATTTGATCTGTTTTGTCTTTTTATTTTGCGTTGATCTATTTAGTCTTTTTTGTCTATTTACCCTCTTTAATCTCTATGGTTTTGCGATTTTGTTAGTCCCTTTAATATAAAAATCTATTACTTATGATAAAAAAAACAATAATTAATTAAGTTTTCCAATGCCACGGTACTGACATGTTTTTAAGTTTGATTATAGACATTAAGATTTATGGGTTAACTATTGTATCCAAATTTCGTTTCTTGTATTCCACAATTGTTCTTTGAGAGTAAAAACTATATGGTTCATGGCACCACATGTGAATGAGGTGGGCGGGTGGGCCGTCGCATCCACCACTGACTGATTGACTAATGGTATTGGAATGACAACCATTTTTTGACAAAAAAATTTTGAAATTGGATTGAACACGAGAGTGAGATCTAGTTTCTAAGGAATATTTTTTTTTTCAATAAATTGATGTTATTTCTCATCCATCTAGTCAGTCGATGAGTATAGTGGACGATAGATAGTATAGTAGATGAGTATATCTGTACTATCTTTTGAGTTTTGTTCTTTCTTTTAATTTAAAAAAATAAATCCGTATAAAGTGAATTGTGTAAAACTGCAAAGTTTAAAAATTACAGAAATATAAGATGGTGACAAAATTTATAGCTAAAAAACTAAAAAAACACTAAGATTATCCGGCAGGTTCGTAGTATATGTGCTTGATTACTTAAATGTAAAAGCACTAAATGGCGGTTGTACAAATCTAATGGTACAAAAGTCAATTAATTAATTAAGTCAATCAAAAAAACATAAATTTGAAGCCAATGTCAATTACAAATACAGGGTAGCACAAAATAAGAAACAAAAAAACAAAAAAAGTCTGGATAAAGAAATAAAGAAAATGTTAACAAGAGCAAAGATGAAGTAAATCTAAAAAGTAAATTATGTACTAAATAGTATACAGGGTAATTTACGAAGTATTAAAAAACGTTTAATGTAAAGTTGAAAAATTAATGGCAACCAGCGATGCACTCAACACATTTTGATAATCGCTGGATTTATTTTGGGCAAAAAACTTACGATACAAACTTTTGTAAACATCTCGGTCATTATTGATGAACCCTTTCCGACTGACAAAAATCACTTTTGCTTTCAATAGAAAAACAAAGACTAGGCTAACGTACCATTTATAAAAATTGTTCGAAATGACGACAGCCCTGGGCATTTCGCAGATGCATACCCCACTATCTTTTGGTGTTAATGGCATATACAAGATGTTTCATGTGGCCCCACACGAAAGAATCACTTATTCCGATCCACTTTTTGTCTAAATTTCGTGCATTTGTTGTCTTCTGCTTGTTCCGAACGTCCGCTAATAAATTACACACTTAAAGAGTTCCCACAGGTTTCACACAATATTATAATAGATATAATTCATATTCACATATTCACACAAAATAAAGGCATTTTGAAATATTTATTGTGCATAGTCAACAGTCAAAGTAAAAGTAATTAAAAGCACTCGTTTCAGCTAAAAGTTCTTTTTTGTTTACGCCAAGAGATAAGAGTTTATTTACCAATGGTTCTTCAATCATGCTAGCGGTTCTCAGTCGGTTCTCGTGTAATTTTTAAAACCATATTATCTTGGTTTATTTTTACAGTTAGTTTTTTTTTAAATATTTTTGTAGGTCTCCTCATATTAAGCACTGTCACAGGTTTAAATAACTAATATACTTCGTGAATCACCCTGTATATATAATTTAAAACATAATAATATTGTATATTATATATCGGGCAGATTTTAATGTTATAGTAAGCTATGTAATCAAATACGTACGTATAGTAGTTAATAATAATGTATTAAGCAACAAGTGTAAAAAGTGAGCATATTTGTTGGACTCGACTCAATATTTGTCACGCAAGGCCGGCAGACCAAACATACCACGTTAAGTGCAATTGCACTTCTTGCACTTGTTGCTTACAGTGGCTTTTCTAGTAATCTCAATCAAACACCCTTTAAATATACAGAGTGTTGATAAAGTAAAATAACAGCAGAACTACCGCACATGTTCAAACTGCCAACCACCAACCATTTGGCACATACCACAGGTGTATAAACACTTTGTTTTGGGGGTGCTATTCCCAATTTCTATTAGAATTCGATTCTTGAGATCGTCCAAATTGTTTGGTTTATTAATGTAGACCTTAGATTTTAATGTAGAAAAAACGTTATTGAGAAACGCTTCGACTTCCAAGCCAAAATGCGGAGTTGCTTCATCTTGTTGGAACCAAATTCGTTCGTTGGGCACATCACCATCTTTGTGATTTAGAGACACATAGCTGCAAGAGAAGGATCACAGAATTCTAAATAGCGAGCCGTTGTTAACGTTTCTTCAAAACATATACGGTCCTATCAGATGCTGAGTATGTGATTCTTTAAGAATTTTTTCCATAAAACGATATTAAATTTGAAATTTGGTTATCTTATGTTAGGGTGTACAAAAAATTATAAAAACGAGTAATAACTAGTAACTGAAGAACCGTATTATTTTCTATTATAATAATTATAACTAGTGGTATGATTATTATTGATAATATTATGAGTGAAATTGAGCTGGAGTTTCCACGAGTCCGAAGGATTTTGGGATTTCCAGAATTTGAAGTTTCAATTTAAAAAAAAATGTATTATGCTCCTTCCTTACCCCTCCATGCCAGTTCCTTTGCAGATATAATATAATTTTTTTTAACAAACCTTCTGGAGTATTTTCGTCCCAATTTTTTGCATTTTTATATTTTCTTCCAGCATAAATGCGGCGGCACTCGTTTTTCTTTTCTCTGCGATTTCCTGAAGGGTTCTTCTTTTCGAATCTCTTGTTTTAGTAGCCTCTTGAAATTCAATGTCTTCAAAAGGATTAAATTTGATTCTGAACTTTTCAAAATACATTTAACTCAAGGATTTCGATGCGCTGTTCCAGTGTTCTTATTACGGACTCTTTGTTCTCAGATCCAAAATCAAATCAAAAATCGTAACAACGAATTTTTTTTCTTTTTTATCACCGCTGTGATAAAGACTTTATGCGTTTTGATTGGGTCATTTATGATCATGTGATACATGAATTATATTGTCTGTGAAATAAAAATGAAAGAACATAGAATATAGGTGTGCTGAGTAAGTGCAATTAAATTCTGTAGAATTTGGCATTAAAGGAGCACTTTTAACTCACAAACTTAATTAAATAAATTAATAAATTAAACATTAAAAAAACAATTAAATTTGCAGATGGATTTCTAATTTTGACTTTTCACATTACGTGAAATAATAGCATTTTTTGCATTGTTGCATAAATATCTGTTGTTTCACAACGATAAACGCCTATTCTTAAATATCTCAATGAAAAGCAGAATCTGGACTACGTAACAACAGGACGTTTTATTGAAGCGGTCATTCAAAAAGTCGAACCACAGAACCGAGAGGACTACCTGCCCACTCATTCCTGTAAATATCGGCGGCTTCGCCAGCTTGTAATGAATCGATTTTTGCACGTTTTGCTTCTGTTTTTGTTTGGCTTTTGCTAATTTTCGCTCCTGGGTTGTGTGCGTGTGCTGGTTTTACTCACGTTTCGATTCAATAATTGACGGTAATGCGTACGCACTTTGATTTTTACGAATATTGGGAAATTTGTAATATTGATTTGTATTCTAATTGCAAGGTTATAATATATAGTTTTAAAAGAATATTGGATATATACGAAAATATGTATATCTAGTCAGCAAAGTTCAAGTGTGGACACATCTCTCGTAATATTTTTTATTTCATCCATGTTCAAGATTTATGAAGTTGTTGCAGCAGTAATTTTATTTTCGTTGATAATAATTAATAGTTTTTCGGACCAAGAAGCTTTAACGTAATTCTCAGCCACGGTTGAAGACCGCCATCCTCCATGACGCTTCAAGGTAAGATCTCTGCTGACATTCTTTTAAAGCTGCTTGTATTTGAAGATTTAATTATTATTTAGCAATAATCCTTGGCACATTAGCAAAAGTGTGTAGAGTACTTTAATATACTAGTAGATTCATCAAACACTTAAATATTCGTTGAATTATTTATTTACCTAATTTGAAAAAGGTCACAAAAATGCAAAGATTAAATGTTAAAAGTCTTCACAGCTACATACAAAATTATTTTATTTGAAATACGTAAACAATTTTGAGATAATAAATGAACAATTGAATTTTGTTACAAGAACTTTAATTTTGCAATCAAGTTGACAATACATAGTTAATTAAAAATTAAAATAAAATTCAAACAAACGGTTAAGAAAGTGGTTTGTATTAAAGGTTATACCTACTTTTTCTTGCAACGTTAACTTGCAGTCACAAAATTGTGTAAGCTCCAAAATCCAATGACCGTAAAGTAAAGCAGAATTTATCAAAAACTTTAGTTCTACCGCAGTTCGTAAAAGCTGAAATAGTTTAAACTTTCATGATGTCCATTGCAAGTCATATTACACTCTGAAGTTTTCAAATACAAATGCTCATTTGCTCTTGAATAATAATAATCTAAATTCAATCGATTCCTTGAATTTAACTATTCTATTTATACTTTACATATACCATGAGATCATTTAAATTATAGATTAGAGTAGGCGGTTTTTTTTATGCAATGGCCCAGGCTACAAATTGAGGTTATGGTAACATTGTCACGTTTATGTTTCTCATGTTAAATTGTTTTAATTTAAAGAAAATAAAACACTAACAAATAATGTAGGTTTATTGAGAGTTACAGCAAATGTTCAAAGTGTTCTCCCCCAGCTTCAATGCAGCTCTTAATTCATATTTTTAAATGTATTTTCCAACATCAGAAAAGTTATAGCGTTGCATGCATTAAAATTGCCTCTTGCAGTTGTTTAAGATTGTGCGGGTTATTTTTAAATACCGTGTTTTTGAGACACGGGAAAATGAAATAATCTATAATTGTCAGGTCCGGACTTCGAGGCGGAAATTGAATGACACTCGCTCTGCTACACCACACTAACACCACGAAATCTTGCCACACATTTATAAATTTGTTGGACTAATTTTTGATAATCTGCAGGAAAATTAGCGCAGCAACCTTTAACACAGTGGTCTATTGAATACGTCCACTCACCATTTTGTTTGACATTCAAATGTTAAATCAAATTGTCAAAAGTTAGTAGTGCCAACCTAATTTAAATTTCACAGCCTACTATAATTTATAACTTAAATTTTGTTAAAAGTCTACAAGCAAAGTTTAATAACAGACTGTTAAAATTTTACAAAAAATATGTCCATATTATAATATTGCTATTAACAACATCATTCAACGTAAACATGCTCTCTGTCATTAAAACCCTCCGTGCATCAAAGTTCCAAAGAAAATCAGCCCTAAACTCGTCCAACCCCAGCTCACAAAACGGAATACCGCTTTGGTCTAGCGGCTTGCCCAGCTATCATTATTAGAAAACGCAATTCAAACTCGTGTAGGTCTCCCCCTTGTTACAATCCTTTCACCCCAAGTAAAACTATACCGATCGAACCGGTCGCAGATATTTTTTTACAAACACGTTCGATTTTTCCGGAAATCGCACTAAACTTTTCAATGAATTCACTTAGCATACACCTCGTCTTGTCGGAGCAGAGAATCACAAGGGTCGCGCTTTCCCCATCTCGGTGTGTACCCCCTAATGTTACGTTTCCCTTGCACATGACCCCAGTGAAGTGATTTGATTAACAATATGTGTTATACTAGATCTGAAGTGTCCTAAATTGATAGACGAAAAGAGGGACGGATGAGAGAAAAGAACAAACGTGGTGTTGACAGTTTTGTTTTAATTTTTGGCATAGCTGGTCTAACATAACTCTCATATTAGAATTTAAAATGTAGTTGTGTTCAATCGGTTTTTGATTAGGGCAAATTGCACACACGTGTCAAGCATTAAATGATCTTTGTATAAGTTAATGTAGCAATTAATGCATTCGTGACGCACCGCTAGCTTTAATGGATCACTCTGTATTCCTCTACGGTATTACGCTTTTTCGATTTTTCGACGTTGTTCTTTTATATTATCTATTATTATTATTAAGAAGCGTGTAGGTATGTCTCTCCCAATAATATTAGTATAGACAAAATTGTTGTTCATATGTTTTATGATTTTTTTTTTAAATTTGACATTTGATAGACATCAGGACCCAGGACAAGTAATGATGCCTTATTGGGGTTTAAAAAATTTATTATTCACAAAGTATTAACTACGTCCCTGTACATCATGTATAAAATACCTAAGCATCGAAATGATCTACGCAGGACGTGCAAATTTACAAGGCACACTTGAATAAATCATTTGAGTATTCAGGTATATAATAAAATATGTAAAAATTTTGCTGCCATAAAATGGAAATGCGAAAAGTTGTGTAATACGTAGTTATTTATATAATTGGTTATGAAAAGTTCGATATTATTTGACGAGACGTAAATGTTTGCCAAAATAACGAAATTTCATAACGAATTTCGTACAAAATATTAGTCATTTTAAAAAAAAATTTCAACCAAATTAAAAGCTGAATTGGAGATGTTGACTAACTCGTTAGTGTTGTATAATATTTTTTCTAATTTGCTGTAAAAAAAGCTATTACTCAAAATGAATGCGTTAATAAGCCATTAACGCACGCAAAATCTAGATTTTTCTTTTCATTGGTAACACGCACTGAACGAAATGTCGAAATGTCAGTGTGATTTTGAGGTTGTGATTCTGCCAAGTCAGGTCAAGTATAATACGCCAGGTACAGAAAAATTTAACAAAATTCCCTAAATTACCAAAATTGATTTTATTTGTAAAAAAATGAAATTAATATGTGAGTTAGAAAAAATAACATGAAAAACTCGTTTTGTAAAACGAGGAGCACTCGTTCTTTAGAGACACTCCCGCCTACGACAAAATTGGGTAAAAATTTGTTTCACAACTATGAAACGAAGATAAAGTGTTGGCCATAATGGTTAGTGCATTCCATTTTTCCCAACATTTTATTTTTTATGATAAAGTTGTATCTTGTAATGTTGATTATGCCAATATACAGTATGTCCCGGATTGAGTTTACAAGAGGATTTTTTTTATTTGACTTTATGCCAAAACCTCAAAGGAATAAAATTTTTTGCTTGTCCTGAAACCAGCAAATCTGTAATTAAAACTTCATTATTCTGACTCAGTGGAAAGAAAAATTGATTTTTCTCTTAATTTTGGACTTAATTTTTCTCTGCTCTTTAAGTCCCATCACATTGGCGATTTTTTTTTTTTTTTGACAACGATGTCACGTTGACAAATGAGTTTACGCAAGTTAAATAACAAAAATGTTTGTGAAAAAATTATTTTAATAAATGACAACTCAAAGAAACACCTTTGACATAAAATATTTTATTTTAACAAGAACAATAATTATTCAATTAACCCCCCACCCATTTCTGCGCAAAATTCTACTCTTAAACGATAGCTTGCCTACGTGATAAGAAAATTTTAAGATAAAAATTAATCATTACCAAGTCCAAAATCAAGAGAAAAATATACGTCCAAAATCAACTCGGTCGGAATAATGAAGTTTTAATTATAGATTTGCTGGTTTCAGGACAAGCAAAAAATCTTATTCTTTTCAGGTTTTGGCGTAAAGTCAAAATTAAAAAAAAAACCTCTTGTAAACTCAATCCGGGGACATACTGTATATTAATAATAAAAATTGGAAATAATGACTGGCAATGTTTATTTTACGTCTAATCAAAATGGTTGGAACAAATTGATTTTAGTTGAACAGTAGAAGTTTTCCTTAATTTTTCTAATATTTCGGATTAGACCCTTAACCCTTAATCCTTAACTTAGATTATCGCAATACATCTTCTTGGCGTAGACCCAATCGGGATTTTAATTTGATAATGATCCACCGTTCTACACGCCTCTTTCAATTATTGTCAAATTTTTCGTTGTGGTTGACAATTTTTCTTGACGATTTTGTTTATCCACAATGTCTTAAGTTCTCTATAGGATTCAAGTTGGGACTTTGTCCTATGCAAGGCTATAAAACCTTTACATTCTAAGAGTATAACCACCTTAAGTAGGATTCTTTATAAAATGTGAACTTCAAATAATAATAATTATGTATGGCTCTAACGCGTTTCGTAATATCGATACATAAATCTATTATAGTCCAAGCAAATTAGACGAAAAAACAACGAATAGAAGAAATAATTTATAAAGTTTTGAAATTTTCGTTATGAACTCCCAACAGGGACCCAAGTAAAAATTCGAAGTAAAGCTCATGAAGCTTTTCTGCATTTTTTTCGTGAACGGTAACGTCGACGAGAAAATGTTATCGGACTTATGTTCTCCACTCAACTCTGCTCTTTGTATTTGCCCATCTCCCACCCAACGCTCATAAATGACGTTGGAAAATGAGTAGGTATAGTTTTCAGTGCGAAGGCAAAAATTCGTACACACCCCGTTTTTTGACCAATAACAATTTATTGAAAATATTTTATACAATAGGGACCTTGTACAGAAGAAACTGCTCTACAATTTTGTTTCTATTCATTTTTTGCTCACACTAATGGTTTTCGAGATAATAGTAGATAATAGTGTTGTCTTCGAGCTGAAAATTATATTCATTTTCCAACTTCCTTTATGAGCGTTGGGTGGGAGATATGCAAAAACGTCATGAGACCAATCTTATGCAGAATTAAATGCAGAACATAAGCCTTATAACAGTTTCTCATCGGAGTTACCGTTTAGGAGAAAAATGGAGAAAAGCTCACGTATTATTATGAACCATATTTAAATTTATGTTTAAATTAATATAATACTAATTGTGCATTTCTATGGTTAACAAAAATAAAAGTCACCGTCAGCTGAATGTTTGTGGGTGTAAAGATCGTCAGTTCATTTGCCAAAGTGACAATGCAATGCTCAGATGCTTTGAGCGCGCAGTATGTTTATGACAATGACTGACGCTCTTACCCCCGTTAAAAATACGACTGACGATTTTATTAATTATTTAAGAGTATAAAAATTCATCTGAATCAACTTCATAAGGTATAAAAACTGTATTCTTAAAAAAATTAATATGGTTTATATACGTGACTGACTATCTTCAATACAGCTGAATGTAATTTTTTATAATTATATACCTCGTTTTTAAGACATTTTGTCGCACGCACGGGTTTAGGGAACTCCTCGCACATAATGCTTCTTATAAAAGTCTTATGAACTTTCAAGTCTTAGATCTCCCCCTTTAGCCAGGGGAGCCACCCCCTTAAAAAATTTAAATAGCATCGGGGGTCGTGTGATACATCATTTTAAAGCTCCTTCAATTCTCTATCCACACCAACATTTATGGATTACTTTCTACAAAAAAAAAGCATGAACTCGATCTTTTTCAAATCTACATAAAATACTCAACTAAAATTTGTACCTCCCAACAATTTCAATATGGAAAGACTCAGAAGAAAACGCTCGAACAGGTCAATTTTGTTATCAAGATAGACCAAATTGTACCAAACTTTCAAGTCTTACAATTAGATCTCACCCCTTTAGAAAAGGGAGCCACCCCCTTAAAAATGTAGATGGCCTGGGTGATCGTGTGACACATCATTTTAAAGTTTATTTAATTTTCTATCCAGAAAACTATCCTTTTGTTATTTTATCCTATCCTAATTCTATCCTATTTGTTATTTTCCAAATCTACATAAAATACTCTTGATTTGGAAAATAACAAATTGATTCTTTTTTTGTAGAAACAGAACGATACAAGTAGGTCTCTAAAGCTATAAGGTTTGCTCTGGCACACTTCTTTTCATAATTATTTTTGTATAAAATTATTATGGGTTACATACCAAAATACTGATACTATAGTATAACATCAGCAAGAAAAATACCGTGTTTTTATTTTTAGTACCGGTCGTTTTCATCAGTGATTTTAACAACACAACTATTCTCATTAGATAGATTTAATGAAAGCTTTCAAATTACAAGAATAGTTAAAATCCCAATTACGGAGCAATTAAACAAGTTCCGTTAAATAAATAGATGATGAATCAGGATAAAAAAAAATTTACTATAGTTCTTATGATTTGTGAATTTGCGTCTGAAGTAGAATTGTCAAGTGAACGTTTTTTGTTATGCACGGAAACCGCAACATTTTTTACACTGCTAAAAAATATAGATCCCCAATTTGAGGTTTTCCCAATTTGAAAAAGTTGCGTTCTCACGATCCGAATGAATGAACGTCAAACCCATATACACACCGCATAAGAAGCCAACAAAAACGTTAATAAATCAAATCGCAAGAAAGCAGTGTTGAAGTTGCGTAAGGTCAGAAAAATGTATCAAAGAAACTCGGAGAATAGAAGTTTTGAAGTGAGGTGGTGAAGTAGGAATTTCTGTATGGCATGCCCCTACGGTCTATCCGATTCTTTTCCGGTGAATTGAACCGCAACGTGTAATGAGATTTATTATCGAAAGAATCTCCAAATATTTATTTAGGGGGTGACATTTACTACAAAGACTTTCGACTTCAGAATGAAGGCGTTCAATGGATAAATTTATCGTCCGGAATGGGACACTTGCGTTATTATGAATGAAGACGGTGGTAATGTATAGGTGGAATTTTTGGGCAAGAAGAAAGTGACGTCGTTATGTGATTATTGATTGTCCCTAAAAATATGGGTCACTGTACCTTTGTATGGAAAATATGAGTAGTTTTTGTTAATTTATTTTAACGTCACAAACGTTTTTTTGAGCTTCTAAAACTGTTGTGGCTAATAAAATGCTAAGTGGCGGGCCTGTGGTTTGGTTTTGTGTTTTGGTTCAGTTCCCAAATACTTTGGCAGTCACTGAGGTGTATTTTTGTATGTGCTTTTGTAAGATAATAAATTCCTATCATTTCGTGCTGTTTTATTTTTTAGAGCTCTGGGTTGATCCTTAAAAATGCGCACGGAATCATGTACTGCACTGTTATGGGTTGTAATTGTTACCAATTTCTGATAAGGGTAGATAGAATTGTAAAAATTCTGCATTATCATTCGGCCGTTCAGAGTTTCTCGAAGAATTTGAAAATAGACACTGTCGTCTTGATGCTTTGGTAGGGTGCAATGTACTAGAATCACATTGACACGGTTCTGTCGTAATATTACACTGATTTGAGGAAAAATTGCAACACCCCAAAATAGTGCTCCAATTTGGCTTATTTTCTGCCCAGATGTTTTTTCCGCCTGAACAAGGCGTTTTGTAAATAAAAAATAGATAAAATTTACTAAAATGCGTCAACATCTCCATTAAATTTTAACCAGTTATCCGTCTGAAAGAGGCCATATTACTGCCATGCGAGAGGGTGGACTTTCGTTTCGAGAAATTGCCAATCGTCTGAAGAAGATCGCCATGAATGTCAACGAGAATCTGGAAGGGCAAGGAGTACGAGAGAAAGAGAAGAAGTCACTACGACAATGGCATTTGGAAACGATTGCAGGCAACCTTTAGGTCACAGGCTGTCAATGGCATCCGTATATAGCCGCATATATAGTTTTAGACTTCGCAGATACTTTCCGTTTTTATGCCTAGCACATACTCCACATCATAGTACAATGGTGTAACGAGAGGGCAAACTACAGACAAGAATGTCGACGTGTTTATGTGGTGCATCGCGCTTCTGTTTATGGACCCATGATGGACCCAGGAGAGTCCTAGATCATCATGCTGTTCTTGCTCTTGGATATTGCTGTTAGATTAGAAAACCAAAAAAACAAAAAAGACTACAGTAAAGAAAGAGAGTAAGGACATCAAAGAAACAAAAAATATTAGAGTGGTTACAGACACTAACAAGACTGAAAGAAATAAAAAAGAAGAGAGAAAGAAATTAGAAGAAAGACACAAAAATACCAAAAGATAGTACCTAAGATAGTGTTTAAGCCCACTTAAGAGGGTTCTCCAGTGGCAGGTACATTTCTGCCGGTCGAAGTACATTTTTCCGCAATATCTTTTTTTTCATCTAAAAATTTCAAAAAATCGCTTTGTAGCTGCAAAGATCTATATTTTATCAACACGCCCACAAAATTTCAACAAAAAATCTTCAAAAATAAAAAAGAAATCTACCTGCCACTGGAGAACCCTCTTAAACGTTATTGGTGGCGATCAGCCCTATTGGCCGTGGACACTTCTCCCACCACTAGGAGCCGACCACCCTGTAAATATGTACATAGTTGTAAGTTAGTTGAATTATAAACTCCTAAGAGAAAACTAGTTGTTTTCAATTTATTAAATGGTCCTTCGAAAAACCGATCCAGCGGGATCATCATGAACAGATAGTATAGATATTAAAGGGACTAATAAAACTAAAGAGATTACAGAGACAAAAGAGACTAAAGAAACAGAAGTACGGAGGTTCAGATGGTAGCTACGCCCCCCAGTCCCAAGGGGGTCCCCGATCGCAATGCCCCGCCCTGTAATAATGGGGGCCCCCTGTCCCTTGTTTCACGAAAACTATAAAACGACATACGGCCGATATAACATATCACTGGCTTGAATGTTTATTGGAAAAACATTATCCTCGCCTGTTAGATGCCATATATCGGGCTAAGACAACCGACGCTTATTTTGCTGATTATTAAACATTAATCAACCGCTAAAAATTAAATTCATTTGGTATAAAATCCTTAGAAAAAATGTAACGCTGCCTCCCGGACTAATGGTCTAAGAAAATTAGACTTTTTAGAAAAAAATATAGAGTATTGAAATTTTGGTTATGAAGTCCCAGCAGGAACCAAATAAAGATCCGAAAAGTTTCCACCCAAAAACCGCCCCCGAACGTGACCTCATGGAGCTTTTCTCCATTTTTCTTCTAAACGGTAACTCCGATGAGAAACATTATAAAAGATTAGAGAGATCAAATAATCCAAAAAGACCAAGGGAACTAAGGAGGCTAAAGTAACTAAAGGGACAAAACAGACAAAAATATATAAGGAATAGAAAACACAAAAAAGCAAATATGACAAAAAGACTAAAGAAACTAAAGAAACAACACACACTACACAGCAAAAAAAAGAAACATAAACCAAAAACCATAAAGATAGAAGAGACAAAAACTACCAATGAGACCAGAGACACAAAAAGAGCAGAGTGACTTAAAATACTAAAGGATCGATATATAAGACCAAAGACCAAATAAACTAAAATAGGCTAAAATGATAAATAGACAAAATAGACAAAATAGGCACAGGAGCAAAAGAGATGGAAGGTACCAAAAAGAGCAAAGAGTCGAAAAAGAAAAAAAATAGAAACGAAAAAGACCAAATAGACCAAAACGATTACGAGTAAAGGTTAATAGGTAAAAATACAAAAGGGAAAAAAAATATAAAAATAAAACACAAGGACTAAAGAGTCTAAAGAGACTTAAGAAACAAATAGAGTAGAGTCAACAGAGATAAAACAGACAAAATAAGTTATAAGAACTAAAATAACCAAAGACACAAAATAGGGATCAAACGAACCTAATATACCAAAGGGACTCCTGGGACAACAGATCATGACATAAAACATTAAAGAAACAAAAAGACAAATAATGGAAAGTGACGAAAGATACATCAAAGAGACCAATGAGACTAAATATACTAACATAATTTAAACTACTAGAACAGCCATAGATATGTTGCGTTTCTGGGTTCACTTATTTATTTAAACACTATGTACAATTCATTTACACTTCTTGTATTACAATATGTATTTACATTATTTACACTATTTACAAATTATTCCGGATAGATAAAAGCGAATTGCGATACGACTGGTTGATGAGACTAGAGTCCCGCTGGAACGTCTTCGAATACATATACCGGCGCCTAAATCCTTCTAGGCGCCTCCAGATAGTTCCATTGATGACATCATCGCGCTCTCGATGTGTATCGGATATTCCAAAAGATGATGGCATACTATCGCCGATGAGAGTAATTTCAAGTCGTGCCAATCGCTCAAAACCTTGCGTTTGGAAAATAGACAAAATATCGCTGGATGTCACCACCTAGAGCATTACAGAAAACTGTAATAGTGTTACAGAATGAAAAGTTACTAGGGGGTGGAAAAAATCAATTCTAATCTCAAAATTAAAAGTCTGATTTATTGTTTCAAAACCAGATATTATTTAGAATAATAATGCAAATCTTACATAATCTTTATTAAACATTTTTTGTCGCTAGTTTTATTTATTTATTTTAGCTGTCATCTGATGAACGGCAGTTTAAAAGGGAAAGAGCACCCAGAAGGAATATAGAACACTGGTTTTATTAAATTTTATCAAAGAGCCGATAATTTGATCGAAGTTCTTATTTCATGCCTCCTGTATTCCCTAAAGTCGCGATCCAAGTCCCTCTGGTGACCATTTAAAAAAAAACAGACCAAAGACACATTACCAAATGAAGATACTCAATATGCTAACAATAAGAGAACGACTAGAGACGCTCAGGAGATCAAAAACCAAAAAGAACGGGACAATAAAAAATGATAAAAAAAAGATTAATAGCAAATTCTTTACAGAGTCTAAAGAGACCATGTAGGTTTCAAAGACGATCAAAGGGACCACAGGGACTAAAAAGGCCAACAGGAGCACATAGGTCAAGAGAGTCTAAAAATTAAGTTGATATGTAGATTGATTTGCATTTATTTTATGCTCTATATTTCTGTTTTAAATTTGATGTTTCGTGTTAAATAAAACTGAAAGATTTGTATTGTTTCTAGAAATTTCTATATTTGTAAAAAGTACATGATTGTGCCTTCCACTTTCAAATTCTGACAGTTCTCATATTTTTTAAATCAGAATGGAAAGTGCACGCGTCAAGTAGGTGGGATTAATAAATTAGGTGACCAACCGAGAACAATATACAGTGTGGAAATTAAGTAAGGAATAAATTCAGTAACTCCGTTAGTATTTGCATTAGAAATAGAACTTAAAAAGCATGTGATAGGGCTAATTATTGCGCATCCGAGGAACGTATACTGATTTTTTTTGACAGTTATGACGTCATCAATATTTTTTTTAATGGCAACCTATGTTTTTTATTTTACATTTAAATAGTTTTTTATTCTGTTTTCAACGTTGTCAAATACTTAATAGGTTAAATAACAAAAAAAATGAATTAAAACGGCGGTAAAGTTGAAATTAGTAAAATTTCAAAAAATGAACAAAACTGTCTAATGTTATCGGAATTTAAGAAAAAACCATAGAGATACCAATACAATGTTGACAAGTTCTGAATTGGTACAAAATAATTGTGTCTGAACTGTTTTTCTCTATTAAATAATAAATAAACTTCTAAATAATACTATCTGGTTGCAACAGGATGGTGCTCCAACACACTAAGCCCGGTGCAGCGTTATTTGGACGAAGTGTTCCCAAGAAGATGGAAGAAGAGATCCAATAGAATGGCGGAATAGATCCCCAGATCGAATCCCATTTCTATGGGGGCACTTAAAAAGCAAGGTGTATCAAATCCGATCCAACAATTTGGATGATCTTTAAGGAAGAATTAGACATGAGTGCAGTTTAATAACTCCCCAAACCATTCAAAACGTATTGGCTGCTTTTTATGATAGTCTTGGATTTTGTCAGATGATGCAGGGTCATCAGTTTGAACATTTGGTGTAATATCTTTTATTTATAATCACATCAATAGTCTTTTTGTTAATTTGTTAGCCCTACTTTGAAATTTAGGATAAAATCAGAATAAAAAACCCTATGCTAATGTAAAATCAAAAAGATAGGTTGTCATTAAAAAAAATATTGATGACGTCATAACTGTAAAAAAAAGACATAAAAAACAATTAGTATACGTTTGTCGGATGCGCTATAATTAGCCCCATTACATGCTTTTTAAGTTTTATTTCTAGCGCAAATACTAACACAGTTACTGAATTTATTCCTTACTTAATTTCCACACTGTATAAATTTTTACAATTACCACATCCTGAAACATATATAGGGTGTTGCTTGAGGAGATTCTCTTTGAGGTTGAGATTCGATGTGATGCCATTAAAACGCCACTAATTGAAGTAATGTTACTTTAAACTTTTACAATAATATATAATTAATAATAATAATTTTTGTTCTTGAAGAAAAAGTATATGACGCAACTCGATGGTAAGGACAATTATAACACGCCCTTCCGAATTATCGCACTCCCCTAACCCCTCGTGATGCTTACAATTATTTTGCTCGTGCGTAATAGGCTTCTTACCCTTGTAGTTACGTAAAATACTAATTTCCAAACTTATTTTTAACACATTATTATACTTACATAACGTAACATTTCGATCACAATGATGTAATTATAGGAACAAGTACACCCACTTTCCACCGAACGTAATTAAATAATCCAGGAGCAATCTCGCTGCGTTATTAACAGACTTTGTCTGCATGCCGCCATAAAAATTGGGCCGAAAACAGTGAATTAGTGACATTTGGGCATCGGAAAGCCATTTAGTTTCGACCTCTTCACCTGCAAAACTAGCAATAAAATCAATACCCTCAGCATCACCGTCTCGTAATTTTCCGCTTCCAGTTTTATGACGGCGTGAATTCCTATGAGGTGTCCGTCACAGTGTCCCACGTAACGAGGTCCACGCCATGGTGTGACGGTCGCACCCCCGGCCCTCACAAAAGCTCCAACCGTCCATGAAATTCGATGAAATGTGACGGATCGCGCACACATGCGACCACGCGACGAATCAAACGTTTTTCTCTTTTTTAAGGAAAATAGTACAGTTGCGGCACGAACGGATGTGATGGTTTTGTTGCCGTATGATAAAGAATTGATGGACCAACCACTTGACAACGTCAATTTGCACAGTCACCGATAAGCTTAATTTAAATTTAAGCAAAGTTTCTAATTCTAGCATTTGGTAGCAACATTGACTTTTCGGTTGTTAAAAGTCGCAGCTTGCTAAAGCAATAACATGAGATCATTTAAATTATAAATTAGAGTAGGCGGGTTATTTTTTATGCAATGGCCCATCAGATTGACAGTAGAATTTGAGGTTAAGATCTAAACATTGTGACGTTTATGTTTCTCATGTTAAATTGTTTTAATTTAAAGAAAATAAAACACTAACAAAGAATGTAGGTTTATTGAGAGTTACAGCAAATGTTCAAAGTGTTCTCCCCCAGCTTCAATGCAGCTCTTGCAGTGAAAATGAGTGTCAAAGGTGTCAATTTGACACTCTAATATTAAACCAAATTGTCAACCTAATTTAAATTTCGGAGCCTACTCTAATTTATAATTTAAATGATAGCTTGATATTATTTATATTAGTGTAAGGTAAACTTAAAAGGTAGACATTTTTCAAAAGAAAAGCTGAAATTTTAGTCTCCCTTGTTTTTCAGATTCTTAGGTTGCTCGGTTTTATTGGTTTTTCAGTTTTTAAGGTTGATCACTACACAAGGTTTTACAGTCAGGTTGTTCGGTATTTTGAATACCTCGTTGTCTCTCAAGTTCTTCTTCAGTTTTGCACTCTCTCCGGTTTCTCATTCTCCCAAGTTGCTCCGTTTCTCAAGTTCCTCAGTCGCTGAGATTTTTAACCGACTTCAAAAAAGGAGGAGGTTATCAATTCGGTTGTATGTTTTTTTTTTTAATGTTTGTTACCGCAGAACTCCGTCATTTATAAACCGATTTGTAAAATTATCACTTAAAATTGTAAAAAAATTGCTTTAAAAAAAAGAGGAACGACTTCAAAAAGTGAAAAATAATTGAATACATGTATTATTACATGTACTACCCAATGATCTGTCTGAAGTCGGTGCTAAGCCAAATAGGTAGTAGATAGATAGGCTGCCTGCTCCAGCCACATCGAAGGTCTCCCGGCGAACGCACCGGAATGCGTGAGCGTGGGAGGGGGGCTCGTGCTGAGCAAAACATCCCAAACGGCAAACGTCGTTGACGGTCGTCCCGAATAATATCGAATTTTGTATGCGTTATAACGTTGTTGATGTATTTGTACATATTGTTACAAATTTGTAACCTATTTGGCTTGGCACCGACTTCATACAGATCATTGGGTAGTACATGAAATATTACATGTATTCAATTATTTTTCACTTTTTGAAATTTCTTTTTTTTTAAAGCAATTTTTTTTCTATCAAAATTCTTTTAGTAGAGTGCCAGTCTCGCTTAAATGTTTCTCCCTGTGGGCTTCTTAATTCACAAAGCTAGAATTGTCAGGAATGAAAGCTAATGCTCTAAATACATTAGATCTGAATTCGTAAAAAAATCGTCCTGTGCAAAAAAACTTATTAAAATTTTCGAGTTTTTGATATAGTGAATTACTTGATATATTGTTTGATTTTTGTGACCATTCCATTCACCTGTCACTTGTAAAAAATTGATCAATAAAAATGCAATTATATAACACAAAATAAATTGAGTCAATAGCAATCACAGATTTTCCATAGTTACGATGTATATAAGTGAGTATATATCTTTGACGACGGGATATATTCATTTCGGTGTTTCGGCTGGCTCCAACAATGAACTTTGCCATAGGAACGATTTTTTTATGATTGTTAATAAACGTCAGAAAAAAAGTTCCGTCAAATTTCGCCTTTTTTGGTTATATAATCGTAACAAATACCACTCGAGCATTGAAAATAATCGGATTAAACTATCCTCGTCATTGGACGTATTCCGCGAAATACGTCTCATGACTCGGAAGTTTAATCGATATTTTCTATGCCTTGTGATATTATTACATTATTTTAAATGAATGAAGTCCAGTTTTTGTTATTGGTGCTGCGCTTTTCGTTCGATTTCTGGGCATGCATGCAATTTTTTCCTCATTGCATCCCGAGCCTATCTCTGTAATCACTAAAAGTTGGTTCATAGAATAATCCCCCGAATACTCGTAGTCTAAATTATGTAGACCACTTTTCAAACTGGTTTCACTCATTGCGCTTGAGGTTCCCTAAAAAAATCATGAAATTTATGGATGGCCCCCAAAACTATGGCGGGTTTGGAGTCCGAAGAGTTCTAATTAACAATTTCTTATGTGACAATAATTGAATATATTCATTTGGACTATTATATTGTTTGTATTAAAGTTTTGCCGGCCATCGAGCGAATATAGGTTTTCACGTCAAAAATCAAAATTCTTTAGTTCGTCTGAAATCAATGAATTTCTTACTATTGCCCCGAGCCAAACATTTTTATTTGCAGAATTAATTTATAATATTTGTTTATATCAATTTATTTTGACGTGAAAACGTGTATACGCTCGTCACACTGATATCCGGTCAAACTTTCTTGCGTTACAGGTATCGGCAGATTTGAATCGCTAGTAACTACGAGACCAATAATGCGTTAACAATGGTAGGTCCTAGTCTTTACGTGTCTGTCGTGCTGCATTTGTTTTGCCTGTGACGTCATCGGACTAGTGTAGATGCATGTTTGTGATTGATGGAAATTAGGGTTGTATAAAGTTATAAATTAGTGTATCTTTACGTATCTTTTTTATAATGGCCGTTTTTTGTTTAAGGTGGGACTAATTGTTGGGGTGATGGGGCAGGAGAGCAAAAATATAAGAATAAACGATATTAAAGATATGGGCATTGCATTCTTGGTTAATATTCCGAACACAAAAACAAAAATTGAACATGCATTTACCATTAGTGAAACTTTTATAACATTTCCAAAAGATATGTTGTAATGCGTCCCAAGGACTTTTTACCTCAACTACCAAAACGGTAACTGCACCAAGCAAGCTGCCCAAGCAAATGGTAGAGAAAACGTTTATTATACGAAATGATGGTATATTTTTGGTAAGGTATATTCCGCAAACGTTTATTGTAAACCTTTTATAACGTTGTATAACCGTATATTTAACGTATGTGTTAAATGATAGTAATTTATTTATAATTTTATATAACCGTTTTTTATGTTGACTGAAACCGTTTTAAAATGTTAGTATGATGATAAAGTTAAAAATAAAGTTATAAATTAGTAGTTGATATAGTTGCAGAAAGCTATAGTGATAATTCACTTAACAATAAAAACCTTAGGGCAAATAAAATTTATCTATCTAGCCTCAACAAGTTCTAGCGCCGCCGCATCATGTTCCGGTACCTTTAACATTATTTGGGTATTTTATTGTGTGGTCGTAGAAAAAGTATAGTGTGCAGCGCGTGTGGGAAGCACTTTTCTCACTTGTGTGGTTTGCAGCCCTCGTCTAGGGCTTCTTCCACACCTTGTGGGAAAACTGCTGTTTTCCACTAGTTGTCCATTTCTAATAAATTTTTCAATGTTTCTTTTGTTAAATATAGGCCAGTTCCAATGTTTTTCTGCAAAACTCTGAATACAACTTGTCAATTTCATTGCTGTGTGACGTAGGTCCACACCGATTTGGTGCTTTTAGGATTTTCCTTGATGTTTATGGAATGTCATCACCTAAGCAAAATACAATAATAATATAAGCAAACACACCCGTATTGCATTTTTTTAGTTTTAATATCACAAGACCATAGAAAATACGTCGAATGACTAGGTTAGTGTAATCGGATTATTTTCGTTTTCTCGAGTGGTATTCGTCACGATTATATAACCAAAAAATGCGAAATTTTGAAGGAACTTTTTTCTGACGTTTATTAACAATCATAAAAAAAATTGTTACAATGACACGTCGTCATGGGTTTAATCTCTTATCTATACAAGGTAACTATGTAAAATCTGTAATTGCTATTGGCTCAATTTATTATTATCTAATATATAAAAAATCTCGTGTCACGGTGTTTCTGGTCGAACTCCTCCGAAACGGTTCGACCGATTATTTTTGTGTATTTTTTAGGTATGAGAATAGGTGGTAAACTATTTTTCACATGGACATGGGGGCCTCTTTTTATGAGTTTTTTATTTGATAGGTATGAGAATAGGTCGTAAAGTATTTTTCACATGGACATAGGGGCCCAGGGGGCCCCCTTGGGCTGGATCAAGGGGGCTGGACCGATTTTTATGATTTTTCATTTGTTGGATTTGTCTCCGCCCTAAATAGCAGAATAACTATTAAAACATGGACATGGGGCCCAGGTGGAACCTTTGGGTTTATAACTCAAGTACGGCTTTTATGATCTTTTGATCTTTGATTTGTTGGATTTGACCAGAACCAAAGGGTATTTCGGTTTTCTGGTTCTTGAATCAGGTATGTCTGTTATTTAAGAGTATGTGATTTCTATCATCTATATTGTCAATGTTAATATTTCGCTATTCTTAAAAACATCATGCTTATTATTAAGATGGAGATTTTGTTAGTACCAACCTTCTTTTTTGCCATGAGAGTTCATTTTATCATGGAAAACATTGAACAAACAATGTTAAAAAATAGTTTATTGTTCAAGTAACAAAAGTAACATTTTGTTCAAGAACGAGAACAAGTGGCTTCGCCTCTTTTGGTAATGTTCGCGAACTGGAAAAATGCGATCTAAAAATTACCAAACTATAGATAACATCTAAATTATTTATAATTTAAATATTGATTAGTTATTACAAAAATTTGGTCCGTATTTGATTTATATTGTGACTTGATTCATCAAAATATCCCTCTGCAACGTTACTTGACTTCCAACCTCCGTGCCGTTTTAGTTGAAGCAGGTCAGCTCCTGCACCCACCAGTTACGCTGCAGAATCCTTTACATTATTTACTGTCAAAAATCTTTCAATTCGTAGCAGCGGCAAGCCAAACCAATTAAATGTACCTAAAAATTTTCGTCTCTAGTAACGAAAGTTAACGTTATGGGATTTTTTCTCACTAGAGGCCGAGATCAAGTTTTCGTTCGAGCATTCGGTGACGAAAAATGACACTTTGTAAAGGGTCGTAGAAAAAAGTTATTTTTGTTATCGGGAATGGTAGGCAAACTTAGAAAGAAAGATACTGAATGAATATTCTTAGCGAACTTACAATCTATAATTTTCTGGAACATTCATTAATCACTATAAACACCATTATAATATAGCTGATATAAATTCAAAATTCAAAAAATGTTACGGGAAACGAATGAAATTCTCCAGTAATAAATAAAGATTTGGCTGGTGACACACTGTTGGTGGTAAGCAAAGCAAATTGACCTAATGCTCACTGTAATGGTTTGGAATGGTCTACACATTTTAGGAATACTATTGTCTTGGTTTAACCACATGTTAGATTTAGTAGTTCTTCCGATGTACTATTACGACCACCCAAGAACTGTCTTTCAATGAGACAATGCTCGACCTCACGTGGTTTCAATGTGTAAAATCTGAAGACAATTTATGTGGTTAATACACTATGCCTTATCAGAATAATTTATCTTTGTTCCGAGTACGTAATTATTCTAGTTATTTCAAACTTCACCACAAATAACTGTCACAATTAAAAGATAACCGCCTAATTCTGAAAGTTATTTACTATGTTTATGCTTCCTTTAAATCCTTTTTTTTTGTGACGTGATTTGTTTGTATCATGTACACTTACTTCCCTTTATCTGAATATCATTGTATTTATTTCTATATCCTCTTAAGATATCATGTCCATGCCTGGTGCATACATACATACATCAGAAAACTTTAAAAGACTCACAGCTCCGGTGGCACTTTCGTGGTTGTGAATAAATTGTAAAGAAAACGCATACTTCCACAGTGGAAGTTCCAAAATCCGCAACCCAAAGTACCCAGTGTTCAACACGCCCGCCGAGTACTCTTTTGCGTATTCTGATTCGACCAATAAATGCCCCTCTGATGGCTCCGTGCACTCTTTCCGATTGTCTCCCGTTTCGGTGGCTTTTCGGGGGTGTGCGATAAATCAATATCTGGACATAAATCCTAAATCTCACCCTATATATTTAGCTAAGTCGGTGAACAAGCGTACAATAGGGCGAGTAACAGCTGTGATTCCTCGTGTATGAGTCGATCGGGTCCGTATTTGGCCCCCCGAGTCCGCGTATGATTAATGGGGGCTGTCGCCGAGTGTGTTTATGTCGTAGCCCTTTTATGCGTTCACAGTTCGGTGCACACGTATCAAAACTTTACAGCGGGATCTCGGGGGGTTTCGTAACCGCCGCTCTTGATTAATAAAGAAAAAGTTGACTGTGTTTGTAAGTCGTGGCATAATTGGCAGAAGTAAAATAATAATTCGTTCGGGTCCCTTGTTTTTCGGCCTTAACACATGATCGTTATAATTGAATGTATCCGTGCAGACTTCCAAGGTTGTTAAACACTTGGAATCACCACAATCCTTTATTATAAATAGTGACATGACCGATACAATTATGATTAAACATGAAACCAGTGGGAACGCTCTTGCGGCTCGGGAGTTGGACAGTGTGCCATTTCCGAATCGACATTTGCCAGAATCGTGTTTTTACAAGAATAACGCGAGGATTACGGGAGCGTGTTTTTTTTAAAATGAACAAGAGCTTCACAATTTGCAGTGTCACAAAGCATGACTTGGTGAATTATCCATGACCAAGGGTTACAAACCTACTTATCTCAAGAAAAAAGTGCAAGCTTTAAAACCTGAAGACTTTCCTCGCAGATTGCAATTTTCTGAATGGGTGTCACTCATAACAACCTCCACGCTGTTGTCGAAAGGAAATTTTCTGTTTGTTTTAATCGGAATTGTCAACAATTTTTTCGATTGGTCCCAAATTTTACCACGACGGTTAACAGGTGCACAATATTTAGAATATAACAATACATGTGGTTCTTACAAGATGGAGCTCCTCCCCATGGTGCACGCATAGTTTCAAAGTGGTTAGATAATAATTTCCATGAAAGGCGGATGTGTGGGGCCACACGAAACAGCTTGTATACGCGGAGCCTCTGAATCTCCATCCCTCCCCGGCGCTTTCCTGTTCCCCAGTTTCTTCACTTCTTCCAGCGTGATTTCTTCTCCTTCTGGTGCTGTTTGGTTCCTCTTCATCTCTATTTCTGTTTTCCCTTTTTCTTCCCCCCCCTCCAGCAGCCTCATGAAGTATTCCTCTCACTCGTTCATTGTTATCTCCTCACTCATTTTTCTTTCTCAATCTTTCTCTATCTAATTATATAGCTCCACACATCTTTCTCTGTTCTTATAGCTTTTATCTCTGCTTCTTATCTTTCCTTCTTCTGCCTCTTCTTCTTTCTACATATCTCTCTATATCTTCTTTTTGCTTTTAAAAAGCCGGTTCTGTTTCTTTTTTCCACTTTTAGCTTCTTTGTTGTCTCTTTTTCCGTCGTTTACATTCTTTGTCCACCATTCATTTTTTTTGCTTTCTTAATTTAATTTTTTTTAGTTAATTTCCGTTTTGCCTCTGTTGTTTCTCCATCTTCCCTACTTTTTGATCTTCGAATCTTGCCATTTATAATCTTCTCTTCCACTCCTTATTCGTCCCATATTTTGATCGTCACCCTTTTCTGCCTTTCCACTGTTTTTTCTTCTCTCTCATCTCCCTCTTCCTATAATTATTTCTATGGGCAGATGGTCTGACTCCATTCTTTCCTCTATTGCGAGTTCTTCTACCTCTACCCACTTTTTATTTCTCTTTTCAAATTCAAGGAATAAAAATTTTATTTTTTGAAGTAGAACTTGTAATTTAAAACAAAGTTATGCTAGATATAATTTTTTTACCCTTGTCGAATAGAGAATTGAAAAGTGTATCTAAAACCCAAAAAAAAAAGTTGGGGGTTGCCATTTAAAAAAATTGATGACGGGGTCATAGTTCAAAAACAGGTGACATCAGTAACAAAATTTTTATTTCAAAAGATGGACATTGAAAAGAAAATCTTGAATTTAAAAAAAACATTACATAACTAAATTATGAATATTGTGGGGAACTTTATGCTCACTCTGTATATATACAGGGTGATTCACAAAGTGTTGTAGTTATTTAAACCGGTGACAGTCCCTAGAAAAATAAAAAAACTAACTTGAAAAAAAGACCAAGATATATGGTTTTAAAATATACGCAAAAACCATTAGTAAATAAACTCTTATCCCTTGGCCTAAACAAAAAAGAACTTTTTTGCTGGAATGAGTGCGGTGAACGAGTGCCAATTAATTACTTTCAGTTTTACTTTAGCAAGTATTGTTTTTGTCAGTCGGAAAAGGTTTGTCCGAGGTTAGTTCGTATCGTACGAAGTAAGTTTTTTGCCCAAAATAAATTCAGCGACTATCAAAATGTTTTCAATGCCTTGCCTCGCTGGTTGCCATTAATTTTTTAACTTTTCATTAATTAACATCGAATCTTAAATCTCGAATATCAAATCTGAATTTGGAATTTAGAATCTTGAATCTCCAGTCTCGAATCTCAAATTTCGTATCCTCAAATCCTGAATCTGAAATTTGATATCTGCAATGTATAATGTAGAATTCGAAATTCGGATGCGCATCAGTCATAGAATCTAGAATATGTGATCTCGAATATCAAATTTCGAATCTAATATCTGCAAACCTAGACGAGCCTGTAGAATCGGGAATGGAAAATCTGGAATTTGGGAATATAATCTCGAATGTTGAATCTCGAATCACGAGTCGTTGAATATCAAATCTTGAATCTCGAATCTTATAATATCGAATCTTGAATATCGAATATCAAATCTTGAATTTGGAATTTCGAATCTTGAATCTTGAATATAATCTCCAATGTTGATTCTCGAATCTCAAATCTTCGAATATCGAATCTTGAATCTCCAATATCAAATATTGAATTTGGAATTTCTAATCTTGAATCTCTAATCTCGTCTGGAATTTGGTATCTGCAATTTATAATGTAGAATTCGAAATTTCGAATTTAGTATCTGAAAACCTAAGAGACCCTGTAGAATCGGTAATCGAAGATCTGGAATTTGAGAAAATAATCTCGAATGTTGAATCTTGAATATCAAATCTTGAATTTGGAATTTCGAATCTTGAATCTTAAATATAATGTCCAATGTTGATTCTCGAATCTCGAATCTTCGAATATCAAATCTCGTCTGGAATTTGGTATCTGCAATGTATAATGTAGAATTCGAAATTCGGATGCGCAGTCGTAGAATCTCAAATACGTAATCTGTAATCCCTAATCTCAAATATCAAATTTCGAATTTAATATCTGCAAACCTAAAAGACCCTGTAGAATCGGGAATCGAAAATCTGGAATTTGAGAAAATGATCTCGAATCTTGAATCTCGAATAACAAATCTTAAATCTCGAATCTCGTATCCTCAAATCCTGAATCTGAAATTTGATATCTGCAATTTATAATGTAGAATTCGAAATTCGTATGCGCAGTGATAGAATCTCGAATATGTGATCTCGAATATCAAATTTCGAATCTAATATCTGTAAACCTAGACGAGCCTGTAGAATCGGGAATGGAAAATCTGGAATTTGGGAATATAATCCCGAATGTTGAATCTCGAATCTCGAGTCGTCGAGTATCAAATCTTGAATCTCGAATCTCGAGTCTTCTAATATCGAATCTTGAATCTCGAATATCAAATCTTGAATTTGGAATTTCGAATCTTGAATCTCTAATCTCGTCTGGAATTTGGTATCTGCAATGTATAATGTAGAATTAGAAATTCGGATGCGCAGTCGTAAAATCTCAAATATGTAATCTCTAATCCCTAATCTCAAAAATCAAATTTTGAATTTAATATCTGCAAACCTAGACGAGCCTGTAGAATCGGGAATGGAAAATCTGGAATTTGGGAATATAATCTCGAATGTTGAATCTCGAATCTCGAGTCGTCGAATATCAAATCTTGAATCTCGAATCTCGAGTCTTCTAATATCAAATCTTGAATTTGGAATTTCGAATCTTGAATCTTGAATATAATCTCCAATGTTGATTCTCGAATCTCGAATCTTCGAATATCGAATCTTGAATTTCCAATATCAAATATTGAATTTGGAGTTTCTAATCTTGAATCTCTAATCTCGTCTGGAATTTGGTATCTGCAATGTATAATGTAGAATTCTAAATTTCTAATTTAGTATCTGAAAACCTAAGAGACCCTGTAGAATCTGGAAGCGAAGATCTGGAATTTGAGAAAATAATTTCGAATGTTGAATCTCGAATGTCGAATGTTGAATCTCGGGGAAATATCAAATCTTGAATTTAGAATTTCGAATCTTGAATCTCAAATCTCGTATCTCAAATTCCGAATCTGGAATTTGGTACTTGCAATGTATAATGTAGAATTCGAAATTGGGATGCGAATATGTGATCTCTAATCCCTAATCTCGAATATCAAATTTCGAATTTAATATCTGCAAACCTAAAAGATTCTGTAGAATCGGGAATCGAAAATTTGGAATTTGGAAAAATAATCTCGTGTTGAATCTCGAATCTCGAATCTTCGAATATCGAATCTTGAATCTTGAATTTGGAATTTCGAATCTTGAATCTATAATCTCGAATCTCGAATCTCGTGGCTCAAATCCCGAATCTGGAATTTGGTATCTGCAATGTATACCTAATGTAGAATTCGAAATTTGGATGCGCAGATAGAATCTCGAATATATGTAATTTCTAATCCCTAGTCTCGAATATCAAATTTCGAATATAATATCTGCAAACCTAACAGACCGTGTAGAATCGGGAATGGAAAATCTGGAATTTGGGAATATAATCTCGAATGTTGAATGTCTAATATCAAATCTTGAATTTGGAATTTCGAATCTTGAATCTCTAATCTGGAATCTCAAATCTCGAATCTCGTGGCTTAAATCCCGAATCTGGAATTTGGTATCTGCAATGTATAATGTAGAATTCTAAATTCGGATGCGCAGTCAGAATCTCGAATATGTGATCTCTACTCCCTAATCTCGAATATCAAATTTCAAATCTAATATCTGCAAACCTAAAAGACCCTGTAGAATCGGGAATGGAAAATTTGGAATTTGAGAATATAATCTCGAATGCTGAATGTCGAATCTTCGAATATCGAATCTTGAATTTGGAATTTCAAATCTTGAATCTCTATAATCTCGTATCTCAAATCCCGAATCTGGAGTTTGGTATCTGCAATATATAATGTAGAATTCGAAATTCGGATGCGCAGTCCTAGAGTCTCGAATATGTGATCTAATCCCTAATCTCGAATATCAAGTTTTAAATCTGATATCTGCAAACCTAAAAGAATCTTGAATTTCGATTATCAAATCTTGAATTGGAATCTGAACTCTCGAACCTCCATCCTCAAAACTCAAATCCCGAATCTGGAATTTGGTATTTTATCTGCAATGTATAATATTATACACAATTCGAAATTCGCATGCCTGAGCAGTCCTATAAAATCTCGAATATGTAATCTCTACTCCATAATCCCGAATAAAATATACTGTAGAATCGGGACTGGAAAATCTGGAGTTGCGGAATATAATCTCAAATCTTGAATCACGAATATCAAATCTTGAATTTGGAATCTCGAATCATAGTAAAGCGGTGGTCTCAATATTTTTGGCTTTCATTTCTTAATTTATTTAACAATTTAATACTTCTTTGTTGTTCTGTTTAATGTAATTAATTATTACTGTTCCGTTTAATGTAATTAAGAAATTCTTTATTATCTAATTATTGTTTTATAATTTTGGTGCCAAGTAAAACATTTATAGCGACGGTGTTTATTTTGAAGAAACATTTCGGTATCGGTATTGTTATATCTCATCAGCAAGGCATATCTGATCCGTTTTTTTTTATGAAGTCCAAAAACCGCTGCTTCATCTGGAACCTAAGCATTTCGGAAAGCGATTTTTGGGAACTACTGGAATATTTATAATAATGCTTAAAAGTACGTTTTCATTTTTATTGAGCACAAAACCTACTGTTTCGGAGAGGAAACCGAAAGACCAAAGAATGACGGTAATATAAAAATACCGTTACCTCAAGTACATCCTGGATTTGTAATGAAAACAAAATTTATGGCAATAGAGTTGGTTTATTTCTCGTCTAGATCTTTATAAAGGAGTATTTTGTACAAAAATATCTAAAGTCTATTAGTACCTATTAGTACATGCTATCACAATTGCAGTACTGTCTTAAAATCTCCAAGAACTAACACAGTTTACTATTTACACTCTCCATCACACCTGTACATATTTACAATAAATTATCCTATTTACACCTGTACACATATTGCATCCAAAGTACTCTTGTCGGTACTCGCCCTAATACGGCCTCCACACACTCTTCGTCGCCGAAATCTCCTGTCCGTTGTGTATCTTCGTGTTCGGCGACCTCTCCTCCGCCAAACTCTTAATACTTTTCGCACTCGGCGCTTTCAACTCGCTCTTCTTCAGCTCCTTATCCTGTACCGTCGAGTCCGGATGCTGCACTTCCTGCAGTATCAGACTCCCGGGTTTGATTGGTACGAACGCGGACTTCACCACGTCGATGTCTTCGTCGTCCGAGTTTTCTGAGGTCGATTGGTCGACGGTTGAGTGGATTTTCGTTTCCTGGGCGGTGGGGCTCTGGCTGTTCGAGACGGGAGATATCCGAAGGCTGAGTTGGTCCATCGAAGGGACAGACGTTCGGAGGATGGAAGGCTCGTTGAGCGGGAGTTGAGGAAGGAGACCGTTTGGTGGTAGGAAGTTGGGCGGCGGGTGGAATTGCGGTTGCGGGGGTAGGTAAAATTCGCCGTTGGAGGTAGGTAGCTGCGTCGCGCCTGCAATAAAAAGATATGGTCAGAGAAGGTAGGAATTATGTAAATTTTCGTACTATTGTAAGTACCAACTTTGGGATATTTTTATGAGAGGAATATAAACAAATAGCTGCTGTAAACGTGTATGCACAACATTTGACAGATTTGAGTCAACAGCTATAGCAATAAAAGCGAAAAGTGAATTCATTATTGTTTGTAGATTGATTAAATTTATTTCTTTCAGTAATCAAAACCAAACGCCCAAACCTGATTTTGATTATCAAATTTGTGAGAATCAATCATTAAAGTTACTATAAAACACGGAAATCCGATTTTCAAAGAACTTTGATGATCAACATTTCTCCAAGCTAAATAAACACCTAGTTTCAGTGAGTTTTATCGGTCATTATGTCATTTAATGGTCACTAAATCGTCGATGTTCTAATAACAAACAATATTTACCTTTAATTAGGGACGAATGAATATTGGCTTGCGTAGGCACGTTGGCCCTCCTGAAGTAATCCGGCCAGGTATAAGTCATATATGCAGCATCCAACCATCCGGGGTTCAACAGGAAAGGGTTGAAACCGCCAGGCATTCCCGGCAAGCCGTATCCATACTGGTAACCTGCAAAAAACCGTAAATTTAGGGATTGCAAGAATGGGCAGTGTTTAGATTTTTAGACAAACTAAAAGTCCACATTCGTAGCGTGTAAAAAACCGTAAACGTAGGGTTGTAAACAGTGCTTTCGCAAGACCGGGGGTGTTTATACAACGGTTTTATTCTTGGCTTTATTCTGATACTAAATTTACCCGAATGTGTAGCATATGTCCAATAAAACTGATTTAAATGTTTGAATTCGATTGCGATAACCGTAAAAACTTTACGGTTGTTGACTATACTTAATATGCCGACAAACCAGAAAGTCGTTACTGTTTTTATTTGTTTACTTTATACAGATGCTATGGTGTCTTTAGGCGATGTGTTTATTAAACATCAGCGGAAAGCGGAGACCGAAGAGAGTTTAAAAGAATTGTAACAGTTTAGCACCTTTTTGAAATTTGTAAGGAATTTGTCGAAAATTAAAACAAGAATTTACAGATTAGACAATGACTCGAAAATTTTGGTCCATCAGTTTAATGAAATTTGTTACGTGCTTCTGTTTTTGTTTTAAAACACCCAATATAGTTCTCAACAATAACAATGCTCATGCGTATTTCCATTGTTCATAAGTGGGTGTATTCACCCATTGAAAAGATATTTCACACTTTTAACAAGAAATATCCTCATTTATATCTATTACTGTAAATTCTGAAAGTTAGGCATATTTTTCAAAATGAATTTGCTTTTTTAATTTTAATTTTAATATTTTTCTTGTTAGATTGGCGGAAATTTCTGCCTTGATAGTGTTATCGGGGAACCAATAACATGTCGTGTAAAGTCTTATTTACCATACTTGACTCAATACTTACTCGACTTGGTCCGTGGTTCCCGAGGTCCATCCACGGTCACTTTAATCGCTTTGTTGTACGTCGCGACCTGGTAGTAAGGATCCGAGCTGATGGTGATGATCAACGTAAACGACTTCCCTCTTCCGCTCCGACCGACGAATCTCAAATCGTTGAACTTTGCCACTTGGTTCTTCATAACCGCCGTGCAGTTCCGCAATTCCGCACAATAATTCTCGTCGTTTCCCGCCTTTAACGTAACAGTGGTACCGTCGCGTACTTCGTCCAGAGCGACAACTTTAAACGCGATGGGTAAACTCTTGTTGGACCTCCAATGTGACGGTAAAACGCTGCACAGAACCGCGGGACTCCCCGTCTGCACGAGCTCCCCGTGGTACTCCTGAAGCGTTTCCTGCAGGCTGGCATACATGTCCATGATCGACGAAGTCTGGTTACCGATGGGCAAATGCATGGGTGCTCCAGTGCACTAAACACTCGTTCACACTAGCGCGATATTTTTAAACCGTCCTGCACTTTAGGTCGCCGGTGTCGGACTGAATTGGGAACTTTTTCCGTTCGGTGATATTAGCACCCCCGCTCCTACCGAAGGAGGGTAGTTTTTATGGGGCATAAATAGGTACGCTGAATGAAAGAGAGCGATGTGATTTGTCGCCTTATAATGGGCGATAGAAAGGGACAGATGTGACCCTTGCTGGGGTCCGACTTTTACAAAGCGACGAAGTGAGAGGGAGAAATGGACGAGGCGCAGGAAGGAAGAGGACGTCGGACGTCTTGTTGACTGTAAGAAAGAGAAAAAATACGGGGGTTGCGTGTATGAAAGTGAGAGGTGCTACAGTTTTGCATTTGACAGAGATCAAAGGATCGAGAGCGGTTGTTGAAGTGAGACGTACGATTTGATACATTGAGTGAGCAGTTTGCAGGGTCGGACCGGCCGAGTTTCTGATATGCACACGATTAAGTTTTAAACGTACACGGTTTTTACATTACAAAAATATTATAAGCGCCCGTTTTTAGTCGTTAAATTATTCCTTATTTAATAATAAAGATAGCTGCAGTGGCTGTACTGTTGTGAGATTTGAATTAGTCATTAATTGGGCCATATCGATATTGTCATTTTTGATAAAGTAGTTGAATAAAAAATTATCTTTCTACTTACTACAGTACGAGCTTGTCTTATGTTATTATAGGTATCTTCTCGTTATTTGATTCAGTTGATAAAGCACCAAAATCTTTAAATGTTTTTCGTTAAAAAAATAATTAAAAAGGTAGAACCTTTTAAGTTAATGAAGGAGGTATAATTTACGACTTTGGATGTACATATACTCTTGGGGACAAATAAGTTTAAATGTCATTTTTAAAACTGTCATTGTAGATCACCCCTTATTGTCATTCTGACTGACAATATGATTCTAAATTTTGGAACATCGAATTTATTTTGTCAACAATGCCAGCTGACTGGATCCGTAGACCAGAAGTAAGGTTAGTTTTTCATAAAACCAAATTTACGCTTTACTGTCAATACGATTTGAAGTCGTTTGAATTAATTTGTTTATTTAAAAATATTTATCATGTACCGACACTTCAGAAATTATCTCCAGTGGAACCGGCATTTTAAAGTTTCCGTGAATGTCTGAAATCTGCCCGATTCGGCCCTGGCGCTTCCAAATGAGGTGATGAAGAAAGCTAGTTGGGTTTTGTTGAGGTGTAACCGGGACAGAGTGCGAGAGACCCTGCAATGTGCTTCTGTTCCGGCAGAAGAAAGATCGCTGCCAGACGCCGATGCGGGTCCGACAGAGACGCAACATAGCCAATCCCAGACGTGGTTTTTGAGGCCTAGCCGTGGTTAGTCCCTCCCCTGACATGCCACACACCAAGCCACCCCCTCATCCCCACTCCATTCAGCTACTTTCGGCTGTTTTCAGAGACGTTGCGCTGAGATCCAGACGACTCGGTGAACGGTGAAGGAGAGTTCTTTTCCTCCGCGCTTTGCGGGCGCTTTCGTCCGGAAACGGAGATTTGGATGCGACAAATTTTTATATTTTCGGTGGGTATTGATTGATCGTTTCATTGTTTTTGTTGGGGATGATGAACGCTTTTCGGGGATTGCGGGGAAAACGTAATGCATGGATACTGGTATCGGTGGGGAGCGGATTTATCGGGATAAATCGGGGGGTGAGTGTTTTTTATGGGGAAGATTTAGAAGCAAAATACCCTTAATACGCGCTTACTAATAAACGACAAGCTGCGATCCACCCTTGGTGCGGATAAATCAATGCGTCATCTAAAGCGACGTTTGCACATGACAGGGTAATGTTTTACACACGTGTTATTGCCTTGCATATTTGAATTTGAGTGATTTTTAAAGCAAGCGCGTGTCGTTGGGAAAACGAAATAAGAATGGAATTGATTGCCTACATTTTTCAATATGTAAATTATTGCGACGCACCCGTAAAAAGTATTTTAAAACAAACACCTTTTATTTATTTCCGGAAACCCCCAATCGGCATTTCTTCACATCGCGCCAATTTGGGAAAAAGCCCTCTCCTCTTTGTTTTCTGCCGCATTTGCGTCCTCCCTCTCACGCCCTTAATTACTCACCATCTTACCAGAGACATTAGTAAAATTGAAAACTCAAACTCTCTTCCGGCCTCATTAACAAAACAACAGGAAAAAATATGCGTGTACTCGGGGAAAAATACCAGCGTCACCCCCGTAAAAACCTAAGCTGACGCAAGGAATATTTGATGTGCATCCTTCCGGAGATTTGTTAAGTTCTGCCTCCTCGGTAGAGATCGCAAACAGGCAAGCAAGCATTGTCAGATAATTAATTCATGTTTCTAGCCAAGTTGGAGAGGCTTTCGATCATCCAAACTAAACAACTAATTCGGAAGATGAGGAGGGTGGGTTTAGTTTATATCTCCTTTCCGTTGATCTGTTGCGTCTCCCAGTTATTACGTTGCTGTTTATCAAGAAGTGCAATTATGTTACGGGAACAATCGGCGTAAATTATTTCTTATGATAATAAACAATCTAACTGTAAAATGTACTGTAAATTATTTAGACGATAAAGTACTTTTATCGTTCGACACTGTCAAAATTTCCAAATTTTCGCTTGTGTAAACACTCTCTGTCATGAAATAATGAAAATGACAGATAAACGTCACACTACTTTTATGGATTTTAAGCAATTTAAAAGCTTTTCGGGGTTGTGTCGAACGATAAAACGTTGTATTACACTCGTTCCTGTGTACATTGAACGCTTTACGCCACTCGGGGTTCACAAAAGCACTCGTTTCACTCGTGCTTTTATAAACCCCTTGTGGCATAAAGCGTCCAATTTACACAGGAACTCGTATAATAAACTACTAATATACATATGTAAAATATAAGGAAAGCGTTACTAAGTACTGTAAAAAAGATTATATAGCTTACGAACGATTGCAGTCAATTTTTTAGTTTTTTATCTGTTCTTCAATACTACCTATTATGAATAAATAGCAGATAAACGTTGTACCTACATCACTGATCTATAAATCAGTCCTTTTTTTTCAAGTTGGTACCTCTTCTTAAACGTCAAATATCGAAAAAAAAACTATGTATACGTAGTTGGGAATCGACCCTATTTTATAACATTAGATACAAAATTTAACGAATTTTTTTAACAAAGCTACTGAATAAAAAATTTAAATAATTCCAGGTACTGATTAATAATAAAATCTGTTATCCTAATTAAAAAAATATACTTTATGATATCGAAATACTAATTGAAATTGGATAGCGGATTATCGGAAAAAAATTTCACTTTCCTCCAAGAAGACACAATTTTAATTTAATTTAAAATTAGTTTGCATACATTTTTAAAACGACATTTTTGTATTTGCCAGAGTAAGAAAAATACACGTTTTTAAAATACATTAGGTAAATCCATCGGTAGCGAAGTCGAATGAAGTGCTTCGACGAGTCGGTTACGTCGAAGAAATTTTTCGGAGGTGTGTTGTGGGAAAGTATACGGTATAGTCGAGGCCCTACTTCACAGCTAAGTAAGACGAATTAAAGTATGATCCAAAGTTGCAGAGCAATAAATTTTGCCCATTAACAATTACAAAGAAATTAATTGGTATGAGAGAAAAAAGGGGTCCAGTTTTCTACGGATATCTCAAAAACTGTAGCAAATCTGAAACAATATTCCGAAAGAGGAGAAATTTGTCTTACTTTCAACTTCTATATAAACCGCGAGCGCTGCATTGCTATACTGTCGCGGTATAACAGTTTATAATATTTTTTTTCTCTTATTTGACTATCAAATATTAATCTAAACAATGTTTCAAGAATTGAGGCTATTCTTAATTACCTAACCCATTTTTGTGGAGCTATCACTGTGCCGTCGTCAATCTAAGAAAACTTCAAAGCTAATAATTCAAGTACCTACCTATTATCCATTTTTTTTATAAACAATTGTCAAAATGTGGTCATGTTAGTATAAGCAACACTAATTTTTGGTTGGTTACATTGAATGTCAAATTCTGACATTTATTCCGTCGTGGTGATATGCACGATGCAATTTCATAGTAAGTCGTGAACCACTTTGACATCTATGAACATAACCTCAATAGTGTCTAGTATAAAGCTCGGTCCGAAAGGACATATTTTTAGATGATACAGCCTGGTCTTTAATTACATTTGGACATTGACAATTGTTTATAAAAAAATGGATAGTATGTAGTTACAACTTCCGGAGAGTCAGATTTGAAAACATTTTCTAATGTCAACGTCATTAACTTGTTAACAAATTTATCGTAAAATCTATCAGATATTTGTCACACACACATTCCGAAAACAACAAGGAAACGAAAATAGTCTTCAAAAAATACTATACAGGGTAAAACAAAAATCGATATTGTTTTACTTATACTGTTATATAAGTATATAAGATGAATTATGTTGTATAGTTTAATGTTGTTTTGTTCTCGCTTATTACTTTATTATCTGTATTAATTTTTTGCATAGGTATTAATTCGTTCTAAATATTCGTTTAAAAGGTCCTTCCACGGCCTACTTTTTATGAATAAATTACATGTTTAACAAAACTGAAAGAACACTGGGCAACAGCCATTTTGTTTTCTGAACATAAGTAACGAATTCATACCATGTGTACCATGTTAAATTCAAAAATGACAATAAAAAATGCTCATTGGTTACTGTTTTTAAGATGCAAAAATTTTGGGTTTTTCCTTTTTTCATATTTATCACAGGAGTCTAACGACCATTGATGGTCTGCAAACATACGGGGTGCAATATGTCTTTGAAGGTGCACTTTTTACATTCCCATGTTAACTTTTTACCCATAAACTGTGGCGCCGTTAGCGACGAACATGGTGAGCGGTTCCACCAAGATATTTCCTCAATGGAAAAAGGAGTATCAAAGAACTACCATGTTGACGGATTACTGCTGGATAACATTTGAAATTCCTGACCAATGAAATTTTTAATTCCTGAATTTGGAAATTTTGAATCGTGGAAATGCCTAATTTGTAAATTTTGAGTTGTTGAAAAATTCAATTGAAAAATTCTATAATCATATTTGGTAATCTTAAATTTTTGAATTTGCAAAATTTGAATCGTGGAAATTCCGAATTTGAAAATTTTTATCATTGAATTCTGTACTTTTAATTCTGAAATTTTGAGCCGTTGAACTCTGAGAATTCTGAATTTGCAAATTATGGAAAACGAAGATTTGGAATTACAAACTTTAAGTGATCGGACTTCTGAATTCGGAAATCCTGAATTTGTGAATTCAGTCTTTAAACTCCCGAACATTAGAATTTAAAATTATTGAAATTTTGAATCCTTTCGTTTGGTAATCTGTTAATTTTGAAATTTTGAATTCCACAAATTTCAAAATTTGAAAGTTCAAATCATAAATTTGTGAATTTGGAAATTTGAAAAATTTGAATTAATAAAATTTTAAATTCCCGAATGATGAAATTGTTAATTCCTGAATTGAAAAATCATTGAATTCTCTACCTCTAATTCTGAAAATTTGAGCAGTTGAAATATAAAATTCTTGAATTTACAAATTTTGTATTCTGAATTTGGAAATTTTAAACCGTCGAAATCTCGAATTTCTCAATTTGGAAATTATGAAAAATGAACATTTGTAATTACATATAAAATTTTAAATGATGGGAATCCTGGATTTGTGAATTGTTAATCTTAAACTCAATAATTTGAAGATTTAGAATTGCTGAAATTTTCAATTAATAAATTACTGAATTTGGAAATCTGCAAATTTTGACTCGTTTGAATTTTGAATTTTAAAAATTGTATTTAGAAATTTTGAATAGACGAAATCTTGAATTTTGAAATTCCTGAACAATGAAATTTTTAATCTCAGAATTTGAAAATTGTTATTATTCAAACACGGCTTGAATTTTTAAATTTTTAAAATGATGAATTAGTCAATTTTAAATAGTGTAAATTCTCAATTTTGAATAGTACAAATATTTTCTAAATTCCTCAATTCGAGTCTTGTATCGATAGAATCGTTGAATTACTAAAATTCCGAATTTTAAAATTTAAACTCAAGAACTTGAAATTTAGAATTGTTGAAATTTTAAATCCTCTATTTTGGTAATTCGCAAATTTTGAAATTTTGAATTACAAAAATTTTCATATTTTGAAAGTTCAAATCATAAATTCCAGAATTTGGAAATTTGAAAATTTTGTATCGTTGAAATATTGTATTTTTCAAATTTAGCATCATGAATTCTTGAATTCCTAAATTTGCAATGTGAAACGTGAATTGGGTATTGTGAATTGCAAATACTATATCATCGAAAACTTGAGTTTCAAAATTTGTATTTAGAAATTTTGAATCCTAAAAATCTTGAATTTGCAAATTTTGAATCGTAGAAATTCCGAATTTGAAAATTTTAACTCCAAAAATTTAGAATTGTTGAAATTTTAAATTTTCCAGTTTGGTGATTTCCACCAAGATATTTCCTCAATGGAAAAAGGGGTATCAAAGAACTACCATGTTGGCGGATTACTGCTGGATATCTATTCGCGATGCAGCAGATGCAAAATTCAAGCGACAAAGCAAGAAAAGAAAATCTGAGTGTTTTTAAAAACTGTAACCAACTGAGTATTTTTGTTATTATGTACGTGTTTAGCGAAATTAAATGAAGTAGAAATGGTGGTAAATGAAGTAGACATTTTTTTGTAGCCCAGTGTAATTAGTAGGGCTATCCAAAGCTTTAGAAAAACATTGGATGTTCCATTTAAAATAACAAAGTTATTGCATAAATTAATTGGTTCTGAGTTATTTATAACATCCAGTTCTGTACCCCAGAGCTAAACTGTATAAAAGTCCAAAAATGAAATTTTACAGGAGAGCAGTTTAAAGATTTTAATTTCCGTTAATCATTTGATAACTTCTAATTTTAAATTCTCCGCGACTTGGAAACTATAAATTATGTAGGAGTTAGTGTATGCCAGTCGAAAGAGCAAAACAAGCTGTATATAGGTGCATAGAACCCATTTTCGGAAAAAGTGGAGTTTGACAAATTAAGTTGAGTGCGGCCCTGAAATAGTGAAACACCAAATAAATAGCTGAAAATAATTTTAGTCGATGAAGGTTTGAAGGTAATATAATATTATGATGACATCAAAACATTTTTTTTATCTTCATTAGGAAAGTCACTACTTTCCGTCCTCGCACTACTGACTCACCCTGTTTAAATCAATAGTAATAGCACTAATAAATAAATAAAATTATTTCTGTATGTCGATGACCTAAAAATGGCATTAGTCATTAGAAATTCTCAAGACTGTATTACAGGGATGCAGAGAAATCTGAACTCGCATTGGTAATTTAGTGTAATAATGAAATTGATAGATGTTCAGAAATAAAGTTATTATAGGCTATCCTTTATGTTTCGTTGTGAGGACTGGGTCGTGGAAATGAAAATTACTCTTAAGTTAACACATACTCTACCTATTACAAGATTACTTTCAAAAGAAATGAAGAAGATGTCAATCTCAGTTTGAGTGCAGTAGTAATTCTGTCTAAAAACAACTTGGGCTGCTGGTACCACGGTAGAGATTAGGTTGGGGATTGCAAATACCTACCAACGTAAACACTGCGTATCTGATATAAATTATGTAATTCTATGTTAGATCTGTCATAAGTAATGGCCGGAATATATGCAAATACATAATATATGCATATGCAAATGCATATTATTATTTTGGCTTTTTTCATGGATTTTACATATTTTATTGAAAAGTTCCTGATTCGGCATATTTTCATTATTTTTAAAGATCTTAATACATTAATAAGTATAGGTGTGGTATAGGTGGGTTTTGTTGTTTCCAACGACCTATAGAGTAGGCTAAACATATTTATTTTTATAACTTATTATAAAACAGTATCACAAGCGCGGCTCTAACCAAATAAAAGTACGTGGGCAAATTTGAGATTAGAACTTACTAGTATCTGACGACAAAAAAAAAGGTGTCTCAACGTGGATAATATAGACCTGGAACATATGCGACGTGTTCCGCGGAATGGGACCATGCTGCGACGTGTAGCACTAAGGAATTGCTTTATACTGTTATTTTGCATATTTTCACGCTTTACTTTCAGATTTTGAGGATTTTTAATGCAAATTTGGATGCATATTTTGGCCTTTTTATGCTGTATATAATCCGATCTTCAATAATTACTAGATGGTTAGACGCCGCAGCCATTTTTTATGCCTATAATTTTGCAGGTCTTAAAGATACAGTTCTCGAAATCACTGATTCCAGCACCGCTTTGCATAATATAGCGAGGTTTGCCTCTGTCAGAATCAACTGAAATTATAGAAGAATAAAAAAGTAAAAAGTCGGTGAATCTATACACGAAAAATTTAATAACCGTTATACAAGAAAATGAAGGAAATAATTAAATAGTGTAGATTTTTATATTCAGTTGATAATAACTGTTAATTAGGATTAAGAAAATTTTGTGTGAATAAAAATATTAGAAGGCCTTAATTATTTCAACTTTTCTTCAACCATTTCTGTCAAACCATTGCATATTATTGTACTGCATAATTAATTAATTATATAGTCGAACTGAGTGCATATTTTCTCAAGAATGCATTATACAGGCTGTCATTAGTGTCTTATGCCTTTACTATTAATTAAAAAAAAATTGGTCAATGGAATAAAATTATACAGGAAAAACTGGGGAGGGTAGAACAGAAAAACAAGAAGAGGAGGAAGAGAAATTTTTTCAAAAAAGTAAGAAGACGGCGAGGGCTCCTGGAGTAGAGAAAACACAGAAGACATCAGAGAAAGAGAAGGAAACGGACACAGAGATGGAGAAGAAAATATTGGAGCTGTTGCAAGAGTTGAAGGAGGAGATGAAAGAAATAAGACGAGAAAACAAGGTAACTCAAAAGTGAGATAGAGAGGCAGAGAGAAGAATTTAAAGAGAAGGAGAAGAAATGGGAAGGAGAGAGTGGAAAAGCTGGAAGAGAGAATGGAAATCGAAGAGAGAAGAAATAGGAAGAACAACATCGTGATAACAGGATGGGATGGGGAAAGAAAAAGTCATGTAAAAAAAGAGGATGTAGAGAAGTTTTTGAAGGAAAATGTAGAGGATAGTAAAGTAAAGGATTGTTACAGGATTAACAAGGATCAAGTATTGGTAGAGATGGAGGGATGGGGTGAGAAGGAAAGAATAATGAAGCAAAAAGGAAAATTGAGGGAGAAGAGGGACACAAGGGGGATATACATAGACAACGACCTCACAAAGAAAGAAAGAGATTTACAGAAGAAACTAAGAAGTATGGCAAAGGAAAAAAGGGAAGAAGGGAAAGAAGTAAGAGTGGGATACAGGAAATTAATAGTGGACGGGGAGCAATGGAGATGGAATGAAAAGAGAGAGAGATTAGAGGTTTTCTAATAAGAAGAAGAAGGGGAGGAGGGAAAAATGGGGACAATGGCAAAGTAAAAAGGACAATGAAACGGGAGAAAAGAAACAAAGAAGGAAGTAGGAGAGAGACTAAGGAAGGAAGGGGGAAATCAAAGAAGGTAACGAGAAAAACAGGGGTGAGGGCACTATTTTGGAATGTAGCGGGACTAGGGAAAAAAGAAGAAGATTTTTGGGACTGTGTGAAGGAGATCGATATTGTTGGATTAACAGAAACATGGTCAGAAAGCTGGGAAAAAATAGAAACCAAAGGAGTTCAAGTGGGAATGGCAAGGGGCGAGAAGGGGAAAGAAAAAAGGAAGAGCAGCAGGGGGAATAATAACAGGGGTAAAAAAGGAATAAAAGAGAATACTAAAAAGAAGGGAGAAGAGGAAGGTCACATGGTGAGAAACGTTAAAATAGACAGTAAATGGTGGAAAATAGTGACAGTGTACAGCAAAGAGATGAAAGAAACAATAAGCAAGATAGAAGAAACATTAAAAGACAACAGGGAAGAATGTCTGCTTCTGGGAGGGGATTTTAACGGGAGAATTGGAGAAAGAGGAGCCAGGGATTGGGAAGAAGAGAGAGGAGAAGGAAAAAGAAAATCCAAAGACAAGAAAGAAAACGCGGAAGGGAAGAAGTTGATGGAATGGATAGAAGAAAAAGGATGGGAAGTGCTGAATGGAAATAAACAAGGGGACGAAGAAGGAGAATGGACCTACATAGGCGGTAGAGGAGAGACGGTGATAGACTACGGAATAGTAAACGAAGAAGCATGGGAAGAAGTCGAAGAATTCAGAATAGGGGAAAGAGTAGAGTTAGACCATCTGCCTATAGAGATAAGTATAGGAAGGGGGAGACAGAAGAGAGGAGGAGAAGAAAAAATAGAGGAAATGCGGAAGGTGATAATTAAAGTATGGGACGAGCAAGGGGTGGAAGAGTATAAGAGAAGACTGGAAAAAGCAAGATTTAAAGAACAAGAAGTAGGGAAAATGGAGAAAGAATTGGTAGAAATTTTGGAAAAAGCAGCGACAAAAAGAGAAATAACAGTAAGAGGTGGAGGAACAAAAAGAAAAAATAAATGGTGGGACAAAGAATGTGAGCAACGTAAAAAGGAAGCAATAAAAGAACTAAGAAAGTGGAGAAAGACTAAAGCGAACAGAAGTGGCTTTTTAAAAGCGAAAAGAAGATACAGAGAGACATGCAGGGAGAACAAGAGGCAGAAGAAGGAGAGAGAGGAGGAAGAGATAAAAGCAATAAGAACAGAGAAGGTGGTATGGAACTATATTAATAGAGAGAGAAAGAAAAAAGAAAATGGGAGTGAGGAGATAACGATGAATGAGTGGGAGGAGTACTTCATGAGGCTGCTGGAGGGAGAAAAGGAAAAAAAGAAAACGGAAATAGAGATGAGGAGAAACCGAGTAGAACCTGAAGGAGAAGAAATTACAGTGGAAGAGGTAGAGAGGCATGTGAAGAAACTGAGGAAAGGGAAGGCACCAGGGAGGGATAGAATTCAGAATGAGTCGTGGATGTATGGGACGAGAAGAGTGCTAGAGAGGCTGGTGGAGGTAATGAATGGGGTGTGGAGAGGAGAAGGATTCCCGGTAGGGTGGAGAGAAGGGGTAATTTACCCCATTTACAAAAAAGGGGAGAAAAATAAAGTAGAAAATTACCGAGGGATAACTCTCCTAAACACAGGGTACAAGAATTGATGCATTCTGAATGAAAGGATGAGCAGAGAGATAGAGGAAAAGGGAGCATTACCAGACAGCCAAGCAGGATTTAGAGAGGGGAGGAGAACTATGGATAATGTATACATCCTGGACCATTTGACGAAGAGTGAGTTAAAGAAGAAAGGGGGGAGGGTGTATGCATTATTCGTAGACTTCAAGGCGGCTTTTGACAAGTTGGACAGAGAGAGGATGTTTGAGTGCCTGAGGGAGAAAGGGGTAAATGAATGGCTGGTAAGAAAGGTGGAGGAGATATATGAGAAGACAAAAAGTAAAGTGAAGGTAGGGGAGAGGGAAAGTAAATGGTTTGTGACAACAAAGGGAGTGAGGCAAGGTTGCCCGCTCAGCCCCTTGTTGTTCACGATGTATGTGGCAGATATGGACGGAATGTTAGAGAGAACACAAGCGGGGGGGTGTGGTAGGTAGAAAAAAAGTGTGGAGAAGAAAAGACTAGAAGTGAATGTAGAGAAAACAAAAATGCTGGTGTTCAATAAGAGAAAGAGGAAGAACGAAGAGAATGATTGGAGGTGGGAGGGAGAAGTAATAGAACAAGTAAAAGAATTCAAATACTTGGGGTATGTGTTCAATGAAAGAGCCACAGATAAGGCACATATTAGAGAACTGGCAAGGAAAGCGAACAAGGTGATAGGATGTGTATGGGGAATAGGAGAGAGAAGGTGGGGAGGCGATTTTAAGAGGAGAATGATGATGTTTGAAAGTCTTATTGAAAGCGTGTTGTTGTACGGAGCAGAGATCTGGGGATGGAAAGAACAAGAGGAGATAGAGAGGGTGCAAGAGAAATATCTGAGGTGGGTGCTAGGGGTGGAGAGAGAAACGCCAGGGTACATAGTGAGAGAAGAATGCAAGAAGAATATGTTGAGAGTGAAAGCGGGAAAAAGAGCGGTCAATTTCGAAGACAGGATGGAAGGGACGAAAGAATGTAAGATACTAAAGGAGTGCTGGAGAGAAAAAAAGAAGAATTCAGAGGAGTATGATAGGGAGAATTACTACAGGGGAGGAATGGGTATGCAAGCAAAGAAATTGGGAGACTGAGAGAAAGAGGCGTGTGGATGAATGTAGAACTAAGTGAAAGAGATAAGGATACGGATAGACAAGAGAGGAGAGAAAGAATTAGAGAATCCAGATACAACGGGAAGTACGGAACATGATCGATGAAGTACCGAAGTATTTGGGGAGGGAGAGCGAGAAAGAAAGATAGATGATGAATTAAGAGAGGGAAAATAGGTATTGGGCAGAAGATGGAGAAAGAATGTGTAGAATGTGCTATGAGGAAAGAGAGACGATTGAGCATATGTGGAACGAGTGCAGTGAGATGAAACAAAGAGAGAGGAAATTAAATGGATGAAAGAGGTATGGAAGAGGAGGGAGAAGGGAGAAGAGGAAAGGGGAGGGGAAAAGAAATAAAGAATTTTATTTAGTTTTTTTTATTATTATAATTGTTAAGTTTACTTGTATATGTATAGGAATCAGAAAGCCCGTAGGGCCAATAAAGATTTATTACTATTACAGGAAAAACTGCATTTCCTAAAAATATTGTTATCTAAGTGGGCCCAATTTTCCAGTACCGCATTCACCTTTTTTTTTAAATTCAATAAAACCCTCTGTATATTTTTTATATTATTGTTTTCCGTAGTAAGTGCGATACCTCAGCAGTGTAATAGTTTTTAATTTTTATTGAAGAACAATGCAGTTATGATTTTTTTTTTCAAAAAATTATTAAAAACATTTTTACAAAAAAATTATAGGGGCTTTGCTATTAACCAAAAACTTAAAATATTTTGTACGTAGGTTAAGGAAGGCTAGGGGTGTGTGGCTCATACTTTTTGATTTCAATGTATTAGGTACTTAAAACAAAAAAGAAAAAAAACAACATTTGATATCTTTCCATCGCCAAAACTTTTTTTTTTTCAAATAGAACACCCTGTATTTTTTGCGCTATTATGTTACTTTTATACTCTTTCTTTTTTATTAAGCATTACCTATACTTATACCTACAAGTTATTAAAACTTTTCTTAAAATTAATTGTAAAATTAGGTAAATTATCATCATTTACCCATTGATAGTGCGTTGTGAAATCGAAAATCTCAACATAAAAGACAAAGAGGAATATAATAATAATTCAAACAACTGTTGTTCGGATGTATTATAACGGTATAATACTATGTATAATATATAATGTATAATGACCGACCGACTGAAAAGCTCTTTTTATTCTGATTTTCATGTCGTTTTTCGATGTGGGAGGATCTTGATATAACCCCATAAGAAAGTCTAATTTCGTGAGGTTTGGTGATGTTGGTGGCCATCTAGGCAATCTCTGCACTATCACCAAATCTTTTGTCCAAATGCCTACGTACAATTTGGCTATGGTGGGCTGGCGCTCCATCATGTTGGAACCACACATTTGCTCGAACGTCTACAGTGGCGCATCCTCTAAGACCCCTCTTAATTGATTACTAACAACATTTTTAATTTTATAAGTTTTTTAATAAACGGTTTTATTTAGCTTGCTTTGTTTGTGTCTTGTGTGGTTCAAATCTAGTAATTTAAATTTTAACCCATTCTTGTTGACTGATTGATCTGAAATTTGGTACACACCTTTAGTTTTGATGACAATACAATTATGTATAAAAATGAAAGTGCTAAACTAGTAGAATACAGAACACCATAAATAAATTCCAAATCCAAGATGGCTGCCACTATAAAATGGCGGATTTTCTTTTTTTAGTTTTCGTTCCTCTCAATATGGGTATCAAATGAAAGGGCTTGACAAGTAGAACACAGTACACTTTAGAAAAACTAAAAACTTGAAAATAAAATAAGTAAAAAACATTTTTAAGTTAAACGCCTTTATTGTAAAAAACATAATAATGATGCAGATAATGTACTAAAAGATAAAAAATAATTAAGTAGGTACAAGGTACCAGTCATCACACCACTCTCCTCATCAATCTCGAGTACCTAATGATAAGACTAGAATGGATGTAGCGTCAATATAAAAAAGTTTCAGTAACAATAATGGTTTCCATACTGTTAAATACTATGTCGTTCCAAATAAAAATTTTAGGAATATTATAGTGCTAATACAAAATCCAAAACGTCAGTAAGACAATATTATGTAACAGTCAAATTTGATTTAAAATTGACAATTGTATTGAGAAGAGTTTGTCAAAACCGTTAGATCCAACTGTCACAGACGCCATAGCTAGAATGGCGTCTATGTATAAGATGTTGCAGAAAAATAAAATTTATCCATTAACAATTATTGCAGTTATAAACAAACTAAGACTCGAGAAAAAAGATTCCAGTTTTCTGCACATGTCTGAAAGACTATGACAGATAAATTTGAAACAATACTTATTCTGAAAGAGGAGAATTTGCAATCAAATACTCTTACCTACCTATCGGGACAGTTTATCAAATATTAATTTTAATTTAAAAATAATAAAAAAGTATATTTAGCGTTCGCAAAGTAAAGAGGCCTTTTTTCTAGGATGAAAACGGTTTAAAGGTCTCGAATAAAGTCTTGGTATACCAAAATGAATCAATTCCCGCTTGAGGATGCAATCTCGTGATCAATGGGGGACGACACTGCCTTGATACCTCCGCAGCCGCATTGTTACACTAAACGGGTGCCTTATCTTCGCATTTATCAAGGAACATCCTCGACGGTGTTTCTTAGACATACCAGAGGTAACAAAAATTTTCAATCTAATGGGTCGTAAATGTTTTAGGTACTTATTTGTAATTTATGGCGTATAGAATGTAGCTGTTATACGACTGCAGAAATTTTAACGTTGAATGATGATCTTTATAGTTTATGGTTTTGTCCATTAAGCCTTACATAGGAGTCAAAGTATTACTGATATTGTAGTCAAATGAATTATGCGATGACTCGTATTAGATTTATTCAATAACTTCAAAGTTTTAGATCTTTATGTTTTTATGTGTAAATTATTTGAAATATATTCCACAGCTTAGACGGGTAGGTGCAAAGAATAAAGTTTAATTTCAAGAATATTTTTTATAGAAGTAATTAAGAAAACTGGAAATACAGAAGAATAAACAGGAGCACAGCACACTTTATTTAATGAAGTAACTCATTGAAATGGATATGACAAATAAGAGGTAGTCTCATTTACACAGCCGTAAGTATTTACGTGACAACGCCTATAGATGATGAAAGAAAAGAAAACTCTCCATCTTCTTCATAGTTTTAAAGTAAGTAGAACCCTGACCGTTTGGCCGAGAGCAGTGTCCGGCTGCGAAGTTTCCGACTGAAAGGTCATTAGTAGAGTAAAAAATAATAATTCTAAAAGGTAGAATAGATAACACGTACCTACCCATATTATTTCGTAAGTTTATATTGAATTTATCGACATTCATTACGAGAGTAAACAAGATATTAAAATAGGTTCCATCATAAAATAAATTATGATGATAATTTGTTTATCGACCTCGATTATTTGAATCCCCACTGCAAACACCGGCGTTCCCTGAAACTTTTGGTGGTCCCTGGTACAAAACAATCGCGGCTTTATCTATGCCACTTGATCTCGGGGTAATACCATGTAGTTCTTATACATACTGATGCAACCGGCTCGGATCGATGCATTTATACTTCAGTGCTATACACTTCCACTTTTGCATGAGAAATTTAAGAAATTTATTGCTAGAGATGTGAGAATTCCAAGGTTAAAACAGTAATGTGCTAGAAATATCTGTACTTACCTACCTTAGTGTCAAGTTCATAAGAGCGAAGGTCATGTGTATTATGCTGAGAGGAAATCTCAGGGGCGCCTCAATCTTTTGTGTAAAAGTAACAAGTTTTCGGTAATTTTTCGGTCTTCTTGAATCTCGATTGGGATGCAGGACAGTCAAATATATAAAAGAACTTGCGTTTGATTAGATTAGATATATGCATAATGTTTTTATGTCAACAAGTAGAAAAACAAGTCTCCACGCCACTGCCACGATTAAAAGAACCAAAACGCTGATTGCCGCCAGTTGATCTTTGTTCTTGTACCAGTGCACACCAGTGAAAATGAACTTCTTGATATTAATATCTATTTTGTTTGGCACGTTTATGATCGTATCCAGTCGCGGCTTACGGGAAGAATTTTCCTGGACACGCATCAGCTACGCTTGGCCCGATGGACGAAGCCCAAGCGTTGGCCCCCGGTTTGGCATGGATGTGATCGCCTTTCCTGGTAATACGAATAGTAATAGGAAGTCAACTACGAGAAGACCTACGAAAGGGCCTTCTTCTACATCTACAGCGAGGCCTGGAGCAACTGACATACCCTACATCTATCGTACGTATTGTTATTCTTGAAAAGGTGCTGTTGGAATGTTTAAAATAATATTAGGTATTTTAACTACTCCTATTATTTTAAAGGCCATTTCTTATCAGTTTCTTTAAGACAAGCTTTCCCATTTTTTTTATTGTTGGCATTATTATTTCCGATGGATTTCATTTCTCATTTCTCACAAAAAAATCTCTTTGTTTTTCTATCTTTACACACAGCAAATTAATGGTTTTTACTATACAGGCTGTTTCCTAAAAAACGCCGCAAGTCATAACTACCTCATTTCTTGTCCGATATATTAATGGACAAAAAAAGCAGAAGAAATTATTTTAGAAATACGTCCTACAAAATAAAACTGATATTGTTTTTTTTTAATGTTATATTCAACATCTCACGATGATCAACTTTTTTTTTTAATGGTCATCTGTATTTATTTTATTTTAGAAGACATAATTTCGTGCACAATTAAAAAAAAGAAGGCTGTGGGGAACCAAACTAAAGCACGCAACCTGACAAATGTCATTCAACCGTCAATGTTGACATTTTCGCCTGTAGTTTTTATATTTTTTTACTTTGTTATTGTTTTTTTTTATACAGAGATCATTAGCAATCTTCAGGAATATTTAATAGAAAAAAAAAATTAACAGATAATGTAAGAACAATAATTACTTTTAATCAGTTTTCCCACCTTCTCGTTACTCAAACATCAACAATTCTCTGCCTTAAGCTAAGTTCATTTTCTGGTGGTGTTATGTACACACGATCTTGAAGATAACCCCACAACCAGAAATCGAGTGGTGTAAGATCTGGTGAACGCGCAGGCCATCGAACTGGACCATCCGTCCCTATCCACCTGGCACTGAAATTGTCATTTAACGAGTTGATATTTCTTCTTGCCTTATGGGGGCCCGCTCCGTCTTGTTGGAAAAAAAACTCGTCTTAATTGTACAAGAGACAATTCGTCTAAGAAATGTTCAATGTTTTCAGACAGTAACCGATAATATTTATCTTGATTTAGGGTGCCATTTATAAAAGTTGGCACAATGAATCGATCACACCACACATTTACAAAAAATCTTCTTTGAAAATTGTTCTACACGATGACTCGAGGATTTACTTGACTCTATCTGTGAATGTTACAAGTGAAAATGCCGTGGCAAAATTCTTGGCTCCGACCTGTACCATCGTCCTGTAAATTTTGAACGTTATGAGGAATGTATGACTTGAACTTGTGTTTCTTTGCATGTACTGTTGGATTTGATATGCCAATATTCTTAGCAATCTCCCTAGTCGAAATTCGAGGATTCTCTTCGGGCTGTGAAGCTCTCTACATTTTATAACTCAGTTATTTCTAGATCATGTTGAGGAGGCAATAACAATGGTTAGGCAGAAGCTTATGTATTTAATCTTCTCTAGATGTATTTTCCTAATAATTTATTGTTCTGTAATGCCTTCTTTAATAAATATTATGATCCCATAATTTATAGTTTACCTAAAAAGATCAATTTTCTATTGTTGAAATCGCTCAATTTATTTTATAAGGTTTTCTCTATTAAACATAAATATTCTTGTTGTGGAGGTCCTAGCAAAAAATTAGAACTAGTAGAACTAGTCAAAAGAAACATTTTTTTAATCTATAATTTTTTCGCAAACGCTCCTTGTCAGAGTTAAAATTAAGTATTAAATTAAAATAGTTATGGACCCCACGTTCTTTGATAACGATGATGCACAAAAAGGTTAGCCGATTAAAACAAATCGTATCAAAACTATTTAAATGTAATCATGTACTAACCTGTCAGATGTTAAAGTAGGTTAGTAATAATAAATTATCTAGCTTACCTTCTTTAATCACAACAAATGCTCAAAATGGCGCACGTCATTGTTAATGCAAGCATGTACTCTTCGTGCTGAAGTGCTTCATATGCCTCCACAAAAAAAAAAAAAATCGGATGAATTTAAATTAGGCGATCGAGCTGGCTATAAAACGGGTCCATGGCGACCGATCCATTTTTCCTCAAAGTTGTTGTTTAGCCAACCTGAATGTGATGGAGCTCCGTCGTGTGATATCACGTGACATATATCACGTCATACAGCTAAGGGCACATCTTCTAAAAGCTCATTTATCACATTTTGAAGAAAGTCTAAATAATACGCTGCACCAGTCAAACGCGGGGGTAAAATATGAGGCCCAAATGAATGATCTCCGATTATTTCTGCCCACACATTAATTGAAAATGTTTCCTGAAAATTGCGTTCTTGGATTGCATGAGGATTTGCATCACATCACACATGTGTATTATGGACCATTTCGTGTGAAGCCCGCTTCGCCAGTTTTCAATAGACGTCTCAAAAAATATGGTACTTCATCAATTTTCTGAATAACCCATTGGCAAAAGGCAATCCTTCGTGTGGGGTCTCCAGGATGAAGAGCTTGAACACGTCGATGCAGTCCTTGTTCGTGTAATGTGCGGTAAACAATGAAAGTCAAATTTGGCTCTTCCTCAAAGAGCATCAAAAATTTCTGGTTCAATTTCCTAAATGCGATTACTTCTGGGACGTCCCAAATCTTGAATTGGAGACGAAAATTTGCCATAATCACGCAAACGTTGTACTGTTCTCACAAAAGCATCTCGCGGAAATTGCAATAAAGAATAATTATTCAATGGTTAAGAATTGAGTACAGGTATAACAAAGCGCGACAATCAACTGGAAACTAAAATTTACTATCGAAAGGACACATTTGTTGTCCCAAGAAAGAAGGAGGTATTTACATCCATTTACAAGTTCAGGAACTCATAGGCGGAGGGTGAAATAAGGGGTCAGAAAAATATAAGAAAATAGCGGATTTCAGCAAAGTGGTAAATAGAAACATTTTTTATTTTGATGAGTTCTACTTGTGGTTAATTTTTTTGATAGGACTTCCATAACACCCTGTATAGTCTTGTGAAAATCTTGTGGTTCACTTAGGGGTCGTCCATTAATTACGTGATTTTTTTAAATATATTGGAAATGGTATATTGTACAACAAGTGAAATATCTTGCAGCACGGGTTGTACACTATGCTTCTCTTTCGACCACAACTCAAAGCAAGAAAGAAAAGAACAGGAAACTGTAATCTATTGTAATCATAACACATTCCAATATCTAAAAAATTACCTTTGTTCAATTATTTGATAAAAACCCACTTAATAATTGCAATGTTTAAGTTCGGTAGAATTAATTCTCTACTCTTCTACTCCGTAAGTGAGTCTGTAACCTTCGCAGCTAATCTCCCAATACTCAACGGTGTGCAGCAGCTGTTCTGCTACATTCGTAATTAGAATTACTAAAAAATAAATATTATGCTTCTTTTTAATATTTATTACCATTATTACCAGTTTCAGTTCACAATCACTAAGTCGTGGCTTCACTTTTCCTTATTTCACAGATTTGTCACTTAGTTCAAAATCGCCAAAAACGGGCTTGAAAGAATAGTATATTACGACCCAAGGCCAGAAAGTTGGATTTCCTACGCCAGGGCCTCGTGTCGTATATGTACTAGTGTCCTTTATTTCCTAGCCGAAAGTCGGTCTTCCCGGCCGCGCTTCTCTCAAAGAACAGTCGGTTTTGTGGCCTGCGCGCAGAAATACGTCTCACTTTTAAGCCGAGGTTTTTACTGGTCAGGGTGTGCTGCTGCGTGCAGACCCCAAAACCGGCTGTTACGGAGCGAAACGCGGCCGGGAAGACCGACGGCTATGGGATGCAGAAAATGTAGTTTTTCTACTTTTGTTGAGCTGTATCTTCTTTCGACACTCCTATCCTTCTACAGCTTAGCAATTTGGAACACAGATTATGACACGATGAGTGAATCAGACACCGTAAACCAACTCAAATATTAAAGTTAGTTTTTTTGTAATGAGCTTTCAAATTCAAAAATACGTGAATTTTGAAATCAAAATGCCAACTTTTGAACGAGAGTTTTTACGTCAGAAATCGCCAAAAGCAGTTCTCGGAAGAAATGTTTTTTTTTTAGTTCTGTTGAGCTGTGCCTTTTTTGGACATGTAAAAAATGAATCTGTCCTTCTACTGCTTTACAATTTGGAACACAAATTATGAAACCATGGCTGAATGAGATACTGTAAACCAATTCCAAATATTCGGCTTGGGTTTTGAGTAATGATGAGATTTCAAATACAACAACATCTGATTTTATAAATAAATATGCCAACTTTTGAAAGAGAGTTCCGACGTCAGAGATTGCATTTAACTTCGGACTAGCTCTATATACTTAGTTGTTGCAGCCATTCTTTTACTTGTTTTTATTTAAGACTAGTTCTTTTTATATGCTTATTTTTACATCTACTTTTATATTTATTTCTCGTCCATCTCTTCAAATTTTATCAATGTTTGTAGTATGTATGTATTTAACAAGGAACCAGTAACATCAATCGGAAATTAATTACATAATTAAATTTTTAGAATTTGGTTTCATTATTTGCAAATTATAACACCAAAAACAGAATCATAATGATCTAAATTATAATTCTGTTTTTGGTAACTTTTGTTGTCTTAATGTTGCCTGCAACTTTGCAACTGTACTGCAATGTGACTGCGACAACGACGTTATAAACGTCAACTAATCGCGCCATATGACAGATGTGAACTAGATGTGAACGAAAATAAACCCAAGAGAAGTACTAATAAATGACTTTCGTTCCATGATTAGATGTAAACATTGGTAAAAACAAGAATTGAAAAAATGGCAATCAAACGTGAGGTATAGCTTGTGTCTGCATAATCAAAAGTTTCCAAATCTAACCTCCAAATCAGAAACGTCATTTAGCAGAAATACCAATTATACTGAAATACCACTCGTGTTATTCAAAAGTCCATCAATTTAGCACAAATTTTCAGTTTTTCTTAATTAAATAAATCCAAATTCGAAAAAATAGTATATTACACGCGTTTCACAAGCCGAAATTGTCGCACTCGTGCTTGTGAAACTTGTATAATAATATACTATTTTCTACTTTGCGTTCGTACTGACGCTATTACGATACGGTTTTGCGTATCATAATACACAAAAACGGTGTTATAATAATTCTACTAACAATAGTATCATTTATTTTTTTTTATATTGGCAAACTTGGAAATCACAGGGCAATCCTAACCTATAATACTTCGCTGTCAAGGTGTCAACTCCAAATGGCTGGTAGAGGGAACAACAGCAACAGCTGTTGATGGGAATTGGCATTACTGTATTGTTGGCACTTGTTTGGTGGCTTGACGTGCTTTTGGGGCACGCAATTTTGTTGCCTGGTGGTGGTCAACCTCGTAACACAAAGAAGTGCACTGATGGCGCTTGCCAAAGAGTGTGATGCCACGATACTATAATTGTGATGTTTGAGGGGGTTTGTGTCTCCGGTCAGTGATGACGCGGATAAGGGGGTCCTCTTGTTTGTGCGGCGGGATTTGATTCTGAACATTTTGTGGATGGGAAGATTTTACAACCTCAAAACGTCAAACTTTTGTGCAGATTTTGTGTTAAGTTTTAAAATATTTAGAACAAACGGATCTTGTTCATCCGTACCTCAATCCCTTCGTAAAAATGTGTAGAATATTTTGGTATGATCGTTTTTATTGAAAATCTTGTTGTTTTTTGGCTCGTTTATCCGACAGTCATCCAGAACTCATTTATTGACGTTTCAAATTAATTTTTCATAGCCGCCGTTAATGCACCTCACAAATGTGGCCAACCGGCGCGAAATTCCCTAGATTGTGAAATTTGATTATTTTGTATAAAAAGTGGCAAAGTAGAAACAATACTGTATGATAACTTGTTTATAAGGCATTTAAACCCGTGCGTGCAACAAAATGCTTCTTATAAAACTCGTATCATAATATTATGATACTATTATTATCATACACACATTTTATTTTGTGTTTTATTTTCCAAGACATTTAAACCGCATTCTGAGTTTAAATTGTAATATTATGGTAGGTAACTTTAAAATTCCTATATCGTGGCGTAATCAGAATCAAAAAAGGTTATCGCTAAAAACTTTCCTTCAGAAAACAACATCCCAATGGGGGCCAACGCGTGGCACGATAAATTGTTTATCACAGTTCCGCGCCGTCGCCCGGGAGTCCCCTCAACTTTAAATTATGTTCGGGTTAACAGCACCAAAAAACACAACGTCCCACTTATTCCCTATCCAAACTGGGAGGCCAACACTCTGGAAGGACAAGGCACTGATGGCCAACGTTTCGTCTCTGTATACAGAGTGGCCGTCGATTCTTGCGACAGACTATGGTTCGTCGACACAGGTCGCATTGAGACACCCGGTATAGCAACAGCATCCCCAAGATCACAAGCTTATTTGGTTGTTTCAGGTAACGCCCAACAAATAAAACCTACAACTCTGTACATCATGGATTTGAAGACTGACCGAATTGTTCATCAACATGTTCTGAATTCGTCACTCTTAACACCAAACACTAATCTTGCAAGCGTCACTGTCGATATTACGAACAATAAGTGTGAGGACGCTTTTGCATATTTACCAGATTTGGGTGGATATGGACTTATCGTGTATAGCCTGAAAAAAGATACGGCTTGGAGAGTGTCTCATGTTTATTTTTATCTCGAACCCCTAGCTGGAGAGTTTTCGATCGGAGGACACAGTTTTCAGTGGAATGATGGTATTTTCAGTATTGCAATTTCAGACGTTAAGCGTGATGGTAGCAGGGACGCCTACTTCCATGCCATGGCTGGGTTCAACCAGTATAGAGTGTCCACCAGTATTTTGAAAGATGAGGCTTTGGCGACGAGGTCTTACCACAGGAGTGACTTTGAGGTCAGTTCATAACTTGATTGATATGCATAAATAATTTTACATTAAAAGAATAATAGATTTTAACATTTTCTGTCGTTTTTATTTTGTGTTGCTACTCCTTGTATTTATGTTTTTAAATAGTTTATCACGTAAATAGGTCACATATGTGAGTAGAAACTTGTGTAAAAATTAAAATTTCACGTTATCAATGCAAGATAAAAAACTTATTATTATAAACAACGATATAAATTTATTTCTTATCTAATATAATTTAAATTTATCTGAAGCAAAAAAAGCATTCTAACAAAAAAATAAGATTTTTTATATTTGCGTTATTGTTCTACCGGATAAGCTCTAAAATGTTTGCTAATTTGATTTTATTTGTTTATAATAGTACGTTGGCCACCGAGGCAACCTTTCTCAAACCTCTTCCTCCGACTTATACAAGCCCAGAGGAATACTCTTCCTTGGTCTTGTGAACCAGAACGCCGTGGGCTGCTGGAACATCGAAACACCCCTCAGCGATATTTCCATAGTCCAAAAGAACGACGAAACGATGATTTATCCCAGCGACATAAAAATCAGTGGTGACAACGTTGTAGTTCTAACCAACACAATGCCCGTGTTCCTCTACGGTACCCTGGACTACGATGAGACCAATTTCAGAGTGTGGATTGAAAACGTGGACACCGCGGTGAAGGGCACAAAATGTGACAAACCGCGTCGGTTTTCAAACAACTAATTTGTTTTTATTTCGTTTGGATGTGCGTTTTGCAAATAAAGTGGAATTTATTGTATGGAGTTATTGATATTGTGATTTTGTTGGATGGATACATTTGTTCAGTGGCTATTTTTAAACGTGTGGTTTCATTAAGTAGAATAATCACCCATAGATCCTGAAATAAAAAAAAGTAATGTCGAAATACACTTTAGCTTGTTTTGGTAGATGAGGAATACCATTTGGGACTGATGCGTGCAAATTCCACGCAAATTGGGCCCAACGAGTAGGTAATTAGTAAAACAATGAACTTCCTTCCAACGCATGGAATAATAATAATATATACAAAGGCAGCAATGAATACCAGTGGAAGTTTTTTGCTTCTAATAGTAGTCAGGGTTTCGGTTATGTACCTTATTTAACAATTGAAATTAATACACACTGCGTTTTTTAAGCTAAACCAAAAAAAAGGGGGAGAGTAAAGGGTCTGAAAGTTGGCAGGACGTCACCAAGGAGAAAAATAAGAGGATCATAAAATAATTATAAATTTTACAAAATACGCCAATAAAAGTTTTAGAAGAATTAAGAATTATTAAATATTAGCTGACCCGACAGACGTTGTCATAGCGAAACAACACAAAAGTAAAAGTTAATGTAATTTTACTTCAATTTAAGCTGGGATGCGTTTTCCGATTTTCCTTCAGAACTTCCTCATTTTTTTTTTTTTTATTGAGAACATTCAATTGAGTTATCTCCATCCCGGGAGCATAACGAACAAAACAAAAAAAGAATCAAACAAATAGGTCGGTCCTATCGTCAGTTATGATCGAGACTACATACAAAATTATGACTTTTGCAGCTTGTCCGATTTTTCCGACATTCTTTTATAATGGTCTCAAATTTTATTTTCCTGAAATCTTTTCCATTAAAAACTTATTTAGATTATTACAAAAAAAAAAACAGCCAAATCGGTCCAACCGTTCTTAAGTGATGCACTTATCAACGAACAGCATTTTACTAACTACGCTAGCTCAAGGAAAATAATTGTCCACATAAATTTACTCAAGTTGCAATTATTTTCCCTTCACTGAAAAGCTACGTATGAAAAAAATGGCATAATTGGAAGGGTTTGTCCTTACAAAAGTACCATTTATCCGGTAAATTTGAGCAAAATTCATATTCCGAATATCTTCAAGAAAAAATAATTTTTATCCAGCAGGAAGTAGAGAATACACTTTTGCGTGGAGAATGAAAAAATATTTTTTGTACACGCTTCCCAAAATTACAATTTTAGGGGCTCATTTGAGTCCGTAAAATGGTACATTTACGGCCTAGTTCTTAAGTTGTCATAGCAAAAAATTAAAATTTAAATACATATATCTAAGTCGAACTCCACAAACTTTAATGAGCGTAAAATTACAAATGGAACATGTTTCGGCAGAACACATAATTATGATTTAAAAATTATGATGGCAGTAGTGTTCTGCCGAAACATGTTCCATTTGTAATTTTACGCTCATTAGAGTTTGTGGAGTTCGACTTAGATATATTTAAATTTTAATTTAAATTTACTCCACCTGGATTTAAGAACATTCTTCTGGTTTATAGCAAAAAATGGTAAAGAAAATGAACTTTGCAAAACCATTACATATTTTTCTCCATATTTCATTAAAAACTTGGTAAGTTGCATTATCTAATAAAATTAGATGACGGCAGGAAGGTCTCCATCCTTGTTACACCCCTGTAATTATAATTTAATTAAATCTCGTGATATAGGTCTATTAATTGTTCGGTTTTAATAAAGCACTCGGAGATGCCTCGTGCTTCAAAACGAAATAAAAAATTTAAATAATTATTTGAACGATATGTCGCATGCCGCGACATATGTGACCTATAGTTTACCAGAAATATTTTTGGGTGTTAACGAATTTTTTGCAAGTGCCAAAACTTTAAAACGCGATATCTCCGAAACCATTGGAGCTATACCATTGGATTCAGGAGGTCGAGTTCTATCAAAAAATGGCCATTTTGGAACAATTACACCATTTTTTAATTTTTTTCAAAAAAACGCTCATAACTCGAAAACGGCTGGATTTAGGGGGAAAGCGAGGTTACAGATGGATTGCTCGCATCAATTTACATAAGATACTGTAGGTTTCGAAGCGTTTAGAGACAAAAAATTAATTTTTTGAATTTTCAAAATTTACCCCCTTGAGGTTCAAATATTTTTAATTTTTCTTTAATCCTCTCCTGCTCCCAAACCCTTCGACTTATGACGACGTGGTCCGGAACATAAGTAAATATAGAGTTTTTCTTTCGATTGGTGCCCTCAAAAACGTCCTATTTAGCCCGGTTTGTCTGTAATAAGAATTCAAAAAATCCAAAAAAATTAGATAAAATTTTCGGTCTGCCGCTTCTAGAATCTTTAAATCACGCTTTTTCGCACACAATATACACTCAAATTAAAGAGAATTTTTAGACGAACACGCTGGTGCCACTAAATCATGTCAGTGACCTATAGTTTACGAGATATGAGCGAAAATGTTTTTGGGTGTTAACGAACTTCACAAATTTTCTGCAAGTGCCAAAATTTTAAAACGCGATATCTCCGAAACCATTGGAGCTATCGGGTTGAAATTTACACCGTTGGATTCAGGAGGTCGAGTTTTCTCAGAAGATGTTCATTTTGGAACAATTGGACTATTTTTTTTTTCAAAAAACGCTCGTAACTCGAAAACGGCTGGATTTAGGGGGAAAGCGAGGTTACAGATGGATTGCTCGCATCAATTTACATAAGATAGTGTACGTTTCGAAGGGTTTTGAGACAAAAAATTAATTTTTTGAATTTTCAAAATTTACCCCTTTGAGGTTCAAATTTTTTTAATTTTTCTTTAATCCTCTCCTGCTCCCAAACCCTTCGACTTATGACGACGTGGTCCGGAACATAAGTAAATATGGAGTTTTTCTTTCGTTTGGTGCCCTCAAAAACGTCCTATTTAGCCCGGTTTGTCTGTAATAAGAATTCAAAAAATCCAAAAAAATTAGATAACATTTTCGGTCTGCCGCTTCTAGCATGCTCAAATCACGCTGTTCCGCACACAATATACACTCAAATTAAAGAGAATTTTTAGACGAACACGCTGGTGCCACTAAATCATGTCAGTGACCTATAGTTTACGAGATATGAGCGAAAATGTTTTTGGGTGTTAACGAACTTCACGAATTTTCTGCAAGTGCCAAAATTTTAAAACGCGATATCTCCGAAACCATTGGAGCTATCGGGTTGAAATTTACACCGTTGGATTCAGGAGGTCGAGTTTTCTCAGGAAATGTTCATTTTGGAACAATTGGACTATTTTTTTTTTCAAAAAACGCTCGTAACTCGAAAACGGCTGGATTTAGGGGGAAAGCGAGGTTACAGATGGATTGCTCCCATCGATTTACATAAGATAGTGTAGGTTTCGAATTGTTTTGAGACAAAAAAATAATTTTTTGAATTTTCAAAATTTACCCCGTTGAGGTTCAAAAATTTTTAATTTTTCTTTAATCCTCTCCTGCTCCCAAACCCTTCGACTTATGACGATGTGGTCCGGAACATAAGTAAATATGGAGTTTTTCTTTCTATTGGGGCCCTCAGAAACGTCTTATCTAGCTCGGTTTGTCTGTAATAAGAATTCAAAAAATCCAAAAAAATTAGAGAAAATTTTCGGTCTGCCGCTTCTACCATGCTCAAATCACGCTGTTCCGCACACAATATACACTCAAATTAAAGAGAATTTTTAGACGAACACGCTGGTAGCGCTAAATCATGTCAGTGACCTATAGTTTACGAGATATGAGCGAAAATGTTTTTGGGTGTTATCGAACTTCACGAATTTTCTGCAAGTGCCAAAATTTTAAAACGCGATATTTCCGAAACCATTGGAGCTATCGGGTTGAAGTTTGCACCTTGGAATTCAGGAGGTCGAGTTCTATCAGATAATGGCCATTTTGGAACAATTGGACCTTTTTCTTTTTCAAAAACGCTCATAACTCGAAAACGGCTGGATTTAGGGGGAGAGCGAGGTTACAGATGGATTGCTCGCATCGATTTACATAAGATAGTGTAGGTTTCGAATTGTTTTGAGACAAAAAAATAATTTTTTGAATTTTCAAAATTTACCCCGTTGAGGTTCAAAAATTTTTAATTTTTCTTTAATCCTCTCCTGCTCCCAAACCCTTCGACTTATGACGACGTGGTCCGGAACATAAGTAAATATGAAGTTTTTCTTTCGATTGGTGCCCTCAGAAACGTCCTATCTAGCACGATTTGTCTGTAATAAGAATTCAAAAAATCCAAAAAAATCAGATAAAATTTTCGGTCTGTCGCTTCTAACATCCTCAAATCACGCTTTTTCGCGCACAATATACACTTAAATTAAAGAGAATTTTTAGACGAACACGCTGGTGCCACTAAATCAGGTCAGTGACCTATAGTTTACGAGAGTTCTATAAGAATTTTTTTTTTTTCAAAAAACGCTCATAACTCGAAGTGGATTTATGGGAAAACCGAGGTTACAGATGGATCGCGCATCAATTTACATAAGATAGTGTAGGTTTCAAAGCGTTTTTTTTACTATTATTATTTGAAACTATTACATATTGGACATATTTGGACCCAAGATACGGACAAAATTATTTCTATTTTTTTACGATATTTCACTGAAAACTTGGTAAGTTGCATTATCTAATAAAATTAGATTACGCCAGGACCTGGAAAAGACACATTAATCAGATCCGGAAAATAGGAAAAAAAACAGTCAGATTTATTCCTTAAGGCTTAAGAGTTGGAGACCTTCCTTTTTACACCCCTGTAATTATAATTTAATTTCAAATATTAGGTAGTTGGTCCTGACACAATAGACAGCGACTAGTACACCTCGGATGACGATTCAAAAATTAAAAGGAACAGCAAATTTGTGGGGGATATTTTTAAGAAATGGAAAATGATCAAATGCAACTAAAAGACTTTAAAACAATTTTAAATACTAAAAGAATAAAATGCGAAGCTCAAAGATGATAAAGGATAGGAAAATAAAGGTAACGAGGATGAATTACTAACTTAAAAAAAGAAACCTACTTCAAAAACCACAAAAGTAACATTTATTTTAATGTTTTTTTATACAATTTAATAAGTACTTATTTGTTGTTTAATTATTGTTTATTTTCTAATTATTAATTAATTGTTTTATAATTTTGAAGTTAAAATCATATATTATGTACCTTGTTACAGTAACAGAATTACGATAATCGAAACAAAATCATAATTGAGAGCAACAAATATCTAAGACAATATCGAATTGAAAACTGGAAACAGCAGATGAAATCAAAACAGAAATTTTAAAATATGAAAAAAAAAACAATTATGTATTTTCTCCTTCAGTGAGGAACAGGGCACGTTGACCTTCCACTTTTTTAAAATTCTGTTATAAAAAAGTTCCGCTATTTCTGGTTTATAACCCCAAATCCCAACCGCACTGCTTTCGCCCCAAATAAACCGTGGGATTTTACAAGACGTCCCATTGTGCCAGATTTATATTGTTTTATAATGTAATAAAGTTATATTGACCCTGGTCAGTCCGCACAAGACATCCAAAGTTTATTTTCGGCACAACTCAAACGAACCAACACAATGCAATACCGTCTCTAGCAATCTCGCCCCAACGTACCCCTCAATACAGCCCCAATTGTGAACAATTGATACAATAGTTACCTACTACCAAAACTAAAGGGCTTGCGGCATTTTCTTTTATGAACATTCCGCTACTGTGGACCGACGGTTCCGGAGAGAATGTACCCCATTCCGGTCCGGGAACAAACCCGAACGTCACCGTCTAACCGCTGCAGGGTTCTCAACCCAAATAAAAATCCGATTCAATAACATAAAGTAAGCAAACATTCCTATTTGAAACTGGAGTAGCGGAAGACTTGTTTCAATATTTACTTTGACTTGATTTATTCTTTAAGTATGCACCGCTTTTGTGTTTCCATTAAAAATGGAAAATATGGCGATCCGATCGAGATTGGAACGCTAACCCCGTGTGTTGTTAGGGGAGAGAAGGGCGGTAATGACTCTTTTCACCCAAGAACATATTCGTAATGTTTGTTTTAAGCGGCACAATAGCGAGTGGGCACACGTCGGCATGTTGATATACGACCATCCACTTCTGCACATGGTCTACCAATAAAAAATATAATAAAAACAGCCCCTTTGATTTTTACGCTTCACTATTCCCGCACAACCAAAACGGTTGAGTTTCTATGTTTCCTGTATTCTTTTCATCTCGAGAGTCCTCAAATTCTCAATTGTCCTTTTAGGATAAAGATGTTAACGTAGCCTTATTTAATCCATTGTAGTTTTTTCGGTTTGTCAACGTACAAGCTAAAAGTCCCGATAAAGCCGCGGGGACCGAAATTTCGACAAAACCGGCCTGGATTCTGGACGCGCTGATATTGTTTGGTGGATCTAGTGATTTTCTTGTTTGTTTAGGATTATTGGTGCGCAGACTGGGACACAGAGAATAGGATTTATGGGCTTTTTGTTGCAAGGATGCTTCAAAATAATTGAAGTTATCGGAACAGGACAAACATCACTTGGGTATTTATTGCAGGGGAGAAGTGTGCTTCCTTTTGTTGGATCCAGTTTTTTAAGATGTTTATGTAGGTGTACGCTTGTTGAGATTAAAAGAATAAAATCTTCAAAATGGTCGGTCGCTTTGGATCTGAAACAGAATTAAAGCAAGAACTGACTTAATTAATTTTTTTTTTCGTTGCCGCTATTGTTATTAAAATTTAAATATATCTATGCTATTGTTATTGTATAAAATTATTTAAGTTTGATTAATAAAATGCTTTGTTGTTTTGTTTGTGTTTTTTGTTTTTATTGTTTTTATTGTTTTTGTCAATAATTATTATTATTGAAATCACAACTCATTCGGGCGGCGATCATTTACTGTTATTGTTTTTACTTTCGTTATTAAAGTTATTAATGATAAAAGATTCCGGCTTCTTCTAGCAGCGAATACAGGATCATTATATCAATTTACGGAAAAGGTCAAGGAAATTCCGCCGAAGCTCAAAGACTTTATGTGAAACGCTTCCCAAATCACCGTGTGCTTAATTTGCATACGTTTGTTAATTTTCTGCAGCACCTTCGCGATTCTTTTAAGGCTGCAATATACAATCGCGGCATACAACATCCTGATCGAATTACAAATATCGAAGGAGAACACAATTTTGAAAGAGCAACAATAATTATTGTATCCCCATCACGTACAGAAAGTCCAATTTTTACAGTCTGAGGATTTACACCGAAAAAAAAGATTTGTTATGATAACTCACATGTTTGTACTACCAACAAATTTTGTTTGTGGAAATAGCCTCAACAAAAAAGTTTGTTGTTCTAACAAATTTCATTTGTTATCAAAAATTTGTTGCGTTAACAAACATATTACTAACTGCAACAAACACAGAATTTGTTGTGTTAATAAACCTATTACTATTAACTACAAACACAGCATTTGTTGCGTCAACAAACATTATTACCAACAGCAACAAACTTAGAATTTATTGTATTAACAAACGTATTATTTCCAGCTACAAACACAGAATTTGTAGTATTAATATTTTTTTTAGTTTACAGACAGTTTAGTTTTGAAAAAATGACTTGTATTTTTAAGTTTGAGCTTACTTACCTTAAACAGTGTCTTAATTCTTTTAAATCAGCAACTTTGTTGCAACAATAACAATCATATTTGACATCAGAAATAGATAGTATTTTCTTGCATAAATAACTTAAATGTTTTATATTAGCTTTGAAGATTCACTAGTAAAATATCCTCATTATATTTGCTATTTATTTTATAAAACAAAGATTACAAAAAATCAAATATTGTAATGCAATTATAAAAATGTATATATGTACATACATTAGTACCTACCTATAAAAACAAAATTCTAATAAAAAATAAAAAAAAATACTATAATAAAAAAAAAACTAATGACTGTTTCTCATTGCAACATAAGAATTTCAATTGATATAAATAAATAAACTGAAAAAAATTAATAAACTTACTAAACTATAACCTAGTTTAGTTTTTTACAACGCTGGGGATATGTTCATGTAGTCTCAAATAGATATTTATATAGCTTAATCGTTGTTTATATGTGTTTTGGCCATTTTTGTATTACTTCAGTCCATGAGTCTATACAATTCATTAGCCACTTCACTTCATCTTCTTCTTCTGTCAATAACCTTGTAATATTATCTACACAAGAAAAAAATAATAGAAATAATAACTCGGCATTAAATAATTATTATTATGTACCTAAAGTCGCACAAATTACTCCTTTTTTCCGAAGTGAGGAGAATTTAGGAATAAGTCCATTGGTGTGTAAATTTCTCCGACTGTTGTAGTATCTTCGAAATAGTCTTCGATCTTTCTCCACCCATTATTACTTGTCCTTCCCAGGCTTTGTGAAACATACACTTCCTAAAATTTCCTCAATTATTATTATTTTTTTAAATAGATTTAAATACATACCTTGACTTCTGATGGAAACAGCCCAATTACTGCATTTTCCAGTAAAACAAATTTGGCACTCGACAATCTAAAAACAAACAATTTAAGTAGGTACTGTCTCCTTATTTTTTGCGACCTTCAGGGTGAGTTTTTTTTTCTGAACATTGTACAAAATCTAAATGCTTGGAAATGTATAATATTCGAGCCAAGTGCCATTGTTCCAAATAAACGGGTAATTATGCTGACTATTGAGTTTTCCTTTTAGTTATTGAACAGTAAACATGTCTTCCGAGAAGCAGAACAAGATAATTTCCTTCTTCCGACAATATATGCTTGGGGTCGCCTGACAACAAACCGAACGTGATGTATCAACTAATTTCCTAAAAAACAGAAATGCTAATTAATTCAAATTTCACATATAATTATTTTCACAAAACTATACTTATGGAATAATTCTAGGAACAAATTTAAAAATAAATTTAAATAACAGCGTCATAATCCATCACCTTTTAGGTTAATTATTGCACTATATAATACCTACCCACCCAAGTTATCACAAAAAAAAACACTGCCGAAAACAAATAACACAACCACCTGATCCGATTTAATACTGACACATAGATGAAATCTGCATACGCAACCGAAAGTCGACGAAAAGTAGACAATAGCGGCCCTTCTCTTTCCATTTTAGTAATTCCAGGAAATCTTCTGCAGCTACGCTTCTGATTGGTGTAGATGACCGGGAAGCAACACCAACATCTTTTTTTGTAATGATAGCAAACTAGAATTTGTTGTCACTACAAACATTTTATTCGACATAACAAATATTTATGTTACTTGTGGCAACAAACACGTTTTTGTTAAGTTTTGTTCTCCTAACAAAGCAATAAAAAGAAAATCATTTCAGATAACAAAGAATAAGTTATGACAACAAATTTTTCTCCTACAAATTAAAATTTGTTGTCACAACAAATTCATTTTTTTCAGTGTACCTCGAAGGCGCCAGTTTTGTGAATGGGCTCTGGTCAAAATAAACCATCAACCGACAAGGCGGGTTTCACTACAGAAGTTGTTTTCAACTTACATAATACACACGTATGGGCAGAAGAAATCCGCATGCTATTAGACGCCACAATTTTGAACAGAGATTTTCTATCAACGTATTGCGATATCTCCAAAATAGATCCGTAAAATGCACAGTAGAACTTCGACTCGAAAGTGAGATCCATCCCGCGAAGATTCCAGATTTTGTTTAGTTTGCGTCGGTTAAATTTCCACCGTCAAGTTCCCAAGCCAAGTGAGGTTGCTGTATTCCTGGAAATAAGGTAACCATTTGCTCTATATTTTTCTTCCGACTCACCGTCAGGAGATGCCATGAAATTGACCGGCGTCTGTTCCACATGCATACCGGGAATCCTTAGGTAAAACCATTTCAATGTTTACCGTTAGTCGGCCATTTTTCTGCTATGTCATTAAACCCGCCATGATGAACACGAAATTGTTCAGCCTTTAAATCTACATGTCTTATTGAAAATTCTAACCTTTGTTTAAAGTTAATGTTCACTATTGCTACACGAAGTATAACGTGGACCTCGGGTGAATTTCGTATCATTGCCTTCAGCCCTTCTTTCTCTGCAGTAGCATAAATTACCGAACTTATGAGTCACAGGCACCGCGAATAACTTGCTAAAGTCGTTGTTGTAATTTGTTTTTAGATATTGTTGTCAATTTCAGAAAGTTCAAATGTGTTGTTGACTTCTAGTTCCAGAGCCCGAACCACAGGCGCGTTTAATTTGAAACAAAGTGATTCTCTAACCTAACATAACTAGATTGCCACTCAGATAAATCCTTTAAAAACTACCTTGATTTTCGATATGAGGCCGACAGCAGCTTTCGATTTTGTCTCTGTTGACTTGAATTAAACAACACTGAGTAAGAACTGAAGATTAAAGGGCAAAAAGCGGCATAGCGCCACACCGAATCTTGGAGTTTTGAAAAGTGTCTTATCTTTATGTTGTATTGCGCCCTCTGTTCCGATCCAGTCGTTCGTATGTAACCGACATCTATAAGCCGTTTTTTTTTATTAAAAAACCACCACCTGTTGATTTATGTTGGTTAAACAAAAAAAAAACTAATTTAAATTTCACGCGAGATAGTTGGTATTTGAGAATAGTTGTCGATGCGACTGCGTTTGTTGTCACGCATGTCAGTTGAAAAACAAGAAATCTGTTAAATTCAAAACTAAAAACGTCTTTAGTCAACTGTGTCGCAGAATTTGAAGAACTTTCCCCGTTTTTATCAAAGACGAGATTTGGAGAAAGCACCCGCCTGTTTTTGAGGTAATCTTTAGAAGCTCAAGTACAAGTCACAATCAATAGGTATATTTTAGATTTCGAGATCAACTGTACGCCATATATACAAGATGTGGGTGCCTCATATCTGTTGTATGACATGGGTGAGGTTTCTTACTGGATGGGCAAAAAGAACTCGATCAATGCCTTTCGGAATTTCAATGATTTCGTCAGAACATTCAAAACATTCATCATATTACACTAAAACTATTTGTATCTAAGTTATTATAATATCAATTCTATCTAACCAAGTCTTCTTTCTAACGTTTTCAGGTAAAAGTTTCCATGTTACACACAAAAAATGGATTTTTGTTGACCAGTGATTATTAATCTGCAATTACCTTTTATGTTAATATGTTATATTCTGTTTGTTTTACATACTTTGTTCCAATTTGTCAAACATGATATCTTTCTATGTAGTTTTGTTCCTTGGTCTTTACTCTTCATCTTTGGCTCTTTTGAATTATTAGGTCATTTTAGGATCCGCTGCTTTTAAATAACAAATGGTAAGTACAATTTGGGAGCTTCATGTTGGCGATAGCTCTCACGGAAACTAACTGCAAGCATGTGTTACAACCAAATATTAATCATATGTTAATAAACAAAACGATACAAATCTTAATACTACCGTACCGTATTGTTGTAAAATGTCATAAATCACGAACATAACCTCGTTTCATTTGTCACTAGAAAAAACACCCTAGCTGTGTTGCCGATGTGATTTTTCAGAATGAGTGCGACGTTGGTGGTTTTTTAATAAAAAAACGGACTTTAGCTTCGTTGCGCCTCGTTGCGTTTTGCGCCCGCTAGATGTCATCCCGTCGCGATCGTTTCAAAATGGCTTTCAAATAAAACGTTGCGTTACTGTATATTTTATTGTTTGTCCATATATGTTTCGAATCAACAGATAGACCAAATAGCATTCATTTTTTTAGTTTTTGTTGCAATACTGCTTTCGAGATTTTATACGGTCCCAATCGTGCGAACCTGCTCTCTGGGGTCATTTGTCAAACGGGGGTCGTTTTTGAACTCGCTTGAACTTTTTCCCGGGGCTGCAGGGTATTACGAAATGCAGTCACTGTTAACTTCTGAGCCAAACTTAGGTTTGAGTTTGCGGCGTGGTTTTCGGGCTGCTAATAAATTGCTTGTTTCACAAATATGTACTTAAAATACTTAACAACCAAAAGAATAGTGCCGGAGAGAAGTGCTGCTAATTTGGACTTGGTTTGGACAAGCCTTAAAGAAAGACAGGAAACTAAGCATGACTAGGATAATTCAGTAACAAATTCATTTTTTCTGGTTCGTTTGGATGTGCAAGCTTTTCCCTCATGATAGTAAACTCTCTACAATCTTGCCTCACTTACAGACAGTTGTCTTGTTCAGTTCGCTGCAGTCTTTCCAACTGATCTACATGTTGTCCATCACTCTCCGAATCAGATATACCAACTTAAATAATTCCACGCGTTTCAATATTCTTGCTTTTTCCTCTCAGGCGCCAAGATGACCGCTTTTGGCCTAGATATTTCATTGTATCTGTCTGTTGTAAATTCCTGTAACCTGCAAAAGTTCAATGGCGGAATAAAATTAGCTGACTTAACTTCACTCATCGTGTACACCAGAATTGTTAAATTGTATTATTGTTTACCATTTTTCTGAAGAACTAAATTGTTAATCTGTTGAAATTATGGGAAATTGTCAGTTCTAATCTATTCCTTGAATCATTATTATTAACAGTACGAAATTGCATTGTCACCAACTTAATACGAAGACACTAGAAATTGTTAACCACAGTACGCAATCACCAAACTCAAAACACTCCAAGTTGTTCAAACCGTAATTTTTGTGTCAATTTACACTCCACTCCTGATTAGCTCTCGCCATGTATCCAAAGAATCTAGGGTTTGTTTTGTTTTGTTTGGGTAAGTTCAAATGTCCCGCCTAAAACGTAGGGTTCCGCTTTTTCTTTCATGGTCTGACGATCGCTGGCCAATCTTGTACAGTTCGCGGTTTGTTTCAAATTTTTGACTCACTCTGTATATATAAAAATGTCGAATAAAAATATTTTCTGGGATTTAAGAATGCTAATAATAACAAAATCTCAAAAGTATTTTCCACTGAAATTATCGGCTTTAATATTTTTTTTGTCTAACTGCATACCAGGTCAGGTGTACATTTTGAGACACAGGAATTTTACTTGTAAAAACAAGGATCTGAGAATATTGTCTCCCATCTTTGATTTTGACATCTAAAATTATACATATATTTAGACATCATAAAGGCTCTATTTTACGTCTACTTACAGGATATACGAGTAAAATCTACGGGAAATACTAATTGATCGCGATTAAAGAAGTTGTAAGTATACATGTTTACTGTATAGATTTACAACCAAATATTACACCCCATTTTAACTCCTGGAGGAGGTCTGTCAACTTTGATAACATATTTGTGACAGGTATGTACATACAGTCGTCAAACTCATTTTGAGGTTAAGATTGCTTTAAGTAGATCATTTTCCATTGTGTCAGAGAATGCCATTGACGTCCAGTTTTTTTTGCTCGCGACTGTATAACATTACATTTTTGACAAATGAAACCTATAGTGCTATTATTTGGATTCTCTCTTTACTATACAATTGGTCATTGACAATGAGATAAAAAATGTAGAGCTATGATTCTGTCAAACGGGTGTCACCAGAATAGAGATGTATGTTTTGAAAGCAAAAATTCCCTTGTGTAGTAATATTGTAGACTAATTTTATAACCTGGAGGTTTCGCAATCTTCCACAATAATCATCTAGTCAATTTGAAATCGATCTCTTCCACACAGTGTTCCCACTGTTTACACTTCGCACCTCTATGCAAACAACATTTTTCCGTAATTTGTCTCCAACCCCTGCGCGGTCCTTTCCGTATCCAAATGTAATTTTTAGCGCCGTTTTCCGCCCCCCTTTGTTCGGCCCTTCCGTAACGACCTAATAATTGCTTGTAAATAAATTAGGTAAAAATCGTGGGCATGAGTGATACGATGTTAATGATAGTGTGCGCACATGGGCGCAACCGGAAACGCAGGTTAGCACGAACACCCACACATAAAGGCGAACTTCCGTTTAGGTAATGGTCTGAGAGAGTGATGCCTGCCTGTCGAGGACTTGCTCATTTATTATTATCCTTCCTCCCTTGTTGTGCCCGGCGCGTTTTTCAAACGGTTCGTTTGCATAACGCAAAATCGCCGTGTTGATTACGACGTTTGACATCGTTTGACAGCTTCCACTGAGAGCGGCCGAACCCGCTCATTACCCAACCTGTCAATATTTACCTTAGGTCTGGTATACCGTGTCCTGTTTCATTGTTTGACGCACGTGACGACGACCCCAACTTGTATCGGTCAGTTTTGTGTAACAGCATTTTCTGAAGTCACAAATTTCGGAGAAGAAAATGCACCTCGTGGGTTTTCAGGACACATTTCGGACAAATACCGTGCGATCATTTAAAATATGAATTAGAGTAGGCTGTGAAATTTTAATTAGGTTGGCACTACTAACTGTTGACAACTTGGTTTAATATTTGAATGTCAAAGGTGTCAAAGTGACTTTAAAAAACGGAAACAGAATGGTGAATGGAAGTATTCTATAGAACGCTGTGTTAAAGGTTTTTCGAAATACCTACCCTAATTTTCTTGCAGATTATCAAAAATTAGTCCAACAAATTTATAAATTTTATAACAAGCAAAACCAGTCAAGACCAAAAATATTCTTCTCCAAACAACTTACTAGAAAAAATCACCTCATGGGCGCCCCTCCAGGGACACATTGTATGTATATATTTTTTGTAAGCCTACCTTTATCAATAAATAAATATGATCTTCAAGTTTTTTGTTTTTCCCCAATCCGTAAATTTCTCATAGGAAGTTAAATATCTCTCCTTTGAAGTTGAAGGCAATAAGTTTAGTGAAACTTGAGCAGCATTTTCTGATATTTCAAGGGGAGTACACGCATCTTCATCTCAGTTCATTATATTTAGCACAGTTTTCATTAAAAACAGAATGCAGCACAGCATACGTGTTCCGCCAAGAATGTATGTTTGGTTGCCTAAATACACAAAATTAACGTGTAAAACCTTTTCGATCTTCATTGTGCACCGCACCGCAGTGGCAACCTAACCTAGCAAAGAGCGATTTGTATGGTGGTCGGTACTGAAAATCGTAGGATGGATGTTTGTCAAAGACTTGAGGGAGCATTGTTAGTCTTCAGGAAGGTTGGGAGTCCAGATATTCTTGAGAAATCTTTATGAGAACGTTAATGAAATCTTAACAAGGTCTTGAATGAGTGAAGCAAGGTCAAACTGAATTTGTTGCTTTGTCGAAGAATATGTTGGTGGTTTATCCACTCGCATTGAATGATACGGAGCGTTATCCATAACCACTACATATTTTTCGCCAAAGCCCGACATAGCAGGAATGAGCTCCACTCTCTAAAGAGGTCTCCAGTCATTGTCTTGTGATAGTCGCGGTCGTTATTTTTACTCTAGTAGTTAGTCACAGCCGGGTACAAAGTACATCCGGCATGTAGAATGGTAGACCTTTTACCTTCACTTTGTAAATTGAAGCATAAGTTTTCAAATCATTTTCGTTCATCTAACGCCAAGTCTGGAAAAAAAAGTAGTCAAAAGTATGGAATAGGTGGTTTATCTCTGTAAATATGTATTTTATTACAAAATGTCTTTAATAAAAGTTGTTTTACTAATTATTCTCTATTTCTTAACCTGCTCGTTGTTTTTATATGTCAAGGCATTTTCATGGAAATGTAACTAATTTTTGTTTTTTGAATGGTAACCTAGTAATTTTTTTGCTGATTTTTGTTTCTCTTTTTTTATTTTGAAATGACCTGGTATTTTTTTAATATCCTTTCATAACAGAATTTCTTTGTAAAATCATAATTTCTAATAAACGACAAAATTGGTATCAAATCCGATTCTCCAATTTTTAGTGATGCTTTTCATTCATGTGATGATAATTATACAAAGAATTATAGTGGCCTCGTTCTTTTAATGGTATTTGTCATGTCATTGCCTTTCAATAAGTTAACAAATCAATTTAATAAGGATAGTTTTATTTTAATTTGTAAACGTGGTGAAACTTAGTGAAACTGAAAGAATTGAAATCCTCATGATGGTTGGTTATGGAGATCGACAACATTCACACCAAGATGTTTGTCATTTATTTAACCACGTTCATCCTGTACTCGATATTGTACAATTATTTCTGGATGCAGATCGACAAGGAATGCCAAACCGAGATATTTGGTTTCAGCAAGACGGGACTCCACCCCATTATGGGGTTGATGTTTGCCTATTTCTGGATAACATTTTTCCAGGTCGTTGGATAGGACTCGGGGGCCTATTGAATATCCTGCTAGGTCACCCGATTTAAACCCCTTAGATTTTTTCCTCTGGGGACATTTAAAAACTAAAGTTTACAAAGAAAAACCCCAAAATTTGGAAGATTTAGAAGTCAAAATCAGACATAGAATCGCAGAAATACCACCTAACTGGCTACAAAATTTGTTACGCAATTTTTATGACAGATTAGATTACTGTCAAGCTGCAGGGGGTCTTCAGTTTGAACATTTAATTTAAGTTAAAGATTATTTGATTGAATAAAGTATTATGGCCATTTTCTCTAAAATTTTGTTATCAAGCCACACAAAAAAAATACCAGGTCATTTCAATAAAAAAAGAGAAACAAAAATCTGCAAAAAATTTACTAGGTTGCCATTCAAAAAACAAAAATCAGTTACGTTTCCATGGAAATGTGTTGACATATAAAAACAACGAGCAGGTTAAGAAATAGAGAATAATTAGTAAAAAAACTTTTATAAAAGACATTTTGTCATAAAATTCATAATCGTAATTTAATAATCGACCTATAGTATTCATTGATTTGCAGATCTTTTTGAAAGTGTAATTCCAAAAGGTTTTTTTTTGTCGCGACCAAAATTTCGAAACTTTCCTTTGAAATTTTTCTTACTTTTTCTCTTCTGATATCTGAAAGTTACTGCCTGTCATTAATTTGTATACTTTCAATTTCGAAAAACACAAAAAAAAATTATGGACATTTCGTTTTGTTTTAAAATTCAAACTTTTCTTTTAATTTCAAAGTTCTCAGAGCCTTCTTTTCCATTTTTATACAAATTCGCTTTTTCCCAACTTTTGAAAAATAACTTGTTAATTCAGTATAATGAGAATTAATGCATAATTTATTTTACTTCATTGCTTTTCAATCACTGGAAGAAAAACCAGCTGATACGTAATCAACGAATTGCCCGATTCCGGTTTATTCCTTCGTCTGGAAATTCTACCTTTCCGTCCCAGTTCTATAATTGATTTTTTGTGGTAATGCCGTCGCCAGATCGAACGCCGCCGTCTCCATAAAACCGGCACTCTTCTTGGAGTTCCGGATGAATCCATTCCTGGCGCGATTTCTGGTAAGCCAAAAGCCAGGATCAAGATTGGCCCGCGATATATGAGCAGATTTCGCAGACTATGCACTGTTTTAGTGTGCTCTTACCGGAATCGAATAAGATAGAGACAGTTTTATGGTGATCGGATATCGTTTACTAAACTCCTCCAATGAATTCTCGATTTATGGCGCCAAAAAATCAATGGGCATGAAAAACTCGTTTTATTGACGATACACAACTTCTAAACAATAGAAGACGTGAAGGGAGACAGGTACGTCCTTTACTGCCTGTTCAGTGAGATCTGTATATTCATGTTGCAGTAATTTTTAGCTTACAGGATCGTGTTATAAGTATTCCGACTTCTATGGGTTTTATTTAATAATAGTATAAACCTGTGACAGTTCCTAATATGAGGAGACCTAGAAAAATATAAAAAAAATTCTAACTGTAAAAAAACTCCAAGATATATGGTTTTAAAATTTACGCGAAAACCAATTGAGACCCGCTAGCATGATTGAAGAACCATTAGTAAATAAAAAGAGTCTAATTAATAATATAATATTATAATAATAAGCCACTGCGAAATTCCCTAGATTGTCAAATTTGATAATTTTGTCTAAAAAGTGGCAACGTAGAAAAATACTATATGGTACCTCGTTTACAAAGCAAATGCTTATAAAACTCGTGTCATAATATACTATTATTTCTCCATATGAATAAATAATAGAATTAATGGACTAGCATTCTGACTACATCTAAAAAAAAGTGTTCATGACAACGACACTATCTATCTTTTCTTTGAAGTGACTTGGTGTGGGTATTCATAGATTAATAGTGCGTTTCCTTCATGTTTTGTTCTTTTAATTTACACATGCATACTCCGTCAATGATGGTTTTATATGAAGGTGAATATATATATCAATACTTTCCTCCACTTCGCATGTGCCTTCTAACAGGAAGAACATTAATCACAGCATGGAAGGTTTCATCTTTTATTACCTTTTCTATTACCACACACAATTGTAAGATTAATGTAGTATATGCCAACAAGCTCAGACTTCCATAAAAATTGATTTTGTTTCATCAGCACCATCTGCATGGGTTCAATGCTTTCGCATACACTAAGCAGTCAATTTGATTATAATAATATAGTATATAGTATAATATTATAGTTTAGTTAATTAATTTAATATTATTGCGTATTTGATGGTATTCTAGTATAGGTCACATCTTTAAAAACGTGTCATGTAAAACTAAAATGAATTAAGATTAGTAAAAAAGTGGTCCAGTTTTCTGGGATATCTCAAAAACTGTAGTTAACCCAAGCAACATTACCTGGTAGAAAAAACGTTACGAAATGATGGTATATGTTTGGTAAGGTATATTCCGCAAACGTTTATTGTAAACCTTTTATAAATTGTACGTTGTATAATCGTCTATTTAAGGTATATGTAAAACGATTTTAATTTATTTATAATTTAACCGTTTTTAATGTTGACTGAAACCGTTTTAAAACGTTTAAACCACACGTTGAATAATCGTAAAAATAGTTCATCATTAGTGGCATGTTTTATATAATACACGAGGTCGTATTGTAAGGTGCGGAGTCGCTCTAGTGACGTGATCTGATTTTTCGTTCCTCAGTTTCAAGAAATCAATTGTCTTGGAATATAAGCTATTTTTGGGACTGTATCAAATGTTTTTAACACAAATGAATTTTTCCCGTTTTTGCTGTTTATTCTGTTATGTCTTCCAGCTCCTGTTCAGTTTCCTTCCTCGGTTTGACTTCCAGTATTCTCTTGTCGATTTTAGAGTATTGCTGACTATCAAGTATTTTTAAATTTGGCAAATTTTTGAACATCTATCTTTCATAATTTTCTTTTTCTCTGTTCCAACTCCCATCGAGAGAGTCTGGAAGCATCTTTTAAATATGTCCAAGATTTTTTATCCATCCTTAGATATTTTCGCCCTTCATGCTCTTCAACGTATTGTGTCTTTTATTCCTCATATCCTTCAATGCTCAATGGTGTTCATTGAAATCCTTAGCTAACTTCACCCCAAATTCTGCTCGTTTTTTCCTTACCTTCCTTCATTCTAAATTTTACTTCTATTTGCTTCCCCTTGTATTTTGTGTGTTTTGGATGCTCTCCAAGCTGATTTATTTTCCCTTACTGCTATATTGATCTCTGTTGTCCATCGTTCTCTTTCCTTGCCATATTCATGTTACACGGCAGCTTTCCTTTGCAGCTTCTTTCATGCAACTTTTTAAACTTTTCCTTTTTTTCCTTCCGACTTCCGTCTTTTCCATACTTCTATTGAGTATTTTTTGTAATTCTTCTCTTAGTTTGTATGCATCTATTCCTTCACCTTTTTTCTCTTTTTGTTCTCTCCCGTTCTTATGTACGAAGGTGCAGAGAAGACTTTTAAAGTCGAAATTTTGACTTTAATCTCGAAATTTCGACTTTGAACTCGAAATTTTGACTTTGATCTTGAAATTATACGCGCGCACACCCATTAACACATTTAACACTATTTTCGCTCCCCTTTTTATCTTTACATAATATTGTGCATGCTTTCTCAGTTCATTGTTGATCATTGTATAATATTTTTTTTTATTTTGTATTATATGTTTTAATTTAATATTGCTAAAAAAATTTCCATGTTGTAAAGTCAATTAATCTTTGTACATTGTCGTTTATTATTCTTTTCTCTTCTCGTTCTTGTCCTAACCATCTTTCCATTCCTTAGTTTCTCCTTCCCATTTTTCCACTCATATAATCCATTATTAGTTATTAAATACCATTATAAAGTTATTTTTTCTTCAAGCGTATCAAAATGATAATAATTGTGGTATTTAACGCAGTATCTACTTAGAACGACATCATTGTGTTACTAGTACAATAATGAACTTTATTATTTTACTAGTAACATAATATGACAGAAATAATCGCTGGCAACAGAAAATTTTTACAAATAGTGCAAGTTACAAAGCATTCTGAACGTCGCAATTATAAACATCGATGGTAGGTACGCCCCTGCCTGAAGGCCCCGCCTTGGGGCTTACGCCTACTGTCTCAAGGGGAACCCCTCAGCCTCCTGTCTCAAGGAGGCCCCCTCGACCCTTCTGTCTCAAAGAGACCCTTCGACACCCCAGTCCCCCCATTCTCAAAGGGAAGAAAGCTTTTTTGAATTTCGCACACTTTACATTGTCTTGGGTGTAAAATCTTTATCTTTTCCTAGTGATATAATATACGATTTTTTTTCCTTGCTTGCATCCTCTTTGGAGGTATGTGCTGTTGGACTGTTTGACTACGCCTTATTTATTTATTATTGCAGAGTGAGAAGATGGAACTAATTTTTTGTAAACAAAGATTTCAATAATGAAGAATTCCAAGAAAGACCAAGGAAAACTCGATTCTTAAATTTTTTGTACTTTGAGTTTAGTGTTCACCTCTCATTTTGTCAAAATATTAACACTCTTCTGTCTGTATACTGCACCTATACCTGCACTTTTCATTAATATTGTAGCGTTTCCGGGTTCTATTTATTTATTTAAACATTATGTACAATTTATTTATACTTCTAATATTACACTATTTACAATATTTACACTATTTACAATTTACTACTTCACTGGTATTATTTATTTACCCATCACGCGGCACTCCGGATAGATAAGAGCGACTAAACTAGACTTCACTGATACGACTAGACTAGACTGACTCCCGCTCGAACGTCCTCTAATAAATATACCGGCCACTAAATGCTTCTAGAGGCTCCATACGTTCCATGGCGCTCTCGATCCGTACCGGATATTCCAGAAGATGAGTTATACTACCTCGAGTACGTTGTAGTAAATTCCAGTACAGTACAGCAATTGATGACACCGGTACAGCGATGAGTCATCACTGGTCCACGTTCGTTACAATATATTCACAGTTTTTGTAAACAGAGTATTCTGCTTTACCGTATATTACTCCATGTTCGTTTTTTATTAATAGTAGATTGTTTTATAAGCAGCAAAAGTGAGGCTTTTCGTGGTAAATACAGACGCGCTACGAAAAGCCACTTTTCTCCGAATAAAAATGCATTTTTTTTAAAGGCCGAAAATCTGATAATTTCTTTGATTTGACTGACCGTCAGCGGCGCAAAAAGTAATTTCAGGATTACTTTTAGTGCCGCCAGTTGACTTTATGCGCCGCTAAACGACTTGTCTGTCATGACAGTGAAATGCCTATTTGTCATTACCTATTGGCGTATACAATTGACGTTTGAAGAAAAATGTCCTTTAATTGTAAAATCTTTACTTTTCGTTTTGAATTTTGAGGATATTTATTGTATCGGCGGATAGGCACTGCTTATGATGTTCAAGAATATCCTGCCATTGTTGACAACTACCTGTCAGCATCTGTTTTGCTCAAGATGTACGCACAAGAATTATGGATAGTTTAATCAATTAGAAGATGCAGTATTTACAAAAAAGTAAGCTACGAAGTATAACAGAAGAGGGAATTATGAATAAATAAGTAGATTTCATTAAGTACTAGGAAAACCTAAAAAAAGAAAAAAAAGAATTAAATGGATTTACAGTGAAAGCTCTCTTTAAGGTAGCTCTTATGAGCAGACATCTCTCAAAAGCGGACAGTTTTTCTGGAACCAAAATTTTGGGTATTATAACATAGGTAATTAAAGGAAAACTGTTGTTTTAAAACAGAACATATTAGAGAAATCACGTTGGAAATCATGAAATTGTGTCTAACTTAACCATTAATTTATAAATAAGCAGAAAATAGAGGTAATCAATGGGACTGAAAAAGAAAAAGTTGAATTTAAGAAGATTTTGTTGCATTTGAACATTTGAAACACATTTAAAACACAAATTCAAAATTATTTTACTAAATAATTTTTTTGAACGTTCGTTTTGCATTTAACGTTTTAAGTTTTATGTGTACATGTTATAGTTAATAATTATTTTTTTCTTTTTGTATTTTGAAATAAAAATTTATTCAAATGTTCTTTGAAAGGTTGCTGTTTATTTTGTAATTTTATATTATTTTGTCATTTACTTTCTTATAAGCGGACAGCTCCCACAAGCGGACAAAAAAGCTGGAACCGTCGGTGATGTCCGCTTGTGAGAGCTTTCACTGTATTCAATTACTTAATTCATTAAAAAATATGCGTTGATAACCATATTGCACACAAAGAACGCGTCTCTAAAAACCACAAACCAATTTACTTGCCACCTGCGTAATGATACCATTTATCCGCTTTGTTTGCTCAATAAAAACCTACAAGTTGGCAAACCTGTCCCGGAAACCGTCGTTTTCGCGTCAAGTCCCTCCAAAAACTAAATTTCCGCCTCCGACAGGCCGTTTCCTCATCATGCTTTCCAACCTGAAGACAACAGGAACACCAAAATCTCTCTAAATGAGCCTATCCTCAATCAATTTTTTCGACAGTCGATGTTTTTTGGGGTTGGTGGTCGTTATCGATGTTTTTAGTGGAATTGCATGTCCATTTAATAATGGATGGCGCGTTTTAAAGCGCTGGATATTTTAGAGAACTTTAGTGTGATTTTGTGTTATTTTGGTTTTATTTACCGAGCTAACTCTGCTTAATATTCATGCGGTTTACTGTAATTTGTGTTGACGGTCTCTTGTCATCTGTGATATTCGTCCGCGTGGGCCTTAACTATCCATTAAATATTAAATGTAATTTACATTTCCGTTATATTAAGCCCGGAATAAATAAATAAGTCTCTGATAGATTAGAGTTGGTGTGAAAAATGCACACAGACAGTTGATGTTGCTATCGTGCCTACGATGTTTCGATGTTTCTCTCAGTTGGCAACCCCCGTTTCTATTGTATACTGATTCTTGTAATCTTCTGCTTCGCTGCCTGCATTGTACACTCGCAGAAACGTATCGTAGTGAGAACGTCACGAAGAAGGGGACCCCGGAATATTTACATCTCCATTTCATCACATTAACATTAATTACTGGAGATGTCAGTCAAACCGAGTTATAATTCTATAACTGTCTCATTTAATTTTCGCACGGTTGACGGCACTGCGCGACTGAAAAACAACCGGGTCGTGGGTGAATCCCGGGATTGGCTTTTACGGAATTTGTGTAGCGAGGCTGTACAAGTCATCTTTTTTGGCCGAATCTGTTGTTTGTGGACGAGGCGCCAGATTCAGATAAGGGAAAAAAGCACTTTTGGCCGAAGTGCACACAACGTTTTATAGGCGATGATCACAAAAAAATCAAAAACTTGGTCATAATTTTTTAAAACATTTTCCTTGGTAACCTTAGATGAATACTTAAGCAAATATTAACAGTTTACAAAAACGCCGTATTAAGCAACCACGGCTGACAGATCAGCCAAAAAAAAATAATGTTGTAAAACTTTACGGCTCCAAAAAAGGCCACCGTTTTGTTAGGAAGCTGTGGTGAGTTATGATATTGGTAATGACTGCCCAAGTGCAAATCAAAATAAATTTCGGATGTAATTCATGACTCATAAGAGACCAAAGCGACCTCAAAGACACTAGGGAAAAAAGACCAAAAAATAGATAAATGAAACAGACGGTAAAAAGAGTCGAAAGAGACAAATAGACAAAGGAAAAGAAAAGAGTCAAAATGGACAAAGGATACAAAAGAGACCAAATATACTAAAAAGAATGAATGTAGTGATTAGTGCAACCGCAGACACTAAGGCGATCAAAACCCAAAAAGTGCAAGGGAATAATTAAGCAAAAAAAAAATACAAGAAACGGCACTACAGAAACCATAGAGTTTATGGAGACCAAGTCGATCAGAAGGATTAGAGAGATTAAAAAAATATATAGGTGAGGGTAAACCACACGGCTGAAGTGAAAACTTCTTTGGCAATCTTAAAAGAACAAAAGACGACTCGATGGACTAAAGAGACAAAAGGGATAAAAAGATAACTAATACAAAGAGATCAAAGAGACCAAAAATATCAAACAAACTAGGGGGGGCCAATAAACAAAGACACTAAAGGGACTAACGAGATTAGAGGAGGTAAAGAGACAAAACAGACAAAGTGATTTCAGAAAAAAATATGTTGTAAATTTTTGTGTGTTTGAGTGGGTCCAGGGATGGTTTAGATTCACAATTGGAGTCGGTATGTGGCGCTGCAGTCGGTCCTAGGATTATTTTTTATTCATTTTTGGACATTTTTTTTTTAAGATTGTCGCATATCAGAACATATAACCCCAATATTTCACCACTCCACCACCCCCTCAATATTAAAAATATGAACTCTTCCTAAACGGCTGGACTGGTTTTGAGTTGGTCCGTATGGTTTAGATTCACAATTATTGCACCCGGTAGTTGGCGCTGCAATATGGTTCTAAAGTTTTAACTTTTTCACAAAAACCGTTAAAAACAACGCGTTCGGTTAGAGCGCATTGGAGCGTTTAAACTTCACTCTAATTGTCCTTGATATCGTCATCGTCTGAATGATTCTCAGCGAGTTTTGTTGAAAGACAAAACTGGGTGGAGGAATGGACTTCAATTTTGTTCTGCAATGAGTTCAAATTGAACAGATGGTAGTAGAAAGGTGACAAGACATAGGGGTGAAAGGCAGAACCCTTACTTTATTCAGAGACGTCGTACCGAAGTAACTTCAGGAGTGATGGTGTGGGAAGGAACATCTTTAGTTGCTCTTAGGGGGATATAAGAACGTTATAAATGGACTACATTGTGTACAAACGTAAAAGTACAAAAAAAAAACAAAGAGGACAATATGGACTAAAGAGATAAAAGGTATCAAAAAGGCAATAATATGAGACTATCAAATAAACTAAAGGAGTTAAATGGACAAAAATGAGACCAGACATACGACAGACCAGATAGAGCACAAAGAAATATAAATAGAAAAGAAAAACAATACAAAAAGCTATACCTCACACAAACCCAAAATACCAAGGATACCAAAATAATAGTATATTAAAGTATGAGTGGATAACAAGGTCTTTAAAACACGCGCGAGTTTTCGAGCACGACGGCGTAGCCAGGAGTGCTCGAAATAGAGCAAGTGTTTTAAAGACCAGTTATCCACGAATACTTTACGCAATTTTTTATTATACCAGCAATACTGAAAACAAATTAAGCACTAAAAGCTTAGAAATATTTTTTGTCGTGATAAATCGAAATGGCGTAATAATATTGCCATTAGTTACGACAAATATTGTTTACGCTTTTCTCGCGTCCACGTCTGTCATTGCATTTAGTCGTGTCAGCAAAAATCGAGGAAAAATGAGTTAAAACGAGATTTCACCCGATATAGAAGCATTGGCCGAACAAGCGGAATCCAAAATACTACCATCGAAGTCAAAAGACCCATACCTGAAGGAATATGAAAAGTTTTCAAATTTGATGAAGTTATAATGATACCTATATTTCCTTAACACCCTTTAAAGCTCGCCGTGCTTTAATCGCGTGTATTCGCACGCTCAGGCGTGCTTTAAACGGCGATTCTGATGCTGGTATAATAAAAAAGCACTTTTGGCCGAGGTGCACACAAGGTTTTTTAGGCGATGATCACAATATAATTCAAAAACTTGGTCATAATTTTTTAAAACATTTTCGTTAGTAACCTTAGATGAATACTTATAGCAAATATTAACAGTTTACAAAAAAACCCATATTAAGCATCACGGCCACCGTTTTGGTAATCATCGCCTAAAAAGTTATGTTATTAGGAAGCTGTTGTAAGTTAAGATATTGGTAATGACTGCCCAAGTGCAAATCAAAATCGATCAGAAGGATTAGAGAGATATAGAAATATTAGATATTAGAAAAAAATATATAGGTGAGGTGAGACCACACGGCAGAAGTGAAAACTTCTTTGGTAATCCTAAAAGAACAAAAGACGACTCAATGGACTAAAAAGACAAAAAGGATAAAAAGATAACTAATACAAAGAGACCAAGAATATCAAACAAACTGGGGCGGCCCAATAAACAAAGGGCCAAAGGGACTAAAGAGGTTAGAGGAGGTAAAGAGACAAAGCAGACAAAGTCATTTCAGATAATTTTTATTGTGAAGTTTTGTGTGTTTGAGTGGGTCCAGAGATGGTTTAGATTCACAATTGGAGCCGGTAGGTGGCACTGCAATCGGTCCTAGGATAATTTTTTATTTATTTTTGGTCAATTTTTTTTTAGTTTTTTTTTTTAAGATTGTTGCATATCAGAACATATAACCCCAATTTCACCAACCCACCACCCCCACAATATTAAAAATATGAAGTCTTCCTAAACAGCTGGTCTGGTTTTGATGAAATCTTTTGTGTGTGTTTGAGTTGGTCCCTGGATGGTTTAGATTCACAATTATTGGACCCGGCAGGTGGTGCTGCAATATGGGTCTAAAGTTTTAAATCTTTGACAAAATTTTAAAAAATTCCTCTTTAAGATTTTTCGCATATTAGAAGATAATTATAACTCAAAGACCCCCCCAATATTTTTTAAAATAAAAAAATGGCCTAAAGAGATAAAAGACAGATTTAATGGAGTAAAACATGACGGATGCAAAAGAGACCAAAGAGACAACAGTGACCACTGGGAAATAATAACACTAAAGAAACAAAATAGCTGAAGGTGACCAAAAAGATAACAGAGTAAATAAAGTAAAGAGACAAAAGACACAAAGGAAACTAAAGAAGCAGAAGGGAGGAGAGGAATGAGACGAAAGAGGCAAAAGAACCGAAGGGAGTAAAGTGACACAACAAACAAAAGTGAAAAGGGACCAAAAAACTAAAGACCAAATCAAAAAGAACAAGAACATACACAAAAAACTAAAGAGACAACACAGACTAAAGAGACGAAATATACTAAACAGACTTTAGAACAGAACAATAAAACAAAAGAAACGAAAGAGTCTAACAAAAAAAGACACACAGATACCACATGACCCAAGTAACAATTTAAATGCTATTTGGTTCTGCATAAGTTTTATAAGTTCAGGAGTTCAGTTCAGGAGTTTTAAAGGGGCAGTACAATATACTATCAAAAACTTCTATAAAGCTCTTTTGTCTTTTCTAATGCCAAGTATTTATTAATAACCATACACACATCAAATCGCGACAGTTGCTGTTTGTCCATGATGGTCGCATGAATGTAAAATAAATTTTCTCGGAATTTTCTTTATTTGGTTTTCTGTGTACCTGGATCGTTACTGTATTAATAAAAAGAGAACACCACAAAACTTTAGGTAAATAGGTAACTAAGCAAAAAGTGAGGTTAGAAACAGCGCAAGCGTAAGATTTTAAAGAGTAATAGGTTTTATGACGGGCATGTATAAAACCAATAAAGCTCAAAATAGGGCAAAAGGTTTTAGACAAAACAAAATATTATTAGACAAGACTAGATGGTATTGGAGAAAAGACCAAAGGGAATAATTATATAAATGTTAGTAAGAGGACTTGAAAGTGGTTGTAACTAGTAGTAAAAGTACTTGTATGAGAGAAAATAGATTTAATGGTGGAAATTATAAAATAAAATAATTTTATTTTGGTATTATTAGCAGCCAAGAGGCTTTAAAGAGAAATCGCCATATTTGTAAAACAATATCTTCATAAACAGGATCTGCCATGTTGGAATAATCCATGTAAACAACTTTTTAATTGTTATTTGATAACTAAAAATTAATTTTGAATTAATGTAAACAAAAAATAAACAATATTCAAAAAATATATTTTTAGATATTTTAGAAAAATTTTGGAAATATTCAATATTTTATTTTATCAATACAATAATTATTAATTGCGCACCTAAAATTGTCCCTCATGGAAATCCTGAACTTGACGGGTAATTTTAACAATTATATAACTCTCAATAAATTGAGCCAATAGCAATTACAGATTTTCCATAGTTACGATGTATATAAGTGAGTATAGTCTTGACGACCGGGTATATTCATTTCGGTGTTTCGGCTGGCTCCAACAATGAACGATTTTTTTATGATTGTTAATAAACGTCAGAAAAAAAGTTCCGTCAAAATTTCGCATTTTTTCGTTATATAATCGTAATAAATACCACTCGAGCATTGAAAATAATCTGATTAAACTATCGTCGTCATTCGCGAAATACGTCTCATGACTCGGAAGTTTAATCGATATTTTCTATGCTCTTGTGATATTATTACCGAGTATTCAATTCAGAAGTTTATATGGATATTCACAGCCATCGCGTTATTAATTTGTTTACTTGGTTTTTATAATGGCAAGCATAAAACCTTTTTATCAAAAATACCAGATAAAAAGCTTTTAAGACGCAGTTCTAAGGCAATCTAGTTTTATAAAATGTTGATAAAGGCTGTTAACAATAAAACCAAATGGTTTTAAAAATGCTTTTAAAAAAGGCCCTCAGAACCATCTTAGGAGTGGTCCTTCTTGCCTTTATAAATGTTTTATAAAAGTTTTATAGCGGTTGTCTAAGATAAACAGTTTTATCGGATGTCAACAATAAAACTTTAATTGTTACTTGGGGAGGGACGATACAGGTGACAAAAACCTTCGGAGGGACCTTGGACTAAAATGATACTAAGAAGGCTATAGGGGACAACGGCAGAAAAGAGGTAAAGAGCTTGAAGATATTAAACACATCAAAAATACTGAAGATACTAAAGCGATTAGAATAACGAACTAAAGCGCAGAAGTATAAAAAGATTAAAAATGACTAGATGGACCAAAAAGACAATAGGGAGCAAAGAGACAAATAGGCAAAACCAATAAAACAGGTAGAGAAAGAAAAGAGCAAAATTAATGGACACAAGAAAATAAAGTGACTAACGAGACTAAAGTGACTAAGAGACTAAAGTAACAAAAGAGACGAGGCAGACATCCAAGAAACCTAAGACATCAAATTAATTAATGGGACAATAGATACATCAAAAAGAAAAAAAAAGAAAGAGAGAATACACGTAAGAGACCACTGATACTAAAGACACCAAAGAGAGGAAAAAGACTAAAGTGAACAAACGGATCCAAGAAATTAAAGTCCAAATAGTGAAACAAAAGGGGGTAAAGCCAAAATACAATAAAGTCTAAAGCGACAACACAGACTAAAAAGACCAAAAATACTGAAGGCACTAAAGTGCTTAGAATAACGAACCAAAGCGGAGAAGTAAAAAGACCAAATAAATTACTGGAGCGACCAAAAAGAGAAAAGTGATAAAAGAGACTAAATAATCAAAAAGACATACTGTAATATAGAAGAAATCAATAAGAGCAAGAAGAAGAAAAGAGTCTTTATAGACAAAAATTACAAATAGACAAAAAAGAACACAAGACAAAATAGAGAAATAATTCAATAATACATAAGGGACCAAAGAGATTACAGAGACTTAAAACACAGACTAAAAAATGAAATAGGCAAAAAAGACAAGAAACAAAGTGACGAAAGAGACTAAAAGGGCCAAAAAGAAGAAAAGGGCTAATAGATCAATAAGCCTCAAGAGGCAAATTATGTATAGACAAAAGGGATGAGGCAGACAAATTGCCACAACTATTTGACACATTCCCACATTTAATTGGTTTTGAAAACTGTACCAATTAACAAATATTGCATGATGCTTTACTGGCACCTCACAGCAGTCGTTGAGCTCAAAACTGTTTGATATCTATATTTGGTGTTTTTTAAGCTTGAAATAACTCTGAAAAAAGTTTGCTAAAAATGTAAATGTAAATCTCTTGAGTTTGTCACTGCCATATTTTTGTAATATTTGTAAGAACGAATAATCCAAACGCTTGCATAAATTCTGATTTATTTGACTGGAACATCCTTAAAAACACAAACGAAATTAATCTTTGCAACCGTACCACACACATAAATATTTTTTTAAATATGTATTATGTGTCTCATACGCTGGTAGCACAGGTGACGAAAGTTATATTTGGATTTCTTGACTGTACCGTCCCCATTTTGGCCGTTGCTTTTTAATGTCGATCCGTTTATGTTGTTATAATCATTCGTTCACTTGTTACTGCTAATTATAGAGCTGGACAAGTTTATGGAGGCGAGAATGTCAGTTTCCGTAAAATTCGTGCTTTGGCTACCCACCAAATGGTATATATCGGCCGTGTTTAATGTCCCGAGTGGAATGATGCGGTTCTAAATAATAATTACGAATTTTTAGTAGGCTTTCCGACTCCTCCGCTTGTAACCCGTTGACCCATTTCCAGGATCCTGGCATTAATTTAAGAGGAGCGTCCGCCCAATGGACATATGGTAAAGGGTTGTAAACGTCCGAAATCATTTATTACCATTTAATTGGGTTTAATTGGGCTCAACGTTCGCGATGAATTTTTTCACGGAGCATCTGCCCATCACAGCCAGTGGACTGCCATCATATACGCACTTTTTTGTGCTTTAGTTCGGACAACGCGGTTAGACCACAATTAGCGATCTGAAATCAATAGGAAGCTCATCTGAGATATTGTGGTAAACAAGTCTAGGCGAACTTTTAGTAGAAGAATATAGTTTACTTCTATCATAATTTTGTTGTGCACCCATAATTTCAACAAAGTGCAAACCTTTCATACTTTATGTGCCGTCGAAAAAAATCCACCTAGTCGCTGGTTTCAACTGTCAAAGCGTTAATAGATGTCACATTGTTGATGGAACGAAAAAATCCTCTGGGACCATTGCATAATTTATTAACTGAAGATAGACCGAATAAAGTGGCCAACAGGATATTCTGTACAATTCATTGTCAATTTTATTCCAGTTTTTTCACTAGAAACATTTTGGGGTTTGAAACAAAAATTTCAAATACGCTAATTTGTTAAATGAAATAAGAAAAATCTCACCCTTCTGATTTCGACATGAAAGCGGTCTTACAAATTAATGAGTTACTGTCTAATCTTTTCTACTATTATAAAATTATAAAATTAAGCCTGTTTAATATTTTTTATTTTTTTTGAAAAAGCAACATACGAAGTCACTGAGCCGATTCTGACCACTTAAAAAACAGTTTTTTATCATACACTATTATATTAGAAAATCCAATTTTACCGGTTTTTCATAGAGGAGAAAGCATGCATTTTCACGGCTAGGCGGGCAAAATGCAAAAAAACCGGCTAGGCGGTAAAATAATTTACTCACCTTACCACCAGAAGGCGCTAGAATAACTTTAGGACAATTTTTGTTTTGTTTTCATGGACCATACATAATATAAGAATATTTAATAATTAATACTCAATTTCTTTAATATATTTTTATTTTCATTTAAACGTTAAATTCCTGCATTAGCATCACCGTTGCCAACATGGTTGCGAACTAAAATACATCATGTAAATGATAATTCAGTACTTATATTTTGTCTGACTTGGTTGTTCTTGAGAAGATGAAGATTATTAAGTGTTTGGCATCACTTGTGGACATGGATGAAGATTGCGAAGAAATGGAGTATTGTACTCCTCCAGAAATAAATGATTTAATAAAGATATTCATGAATTGGTGTGCTTCAAAAAACATACAAAGATTCAAAGAATTCAAGCCCTCAACTCTTTGGTCAATTCATTCAATGTTTAAAAACAATTTAAACATAGGAACACGAAAGTAACAGCATTTCTAAAAAAAGCAATCTGTGGGACACGTTGCTAAAAAATAGATTCAGAAATTTCTCCGACTGGTTCCGGATGAAATATACTTCATGACAAAGGTACATGCAGTAAAATATTTATATGGGGATTAAACAGTGTAACGAAGTTACCGAATTTCGTGAGGTTCGAGTGCAGCCAGCAACGTTCGCCGTTCGTGACGCCCGGCCGCCCAGTCTCTTAACCGCGTGAACAAAACCAAACGGACCACGCCGTAAAATCGTGTCATTCAACTCGTCGGAAAAATACTTATATTTCGCTCCGGTCATCAGAAAATTTGCGCGTTGCGAATGAAACTATCCCGGAGTCGCTACGACCACTCCCAGTTTCCGCTCTTGTCACCCCGGACCACGCCCTTCAAATGTAAAAATAAAATGCTTAATGTTGACGTATCGGGATGGCTCTTTGACTGCGGTAATCAGAATGAGACCGCGCTCCGGGTCCCGCTATTCCGGGGTTTGTACGCTGCCCGGATTCACAGCCGTTCCGGGATAAACCCTGGGTGAGTCGCTCAGGCGCTGCCGTTCACGCAGAGGAATAACGTCAGTATTTCGTCACAAGCACCCTACCCTTTGGTATCTTTGGTGCCGATCTGGTGCAACGTGAGTAGGGCGCTTGTGGTGGCTTCTACATAGAGGCCGTCCAGGCGTCTGGTTTTCGGTGCACCCGACGCGACAGTTTGTTTAGAGCTCAACTGGTTTGGTTTCTCCGAGTTAGGTCCGCCACCGTGAATTTGTTAACAGCCTGTATATATTGTACCCCTGTATACAGGGTGTTATGGAAGTCCTAGCAGAATTTAAGCGCAAGTAGAACTCGTCAAAATAAACAACGTCAGAGTTAAAATTAAGAATAGTTTGACACCTAAAGTTACCCGATAAACGAATCAAAATAAAAACTGTTTAAATGTAAACATGTACTAACCTACCAAAATATGCACACGTTTAACTAGGTTACTAATCATAAACTCTTTAACTTACATAGGGATGCAATTCTTTTTTGTGTAACGTAAGGTACACAATACAAGTTAACACACTGACGTACTTAACACATCTTCGAATACTCAAGTTTGGTTCTTCCTTAATAGTATCCAAAATTTCAGATTCAATTTCCATAACGCGATTACATGACTGAGACGTCCGAAATCTGGAGTTTGCCATAATCACAATTTCGTTTCAGTTACCTAACGCTTAATTAACAAATTATTATTAGTACTTGCTCAACAATCGAGCGAAGGTGTAACACATAGCTCGTCACTCGACTGAAGACTGCTATAGAAACGACACATTTTTTGTCTCAAAAAAGTTAGAAGGTGTTTACACCGATGGCACAAAAAGTTCGTCTTACGTTCAAGTTCATGAACCTATAAGCGGAGGGTGAAATAGGGGGCTAGAAAAATATTTAAAAAAATTGCATATCTCAGCAAAGTGGTAAATAGGTAAAATGTTTATTTTGACAATTTCTACATGTGGTTAAATTTTTTGCGCGGACTTCCATAACAACCTGTATATTTACCCCTTGTATTGAACCTCTGTATATACAAACCAGAAGAATGTTCTTAAATCCAAGTGGAGTAAATTTAAATTAAAATTTAAATATATCTAAGTCGAACTCCACAAACTTTAATAACTGTAAAATTACTAATGGAACATGTTTCGGAACATATTTTTTATATTCTTTAAGGGCTGATGATGGCAGAAGTGTTCTGCCGAAACATGTTCCATTAGTAATTTTACAGTTATTAAAGTTTGTGGAGTTCGACTTAGATATATTTAAATTTTAACTCTGTATACATACAGTGTAATTAAAGCCTGTAAAAAACCCGTGACTCTTTATTTATCCTTGGCCAACCTCGACAGCTGACCCTTGGTACACCGTACTCCACTAAGCTACCCGTGGACACGTGTGGAGCATACCACAATAAAAAACCTGCGCTCCAAGCATATTAATCGTTGGAATTTGCAGAACAGATGAACTCACAGAAATGACCACAAATGATCCCAGATTCAAAAACATATTAGCAACGAAAATTTAGGGTATGTAATGCCGACAAGGCTTTATTAATATTGTATCAATTTGTAAAAAGTATTTCTCAACGGTTATTTGTAAAATATGATGCTGGAAAATGTGCAACCCAAAACGTGGGGAATCATACAATTGGGGCATTGCCTTTTAAGATACTTATTTGAACCAGCCGAACGCCAAAGAATATACTGGACACGGTTTCAGACAGATGTCAGCCGCAATGCTACCCAATTCTGGAGCGGACATACTATCACTAAAACGACACGGCGGATGGAAATCTGCTAGCGTGGCAGAAGGCTATTACTTACTTACTCTTACTGACGCCTGACGACGTAAGAAGAACGCCTCTTAGAAACATTGTTGACTTTGCAAAAGGAGTTTCTGAGAAAATAATTAAGTAGGGTTTGGAATAAATGATCAAGCATGTTCGGAGTTCGGTAAGGCTGGAAAAAGTCAATCGACCCGAAAGTAAAGTAAAGTAGGCAGTTGTAAAATGTATAGTGAGATTTATTACTTAGCGCCCAAGCTCTAGTGTAAATTTTTAAAATTTCGTACGTGAAAATCAGGATTTTTATCATGAACAGTCGTAGTGGGGGCAATCTGATTGCAAAATTATTTGCGAAAATAGTCACGAAGCTTTGTAGGTTAAGAAGCTGTCAAAGCAATTTTATTGAATTAGAAAATGTTTGTAGCTGTAACGCGTGGTAATTCAAGACTTTAAATATAACTATGCGTTTTTACAACCCGAACAGTCAAATGGAAGACCAAAGAAACTAATAGGGATACTGCCAACCAAATTTTTTATTCAATGGGCACTAAGAAATGAATTCAATAGTAGCTATTGTTTTGGCTGATCACCTAATTCGTTAATCACAACTGCTTGACGCGTGCATTTCCCATTCTGATATTTAATATTAAGAGTAAGCAGAGTAGCAGAGCGACGATGGTTTAAAGGTTTTGGCAAAATTTTCAAAATATACGAGGAAGTTCGGAAAATGAGATTATCTTGTTCGAACTTCTCTCTTCTCTCTTCTTCTTTCATAACTGTATTCGTATTTGCGTTGTTTACTTTACTTTATTTTCAGGTGGTGTAGCTGTAAATTTTGCTTCAGTTTTGCTCTTTATTAAGTACCAACTGGCCTGCCATGGCTTCGCTCACGCAGTATTCGTTTTCACATAGAAATAATAGTCACATTTTATCAGTTTGTGAATTAACTTTAACGTGTAGATATATGTCGTCGCGGACTTTTTTATAGGCCTTTTTAAGCACTACAACTTTTCTATAGAAATCATTCATATCATCCTTTCAATGCCAAAACCACGAATGTGCAAATTTGCTGTTTTTTGACTATGTGCACGGGCAACATTGGTAACTTTCATATTTGTCAACAGCAAAAGCGCGAATGTGTTTGTGAAACCTTGCTAGGACCAATTGTTTGTTTCCCGAAAAAGGGGATTTTATTTTCGCTCCAATGCTTGAAGACCGAATGAGCAACATTCCTTCTTTTGCCGTTACAATTCTAAAAGTTGTCTACATAACATTATCATATTATATATTATACAGCAGCAAACGAATGACTATTTTTTTTAATTTTTAGTACCTCTGCAAATGTTTGAAACGCGATTTTCTCAAAACTATTGATTTGCACAAACGTGGTTTGGGCTTTAAAGTGACGATATATCTCTTACCGTAAAAGCAGCGTTTGTAAGAAACGCATTTGTTCGATCGTTTATTCGTCGACTTACGTTGCAAAATTTGTCTCAGAAAAAGCCCTTTTCTTTAACGGGATAATATACAGCCTATACATAATACATACCCTGAAGGTCCATTCTAAATATTGGTGAACGACTTAGAAACTTAAAAACTTAGAAACTTACACTTACAAACTTACAAACTTACAGACTTACAAACTTGCAAACTTACAAACTTACAAAATTACAAACATTTTTTGTTTTATCCATAGCAGTAAAGTTATGTGTTCCTCTACGGTAGATAATCTTGCAACATTTGTCAGGTACAAACATAATATATATATAAAATATGAAGGACTGTAAAAAAATCTTCTGCTAAGTTTGTCTCATGTGAGCTTTATAGGTTGAATTTTATAAATTTTATAAGATTTTAATTTGTTATTTGTTTGTGGCCGCCATTAAAACACGTGTGTATTTTAGACAGACCGTTACGTTCCTGCTGTCAAATGCGTAAAAGAGTAACAGTTTATTTTTAACCTCGTTCCCATATATATTTCAAATATGTCATTGCTAATTCAGCGTAAAATCTATCAAGGCGAAGATTGCACAGAGAGCGATACGTCGGGTTTACCAATCGCCATCCATATTCCCCTAGGTGTCAAGGCACACCACTCCGGCCGCTTCTCATTAAAACACTGTCCAAGCTGCAATTAGTTTCAGAGACTACAAATTGCGTTATTCGTCTTTGCCATTCCGCAGTTTAAATCGTTTAGGTGCCGTCGACGTCGTCTGATCGATTCCATCCTCCGAGTCTTACGTGTGTGACGGAGTTTTTGAGCTCGCGTTGTCGGAACGGCCTTCCGTATCATCCCCGGGGTGCGGATGGGGTGGTCGTGCACTGCGAGGGCGCTCGCCCTGCGCTGCGGTGGGTAACTGGCCAGCGTGCCCTCATTAGCGTGCACATTCGGAAAGGGTACAGTTGTATCATGTGTTGCGCTGTGGAAATTTTTCCGCCGATATGTAAACTTTTGCAGGTTTGTTTTTTTATTCCGAAATAAAGATGATTAACAACAACAGTGGTAAATATTTGTTGAATGCAAAAATGTGTTCAATAAATACCTTAACTACATTACGGTGAAACTACCACTAAGCTCAGCAGCGTTGAATGTGCTTTGTTTATTTCTTTTTCTTCTTCACCTCTCTGACTTGGAAGCTCAAGCGGTAAAAAGCTCATTAGATGAACACCAACCTTGCGTCTTCTGTCCTGAATCTTCATAATATTTAGATCCGCGCCTTATATGGTGTTTTCCTTCATAATTCTTCTCAGAACTTTAATGTTTACTACTCGTTCCCTTACACTAATAAATTAATAAGTAAATGACAAAGAATAGTTGTGATTATTTTATTCATGGAAGTTTCAATAACAGAGCTCTGAAGAGTTAAGGTAAAATAGTATATTGTATAACAAGTGTTGAAAACGAAAGATTTCGAAATCGCATTTTCAACACGTCTTGTACACTATACTTTTTCTACATCATTATTTTATTTTTATTTATTTTATAACGTTTTATAATAGCAAACATAATATATTATTATCTATTTATTTAAAATTATAATTTATTGTTATATTGGAACAATTTTCCAATTTAGTTCCAGGAGTTTTTTAAATAGACAGCTATATCTTTTGACATACTTCCTATTTGTTTATACCCATCACCTGCTTGGTACATTTTTATAATTTAAGAAAAAAAAAATTCTAGGATATTTGGGGGACGAAGATTGGCATATTTTTTCAAAATATGGTAAAAAGTTTCTGTAACCGTGAATGATCTAGGTATCTTATTTGTCGTGTATTTTATTGTAATTAACATGGCAGAATTTAAATCCTTCATGTCGTCAACTGTTAATTGGCATAGTTCATTTCTTCTATATGCCCCAGAAAATCCAATAACGACCACAGCCTAGAAATTAAATAATAATTATTATATGTACCGGGTGTCCCAGTGGTGTGTGGACCAGCAATTACACCATTATTTTGAAAGATATCAAAACGGGGTTTTCGGGAGACGATAGCCACACGATACCTTCACAATTTAAAATTATTAGAAATCATATACATAGTGTCCTAGTATTAGTAATATACCAAAGTTATGTTTTTTAAATGGAATGTCCTGTATATTAGTTGGTGAATTGAAAGAGCAGTTAATGCTGAGCAAAATGATATAAAGTACTACAGGTTTATTATGGATGGTTCTTGAGTTATGAAGAATTTTAGGACAAAATTAGTGCTCTTTAAAAAAAAATGCAGAGACCATTTCAACAGAGATAGCTGAATACTTTTCGGACAATAATTTTTTATAGATCCAAGCTTTAATACATACTGATTGAAAGTCATCTAAATTGATATTTCTATACAGGGTGTACGGTTTCGCAAAATGTATAATAACTAATTTTTTTCAAATAGAACACCCTATATTCCATTATACCACCAAATAGCATTTTTAATAAGCTTTTTTTCAATGTATGGTTTACCTCGGCAAATGTTAGTACTTTAGGTAATTTTTACAAAAAACCTAGAAAATTAAAATTTGTCAAATCTTCTGAATCTAGAATTTTTTCGGGACGTAATTTTCAGATTTTCTTTTCAAAAACGCTCTTAGGTTTAGATCGACCACATATCTTTGAGATAATTCTTCAAAATAAACAAGAAACAGGTTTTCTAATAATGTTTTCAGGTTTAGGTTCTTTATTTTTTTCCACTCCGTTAATTTCTCATACGAAGTTAAATATCTCTCTTTGAAGTTGAAGGCAATAAGTTTAGTATGAGAGTTGAGCAGCTTTTTTTGATATTTCAAAGGGAGTACACTCATCTTTATGCGTCTGTTCCGCTAAAAATGTATGTCTGGTTGCCTAAATGCACAAAAAATGGTGTTAAAAACCTTTTTAAACGATTTTAGCGTGCGTTCAGAATTTATTACACCTTGTGTGAAATAAATTAATAGCATCATAGCAGTCGTATAAAAATGATTTTTCAATATTCGCGAAATCAAATTAGTCAGTTTTTTTTTCTTTTTTGTGTTTTTTTTTTGGGAATGACTATGTGTATTTAATTTAAAACTTTATCACTTTATCATCATCAATCCAAATTTGAGAAAATGGACCCTCTTCAACCTTCGTTAAATTATTGTAAATTACTGTTTACTTTTTCTCCAATTTTATTCATAAAATAATCTTATCGAATTACAGCTCAAGTTCCCAAAATTATAATTTATAACACACACGCTGACTTTTTCTTTGTATAGGTATTTATTTAAAATTTTCAAATTTGAGCTCATTTGTTGTCCACGACTCACAGGTATGTCTAAATACCGGTTTTACTACCTTTTCAACTACCTCTTCTTTCTTCTTAAAAAGTTGCTTTTGATTGTTTTGTATCTTCCCGTTTTTGCTAGTATATATTTCGTTAATTTCATCCACTAGGTTGCCTCTACTGTTGATGACTCCTCCCAGATACTTAAAGATGTTAACTTGTCCTATAGACATCTTTTCTCTATATCTTTATGTTGTGTTTTGAATTTTCGTCCTACATTGTCACTGCAGACCTTTGTTACGATTTTAGTAATTTCCCTTAATTTGCGTCCACATTGCGCTCAAAAAAAATCCATGAGACATAAGCTTCTATAAGAATCTTCATACCTGTTCCCTTACGATTGGTCTCAGTTATTTCTTCTCCTTAGTTTCCTGTACCAGTTCTACTTCTTTTCCCCTTATGCTTCTGATATTCTATGTACCCATATTCAAACAATATTCCTATTAATGCTTTCCCTAATGTTTCCTAAAAACATCTGCTTGGAGCAATGGTCCAATAGAACCACGTCAGGTTTGTTCGCTGTTATCTGCCTGACGATGGAGAATGAATAGTTCGAATAGATTCGGCACCATTCGCTCTCCACGAACTCAATATCGTTCAGGACATAGGGCAGCACTGGTGTCACTCCTCAAATCCATGAGGTTAGTAACTATGAATCCCGCAAATCATGTGCCCAGAGTAGGCGCTACAAGATGACCGCTTTCTGCATTCCAGCCGCAAGGGTCTCTTTTTTATTTTTGAAGATTTTTCGATGAAATTTGTGGACTTTGCAGATCTTTGCAGCTACAGAGCGATTTTTTGAAATTTATAAATTAAAAAGAAATCGGGAAAATGTATTTTCGACCGGCAGGAATGTCTGTTGAAGAACAAACTTTGACAAAAAAAAAATTGCGTAAATCAAACGATCAAATTTTATTGAGATGTAATAATTAAATTAATATTATTATTTATTTTATACGATGTACATGCCGCTAGAGAACCCTCTTAACAGCTCTCAAAGTAAATACAAACATACCGTGCGATCATTTAAATTATAAATTAGAGTAGGCTGTGAAATTTAAATTAGGTTGACACTACCAACTTTTGACAATTTCATTTAAAATTTGAATGTCAAAGTGACTTAAAAAACGGCAACAGAATGGTGAATGGAGTGAACAGCTGAATTGAAGCTGCGGGAGAACACTTTGAACATTTGCTGTAATTCTCAATTATTCTACATTATTTGTTAGTCTCTTATTTTCTTTAAATTAAAACAATTTAACATGAGAAACATAAACGTCATAATGTTTACGATAACCTCAAATTTTACTGTCAGTCTAAGCTGTCAATTTGCAGGCTGGGCCATTGCATAATAAAAAAGCGGCCTTCTTTAATTTATAATTTAAATGATCGCATTATGTGTTTCACAAAACGAATACAAAGTTTTTTCTGCAACAAGTTGCGAAATGTTGGTATTTTTTTATGCACTAGACATGAAGCAGGATTTTTTACAATCGTAACAAAATTTAAAGATAAATATTTCAAGTGTCAATTCTGACAATTATTTTAAATTGACACTTTACTTGACATAATTTTGATTTACTGATACATTTTCTAGCAACCCACTATAATAATAATAAATGAGGCATGTTGGTTGTCTGCTAAGAAATTGTTTATGAACAAAAAAGAATGTGTCCATTGTGGTGTTAAGCTTTGGTGTGTCATCCGATCAAAGAAATAAGGAAACATAAAATTTTATATACATGATGATTGATAAAAAAAACTTTTTTTGCATCAAATGAAATCGGTTTAGAAACACTTCAACCCTTGTATGTGTATTAAAAACATTTCTGACAGATCACAGTCAACTTTGTTTACAGACTGCACTGTAGGTATATAATTTTTTATTCATTATTATAGAGAAAAATTTTTGAAATATGAGATTATAAGAAAAACAAAAAATAAATAAAAACTAGTAAGGTAAGAAGAAAATAAAACATCTATTGTGGTACAAAAATTGCATGCATGCTGTCCCAAACATTATCGACCCCTTCTAGAAGTTAGAGATTGCGAGTTCACAAACTATTTATTTAAAAAAATATTTACAATTTTTTTCCACAGCACTTGTTTATGTACAGATCACGGTTAAAACGGGTAACGGTTATTTATTTAAACTATTCGCACGAATCACACGCATTGTCTCGCTCAGTACTTTCAACTTTTTAGTCTGGAACATTCGCTGATAGAACTATTCGAGAACGTTCTCGGTCGTATGAGTTGTCAATAAAATCACCAAGTTTTTCTACCAGAATGCAACACAACTTTTGTTGCGTCCAATAAAATATTTGAGGTTACGTCGTGTCAGAACAATTTTATCAAATCCACGCATTCATAGCTATTCATCTTGAAAAGCGATGCAACTGGTTTTCTCATCAAAACTGTATGTTTTGATAAACTGATGCATAATTAACTCATGGCTTATTTTTTGATTTCGGTTGGTTTATTTCGATAACATGATTATATTATACAGGCTGTCTTACGAAAGACGCACCACGCTATAACTCTGTTATTAATAATCGGATTTCAGAAATTCAAAAACCGTGTAAGACAGGTGTATAAATGCTACAAAAGAGTATGATTCTTAATTTTTTTGAATAAGTCATTTTTGTCAAGCGATAGTCAACTTTTTCTTTTTAAATAGCAACACATATTTTTTTTATTCAGTTTGGTGGGGATTTTTTTTCTCAATACAATGGTATGTTTCAACTTGATTTTGTAAAATATTGTTGGAAAAGTTTTTTTTTCTAAAATTTTCAAGTGTGCGTCGGAATCCAATGAAAGCGCAGAAAAGGCGCACTGCTTGACCAGAATTTCTGTGGCACTCGAAAAACACTTGCATCATATCAATTAATTGATTGTTATCCGTAATTAAATAACAATGTGATGACAAAATAATAACAAAACTGCAAGAAATAATACAGACAACAATAAATAAAAACAAGTTGACAAATCATAAATTACAGTTATTGTTTTGTGCGCTTTCATTTGATTCCGACGCACACTTGAAAATTTTAGAAAAAAAAATCTTTTCCAAGAATATTTTACAAAATCAAGTTGAAGCATATCATTGTATTGAGAAAAAAAATCCCCACCAAACTGAATAAAAAAAAATATATGTTGCTATTTAAAAAAAAAGTTGACTATCGCTTGACAAAAATGACTTATTTAAAAAAATTAAAAATCATACTCTTTTGTAGAATTTATACATCTGTCTTACACGGTTTTTAAATTTCTGAAATCGGATTATTAATAACAGAGTTATAGCGTGGTGCGTTTTTCGTAAGACAACCTGTATATTATATTTTTGATATTTTTTTATTAAATTATTTATCAATTTTTAAAGTTGTGACATTTTTTGTATCTAAAAAATATATACGGTGTAATTTGGAAAGTAGTTGACTGTCACCTGTCAAAAATTTACAGGAAGAAAAAAGTAAAACATTTAAGGTGTTTTTAATAGTTATTTTTCATATAAAACGATAAAATTGAATTTTAAGATAATTACCAAATTTTATCGTGGTATATAATAATATAAAATTTTATTGAATCTTCACAGTTTTTACCGCCGCATGGATTTAATTCTTTGACGTTAAAAAGTTCAACTGACAAACAAAATGTCAAAAAAACGTTAGACACTAATAGAGCAATGGATATTGGCATGGAAGTTTTTTCTTATCTTCTAAACGAGAAATTTGTATTTTAACATGCAGTTAAGAGTAGATTAAATGCAATTTTAACATTAAAGATTGAATAAAATGATTTTATTTAATGTATCATATTATGTTAATCCGGTTATTAATAAAAAGGTTTTTTAAAAAAGTCCAAACAAGCATACGAAGTTACCCACCATAAGCTGGGATTAAAAGAAGGTGCATTTACTCCAGTACCTAAATTAAATAAATTAATAAATATTTAATTTATAAATTACAACTATTTTAACAAAATACAACTATTTATTCACAATTTCCGGGAGCTGTTTTGCAGGTAATCCCACTTCTTATATTGGATTGATAGAGAGGGAGATAGTTAATAATTAAATAAACTATTTCGTTGATATTTTAACAAAATAAAATTATTTATTCACTTCGCACTGCGCCTTGTATTAGCACTAACCAAACCAATAGTGATAATACACTTTTTATACGGTATCTACATCCTACGCAAAGTCGCACAGTTAGGGATATTTCAATTTATTCAAGCTATATTGGTTATATATTTTGCCCGAATAAGCGTTAAACTTGAAGTCGGGGCAATGTATGTTCTGGAAAATGATGAAATGATTTAGAAGGAAGAGAACCACCATTCTTTATATTTATGAATTCTTAAGTGACAATTTAATAAAAAGTATGAAATCCCAGAAATCCAAGAATATTTATTGGTAGGTATACGTATTTTGCACTAAACACAAGTTTCCGTGATTCTCAATAACGATAAGACATCTAGGTGCGTAACATTTATTAAGTAACCAACCACTTGATAAATAAGATTAATTAAAACACTAAAAACAGTAATTTCGTTTTAATGATTATATTCGAAATAATTCTGTATGCCACATCTGCCGGGCAAAAACTATCAGTAAGCAAAACACAGTCGCAATATGAACATTTTCAGAATGGCGGTTGGTAACACTGACCCGAAACCCCCAAAGATCAAATTGCAAAACCCAAACTAGACCACTCTGCCCCCGCCGCGCCCCATCCCACCCCCAGACACCCCTTTGTGCCGATAATTTCGTTCGCTTTGAAAAAACTGTGCATGCCGCGCCATCTGTGCAACAGCAGCGCAACAAGACACTCATATCACGCATGCCATCAGGTTCACGTATCGACTGACTTTTTCCATTTCGGAGTTTTCAATTCTTTCAGTTTCAATACCGCTTTCAGCAGCGCTGAAAGCTCCGCAATCAAACGATCGAGCCGATGCTTATAAAGCACGTGTCGTCATTATTGTCACATGACCATCTGTCCAAAGGACAAGCCGGTTCGCAGGGCCTACTTCGTGTTGAATAATAAACCGGAACGTGACACATCCGCGTTAATTTTTAACACGTGCCTTCTGTTTAGACAAAATCTGGAAACGTTAGCTGCCAATCGAACAAAGTAAATAAAAATCGGAGATGTTTCACGCCTACTTTTGACAGAATTGGTTGTTTTGGGTTGATCGCTCTGCTTGTTGTTACTTGGTTCAGTGACGACTCGTGCGATAAGAATTTGTCCTTTTGTAGTGATCTCACTGTTACTAGTAATTTTTGACCACCTATTGAAAACGTAATATTTATAGAATTTTGTTTGTTTTGTGGATGGATCTGTTTACTTACTGGTAAAAGTGGGTAAGACCAATGAAAAAGGAAATTCGGCAGTTTAACTACTGTTAAATAATTCATTTCAAATTCAATATTATTTAACTTACATTCGATTCATACTCATTCCACATTTTATTTCAATACATTTACTCCACGGACCGCCACTGTCTGGTGACGACTCCGTATGTGATGATACTAGTAAAACAAAATAAATAAGAACGGGCAATAAATCACGCCCACTTATCACACTGAGGATTGTTTTCTGTTGACCACCCCGATGCTGATTATTTAGTAACACGTGGAGTTCCGTTTACGTTCTCCTCCAACTTCCGCTGTTCCGGTGGGTGGTCGGGGTTACCGGAGTTATACAGTAACAGTGCGATCACCTTCAGATGTTTCCGAGTTATTAAACTCGAACAGATGGCGCTATTGTACGAGTTGTCCTTCGATTATGAGATTAATTGGGTGATTGGTGGCGCTTTTCTCCTATTATAAAGTTGGTGAGCGTGGGGTTGGAAATGCATTGTTTTGACAAATTGCGCGAATGCTTATGGACCATTTATTTTAGTTGTGAACTGTGTCATTTTTAGCTAACTTTGTCTTACCGCCTGTTGAGCACGTGATGAATTGTTTTTTAACGAATTGTGAGGATTTTCTTTATTGTCGCGTTCAGTAGCGGCAACAAGAATAACCAACCCTGTGTTTACTTTGCTTATGAAGTTTTAGATCTCGATGTGTCATAAAATATTACACTCTTCATAGCAATTATAGGTGAATAATAATAAATATCAATTGCACTAAATTATGGAAGCAATCTTCGTATTTTCCAAATTACGATATTACGAAGTTATGCAAATATTTAAACTAGGGGTAGTATACGGCTAATAGGGTGACGAAAAGGCATGAATTTGTTTTCTATCAACTCAAAAAAAATGTGCAGGGCCGAAAACTTTTGAGACTCACTGGAAGATGCTATAAAAAGAACTACCTTCATTCATAAGTATGCCTTATCTATAAATGCTGTCTAAGGAAATCTAAAGAAAAACTGATGAACTAGATGTAATCACAGTGTATTTTCCTGTGGCAGCAATTTTTTATAGGGGTGATCGTCGAGAGTTAAAACCGAGCTTTCGGGGTTGAAAGGGTTGTCATTGGAAATAAATGTTCGTATTTGAGTTGTCGTTGGGGTTTTGCCACCTCTGACCTATAAATAAAATTACTCGAACAATTCTACAAAAAATGGCATCTTTGATAAAAATTCTACCGCCACTGCCACCGACGATAGTCTCAACTTTTTGATATACAATGTTATATTATATTTTAATCAAATATTAATTCAAATTATCACTTGAATATATTTGAACACTCCGTATATATATAAAAAAATGTTTGTTTTCCGTTAACAAGTCTATAGTCTAGTTAGGAAGTTGAAAACCTCCAAAAAATAGTTAAAAGGAGCCGAAAAATATGAACGATAGCTCACTCGATTTGGGATTTTATTCTGAGAAAAATGTTTTTTTTTTTTGTTTGTTCCGCAAATAAAAATTACAATTGTTATTAACAAAAAAACTAAAAAAGATTAAGGAGTTTAGTTTTTTGGCAATAACAAAAAAACTATAAGCGATAGCGAAAATCGGAAAAAAGATTCCAAAGGAGGAGGAAATTTTTGATGAAAAACTCGTAACCCCTGGAGTTCTATCTCCAATATCAATAATTTTAGTTTAATAGGGCCCCGCGTAGCCGTAACATGATGCGCCGCCTCTGAAGACAGTACGTCACAAAATATTGTTTTATAGTATTAAATATTAATTTAAAAATTAGAAAAAATTGTGGTGTGTTCTTAACACTTGATGAAGTGAGATTTTGTTGGAAAAATCGATTTAACTTCATTTTTCAATAAGTTAGGCAATTGTTAATTAACAAAATTTTATGGGATTTCCGCTTTCATTAAAGACAACAAAAAATGCTTAAAAAGTTGACCTATAAATTTTTCACTTCTTGAAGCTTTTCTTATTATACAGGGTGGAAAGTTTAACTGGAATAAATTCAGTATCTTCACTGCAATTGATTTTACGAAAATTTAAAAACACGTCGATTTTTGTTTTTAAATTGCCAGTTTTTAGCCTGGTCAGCTTTCTTTTGTTTTTACTCAGGGGGCTGTAACCACCCTTAAGTTTTTTTTTCAAATGGGAAGATATGTCAACCGACACTTCATTGGAAAGCTCATAAAAAAAGGAAAGTTCAAATGGAGCATGTTTCGGCAGAACACTACTGCCATCATCAGCCCTAATTTCAAGAGATTAATGATACAATTATTGTTGAATTACAGAGGGGTTCTTACCTTAAAGAATATTTAAAATAATGACGTTATTTTGAATTAAATTTAAAAAGGTTACATGATTTTAAAAGATTTCATAGTGATTTACGTACTGAAATTAACCATAATTCCCACCTAGTTTTGCGGTTATATAATCGCACAAACTAAACACAACAACTAGTACGACGCCCCCAATTAAGTATTTTCAAAACATAGACTACACAAACTACTCCAAATGTACTTTTTTAAAGAGTGGTTAAAATTTAAAACCCAGTTAAAAAAAAACGCACAGTATATTATGACGTATAAAATGCGAAATACCGTAATACCGTAACATCAAAGATCAAATGCAATTGTAAAATAACTCATCAAATATTAGTTCCACACTGTGAAGGAGGATCGAGGATAAAACATAAAAAATAAGTTTTGAAATAGAATAATAAAAGATAAACGATTAAGAACCTCGTTAAGAACAGTTAGAAAATATATGCTGAATTGAAGAATTAAGGATGTAATTGCGGATGTAAAACGAATACTTTATCGTATTGTAGAAGTCGGCAACTGCCTTTAAATTAAATTTAATTTGTATTATTTTTTTTCGTATGTGGTTTAGACTGTAGGAACGTCCACGTAAATCGATGCAATATACTCACCCCTCCCTTTATTCTGTAATATTAAAGTGTATCGCCTTCATTCCGCCCCCATGCAAATAACGAGAATGACGTATGTGCAATTACGGTAGATGTACGACATTCCGCGGGCCACGTCGTATATTAATCCTAAGACCCCGATCGTACTGACCCCTACATCGCCCTCACTTTCTCAACCCTTTCATTACAATGCAAAGTATTATCTCTAACTGGCCATCTGTAAGTCTGAGCTTCTATGCTGCCCTTTCACAGCGCCTTTCCCGACCCCCAATATTCTACACTCGTCCAGAAAATTAAGGTACCTATTTTATGTGATATACATTACTCATTAATTAATTAATTAAAATTTATTAATTGTAGGTATCAATAAAAATGGTTCTGCAATGTTTTAGAGAACCTCGTTCAGGTCGTAGAAGAGTGATGATTTCTTAAATAGATGATTATTTTAGATGTCAATACATTACACTCAAAAATGCTTTTGACTTTATTATCTGACTGAGTAAAGATTTATTTTTATTCGTCAGATAGATGTGCCCTTGTTTATAAATGACCAACAAGTTACCATCGTTTTTCTAGGACCATTTGACTAATAAAGAGATCTACCAGAATTCGAAAGAAAACGTTGGCATTGCCACTTAAAAAAATTGTTGATGACGTTCCTGTGCAAGAACAGCTGGTTACAAAAAATACATTGTTACGTCAAGTGTTATTTTAAAAACCACAATTGACCTGTCCGAGGATTTAGGAATTAGGAATTTTGTGTGACTTCATCATTGGCGGGGCTATCAAAATTGTACAAAAAAATTCTACTGACAATTTAACTTGTGTTTTTGTCAACAAATGAGATGTTTCAATTTTAAAATAAACAACCAATAGGACTATTATTTTATTATTTATATATTATTTTATTGTCAATTTTTTGAGAAGCTTTATTCCAACGACAATTTTTTTGTAGCTATTGAACATTAGAATTTACAAGTTTACACTCGCTACTTTATTAATAAAAAAATAAAAACCTTTTAAATTCAATGCTAATGATAAATTTGATAGTTATTGTACACAATTTTTTTTTGTAACATTTAGTAACCACAGTTGACCTTGGTGAATGATTTATGATCTTAATCCGCTTCATATAGAGTCCTGCTTTATCAGTTCTTTGTTTTGTCCATTTGGCGATTTCATTGATGCCTATGGGGCAATTCTTAAACCATCCATCCCCATTAGGTTTATTCCCAAAAAGATAAGAAGAGGCATGAACAATATACCAGTTTATTAGATATTAGGTCCCCTCTTAGAAAGCATTTTTTTTCTAAAAGGCTAAGGGACAGAAATTAAGTAACAAATTAATTCAATTCTAAGAAAAAAAAATTACCCGTGATATTGGGTATCAACCATTTGCTGTCAGCAAGTTTACTATTTCCCTAGATATACTATTTCTTCTGTTGTATACATCCAGGCTACGTTTTGTAGTTTGTTTTCTCACGTTGTTTTTCCTACGTCGGTAAATCTAGCAGGACCATGACTTAGAATTTGGTTTTCATAACGATGGCTCTGCTAGCTTAACGTCAACATGATAAAACCATGACTTTAAAAAATGAAAAAATCAAAAATTAACCCTATGGAAATTTAAGGCTATTTAAAAGCTAATTTAATGCCAAAAACTTAATTTTATTGCTCTTATAGTTTTCGTAGAAATTATAAATTAATATTAGATAAAAATTTTAAAAATAACCATAGGATTTAAAAACCATTTAAAGGCTAAATAAATGCCAAAGATAATAAAACCGAGGTTTTTCTTGAAATTAGGGTCCTTATAGCTTCACGTCAAGCTAGCATCAGGATCATGGTTTTACTTTGTTCTTGCTTTTTTGGTATTCTTTTAGCCTTTCTTCTAGGTATCTTTTTCTTTTGGTTTCCTTTTTATCTTTTTATTGAATGTCTCCTTTTTCTTCGCCTTGCCTTGCCTGTATTGCGTGTTTTGTTGTTTCCCTGCGTTCCTTGTTATTTTCTCCTCGTCGCTTCTCGCCATGCGTTCTCGTGTCGGTCGATAATATCGGAATTCAACTATACTAATAAAAAGATACAGTAGATGCCTGTTAGAGTTAATAATACCCAGTTACCATAGGCCAACGAGGCTTAGGCTACTACTATACAAACAGACCCTTAAACCAATTTGGACTTAAGACATCTAGCTGTGGGCTGTATATGGGATAGTAATGTACAAGTTACAACGGTACCAAAACAAAGTGGCAAAAAACATAATTGATGCCCTTTGGTACTTAAGAGACGATGACATGGACCAGACTATCACCAAGTATGCTAAAAGCCACGAACAACGCTAAAAGTTGAGGCGATCCAGCTTCTCAATATTACAGACCTGACAAGATGATGTAAAAGGAGCAAAACCTTCGAGTTAGTATAACTGCCTGAATAAATTATAAAAATTGTCCATCTATTACATTGCATTATGCACCTTTTCTTTTGCCATCAGGGTTGCTTTTATCATAGAAAACATTGACCATATTATTATGTTAACGTTTTAGTGGAAAAATGAGGGAGTAGGACATTTTCACAGTATTTGTAAATTTTCTTATAAATTTTCGTAATACTGTATGTGAAAATATTATAATGTCTTTCGCAGTTTAATTTTTTAGGATCTTTTAGGGAGCAAATCTATGACCGTTGACTTCGTTTGTTATTTCAGGTTTGGTCAATGCTGGACATGTTTATAGAGAATAATTATTGGAAAATTTGAGTACTAACACGTTTCTATTCATTTTATTATTATTTACCAAAACAATTTGTTCACTTGTATCGGACGTTTTTTTGGTTAATTCAAACCGGCTCTCAAAGTTTCGAAGCGGCGAACGGTGTAAGAAAGGCCCCCCTGTCCCAAGGGGGTTCCTTTGGTACAGGGGGGGTTGGTAAGGAAGGTCCCATTTGTACAGGAAGGCCCCCTTGGTAAAGGATAACCCCCTTGGGATAGGGTGGCCGAGGGGGGTTTTGGTACAGGGCAACGACAATACCAGAGAACTCCGGCAACCAAAATTTGTCGTACAGGGCATTAAAAATTAAAATCGATTCTTAATAAGGAGTAAACTCCAAAAGTTTCAATCTCCAAAGTAAAACAAATACTTAGTATATTACACTTGTTTAATGAGGCATTGTGACATTTGTTCTATTGGAGCGCTCGTCGTGCTCCAAACTTACTTATGTCACAATAAACCTTCTTGTTAAACTCGTACAATAATGTACAATTATGTTGGTAAGTATTGTAAAATGTAAAAATTACTTTTGCATGATAATTTTTTTTGCATTTTCACATAAGTTTCCTTTTTCTTCAAATACTTTTAACATTTCTGCAAATTATATCACAAAACTATTATTTTAATAAGTGAAATTTAGATTTAATTTGGAAAAACTTTGGTGTATTGAAACTGATGGACTAATGCTATAGGCAAGATTGTTATAACGAATTATAAATATTAAATTACGTTATAATTAAATCATTTATTTCAGGAAAAATTTCCCAAAATTTAGCTTTGACGAAAGAAAGGTCCAATTACACTCGTTGGATTATTATTATCAATTATTATTACAACAGCATTTACATTTTTTTAGCTGTTCATATTTAAATACCGTCCATTTACATAAATTTTAATGACACATTGTTACATTTTTTTTTTTATGAAAGTGTGGTGCTAACACCATTCATGGGTGTCAATGTATTGATACATTAGTGTTGCTTTAGTTCAAATATAGTAATAATAGTTCAATTTCATTCAATGTGCTACGAAAATAATCGATGTTCTGAAAATTATTCATAGTTACATTGCGAATTTATTCGTACGTGATTTTTGTGAGGAGTGTTTTTGCATCAAAGCGCCAGAAGCTCCGCTCTTTACCGAGAGCTAAATGAAAAGGGTGTTTTTTAACGAGCCGTTTGCCTGCGCCTCGAAGAAATTCCCGACATTTCCATGGAATTTCCACTAACAAGACCCGTTCTCGGTAACAGTGTATTTCTCAACCCTTGCTTCATATATTCACCCCTTGGACAGTGGCCGGTTAAATCCACCCTTTACTTTATGTCCGGACCCTTATTGCGACGTTGCGAAAACACGCCCGGGATTTTATTGCAAACATAATTTAAGCAGAGATTTTATAATTCGCTGTTTAGGTAAATTAACCGTTCCTCCGGCATGAATTCCGCGAGGTATTACACTTCGGTGAATATTTAATGGTGGACGGTCACGTGACGTGTCTGAAAAACGAGGAATGGGGGGAGGACACGGGATTCTGTTGGTTTGTTTAAATAAATTTGGATATTACTTATTAATATAAAGAATGAAAAGTGAAAGTGATTCAACGCCAACAGTGGCTAACAAAAATTTTGAAAATTCGATATTTACATGTTAATTTTTTTAATCACTAATCACAATCACCCAACTTTTTAGACTAAACTACAATATTATTAGAGATATTTTACCATTGCTTTAGCCTTTTGTGCAAAAGAGATAAATGACATCCACGCGCGTTCCGCTATTTTATTGCTGCGACAATTTCCTCACTATGTTTTCCCTTCAGAAAACAACCGCATTTAACTCACCTAAATTTATCCTCTATAAAACACCAAAAGCACATGGCAACATTATTAGGCTCCTCAACCCTTTTGGCATCCATAATGGACTTGTATCGTGACATTTCTTCATTCAGTTTGACAAATCCCGCCACGCTACTAGTGACACCTTCGGATTTGTTTTATGGATACATGCTTTTAAAATATTAAAATTGTTTACAGTGTGTTCTGTGATTTATTTAAAGTAAAGTAAGCCAAGCTATTATTTTTTTCTGCTATAATAACATACACCTTTTTAATACGGAGCAGTCTCCAGAACAGCTCACATTATAAATTAATTCGGACTTATCGAAGGTAAAATTAGAGGATCCTGGACAACATCTGCGATTTCGGAAACGATCCGCATTATCCGTTCTTTAGCACAGACCGGTCAAGCTAAATCCGATCTTAAATCAAGTCTGAATAAGACTTTAAAGCTGCATTTTTGTGCAGCGTGTCCACCCTAGCGGTTGTTAGTTTAATTACTAGGGTAAAACGGGACGTTCATGCTCGCAATTTCAGGGAAGCGGCGAGGTTACACCCTTTACGTACATGTCATGGTCCTTTGTGTGAGAACAGATTGATTGCACAATGTACCTGTAACACTGATGGTCTAATAAATTTAAGTACCTTCTGCTGGGTTTTCATTTGCTCTCCAGATTACTTCGTTACTTACATGGTTTTCTGTTGTAGGTTCTATCAATCAGGTGCAAGAAAATTATTTTTGTTGCGTTTGTATCGAGCTATCAAGATAATTTGTAATCGAGTCATCCATGAAGCCGAAAACGTATGTCGTGCACTTAAAGTGTCAATTGAAAGATAAAATGGTGGATTTTATTGTCAAAAATACGTGACATTAAATGAGCCCTTCGTCATTAAATGCCCCAAAAAGTTTGCAGGTGTAAGGTCACAAGATCTCGGAGGCCAGATATTTTCTGTGTTCCGACTAATAAGTCTGTTATCAGAGAACTCTCGTAACATAGTTGTTGTGATCCTTGCTGAATGTGCTGTAGACCCATCTTGTTGAAAATAGCCAAGTACCAATTCGTCATCATGAAGTTCGTTAATAAAAGTTTTCCAAATCACTTGTTGATGGCCTGAAGGAGGATGAATTTTTTTTTAGGTCTAAATAACTAATAATGAATGATTTACCTTTATAAAATATTGGTCGTATTATACCTGGTCGGCTAATTGCTGGCCACACACCAATTTTTTGTGAATGTAATGGGGCCTCGACATAAACATGAGGCTTTTCACTGCTCCGAATTCTCATATTTTGTGCATTAACGTATCCACTTAAAACCATGCTTCATCTGAAAAGAACGTTTTTTCCAGGAAAAATACATCGTAAATCATCTTGATGCAGTTCTTGTACACTTGGCTCAAAAAATAAAGCCCAGGTCCTGACGACGTAGGGTGCCCTACTTAGTTGTTCAACTATTCGGACCGTAATAAAACTAAGAATAGATATGTAGTATCATGCGTTCAAAAGGGCGAAAAAACCGAGGGGGTAACCACTGATGAAAAGGGTGTACCACGGATTACAAATTTCACTTGATTACATAGTGAATACTTGTGATTTCATATGATTTCATGTGATTACATGTGACTACCATACGACTACATGTGATTACATATGACTACATGAGTGATTACATGATTTCACGGAGGATTTCATAGGATTTCATGCAATTTCAAGTATCTACATTCGGGTTACTAAATGATTACAAAAGATTTCACAATGATTACACGGGATTACCTTGACTATATGATGATTACATTAAAAAAATAATATGATCAAACATGTCTTCTATAGCAAATTATTCTCCTTATCCCAAATTATTATTTTTAATTGAAAAAGCAATAAAGATATACTTGTGTCGCCCAACAGATAGAGTAATAAAGCCGCCCCTTTGCGGGCGGTGTTAATAGCTATTAACATACCTAGAAATGTTATGACGTTTATTACAGCCGCAGATGTCATTGAAATCCGAGCTCGTAGAGCGACATCTAAAGCTGTTATGGATCATAACATTCGTGGTTTGTGGAATAGTTTATCGATTTCAGGTGACCATCTTCTCATTTATGTAAATTTACTGAAATTTTTTGCAATTTTTTCCGTAAGATTAAGATGGCAAAAAGAATGTTTGGTAGTACAAATTCAGCGGTTTCTGGTAGTTCTAGTTCAGTTGTTTCTGGTGCTTCTAGTTCGGCGGTTTCAGCACTTTCAGCTGAAATTATTTACAATGACCATACAAGAGAACTAGTGCGACAAAATACATCTTCACACATGGAGTCTTCATCAGTTTCGAATTTGAATTTGCCAGGAATGGGGTCGTCCCACAATTTTTAAAAACAGCTTTTCTAGAAACTAGACGGAAAAATATTGTACCCCTATTTTTGTGTTTATTATTCTTTACTAGGTAAAAGAAAATTCGAAACATCTGTCTTATTTGAAACGCGCGCCTTTCTGTGACGTCAACACGAGAAAAAAATCACCAAATAAAATTCAAAGTTACTAGATGGGCGGACAAATGAGAAGGCTCCCCCGAAATGACGTCACAAAAGGCGGTAAACGTACAGCGTTTGAAAATGCAAACCCAAATTGCGCTTTTTGATACGCTGTTATCTCACAAAACAGCTTTTTAATACTACTCTTTATTAATTTGTTACGAAAACGGCATGTAGGTATAAAGATTGCAGTTATAAAAAGAGTTTATATGGAATTTCTTCCTTATGAATATGACAGTTGCGTACAACGCTTTACGCAAGTGGTGTTCCACCCTTATGTTTTATTACTCTATCGCTTGGGCGACACAAGTATATGCAGGGTGTTATGGATGTCCTAGCAGAACATTTGACCATAAGTAGAACTCGTCAAAATAAACATTTTTTCTATTTACCACTTTGCTAAAATCCGCAATTTTTTTCAAATTTTTCTGACCCCTTATTTTACCCTCCGTCTATTCCTACATGAACTTGAACGCATCAGAACGTTTTTGACGAACGAGGTAAACACCAAACTTTTTTGGGACAAAAAATTTGTCGTTGATACTAAATTTTAGTTGTCATTTGAGTGTCGCGCCGCTATGTATTGTTGTGTGTGTTCGATTCTTGTGCTTCTCCAACTCCAGATTTCGGACGTCCCAGATGTAATCGTGTTTTGGAAATTGAACCTGAAATGTTTAATTCGAAAATGTGCTTCGAAGTGGCGGTGTATCAACATTTATCGTTTATCGCACGTACAACAACAAGGATTATCCCTGATGGAAGTTAGAGAGTTTATTATTACATGCTAACCTACTTCAATATTATGCATATTATGGTAGATGAGTACATGTTTTCATTTAAACAGTTGTTATTTCGATTCATTTATCGGGTAAAGTTTTTGTGCATTCCTGCCAATCAATGAACGTGGGTCCATAGACGGGTTTGGTTTTAGGGGTCAAACTATTCTTAATTTTAACTCCGTAAGGGAGCGTTTGCGAAGAAAAATGATATATTATTTTCTTTGACGAGTTCTACTTGTGGTTAAATTTTCTGCTACTACTTTCATAACAGCCTGTATACACTGGATATAACACAAAGTCAAAAATTCTTATTATGTTAATAAAAATGAATTAAGGGATACCAAATTTAATTATTGAATTATAAAACTGCTATCACGAGAAATTGGAAAAAATAGGTTACGAAAAAAATATGTTGCAAACTGTAAACTTATGACCCCTATGGCCACCACAAAGATAGGAAAAACTTAACATTAGGGCTAAAAGAAAATGCAAACGACACAATTAGTTGAAAGAATGTAATCATGAGCACCGCACGAGACAGGCCGAATTGAAGGCGGGAATATGAGAAATGCCAAGTATAAGTGCATATCGAGGTGCATATGAACACACAGAATCACACTACAGTAAATGACTGCGATTTTATTCGCAAAGAAAGATCTAGTCAAGCGAAAAGTAGTAATAAGAACAAAACAAAAATTTAGTTGATAATGATGATAATATCATGATTACATGGACAAATACATGATATATGATGAGTACATAATGATTACATGATGACTACATGATGATTACATGATAAATACACGATGAATACATGATGATTACTTGACGATTACATGATGATTACATAATGAATACAAGATTTCACGATTTCATTAAGTTCTATTTATGATTGCGAGAAGATTACATATGATTTCACAAAAATTATATTTGATTACATTATGATTACAAAGTGATTTCAATAGCGCCGTTCCACAATTACATGCAGTGGTTACCCCCTCGGAAAAAACCTCCTCTAGTTATCCATGACTTAATTTTTGTTTTGAAAACGTATGTCTCAGTGAAACGAAATGTTCAGTATTCGCTGTCAAAATTTATAAGGTGTAAATTTAAATAAAACAAAAACAACGGATAATTTTATTTACAAGAGGTGCTGAAAGTGTCCTCCACCTTCATGATATTTTCTAACTGTACGCTGCATGTTTCGAATTACATTTTGCAGCATGTCAGGTTGGTTATTAATTTCATTAAATCTTTTACCGTTCAACAATAAAAAAGTTATGTATCTGGTTGTCCGTAATCCTTTGTCTTAATTCTTCTAAATTGGGAACAGTTTGCAATTGAATACGTCCATTCGCCATCAATGCTTTGGCCGTAACGTTTATATTTTCGTTATATAAAGAGATTTTTATTTATAAACGTAATATCTAAGGAGTAGACAATTTGGGCAATTTTTACGCACGGCGGGTGGTAAAAATCCAGGTGATGATGTTTCCGAAAATGTCGTTTGAATGTTAATTTGACGTTTACACGCAAGGAGGCCAAAAAATAATTAACAGTACGGCATTCAAATGCGTACTGTTAATTATTGGCGTAGACATACGTTTAAACAAAATGTCATGGATTTTTTTTAAAACGTTTTTTTTTCAGGTATATACAGGTGTTTCATAAGTAAACGGCAATCTCCGAGATTATGAATATCAACGATAAGAGAAATGTCTTGGAAAGTTTTTTTATTTTCTAAAACTTCTGGTTTACAAATGCCGATGGTTTTAAATGGACCAACAGAAAGATAAAAAATGCATTTGCACTAAATAATATATCAAGTTATCGATGGTAGGCCATGGAGAGAAATTTGTCAAATGTGACGTTCACTCAGTGGCGTTCTATTATTATTACAAATTTGTTTTGTCGTGTTTTACGAAAAAATTTCAAAAAAATACGATTTGAATATTTTCAGAAAAAACTACAGAATAACGTTTCTTTAGCTTCTACGAGTTAGTGTATTAAGTATTGCCGTTTATTTACGAAACACTCTGTATACACCGGAAGGATTAGTATGAATAGTAATGAGATTTAGAGAAAATTTTATTTAGGAAAGAACTAACGGACATTCTGTTTACCTTTGGAGGCAATAAAATTTACTTTTAAGACCAATGAATGAACGAAAAAATCATAATATAAACAATATAATTTGGCAGTTTGCTATAATTATGCTCAACGAAATAATGTCCAATGTGTGTTTTACATTAAATTAGTATGAAGCTCAATTTAAATAAATTTATTTTAAGTAATATAAGAAAATCGAGAGCCCTTTTAACTAGAAGATGTGTAGTTAAAATATACTTTACTCTTTCTTATTAATTTTATTACGGTAGGAATAGTAAGTTGAACATCCAAGTAGCGCACCCTGCGTCGTCAGCCGCTGGGCTTTATTTTTTGAACCAATAGTACACATGATATTCAATATGGATATAAAACTAAATCTTTTTTAAGTATTGCTGGACATGTGCCATATGATATATCCATTTGCTATGCCAATTGCCGAATTCTAAGGGCTTCTTCCATTACGTGTTGGACAATCTCAACGTTTTCTGGTGTTCTTTTATCCTTTGATCGACCACTTCCTGGTTTTCTTTCTAAAGTGGATTTTTCTCGAAACTGGTTAACACAACGCTTTAATGTATTGGAGAAGTGAGTATAATCGACGATATTGCCACACGCCGTCTACTTTCTGCCCATTTCGAAAATACGACTCAACCATAAACGCTTTGTGTTCTAATGAAAATGCCATTTTTAAGCAGTGAACAAATGAAGTTCTTAAAAGAACTGATTTTATAGAGGATACACCTTAAGGAAAAATAAAGGTGGACCCAGTCACTGCGTACTAGAATGGAATCCACAGGGAAAAAGATCAAGAGGTAGACCTCGAGCAACGTGGAGGAGAACTGTCTTAGAAGATACGAAGAAAGCGATCCCACAACTTAGACAAATTGCACTAAACCGTGAAGCCTGGAAAGAATATACAGAAACAATATAATATACTATTTTAATGGGACTTAAGTAATAATAACATATAATATGTGATAAATGAAAAAACTCTAAGCATTATAATCATTGATACACGTATTCTTTTATTTATAAAATAAAGTACAAATACCAATTTCAGTGTTTCAATTATTAACCTAAAAATAACTGGGTTCCTATAAAGACTGTCCGGAAATAGCATTTCAGTAGTTTGTGGGGTAATTCTTCATCCAAAAATATGAAGAAAAGTTCATATTAACATAGATTTAAAAACTTGTGGAATTTGGGGCTTTTCGAAGATGGTCACGTTAGTTACATAAATTCCGTAACTATCATTTGAAGAAAAGTTAAACAAATGTGCTAGTAGTGAAAAAAATAGTATATAAACTACGGTTGAGAAACCTTTTCTTATCCTCGCATTATTATTGCCCTCGATGCTTCGCATCTTGGGCAAGAAAATAGCTCGGCAAAGGAAAATGTATTCTCAACCTTGGTGTATAATTACTATAAATTTTGCAAAGACGAGTGGGTTTTGGAAGAAAATAACCGTATTTCATTTGCCCTTGGGATATCATTACCTTTGACTTCGAAATAAAATTTTCCCAAAATTCTCGCCTTAGTTACGGTGAGATATAATTATTATCTTTACTAATGTACTCACACTTTGAAAAGTAAAAATGGTAAACAGGTAGTTTCCTTTCACAGGATGGTACGAACTTATGGGAATAACAGCAAGAAGTACAAAGAATTAAAAAAACATTAAAATTTGACTTAATTAAATTGAGTAAAATTTGACAAGACAGATTTGTTTTTATCCATGTTATTTGGATTTATTGTCACTGGTTACGATTTGCACGAGTACTACGTAGAAACATTATCACGATTTATACAAAAAACAATATAACAATAATCTCTGCGTATTAAAATTTAATGGTTTAAATTTTTACCTCGAAATCCGATTTCCCCGGATGAATAGACAATTAAAATAAATGTTGGATAGTGTTTACCACAGTAATTGCTAAAATATATTTTGGCATAAACATCTCCTCAAAAAATATTTTTATGTACCTTGTAGTTACATAATAATATTTAAACCTGCGACAGTCCCAAGTATGAGGCGACCTAAAGAAATCTAAAAAAATTCTAACAGTAAAAAAATATATGGTTTTAAAATTTACGCGAAAACCGATTGAGAACCGCTAGAATGATTGAAGAACCATCAGTAAATAAGCTCTTATCTGTTGGCCTAAACAAAAAAGAACATGCTGGAACGAGTGCGGTGAACGGCTGGCAATTAATTTGTTTGACTCTTGGTACAAAGTAAATATTTTAAAATGCCTTTTTTTTCAAATAATGATCGATATGCTTATGTTTATTATCATAATAAGTGAAACCCGTGAACACTCTTTGAGAGTGTAATTCATTAGCGGACGTTCGGAACATAAGACAACAAATGCACGAAATTTACACGAAAGGTGGATCGGAATAAGTAATTTTTTCGTTTGGGGACACATGATACATCTTGTTCATGTCATTAACACCGAAAGATATGGGGTATGCATCTGCGAAATTCCCAGGGCTGTCGTCAATTTTTATAAATGGTACGTTGGCCTAAATGGTGTCTTTATGTTTTTCAATTGAAAGCAAAAGTGGTTTCTATCATATCGGAAAGGGTTTATGAGTAAAAAAGTTTGTATCATAAGTAGTAAGTTTTTTGCCCAACATAAATCCAGCGATTATCAAAATCTTTTCAGTGCATCGCTGGTTGCCATTAATTTTTCAACTTTACATTAAAGGTTTTTTAATACCGTCAAAACTACGTTTAGGGGCCATATAATTTGAGGTTTAAATATCTACTATACTTTGTGAATCACCCTGTACACGAGACGTCATGAGAGGAAAATAGGGTAAACCCATTCCTGCAATATTTATGTAGCCGAGTATGTAGCAGTTCGTCTCCAATCCAAACTCCGATAAAAAAAAAACTTCATGTTTAACCCTGTTTACCGCACACGCCAATGTTTCAATTTTGCCCTAAACCCCGTAGTTATCGATTTAAAATTAGTGTTTTGACGTTAATTTCGGTACACGCCACTGAACTCCTGAGCGGTGATAACGACGAAAAACTTCGGAATGAATTTAAAACGTTAGGCGTAAAAAAAATCTGAAAACTGACCTACTAAACGTGTTTACTTCAACATCCAATGCTTTTGAAAATTGGGGGGCCTATTAAATAATAATAATACAACTTTATTCACAGGTCGCATAGTTGATACATAGAAAAATCAAAATACAATAAAAATAAAAATAAATCTATATTCCATGGTTAGTTAAATCAACCTTTTTTCTCCTTTTCCCTTTCATTTTCTCTACACTTGTCTTCTTCCCCTTTTCTCTACTGCTGCTCTTTTCTCTCCCTTCTTCGTATCACGCTCTTCAAACATTCTCTTCCTCGTCCATCATCATTCAACAACTCTCGTGCCTTTTTCTCTGTTTCCTCCATCTCGATGCACTTTCTTAGATGTTCCATTGTTTCCCTTTCCTCCCAACACATTTTGCATAACCTTTTCTCCTCTTCCATCCAATATTAATTCTTTTTCGTTTCGTTTCCACACCTAAATCTAGCTATCATAAGTCTATCCTTCTTTTGTGGGGCCTATTAAATAACATGCGGATTTTCGTCTGCCCCTACGTATTATTTAAGTTGAAAGTACCTTCTCCGATGATTATGTATTATTGAATCCTCCGGCTGTAAAAGTTAGACTTTCTGTACATGATAGGGACCATGGGCGGTTCGTGAATTTGAAGAGTTCCAAAAATGCAAAAAAAATGAAATTTCGAAAAAGTGGTACATAAAAATGTAGTTGCTCTCTGGTTAAAATTAAAGTATTTATTTTGGGGACACTGTATATTATCATTAAAGCTGCATCGACCAAAATTATTTTCAGCTATATTTGGTGTTTCACTATTCCAAGGCCGTACTCAGGTTAATTTTCTGTTCTAACTGCTACAACTGCATATCTTTTACACATGGTTGCCAAGTTTTTAATTTTTTGGGAAAATTTTTGGATTCATATTATGATCATTTAAAATTCTGTATCAACATTTTTATTAAATATTGAAGATTGAAATTTGGAATGTCGTTAAACAAAGGTTGGGTTTTCGGACGCTGATAATAATACAATTGGATGTTATTGTACAGGGGGTGTTTACCACAACCGATTAATTTATGCAATATTTGGAGATCCATAACTTTATTATTTTAAATAGAAGACCTCAAATTTTTCTAAGGCTCTGGATAGCCCTATTAATTATCTTTCACTTTTATTAAGCATATGGTATATCCAATATGTGTACGATGACGTGTATATGATAGGGTGTTATGAAGTCCACTGCAAATATTAAAGTTGGTCATAAAGCTCATCGTTTTTAACAAATTTCCTTAACAACGATTTAAGCCGATCCAGGTACGTTGTAAAATACTAAAATAATATACATTTAGTAATCTACCTTTACAATTAAATACATATACCTTATATGAATGTTGTTGCAAGAGTTTTTGTATGTTTTAGGATTTCAGACTGGGGTAGCTGAAGATGTAGGAATTGTAATTGTATGGTTACGATTTCCTTCAAACACTGAAGCGATACATTTGGCAAGAACAAAATGGTCACAAAAGGTTCATTTTCCAACAGTAATTGGAGCTTTAGATTGTACACTCATTCATAAAAAAGTTGGCAGAAATGGCCATGGGGACGAATACATCTGTAGAAAAAATTGCCTAGTCTTAATACACAAACAACGTGCGATTCTGAGATGTTTACAAGCCTGAGTGCTGAGTGGCCCGGTCCGGATCATGACGGCGCCGAATTTGGAAAAATAGTTTTGTACATAATTATGTCGGATGATCCGGAGTTTTCTTAATGCTATACGGTTAGCAGACCAAGAATATGGGAGTCAAAAATGTCTAATGACACATTTTCAACATCATGGAGACGCTCAAAAAATAGCCTATACAATAATCTACAACAGCATGTTTTATTTTACATAATGTTTTTTTTTTAGATTTTTTTGGAAACAACGTCGATATCGAATTTTGATACAAACCAATGTAGTTTTTACCGTAAGGAAATCCTTAAACTATAAGCATTTGGTTATTAATATAGAAATAAGTAATTGCTTTTACTTTAACCTTTTACTTATCAGGAAATCTTTATTTTTATTAATACCACCGATTGAGTGATGAGACTTCTTACTAGTTTAAATATTTGAAACGAATTTAATAACACTCTGTGTATACCTTATAGGGTCTCCGACCGTTGTTACGATACCTCAAACATGTGTTAAATGTTTTACTGCAGACCGTTTTTTTTTTGTTTTTTATTTTGTATGACTATGTTTTTATCGGTTTCACAATTCTTTTCCTTTCAGAAGTCTCATTTTTAAACCCTGGCTTGCACCATCGGTTAGACGCTGTTTTCTCGGTTAATTTTCCCAAAAATTTAAAAGTTAAACTTAAACTTAATCCAACGAACTGCTTCAAAGTGATTTAGCCCGTCTAAGTATATACTAAACAATTTAAAGGTAGTTATCGTTTTCAGGTGGCACACTTCCGACTTCCACTCACGCTAGATTCTGACTGAAAATTGCAGTCCAGGGTCCTTATAAATGATTCAGGCTTTGCGCGTCAAAATTGTCCATCATGCACTTTTTTTCAGAGGCAGCATGATGAATAAAAACCCGATAGTACATTGGTGGCGACTCTGGATGAGTCCCACTGCACCTACTGCCCTCCTGGATCCACACCTGATTCTTCATGAACAAAAAAAAATAAAAAATTCGCTGTTCTAGTACTTTTTGCTCTCGGTAATGTGATATGCAGCTTCTCTAATGCACTCGTTGCTTTGTAAATTGAGTAACATTTTCTAACAATCAGTTTTATGAGTTTTTTTGTCATTTTGAAGTAAATTTGTCCACCTTCAAAGTAAGAAAGTATGGAGTAAAAGACATGGATTATAATAAAAAAGATTTATGTTAATTTACAAGTCACTCTGATGTTCTTCTCTCTGAAGCCTGAGTAACCCGACGCCTCCACCAAAATTTCAACGTACTGGCTTAGACTCAGTTAAGTCTGTAAATTACGTTAAGCAGATATCCTTTGTTGTCACTTCTTAAATTACATTGGAAAAGAAAATTGCAAGTTTTCAGGCGGAAGATGACGACATGGATCTGTTTAATTAATTCTAAGTAGATATATTTGAATAAGGGAGAAAAGAATGCCGTTTAATAACGCGACAAAATTAAATTCTCAAATAAAGAAACGTAATTTTTAGTCTCGATTCACCCGTCCATCCGTTTTTGTCCGCACTTTGATTTCCATAGCATCCCACTCCAGCCAGCGAAGCACTGCTCCTCCATCCACATACAACACACAAACAGTGTGGTTGTGGCAAGCAACCCCATCGGCACGACCTCGTGTTCATCGCGTCAGGTCTCGGCGGCGGCGTTGGCGGCGTCGGCGGCGACGGATAACGGTATCTCCGGTTAGCCGCCGCCAAAGACAAAACACATGACAATCGCGTCGGTGGCTCGCCCCATCAGCGTTTGGCGCCCATCCAGCATATGTGACGCGTGCGCCGCCTTCGTCAGCGTGCTGATAAACCGCGTTCTTGTCACTCCTACGCCAATTTATATACTTCGCTCCTTTATTACCGCCAAGCCCGGCCCGCTTCGACCGCAAACACGACCCTCTCGCTCTCGTCTACAACAATTTTCTATCCCTCCTCTTCGTCTGGCACATACCCCTTTATGTAAGCTTCTGTTTTAATCTGGAATGTGGTGGTCCTTGTCGAATGCGAACGACTGCCATGGCGGTATCCTCGTCGTCTTCCCCTGATAACCAAAGGGTTATCAAGCGCAAGAGTGCCGCTGCTTTCGGACGCAAACCGCGACGTGTCTCCGGTCGGCCGTCCTCGTCTTTCGGGGCGGCTTCGAGGGGGCCTTCCCGGATCGTACGTTCCGGCGCGTGTTTTCGGTAGTTAATCAACAACACACTGTTAAAGCCTTTAGTTTGGTCAAATTCGCGGACGAAACAGATGAAGCGCCAGTTGCGACTCTCAGTCTCATCTTCGAAGCGCTCAGTGTGAAGGCCACGCGGCCATTTCGAGGGCCGGAGCGCTCAGTCCGAGGGCCGGTGGCGCTCAGTTTGAGGGCCGGAAGTGCTCAGCCTGCCTTTGCCTACTTTCACGTGTGCGTGCGTGTGTGTTAGTTGTTCAGTCGCTGGACGACCGCGACGCGCGACGCCGGCATGTAAAAGTGCGCCTCATTTTTCCTCCACCCCTCCAAAAGTTTTCATTCAGAAAAAGTGTTGACATTACGTCATGTGTTGCTTAGCAACCGTCGGATGCGTGTCACGCGGCGCGTTTTTTTGACCATGGCTCGGTGATGTTCGGCGAGTGGAACCCCACGATGCACCTGACCGCCAACACTCAGACGGCCACGGGGACGGCGGCCTCGCCGGAAGGAACCAGCGTCATCAACGACACTTACACGAAGATGACGTCGGACATCTTGGCCGAGAGGACGTTAAATGACTTTCTTTCCGAACATCCGGGCGAACTGATCAGGACGGGAAGCCCTCTTTTCGTCTGCACGGTGTTGCCGCCGCACTGGAGGTCCAACAAGACGCTGCCCGTTGCCTTCAAGGTGGTAGCGTTGGGGGACATCGGCGACGGCACGGTGGTCACCGTCCGAGCGGGGAACGACGAAAATTACTGTGCAGAATTGAGGAATTCCACGGCGGTCATGAAGAATCAAGTTGCCAAGTTCAACGATTTGCGGTTCGTCGGAAGGAGCGGAAGAGGTGAGTCGAAGGATTCCGTCGCGACTTCCCTAACCAAATCACCTCTGTTTCGTCATGAATAATGAACCTTCCCCATATCCATCAAATAATGCGGCGAACACAACACATTTTTAAATGCGCCGCAATTACCTGCTACTAGTTCCATAAAAATCGCGCATTTAAACGAATTCTACTGCCGTAGTTATGTGCTTTTCAACAGCTTTGTCATAAAGTATAAAACACTCGTATTGTTTACCAACGAGGGATGATTTGTCGGGCGGATTCCTCCAATATTGACCAAACTTTTTTCTCCGTGTTCCAACGTTTCACTCTCGGCGTGGAATTATACCGCAATGTGGGATATGTTGATCGACGGAAAAATAAAGACATTTGTCATATCTGGGAACTAGTCAATTACAAAACACAAAAAGCGCACCGACAACTATGACGGTAACATCTGCTAATAATCACTTTTTAAATTTTAAATTTCGCTCACTATGAGAACCTATGGTAACCGTCGAATCAGGTATGTCACTGTCAGCTTGTATTTAGTAGGTACATGTGGGACATTTTCGCTTTACCTTGATTCAATCAGTTAATTCGTACAAAAAAATAATTATGACATTTGAAATTTGGCCAAATTGAATAATTTTTACTGGTTTTAATTTTTTCCGATTTAATAATACGACGCACTGAAACGTCGGGTAAAGATAGTCAGCCATAGTTTGTAGTCACACACACGGCCAGTGTCATATTGTAAACTCTTCCAAAATCCTCAAAATTTCCTAGTGTGAATCAGATTTGTTGATATAGTTAACATGTACTTGACAACTACCAATCGTCAGGATATTGTCAAAACCCTGAGTTGGCTGTCAAAACTCTAACCAGCTCAAAAGTTGGCTGTCATAAGTTCTTATTGCATCAAAAATGACAGTTATTGTTTATAACTGCATTAGTCAAGCACATGTATTTTATTTTAACATTTCTGATTACACTAGTAAATTATGTCAATTTGGAAGGGTCTACGGTATGGCGCCGTTCCAGTATTTTTTGATCATCTATGGTACCAAGAACAGACAAATGCGCGATACTATAGACACATCTAAAATTTACACAATTTACTAGTGTGAATCAGACTTTTGTTAGATTGTTGAAACCCCCAGTTATTCATAAAAACTACAAACTGAGTTCATGAGGATAATTCCAAACGTCTTGATTTGCCAATTTGCTCGATCTTAAAAAACTAATTTGTGAATTTAACCGAACATTTTTCCTTCCAAATAAATTTTCTTTAATTCCATAGTTTTAGAAACCTTGACAGTTATATAAGTGGAAAGTTTATTGTTGAACATATCTAGATGAGTCAGTTGAAAAAGAAAGATCTAAGGTTGTGAGATAAATGAATCTCTTGGAAGTTTTTTACATTAATTTGTAAATATTTGATCTTGTCTCACATAGATATTACTACCACATTTCGGAAATCACATACCTATCGATATCAAGACACTTTTGAGGGGAAATTTTTAAAGCACGACGCGTACCCTAAAGACTGAGAGCGCACGAGTGACAGTATTTTTTGTATTCCTTCACGCAAAAAGAAAAAAATCACGACTTGACATTTTGAGGTTAGGTTTGACAGCTGTCAAAATGTATATATCCAGATAGAATATGTTCCACTTTCTCGATTATGTATTTTACAAAAGGAATACAAAAAATTATTTAGTATATAATTTTCCTCGTACGTACATAATTATATACGTTATATATTTATATTCAATTCATGATCAACAACGAAGAACATTGCATTTTGCGACGGTTGTTCTAATGTTGCATTTCTGACATATAAATTAATATGGTCAGATAAAGCGCCGCCATAGAGAGAAAGCTGGACATCGTAAGTACAGCCAAATTAAAAAAATAGTCAAAGTTGGTCAAGCACAAAAAACCGCTTGTCTTAGATTAAAATAATTATTGTGTCAACTTGACTGACGCATGTAAATAATTCGATTAATCGAAGCCAACTTTGTAAAATGTGATGAAATCAAATATTTTAAAAACATATTCCCAAAAATTTCTTTATGCAATTAAAACTACTAACGGGCGTTCAACTGAAAATATATTTGGAGGAGGCCAGGATACACACTATTTTTGCGATAACTGCATTTTATGTTATTTGGTGCACTGAACGATCCGCACTGAAAATCCTACCTATACATGACTATACATTCAAATTACATTTTTATATTTAGCACAGTAAAGCAAATTGTCATCCAGCGCCTACTCCAAATATATTAATTTTATTTGCTGTTATTGTAGCATATAAAGAAAATTTCTACTTTATAGATGTTTCTCTTATGTGTTTTGAACCATGTTCTATTTTGCGAAAGTATTTTTTTCTTCAAACCCTAAAACCCGAAAGTACGGTCTTCCCGGCCACATTTCGCTCCGGGAACTGCGGCTGTTGCGGCCTCCTGGAGGATGTAGTAAAATAGTATACGACACGCGGCCAGAAAGTTGGATGCCCTGGCGTACGTGAAATAAAGCCTCGGCTCGTCTCGGTCTTTATATCCCATACGCCAGGAAATCCCTCGCCTTTGGTCGTAATGAATCGTTTTTTTGCTGCAGATAGTTCAGATAGTAAGTAGTTATACCTGGAAAGTATGACATTTGGCATTTGTATAAATTTAAATTTTGAATTTTTTTAGCACCGCCAAATTTAAAAAATTACGTCGAAAATTGGTTATAACTCCTATTGTCTTTATTTTAGGCAAAAAGCAGAACATTCGAAATTAAAGTATAGATGATAATTTCGTAACCATCCTCTTCTGCGGTAAAAACTGGTAGCGTCCATTTATGTAGAAAAAAAAGTAATAAACCCAGCCCATCTCCATAGAGCTAGATTTGGGGCGGTACCAAACCAATTTTTGGTACGTAACATGATGATTATGATATATGATTTATGTCTATTTCATTCTTCGCCTCAAGCCAACCGTTTTTGAGCTAGAACGCTCTAACTTTGACTGGACAAAAGACCTAGATTTACAACTATATTCGAAAGCAACAATGACATGTTTAATATACGTTTATAATACGTAAAAATTATAAAACGTTTACCCGTGAACAAGTTTAATTCATAAACGTATATTCGGCGTTTTCTTCAATTTAAATAAAACGTCTACAATAAATTACTTTAATTAGGTGTACATAAAACTAGGTAATTCAGCAACATTTTAACTCTATATTTATATGTATGCATTTTGAATTCCGTGTGTTAAATAAACCGAAGAAATACGTTTAAAATTACCCGTTTTTAAACGAATACAATATACGTAGAAAAGATTTTTTGTTATCACCTTATTTCAACTGTTGGTGACCTATAATAATACTGAGCTCTTGTTGTAAAATATTCAGGGAAGCCAATATTTTATATAATATCTTTGTTTTTACATGTAAAATTCCTGTCACTGCTAGGTGTGGCTTTGTAATCCAGCCCCTGATACTTTCCCGAGAAATACGTGGTACTTTTCAGATACTCCTAAAAATATTGCATCATATTAGACTTTTTGCTTCCGACATGTAAAAAAAATATATTGTAGCCATTATAGAGCCCTCTACTTTAGACGTAAAATAAATATATACTGTGTACATCATATAAAGGGTAAATTCACACCTATCGAGGTAGTTGAAACACGGAGTATATACGTTTACAATCTACAAAGATCGCGCGGTCTTTATACATAAAATAATTTTGGATAACTAGTAGCACTATGGAAAGAAAGCCATTTTTGAAACATTTTCTTAAGAATAAATTATTAAAATTTAATACACCAATTAGCTTGCTTTTCCAATTGAAAATTTGTTATCTAGTTTGTTTTATCACTTATAATTTAAGGTTAACTAATGATTATTTTGTCTTATGGTTAAAAGTTACTCCAAGTTTTTTGATTTTCTTTAAATTGTATGTATGTAGGTACTAGAATATCATTTTGTATGAGTCTTATTCTAATTCTATTACTTTAATTTTTATTTCATTGGCTTGCGTGGGTGCTATATGACCTGTGTAGGTGTAATTAGTTCAACTAGACATTTATTTATTTAAACAGTCAAATTGAATACTGTGAAAACTGTGTATCACTTCTTTTTCATTTAATAAATCATTCAAAGCTAACGGTAAGCAACTTATCCAAATCCAAAACCGTCTTGGATCCGGCCCATCAACTATTAAGCACCAACTCAGACGTTAGTCAGACAATTAACCTAACAGAGGTTAACCCTATCGACAAATCCTGAATCCTGAATCGGGGCATTCGCCGGTTGTGTCAACAGTTGGAAAAACGTCCGTTTTCCTCCCTAATCCCTACTCAAACTTTATTTTTAAACGGAATCGTATCAGTCGAGTTGTCGGTTTAATTTCGTGACGAGAAATGAAAAGGGTGCCGTCAGACAAACAGCTCATTTTCCGCCGGATTAACTTTTATAATCTGTTGACACTTTTCCGCGACAAGCTGGTTTTCCGCGAGGCGGGCGGGTTTTCCGCATTTTTCAGCCATGCGCACGTCAAGCGGCGGCGGAGAAAACGCCAAGAGAATTTTCTTTGCGCTAGCGTTCAAGTCACCGGAGGAGGCGAGTGAAATAAACGTTTCTTAGAGTGGTTTCCTTCTTCCGCTGGAGGATTTGGGGGTCACCTTTGCGCGCAAAAATCAATTAGAGTCGGGTTTTGCATTGTAAAATATTGTGTGCCGCACCAAATACATACTGTATTTTTTTAATGCCATGAGAGCATTTAAATTATAAATTAGAGTAAGCGTGTTCCTTTTTATTCAATGGCCCAGCTTGCAAATTGACTGACAGTAAAATTTGAGGTTATGGTAAACATTGTTTATTGAGAATTACAGCAAATGGTCAAAGTGTTCTCCCCCAGCTTCAATGCAGCTCTTAACTCTCCGTTTCATATTTTCAAATGCATTTTTCAACATCTGACAGGTCATAGCATATATTAAACATTGCCTCTTGCAGTTCTTCAAGATTGTGCGGGTTATTTTTAAATACGGTGTTTTTGAGATACGGGAAAATAAAATAATCTAGAATTGTCATTTTTTTCCCGTCTTTGCTGTCTTTTCTGTCGCCTATTTAACAATGAAGATTTGGTCCTGTGTCCTTCTCCCCTTCTTGAACCTACATTGTGTGTTCTCCAACTCCTGATGTTCGGCTTTCTTCTGCTAAAATGCGGCGTAACGGTGGCTTTCCGTTGCGTATTTTTTGTATCGCGTTTCTCAGTTCTTCCATTGTGCTATTCTTTAGTGCGCCGTAGAAGAGGTTTGAGTTCTCGTTGAAATTCGTATTTAATTTCTCCCCAAATTTTGCTCATGCTTTTTCTTTACATTCCTTTATCATGTTTTTTACTTATGTCAATTAATCCAAAAAACAATGTTGATATAAGCAAGTTCCCCAAAGTGTGTGCGTTTCTGAAGCGTAGGTAAATCAGATGGTTACAGACCTAAAAAGTCGGCGGGAAAAATTGATAAAAACTTTAAAAAGTCAATTGGGTGACCTTGCTGCTTACACTGGCCATTGCCTAGAAGAGTCGTCAGCGACGACTTCGATGGGACATCGCAGCTATAAACCGTCATGGAGGATGGCAATCAACAGCTGGTGCAGAGAGCTATATTTGCCACTCGTTAAACAATATAATCGACACAGCTACTAAAATCATCAATACTGTTCAAGATATGTAATGCTATGCAAAATAATGCTGAGAACATTGAATGAAACAAAAAATATACTATGCAACTCGTTTTATAAACGTGTTAGTTACTCATTTTATTAAACACTCGCTCCGATACGGTTCGCTCGTGATTAATAAAACTTAATATTTATATTAGACTATTACGTCATATTATGTCATTTTTACACGCCTGTTTCTAAAGCCGCGTGGTTTCGAAATTCAAATAAAAATCAAAACTTTATTATACATATAACGATTATAGAAAAATATCTTTGTGAACTCTGGTGTAATTTTACAATATTGGAATAATTGTTTTTGAAGTACAAGAGGGATATCCTGCTGCAAATAATGATGTAAAAGGTTTATTAATTCTGGTGTACTAAATTTACTCCAGAAACCGTATAATAATAAAATAATGACCCAATTTGACGGATTGGGGATTTCGGAAATAAACGACTCAAATATTGTTATTGAGTCGTATAATTTTCTCATATCTTTTAATGTTTAAGAATGTAAAGAAAGAAATTCTGAATTAATTAAGAGCCTTATATTATGTATGTATGTACTAGAATTTGATTTCAGCTGCAACTAACTCACCCAAGCTGAAATATATGCTGAAAATAAATGACGAGGTAGATATAGTGACGTTAAATAATAACTGTCCTTTAGTTTTTCACAGCAACCGTTTGTTACTTTAATTAACAAAACAGTAATTTCTAAAAATAATTTCGCTAATGATGTAAAATTAAAATTATAAACTTAACTCTGCGTGGAAACCTACGAGTATGTAGTTGCTCCAGTATTATTATGCAGTAGATAATTTTATCCACTTTATCCACAATTTTATTTATTGTATAAGTGTCTTATTAGGCCTATAAAACACAAGAGCGTTAGCTTAAGTTCTTTATGCTGTTCTTGAGTGTTTTCAGCCAATAAGACAGGAACGCAATACAAAATTTTATCCACAAAGGCGGCAAACTCAAAATGACTTTTTTATGATTTACTTGTAGTTGTCAAATGTAACAAGAATATATAATATAAATAGTTTAGATAAATCTATAATTGTCCGGTATAGACTCTTAAACCGCCCGGAAAAATGTATAATTCGGGTAAAACAGAAAGCGCTTTTTGTGGGATTTTTGTATGAACAAAACCATAACTCACGATTCGAACGATGGATCTGCGTAGTTCTTTTTTTGTTTTTTTCCCTATGGTCCTGGAAAAGTTTTCAGGAAACTACAATTCGAAACAATTATAAAGGAAAGACTAAAAATTTGGTCAAACTGCAAAAATCACAATATTTGTTCCCACTCTCGTTCCAAACTGGCGATATTATCGACATATTTGGTTCATACTTTTTTTGTTTTGTTCGTTATGCTCCCGGGATGGAAATAACTCAATTGAATGCTCTCAATAAAAAAAAAAATCGGGAAGTTTATATGGGGATTAAACAATACTGTACTAAACATATAATTATTTTATTGCATGTACCTTTGTCTTCAAGTATATTTCATCCGGAGCCATTTGGAGAAATTTCTCAATTTCTTCTGGTCAACACTTCTTGATTTTTTGGCAACTTGTCCCACAGATTGCTTTTTTAGAAATGCTGTTACTTTCATGCAAGTCCCTATGTTTACATAATTTTTAACCGATAATGTGGCCTTCAACATTGAATGAATTGACAAAAGAGTTGAGGGCTTGTATTTTTGTGACAAAAGTCAAAATGACAATTTCACTGTATCCTTGTAAGTGTTTTGAAGCACACCAAGTCATGAATATCTCTTTTGATTTTTTCGGAACCAAAACTGTCAACCAGACAAAATGACAAACGATGTTGGCAACGATGATATTTTGACAACAAGCGACGCTAACGACTCGATGAGCGGAATGCAGGAATTTAAACGTCAACATGAAAATAGAAAATAATAAAAAAACTGAGTATAAAAAAAAATCGTAGATTACGTTACATTTATTTTCCATTTCCTAAAATTATTCTAGCATCCTCTGGTGGTAAAGTGAGTAAATTATTTTACCTCTCAGCCGTGGAAATACATGCTTTCTCCTCGATGAAAAGCCGGTAAAATTGGATTTTCAAATAGTGTTTGATAAAATAGTTATTTACATTAGAGTGTGGAAAATCACTTTTTGGCCTCCTTGCGTGTAAACGTCAAATTAACATTCCAATGACAACTTCGGAAACATCATATTTACAGTTACCCGGATTTTTTCCACTCGCCGTGCGTAAAAATTGACCAAATCGTCCACTCCTCAGAAACGTTTATAAATAAGAATCTTTTTATACAACGAAAATATATGTGTAGAAACACCAGTTACATATGTTTTTATTGTTGTAGGGTAGAAGATAATAAGAATTCTTATATTTTTTGGTTTGAATCGAATTAGCGCCATTTTGTGCACCAATAACAAATCATTAATGATCACTGCAGTTTCGTTTATCTCTGGTATATGTATTGACAGATTTGTGTTGACAGCACGGACTTCTATTTATTTAATTTTATTTGATTACTTATAAGTTATAAATTAACCATGGATGTGAACTAATTCTAATCAAAACGAAAAAGGTAATGTTGGGTTAAATGCATTCTTGTAGTAATTCACTCCTTTACCTTTTTTACCTTAATTTTAGGTTGAGAATAAGAATATGAGGTTATCGCAGTGTTTCGTCCCCTAATCCTGACTCCTGTCTTATTAAAAAGCCTTATTATTATATACCTACAAAAACATTTCCATATTTACCAGAATATATTCCTTTATATATTGTACTTATCTCTAGTTAAGAATATACAATTAAGTAAAAACTAGAATTTAAATGCTTTATTTATGTAAGCTGCAGTTATTGTACACATTAACATTGATTGTGCAATTCTGAACACCAGAAAATAGGCCTGGTGTTAGCTGATTTACTTCAGTTGAACATTTTCCGTATAAAGCTTTGCGCCTTTTTCTTCACACCACTTGGTAAAAGCGTTGAATTGATAGTTTTAATAATTGAGCTGAAGTACTTTCAGCCATCTCTCGCACTTCTGGGGGCGTACCTGTAAAACTGTCATCACTGGACATTGTTATTTGTAAGTTTTAGTAACAAGATAAAACCATTTTGTACTGTTTTACACAAGAATGACACAATATACGTTTGACATTTATTTTGAAACAAATGAATAAAAGAAAATGCCTGCATAGCTATTGCGATTGTTCAATTTCGGACATACAACCACCTTTTTGTGATATTTAATGAAAAATATAATCAATGATTTTTAAAAATTTGTCGGCCAAAAAGTTTAATACGAATCTTGTGCGTTAACCATTTTACAGCGCTCAATCATTAAAGCACTCCGCTACGCGTCGTGCTTCAAACTTATTTCGCGCTGTAAAATGTAAGTTACCGCACGCGAGTGTAAATAACTATTACGCACGGAATTTGTATACAATATATTGGCCGACAAATTAATACTGTTAAAAAAAAATTGAATTAGAATATTATTAGAAATTATTTATTTTTTTAATATTGCTACTCACAAACTTTGACGGACGAGTACATAAAATCTTCTTGTAAACTACACCTTACAGTAATAATTATTTTATCAATAGTCACATTATTTACAAAACAGAAATACAAAAGTGTCATCTTTTAGGTTACTTTAATTATTATTGGTGTCTCTGGAGCATGTCGAAGAGAAGAGATGTATAACATGGTACTTCAAGACATCAAGTATAAAAACTACATAATTTTAATTGACTGAATACATACAAATCAGAGGCAAGATAACCAAAATTAAAGATGAACTATTTCTGAAATATGAGAGTGGAAAATGTCATAATTTACCAGTTGGTATCAATACAATTGGCTCAATACGTCAATACCAATAGAATTGCGACATTTTTGGAGTTAGATAAACCAAGTTATTAAAATAATTTCTTCCAAATTAATATAGAGCTTCTTTATGCTGGAGTTTTGGGAACAAAAAGAAATAACAGAGAAGATTGGATCTTGAAACCTTCAATAACACGTGCAGTCGTGCAGATCAAATCAGCCTACAAAAAACCATGCACACAGGTTGAAGTTAAGTAATAGATAGTGTTACAATTTGATTTTGCCGCGCATTGGCCATCGAAAATTCAGGAACGAATCAGCGTTTAGAGATAACCCGCATGCACAAAAAGGACGAAAAATTTCTTGCATACCACGCGACGAACTTTCGGTCTTCTTTTCGATCGACATCTTAACGAAGTAACACCTCCGTCGTAATTTTGTCCTAAACAAGGAGTAGGATTTGGGAAATATCGTCAAGTACGGAATAAACGATAGAGATGTCCAGTTAATTCTTAACTAATTTCTATTAGCGGATATATCGATTAAGTGTTGAATTCGGGGAGAAGAAAAGGGTAAGATAAACTACTTTATTGCGTGCAGACATTGACTATTCTCTCTAAATCAAATAGGCAGATCCACCAGCATTTACCGATAGGATTGTTTCATGTTTCATATTCATTTGAAATAGCTGTTGAGTATTTTCCACACGTGACTTTCCTGGACTGACGTAATACACACGTGGATCACAAGTTGAGGTATTTGCAAGGACACGTCAGCTCCAAAGCTAGCAGAAACCGTTGAAACTGGCTCAGAAGATAAGTACAGTAGAGTCTCGATAACGTGAACTAATTAAGGCTAGGGCTGTTCACGCTTTTGAGGAGTTCACGTAACTGGATAGTTTGAAAAAATATGCCACAGTTAGAAATAAAAGAAATAACAACATTGAACATATAACATAAAAACAAGAAAATAATACTTGATAGTATAGATACATATAAATGTAGATAAATAATAATAATTGATATTATGTATTTCATTCTAACATCGTTATAGTTTAGGTTAAAAAAATCTAATATTTTTGTTGATGGAAGGTGGTAGCCTTTTCCCGCAGTTTTTTAAGAGTTTAAATTTCTTCAAATTCAGAGTTGTTTTGTTCGGCCCATTTTAATTTTATTTATTAAAATTTTGAATTGTTTCAACGTTACTAATGCGAACGGTAGCCTCAGTATCTATATTTCATCATCTTCACTAGCATCCTCTAAGTTTTTGTCAAATAATTTTTTATTCTCAGCGTCGATATCTATGTTTCAATAGTCAAATTACTCAGTTGTTCACGTTTTAGAGTGCACCATTTTTTTTGTTCAGCTTTTGGAGTACTTGAATATTAAACCAGGTGTTCACGTTTGTGGATGTTCACGGTATGGTATGTTCACGTTATAGAGACTCTACTGTAATAGTTAATTTTTTTATTAAACATTTCATATAGTTATTTTTACTATCGCGTGAGTAAAAAGAACTAGTTGAATGTTTAACAAAAAAAAAGTACTATTACTTATCTTCTGAGCCGGTTTCAACGGTTTCTGCTGGCTTTGGAGCTGACATGTTCTTACAAATACCTTTCCTGCGGTCCTGGGAGACAATCTTAGGATTTTACACGTGTGGAATACGGCAGTCCAGAAAGTCACGTGTGGAAATACTACTCCAAAAAAAAAAACGTTCTTCTCGATTCCTACACTTAATGGACTAATCCTACGGTGAGTGCGATGTTGCCTCCATAAGATGTGGATGGAAAAGAAGAACGCAGTTCATGGCGTTGAAAGTAAAACAAATTACCGTGCTTTTTGTACGTGCGGGTTATCTCTAATCGCTGATTCGTTCTTGGACCTCTCGATGGCCAATGCGCGGCTAAATCAAATTGTAACAATACCCATTTTGAGGGGCTTTTCCGTTTAATTAACTAAAAGTACTTAACCATCAATCTGTCAAATGTCAACAGTGATACCAAAATAACGAAATTAAAGTTGATTTCTTTTAGATTCTCATAGATGGCGCCACATGTAATAATAAAAAATAGAAAATTATAACCGTTTCATTTTGTAAATTATTGTGTTCATTATGGTGCAGTAGCGTGTACTAAATTAGACTTTACAACATTTTGCGTAAAAATCTAGCTTCGGATGACGTTATACATGATTTCAAAGCTAACTTTACAATTCAAGAGATCAAAAATATTTTTTTGTTATTTGAAGTTTTTTCTGAAAGCAGTATTTCACGAGTTACTTTGTAGGTAATAATAATTATTGACATTTTGATATTTACGTGTTATTATTTGCAATGGAAAGTGTGTGCGCAAAAGATTTGTAGACATCTGGTGCAGAAATCAATGTAGATATTGTCGATTGTAAGAAACTAGTCGACTCTTTGACATCATCTACCACACATGCTGAGTTCTGAAGACTTCTGAAGAATGGGCTGTCAATATTATAAGGTAGTGAGATGAGTCGGAATATAAGGAAGATGTGGTTAAGCATAAATGGAACAGTACAGCGAAAATGGTGCAAGAAATGTATTTCAATAAGTGGAGTATTGAGATTAACCCATTTAGTGAAGCTATATTCAAAACATCGAGAGAGGCCATCGATGCTACTAGACGAAAATTAAAGGCGTTTTCGATGGAGATAGCCCCGAGGGACTTCTATGGATTAGCTTGGCGAGGTGGAAAAGGGGCTCAATGTCAAATTTACTTCTTCAAGGAAGAAATTAACAAAGGGTCTTCAAGGCGTGTAGAACATAATTCTATTTGTTTATGTTCTATTGCAAAACGTTTAACTGAAAGTAAATGGTTGATGCCCAATGAAAGTGCGGAACTTTGTCCTGTAAGGTCTTAATTAATTTATAGTTCTAGACTGTACCACAAGCTCTTGTTGGGTGAAAACAGTGGCAGAAAAAAAATTTGGCCACTAAAATTTGCAAATGGACAAGATACATCACAGGACAATAATTGTTGAAAAAATGATATACGTGGAATAATAATGATTGATTATTTAGAAAAGGGCCAAACCGGAGATTATTATTACACCTTATTAATCACCTTAAAAGGAAAAATCAAAGAAAAAAGACGCGGTATGTTGGCAAAAGGTGTACTGTTTTTGCAGGACAATGCACCTGTGCACAAATCGCACATTTCCATGAATACAATCAGGGATTTAGGGTTTGAATTACTGGATCATCCGCCCTATTCTCCAGATCTAGCCCCCTCAGACTATCTATTCCCTAGGTTGAAGAAAACTCTAAAAGGACATAAATTTTTGTGCAATGAAGAAATCATAGAAGCTGTGGGAAGCTGGTTTGTGGAGCAAGAAGAAAATTTTTTTTTCAAAGGGTTGGAGGCGCTGCAGGATCGCTGTAAAAAATGTGTTAATTTAAAAGGAGACTACGTTGAATAATAGAATATTTTGAGTTCCAAATTTTAGTTGCTTCTATAGTAGGCTAACAATATATCAATACCCCCACGTATATACAGATTGCATGTGCAAAAGGATTTTGAGTTACGATGGATAGTTTTTGTTTAAAGGGTGAAATTTGTGATGTTGAACATTCGTTCATAGAAGGAGGAATTTTTCAGAATTGCTACAATGTTTTTTCAATTTTTCAAATCGTTCCATTAACTTCGTAAAAAAATAATAATTTTTTTAAGTAAAAATAATAATCAAGTTAGTTTAAAATATTCACGATAGTACATGTCTACTGCTTTATTGGTTAATATTTGAAAAATTACAAGTGCACTGAATAGTCTGAAATATTTTATTTTACAAAAAAATTCCTTTCTCAAAATCGATTCTGCAGTCGCAGTCGGTGTATTTGGAGTAGGCGCTGGACGACATTTGACTATACTGTGCTATATAGACACATCAAATTGTCATTGTGAATATCATTTGCCACCAGCTTACATGGGACTTTTACCGCATCCTTTAGTGGCAAAAATGATGTCCATCATTTCCTCTGTCGCACAGTGAAGTGCTAATAATAATCTTCACCCACATCTGAACGTCTGGGCCGTCCTGCGGATCGCCCCCGACCGAACTCCGCCCCTGCATTCAGTAGTAGGTATAGGACGGCGCACCACACCACGAAACTCATTAAACCGTCCGCCGAATAAATCCAAAAGTGTACATAATCGATTGCGTTTTACATGGTGAAATGAACTAGGCTCGCTTGTTGGTCGACCGGATTACTGGCCGGCTTTGTGTATGTTTCTCTCCAATATTTATTTTGATCATTGTCGGTCAGAACAGAAGCTCCTTTTTCCAAAAGCTTTTCGTTTAATCCGGTTTTACTAATGCACTTTGTGTTGTTATCAATTTTAATGTGCCCTCCGATGATTAGATCGGCTTAATTCCGCAAAAGGAATCGATATAACCCCATCACCGCGACGTCTCCCTTTCCCTTCGCGCGACCATTAATCATTGACAAACTGGAAGATATCGTCGGAGATATTCTCGCAATCTGGAGATGCTGAGAAGTAATTAACGAGAAACGTTACTCAACTTGAAATAATCATCTGATAATCCCGAATTAGCGATCCCTTGATGGATTTTGACGAATTTACCTGTGCCGCTCCATCGCTCTTTAAAACGTGTAATGAGCCGTGTTATGATGAATGCAAAACGAAGTGCAGTGGTATTCACAATCGCCAAACCAAAAAATTATCTAAATATTTTAAAAGACTAATATTTTTTTTTGGTTATTGACCCGATGATACTGTCTTGCATCTTGCAACATCCCATCCGTCAAATTATAGAAAGATTTCAGAGAACGGGAGGCGTATTAAAACGAAAATCTACTGAAGGGCCGCAAACTAACCAAAATGTCATTGACCAAGTGGAAGCGGTTGTTGACGTTTACTAGACAATGACGTTTACTAGACCATCCATTTTCTTCATAAATAACCACTGCTTAACCTTTTTCACAAAATTTTTCAGAACATTATCCTGGTTGGCAACGTTAAGTCATAGGTTAAGTTACGAACACTCGCAAAATAATCATCGTAATTGGTGGTGAAAAATTGGAACTCGAGTGATATTGCTCGAATCGCAAAGTGAAAAATTGACCCCCTGATTATTATTAATTTTTTAATCTTGGCAAACTTGGCAATCCCAAGGTAATCCTACTATCCTACAATACTTCGCTGTCAAGTCCAAGTGACTTGTCAGCTGTCGATTAGAATTGGCATTACTATTGTTGGCACTTGTTTGGGGGGTGGCTTCACGTGCTTTTGGGGCACGCGATTTTGTTGGGTCACTCTGCCTGACGCGGATAAGGGGTTTGTAAACATTTTGTGGATGAGGAGATTGAGATTTTCCAGGGCCAGAAAGATATTGCGTTCGTCAGTTCGTCAGTGTATACCCCGCGTGACTGAAGGTAGCACATTGCCCATTGTATTTTCGCTAAAGCCCGTCTTTCTGGGGGCGTATATTGAAGAACTTTAGAACTCATTTATTGACGTTTCAAATTAATTCTTTTCATAGCCGCCGTTAATGCACCTCGGCTCGCAAGCGTGGCCAACCGCCGTGAAGTTCCCTAGATTGTAAGTTTGAAAAAATACTGTATGATAACTCGTTTATAAGGCATTTTGTGGCACTTACTCTTGAGACAAAATGCTTCTTATAAAACTCGTATCATATAATATACTATTATTCAACATATCCTTCTGTAACAGTTATTAAAACATTCACCAAAACACAAAAAGTTTTGTTGGCTTATGAACTGGTTGCTATGACAACTTAGAAGACCGTTGTATTATGGGTTCATAAGTCACTAGTGTCTTATAGACCTCATAAAACAGTCAAAATCGGCATTATTATGACTTCATGATAAACAGAGGTGTTGGATAAAATATTTTTTTACGAAAAAGGGGTGACACATTGGGGTCGTCATATGTTTAAAACTGTCACTAGGACAATTTTATCTGACGGTGTACTTTTTCGAAAAAACTTTTTTTTTGTTTTTATCCGATCGCGAGCAAACCACAGGAATACTCCCCAGAATTTAGATTTTACATTTTTTTTTTCAGGCCCACCAGTTATAGTTATTGTCATCTATGAAATTCAATAGATATATGTTAACAATTTAGTGGATAATTTTTAGTTCAAAATATTAGAATTACTTTATAGACAGGGTTGAAATTGAAAAGTGTCCACTTTTGAACAGATACATTTACCAAATTCTTTCAAAATGAGTGTTGTCCTTTAGATATTCATTTTTTTTTGTGGTGCAAATAATTCACACTCTATTCTCGTTTCCATAACAACGTAATGTTTTTAATATAGGAAATTAAATTTAGGGTGTTGCACCACAATGGTTAAAAAAAAATTGAAATTTAAAACTTCGAAAAAAAATCCCATTGTTATCCCATTATCCGCCCAGACTTAAAAGTTGCGGAATGTGACAGATTTTTAGAAGAAAAAAAAATAAATAAAGAAGATTGATCAGTACCTTGAAAATCTTATAGAAATACAGTTTTGAATTTTTTTTTCTCAAAAGTGTTTAAAAAGAAAAATAAGAAATTGGTCCCAATAGGCCAATTTTTTACAAAGTTGGGTATTTAAAAAAGTAAGTTTTTTTTAAATCGGTATGTCGGAAACGGCTCGACAAAAAAAAACACGGAGGCCTCTCTTTGGAGTGGAATGCCCATAATTATATAGATATAGATTTACTATACCTACAGTGCATTTTTCAGCAGCCATCTTTTTACTAAATTCAAAATAAAGTAAATTATGTTCAAATTTTAAGAAACTAGCTGACCCGACAGACGAAATTTGTTTTTGAACAGATCGGCAAACACAAAAGTAAAAAAAATTAATTGTATTTTAATTTAGGCTGGAATGCGTCTTTCCCAAAAATTTTGCAAAACACTCATTTGAATTATTTTCCTACCTGTGAGCATAACAAACAAAGTAAAACAAAAACAAACAAATGTGTCGTTTCTGCTATCGTCAGTTATGATCGAGAGGGCGTAGAAAAATTATGATGTTTGCGTTTCGTCCAAATTTTTTGACGTTTTGAAGTAAAACTTCTTTAGGGACACTGGGGAGTAAGCTGGTGAATGCCTGACGAGAGCGTTACGAAAAATGTGATGGGGCGAAGCGAACGGAAGTTTTCTTTAATGCACGATTTTACAATAATTAATTAATTTAAGTCTTCTAGGTTGTGAATTCGCGCTTCACTCCATAAAGCCATTTGCGTGTGTCAGTTTTGTATGCAATTGCGCTACTTATCTTAATCGCTACACATGATTGCCGACTTTTCGCTAACGACAAACTGAAACATGCATTATCCAATACTGCAGACGGTATTAATTCAGGAGTCTCTAGCTCCATTTATAAACTTACATAAATTAAGAGCACTTTCACAATGGCGAAATGAAGGTTTACTAGTCGTGTGGTCTAAAGCACACTCGTATTTTTTATTTTTTTTTTGTAACTGTCGAATTTTATTTTCCAGAAAACTTTTCCAGGACCATAGCGAACAAAACAAAAAAAGAATTACGCATATCAATCGTTCGAATCTTCACTTAGGGCTTGCATACAAAAATCTCAAGAAAAAAGCACTTTAATTCTTTCCCGAATTTTCCAATTTTCCGGGCAACTTTTCCAATTTTTCTTTCCCTAGGAACCTCATTTGGACTATTACAAAAATTAAAAAAAAAAAACAATTAGCCAAATCGGTCCAGCCGTCCTCAAGTAATGCGCTTACCAAAGAACAGCATAATTATCTTTTTTATTATATATATTATTATTATAACACATAATAAATTGAGCCAATTGCAATTACACATTTCACATAGTTACCGTGTATAGATAAGCGATTTAATTAATTTAATTAAACCCTTGACGACATGCTATAATCACTTCTGTTTTTCCGCTGGGTCCAACCGTTGTCCGCGCCGATGACAGTAATTTCAAGTCGTGCCAATCGCTCAAAATCTTGCGTTTGGAAAAAAGACAAAATATCGCTAGATGTCACCACCTCGCGCATTAGAGTAAACTGTAATGATGTTACAGATTGAAAAATTAGGAGGGCGTGGTACAAATTAATTCCAATCTCAAAATTTAAAGTGATTTATTTTTTTCAAAACCAGATATTATTTAGAATAATAATGCAAATCTTATCTCATCTTTATTTTTTGTCGCTAGTTTTATTTATTTATTTTTGCTGTCATCGATAATTTGATTGAAGTTCTTATTTTATTTACGTTATTTTGACAATTTTGACAACGGTTGACAGTTATTCGAGTTTTATGCCTCCTTATTACAGTTTCCATTAAGTCGCGATGTAAGACCCACTGGTGGCGATTTTACCTGTATTGGTACGACTTTGTATTACTGTCAATTTCATCGGCACGGACAACGGGTCCAACAATGAACTTTGTCACAGTAACAACTTTTTGATTATTATTGTTAATAAACGTGACAAAAAAGTTCCATCAAAATTTCGAATTTTCTGGATCGCTTTGTTTATATAATCGTAACGAATACCAGTCGAGCAAACGAAAATAATAAGATTACTCATCCCGTCATTTGACGTATTCCGCGAAATACGTCTCTGACTTGGAAGTTTAATCGATTATTTTCTATGCTCTTGTGATATTAAAACTGATTATATCCTAATCAGTATAATATGTTTTTTTTGTACAGAATATTACTTGTCATTCTAGAAATTATCGCACTATTAATTTGGTTTTAAATTAACACAATTATCTTATTCGTTTAAAATCTGTTGCTTGGTATAAGTAAAGTGCCGTTAACAGTTTCATGAGATAAACTATTTTTTCTTGTTTTTCTTTTCCGGGAGCATAACGAACAAAACAGAAAGAAGAATCAACCAAATATGTATTTCCTATCGTCAGTGTTTTGATTGAAACTGTATACAAAAATTTCGATTTTTGTAGTTTGTTCGAATTTTTAGTTTCCTTTGTAATTGTCTCGAATATTATTTTCCGGAAAACTTTTCAAGAATTATTACGCTCTTTCAATATTTCTTCAATTTTACAATTTTCCGGAAAACTTTTCCGTTAAAACCTTATTTGAACTATTTCGAATATTAAAAAAAAAGCCAAATCGGTCGAGCCATTCTCGAGTTTGTGCGAGACTAGCGCACAGCAATTAATTTATTTATATACAGGGTGAAATTTAGATATATGTAAAAAAAATCTCGTAACACCTTGGAATGAGTAGAGTGCAATCCCCTTGGTTTGAGATTTCGCTCCGCCCCTGTATTGAGATAAAATTCTTTAAAGTTTGACTAAGAATGCCACAGCACTCAGTGCAATGTAAACAACGATTTTTTTGCTACATATCTTTAGTTCATAAATAATAGACAAAAAACTGTTATCCTTTTTTGATCCACCTCAGTTCTGAAAGAGCCTTGAAACCGAAGGCGTCTTTTCCGGAAAATTGTACAAAAAGTACAGGTTCTTGTCCCGCCGCGTTATGTCGAGAGGTGCGAAACTTTTTAAACATTGTGTTGTTGACGGACGAAGCGTGTTTTACGTGAACGTGTGCAAAACAACAACAAAACAACAGTTTCGTATCAGCGTCTGATGTGCCGTGTCGTGGGTGATTTTTGAAACAAAATAAGGGACGTCATCTTGAGATAATGTTATTGAGGCAGGTAAATCAAATCAACTTCAATGTTAAGTGTCGAAACTACGATGGTTTAAATAGTTTATGCCCCATTAAATTAAATTTCCCTTGCAATCATAATAGCATCTGCTTCACCTTACCAGATGTCTATCACAATATTTACAGTTTGTGTCTTATTTTATATTATATTTATTTGCTTTTTCCTTATTTAAAACAATAAATTCCATAGCTTTAAGGGCGTATTAACATTCTTTTTCGTGCTAGGGCGAAAAAGTAGTCATTTTGGTCCTAGAACTTTTCGCGCCTGATTAATAAAAAATCATGTTAACTAATTTTTATTAATATGTAAAGTAATGTTACAATTCATACAATTTTCTTTGCAGGGACTTGATTTTTCACCAAAATAAGCCAAAAGCATCTTTTCTGAGTCATTTCTTGCTTGCTTTCTTTTGGGAGAGCATTTTCATCACAATTTTAATTCATTTTCATAATTTTTTTATTTGTGACACCGCTTTTTTCTTTTTACTTTTAATTACGGTACTACACTACTCCGGTTATGCAAAAAACATTGTATGTATTTCGGGCAAAATATGTTTTGGCCCTTGGCGCATTGTAGCCTGCACCAAAAACTATGTTATTTCGCTCTTAATACATAAATAGCTATTATATAGACGTCTACAATAATAAAGATAATACGAAAATGCCAATGTAATTTCTAGTCATAAATTAAGATTTCTAGTCTTAATAAGTGCTCTTTGAGCTGAAAGCACAACTCACAAATAACTTTTTTGAGATACAAAAACAGCCAATGTGTTGGTATCAATCCCATGGGAAAAGTATCCAAAGAAATTGCCTTAGGTTACGTCAATCTCAATTAATTTTATGGTTACAGTTAAATTCTTCTAGATTTTGCATTTTCACATTTGCACTTGACGTTTGGAGGTTATATGAGCGTAGAATGACAAACAGTGTTGGCGCCAACCTATTTTTTTTTGTCATACTCTTTAAAAAACATTAACTTAGCTTCATTTCACAAAGACATTCTTAATAATTTAAGAAAACGGTGGTTTCCATCAAGTTGGCCAATTTTCTGTGGGATTATTATCAATGTTTTAATGAATTGCAGAAGCACGATTAAATTAAAACGAAACGCTTTTCCAGTACACATTCGCTGAATAATTTTTTCGCTCTCGTCCGTCAAGTCGTATAAAAAATTCTCCGGGTTTATCGCGTTCACAAAGCGCTTAGTGGGCACCCTCGACGTGGCCAGAAAATCCCCATTTAAAAATGTTGCGGCTCGCACGCCTCTGCCTTTGCCGCACGCACCGATTGTGGCGGGTCGTAGTCGTGTAGGTGAGCTTTCGGTGAAAAATGCACACTACTTGATGTGTTTAACCCGGCCATTAGGGTTTGTGTGATACCTCAAACACACCGCCATCCCGGCCAACTTTAAACGCATCGATTTTTCGCGTTAGCCGCCGCCACCGCCACCGTTCTTTTTTTTTGCATGCCATACAGAGTGATCAACAAAGACGGATCGTGCCGCTCGCACGAAACGACAATATTCGGTTATTGGCGCTTTTCGATCGGTGTATCAGCTGGGAGACCTTGAGCTGGGGTTCCAAACTGTTATTGTTCCACGTAGCACATCCGGGAGTACCCCCTATAAAAAATAGGCACTTTTACCTCTATGTTATTTGTATAGGTGTATATCTGAAGAGAAAGGTTAATTCTCTGTTAATAATATCAGCCCAAAAGTTAAGAGGATATATATGTATATATATTTTTTATTCGAAGCACTATATTTGTTAGGGCACCCTAAAATAACTTAATCCGTGAGATTTGGAAAAAAATTTTTGGCCGACAAACTTTTGATAATAATTTTGTATAAAATAAATAAAAACTGAAACAACCAAACTTGTACATAGAGTGCATGAAAATAATTCTTACAAGGTACTACTCAGCAAAGTTAGCATGGCATGTGAGGGTTGATGCGCAGTGGTCGAAGCCACTCCCCTGATGCGGAGCTCAGGGTACTTTCACGGCAGCATAGCATTCTGCGTCTCTCTCTAACAGCGACAAAACTTTTACCCTCTCTGCGCGGCCAACTGCCATCCTACGATGGTTGACTAGTAACGATGTATCAAGACACTACTTATTTGTCTTTGTTATTTATAAACCTCGGGGACAATGTCATTTTTGTCTCTCGAGAAATAGTTCACCGAGCCTTACCTTTTTCTCAGAGACAAGTACGAATAAAACCGATATTTCCATATTTTATATAAAACTCATCAAACTCCCCATCCCACGATACATACTTACTAGGTATACATTGTGGGATTACAAATTTATATCTGTCGGTCATTAATAAAGGTTATGAAATAGTTGCAACAAATTTTATTTATGAGATAGTAATTTATAATTCGAGGACTATTTATTTATGTATTACAATTTTCATTAAAATAAAGGAATATTAATATGCTTTACTGAAAACAGTTATAGTTCGACACTGTCAGAATTTTCAAATTTTCGCTTGTGTAAACATTCTCTCTCATGCAATAATAAAATGTCAGATAAACGTCCCACTATTTTTATGGATTTAAAGACTTGCCGGGGTTGTGTCGAACTATAAAACGTTGTACATTACACTTGTTGCTGTGTTGGATTGGATGCTTTCCGCCACTCGGGGCTTTTTTAAACCCCTAGTGCGAGAAAACGTTCAATTTACACAGGAACTTCTATTATAATATATACTATTAACTTTAAATGAACACATAATATGCGAACTAGGAGTTTTATATGCAAAAATAAAAATCTGCAAATATTGCCTCCCCTAATTATTATTTTAGAACAAAAATTCTTTGATAAAAAGTGCAGAATAAATAGTAGTACCTAAATCTATAGTTATTTTTATTTTACATGAGTTAAAATAAAACCAAAAAATTAAGGAAGTCGATAAATACTAAAAAATTAACTGACTATGAAAATGTGGTTAAATTTATCTAAAGTAATTGACAGTGATATTTTGCCTTATGTAAATTAAATAATTGTGTCAAATTTTCCCAATTATTCCACAAGTGACAAATAAACCGCCCAAAAGCTAAATTGACGCTGAACAGGACTAACAGATAACAATTATTTTGTCCTAAATCGGCTCTAATTTTAACGTCGTTTTCTAAAATCAAATGTAACGGACAATGTCACATTTAACTGCTTATGTCTTTGCAACCGTACCACAAACATGCATAATTTTAGTACCCTAAATTTCTAAAAATTGCCACTTTATTTTACAGCAATCATTTTACAAAATTGACACTGGCAAAAATTAACGCGACTCGAATCTCTAATTACTGATATCTTTCTAAGTTTCCCAATTGATGCAGAAACCTATTTGCCCAACTCAATCCTTCTTTTCCCTTGGCTCAATACTTTTCCAAGCACAAGATAGATATGCAATGTTTGATCACGCTGTGTATATCGAGCGTTTGACGTAAAAATGACGAGACGTTCGCGTGCCGACGGCGCCGGGCGATGCACATAACAGTGCGGGTGTACCGCAGGAGTGGAGTCGGTAAGAGCGTCACGCGATGCCGCCGCCACCGCCGGCCGCCGGCTGGTACGAACCCGGGTCGCGGTCAGGTCCCCGGTTAGCCGCTTTTAAGCCGCCACCTCCGGCATTCGTGTAAGTGTTAACTAGCCCGGACCGCCGCCTCCGCCGCGCCGCCGACACGCTACATCGCCTCCAACGATTGCTTGTTTAGATCTAATTCGATTTCGATTTTCCAGGGAAAAGCTTCACGCTGACCATCATGGTCTCGACGAGTCCCCCGCAAGTGGCCACCTACAACAAGGCGATCAAAGTCACCGTGGACGGACCCAGGGAACCCAGGTCTAAAACAAGTGAGTATAGGTACCCGGTTTTGATTTTTTTGTTTTTGTAGTGATTATTATAAAATGTTTTCAAACATTTTAAAACTTTGGTTCCTGTACCTTTCTGCTAATGACGAAAAAAAATTAATTCAGACAATTATGTAGTTATTGCAGGAATACGAAATATGTGCTATACTGTACCTGCAACAAGTGCTGAAAAATGGATATTTCAAACGAGTCGTGACAGGTGAGCCACGAGCGCTCGCGAGTTTGGAATATCCTTCAGCCCGTGTTGTACATCATGCTTTTCCTACGACCATCATTCAAAAAAAGAAATGTTAAATTGTGCGGTGCGATTAATTGCAATCCTTCCACTCCGTAAGTGAGTCTGTAACCTTTACGGCAAGTTCCACAATACTTTTCGGTGTGGTACAAAAAAAAGTCACTGCAAAAGTCATTGTTTGACGTTAAAGCTGTTAGTTTTCCTTATTTCACTGATCTGTCACTTATTTCACCCTCAATAAAGGAAATGACAGGAAGAGAAAGAAGAGCAAAGTGAAGCCTCACGTTGGTTTTTATTTCGCAGAGTAAATGGATAAAACAAAATTATGGTTGTAATTGTTTATTGGCTTTAACGATTTTGTTGATTTGACTTTTGAGATTATGTACCTGGGTAACAAGTTACTGCTAGTGATTTCGTTCATTTGGTTGGCAACGGTTTGACAATTTAATAACAATTTGCAGCCAATTAATTTTATTTACAATTTGCAAAAAAATCATTAGGTTGACAATTTAGCACTTTGAGCTCTTCAATCATTACAGCAATTTATATCAAACAAACGCCCAGGGTGTGTGTGTACAAGACTGTGACAATTTCAAACATATTGAAAAGCTCTAAAGTGAGTTGTTTACCTACGAATGCATTATATGACAGAGACCGATTGACAATAATTACATCTTGTGAACCGACAAAGCAAAGTTTCCAAGGTAAATTTAAGTGCGACGATGTTGTTAAAGTTCCACAACTGACTGAAATGTTTTGACAATGTGAAATGACGTTAAGTTTGTTACTGATAAATTACTTTACTGCGATAAGAGTATCATAGGTTTCCATGTTCTTTTTATGAAGGGAAAATCTAAAAGGTCCAAATCAATAACACTATCTCCTGTACATCATTGTATGTTTTGGAAACACCAAAAAAAAAAACAATAAAGTTAGTCAGACTTTAAATCAGGGAGCTATGCAGTGTCTAAACTTTCCAAATCGACGCAACCCCCCGTGGAGGAAGATTGCCCTGCCCAAAGTAGCATTGTCAGCTCGTGGGACGACAGCACGCTCCCAATTTTATCATGCAGAACCAAAAAATCAAAATAATGACAATACTGCTTACATGCAGACCCGAAACATGAAATGTCGATTCATAAAATAGTACACACATAAATGTGCGCATTTTGAATTTGGTTGGGGGTAGCTCTTTACCCTCAGTTTTGTGTTTTCTCCCAATTTCTCGTTATCTTTAGCTTTGGTATGATATATTACAACAGTCGAAATTATTAATCAATTCTTTTAGAATTTAGTTACTTGTGCTTTTTATAGAATACCTGTGTTGAAATTACTAGATAGTATGTATTGACAAATGTAATCAATACTCATATCCAAAAACTTCATAAATCGACAAACAGCATTTAATTTGAAACTAGTTTTAAGGAGGTAGGGTCATAAAATATAAAAATATGGCGTCATGTTTAAGATACGCCACTAGAACACCTTAGCGGAATAAACGAAAAAATTGAAATTATTTAGCTAAAAATATCTGGTATTAACAGGAAAACAAATATATGTAATTGACATTTATGTGAACTTACGAGAGATTTGGCAGAAAATATAAAAATAAAGAGGTTACTTATATTTCGGCTGGTTCAAACACGTGGCACGTGGTTTATTAAAAGCTGTTTTCAACCCCGCACAGTCCCTCAATATTACCCTTTCATCGCCAACTTGAGAACGGTCTCCAGTACAAATTAGCCACACACCTATTGGCTCTTTTTGATGATATCGGCATAAGAGAAACAACTTTATTTATTTTTGAGATTGACCCGTAAATCAAAATTCTACAGCGCCTTCCGTTTTTTAGAAATCACCCTGTATATGGGCAAAAGTAAGTACAAATTTTATGTCAATTTTACAATAAATTTTGAAAATTTCATTAATTATTTTAATTTTAACGTTTTACAAGAAATTACACGTCGGGCATAAAACGTGGTGGCTTACACGTGACCGAAATGTCATTGTAACCTCGTGAGATTTGTATCATTCGTGCTATGGTACTAGTCATTTTAAAAGATCTCACTCGCTGACAATGAAGCATTTCTGTTACTTGTAATATAATCTACTATGGTACAAGAATTTGTAATACTTATTTGTTCGGTTTACTTTAATTTAAAAATTTTTGTTAATTATCTAATTATTATTATTAATTGTTTTGTAATTTTGAATATTGTTGCCAAGTAAAACATAAAAAAATTAAAATTGTATACGTTGCTACAATAATAAATTACATACAACGAAAAAACAATTAATAGTTACATTATAAATATGTTTTATTTTATTTAGAATCAAAACAATTCATCTCTCGGTAAATCATACCTAAACCATACAATAATAGTACCATGAGATCATTTAAATTATGAATTAGAGTTGACGGGTTATTTTTTATGCAATAGCCCAGCCTGCAAATTGACTGACAGTAAAATTTGAGGTTATGGTCTAAACATTGTGACGTTTATGTTTCTCATGTCAAATTGTTTAAATTTAAAGAAAATAATACACTAGCAAAGAATGTACGTTTATTGATAATTACAGCAAATGTTCAAAGTGTTCTTTCTCCCCCAGCTTCAATGCAGCTGTGAACTCTCCGTTTCATATTTTCAAATGCATTTGAGAGGTTATAGCGCAAAAATTGTGTCTTGCAGTTCTTCAAGATTGTGCTGGTTATTTTTAAATCCGGTGTTTTTGAGATGATCTAGAATTGTCAAGTCCGGAATTTTTGATAATCTGCAGGAAAATTAGGGTAGGCATTTCGAAAAACATTTAACACAGCGTTCTATAGAATACTTCCATTCACCATTCTGTTGCCGTTTTTTTAAAGTCACTTTGACACCTTTGACATTCAAATATTAAACCAAATTGTCAACAGTTAATAGTGCCAACCTAATTTAAATTTCACAGCCTACTCTAATTTATAATTTAAATGATTGCACGGTACATACATTACGAATAGATAGCTTTTTAGTAGTGTATCAAATGAGTTCTGAAAAGTTTAATTCAATTATTTAGAGACGTATAAACAATAATTACTTAATTACCGTAAACGGAACAACAAATAAGTATTAAATCAGACAGGTCGCAAAATTTCAGACCGTACTAAAGAACATTGCAGACACATCTATAACAACACAGATCTTGATCCTCCTCCATCGACACCTTCTGCTTTCGCCAATCATACTTATATTAATAACGAAACATAGTTTTTCACGATCAAAATCCAAACTGATTCACAAATGCAATAAATGCCGGAAGTTAGATTTTCTTGAGACTTTGGAAATAAGGAAAGCCTTGAAACTGGAAAACAAATCTTGTTCAAACCAACAGAATAACTTCAATAATCCCATTATCAATTCACTATTTTAATTTTTCCAATCAATTAATTTTTTTTATTTTTTCATTCAACATTATTTTAACCTCAAATGCCAACTTCTTTCACTTCAATAATGATTTCATTATTTATCACCTTTTCTACCACTCAAACAAACTTACATTTTATAAAATCTTGTTACCAAATCCTTTAAAAATCATATAACCTTTTCAAATCGTCAAATTTAATACTTTCAAAATAACGTCATAATTTTAAACATTCTTTAAGGTAAGAACCCCTCTGTCATTCATCAATTGTATCATTAATCTCTTGTATAATTAGTGCTGAAGATGGGAGTAGTTTGCTCCCGAAACATGTTCCAATTGTAATTTTACGTTTATTAAAGTTTGTGGAGATTGAATTTTAAGTATTAAATTATTGTATAAAATACATTTATTTTGCACCTGTCCATTATTGCTTTATAGTACCTTGGCAACGGTAGCTATTAACAGCCTTATAATTCCCGAGGGCATTATAGAGGGCATTATGGATTATAATGCCCGCTAATTAAAAAAAACTATTTTGTTGTTGTTTAAATAAATTAGTTATTTAGAAAACATTTATTTATTGCTATAATACATACAAATTAATTAATTCTTTTCTCTTCAGTCAAAATCACAATTTTGTAATGAGCCTGAAAAAGATGAGATAGTTCCAAGTTTGAAGTTCTGTGAGTTCACCGATGATGAACTCCTCAATGTGTTGCATTCGTTTTCATTCGGAACGATAACGGACGCATTTTCTTTTTCGGAATGGACTATCATTGTGTCAATAATTCATCATCGTGTTTAGACTTCACCGGCAGTAAATTTTCTTTGGTTTGGTCAGCCTGTAGTAACACATTTTGTGAAATCTCCACAATAATTATTGTAAACACAACCGTTTTAAATTTACAGCACCAACAGCCACGTCAATTCACACAAAAATGCAGCGTCGTCTTTTCCTAAAATAACCAACCCTTAGCAACCTCTTAAATTTTCCGTAGCAACTGCATAGAAGCTCACTATTCAATAAATACTAAGAAAACATGCAAATTGAAGTCATTTTTTAATTTAAAAGGGGTGCAAAATAAAACGTTGAAGACACCCCGGGTGTTATAATGATACGCCCTCGGTCGGCGTACTTCCCTCGGGCCAAAGGACCTCGGGTTGTACACTGCCGACCTTGGGGCGTTATCAACCTTATAACACCCTTGGTATCTTAATAACTATTATCCACAATCACCTTATTATTGAACTTTTATCCGCACTTAGAAAGCATATAAAGTGAGCTGTATTAAACACTAGTGGGATAAAGTTACTTTATTTCAGTAGAGGAATAATGAAAAAATGTAGACTTTAAATCAATCAAATTTAATCTACTTATTAACATTAACATTTACATTTATATCAATTAACATTTCGTTCTTCGCTTTTTCACATTTCCCTTCGGTTCCGTTAACAACACGTTTGTACTTGCAGTCATTTTTGGAAAACGCAGCACGACTTGAGCTTGAAGAACTTTGGATTTTCCTTGCAATATCAACTTTGTTAGAAATGGAGTCCTCAATATAGCTTCCTGCTACAGCAGAACTCTTCCGCCCACCATGCCGCTTAATGGTTTCTTAGCCAATGAAGTTGTTGCGCCTCATACAACGTCCACTATATGCTTCCGCGTTTGCTAAGTTCAAAAACGATGCAAGTTTGGAAGGAACTTTTGCCAATGTGTTAATTCCAACAGGTTGAGAAGGATATCTTTAAACGCCGAAAATCGACCACGAAATACTAATTTGACAGTTTAATAACTTCAATGACATGAAATAAATTACATACCTACATAAAAAAAAAACTAAAGCAATTGAGCGGCATGGCAGAGAAATTACCACTTGTCATTGCCTATTGACGTATATAATGCCACGTTTTCCTGATGTTTGAAAAAAGAAGATATTTTTCTACTTTAGTGTCACAAATTGTTCATTGTGACACTAAAAGTAGTGTCACAATAGAACTTATTGGGAAACAGTTTTTTTTTTTTTATTTGATACGTATTACGTTGGTATTGAGCTGACGGCTGGCATTTCTAGCCAATTTCAAGTGAACTGTCAACTTTTCAGATAAAAAACATTACCACAAACACAACCAGTGCTACTTAATCCTAAAAATGCCTACAATATTTTAAAAAGCAGATTTTAATAATTTTCATAGCTCCAAAGTAGAAAAAATTGTACATTACACTCATTTAACGAGGCATTGTGACATTCCTTCAATTAGAGCACTCAAGTCACTCGTATAATAATGTACAACTTTTTTAAAGATTTAAAACACATTGATGTAGCATCCATAAAAACTTCTTCCATTTCTGATTTGGTCGTTTCGGCCTTGCGGTCCACAGTGTGCAAACCGCCATCCCATCAATTGTCCCGAGTTGCGACTTTAATTTCCCCGCACTGAATATTGCATTCAAAACTAGGTATTAAACGATCGATTCTCTGTTAGTAGTTAGTTATAAATCCATGCGTCCAAGTCAAATATTAAGGTATAACATGGCCGCAATTTGCAACTGAAACACGTAAATTACGCGGAGAGTGGACCAATTAATCGCCCCGACATCCTGCACTACACTTGTCGATACAACAATACGGCTTAATAACTCAAAAACAAAAATAGAAAAATCGGTTTCACAAGCGAAATTTATATTTTGCATTCAATTTGATTACAAGAAAACTAAACGATTTGCGGACGTCTAAGTAAACGTTGCAGGAAAAACATTCCATTTCGGCACATTACAAATTTCGGTCGAAAATTGGATTCCTGCAGTTTTTCCGAACACCGGTAGTGCATCCCACGGAGTCTATTGTAATGATCTTGAATTGATGTAAATGAAGTATCCTCAGCAGGATAGTTGGAAAAGGGTCCGAACAGCGCTCAGATGAGCTGGTTCTAATTAATTAATCAACCAATTCAATTCATTAATTCAGTTCTAGAGCTCTTGCGAATTTAGGCAAATTCTACGTGATGAATATTCACTCGGTTTCAGCTCGAACCTTTGTTTTTTTCTAATCCCTACGAAGTTGGAAGAATAATCGCGCTTTTTGCGTTCGGTTTGGATGTTACTACGCCAGTCGGTGCGACGGAATTGAAAATGTAGGCGTTACATCGGCTAATGTAACAAGCAGACATAACTTAAAGTTTCGGTAAACAATTGAGTTGTTCCCCAAGGCATTGCCAACAAACAAACGAATCATGAGTGTACTCGACTTTACATAAACAACAGGATTGTTGTAGCGGTTTTTATAACAGTGAATAGCGGGGGCAACAAAATCCCTTGTTTGTTTATTATTTTATTAACAAAATCATTAAAAATTTAGTGCACAATTTTAATGAGCGTTGTTGTAAAATGCGTTTTTAATGCTATTGACAATATGTCTGTAAATATTTGAACAAGCAAAATTGTTCGTGTATCGCTCACTGTATTTATCCTTGTTAACTGAAAGAGTTGAATTGTGACGGTATTAATACAGTTATTTGTTGTTCCACATGAATATGAGTAAAAATTTAAAAAATCTTAGTCTTGGTAGTAATAAATATGGTAACCATAATAATTAATAACATAAACTTATCCTTAAATTTTCAAACAAAACATATTTCGCCTCGAGTACAAATCAACATAAAAGAGACAGCAACCAATCTTTCATGTCTGATTTCATTTTCTGCTTTTTTTGGAAGTTTGGGGCTGCCACTAAATATTCCCGGCGCAAGATGTTTGCTAAACATAAACGTCATTAAACTAGGTAAGTTGTTATGGCAAGTTCTCCCTGTCTGGAATGTTTGAATATCTCGCAACACCGTCAATCGAATCACGTCTCTTCATATTAACCTCAAACAATCCAGTCACTCCCGGATCGAACTGCCTGTAAATCCCTCCGCCTACAGCTGGAAAGCTTCCGACCCTCACTTGTTTACGACCCGGGTCCTCTCCGAACTAACCTTATTGGTTCCACCAGAGGGAGACTAATAAAAACTCTTTCTACGACCATATTGTAATTGACGCATTACATGTGCACTACCTGTAATTTTGATTTTGCAATCTTTGCAACCATCGGATGGTGTTGAAAACAAACACACATAATAATGAATACAGCTAGTTTATACAAATTAAAAAAGATATATCAAATAAAAAATTAAACATTAAAAAACACATTTGAAATAGAGGCAAATGTGTACGTAAAACCTTTGTTGTTTGTTTGTGTTACTGGCATTAGAACACAATAAATTCTAAAATATGCTGTACGTATCCTCTTTAAAAAGCACATATCGATATGTTTGTGCTAATGAAAAGAAAATATTTCTGTTTGTGTTACTGATAATATTAGCACACTTTGTATATGATTACCAAAGATTGTAAATTCTAAAATATGCTGTATGTATACCCTTTAAAAATCACATTTCCATAGCTGCCAATGCAAAGAACACTCTTTAGTTTGTATTACTGACATTAGAACACTCTGTATATGATTACCAAAGATTTTAAATTCTAAAATATGCTGTACGTATCCTATTTAAAAATCACATTTCGATATGTGCTAATGCAAAGAAAAATCTTTTAAACCAGAAGAATGTCGATAAATCCAAGTGGAGTAAATTTAAATTAAAATTTAAATATATCTAAGTCGAACTCCACAAACTTTAATAAGTGTAAAATTACAAATGGAACATGTTTCGGCAGAACACTACTGCCATCATCAGCCCTAATTTAACAAGAGATTAATGATACAATTGAATTACAGAGGGGTTCTTACCTTAAAGAATATAAAAAATTATGACGTTGACGTAATTGTGAATTAAATTTGACGTTTAGAAAGGGTTACATGATTTTTAAAAGATTTCGTAAAAACAACATTTTATAAAATGGATCAAAGAGAATCTGGTAAGTTTGTTTGAGTGGTAAAAAATTAAAATAGTGAATTAATAATGGGATTATTGAAGTTATTCTGTTCATTTAAACAAGATCTGTTTTCCAGTTTCAAGGCTTTCCTTATTTCCAAACTCTCAAGAAAATCTAATTTCCGGCCTTTATTGCATTTATGAATCAATTTGGAATTTGATGGTGAAAAACTGTTTCGTTATTAATATATGATTGGCGACAGAAGAAGGTGTTGATGGAGGAGGATCAAAATCCGTGTTGTTATAGATGTGCCTGAAATGTTCTTTAATACGGTCTGATATTTTGCGACCTGTCTGACCTATGTAGAATGACCCACAAGAAGAGCAATTTAATTTGTATACACCTGATGACGATTTGTAATCTAATGGATCTTTATTTTTAATAAAAAATCTGGATAAGTTGTTATTTGTTTTAAATGAAACTTTAAAACCGTTTTTCTTAAGTATTTTAGAACATTTCTCTGAGACGCCACCAAAGTATGTTAATGAATTTGAAAAGGAAATTGTTTCTGAAGGATTTTTAACCAAGTGCTGTGTGTATTTGAATGTGTTATAGTATAATATATTATTATATTATAATACACCATTGATACCCGATACCATTCCATCACTATTAACTACCTTATCTAAAGACCCCCACAATATCACAAAGAACATTTCAGATTCAAACATGATTACAAGCTTAAAAACTAAAATTAAAGAAAACAACATTTGTATTAGCAAAGCTGACAAGGGTAATTGTTTGGTAATACTTAACAAACAAGATTACTTAAACAAAGTAGAGAATTTCTTAAAATCTGGTGACTTTACAAAACTCAAAAAATATCCTACTTCAAAATTTGTTTCCAACCTTAAATCTAAGCTCAAAGACCTTTCAGAAACTGTTAAATATTTCGACCCACAAGCTTTCACACTAATACCCATGAATCCTTGCATACCTAGACTATACGGTAAAATACATAAAACTCAACCTTTTCCCTTTAGACCAGTAGTTTCTTTTGTCAATTCATCTGTATCAATACTTTCAAAATGGCTTAATACAATTCTTAGACAACATTTAGATTTCAATAACAAATTTGCAATAAAAAACTCAATAGATCTTTGCTCCAAAATTAGAAATTTTCAAATTCCATCAGTCACTAGACTTGTTTCATTTGACGTAGTTAATTTATTCCCCAGCATCCCACCCAAATCGTGCTTATTAATTTTGAAAAACCTACTATTTAATTCTAATATGCCAACCATACATGCACTAAATTTACATTCACTTTGTGAGACTGTCCTAGATCAAAATTTCTTTCAATTTAATAATAATTTTTATTCACAATACTCAGGCTTAGCAATGGGTTCTAATTTGTCACCTCTTTTAGCAGAAATATTAATGAATAACTTAGAAGATCAATTTTTAAGTTCTTCTCCCTTTAAAGATCATTTTCTCTTTTGGTACAGATATGTAGATGACATAATTGTTTTATTCAAAGGATCTGATTCTGAACTGGATAACGCACTAGGCAACTTAAATTCTTTAAACCAATCTATTAAATTCACCGTTGAAATTGAAATCAATTCCCAAATCCCCTTTTTAGACTTGTTAATCACTAGAAATAATAATACTTTTAAATTTGACATTTATAGAAAACCTAGTATCACAGATTGAATAATACCTTTTGACTCTTGTCACCCTGTTTCCCATAAATTTGCAGCTTTTCATTCCTTTTTTCACCGATTATTTTCTATACCACTATCAGATTCATCTTTTCAAACAGAACTTAATAACATTAAACAAATTGCTTCAAATAATGGATATTCTTTAAAAACTATAAATAAATTATACTATAGATAACTATAACAAATTCGAATACACACACCACTTGGTTAAAAATCCTTCAGAAACAATTTCCTTTCAAATTCATTAACATACTTTGGTGTCGTCTCAGAGAAATGTTCTAAACTACTTAAGAAAAACGGTTTTACAGCTTCATTTAAAACAAATAACAACTTATCCAGATTTTTTATTAAAAATAAAGATCCATTAGATTACAAATCGTCATCAGGTGTATACAAATTAAACTGCTCTTCTTGTGAGTCATTCTACATAGGTCAGACAGGTCGCAAAATATCAGACCGTATTAAAGAACATTTCAGGCACATCTATAACAACCCAGATTTTGATCCCCCTCCATCAACACCTTCTTCTTTCGCCAATCATATATTAATAACGAAACATAGTTTTTCACCATCAAATTCCAAATTGATTCATAAATGCAATAAAGGCCGGAAATTAGACTTTGGAAATAAGGAAAGCCTTGAAACTGGAAAACAGATCTTGTTTCAATGAACAGAATAACTTCAATAATCCCATTATTAATTCACTATTTTAATTTTTTACCACTCAAACAAACTTACCAGATTCTCTTTGATCCATTTTTAATTTTTACATTTTATAAAATGTTGTTTTTACGAAATCTTTTAAAAATCATGTAACCCTTTCAAAACGTCAAATTTAATTCAAAATTACGTCAACGTCATAATTTTTTATATTCTTTAAGGTAAGAACCCCTCTGTTATTCAATTGTATCATTAATCTCGTGTTAAATTAGGGCTGATGATGGCAGTAGTGTTCTGCCAAAACATGTTCCATTTGTAATTTTACACTTATTAAAGTTTGTGGAGTTCGACTTAGATAAATTTAAATTTTAAAAATCTTTTAGTTTGTGTTACTGACATTAGAACACTTTGTATATGATTACCAAAAATTTTAAATTCTAAAATATGCTGTACTTATCCTCTTTAATAAAGCACATTTCGATATCTGCTAATGCAAAGAAAACCTTTCAGTTTGTGTTACCGATATTAAAACCCTCTGTATATGACCTTAATAAATTTTAAATTCTAAAAATATGCTGTATGTATACCCTTTAAAAATCACATTTCCGATGCTGCCAATGAAAGGAAAACATTTTAGTTTGTATTACTGACATTAGAGCTGTCTCTATATGAATACCAAAGATTTTAAATTCTAAAATATCCTGTACGTATCCTCTTTAAAAAGCACATTTCTATATCTGCTAATGCAAAGAAAACATTTCAGTTTGTGTTACTGAAATTAGAACACTGTATATGACTCTCATTGATTTTAATTTCTAAAAATATGCTATAGGAATGTACACTCTTTAAAAATAACATTTCCGTATCTGCCAATTCAACGGAAACCTTTTAGCTCTGTATTTATGGTTACCAAAAATTTTAAATTTTAAAATATGCTGCACTTATCCTTTTTAATAAATCACATTTCGATATCTGCTAATGCAAAGAAAACCTTTCAGTTTGTGTTACCGATATTAAAACACTCTGTATATGACTTTAATAGATTTTAAATTCTAAAAATATGCTGTATGAATACCCTTTAAAAATCACATTTCCAATGCTGCCAATGAAAGGAAAACTCTCTAGTTTGTATTACTGACATTAGAGCTCTCTCTATATGAATACCAAAGATTTTAAATTCTAAAATATCCTGTACGTATCCTCTTTAAAACGGACATTTCTATATCTGCTAATGCAAAGAAAACATTTCAGTTTGTGTTACTGAAATTAGAACGCTGTATATGACTTTCATTGATTTTAAGTTCTAAAAATGTGCTGTAGGAATGTATACTTTAAAAATAACATTTCCGTATCTGTCAATTCAAAGGAAACCTTTTAATTAAAAAAAAATCTGAGGGATTAAAATATCCACAAAGGTTAAAACGTTGTCAACAAAACAAAATATTTATTATCCCAGAGCATAAGTTGAAATATAATATTATAGATGTAAATGATTTTGAATCAAGGCTTCTACTTACAATTATAGATAATAAAACCAAAACAACGCGGAAAGGAAAGTATTGCGAAATATGTAAGAGGTACATAAGTTTTCACCAAAAAAATTATTTAACCCCCTCTTTTTTATCAACTAGAATCTCAATTTATTCACTGGAAACTTATTTCGCCGCAGTTCTGCCACAATATTAATTGACGCTTGAAACATCACGGTGGATGGAAATCCACAACAGTCACCGAAACACACATTAACGAATCAGTGCAAAATAAAGTGAGGGTATTGAACTCAATTCAATACAACGAATGTCATTACTTACCAAAAAAAAACATTTCTTGTTTACTCTTTTTTGTAACTTCAAAATTTCATATTTCAGTTTGTTTATTTCTTTTAGTTCCTTTGGTGTTTCTAGTTGTAACTTATGAATAATATTTTTTTGAAATAAAGATTATTTTTTTGATTATTTTAATTGGTCGTAGAAAATGTAGTGTCTGCAACTCTCATTTAATGACTACTCATTCACTCGTCAAGGCTCGTGTCGTAATTCTTATACTCGTGGTATTCGTTTTGTAAAATACATAATCGAAAAAGTGATAAAATATAACTAAATACACTCAGCACCACAAAATTCTATTTTTCATCAAAACAGGGATGGTGTCTCAGAGAAGTTTCACTTCAAAAACATGACCCGATAAACCTGTCAAAGGTTTTCGTCCCTTTTTTGTCCACACTTATTTGAACCCGATATTAGTTTTTACATTATTTGGTCGAGGGTTCCTGAAAGCAAGCAACTCAAGGTCTTCTTCTAACAGTAATTCTGGGAGTATATTTTTCTATTCTTCAAGGATTTGAATATACTGAATATATTGCTCTGATTCAAGAAGGTCGGTTGCAATACTACGCCGCACGAGTTCTTGGTATTTCCAGATGTAATGTTCAAAGGGCTCTAGAATGGTTTCGAGAAACCGGAGACTACACTAGAAGAGCTGGACCAGGGAAATAGGGATGTGAATGTTCGAAACGAGTGAGAAGAAATTCGGGCTGGAGCTGTTAGTGAATGAACAGTGAGAAGAAGATCTAAATGCAAGAGGAGTTGCACATGGACCACTTTTGATCAGGGAACATCGCAGAGAGTGGTTGCGTTTTGCTCATGAACATAAATGCGAACAAGGGTGAAAAATGTAAGAAGTACGATATGAAAACAAGAAAAACCTGATGAAAATATAGGAATAGAAGTGCATGAAAAAATCGGAGGTATCGAAAGAAAAAACAAAACAAATTTAACAAAACACGAAAACATTTTGTTGCTTTTCTTTTTCTTGTAGGACCATCATTGGGAGGTTTGTTTTTTGAAGTGTTGGTTGTGGATATTCAAAACGTGGCGGGAACGATTTAGAGGGTTATCACAGAAGACCGCATTTTCTAGCACAACTTTTATTGCTACAATCGGGGGTATCTCGCCTAACTACTACTCCGCGTGATGGTGCTTCTTGAACGGAAGACAGTCGAACACCTTCTTCACGTCCCTGCACTCGGGCACGCTCCCAACGGCTTTAACACATTCGATCCATGCGATACGTTGCTCTTCGCCCATTCGGTCCTCCTGCTGACTCAACTCCTCCAGCTTTGCTTCTTGCACTTCGTTGCTGTCGTTGAGCAGCCCCTCGGCCTGCATCATGCATCTGTGGAAGCACAGACGGTTTTCGGAAGGCTCACCGGTCTTCGTATCGTTTCTCAACTCTTGGAGGGTGAGGGAGTTGTCTGTCAGACACTTGTTTCTTGATTCTTTGAGTTCGTCGCTCATGAAGTGTCGGGCCTTGGCCGAAGACAGCTGAAATTGTTATTAATGAATGTTTACAGATGCAGTAGGTACATAGGATAGACGCAGACTTACAGAGAGGAGTGCCGTAAGGCACGAAAGGATAACAATGGACTGCATGTTTGCGGTGCAACACTACTCTGGTGTGTCTCTTCGGTTCGATATATATAGCCCGTCTATGCAAGGTCGGTGTCTTTAGAAACGCCATCCCATAATTATTTTATTAATCGGAACTGGAAGCGTGGAATTGTGATTCCCGCCACTACATCCAGTAATTGTAGTGTCCTCAAACAGGAGCCAAAATGCGTTAAATTAGGCCCATTTTTATAATTTTTGTTACGGCGGTAGTCAGTATAAATACATCGGTATGTTTATTCAAAAAAGCAACCAAAACAATAATTTATTGAAACAAATCACAACTTGAAACCCGAGTGGATGGCCACGACCCCAAATGTGATTCTAGATACTGGTCGGTCAAATTGTGCCCCATTACCGTGATAATCTTGTTTTGTTAATAAATAAATATATTTTTTCTTCAAACTTCAGAACAACGTGACATTGTATACATCAATAGGTAAAGACAAACACAAATGGTCTTTTCTCTGCCATGGAAAACAAAGGGGTCAGTCAAATTTCATCAAATCAAAGAGATGTCAGATTTTCGGATGTTTTATTCGGAGAAAAGTGTCAATTTACTTTTTTTTTAATATAGACTCTTTTACAATGGAGTTAAGGAATATTATTTGAAGTATCTTCTGTAATAGTTGCTGTTGAAGGTGTATTAGACGGTATTAATGAAATGATTGGCCGCTTGATCGGCACTGTCACTCATATTTCAAATCAATAATAATGTCAATGAGTTAAAATCTTTAAGCACTTCAAACAAAGTTCTTTTGGAAACAATAATATCAGAAGATTTCCGAGATTCGGCTTCTCACGCAGTCTATTCATTTTTACATAGAAATAGTCATATTTTATCAGTTTGTGAATTAACCTTAACATATACATAGATATATGTCGTCGCAGACTTTTTTATAGACCTACTTAAGCTCTACAACTTTTCTATACAAACCATTCGCATATCTCTTATCGTTAAGAGGGTTCTCCAGTGGCAGGTACATTTCTGCCGGTCGAAGTACATTTTCCCGCAATATCTTTTTTTAATTTACAATTTTCAAAAAAATCGCTCTGTAGCTGCAAAGATCTATATTTTATCAACACGCCCACAAAATTTCAACAAAAAATCTTCAAAAATAGAAAAGTTATCTTCAACGGCGCGCAAAAATGTACAAAAATGTGCGGCATTGAATGCAACTTTTTTATTTTTGAAGATTTTTCGTTGAAATTTTGTAGGCGTGTTGATAAAATATAGATCTTTGCAGCTACAAAGCGATTTTTTGAAATTTTTAGATTAAAAAAAAGATATTGCGGAAAAATGTACTTCGAGCGGCAGAAATGTACCTGCCACTGGAGAACCCTCTTAAAACAGCGTAATAAAAAACAAATTTTCGGGTTCGTCTTTTCGTCGACTTACTTTGCAAAAGTGGTCTCCACGAAAAGCCCCACGGATAAGTAGAAGTTTCGGAGATTACTTAGACGCGAGCTTGCGTCTCGTACACACATGGGAGAAGAGAGCGTTTTTCGTGACAACATTCGATCGGCTTTACTCCCCTGTCGCCGCTATAGATGTGTTCCACATCAAAAAATTAATTTACTACTTACATTTTGCAAACTAAAATGCACTTGACTTTGTTTTTGGGACAATAAAATAAATTGTTATCGTTTAATTCGCTCTAAAATTGTCCTATACCTTTTTTAAATTAGTTATTTAAGTAAGAGTTTATTTAAGTTAGGTCGAATAAAGCTTTTGGAACGAATTTTGTGCTGCTGAGTAAATACAATTTACATATTATAATAAATATAAATTATACTTGAAAGGGACACAAGTTATTGGGTCAAATGTCAAAAGTCTGTCAAAAAGGTCAAAAAGCAACTCGGTTATTTTTTTATGAGAGCACAGATCTGATGATTTTTAAATTAAATTGAAAAAATAGCACACCAGTAGTGCATATGGCTCTGGTGCTATGATTAATTTACGAGGTTTCGTAGATTAAAATTAAAAAAAAAAGTTTTTTAATTCCTTGGCAGGGGCAGGGTGCTAGCTACCGTCTAAATGTCAATACATATCTACCTATCTATAGAGTTTATATTCAAAAATTATTTTTAATTAATTCTTGCGCACTCTTGATCAAAATTTCATTTCTTCGTTTTTCAAGGTCAGGTCAGAGCAACGTGGGTCAGTCCCACTGAAATATTAGGTCTTTACTCCTTTTTTCTCTTAAATTTACGGGTTATCCGCATTTTTTTATCTAACATTTTGCATCTGCTCAATACATCTACTAAATAGACACGAATCCTATATGGTAAGTAGGGTCACCAATTTTTAACACCAACATTTTTATTAAGAATTTGTCAATCTTGTATGATATACAGGTGTCTCGCTTGAGGTTAGCTTCTAGGATCTATAGTGTATAAGGAGGAAAAAAGTCTTATTTTGTAATTTCTGGTATTATAAAAATATTGTAAAATCAAGCTGTCTATTCATCTGTTTAATGTTTTTTTTTTCTTAGACCATCAGAGACAAAAACACAAAACGGATTCTAACGGGGTTTTAACTGTTGGAAATAGTATATTACATACTGAGGCGGAAAGTATTCCATTCCTGTCGAGAGAACTATACAGGGTGTTTCACAAGTAAACGGCAATCTCCGAGATTATGAATATCAACGATAAGAGAAATGTCTTGGGAAGTTTTTTTATTTTCTAAGACGTCTGGTTTAAAAATGCCGATGGTTTTAAATGGACCAACAGAAAGATAGAAAATGAATTTGCACTAAATAATATATCAAGTTTCGATGGTAGACCATGGCGAGCAATTTGTCAAATGTGATGTTCACTCAGTGGCGTTCTATTATTATTACAAATTTGTCTTGTCGTGTTTTACGAAAAAATTTAAAAAGGAATCAAATTTGAAATTTTTGAGAAGAAACTGCAGAATACCGTTTCTTTAGATTCTACGAGTTAGTGTATTAAGTATTGCCGTTTACTTACGAAATACCCTGTACAGTATACCGAGAAGCGTAGCCCCGAGGTAAACTAGTTCTCGAGACATAGGAATGGTAATTTTGCCAAAATTCAAAATTCAAAATTCAAAAATTTAATATTTTAAGCTGAACTATTATTGTAACGTAATCTACACACTATATCTGGTGCACATCCTAATGATTGATGGAGACCAACGTTAAATGAGTGGTGAATGTGTTGATTAAAATACTGCTTGACAATCAGCGCCGTCGACTGTAACACTCTTCCACTGCTACGTAAAACTGAAAGGATCCATAATACAATCTATGCAGAGGTGTTAATTATATGTACCTATTGACGCTATCCGCGAATCTTTCGTTAGGCTGTTTAAAACATAACCAAACATTTGTAATAAGTTGTTGGAACAAAATCCGATGTGAGATCTTGTTGATTGAATAAAACACCATTCCCAATGGACTTCTTCCTCACAACAAGAACAACACAAACATCCGTCATTTCGAGATTTCAATGACAGTTCGAGACAAGTCCGCTTCGCAGGGTTTGCTTACCCGGACATGAAATTAGGCCGTTAGACGACACATAATACAATTGCACCATAAATATCTAAAAAAAAAAACAATAAACAACAAGTGTCTTTCTAAATATATTAAATTTGTAAACAATGGTATTTTCGAAACATTAATACTGTCAAAATTCGCTGCCAATTTGACAGACCTCTTCAAATTTTTCAAAGCACACAATTGCTCAATTGAGCCGCAGGCAAAATACTTTGTCAGCCTAGGCTGAGAAGATAATAATCAATTAAGCGGCAGACAAAGTTATGGTAGGGAAATGGTCATTTGTCATTACCTATTGAAACATACAATGTCACGTTTTTCTGACGTTTGAAGAAAAAAGTTATTTGCGGGTAGTGTTTTTAGACAAAAGAGCAGCAACTATGAGCGCAGGGACACCACATGCTGGAATCTTAATATTTTTTCACTTTTGTAAGTACTAGGCCGGGAATATAATGTTCCCGGTGGATTTTGAATCCTGCAAAACCGTCGATACCTACTTTATTTGAATTAATAAAATTAATAATAATTTTTTACTTTTTAAAAATGATTTAAATTTGTCTCAGCAATACCATATGGGAAAAAGACGAGTCAATATTTTTATCAATGTTAGAATAGCAAGTCGTTAAGTCGGGGAAGTTTAGCTTAAGAAAAAATGAAGAGGAGAGGGCGGAACAGGAAGACAAGAAGAGGAAGAACAGAAGATATTTACAATAAGTAAAATAACAGTAAGACCGCCAGAAGCAGATAAGAAAATTAACAGTGAAATCGAGAGAATTGTTGAAAATTTTAAGGCAATAAAAAGGAATGCAAAGGGGAAAATGAATGAGATACAAGGAGAGGACAAAGAAATTAAGGGAGAGATTAAAAGGCAAAGAGAATAATTTGAATAGAAAGATAAGCAATAAGAGGGAGAAAAATCAGGTTGAGAGAGAGAAAGAGAAAAAGAGAATGACACAGCTGGAAGGAAAAGTAAAATATGAGCAAAGGAGAAGTTGGAAGAACAATATTGTGATAACAGAATTGGGTTTCAAAAGGAAAAGTAAAGAGCAGACCAAAGAGTAAAAAAGTAGGAGAGGCCAAAATCAAAGACTGTTATGGTATAAATAGAGGTCTAGAAGTACTAGAAGTACTAGTAGAAATGAGGGTTTGGGAGGGAAGGGAAAAAGTGATGAAGCAAAAATGAATGAATGAGGCGAGAGAGGGACTAGAGGTTTTCCAATAAGAAGAACAAAGGAGGAAGGATACCTGGTGTGAAACATACAAAATTATAGACAATAAATGGTGGAACGGGAGAATCGGAGAAAGAGGCCAGGGATTTTGACCTTTCCTTCTGAAAGCTTGTTGTTGTGTGGTCGTTTGCTGTTCTTTGATTGGCTGGAATGGTGCTTTGTGATGTTTTCGTTTGATTGGACGGTATTTATTTTGTTTCCACTTCTGGTTAGTTTTTAGGATTCCCATGTTTTAGCCAGGTGGTGAGTTTTTCCGTGCCTCCTTAGGAATGTGCTCTAGGTCGCTGACCTTATTTTGATGGTTCTGTCTGTTTTAGTTTTCTGTGGCCAGATCGTATTTCATTGTCGACATTCATATCAATTTCCTTGCTATTTCTGGTTTGTTTGGTTGCTGATGTTCTTTATTTGTTGGTGTGGATGGGTAAGAAGGTAAGTGAATTCTGATTTCCTGGCCATTTACTATCAGTTTTATCATTTACTATAATTATTATTAATGTACAACCCTGTTTACCGGATCCGCCACAAATCAAACATCAAAATGTGATACCACGTAAAAAAATTACACTGATTTTAGCGGTGTATACAGACGTGAGTTGTTTTTTCACCGAGTAGCTAATGTGGCCAAAAATTAGTTTTTTTTTAATCGAGCTTCTTTAGCCTCTAGTAGCTGATTAACAAATCTATTCCAAACTCTTTTCCGATCCAATAGTCTCACGAACTGTCCCAATCCGCGTCAGACGATTTCCCAAATCCCACCGCTTAGACAAAACAGGGGTTATTTAAGGCAAAGAATGTGGAAGTAAATAAGACGGCGAACGCCGGATCGTGTCTTCCCTCGAATCTCCGAAGGAGCAACAGGTGAAAAAAGAATCCAAGAATCCGTCCTATAATTAAAGTTTTTCTCCTGTTGCAGGGAAAACCTTTCAGATGGAGGGGTCGCAAGTGTCTCGTTTCTCACCCCGAACCGCCAATCTAATACATGTCAGTAGGAAAGTGTCCAGCTGTCGCGGAGATCTCTCGTCCCTGTCCTGCTTCCTACACTCCGTCACCTCCTGCTGATACCAACTGCTGCAGACGTTAATTAATATATACTCGCAGGAAATGTAATTATTTCCTGCGAAACGTTTCCTGCCGTAATTATTTTACATGGTTGATTATGTGTCGCAGCTATTGTGTAATTTTAATGCTGTTTATTACGGGGAGGGGGCTCTGATTAAAGCCGAATATTCTGCCGCTGACAGAACGACGGTAACTAGGGGGTGGTGGGTGGTCGAGGCAGTGGCGTAGGTACCGCATTATTATTTTTTGTAGTCATGTCGAAACTGATGATTACAAGGTTACATTTTCAGAGGTAATCAGATTCGATGTTGATCAAAATTTACAATATCCTCGTTGAAATATAATATAGTAAATAGCATAACAAGTTTGTAAAACAAAGATTTCTGTAATCTTCATTGCCTCGTAGTGACACTATAAATGTAATAATTGATTAGAGCTCCTTTATAATTTCCTCTCCCGAAAATTTTCCAAGCCACTGGATAGAGGCAGGGCCACCGGAGCGGGTCGCGATAAAAATTATTACGGTATGATGGTTGTTGCCAACGTAAACACCGTAAAATTAAAGAGCAGCCGGAACGGGCTTTTGTGGATACATTTCAAAGAAGACGCCGACCCGTACATATGTACCAACGTTCTTAACTGCGTTTAAAAGGCGTAAAAATATTGGCTGCATGCATGCTTCTTAACACTCGACGACGTCGCGGCGCTGTTAAACGCAAAGAAAGGGGTGGAGACAATGAACCGAAAAACGAGACCCACCGCAGAACACAGAGCGAAGACATGGAGACGTTTCAAGGCGGATGCAAAGCGGGGAAATTCTGGATCAGCGTGGAAACAATGTTGTTGTGTAACGTGATAAGCGCGGGTGGTTGCAAGTTGTGATGGCAAATGTCGGCAGATGTATAATGGCGTCGGAGAAAAAATGTTTTAGAGAAACATGGTTAGTTAAACTCACTATAGAGTTATTAGAAACTTTAAAAATAGTAAATATGTAAGCAAAGTATTAATCATTTTTAAGATTGACCAAAAAGGTTAACTTGTAAATAACAATATATTTAAAGAAAAAATCAACTGTAAATATAGTAACAGGAACGTAAAATAAAAATAGAAGCTGCATTCTTCAGAAGTGTATGTGGTTCCATCTGGTGGTCCGTTAACCACATGGTGGTCCACAACCTCCACGTCCATGCTTCTAATTTTAAAAGGCAACATTTATTTACCTATAAGTATGCCGATAAAATCAAAGTTAGATTTAACGAGCTTTGGTGTAGAAAGATGTTAGTTTACAAAAATATTGTGGAACTAGATTACATCCGCGGCTTCGTTAACGTTGGTAAAGTGAATAGTGAATAACTTTTGTAATATTCTGTAAAAATAATAATTCATTTACAATTTTATTAGAGTCGTAGACTAAAATATATTTTGTATATCCCTAAAATCTAACCTAATAACATACATATCTAAAACTTATCTTTGCCTCCTCGTTGGGTCAACTGTCAGAGACCTCCCGTAATTTATACACTATACCTACAGTGCATTTTTTTTAAATTGGCAATAGGGATTCCCATATTAACTTATTTTGGGCGAAAATCTCAGAACTGAAATTTTTACCGATATACATAATTGGACACTATGGGGCCTATTCTGGAATTTTTAGCGGGGGTTAAAATTTTAGCGTCCTTTGGGGCGTATTCTGTAACTGCTCCTCTAAATTTTAAAGGCCGTTAAATTAAGTTGTCATAGCAATGACCAATCAGGGCTTGAAATTTTAAATTTTAAAGGACACGCTAGAATGTTAACGCCCCTCTAAAAATTACAGAATAGGCTCCTTTAAAACTTAAAATTTCAAGCCCTGATTGGTCATTGCTATGACAGCTTAATTTAATGGCCTTTAAAATTTAGAGGAGCAGTTACAGAATACGCCCTATTATATATCTTAATTTCACCAGCCATTCTGTCCCTGAATTCAAAAAGATCTAAATTATAATTGAATTTTTATCAATGATAATGGAGTCGACTATGAGTTGATTCAAACTGTAGTTGTTCAAAACCAGTTTAGAATGATCTACAGACTCATTCAAAGAAACCGAAAACCAAAGAGAACGCGGATATTTAGTAATTGAAAGAGCAGAATAAAATTGATAAGAAGAAGAAGAAGAAGAATAAGCAACAGAAAAAGAAGGAGTAATTGAAGGAGAAGGAAATCGAACAGGTGTAACGAGAAGGAGGAACAAAAATTAAAAAAGGAGATTGAAAAGGATAAGGAGGAGAAAGAAAGAGAAGAAGGAGGAAAGATGGAAAGAAAAAAGAAGAGTAATTGAAAGAAAAACTGAAGGAATTCCAAAAAAAGGAGAAGGAAGAGAAGGAGAATGGGAAAGTCTCATTCTCACTTCATCTTCAGCATCCCTTTTATAATTACAAAGTGCAACACAACATTTTATTATGTTCGTTGCCAAACGGGGCTAAACGGGTAAGGTGATTGAGGCACGGAAATTTTTCTTTTAATATTCCAAACGACTGTTCTATCACTGATCTTGTTTATTTGTGCCTTCGAATAAATTCAATTTCGGCATTATCATTTGAGTTGATAGTTAGTGAACTAATTAGCAAATTTTTTAGTGGATACGCACTATTCCCAATGATGTAGCCATTCCGGATAGGTCGTGGACATTTCACTTTAGTGTCGTGGACATTTCCCGGACAATTAGCATTAACAAAATAAATGCTTCCTCCATCCACTGCACCGATTACCATCGGGAGTTCGGCAAGTTGATGGAATTCCCTACTATTTAGAACATTGTTGAGCCATATTAACAATTCTGGTACAGTAATTCTATTTACTGCTGTTGTGACATTTTTTACACATCGGTCTACTGTGGCCTTAGACCCACCATGCTACGCTATGGTACTGGCAGCCTGTCCCAAACCAACCATTTTGTATTTGTTGGTCAATACTTATAGCATGATTTCTTCGTGTGTGATGGTGTAATCAACGACCAATTCTAGTAGCTAATCCTTCTGGTTTTATGGAACTCAATCGAATTAATATAATTTGTAAATCTTCGGGGACTGTATCATTAAACAGCCACAAAACCATAATAATTCCAAAGACAAACCACAAAAAACTTTTTTGACGGGAAAAGTTTTATTTGTCGCTTGTCACTATTTTTTTACAAATTTGTAGTACTCATAGCTTTATGAAACAGAACGCTTGTAATTTCAAAAGTTTTGCTGGTAATTTGTCAAATTGTAGCTTGTCACTTGTGACTAATAAAAATGATCTTATGAAACAGAAACTTATCACTGGAGCTGACACGCTTATGATGAATAAACATGGTGACTGGAAGAGTTCTTCTGTGGCAGAAGGGTATATTGAAGAATGTATTGAAAACAAGAAGGAAATTTCTAACAGGATTTTGATGGGGACCAGCAGTACCATTATTACGAAGAATTGTCAAGAAACATATTGGCTGGTTGCAGTGCCTGGTTCAGAAAGTTCTGAGAAATTAACAGGGCTAATATTTAAATACTATAATATTGAAATCAGATAATTGTCTGCAAAATTTTGAATAATAAAAAATGAAACGTGAAGTATTTTTTATCATCTAAACGATAAGATTGCATTTTAACATGCAGTAAAGAGTAGATAAAATGCAGTTTTAACATTAAAGATTGAAAAAAAAATTTGGTCTAATAGGGATTCAGTTTGGGGTAAGGGAGGGGAGGAATTATGGTATGTAGATGGTTGAGTGACTCTGGCATATGTGTAATTATGATGAGTTGGGGATTGAGGGGTGGATTTATTGGGTTAGTGGACGTTACATTTCCGTGAGTCTTTACATTTGAGTTAGGTTGTAATTTCTGTGGCTGCCTGGTCGTCCGATTATCAACAGTTTCTATATAAAATATTAGATTACCTTCTATAATTTGCATCTGTGCTTAGAAAAAAATAAACAACTGCATATCTGAGACTGTCCATTTTCACGACTGTTTTTTTTTCTTCGTTGCTAATTAAATCAACAGCAGTGACAAGCGTTGATTCCCAATTTTTGTTTAGCGGTCTGGTAACCTCTTTAACCTTGTAATTTTATTTTTTCAGTGCGTCTGTGATTTCGTCATTGGTTAATTATGACTGAGAGGGGTTGTGTTTTGAGGGTTCCTATAGATAATAGTTGATGGAATACAGTCCGATTTCATGTTGGTTTGTGACTGGTCGCAAGTGCCGGTTGCTATGGAAACGTCTTAACTAAAGACCGTACAGTAAGGCTCAATTTCATGTCTCATTTCACATTAAATTGATCCTTACTGCCTGCCTGTTCACATGTTGAGAATAGTACAATCAAAATTAATATTTATAATAGTTGCGTTTTTAAAAAAGATACCTGAGTGAATAATGTTTAGTGTTCGTTTTTGTATTTATTAGGTTAAAAGTTACAAGTTATTAAAATAATTTCTTCCAAATATGGAACTTCTTTTCAATTAATTAATTCATTCATTCTGAAGTTTTGGGAACAAAAAGAATTACAAAGGAGATTGGATCTTAAAACCTTCAATAACACGTGCAGTGGTGCAGATTAAATCAGCGTACAAGAAAGCATGCAACCAAGTTGAAGTTAAGTAGGTACTATTACAACCTAAATTGTTGTAACACCCTAACAAAATTGTGAAGTGTGGATGGTGTCACAAAAAAATTCCCCAAAAATCATATAATGAACAATTAAATTAAATACAAGAACTATCTACATTTAAACAATAATAAAAAACGTGGTGAAGATTAAAATTATAATGACTGATAACAAGTTGTTGAAATAAATAACTAAATGAACGATGATATAAAATGTGACAAGTCAAATTGTGACTATTGCACTATACCTAAAGTTTTAATTACATTAAAAGATGATTACTGAACTTTACAATTGTTAAATGCACGCTAATATATAAAAAAAAACTAGATAAACTGATAACGTAAAAAAAATATAATGAAAAATTATCTATTACTTATCTTCTGAACAGTATTACGCTTTCCAGCCGGTTTTAGAGCTGTCCAGACTATTTACTTGACTGCTTTCCTGCGAATCCTGCAGGTTTGTGATTTCTGCGATTCCTGAGAAATTAAACCTGTTTCCTCTTGAAAAACTCCGTGCGTCCAGGAAAGAATATCACAGCTATTATTCCATGAAAATGGTACAAAAAGATCCTAGGTAAAGTGTGGTAAAGGTGAATCTGCCTATTTGAATGAAAGAGAATAGTCAAGGTCTGCACGCAATAAAGTAGTTTTTCTTACCTCTTTCAGAATCTCAACACTTATCGAATTATCCGCTAAAGCGATTTATTATGGAATAACTGACGATTTTATCCGCTAACGCGATTTTCTGGAGCTATCTCTTTGTCCAGGAGCAAAATTTACGTTGAGATGTTACTTCGCCAATGTGTTTTTTGTATATGTCGGTTATCTCTAATGCTGATTCGTTCCTGAACTTGGGTGGTGAATGTGCGGCAAAAATCAAATTGTAGCAGTACCCATTTTGAGGAGCTTTTTGTGTTTATATAAAATGACGCTGAAATTTGTAGGAGTAATAGTTAATAATAATTAACTAAAAGTAGTTAACCATCAATCTGTCAAATGTCTTTATTAATGTAATATGACAGTGGTACTAACACAACGAAATTAATGTTGATTTCTTTTAAATTCTCATGTTATAATAAAAATAAAAAATAATTACCGTTTTATTTTGTACATTATTGTGTCAATTATGGTGTAAAGTGACGTGTACTGAACTAGGCTTTTTGTTTAATACTTAATTTTTTTTTAAACGTGTCTGAAAAGCTAAAAATTAAATTAAAAATTAGTATGAGAGCATTCGAACACAAAAATTTGCGCCACAATTTTGCGGTAAAAATAAGAGTGAAGCAGCACATGATATCGTTAGCAGGACAACACTAATCCTACGTACGTGTTTGGAAGGGCCTCTTGGTATGTACACGCGATCTCGCTCCAAGTATATCCTTTTAAGGTTGAAGCGAACTAATATTGCAGCAAGTTTGTAGCAATTCAGAACAAACTGGCACAAAGTTTTGCCAAGTTGCTATCTGGCGTACAAGTCTTGCGGTTTCTTAATGCTCTACACGACGGCTGCTGCCAGGAGCTCTATGATTTATACTGCATGCTCTTTTGGCTCCTCAAAAATAACATTTTTTTGTATTTTTTTAAGTTTAAAATTATAGAGCTACAGTGGCTGTGACAGAACATACCAACTTGAGAATTTTTGTGTTTCTTTAATTTTTAGTATGTGTTCTAGATTTACCTTTCAAACTTAGAGCAGGACAGTACTCAGATTTAATCTAGTGCTTTCTCTTCTAGGGCAGCAGCAGCAATTTCATTTCGCTTTCGGCCAGCGGCCCTTTCCCTTCGCCGCATCGGATCCTTTGTCGGGCTTCCGGATGCCGCCAATTGGAAACTGCAACAGTAAGTTGAGAAAGGGATTTATTAGTTTTTGCTTTAGGTACCTAAATAAATACAGGAAAAAAAGCGAATTAACTCCACGAATGCGGCCTCGTGCTAAATACTTTACATTCAAATCATTTAGTTTGTTTGCATTTCTGTTTACAGCTGTAATGAATGAGTTTTTGTTTTCATTCGAAGTGCTTTTCCCGGTGGAATAATAAAAGGGGTGGCCGGAAATGAGATCGTAAGATTTAGTGGATTTTGTTTAGCGGCCTGTGCCGCCGCCGCCGCCCCCTTCCGCGCTCCGGACCGAATTATAATTAAAAACAATTAGGAAAAAAAGGGACGGGATAATTTAATTACTGGACGGAATTTTTGCAGACGGCTGTGCGGCCACGTGATCGGCGGCGCGACAACGGGCGCTCTATAAAGCTAGTCTTTATTATGTGTTAAAAGAGTGGCTTTTCAAAACCGAGGACTATCTTTTTTAAACAAAGACAAATAAATAAGAAGGAATGATAGAACAGAAAAAGAAAAAAATATGTAATCTTTCTGAAACCATTGACCGGTCTCTCGGACAGTTTGTCGGAAAAGTCGATCTCATCACGTCAAAAATAAATTGGTAGGTTAATACATCTAGTGTGCAGTATCGATGTCGAGTGTACTTTGTTCATGTGGGTAATATAGTTGATGACCATATCGACCGTGCCACCCGCAGCTCTGTCATTCTCCACCAGACCTATCGTTTTTATAAAACCTATCAAACCTGTGTTTTGTCCGCATGTTATTGAATCCATTCGAGGCCACAAAAACGAATTAATCGCTTTTTGCTTTACTTTTCAAATCGTTTGTTTTGTTAACGTTATTGGAATACTCGCAAATTATTGACAAATATTCAGTTCTGCGTGCTGTTTATGGCTGACAATACACATAAAACGGGTATTGCGTTTCATCAAGTGTGTCGGTGTCATTGTTTGGCGTCAAATGACCCAGAAAGTACAGCCTGATGTAGGTATTTAATTCTGTTATTGGCTCTTATCATTTGATGCCATTCGACATGCACCCGGCCAGTATTTATATTATTTTCCAAATCATATTGTAATTTTGCTACCACATCCTATGTTTAGCAGTGTTAACGACAAAAAGCAGATTTGGAAGATCCTTAAGGTGGATAACGTCTAGTCATGTGACAAAACAAAACGGCTTTGTTGATAATACAATTTGACTACAACAAAGTCAAAGTTAACTGAAGAAATTAATTTTCTTAATTAAAATTTCTAGATATGCCGCAATTCGGGTTGAGCAGTACGAATTCGCATTGGGGCTACGGAGCAGCAGGGGCGTATTCGCCCTACTTCACGCCGAGCACGTTAGGTTCGTGTGCGGCGCCCACGGCGTCCCAGTTCAACACTCCGGCCCTCGGTTTTTCGGGAGCCACTCCGGACCAATCTTCGACGCAAGACGCTTTCGGTTCAACGTCCAATGTCACCTCATGTGAGTATGTTGAGAAAATTTGGAACATAGTTATTTTGAGTGGAAATTATTTTTTTGTGTAAATAAGATTTGACTGTAAAGTCTGTGGGAGTCATAAAGAGTTTGTGTGTTTTATTGCACTTTCAGTTTTGAATGCTTGCCAGGCGTAAATATGAATTTTCAGGCTACCTTAACAAAACGATTGGAGTTTCAGTACTCAAAAGTGGACCAAAAAGAAAACAGTTTTCTGGCCGCTTTCATTATTATCACTTTAGTGTGGCGCCATTTCGTCCTAAAAAAAACAGTTTTTGGCCTTGGTACACAAGTCAAAGTAACTTTACCACAATTTGCACCTAACAACCACATAGTACAAATAGTTCACAAATGATAGAATATAACACCACCCCAACCATCTTTCACAACAAAGAAAGTGACTGTTGAGAAATATTTGCAGCGGCCGTCGCGTCTGCCAGTTGGGAAAAACCAAAGGGTCGTCAAACCTTTACCTGACTGGCACCGCTCACGATCGCAAGTCAGTCGAATTCAAACCTACGAGTCGAAAACGAACTCTCATTCATAATTCAATCAAAAACCAAGACTCGGTTATTCAAATTCAGTAGAAACTCAGTCCGGGAGAAGAAACGTTCAAGAACTATCTGCAATTATTCGAAATATACAAGTGCATAAGTTCGCGAGTGTTTCAATCGAAATCTAAAACATGGTCCTTCGAGCAACACACAAATTCTACAACCAAATCGACCTTCAAGCCTCTCTAAATCAAAATCAACCCCCAATTCATTCAACTTACAGTGACCTTCTGTCTAAAGGACTCAAATTTAATCTTCCACCTACAAATAAATTCAACGAAGCTATCAAGCTAGGGATAGAGTCCGAACTTATAACAAAAACACATCTCTAGAGTTTCCAACTTACTGACAAACTTTAAGTCATACCACAAGGGTGTGACGCTTGTTTACAGCGGCGGTTGCCTCGAGCACCGTTTTTTTTTACCTGGTATGCTCCACGGGACCACGGGTAGCTAAAAGTCGAAGTACGGTACTCCAGGGGTCAACTGTCTGGTTTGGCGGGAGGGAAAAATAAATTCGACTCAGTGTTACAGTTTATTATTCACCCTATGTACAACTATTTACAAAATTTATAGGTTCGGTCTTCGGTAACTCGGTGACGGAGCTTAAGGTTCCCCTGGGAAATTGTACCCTCTATCCGGTGATTCGGTGTCTACACGTTTTGGTACGTGAGTGCTCGGTGAAAAAAGTTAGGGTGCACCCTGTAGACGTCGGTGTACCCGCCTCCTGTATGCAGTGGTTCGGTTGTTACAGCTTTCGGAACCCGAGTGATCGGTGACAAAAGTTACGGTGCACCCTGTATACGGCTATTGGCGTTCCCCGGGATTCGTTTCGCTGGCTCGCGGGGCGGGGCAATGAGGTCGGGGGTGGTCCGAGCTAGCCAGCAGAAAAAGATTCGTCTGGTTGTACCGGAAACTTGGACAGCGTGGAACCGCTGGTCTTCACTGGAACGGGCACGACTCATCACTCTCGTTTAAAGGAGCGCAGCCTCTTTTATAGACCTGCGGGAGGGGTGATGATGACGTAGGCTGATGGGCACGGCTTGTCGCAATGCGGAAGAGTGAGGGTCTTAGCAATGCGTTTTCTTCCCACAGAAGCGACATCGGCTCCGGGCATCGTATCGGATCCGGAATGGCGGCGTCCGGAGCGCGCTTCTTCACTGGTCAACATGATGTAGGAACCATTCCGGTATGACACCCGGCAAACACTGCAAACTATTTTTCCCGGCGAGATATATGTTTAAATTTCAGGTGCACGGTATTGCATAAATTGCGAGTCGATGGGCCGCTCCGCCGTTGGAATGTCGTTTTGCTGACGGTACTTAAACCCGGTATCTAAACTCGGATTTTTCGGTAACTTCGTTACAAGCGACATTTCGAGAAATACCAATCCAAACCCTTAAAACCATAAAAGGGATCAAGAAATAGAACCTTTTAATATCCAAGGCAGACAAACATCCAAGAGGTCGAGTTCATTCTCTAAGTCCTCTAGGACCTAACTTAAAGCCGTCCTTGAAGACGTTTCTAACACTTTAACTTTCTTCAAAACGAAACCTTTCCAGATCTTCCCCATAAACTCAGCAGCGCCTAGATCGTATGTATTATTAAATATCTACAAATCATGTCAATCCCTTGCTCTGTGAAAAACAATAACAAATCTATCCCACGGAAACCGTACGTTTTTCCGGTATAATAAGTGGCGTATGTGCTATTCCAGACTATACGTTCTGACGTGATTGAGCAACAACATCCATCCATCCATCCATCCAAATAACTAACTTAATCCAAAAATAACTAAGTTGTCCCCAAAATGATTGATTTGTCAGCAAAAAAAAAAAAACTTTCCACATTTCAAGTTTCACGAGCAGGGAAATATGACCCTCTCCGAGTATGTTCCTTTAAGGGGTCGAGCGCGTAGCGGGAGGCACCAATTTCAATGATCCACGGAAAAACAAATTGGGCAGATTGAGCTAGCGTTCAGGGGTGATCACATTTAGTGGTGACCGTAAATAAATTATCAGATATTCGTATTGAAATAGTTTGGTGTTCACAATTTCGTATATTCTGGGCACGTTACATTATTTAGCAACCAATCAAATTTAGTTGTGACCGCAAATGAATAATCAGATATTAATTTGTACTGAAAGGGTTTGGTGCTAACACTTTGGTGACAGAATAGTTATTCTGGAACCAAACTAGATTATCTTGTTGCTGAAAAGAAAATAATTTGGTGCTTGATTAAATGATACCCATATTTATATTTCTGGTGAATCGACTAAAACAAAGTTTCATGACGTTCAGTTTACTTTTGTAAATTACTTTATTAATGTAAAATTTGTGATATTGAGACGACGGCGCGACGGCATCGGAAGCGAATGATGTCATGATGATCTCACCACGTAGGGTAACGTAATTAATCTGGAACAGTCCACATGAGAACGTCTGGGAATAATTGTCCACATAGGATGCTCTCATGAGTCTAGAAGACTCTGTGGCGGTGATCTCATGCTATACCACACTCGTACAAGAGACTGATCTCATTCTTCTGGAATAATCCATTGCGCCGAATAGAAGAAATCGAGAACGCCGGGAGCGGTATAAGAAGGGATCAAACAACGGAGCAAGTGAGTCGATTGGTAGCATCGTGAACAAGTGATCAGCGCGTGATATTGTGAAAGTCTGTACATAGTGAAAAGTTAGCCTTAGTAGTCTTTTTAATAAAAGTTTGTAACTACGGTGTGCACCAGAATATTTCTTTAAATCCTCGAACCCGCCCGGCTCAGGCTACGTTACAATATGAATCCATTTACTTTATATCGTCGGGAAAAATTTAAAAAGTCCAACAAAGTACCAACAACTCAGGTATCAGTTGGACTTTGTAAAACAATATTTATCATAAGACAAAACACAGCGATCACGGTACTCCGGGATGGGTCCGGATTCTCATTTCCCAACAATATTTAGGAACGAATAAAGGAGATCAAAGTCTAAACACCGAAATAACATATATATGGACAGAATATTGCAAGAGATTGGTTGGAGCTTTTTATCTCCGGTTTAGTGTTTTTTGATTTTTCGTTTGGTTTCCATTTTCTAACTAACTATCACTACGAGCTACTAACTATGGTCTTTTAATAACTGAAACTACTTCTACTTGGCTAACAACTGTACAGAAATATTGATCGATTTAAACTCAAAAGCAGCCACTGGAACTGAAATAGCTTCGGCGTGCCCTATAAGACAGAGGTAAACAATAATTTCTTAAAAAGGACGAAATGGCATTGAAAGCATTTAACCATTTATTAGTTCCTCAGAAAAGGCTAAATAGAGTCGGGAGTACACGGAACCGTTTATTTTGTAATTTCCGTCGCTTTAACTGATAATGCCGGAAGGGCCATTTTTGAGAGATTTCTGGTTCAATCCAAGTTGACTTGGTTATCATAACGAGAGGTTTGTGTTTTATCAAATAGGAGTAGGTACCTGACAATATTTAAACATACTCTAGCAAATAGTAAAGTCTTTGGTATCACAAGCGAGTTTTATAGAGGCAGGCCATAAAATACAAAGCGATGTCGGCTACGTTTATGAGATGACGCCATCAGAACACTTGAGCGGAACAAACGGTAAAATCGGAATGATCTAGCTGAGAATTTCAGATATTGACAGATTCGTTTGCAAATTACATTCACGTGTACTGACGATAGATTTGGCAGAAAAATTAATATAAAGAGATTACCTGTTTTTCCGGTGACTCAAACACGCGACACGTGTTTTTGGAAATTTTTAAATTGAACACCCAACTCTAAACAAATTGAAAACTCGTGGTGCCAATAAAATCAGATTTAATAAATTTTAAGAACAATGATAAGAGCTTTCGGCGAGGAACGTTCTTGCTCATTCGACGGACAGTAAGGGCTGACCACAACTCCCCTCGAAATCCAAATTTCTTCTTTGTGAATTACAGGTTCCGTACTTCAACGGCGAATTAAAACATGGTCAAATTTGGGATTTCTCAATGCTATTAATGAAATTCTTATTTCTATCTAACCCAAAAGTCCAGAGGAAATCATTAGAGAAATTTTCCTAATTTCTACCAAACCACGTGTCGAAAGTTGAAATTACAATGTGAAATATCGCAACGCTTCCGGTTCTATATCGCAATAGTTCCGATTTCAGTCATCTGACCACAGCCGTAAGAGCTTTTATAAAGTAAATGTAATGAATTAACAAAACAAGTTGCATTGCGCATTAAAACAAAATTTTGTTAACGTTATGATAAATGAACATAATTTTAATCAAATGTGAGAAAAATGCTGTTGACTCGTAAACTTAATCTTTTAGAACTTGATTTTGTAGAATCGATAAACTGGTGAAAAATGTACAATATTGTCACACCTGTTTGAAACTTTGTTCGAAATTAAAGTGCAGTTTAATTTTAATATTCTCCCCACTTGACAATCGACTTAGTTTAGCCTAGAATGTAACTAGTATTATTGATTTCAACATCTTGTTTTATCTTTCAGTACTCCCTGACACATCAGCAACCGACCTCGATCAACATCTCGGTTTGGTGTCCTCGCAAAACCACACGAACCACTCTCAAACCAGTCACACCTCATCCCTCCTCGTCCCCCGATACTCCTCAAATCACGACTTCTCCCTCTCGGGTCCTCGTTCTCTCTCCGACAACTCCAGCGCCGCGGAGAGCCCCGTCCAGGAAGACATCCTCAGCTCACAGACGACTCTCGGAGTGAACCATAACAACACCAACTTCCCCCTGCACCAGAATATGACGTCGTCGTCGTACGCGACGAGCAACTGCAACAACTCCATCTACCCCGTCCTACCTGCGAGTCTCCTTTACTCGCAGCTCTACTCGGCCGCGAATCAGAGTCACAATTTCCACTCGTTACACTCGCATGCGAGTCAGAGTCACAACGATCTCCAGAGTGTCATGGATCAGTTGAGCACGACGAATCAGAGACAGATGAACGGCAGCACGGACTTGTTGTTGAGTAATAACGGAACGTGTGCGGCGGCGGCGGCCAGGCAAGAGGACGGGAGATTGACGAGTAACGGGGCGCAGAGGGGGCCGGGGCAAAGCAGTGATGCGGTGGTGTGGAGGCCGTATTAGGTGGTGATTGTGAACCGATGTGATTTTTGTGCAATATGAGGACTTCCGATTTTGGAAGCGGAGCGGGAACGCTTCTGTCACCAGAGAAAGCAGGTAGAATTGCTGTTAGGTGCAGTTGGTGCCTCTGGAAATAAGTCTTGAGTTAATTGTCTGGTGACTGTTAGAATTATTCGTCTTTAGTAAATAATAATGATGAGGATACATTCTTATCGCTTATCTGTAACTACAGATTTTCTAAAATTAGCTTAAATTCTTTTACCGCATCGCGGTGTTGCTCTCTGTTAACCACTCTATCATTTCGTCCTGGTAGCACATTGGAAAAGGTGATTTCATCAAGGGTTACATGTGCAGCTGTCAAACCGGAATACAGCCAACAGAACTATCGTACTGTTGAAGCGAATATCCCAGCCAAACCTACAAAACACATAACGAAAGATTAATTAGACCATACTCCATTTGAGCGTTTCTTGAATATCACTAAAAAACAGCCAACATGTAAGATGACTAATATTTCGAAAATAATTTATTTTTAATCATTCGGTTTACTTTCTTTGTAGCTTTATTTCTACTCTAAATAGGTTTTATACACCTTCTTTTTGTATTCACTTTCTTGCACATTTTTATTTTAATCTTTTCTATAGCTTTTACGGCCCTTGCGGCCACGCTTCGAGGTAGTACATTCGTCTCTGTAATTTTCAAAAATTACAGGCCAAACGCACATCTGTTGCTATAAACAATCTGGGCTGTTATTATGTTCAAACTGCCTCTTCACACTTGTAATGAATTTCCAAAGAAATGTGGCAAAAAAATGAAAAACTAATTTTGAATGGTACTACTTGGGTAAAACATAAAACGTTGACGGCCCTTGGGTTGTACACTGTCGATCTTTTTACTCAAAACGCTCTAGTTACCTTAAAAAATATAGCGGTTTTTATGTGTGGCTTGTTGCTCCTTCTTACTTACAACTAGATTCCAAATAGTATAACAAGTTTAAAATTTAAAATAAATATGCTGAAATGAGTAGCAGGACAAAAAGGATGAATGCAGTACTTGAAATTTAATCAACTTTTTTTTCACATAAGTGTTCTTCGTCATTAATTGCTTTCCTATTTATATTAGAAATTATTTCTAGATAGATCATTAAACAAATTGGTGAATGCGCCGGGATAGATTTGGCAACAAGGAATCCAAGACTTCATATAATACCAAATAATGCTAATACTCTGATTCTTTTTAGATGTTTAGGGATACACAAACCGTCTGGCTGCCTTTTACAGCCTATTTATTGAGAATTTCTTAGAGGGTTTTGACGTTTTCTGAAGCCTTATGTTGGGATATCACAATTGAGTTTGTTTGCTAATGGGGCGTATTCTGTAACTGGTCCTCTAAATTTTAAAGGCCGTTAAATTAAGTTGTCATAGCAATGACCAATCAGGGCTTGAAATTCTAAATTTTAAAGGACGCCCCTCTAAAAATTACTTTTTTAATTTCTACAGTGTTTATTCTATAATATTCCTACAGCTGTTTCAATGAGACAACCCTATGTTGTAATCTGGTTCAAATTAGAAACGCATTTGATTTTGAAAAGAGTTCACATTCTGCATTTTTTTCTTGGATTATTCCTCTACAAAGTATGGAATCGTCTAAATGACCATCCACAAGGGGCAATCGGACCTACCTGCGTTTCGACTAAGAGAATGTTGTTTGTTTTTTGTATTATATGGAATACAGTTATTATAGTTATAGAATTTTTGTTTTTGCTGTTTAGCAATTATTTCTTCAACTAAATTACCTTTGCATTTTTTTTTATTCCAGGGCAGTAGTGAGAAATTTATTGATTTCAGATGAGCTAAAGGATTTTGATTTCTTGCTCCTGAAACCAGATTCTGGCCGCTTTAAAAAAGCTTTTAATTTTTTATATCATTCAATATCATCATGCAAGAGAGAGAAGGAATCCGTTTTGTTTTTACTGCGCCAGTCGATGAATTTCTGATATGCAAATTCATATTTCAAATGAAAAAATGTTTGTAGTTGAATTTGCATCTAGTATTTTAATCACTTTCTAAATCCAATTCAGAAAGATCAAATTATCTGTTATGACAATGAAGAGAAAAAAGAAAACTGAGTTATTATTGTCATCAAGGTTCGGTTGTCTTATAGCTTAACTGACTGTTATGCTGATTTGTATTGTACTCTGGCGTCGTAAGGCTATTCAGTCTCTCAGAACGTCGATCATCGGTGATCTTTTGTTCAAAACTCTACTCGCATCTATGTTGCTATGAATCCCACATTCTTTGCGAAGTTCAGGATGCCACTAAGAGGCTTTTTCTAAGGGGCCAAGCCAAGTCTTTTGTGGAACTGGTGAAATCGAGGGTTTATTGCAGCCTCATGGCCTCCTGAATGGTTTCTAATTGCTCCATTGTCAGAAGTGAGTCTTGACAATTTGAGGGTATTATTCCAACCCTAACTACTCCAGCTGGAAATCGTTATTACCTTTTTAGGCTAGGTCTCCCGTGGTTGAGGGGCTTTCTTCAGCGTCTTTATTTGACCCTGTTAAGGGCGAGTCAACCTTAAAAATACCCAACGAGAAGCAAGGGAGAGAAAGGTCACTTGCAGCAGAGCCCCGCATGCCACAGGAAGGCTAATTAAACTGGAGGTCGCCTGGTATCCGGAGATCACCCTCTTGGCGATGTGGTCTTCGGCATATGCTGTTCCACCTTGACTTTAGGTTTACTCCTCGCAGTGAAGCCAGATCCTCCGGGGTGTTTGACAGCAGCGTACCACCACTACGCTTTGTGGTGGTTTCTGTTGCAGCCAAATACATTACGAGTTAGTAAATCAGATGAGCGGTGTAGATTCATCTGTGGGTCCGGCTATGCAGCCTGAGCCCCTGACGACCTCAGCTCGGCTAGGTGGTATATCTAAATATAGTCTGCCTGCCTGGTATACTGATTCTAATAGCGGCTTTCATTGTAAATTTTTATTAAATCTATATTGAAAACTCATAATAACGATTTCTGTAACTTTCTGCATCATGACAAGAATCGTGCAAACCTAATGACAAAAATCACGAAGTCACGGGCAAGCCAATTAGAACACATCAAAAAAGTCATTTGTAGAAAAAATCTAACTTTCGGAAGAGGTTTAATAATATGCAGAAAGTAGTTCTTTCAGTAGTGGTCGTATAGGAAAAATTATTTTATTTCATACTTGTATCTAAAGTGACATTTTTCGGATTATTTTTGATACCAAAAGTGGAACATTAACGTCCTAGTACTTTAAAGAAAAATTTTAAAGTCCTAGTACTTTAAAATTATACGTCAATCATTTCTTACATTGTTCCCGAGATTTTTGTGGCATCAAATTGTTCTTCACGTGATCTGCTTCATCTACGATGTCTTGAGGCACCTCAGTTTTCTCCATTTTAAACGGAATAATCGGATCAAATATCCAAAACCATTCACCGTGACCCAGTTTTTTCGTTGTCATTTTTGACAAACGTTTGTTACTATGGGAATGTTAGTTCCCGCATATTTAATTATTACGAATAATTTGTGCGAGATAAACACACAACATTTCATTTATTTTGACTTAATTCATTAAACTTGCAGTATGAAATAAAACGTTGTATTTACCTCGAACGAAGAAGTGTTTTTAAAGGTACTCACAAGTAATTCCAGCCTCGGCTAGGCGCCTCGGCCGTAAACAACTTGCTCGTACTTTAAACTTCACTTCTCGTTCTAGATAAATAATATACTATTAATAATGTAGGTAACATAATATGATACATAAAATTGTTCCTCAAAGGCCGCGTCTATGGAAAGATTTTCAGTAATAATATTACAAGAGCATGGAAAATATCGAGTAAATTTCCGAGTCATGAGACGTATTTCGCGGAATGACGAGGATGGTTTAATCAGATTATTTTTAATGCTCGAGTGATATTCATTACGATTATATAACGAAAAAATGCGAAATTTTGAAGGAACTTTTTTTCTGACGTTTATTAACAATAATAAAAAAATCGTTCCTATGGCAAAGTTCATTGTTGGAGCCAGCCGAAACACTGAAATGAATATACCCCGTCGTCAAGGGTATACTTACTTATATACATCGTAACTATTAATAATCTGTAATTGCTATTGGCTCAATATATTTTCTCTGTTATATAATCTTTAAAAGACGTCGATAAATTAAAATATTAATTCATACCAAATGTCATAGTGATATGTCAATCCGTCGTCTTCGCTGATTGACGTTTATACAAGTCTCAATGGAATCTGTAATTGTGATTGACGTTGACGCAATGGAGAGACTTGTGTAAACGTCAATGTGGGGAAACTACGTCTCAATCAGTTTTCATGTAACTTAAACCTCAAAAATCTGACAAAGTCGCGCACATGTGAAAGTAAACGACGTACGTTTTTTAAACATTTGATTTCCATAGGTAGCTTTGATGAACAATTTTGTAGAGCATTATGGTATGATCCGAAACTTTGTATACCGACTAATGTTTACATGACACCACAAACAACAAGATGTGCAGCTTGCATAGGGGAAGTGGGGCAAAACCGGTAACATTTCGGAACTAATAAATTTTAAATATATACGACTATCATTATATTTTTTTAGAAAAAGCTACAGTGGGGACACAGTAACCGTTTACTAGCAAAAATTAAACATATAATTCCCATCAGACTGTTGATCCATGTCCGCGCACACCTCATGAGCCCATACTGGACATTTTATTAATTTTACAAAATATACATTCACAGTCAGCTTCACTATCACTTCAGCCTTTTAAATTTATTTCTCCTTTTTATTGTTTGTTTTCTCATGCTTTGCTTTGTTGACTTTCTCTTTTTTTGGTTTCTTCCCTTCCAGATCTTTTTTGTGAGGAAAACTGGTTTTGAATTGACAAGAACTCAATGTCCTTCCACCAGCTGTAACGTTTATTATGTCTTTGGACGATGTGAGCAATATTTTACTTGGAGGCGTTGAACATTGAAAATTATAAAGTGTAAAACACTACTCCTATCTGTTGAATTAATTAGGTTAGCTCACCTACAAGCACTTAAATCGATAAAAAAGGCAATATTAACATTACCATAGGTAATTATATTTAATTATTTCTAAATTCACTGTATTCTTACCGAAATCCACTAAAATCCATATAATTATCTATTTAATGACATGCGATGTGGCAGTTTGCCTATAAAATAAAAATTTCTACCAAAAACAGTAGAAAACGGTTGTGCCCCCACTTCCCCTACAGCACCGACTCGTTAATACGGATCAATTAAAACAGGAGGGTATCCGGATTACTTACAAAAAGCTGAAGTTGTACACTATGCTTTTCCTTCGACCGCCACTCAAAAGAAGGACAAAAAGTGCATGTAGTAACTCAATTTAACACATTCTAATATCTAATATTATTTGATAAAAACCCATTTAATAATAACTGCAATGTTAAAGTATTCGGCACAATTCATTTTAATTCTTCTATTGCCTACAATGACTAAAAAATAAAAATTAAACTTCTTTATTTTATATTTATCACCATTCCAGTTTTAGTTCACAATCCCTACAAAAAGTTGTTTGACGAATTTTGGAATATCACATGAAGGTCGTGTGAAAAAACAAATGGAAACGCAAAGTACATATTAACTTGAAGAACTTTTTTTTTCGGAAAAAATCAAATTACAGTTTGTCTTTGTTTTTGTTGCCTTAAAATGAAGCTTGCTCGCGTAAATTGTAAACGCTGGTCCATTGTAAACAATTATTGAAGGATTTCATGCCAACATCGTCTTTCGAACGACAATTTTTTCCTTCTTCATCTGTTAATTCTTCCCCGAACTCTTTGCAATCATCTCTTTACAACCACAGTCTTTCTGTGAAGGGTTGTGTTCTGGACAAATCTGAACTACCACTTCTTAAACTTACTCTCTATTTCGATCCCTATTTCTGACACTTTTATCCACGACTGATGTAACAAACAAATTATATCTTTTAATCTGCATCTACTTCTTGGAATTAAACAAAGAAATGTTTTTTTATTACTATTTAAGGCCCAAGAAGCTATACTCCGTTTTTTTAAGAAGGAAGTAGATGGCAGCAGTGATACACGTCCCGTGCACATTAGCGAATAAATGAAACAGGGGTGTCGGCAACCCATAATCCACCGGCGTATGTACTGACATGACATGCATGCAAAAGTAGGGAGTAATAAAAAACCAACGAAATTTGTTTAGAAATGTTTAGACCGTATTTTATTGACAAAAACACACGAGCTGTTTAGTTGGTGTGTTGGTTTGTCGTGCGCGAGTGTAAAGCGGACGCGTCACGTGGTACAAAATGGTAACCTCTTATTGGTTCCTTGAAGTCCCTATCTTCCACAATGCTTCCTTTTAAACAAAAACGGACCATAGTGTAATTAAGACTATACTTCTGTCGCCCAACAGATAGAGTAATAAAACCGCCCCTTTGCGCGCGGTGTTTAAAATAGTAATGTTCCATTGGTGGAGTTTAAATACCGCGGAATTCCTGAAAGCACGATGCACCCAACTTAAATTAACAGCGGACCTGCCCAGAGCGAAGAACAAAAAATGTGGCAGTTGTCGTGATGGATATTCAGGTGGAACCAATAATAATTATTAATGTAGAGGAAGATTCTTCTATACTGAAGAATAAATTAATTATTATTATAGATTAAGAATTTCTCCTTTGTGAAGAGGTTTTATTACTTTATCTGTAGGCGACACGAGTATAGGCAATATTTATATTCTATGTGGAAGTTTATTAAAAAATTCTGGGGCTGAATATTTCACAAATGTTGGTGCTTTACTTACTGCAAAGTGGAGTTGCAACTGAATTTACAGTTCTCGTTTGATAAGAATGACCAGGATCTCTTTCTGTAGTATATATCATAAGTTGATTCTAGCCTACTCATATATTATCAAAAAATAAATTGATGGTAGTCATAATATTTTGACGTAAAAATTTATTTCGACAATCTTCTCTGTATTTTCACCCGCTGATGATCCGAATTGCCTTCCCCTGCAAGGCGAAAATGCGTTTCCAATCCGCTGCCTGGCTAGCATATGAAAGTAAAGAGTAGGCAGTTCTTATAGTGTACTTTCATTCAGATCGTTAGCCAGGCTATATTTTTACTTAGTTTTTTTAACCAAATTACAATATGTAAATTCAGTTTTAATATCACAAGAGCATAGAAAATAATCGATTAAACTTCCGGGTCGTGGGAGGTATTCGACTGAAATCCACGCCAGCGCACCGTTTGCTCGAGTGGTATTCGTTACAATTATATAACCAAAGCTATCCAAAAAATGAGAAATTTTGACGGAACGTTTTTCTGACATTTCCTTAGTCAGCAAAAAATTGTTACTATGACAAAGTTCATTGTTGAACCCAGCGAAAAATCGAAGTGATTATACCACATCGTCAAGGGTTTAAACGCTTATCTATACACGGTAACTATGTAAAATCTGTAATTGCTATTGGCTGCATTTATTATGTGTTATACAATCCATATAACTTTATTATCTACACCGACTCCTAGAAGTTTCGTATATTCCTGAGTATCGTGACTGTAGGTCCCTCCTTTAGCCCGTAATGATAATATTATATTAACAGTCTTGGAAGTTTTTGCTGTGAGCTCTCATCTCTCACACTCGCACTTTAAGCTGATCAATATCTTGCTTGCATACAGATATGGTAGTGTCATCGGCAAACAGTATAACATCAGAGCTCATAATGTTAGGCAGTTCATTTATGTCAATGAGGAATAGAAGTGGCCCAAGTACTGATCCTTGTGGCACCCCGTGTAATATTAGACACTTTGAAGAAACTTTATTCTTTATTAATACTGTTTGGTTACGAGTTCAAATCATATTCTTTGCTTAGATCACAGATCATAGTGCACATGTATTTTCGTTCCTCAAAGGCCTGCAAAATCTTTTCAACCAACTCTAGCACTGCATTGTATTTTTACACCTCCTGAAACCTGTTTAAAAAATAACTTGCGAGTTTCAAAATGTGTGACCAATTCTTTGTATTATTGTAATGCATTTTTCAAAAATCTTCGAAAAAATTGGAAGTGGCGATATGGAACGATAATTTACGTCATTGGCGTCCTTTTTCTGAAGGGGTATAATTTTTGCTTCATTCAAGAATTCTGGAAAATATCGTTTCTATGGGTTAAGGGGGGTTTGACAGGTCTAGAAGTGAGGTTAGAATTATTTGAATTTTCAATCCAAGTTAAATTAAAATTTACAGTGCAGAGAAGCTTTACAGGGTAGAAATCGCAAACCACTGGCATGAAGCTATGATGCCATATACTTTTCATATTTTATTGTGTTATCACGTAACAATTACAATATTTTCAAGAGCCCGCCGTGTCGTTTACAGATTTCAAGTCGGTTGAATCTAAATTTTGCTCATTACCGAAAGTTCTCTTAATTTATAATTAGCTATCGTAGGTGCCTTCAAAGTAGTCAAATACGCACGCTGTATAAACATTTTATTTTTTAAAAACTGGTAAAACAAAAAAACCTATACATCTTTATTCAAAATTTTCTATGCGTTTGCTTTTTGACAGTTTTGACATCATCGCATGATCAACGCGTCAGTAAATAATTTCAAGACGAATTTTCAAGTTCTCAAAGACGAATATAAAAGTGCGGGAGGAGAAAAAAAGTAGCGGCATTCCATCATTTTTTAAGGAAGAGTTGGAACGGCGAATTCAAAAATATAAATAAACGGCGATATTTTAATATGAATTTTCCTTTTGAGTCACAGAGAAATGACACTCTGACTAAGGGGGTCTGTGACACCGACGTAACAGATGACGATGCTGAGGAACTGAAGATGTACGATGATACGATGCCGACGAAATTTCTATAGAATATTCTCAAGCCGGTACACCATTAGTAACTTGGCATTGTTTCTTATTTCTATTAATATATTACTAGCTTTTATATTGTATTTTGAATAAAAATAATGATTTCCTAACATAACCTCAAAAATCTAAATGTCAAAAAATTCCAGTTTTTCAAAATTCCCGAGTTTCTTAAATTTTACCAGCTAATATTAAGCCATAATCACTTATTAAAATTACAAAACTGCAGTCGCAATGTGAATATTTTAGAAATTCAACTCGAATACAAAAAAGTTGCAGGCAGTTTGTTCGATGGGAACTTATTCCAAATTATTGGGAATTTTCGTGGCATATTGTTGCTGTTTATTAGTGGCTGCTCTACTTCACGTCTTCTCCGTCTTTTCTTCTCTTTACTCATCAACCATTCTCCTGATTACCACTCTAAGCAAGAGCGAATTAGAACTTACTTTTTAGTTAAGTCAGATTTTCTTCTCGTTGTTTTTAGTTTTCGGGAACATATTTTTTTTTAATTTGACATTTCACAGTATTTATAGACACTTCCTCGTATAGGAGTTTGAAGTTTGGACCCAGGTACGTCATTTTGGTCTATAGAAACCTCAACAAAAGGCGTTTAGCCATTTGAAGGACTTATAATGGTTTTCTTAGGTTATGTGAACTGTCGTTCCTTTCATTGCTTGCACTACTGCACGAAAGTATAAAATTAAGGACACCCAAACAAAATACAACACCAACAGATGCTTTTTTTCTAGAAAATACTGGCCTTTATGTCTAAAAATCTATTTCAAAACCAGATCCAGTGTAAAAATAGTATATTGTGCAACTAGTGCGGCAATCGACAACGCCGAACGAGTTGAACATACTATTTCCTATTGCGAATGCGGAATAAATCCTAATATAAAATTGGAGTCTAGAGGAAAATTCAGCTTTCAGCAGATTGTCTGAATTTGCGTGTGCAAAGAATAATTTGTTTACTTGTCGCACCCAAATTATCAAATGGACAAACAGTTACTTTTCAACCGTAACCAAGGCTGAAAAGATACTATTTTTCTACACGAGCAATAAAAATTATTGTATGCACTTTACCTATTTAATTTAAATACAAAAAGTCGATTTATTAAATATGTGCCAAACTAGTCTATCCCCCTTGCACAAATGGCAAAGCCCTCATTCTTTTAAACTGCCGCCGTTTATGAAAAACCTGCGATTGCGCAGATCCACCGTCCTTTTATGCTAAAATGGGTTAGGAATACAAAAATCATCCTGACAGTGAAGTGACAACGTGCAGCAGATGGATGGCAGATGTGTCAGATTGTAGATAACCTTGAACCGGCCAATAGTATCCATCTCCCAAGGAAGACAGTTTTGATATTTTTTCTGCTCTCTCATATTCTACCAAATCGTTCATGAACTCAATTTTATTTCTGGCTCAAATATTACAACTATATAGTTGCTGCTGCCATCAACCGGCCAGTTTTGGCAAATTGCACCTAACAAACCCTCCTTAATTAATTTACATAATGATGCGATAATAAGATTTATAATAAGAGGTTATATAATTATGTCTTTGCTTATTTTGTTATTTAATTAACCACTCTGATGGTGTTGTTAGTTACGTCATGAAATGTAAACCTCGAAGTGGGTACTATATTTGCCTGTATCAAATAGGTAACAGCATGAATGTCGCTTCCTTCCAATTTTCCCATAAAATTGCTAAATTACTAAGTTCATTCGGACACCTATTGTTAGTTTCTTCTTCACAATCACTATTTTCTTTCTCTTTATTGTTTATTATTTGTCACGTAATTTTCACCCCGATTTGTGATGAAGATATTATTTTATCATTATTGGATTTGTTTGCCCTTTTAATAGCATCTCTGTAATTTTTTTACTTAAATATTCTCCTTTGTACTGTGTGTATAGTTCAGTGAGAAACCCTAACTTGAGTGTCATTTCCTTCAATTCGTCATTAAACCAATTGGAGTTATAAGATTTGGGTTTCAACAGCCATAATTATTATTGTTGCGATTGTGGGTTCTATTATTTGTTTAAACACTATATATTTACACTTCTTATATTACAATATTTACATTATTTACTCCGGATAGACAAAGGCAACTGTCCGACTCGACCCACTGATCTTCAACTTTGACGAACTGCGATACGAGTGGTTGGATGACTGGTTGATGTGACTATACTGATGTAGTAGTAAATCCAGAACATTCTAGTAATTGATGACATAAACTCAAGCTGCTGCCGCTGAGTCATTTCGGGTCCAAGTCCGTTACATTATTTATTTCGTGTACCGACCTGAATTTAAGAAAATATTTATATTAATAGCTTTCTCGAGAATGCAGAAACAACATTATAATCGCATAAGTTTTTAAGTTAACCTCATCTTTAGTTAAGAAGTGTTCGGTCACTAAAGACTAAACTATAATTGCAAGTTAACAAGCATTGTTCTTGATTTTTTTAATAATGACTGGCAGGATGAACTGAATGCTAGGTTGAGCAGTTTTTATTGGCGTCTCTCCAATCGACCCAGTTTTGATCTTTCGAGATTTACAGCATGAACGGTTACAGAGGAGCGATGAGAATGCATAAACCATGTTAAAAATTAGCCGAGTTAGTAATTAACCCAAGACGAGCGCCAAAACACCTTTTGCACCAACAGTAACGCTACATTGTTTTAACATTTGTTACGTCCTCCCGTTTAATTTATGATGTGCAATCGATAAGTCTAGGCTAAGACCCTGTTGTATATCTAACAGTGTATAAGTTAGGACATGTCATGTACAGAGAAAGCCACACGTTTACTCGACTGACGTCGACTAATCGTGGCCGTTATAGCTTTAAGCTTGTAAAACTACCGTGTACAATATGCTTTAGTCCCTGTATAAAAAGTGAGTTATGAAAATTCAGCCATTATAATACCTGTTATGTAACGGTTTCTGTTGGAAAATGTAAAATAAACAACAACGATAAATAAATATTCGAAGAATCTACACTGTTTCATTTCAACATCCTTCAAACTTAAAACTATGCATTAAAATTGTTACATAAATACTTTAGATGATTTGCTGGAAATTTCGAGAATTTCTCTTAGTACTGGCTACTGAGTTTTAGGATAAAAACAAAGTGAAACGGCAACGAGATCCTTTTAACAAATAATGCCGTGAAACTTTTACTGAAACTGACCGCTTGTGGCGAAAAGTAGAAAAGGGACAGTGGAACTCAAAGCAAAAACGGAATGAACGAAAAATAAAGGAATGCCGTCGGCGACCCGGACGTCACTACCCCTTCAAATCCTGACGCGTTTTGAGTAAATGCCGCTACAAATTACTTGCATGGAACCGGCAGAAGCAAATGCCTTTTGTTGCGTTCTTATTAGGGGAGACCACGGCCGAGAAAAGTTTTTTTACAAACCACATTCGTTTAAAAAGTATCCACATATTGGCGAACGATGACTTAGGTATTTTTTTGTACGATCTTTTGCACTAATTGCAAATGAGATCCTGTAACGATATCACTACTTAATATTGCATACTTATTAAATTTATACTAATAACACCTTCTTTTAAATTAATAATATCTTTTGGCAAAGAAGTCAAATTCATGCTTAGATCTCGTACACTGAACGGAAGTGTTTAACAAATAATGCTTTCTGATGTAGTTTTAGGGCATCCTAAACAACACTCAAAAAGATGACTACAGGTGCTTTGGGACATATCGGAAGATATGAGGAGGTAAGTTTCAATCAAGATAACGTAGGTACAGGTGACTCCCTCTACGTCGAATTATTTGGATGCCAATAGGATTTGTAATCTCACTTTGTAAAAATTACTCAAACTCTCATTTGTGGATGTGCCGTGCCAAATCACGTTCTCTAAGTTGAACGGAAACATACACATCTGGTTCTAATTTTTATATTCTCCTACAAATCTATACGATGTTTTTTGTCGCCGGCACTATGTCAAAACAACATTACGGACAGAAACAGTGTACACAGTTGTGATTAATTACCTACACGATTCCTAATTAAAGTGTTCAGTAAAAAGTTTATAAAATGCAATTATTTTTTTATTCTTACTTTAATTCGAACTTTTTTCGATGGCAAGTGACAATTCGACTTAAAGGGCAGTCGACCCCCTTTAATATTTAAAATAATCAAATTCTAGTAGCACCATTGAATATCAACATTCTAATAGAATACTCAATGCCTGTTTCATTTTTGAACCTCCAAAGGCCGTTTCAATCCAGCTGGCGCCACTGATTTTGCCGTTTTGACCATCGCGCTCTTTGGGACTAGAGGGCACCTCTGTTTTGCTGGGCCTAGCGCCGATGGTGCAGCGATTCTGAACTGACCTCGGTTTGGTACTAAGATGCGGGTTTGCCGTCATAGGGTACCTGGGGTACCTACCCTCGGTCTCAACAATAATTTACCATCGGCTGTTTAGTATTTGTCCAATGCAGAATTTTTATCCAAATGTCTGCAACTAGATTTTATCATCTTTTGATTCGATACACAGCAGTACTATGAATATTGATAAATATAAACTGGTGGAAGGAGTTCAACATGAATTAGGTATTATTGTTGAAAAAACTCATAAAAAAACATTTTTGAAATTTCACAGAACAATAAGGCCCATAAGCTCCTTTGTTTATTTAATGTATTATTTTTTTGTTTTTGTTTTGTAGCCGATTTCCAGAATTTTCTTGTGGAAGAATATTGTTTTTTCTTGCGGGTCAATAAAATTTCTTTCTAATCTTTTGTTCATTTGTTAATTGATTTCCCCACGATTTTATTGTATTTTTTGACAGCAAGAACGTTTAAGCAAAAACGGTTTATAATATAAACAAAATGCTTTGGTCACTCACTCACTCTGGTCCGGGCGTTATTACACTGACTATATGAAACCATTATCCCACTAGCAGATTCTGACTAACGATACCGATTTCCCCATGGGACCAGATTAGAAATGGTGTTACGTTATTTATTACAAACTACCGTTTCTACGTTGTCCTGTCTAAACTTCATTAAATTTGTGGTTGGACAGATGACGAAACAACATAACAGTAAAAACAAATGTAGTTTAATTTTAATTAAGGGTGGAATGCAATTTTTTTTTTCGATTAAAAACATTCAATTGAGATATATTCCATCCTCGTAACATAACGAACAAAACAAAAAAAGAATATCATTTTTGCAGTTTGTCCAAATTCATCAACTTTCCTTTGTAATTGTCTCCAATTTTATTTTCCTGAAAACTTTTCCAAAACCATAACGAACAAAACGGAAAAAGAATTACTCTTATCTATCGTTCCAATCGTGAGTTAAAGTCTTCGTGAGGTCATAGAAAAATCTCATAGAAAAATCACTTTCAGGTTTTCCCGAATTTTTCAATTTTCCGGGCAACTTTCCGTAGGAACCTTATTTGGACTACAAATATTAGAAAAAAAATGGTCTCAGGCAATGCGCTTACCAACGACCATCATTTCATTTTTATTATATAAATATTGTAACACATGAAATAATCGAAATGCCCCAGATTACAACATAAAGTGGAAGAATTGAAAGAAAATAACAAAAATATTGAGCAATTTCAAATTTTCATCAAATTCGAACATTAGCACACATACAATAAATTTTGGACGCAAAAACCAAAAAAATGTTTCACCAAACAGGAAAGAAATTTTCGCTCATGTTATATGTATTATAAATCTCCGGCGGCTTATATATTAAAAAAAAAACAGGCTGTAATTCTAACAGCTCCCTTTACAATTGGAAGTTGGCTTTGCAGGCATAAATTTCTTCCTGGTTTTGATAATATTCTCTTTCAACAAATAAAACACAAATTCGATTTAAAAACTGGAATGGAGAAAAAATTTGCTTTACAAAACAGCAACATCTCATGCACTGGTTTAAATACAGGTTTGACAGCACCTTCTCCTAATTTTGTAAATATGTATTTTAGCCTTGTCAGCTATAAATTACATTCTACCACATTTTAGACAGCCATTGTAACCCATTTTTTACACATTGAAGCTGTCACCTACCGCCTTTAAGCGGTAAAATAGACCAAAATTTTCTTCTTTAAGAAACGCGACCCTTTATGATAAATATTGGTCGTATATTTTGAAAGAAGATATCCCACTTAACTGTTTTTGAATAAGTTTCTAAGATAGAATAATGACCAATTTAAATACGCTCTCTAAGATGCACGTGGTATAAATAGTAAGCATCTCAGTTGCCTATTTATCTTATTTACAATGTCAGTGTCAATATAAAAATGCTAATTTACTGCGATTATTACTCTCATAAAATACAATGATATGGCAAAATGGGTGAAGTCATTGAACTAAAAGTAAAACACGTCAACAATAAGATAATGAAAGAGTTAAGGTAAGTCAACAAAATACTCCAAACACATAACATCTCATATTTTTAGGAATTGCGCCCTATGTGCCATTATGCATTCCTACAACTCCCGCATCCTTTTGGGCAAAATCCGCGTCCGTCACACTGTCCTGCACCTATCTTTACGTGAATAATGTGAATGTAACTTCGGTGCAACGATAATTTTTGTAAAATGGGGGCGCCGACTGAAAAACTTCGTCATCGGTTAAAAAGTTGTATACATTATGTGTGTGATAGGTATTTTACATCACTCAGTTTTATTAAAACACTCCGCTTTGCGTCGTGTTTCAATATTAAAACTTTGTGATGTAAAATTGACTCTACCACACACATTTTTGAAAAACAAGTTGATTCCTCTTACCACAGAGCGAATGTAAAAAATATATAATGGACGTAATGAAAAAATCACGAAGTAAACACCAGTATTTTTAGATAACGAATCTTGTTTGGAACATAAAATGCAAGTAATCGAATTTTTGATTATTCGTAAACTGTTGTAAAACAAATGTCAAAAATACAGCAAAACATGCAAAAGCTAGTGCCAAATTAAGAGTGCAATTAAGAGCCAAATTAAAATAGCAAATAAGCGTTTTTTTTACTTACATTTTTAATTTTATTTTGTTGAACTAAAAATGAACTTTAACTAAAAAAATTGCAGATATATTTTATTATTTAAGAAAAATATTGTACCAAATTCATGAATGTTAATAAATGTTCATGTTAGAGTTGGTATTAAATTTTGTAACGACACTTCCCTACTCACTGTTTTGTGAAATCATGCTTCGATTTTATAATCTTTTGAATTATTATTTATTGCTTCAAAATACACTACACCGATCCTGAAATTTGCCCACCAAAATATCAAATGCGTTCTGTAGCCGAGACGATACCCGATTTAATTTTCGTACCAGGTGCCGCGCCATCTATTACCAAAATAGTTTATAGCATTTCGATGGGAAATTCGGGTCCACCCAACTCACCAGCGGACGAATCGACAACTTCCATTTCATCAACACCCAGTTGGCCAACGGGACATAACCTCAACGACCCAACTTACCAATTAAGATTTTAATCAACAAATTGTAAAAACACATTGGATTTACAGAAGAATAAATTTATTTGAAATGTGTAGAAAACTTTGTGAAAAGGTCTCAAAAAAATACTGTAAACAATACGTACTTAATAAATCGTTAAAACAAAAACAGTCGCAATATTTTGCATTATTATTATGAAATTTTTTATTGTTAAATCAAAACTTAACTCACTTTTATTACAATGACGCAAATTGCAGAAATGCAGTTTTTTTATATTACACTTGGCACCGACTTCAAAATTATAAAACAATTAATAATTACTTAATAAACAATGCTCTCTTAATTACATTAACCACAACAACAAATAAGTATTAAAGTCTTTTATAAAAACCATGTATTTTTTGCTTTTTCGTTAACTTTTGTGTTTTTTTAATCCGTTTTTTTGTTTGTTTTGAAGTCCGTTACAATTTTGTTTTGTTTATACATACTATGAAAATCAAGGTAGTTTAATCAAACTACAAATGCAACATTTATCAAATCCCATTGGTTAACATATGGTCCATCGAGCCTGATTGAATCCGAAATACGAAAAAGAAACTAATCGCAGCAGGCGTCCAGCAGAAACTCCAGGGTTGAAAGGTTAGTAGCCAGAATTCGTCAGATTTGGACACCAACAAATTATTAAACCGACCACACGACGACAGATCGTTGACGGAAATAACGAGGCTACGAAATCTGACAACCAGTTGGATATTGTCACTAAAACATTCATTAAAATGGTTCCAAAGCATTTGTTCAGTCTATTTACTTCATATCTAAGGGGATGGGGTATAAAAAATAAATGGACCAACAAACCTCCCGGCAACATCCAGAATCATAATCTGCAAGCTTTTCTGAGATCAAAACTATGAACAGAATGCGGTCCTCATAATTTGCACACTCAACTTCCTTTGGCGCCTGCACTAAGTGGTTGTTAAACGGTTTGGATAAGATAATTTCATGAAAATTATGTAACTTTGACGTAACGAATTTTTGCATATCTCATTCATTTCTCCAGAGGAATTAATCACACTGCATGACTTCTACAGCAGTCTCGAGCATTCACGACGACTGGCACTGGTTTTCTGCGGTTTCCCAGAACTTTAACACAAATGTGGAGATCAAGTCCAAGGCCGAAACCGTGAGTGAATTCAGTTCACATACAAACTCTCCAGAAGATCCTGGACTCCTTCCGCTGAAGAGGCAGCAGCCTATAGCAGCGGGGCGGCAGTTGAAATGACCTATAATTCGAACATCTTAAAATTTTATAGAGTCAAATAACATCATGATTTGTAAACTGTCGGAAATAAACTTTTTTATCTATCTATATTTATCTATCAAGACTGCAGCATGGTCAGATTCTTCTTCCACTTTCGTTAGGTTTTACAATAGACCACTTGAGGCTATTGAAAATTTTGCTCGAGTGGTCGAACACGAACGGGTTATCTTAAACACGAACTAAAATCTATTGATCCTAATTGTTTTTTGTTCTCTTTTAAATTTGTTTAATAAAATATATATATATAAAAAAAAACAAGAAGCATTTTGGTTGTCTAGACTAGAAGGCACAGAAGTATAATTAAACGATTAAATGAACTTATCTGAAGATAGATCGTAATTATACGACGTGTCCTGTCCTCTAGGGAATCACTTACCCTCATTTTAAACAAAAAAGCGAGTTTTTCTTTTCATTTTTTTCTTTCCCATATTCCATGATAATGGAATGTGCTTTAAACTCAATGAGCGTTTAAAGAAAAGCCACGATGCCAGCAACTATAACTTGACTACTAAAGTGCTGTATTGTTGGTTGCCTAGAGGACAGGATACGTCGTATAATTACGATCTAACTTCTGTTAAAGAAGCTATTACTGTGACATTTGGAATTGAACTTCATGTTTTTAGAGTCACATTTGCCTTTTTGATCAATACAGTAACACAAATTCATTACAAGTATAATAATCGTGTCAAAGCTGACAAAAATTCGCATCCAGCTGAAAATTGGTTCGAATGTTGGGAACACCATTATAAACAAATTGTGGAAAGTCCCCATCGATCCTGTGTGTGCACAAATTTTTATTCAAGGTCAAAGTTCGCAAATATGATTTTTTTGCATTTACCAGTGAAACGGTTTTATCATAAAAATAGTAAATTGAGTAGCGAAGTGTCAGTTTTAAATACTTTTCGTTTTTCACATGTCTCCACCATTAATCGAAATTTCTACAGGCATATTTCTTTAAAATTTCCATAGGAAATTTAGCATGTTTCTCTGTAATTCCCATAATTGCCCACTCATTAAGTCCCACATTCACTTCTGTTTAAAAATTCTATCGATTTCCTCCACCAGGCCGCCAAGCTTTCAGATGATTTAACTAATGACAGTGTCTGGTAAAAACTCGTAAAAACCCACTCACCAAAAAAAAAAAATCGGCCAGCGATGAGGGTAGCACAGGTCGGTAATTTGGACGATTCGGTGGAGGCGAGCACGTGCTGGTGTCGAACTAAATGTCTCATTTCCACGCAGCCAGTATATTAGGTTTAATCGACATTTGGATGGCCATTATAGCCTACTAATTAGTGGTGGCAGGTGTACCGTATAGCGACCAACAGGGGCTCTAAAATCTGGCTACGCAATTACATTACTATAGTATACGACGGGATGAGTTACAATCTGACGATGGCATTATTAACAATTTGTTTATTCGACGTGGCAATATGGCGCCGTTGTGTGTTATCAATATTTCAGATCCAGTGGACACGGACCAGAAAGATAATTACTGTGTTAACGTTAAATTTGCCACAAAAGTATGCAGGAACGAAGTACGTATGTTGAAATGTAATAATTTAATAATTAATTCTCATATTTTTATTACGACCGCCGAAACAAATATATGGATAAGGTACCTCGGAGTAATGAGGCCCACATAAGGTTTGAATTTTTCTTATAAGAAAAAAATAAAAACAGCACCGCTACACTTTTTTTTTTTTTTTCATTTGGATGTCTGACCATGATTACCGAGGTATATTTAACTCCATCATATCAAGATTTTGCGATAAGCTCAAAAAACCCATAATACACTTGGACAAGACAAGAAATCCTTTGGATGGGTCTTTTGAAGAGAAAATAACTCGATACAGCTCGAAAAAAGGGAAAATTAAAAATATATTTAAGGGCTATATGACGTAGAAAACCCGATCGTGCAATCTACCCGCGGTCTACATCCGGTAAAGCAAATGCCGACGATACAATGATTTGAAAATCTAACATTAGTTGAATAATCGTAAAAATATAGACCTTTAGGATGAAGGTGTTTTTAGGATACAACAGGTGTGCCTGAAACAAAAACTGTGTGAAAGAAGGTGCAATGACCAAAGTATTAGTATGTATATTTATTACCTTTACAGGTTTATAAAGTGTCCGATACATTTCCTATAACTCAAATAAAATAAAATATAATATAATACATAAAACTAAATAAATCAATAATTCAACACAATAACTAGCAGCTTTTATCCCTTCCCACTTATGGTCCCTCTTCTCCACTCAACTTTCCTCATCCATTCGATCCCTCTTCCGTCCCCATTCAAAATTTCTTCTCTATTCTCATCTCTCCCTCTCAATTTTACGCATTCCTTCAACAAATGCTCTATCGTCTCCTTTTTTTCTCCACACATCCTGCATACTCTATTATTATCCTCACTCCAATATTTATTCTCTCTCTCCTCATTTCCACATCTAAATCTTGCTATTATCACTCTCTCTTTTCTACTCTCTCTTCCTAGGTACTTTGGCATTTCTTCCGTTATTATTTTTTCATACTTCCCATTGTACCTAGACGCCCTAATTCTCGTTCTTCTTTCCTGCACTTGCACATCTCTATCTCTCTGCACTAATTCATCTGTCGTTACTCTGCCTCTCTCTTGCATTCTTTCTCCGCGCCTGCATACCCGTTTCTTTCGAAATATGCCTCCCTCTCTTTCCATATCCCCTTTCGTATTTCTTTCCTTTTTTCTTTCAAACACTCTTGGAGCTCCTATTATCTTATTTGCTTTTTTCACTAACTCTTTCACATGTGCTGTTGCTGTGTTTCTTTCATTCATCACATAACCTAAATACTTAAATTCTTTCACTTTTTCAATTTTCTCTTTCTCCCATCTCCACTCATTTACTTTTCTCCTACCACCCCCTTTTCTGAACACCATCATCTTGGATTTCTCTACATTCACCGTCAACTTTTTCCTCCCCATATATTTCTCCTAGTTTCCTATCATTTCTTTCATACCTTTCTCCTCTCTCGCTAGCACCACCAAATCATCCGCATATGCTAAAGACCACACTTTTTCTTTTCTTTCTCTTCCACAATCATCGCGTATACCTTATATGCTGTATTTAGGAGAGTGATCCCCCTATAATTACTGACTGTATCCTTTTCTCCTTTCTTATATATGGGGATATTATCCCCTCCTTCCACTCTTGGGGGAATCCCTCTTCCTTCCACACTCCATTCATTATCTCTAACAACCTGTCAACTTCCTTTTCCGTTCCATATATCCACGCTTCATTCTGTATACCCTGCCTCCCCGGTGTCTTTTTCCTTTTCAGTTTTCTTACTTGTTGCTCTAGTTCTTCTCTTGTTATCTCTTTTATTTTTCCCACTCTTTGTTGTCTCTTCTCCTTTTCTTGTCTGTTTTCATCACCCCCCAGCAGCTCACTGAAGTACTCTCTCCATTCCTCTATAGTAATTCCATCACTCACTCTCTCTCTCTTTTTCTTTCTTTCCTTATTTATGTATCTCCATACCTCTTCTTCCGTCTTTATACCCTTCATCTTTAGCTCTTCTTCCATCCGTTTCTTTTGCTTCTTCTCTTTGCATATTAAATTGTACCTCTTGCGTGCTCTCTTGTACTCTTCCTTGGTTGCTTTTTCTTTTTTCCAATTTCTTAGTTTCCTTCTTGCTTCCTGCTTCCCTTCACTGCATTCTTTATGCCACCACTCGTTCTTCTCTCTTATCTCTATCTCTTTTTTTTTCTGTTGCGTTTCTTATGTTATCGCTCAGTTCCTTCACCTTTTCGTTTATTTCTGTTTCTTCGTATTTTGCCTCCCTAAGTCTTGTTCTATAATTTTCTTTTCCTTCTTCCGTCCAAATATTCTTCACAATTTTTCTTCTAAACTTATTCACACTTCCTCTATCTTTCTCTCTTCCTTTTGTCTTCACTTCTAAAGGCATATGGTCCGACTCCATTCTTTCTCCCACTTTGAAATTGTCTTTTTCATCCCATGCTTCTTCATTTACCATAACATAGTCAATAACTGTCTCCCCTCTTGATCCAATATACGTGTACTCCCCTTTCTCATCTCCTGTGCAGTTCCCATTAAGTATGTCCCACCCTCTTTCTTCTACTAAGCTAATCAGTACTCTCCTTTCTGCGTTTTCTGTCCCATCTTTTGTTGATCTTCCTTCTATTGTTTCTTGTTCCTTTTCTATCCGTCTTCCTTTTCCCCCAATTCTTGCATTAAAATCCCCCCCAATCACCAAAGTTCCTTCATCTTGCTCTTTTACTCGCTCTTCTATTATCCTCTTCGTTTCCTTCATACTTCTGCTGTACACTGTTACAATTCTCCATTTTCTCTGTTTAATTTTCACCGTTCTTTCCATAATCCCTCTTTTTTCTCTTGCTTCAGTTCCATTTTCTCCTTCCAGTCCCTCTTTCACCCCCATTATTATCCCACCTTTAGCTCTCCCTTCCTTGCTTTCCCTCTCTGCATATTGACATTTCCACTTAAATTCTTTCGGCATTCTCTTTTCCAATTTTTCCCACCCCTTTTCTTCCACCCACGTTTCTACCATTCCCACTACGTCAAATTCTCTCAAATACTCCCAAAATTCATTCTCTTTGTTTTTTATTCCCGCTAAGTTCCAGAATACTATTCTTATTTGCTCCTTTTCTCCTTTATTTCTCTCTGTATTCGTTTTCCCTTTTCTGCCCTGTCGTCTTTTTTGTGCTCTTATTCAAAAATTTTTTGTATCTAACGCCCTATTTTCTTCGTCCCACCTAAGCCCTTTTCCCTCTATCCATATCTTTTTATAACCCACTTTCACCCGCTGTCCTCTTTGTCGCTCTTCTTTGGCTATCGCTCTTAATTCCTTCTTTGTTAGATCATCTTCTATGTATACTCTCTTTCCTTTTTTTTGTCTTAGTTTTCTTTTATTTTCCATAACTTTCCTCTTTTCCCCCCAGCTCCCAAGTTCCGCCACAATCACTTTTCCTCCATTTATTTTATGCAACTCTCTCACAGTCACTTCTACCTCTAATTCCACCTTCATCCATTTTTCCAGTTTCTTCTCGCTCTCGCATTCCTCTTCGTCCAATGCCGTTACTACAATATTCTTTTTTCTCACTCTTTTTTCCTGCTCTTCCATTTTTTCATTTTTTCTTTTAGTTCCATCTTTTCTCTTTCCCATTTTTCTTCCTTTTCACGCATCATAATTTTCAACTGTTCCAGTTCCCGGCTCATCTTCCGATTCTCTTCCTTTATCTCCCCTACATACTCCTTTTTTTTTCAGCATTTCTTTCATTTCCTCATCCATTGCCTTTTTAACCGGTGATCTTTGAAACTTCTTACTTTTCCTAAAGGGGTCTTCTGATTCTCGTCCTTCTTCTCTTTTTCTTTTGTAATCTTCTTGTCTCTCGCTCTCACTACCACATTTTTTATTCTATTTCTTTTTCACTTTTTACATAACAAGTTAAATATCTGACCTCTGATTTGGATTCAGCGACCCCAAAGACATGTAAACATGGTTAGACCCCCAGAGCAGATTTTTTGAAGTGAAACTTCCTTTCGCCGGTGAAGAACAGCTGGGACAATGGCAAGACCAAACGCCATTCTCACATATTCAAAATGGCCATCCGGTGTAACAAAACCGGTCTTAAAAATGGAATCCTGATTGATCAAGATCTGGTGGAACCCGGATGCTATATCCAAGAGGTAAAATAACGTCGTTTGTCCAATCGACCTATCTGGTCTGCTACTCGGTCCTTTATTGTGTAACGGTTGAGTTCTCGGAAATCCACACACATGCGGTAAGCCCCTTCTCTATTCATAACTAGCAAACTATGTCTATCAACTTGCAAACGGGGACTCACTTTTCCAAACTTTGCCAAAATTAGACACAATTTCTCGAACAGTGGCACGCTCGCTAGCAGCCAATCGGTAAGGAGAACGATTGACAATTGGTCAGTCGAATTGTCAGGCTCACATTCTTGATTGCACGCACTTGATTCTCTTGGCTAACAAGCTCAGGAAATTGCTGCAAAAATTGCTTCTCTCCAGAAACTCGGCTGATTTGCAGAGGTTATCGACGTTCCACTCTGATTGGTAACAGTTGCGATCGTCTCATATACGTTTAAGTTTCTGACGATAAAAACATCGAAATCAAGAACGTCGTCTGGGACGCTTATCCTGAAACACGCTAGAAAATTTGTCACCAATGAGAGATACATGCCCATCATTTTATTGGAGTTGCCACGGGTGGTACTCCTACGGAACAAAAGTTAACACTCTTGCGATTATTTATTATAGCCTTAGTGAAATATTATGGCCTCGTTTTCCACAAAAATCACATTGATTACTATTTGATAGAGTCACATCGTTTGGACAGGACCCGGTCCTAACACGGAAACGCCAGTTGGCTTGAACATGTCATTCTTCACGAATGTCGAAAAATAAAGCTGCAACTCATTCACGGTCTGACAATTTCGATTTTCTGTAGTAAAAGAGATTTTTCAACATGGGCAATTTCTCGTTAAACAACCTTGGTGCACGGCAGTGACGGGAGTTAAACAGAAAAAAATATAAATAGTTTTACTTTTTCTACACATCTGTCAAAGTCTATTTTGCTGGGACTGATCTATCAAACTTGTAACGAAGTTACCGAAATTTCAAGGTCCAAATACACCCGCTACGACCGCCTCACTCTCTGCGACCGGACCGCCCCGCTCTAAATCGTACATTTAACCCGTCGATAAAAATACTTCCTAGCGTCTTAGCGGCATGATTCTTCTACTCCGGTAATCAGAAAAATAGAGCGCTTCCCCAATCGCCCAAATCACCGCCCCCGTCATCTCGAACCACGCCCTTGACATCGCGCCAATTGTACGAACAAATAAATACTTCTTGATGGTTCTTGCGTCATTTTGACCAGAAAAAAGCGCGCTCCGGGCCCACTGCGTTTCCCGGCGCCGCCACCACCACGGGAAGAGGAAGCAGTGATAAGGCCCTCACCATTTCCCCTCCCACTTCCCTATAAAAAAAAGCTCCGCTCTGATGGAAGAGACAGTGGTGCACTAGCCATCACCCGGAAAATAAGCATTGAGTAGTGACCAGTGACCAGTGAACCGATCCGGAACAGTGAATAGTGACCAGAGACAGTTGTGCACCAGCCACCACCCGAAAAAGAAAAAGTGACCAGTGGACCGATCCAGCATTTGGGGAAGCAGCCGAGGAAGGGCAGGACCGACCCGAAGGAAATAAGGTAGAAACTATAGCCACCTGCCACCGCCTTGTCGATACTAACAGGACAGGATCTGTTCAGGTACTTTCGGTGCCGAGGACGGGGAGTCTTAGCTGCACCCTAGCTGACCTATTTCCCGTGGGCCGTGGGGGGGGGGGGAGGTGATCCAAACTGGGAGCTCTAGTAGCACACCGGTTGACAATCAACACAGATCTCTTCCTGGCGGTTTAGTATTATTCCCCTACCGCCAAACTAGACAGCTGACCCTTGGTACACCGTACTCCGATTTAGCTATCCGTGGTCCGGTGGAGTATATCATATAAAAAAAAACTGGCGCTCGAGGCAACCCGACCGTAGAAAGAAAGCGTCAGAATTTGAAAGGTGTGTCAAAATAGTAAGACTTTACGGCTCCAAAAAGGCCAAAAAATAATCACCCAATGATTACCAAAACATCGCCTAAAAAAATTATGATTAAATTTTTAATGCGATTGTGATCATCGCCTAAAAAACGTTGTGTTGTGTCTCTGGCAAAAGTGCTTTTTTGGTCTTATCAGATTCGGCCAAAAAAGATTACTTTTACGGCCTCGGTACACAAATAACTATTAGTCTTCTTAATTAATTTTTTTCACTACAAGCTGTAGAATGTACGATTATATAGTTTGTACAAGATGTGTGAAATTGTTTTTCTTTCCTAGTAGTTAATAATCATTTCATTATTGACTATTGTTAATAATTATTGAAGAGACCGGATTTCATGCAAAATGCATATCGTGTATTATTTTAACTACCAACTTAACAACAGCGCCTTTCGATTTTTACAAATTGCACCAGTTGTAAATATTTGGCATTAATTACTGTAATTTATGTAAAAAAAAAAACAAAGAACGAAGTGTTAAACTATTACAAAATGCATTGTGTAATTTTGCATGAAAATCCGGTCTCTGATTGAGAAATGTCAGTCTCAAAAAATAGATAACCTCAAATTCGTTCCGACTTTTGGCATTATCATGATTATCATTTGAAGAGAAGTTAAACAAATGTGCTAGTAGTGAAAAAAAATTGATATAAACCACGGTTGAGAAGCCTTTTCTTACCCTCGCACTTTTATTTCCCGCGATGATTCGCATCTTGGGAAATAAAATAGCTCGGGTAAGAAAAATGGCTTCTCAACCTTAGTGTATAATTATAATGTTTTTATTATAACGATACACCAAGATAGGTCTTTCATAAGCTTATAGATATTTCAAAAATATGAATATTTTTTTCGGTTTTTAATTAACCATGACCTTATTGTGGCTAATTTTATCAAGACCAAAAATGTAAATTTCCAGGGTATTTTAGGTATAGTTTAAAATTAATAAAAATCGTAGTTTTGATCAAATTTGAATGTCAGTTTGACATTTCCCATGGATCCCTCGCCCTCGCGCCCAAATCCCAAACTTTCAACCCCTCACATCGTCACTATTTTTACCTCTTGCACTAATAAAATGAGGCACACGTATCAGAACGCGTCGACTGCCATTATACACACTCAACGAAATTTAATTAGCGCCTTATTCTAAAATTAATTTACGCTTCCTTGGAATCTAAAATCAACGCAGCAACATTTCAATAACTCGCTTATTCGAGCATAAACCCTTTTCACTTTAACACAAGGAAGAACAAAGACAGAGTTCGATACATCTTCAAACGGAACCATTCAAAGAAACCGCAAAATTCCTCATCAGCGCTGAAAGAAGTTTTTTCAGCGACATTAGCGCATTCTGCCGCGAGATACTCGAACTCTCGACATTTTCAGCGCTTTTCTTACAGCTCTTTCTTAGAAAAGTCGATGGAAAAGTGCACGGAACGACGAATGAAACGACTAGCTCGGGAGGGTTCGTGAGTATTGATTTTAGAGGGGGCCTCTTCCATCTTTTAGTGCAGTTGCATTTTTTATCGCCAAGTTGTCACCGAGACGGTTTCCAAAATGGATAATAAACCTCGTGGTGTCTCCAATAATTAAGACAAGCACACATTGTCTGTCGACAGCGGTACAGTCCCGAGAAAAAAACCTTTCCGATCTTCGCATCCTTAAGAGGCATTTCTTAGCGCGGGCGTCCTCTTGAAAATCTTTAAGAAACTTCTTCCCTTCTTTACCAGAGAGCGCTGCGTCCATCTAATTACGACATACTTATTCTTGTTGCTTACACCTGCTCTATGCACTTTTTTAATTGAATATCGGCAAATACGTGTCGAAATTGTTGGTCAAATCGCGCCACCAATCGCATTTTTGTGGTTGATATTTAAGTGCAAGGCGTCGAATTAAGACGCCTATAGACGCAGTTAAATTGACGTCTCGACGCACCTCGTCTTGCGGTTGGTTTTGTGGTTAAAAGGGCGTGGTTGCGGTTAGATTTCGTCGCACTGATTGGATGATATCCTTGTGGTTTACGCATGTGGTCGATTATTACATTTTTATTGGAAGTCCTTCCTGCTGCTCTGCGGTTGGGTTTGAGCAAGACAAAGATCGGGATTAAGATTGGAGAAAATTCATTGGGGGTCAACTCCTGCGGTTCGATAATTCGGCGGGTTTTGTGATTGGACGGCGTTTGACGTAATTATAAAACTGATCAAAATGAAAGTGAGAAAGAAGTAGAATTAGTTGAGGATGGTGTTAAAATGTTGAATTTTTAATGATATATCTTTTCGTGTGCAAACATCATTTTAGTTTAAACCAATTTATTTATTTTTTTATTTAATAACGCCAGTTTGTGACAGAAAGAATGTAAATCTGGATTGGGAATAGGTTGATGCAAAGTCCAAAAAAATGTCAAAAAATTTACAATGAGCAAAAAGGCGTATTGACCACTAGTGTAAAGGCAACTATTGCTCAAGAGCTTTATAGCACCTAGTAAGAGAACGGTTGTGTTGCGGTATCATTGCCAGAAAAGTTAGATCAGGAGGACAGATAGTTTCTATGCAAGAGCAAGGTGTAAACTATTTGCGAGAAAATAGGTATTTTCGAGATGCATCATTGTTAGAGGTAAGGAAAATTTTTCTAACGGCAAGGAATAAAGCCGAAAGACAAACATAATAATGATAAACATTTAACCTAATTATGATCGGTCCAACTTAAAGTTACAAAGATGGTACACATTTAATTTACAAAAAGTTATACAACATCGGACAGAAATGAATTTTTATTCCATTTTCGGGTTTTTAATAACGGATCGATCCGCCCGACGGACCCAAGTCAAGACGCGGATTGAAGGCCGAATTTCCTCCAGAATAAAAAAGCGATTTATTCTTAACGGCGCATCTCATGTTTATTTAAGAGCACTTCTTTTGATTTTGGCTTCACTCACTGGCATCTGATTACATATTCAGCTGGCTTTCTGGCTAATGTAAAAATGCTTTTTGCTCTCCTTTACTAATAATAAATGAGCCCGGGGAATGGATTATTTTTAAAGACGATGCGAGGCCGAAGCGGAGCTCTAATTGCCCAAAAGCTAAAGCTCCATCACGGACGATTGCATGGGGAAAAACACGTCGAAGGTCAAACATCGGAAGCTGAAGAAAGACGGATCGCTTATCGGTCGGTACATTTATATAAATGCGCGCTGAAAAGATGTATCACGAAATTAAACTCTTTTAAGATGATTTTTTTCTTATAGCATCCATGTTACAAGTTTTCTGAAATGATAGAATAAATCCTGCTGTATTGTTAACAAATGTAAGTAGGTACTTAAAAAGCCTAGTCATTAGCCGTAAGCCCAGCAAGGGTTCCATTTTTTGAGATAATTACACTGTTGCGTTGAAAGGCAGTGGCGGCTTTAGTGTGCAAAACAGTGACGGCGCCAACATTAGCGTGCGAGAAGGCGCAAGGCTGTAATAGAATACAACCGAATTATAAATATATAGAACTCCACTGATAGATAAGACGAAGGAGTGGAAAATGGGATGATCAATATGATGAAGGTATAATACGAGGGGGTATTGATATCTAGTTAGCCTTGGCCATTTCCTTTGAACAAAACAAAATCGTTTTACCATGGCAACAAATAATGACTTATTAGAAATGTCATTGTAAAATTTCACTTAAAAAAGTTAAAGCATTGCTGAGCAGTAAAATTTGAAAGAAAGCAAATTGGAGTATCGAGCCATCATTAAGTACCTGTATTTGAAGGGGTTACGGGGTGAGGATATTTACGAAGATATGCTTGAAACACTTGGTAATCAGTGCCCTTCATACACAGTTATGAAAAATTGGATTGCGTCTTTCAAAAGAGGAAAACTTTCTGTCGAAGATGCCAAGAGATCAGGAAGACCGATTTTGGTGTCCACCCCCGAAAATATTGATGCAGTTGACGAAATTATATTGTCAGACCGTCGAATTGGGCTGAAACATATAGATGAGACACTAAAGATCTCGTATGAACGTGTCCATCACATAGTTCACGTCGATTTAGATATGAAAAAAAATTCTGCAAAATGGATCCCCAAATGTTTAAATGCCGATCAAAAGCAAGCAAGAGCGCTCAATCTGTGCCCGTTTTGAAAAAGATCCAGACTTTTTGAGCCGTGTTGTTACTATGGATAAAAGTTGAGTCCATTTTTACAACCCAGAAACAAAGCAGCAGTCGATGGAGTGGAAGCACCGTGGTTCTCCACGGCCAAAGAAGTTTTGAGTCCAAAAATCCGTTGGAAAAGTTCTTGCTTCAGTTTTTTGGGATACTCGTGGAATAATAATGATTGACTAATTAGGAGAGGGCCAAACAATAACCGGAACCGGAGATTATTATTCCACATTGTTAATCACCTTAAAAGAACAAACGAAAGAAAAAAGACGCGGTCTGTTGGCAAAAGGTGTGCTGCTTTTGCAGGACAATGCGCCTGTGCACAAATCGCACATTGCCATGAATACAATTCGGGATTTAGGGTTTGAATTGCTAGATCATCCGCCCTATTCTCCAGATGTATCCCCCTCAGACTGTTATCTATTCCCTATACTAAAAAAAAACTCTAAAAGGACATATATTTTTGTGCAGTGAAAAGAAATCATAAAGTTGTGGAAAGCTGGTTTGTGGAGCAAAAAGAAATTTTTTTTTTTTTGAAAGGGCTAGAGGCGCTGAAGGATCGCTGTAAAAAATGTGTTAATTTAAGAGGAGACTACGTTAAATAATAAAATATTTTGAGTTCCAAATTTTAGTTGCTTCTATAGTAGGCTAACAATTTATCAATACCCACTCGTATATATCACAAAAAGAGTATATAGCGGAGTGTTAACTAATTAAAACAGAACTTGAAAAAAGAAATGTTTGTTTAAAAGAAAAAGTTGTCCTGATGGGACATGTCAAGAAAAATAATATGGAAATAGATTGAAAGCAGAAATGGCAAACTTTTTGGAGAATGGGCTTGAAGTAAAAATGAAACTGAAGAATGCTGACCCAAGAGGACAACAAAAAGATCGTCATAGAAACAGTTATCTTAAAGAACAAAACCGATATTCTGAAGAATAAAAGTAAACCAAGGAAATATGAACCACCCCCTTCAAAAATTAAAATGGCATGGGGGGTCGTGTGATACATCATTCTAAAGCTTATTAAATTCTTTATCCAGACCTAGATTTATCAATTCCCTTCAACAAAAAAAAAAGAATGAATTCGATATTTTCCAAATCTACATAAAATACTCAACTAAAATTTGTACCCTCCAACAATTCCAATTTCGAAAGACCCAGAAGAAAACGCTCGAACAGGTCAATTTTGCTATCAAGGGGGACCAAATTGTACCAAACTTTCAAGTCTTAGATCTCACCCCTAAAAAATTTAAATGGCATGGGGGTCGTGTAATACATCATTTTGAAGATTATTCAATTCTCTATTCAGGCTTACATTTATGATGTATTCCACGACACCCCATGCCGTTTAAATTTTTTAGGGGGGTGGCCCCCCTGAGATCTAAGACTTGAAAGTTTGGTACAATTTGGTGCCCCTCGATAACAAAATTGACCTGTTCGAGCGTTTTCTTCTGAATCTTTCGAAATTGGAATCGTTGGGGGGGTACAAATTTTAGTTGGGACACCTGGTAGACGTTTAAAAGAGAAATTCAACTGCATTTCGTGATTTTTATGTCAATGTCATTCGCAAAATTACTAGGCGAACTCTTGTAACAATCGGTAAATTTTTCCGACGAAATCTCAACTCTTATTATATTATAACTGATAAAATACTTCCAACCAGACAAAAAATAAAGATAAAAAACACAGAAAGAAAGATGACAAAAAGGTGGAAAGAATTCTATTTCGAGGTGCTAGAAGGGGGATGAGGATGAGAATGTAGAAGAATTAACACAGAGGACACCAAAAAGAGACTTGAAAATAAAACTAGCAACGACGGCGACGTAATTTTATTAAGCTCTAAGTTCAATAAAAAAATTACCGTAGACGAAAGAGCTCTTAGAAACCTGATCAATAAAAAACAGTTAAAAACAGTAATACCTCTGTACAAACGAGGATATCAAACGATATGTATAAATAATAGAGGTATTTCTTGTGCGATTTTTTTGTCGAGAGTCGCAAGTCTATTAATAAAGAAAATAGAGACTATTCCTTAAACCAGGCAAATTTAGCTCCATTCCAGAAAGAAAAAAAAAGGAAACAAACAGGGGAAAGCGCAACAGGAAGACCAGAATAAAAAAAAAGTTTTTAAAAAAAAGTAAAAAAAAACACCAAGCGGATAAGAAAATAAAGGAAGAAATGAAGAAGGTACGAACAGAGAAGCAAGAAATTTAGAGAGAGTTTGAAGAAGAGAAAGAAGAATTCAAGGAGAAAGAGAAGAGGTGGGAGGGAGAGTCAAATAGAGTCAGATAGAGTGACTCAGCTGGAAGCGAAAGTGGAATATCAGGAAAGGTGAAGCATGAAGAAGAATATTGTCATAACAGGATGGCGTGGGAAAAGGAAAAGTAAACAGCAGGTCAAAAAGCCGATGGAAGATTTTCTGGGAAAAAATGTGAGAGAGGTTAAAATCGCGAGAAAGAGACTAGAGGTTTTCCAATAAAAAGAAAAAGGTGTGAGGGAGAAAATGGAGACGACGGCAAAGAAAAAAGGACAATAAAACGGGAAATAAAGAACAATGGGAAAAGTGAGAGAGAGAGAGTATAAGAATAGAGTCGGCAAAATTAAAAATAAAAAGCTTCTGAAAATACAAGGGTGAGAGCACTATTTTGGAATGTAGCAACACTAAGAAAAAAATTTGGTTTTTGGGAAAGGAAAAATTAAAAGTAGCAAGGGAATAATAACGGGGGTACAAAAATGAATAAAGGAGATAAATGGTGGAAGATAATGACAGTATATAGCGTGAAATCGTAGTCTATGTAAAAAAATCTGATTCCACCTTGGGATGGGTACAGTGCAAACTCCCCGGTTTGCGTGTTTCCACTCCGCCCCTGTATCGAGATAAAATTCTTTAAAGCGTGGCAATACACATATCGGAGCACGCCACGTCACACAGTGCAATGTAAACAAGGATTTTTTTGAGATATCTTTAGTTCATAAATAATAGACAAAAACTACGTCATCTTCTTTTTCGTCAGTTCTGACGGAGCCATACCGTACCGTGCAGACTAATAAGACAAAGCCTGATGTTATCGCAGATGTAAGAGACAATATGACTCGAAGAGCTCAAGCATGTGTTCAAAACGAACATTTATTATTGTCGCAGGTAAGTCAAGCCAATTTAAATTTTATCGGTCGAATCGAGCGGATTGGGTTTTTCTTATCGCAGTTTTTTGTCATGTCGACTTCTACTTTGTTGCTTAATGAACGGCGAAACTAGGATGGTTTAAAGTGTTGGTGCACTATTAGAATTTTTGACTCAAATTTTCACAGATATGTTGTACTGAACCTTATGATGCACCAGTTAAAATTTTTACATAAATTTCAATTTCAACCCGTACAGTAAAGATGTGAAGACAACAATAAGCAATATAGAAAAATCATTAAATGACAAAAAAGAAGAATGTATACTTTTGAGGGGGGGAGTGGAATTTCAACGGGAGAATCGAAGGAAAAAAATCCAAAGACAAGAAAATGCGTAGGGGGAGAAGCTAATGGAACAGATAGAAGAAAAAAGAGTGGGAGGTGGAAATATGGAAATAAATAAGAGAACGAAAAAATAGAATGGATCTACATAATATGAGGCAGAGGAGAAACATTGAGAAATAAAAATAAGAGGTAAACGAGCAAGAAACAAAAATGAATTATGGGATAAAAAATGTGAACAGTGGACAAAGGAGATAATAAAGAAGCTTGAAGAATGGAAAAATATGAAATCAAACAGAATCGGGTTTCTAAGAGCGAAAAGAAGATGTAGAGAGACATGTAGAGAGAAGAAGAGGTAGAGATAAAAGCTATGAGGACAGAGAAAGAGGTGTGGAACTATATTAATAGAGAGAGAGAAGAAAAAGTAAAGAAACTGAGGAAGAGGAGAGACAGAGTACATAACGAATCGTGAAATTATGGGGAGAGAAGAGTCCTTGAGAGACTGGTTAAGATAATAAAGAAGGAAGAACTAATGATATATCGAATGAAGATAAATGTAAATAACAAAAATTTTAAATTACAAACGAGATATACCTACAAGCAACAATCGACGATAACAGGTGCATAAGATCAAGTATCTGGGACCCAATAGTATATTGTATAAAGAGTTTGCAGAATTGAATTGGCTTAAGCAAAGTGTGAAATCGAATTTTTAACACACTTTGTAAACTATACTTTTTCTACAACCGCATCAAATACACAAAAAAAGCATGTTGTAATTTTTATTTTTTTTATATAACGTTTTATAATATCAAACAGAATATAATGATTTACTTTTATCTACTTATTTAAAATTATAATTTATTGTTATATTGTTATATATATTTTTTTAAATATATTTTCTGTCAATGAAAATCTTTGGAACATGACGGAAGTCCATTTTCTGCCAAGATCGTTGAATTTTCACTTTTCAGGTTCAACTGATGCAACAATTTTATTCGACATTTGTATTTTGCTTTGAATGAAATAGTCTATGTATCATTCGGCAACAGCACTGGAACTCCAACCTCCATGGCGTTTGAGGGTTAGCAAATCGCCAACTGCGTTTGCCAGTAGTGTAGCCGATAACAGGCGAAATCAATGGCCTGTATACTGTCCAGGGTTTGGGAGTTTTAAATAGACAGTTATGTCTTTTACCATACTTAATATTTTGTTTATACCCACAACCGGCTTGGTACATATACTATTTTTATAATTTAAAAAAAAAATCTTTCTTCTAGGATATGTGGGGGACGAAGATTAGCATATTTTTTCAAAATCTTTGTTTATCATATTTAGCAGTTTTCACGTTTAAATTAAAAACATAATGACAGAATAACAATTTTTTTGGAATCGTCTTGCAGCACAACTTACGTGATTTTAAAATTTTGGCGTCTGTTCCGCCAAGAATGTATGTTTGGCTGCCTAAATACACAAAATTAGCGTGTGAAACACACGGTTTTAGCGTGCGTTCTGGATTAATTACAAGTTGTGTGAAATAAATGAATTTCAAGTGTAGTTACTGATGTTTTTTTACACACTTTTCATAACAGTCGTGAAAAAAAAATAATTTGAACGGTATTATGAATAATGAAATCAATATGACATTTTTATTATTGTCTATCGCTATAATCACGATTCTTAAAATGACGAAAATTTGGAATCATTTGGAATTTCCGTGACAACATTATTCTTTTAAAAAATTATTATTTTAAAGGTAAAGCGTTTTATCATGACAGGACAGCATTCTGTATTTGGTTGTCCCATGCTCAATTATTTTGGATGTAAATTATGAAGTTTTACTGCAGATTGCAAGGACGATCACTGTAATTCTTGTAAATGTGAAATATATATTCCCACAATAGCATTTCTCGAAAAAAATTTCCATTCAATTCTCTCCTTGACTCGAATCAGTCAAGACCCGATCGATCTTCCATTAAAATCGTAAAAACTCCGCCTCGTTCCACATACACACCGGATTAAAAATCATGAAATAGGGGGATCGTGACAGAAGCGACGCAATTACAAATCCCGTATTATCCTTCCCGGATTCTTCCGGGTGCCACTTAAGGAGAATTAAAAACTAAGCGAGCTACGTCGAGATCAATGCGCGTTCCATGGCAACCCTCAAAGTCACTTAATGAAACAAGATTTTTCATGACGTGGACGGAGATAAGAACAACGGATTTATAATGAAATCGGTTAATTGCGTCGGATTAGGGATTTTTCTGCAGCTGTCAGCGGCGTAACCGACTGGAAACGCATGCTGAAAAATGCTAAGGAGTCTCGAAATGAGTTCGTCGCGTCTGGAAAAATTGAATCGACCAAGTTAACGAACGACGAGATGCTTACGCGATATGTAAAGGCAGCGGAAACTGGTTTTATGAAATTTATGTTTCTCAACGGATATTTTTAATGCGTCATTCCAAGCAACAGCTTTTGGTGTTCAGGAAGCGCATAAAAAACTGTTTGTTGCATTACAAGATGGTCACACAAAAAATACAATAGATGGATAATACCCTAATTTTCTACATTGCTTAGAAGGAGATAAGCTAGGGGTCCTTGAATATGTTAATTTCTTAATACTTTTAAGCATCCGCTAGAGTACTCAGGGAGTTATCACTATCAATTGCTTTTCTGCTAAAAAGAACGGTCTGACTTCCAAGCCAACTTGCGTAGGTGCTCAGGTGCTCGCTCCATCTTGTTGGAACCAAATTCGTTCGTTAGTAGCATCACCATCTTTGTGGTTTGGGAACAAATATAGATGCAAGAGCGAGAACACACAAAAACTGGTCTGACTTGTCGAACGCGTGCAGGTGTGACATGGTGCGTGCAGTTTGGGGTAAGATAAGTATAAGTGTGTGTCGAAAGTGTTATTAGCAGAATCGAGCATGTCTTTTACTGAAACCTTAAATTCTGTGAATACGTCCCTGTCCGCCAAGTGCTGGCACGCGTATAAACCGGTGCAAGTTTTTTATATGCCTCGAAACTCATGCATTAGGTGCACTTTGTGCGAATTTTAGTTTTCTTTTTTAAACAATTTGATAACAAATGTGTAGTCGGTATTTGAGCTTAAAGGAATCCGAAGAAATATTTTGGAATTTTGCTTCTGATGAATTTTTATTTTTCCAATTTTTATTGCACTTTTTCCAAAAAAAAATGTTTATATAAGGTACCAACTTCTTTCTGCGACCATTTAACTAATAAAAGATCTACCATAATACAAAAAAAGATTGGCGTTGCCATTTATAAAAATCATTGATGACGTGACTGTGCTAAAAATGCATTGTTACGTCAAAAAGTTTATGAATTTTGTGCAGTCTCTGTATATAAATAAGGAATAAAAATATTTAAATTATGTAAAATTTATATTTTTATTTATATTTATATAAAATTACTTAATATATTTATGTTTATGTTTAATATACGTTTAAGTGTTACTTAAATTAAACTAAATAATAAAGTGTGTTTTGTGCCAGAATCTTAGGGTTTCACGACCGGCAACGGTGTTGAAATTGCTTATTTTATTTCAGCATTCGACTCGTTCCTGCGAGGAGCTTTTTAGGTAAACCAGATAAGATGTCGGGGTGGAGATCGTGCTTTATCTTTCCCTACGACTGGTAAATTTAAAGTTGTTAGTCTCAATCGTCAAGTGAAAACTGGTAAATAATTGTCCTGCCCAGTACTGAAGAGTCAGGAAAAGTTTCCTTCCTTAAGGTTGTCATTTACCAGCGATAGAGCCTATACCAAATGCACGGGAAACATGTCACCATTTCATTGAATTTTACGGGTTTATTTTTGATTATTTGACTATGCGGTTATGAAAAATCCATAAAGGACATCTTAATTTAGGGTAAGACGGTATTACAATGCCGATATTAGTATTTGTTTATTCATAAAAAAATGACAAAGTTGCTGCATTTTCAGGAGTATAAATGAATGTCTGTGGAATTTTATTCCTGAAAAACAACGCACAATTCGTAAATTTCAAATAAACGTTACCCTGTAGCAAGAATTAAACTTTTGTTAGAAAAAAACTCACGTGCCTTAGCATTGTTGTTCGTCTATAAAATTCAATAATGTTTGTCGGGAAAATTATTTCTGAAGTAAGCTTGAAAAATACAGAAAGCTGTATAATTGGGTAGGAACTTGGGTAGAAAATTTAAAATTTTGTGTGGCCTTGGAGCGGAAGATGTCGCATTTTACAGCAGTCAGGGGAACGGCCAGGTATAAGATAGAACCCATTCATACCATTCAGCCATAAAATCATAAAATTGTGCGGCGAAGACAAACCCCACAAACACAGCAGGTTTTTTTTTATGATGCTTTCCAGCTTCCGGAATACCGATATTCGGAAACTCTCAAAATACGGACCGACCCAAGACCAGTTATAAGTAAAAATACTTTGCAGTATTTATCAAAAAAAGTTGCTTGTATCTGTATAAACGATGGGACCAAGCAAATACCAATAAACAAAGGACATGATTATTGTACATGTATATACAACTAAATTAAAATAAATATCTTAATTATATTGTAAACTAGTTATGTAAATTTTCTGATTCAAAGACAATTAGCAATTTGTCGAAAAAATGTTTGTTTTTTCGTTGTATATTCCGGCGATCAAAATGATTTATTAAGAGCGTTCTCTAGTCGGTCAAGTTTTCAAATGTAAACAAACATTCGTCTTCCGTCTCTGTAGAAACCACATGCCCTAATGCTGTCGGTGTGTCCATCTGTACTACGTATAGACACGAATGCACCTTGCGTTGCATCCCACAAGCGTGCGTCGAAGAGAGAGACTAAATAGTGGGAGTGCTGAGCTTGTTCGTACTCTTAAAACGATCTGACAACACAGCTTGTAGCGCTTGCTTTTATATCATTGAACGACTGAGCGATGGAAGTTGGAAAATCGCAAAGCGGTGTGCACTGTTAGGAATGGAACATAATTTTAAAATAATCATAATTTCAAATGATGTATTGAATTGAATTAAGTTTGACAGTGAAAAAAGTTAGCCCTAACTTTTAATCGAACAAATTATATATAGTTTTCTAGAAACATTGTATTTTCTGACCAATAAGGGTTCTGCCAAATGCGTAAAATTAATCGTACCTATGTAATTACACGAGAAGCTATTGTTCTACCGGATCAAATTTACTTTTGAAAGAAATTTTGTTCCCCGGAAATTTTGCAAGTAAAACTGCCAACCTGTCAACGTAACAAAAACGTGACACCGAAAGTAGAGCAACAAAATTGAGATTACAAAAATTAACTTTGTCGTAGAGGTAAAGTAAATAATCAATTCAGCTAGATAATTTCATGCATAAAATAAATTTTGTATTATTGTCATGGTAAAACGTCGTGGCAAAAGGTAATAGTTATTTATTTGGTATATATTAATTATTTAATAACGTGGACGAATCAATTTTATCGTCGTATATAATATAAAATTTTATTCAATCTTCACGGTTTTTACTGCAACATGGATTTAATTCTTTGACGTGAAAAATTCAACTGTCAAACAAAATGTCAAAAAAACGTTAGACAGTAATACAACAATGGATGTTGGTATAGAAGTTTTTTTTTTAACTTCTAAACGATAAAATTGCATTTTAACATGCGGTAAAGAGTAGATAAAATTCAATTTTGACATTAAAGATTAAATAAATAACATTTATCGTTCGACACTGTCAGAATTTTCAAATTTTTGCTTGTGTAAACACTCTGTCATGAAATAATTTAAATGACAGATAAACGCCAAACTATTTTTATGGATTTTAAGCAATTTAAAGGCTTTCCAGGGTTGTATCGAACGATAAAACGTTGTATTACACTCGTTCCTGTGTAGATTGAACGCTTTACGCCACTCGGGGTTCACAAAAGCACTCGTTTCACTCGTGCTTTTATAAACCCCTTGTGGCATAAAGCGTCCAATTTACACAGGAACTCGTATAATAATCTACTATTTTAGTTGTGCGGAAATGGAGAAAGAAAATAAATCACAATAATAATAAAAATAAAATAAACAATCATAATAATAACTATTGGAATGCCGAAGGCGCTTATTTTGAAGTCGTTGCGTTTGCTCAGGGTAATTCTCGGTATTCGTAGTTACTCACCCCATGGTTTTGGGGGTGGCTACGATGTGCGATTAAAACATCTGACCAACAAGAAACCTCGTGAAGGTCGGAATCACGAGGATTTCCTTCTGATAAATTTTAAAAACAATAATAATAACTATTTAGTATTGTCTAATAATTTCAAAAGTTAATTCATCATTCCTTGGGGGGTTCCTTATTGTTTTTCCTCGCTTCTGCCTTGGATCTAACAACTCAGGTAAAAAACAATTAAAATAAAAAATCCTTAAATGCGGGTACATTTGTTCTTTCCAGAATTCTTCGTCAAAATTAATCTAAAAATTGCAAATGTTGGTTATTTTGTACATTTTATACAGTCAAATAAAACTACCACTTCATATAGAATTCCTTTTGGACTCCAAATAATAAAAAAAACAGGTATACAATTATATAAAAAACTAGCTGACCCGGCGAACTTTGTATCGCCTCAGAATCAATAAATGTTGTGTCAACTTATTAGCTGAATTCACTTTTTTTTATTTGGAGCGGAGGCAAATCCAACAAATTAAAGATCGGTCCAGCCGTTCTTGGGTTATAAACCAAAGGAGGCCCCTGAGCCCCCATGCCCATTTATTAATAGTTATTCTGCTATTCGGGGCGAATACTTTACGACTTATTCCCATACCTACCAAATATAAAAAAAATACTTCATAAAAGTCGGTCGAGCCGAAAAGTCGGTCCAGCCCAAGGGGCCCCCCTGGGCCCCCATATCCATTTGAAAAATACTTACCGACCTATTCCCATACCTATCAAATATACAAAAAAAATCATAAGAATCGGTCGACCCGAAAAATCGGTCCAGCTCAAGGGGGGCCCCTGGGCCCCCATGTCTATGTGAAAAATAGTTCAATGCTACAATTGCTTTATCGCTCAGGAAATTAACATGATTATTTTGTTTTCAGTTTATTTATTTACTTATTGTTAAGGATTGGCATAAATGAGTATGGATGGCGACAAATTTGATTACAGCATTATTCAGATCAATAATAAATTGTCTAATAATGTTTATTGCAAGCTTTTTATCGTTAATTGCAGGCATTCCTAAATACAAAACAAATCCGTAAAAAAATGTTTCATTTTTAATTACTAACTTATAGACTATGCAAATAAAAAAATTATTATGTGGCCGAAAAGACAATTAAAAGACCTTTCAAACGACATGTTGCTCGACCCCTATTCCCTATTTAAAAAATCGAGGTTGCTCCTGTCAGGCGTATGGGGTTGCACCAAGCCTGCTTACTATTGCATCAAAACATGTCCCCCTCGAGATAAAAATTGACCTGTTTTTAAATTTTTCTTAAATATCTTTTCCTAAAAAGTTATTGAGGGTGGCTCGTTTCGATTGAAATGGTCTGTATATCGATTCTACACTTATCCGTGCACAAATCTAAAAAAAAATTCTCAATACCCACCTCAATTGGGCCAATCGCCGGTTTTTTCTTTTCCCCGATAAAGTTCTGTTACCCTTACCACTATCGCGTCTTTTACACACACCCCCCATATCACAAAAAACTATCACTAACAATACTATTAACACTATAACAATAGTCAAAACTAAGAATACAAAAAACGCAAAGTCTGTTGGAGTCAATATGACGAAAGGTCTAGTTTTTACACTAACAATTAGTCAAAAGTAACAACACTTGAAAACACTAAAAGCCTACTGCAGTCAAGACTGTTCTCAGATTCTGTGCTCTTATAACTGGCATTATTAATTTTTTTATTTTGTTTCTTAACGCCATACTGAAAGGCGCCGGCGGTCTCTTTGACAACCAAGAAGTATTTTTTTAAGAACTGCCAAAATTATTATGTGTGTTCGGCGTTTCTTTGTATCTAATTCGTTATTAAAATGGCCCTTTTGATATCATGAACTGATCTCCAGAAAAAAAATCAATGTAAAAGTATGTCTTGGGAAATACCTATTTCCTTAATAGGCAACTCAATAACAATTCATCATAAAGCTAATACGCAGCTATACGCAGTTACTGTTATAATTTATTGAATTCCTGTGAATTTTTGCTCTAATTTGATTCGTTTTCTCACAACCCATAAAACAAAAATACACGATTTTTAAAATTCTGACGTAATTCAAAAGGACCCTTGAATTGGTTTTTGAAAAATTAACTATGTGGGTAATAACTTCTTCTTTCATTCTAAAATTGCCCTGAAATTTCAATCGATGTTGGTCTTTATTTATCGATCATCGATCTACAAGACAAGTACATCCTCTACGAGCGCTGGCTGCCGCTCTACTGAGCACAAAACAGTGCGTTGTGAGAGCCGTAGGACCGAGAGCTTTGTTGCCAAATTGTTCACAACCCTCAATCTGCTATAGATGGCGACACCAACCGCTTAGAAAATTATTAAAACAAATTTTTCCATTCATGTGCTTAGTACTTGCGTAAATGATTTGTTTTTTTACACGGAACGTTTTTAATAAGTCGTAGCAACGTTCGAAACTCCCCTAAACAAAATTTTTCTGTCAATTAACGATTTTTTTTTCAATTTTTTTTAGAAACAAAAAATTTTGGACTTTCGTAAACGCGTCGGTCCAAGATTCTAACTTTCCGCGTTTTTAAAAATCGATAAATCAATATGGTAATCGATTTATTCGAAGAAACTAATTATCCAAGATGGCGTCTGGTAATGAACGCTCTTAATTGAAATAATTTATAGAAATGAAATTCTTTTTCAAGAAATTAAAAATGTTTTTTTTTAATTGCATAGCAGGTGGCATAAAAAAAATTGACCTGTCCGAGCGATTTGCTTAAAAACATTACATAACGCAATTAATAACTAATGAATAGGAATGAAATCTGTAACGACTTGTAACTACACAGAGGATCATCGCCCCCCGGTTTAATTGCACACGCCAAAAATCAAGATAGTTTTGATTGCAGCGGACTTGACTTTTATTGAATTTCACGGGTTTAGTTTTGATTATTTGAATATGCGGTTGTGAAAAATCGGTAAAGGACATCTTATTTCAGGGTAAGACGGTATTACAAACCCCATATCAGCATTTGTTTATTCATAAAAAAATGCCAAAGTTGCTTAATTTTTAGGAGTATAAAGAATGAAATTTTTTTCGTATTTTATTTCCCCCTTCTAAGTAAATGACACATTACAGGTATTTATGTAACTAAGTAAATTTTTTTAATCACTTAAAATTGTAAAATAATTAACTTTAAAAAGAAAGAAACCGACTTCAAAAAACCCAAAGTAACAAGTTAACTAAAAAGTAAAAAATAAAAATGTTCAATTTCAGAGTTATTTGTTGTTGTATTTATGTTTATGTTTAATATACGTTTAAGTGTTACTTAAATTAAACTAAATAATAAACTTGCCACGGGAAACAAACGTTTTTAAAACCTTTAATATATTATTATGGAATGTATACGTATACGAAGTAAAAAAAAAACAAAATAGTTCAGCAGTAGAATAAACGTGTTCCAACATTATTTTACTGTGGTGCCTGAGCCGGCTCAATATTTTGAAATTAGCTCATAACAAAAGAATTAATACTATCAATTCACCATAAATTTTTTGTTCCCCCTTTTTATAATTGTCCCAAATTACGAATTTTTACCCACCCCGTATCCGATCAGATTAGACCGTCGTATTTCAACGAAACGTGTTAAATGAGTAGGCCGGGGATCGTATCTGGAATCAATTTATGTTGGCAATATTGCATATTTGTGTTTCCCCCGAGAGATCCAAATATCAAGTCTGCAGCGAAACCTCGGCTTGTGAATATTACATCGCAAAAGATCCACCAGCATTTTTATCGCCCCTATTGCCAAGCGGCGTAACTTTCTTCTTTCATTAGAAAAAATGATCACTCCTTTAATTTTTACAATGGGACGAGAGTAATTTACGGTGTAAAGGAAGTGGAGTGCTAATTTGGTTTTATAATATTTCGTTGCGTTTTGTAGTTAGCGACCTGCAACCCTTCTCATTAATTAGTGTAACTCCCCCCAAGGGACCACTGATTCCGCCCTTTCTTAAGGACGCTAAACATTAAGACGCTCCAACAAATGTCGACGCGTTGGCGCAATTTTCACCTGAAGAGGTCACATGGCAACGATGCGGGATTATTGGGAATGGAAGTATAAAATAAATTTAATGTAACCTACATTGTTAAAAAAAGCGCTATTGATCTTTAATTCAGTACTTAAGTGTCTAATTGGCTTTTGATCACTGATGAGCTCGAGTAAGACCGAAACCGGTGAGTATTATACATACGCTGGAATCTAATATTGCAATAACCTCAGTTTTTTACATTCGCAGCAAAGTGTGAACAACACAACGGCATTTTAAATCCGTATTTCACTTCCAGAATTTTAATTTCGTCGAACGATATTTCTTGGCACTCTTTTCGAAACGCTGTAGTTTGCATACGTTATCGTGGAGCTACCACAGTGTCTAACCACCAGCCGCCAGAATGAACACTTTCCCAGTGGAACACTGTGCGAAATCGTTCCTTCGACGACGATCCACCACTCAACAGTTCCGCTCCCCGAAACATGGGGTAGTTTTTAATTAAGGCGACACAATGAGAGCGTTAAGAATTCCTAGGATTCCAGACTGTTTTAATTGTGTTACGATTAGTCAACCTTCCTTGTTGTTGCTTAGCGATCCTCCGAAGCAGACGAGGAAAGAATGCACGGACATAAAGAAGAGCTAACGAGAAATTTCAAGAAATGCAAATATGCATTTAATTAGCGTTATTAAATTATAAATTCGGACGGTCGACCAGAGGGTTGTTAAGTAACCGACGCTGAGAAGATGCAGGGTTGAGTCTTGGGAGTAGGGGAGCTGGGGACGCGAAATCTGTGTTTCTAAGGAAACATTTGGAAATGTATCCTTATAGTTCAAATATTGCAGGAATTAAAAGAAACCTCCAAAGTCATCAATTACTGTCAATGGTTTGAGTAACACATGAATGATGATATTATAAATTTTACTTTTCATAGTAATGAAGCATGGCTTTATTTGGATGACTTTTCCAAAATTTGAGTTGAAAATCCTCATCGGTTTTGCAGAAATTGCTTTACATCCTCAAAAAATATTTATTATTTGGGTGGGAGTGTCCCGTCGACGACTAATTGGCCATATTAAAAATACTGATGACCTAAATGATTTGAAGAATGCAATTACAGAAGTTTGTCAAGCCATTCCACCCCAATGTTTAGTAAATGTTTTTGAAAATATGAACAGACGAGTTCGACTTTGTTTAGAACATCACGGATACATTTTGAGCATTTTTTGTAAACAAAAGAATAAATAGTAATGGTATGTCAACAGTTTTTCTTTATTGAAATACAACGTTTCAGAAAGTCTTCCGTTGATTGGCTTAAATTCGATTACACTTCCTTTGAAGTTCTCGGCGATTATGAAAGCTGTACCGTTTGTATGTCCAAGTATGTCCAATTTGTAATTTCTCATTTCCCCACATTTCCATGTACCAACTTTTATTCTGCTTTTTTATCGATTTTTCTTTTCTTTTTGTTGCCCCTTGCCTGTTCGTTGCAATCTTGTTTCCCGTCCTGCTTCGGGGTTTGTTGCTAGATTTTTGGAGTTCCCACGTTTCGTGATACTTGTTTAATCATTTTGAGCATTCTTTTTTCTTCATCTATTTCCTGCTGTGGGAATCTTTAGCTGAATTTTCTGGCATTGGTTATAATTTTTCTATTTCTGGTTCTCCTACTTTTTGTTTTGTTTTTATATTTCTCTTATTTGTTCCAAGCTGAGTAGATGTTAATGTTCATTTTAGCTTTAAAGTCTGTTTGCTTTTCTTTATTAATGTGTATTTCGGTTCCCTTCAGCTTATTCTACCATTTATTGCTAGGAACTTCATCAAAATTATGTACGTCAACGTCCATCGTTCCACAGCCAGCATACGAGTGAGAGAATCCGATTATTACGAGAGAATTAATTAAAAAAGATATTTACATGTAGAGAAAAATGACCAAAATAAAGTACATAAATAAAACGTAGAGCGAAGAATAGACGAAAGGTAGGAAGAAAGGAAGGGGTTGAGAAGTGGCGAAATATACGCAGGAAGAAACGGCAACGACAATAAAAAAAAACGCCGACAGACAACCAACAATATACGGCACAGTGAAGAGGGTTATGAACAGGAATGAGACAAGACGAATGGGTGCAAATGATAAATTTAAGAAAAAGGTAAATAAAAACTAAAAGAAAAAGAGAGCTAGAAGCATTTAGAAGAAAATAGTAAGATGACCAAAGGAAAGAAGAAATCAGGCTGAAAATTGAACACACGATGATGGAGAAAATGAAGAATGGCCTAAAATAAGTAAAAGAAGATGCAAGTGAAACCAGGAAAGAAATGAGAGATCTGAAGAACAACAGACAGTTCACGAAAGATATGGAAAAAATGAAGAGAGAAATTTAGCACCTGAAGGAGGCGATGGAAGAAAAAAAAAGGAAAGAAGAGGAAATCTTCCTAGTAAAGAAGATTTCTAAGATGGAGACGAAGATGGAAGAAATAGAAAGACGCGAAAGAAGAAATAACATAGTAATAACATGGCTGAGATTAAAAGAGACATCACAAAGCATGAACAATAAAGTCGAGAAGTGGGTTGAAGAGGAGTTGAAAACAGACGTGAAGATAACATAAGCTTCTGCTATAAAGGGAGAAGACATGATAGTAGCGAAAATATGGGAAGCAGAAAGTATGTATTGCCGAGCTACAGGTAAACATGTGGTAGAGAGGTTAAGTAGCGAAAAATAGAGAAATAAAAGGTGATTAAGAAAAAATTAGAGAAGATATTGAGAAAAGCGAGAAGAGGTATTAGAGAAAGGTAGGAAGAAAGAATTGGGCAGGGAAGAGGAGATATAGTCAGGAAAAAGATTAAATCGGCGAAGCCGGAAGATAACGACATCTAGGAGGCGCCACAGGAAGCAGATGCACAAAGACGATAGCAACCTCGCTCAGTCAGGGAAGCCCGGACTCTTACCTGGAGGAAAGGAAAAGAAAGAGAAAAGGGGAGGGTAGAACAAAAAAACAAGAAGAGGAGGAAGAGAATTTTTTTCAAAAAAGTAAAAAGACGGCGAGGTCTCCTGGAGTAAAGAAAACACAGAAGACATCAGAGAAAGAGAAGGAAACGGACACAGAGATGGAGAAAAAAATATTGGAGCTGTTGCAAGAGTTGAAGGAGGAGATGAAAGAAATAAGACGAGAAAACAAGGAACTCAAGAGTGAGATGGAGAGGCAGAGAGAAGAATTTAAAGAGAAGGAGAAGAGATGGGAAGGAGAGAGGGACTGGTGGAAGGAGAGAGTGGAAAAGCTGGAAGAGAGAATGGAAATCGAAGAGAGAAGAAAGAGGAAGAACAACATCGTGATAACAGGATGGGACGGGGAAAGAAAAAGTCATGTAAAAAAAGAGGATGTAGAGAAGTTTTTGAAGGAAAATGTAGAGGATAGTAAAGTAAAAGATTGTTACAGGATTGACAAGGATCAAATATTGGTGGAGATGGAGGGATGGGGTGAGAAGGAAAAAATAATGAAGCAAAAAGGAAAATTGAGGGAGAAGAGGGAAACAAGGGGGATATACATAGATAACGACCTCACAAAGAAAGAAAGAGATTTACAGAAGAAACTAAGAAGTATGGCGAAGGAAAAAAGGGAAGAAGGGAAAGAAGTAAGAGTGGGATACCGGAAATTAATAGTGGACGGGGAGCAATGGAGATGGAATGAAAAGAGAGAGAGAGAGACTAGAGGTTTTCCAATAAGAAGAAGAAGGGGAGGAGGGAAAAAGGGGGACAACGGCAAAGTAAAAAGGGCAATGAAACGGGAAAAAAGAAACAAAGAAGGAAGTAAGAGGGAAACTAAGGAAGGAAGGGGGAAATTAAAGAAGGTAACGAGAAAACAAGGGTGAGGGCAGTATTTTGGAATGTACTATGTACTGCGGGACTAGGGAAAAAAGAAGAAGATTTCTGGGACTATGTGAAGGAGTTCGATATTGTTGGATTAACCGAAACATGGTCAGAAAGCTGGGAAAAAATAGAAAAACTGTTACCAAAGGAGTTCAAGTGGGAATGGCAAGGGGCGAGAAGGGGAAAGAAAAAAGGAAGAGCAGCAGGGGGAATAATAACAGGGGTAAAAAAAGGAATAAAAGAGAATACTAAAAAGAAGGGTGAAGAGGAAGGTCACATGGTGAGAAACGTTAAAATAGACAGTAAATGGTGGAAAATAGTGACAGTGTACAGCAAAGAGATGAAAGAAACAATAAGCAAGATAGAAGAAACATTAAAAGACAACAGGGAAGAATGTCTACTTCTGGGAGGGGATTTTAACGGGAGAATTGGGGAAAGAGGAGCCAGGGATTGGGAAGAAGAGAGAGGAGAGGGAAAAAGAAAATCCAAAGACAAGAAAGAAAACGCGGAAGGGAAGAAGTTGATGGAATGGATAGAAGAGAAAGGATGGGAAGTGCTGAATGGAAATAAACAAGGGGACGAAGAAGGAGAATGGACCTACATAGGCGGTAGAGGAGAGACGTAATAGTAAACGAAGAAGCATGGGAAGAAGTCGAAGAATTCAGAATAGGGGAAATAGTAGAGTCAGACCATCTGCCTATAGAGATAAGTATAGGAAGGAGGAGAGAGAAGAGAGGAGAAGAAGAAAAAATAGATGAAATGCGGAAGGTGATAATTAAAGTATGGGACGAGCAAGGGGTGGAAGAGTATAAGAAAAGACTGGTAAAAGCAAGATTTAAACAACAAAAAGTAGGGAAAATGAAGAAAGAATTGGTAGAAATATTGGAAAAAGCAGCGACAAAAAAAGAAATAACAGTAAGAGGTGGAGGAACAAAAAGAAAGAATAAATGGTGGGACAAAGAATGTGAGCAATGTAAAAAGGAAGCAATAAAAGAACTAAGAAAGTGGAGAAAGACTAAAGGAAACAGAAGTGGCTTTTTAGAAGCGAAAAGAAGATATAGAGAGACATGCAGGGAGAAGAAGAGGCAGAAGAAGGAGAGAGAGGAGGAAGAGATAAAAGCAATTAGAACAGAGAAGGATGTATGGAACTATATTAATAGAGAGAGAAAGAAAAAAGAAAATGGGAGCGAGGAGATAACGATGAATGAGTGGGAGGAGTACTTCATGAGGCTGCTGGAGGGAGAAAAGGAAAAAAGAAAACGGAAATAGAGACGAAGAGAAACCGAGTAGAACCTGAAGGAGAAGAAATTACAATGGAAGAGGTGGAGCGGCATGTGAAGAAACTGAGGAAAGGGAAGGCACCAGGGAGGGATAGAATACAGAATGAGTCGTGGATGTATGGGACGAGAAGAGTGCTAGAGAGGCTGGTGGAGGTAATGAATGGGGTGTGGAGAGGAGAAGGATTCCCGGTAGGGTGGAGAGAGGGGGTAATTTACCCTATTTACAAAAAAGGGGAGGAAAAATAAAGTAGAAAATTACCGAGGGATAACTCTCCTAAACACAGGGTACAAGTTGTATGCATCAATTCTGAATGAAAGGATGAGCAGAGAGATAGAGGAAAAGAGAGCATTACCAGACAGCCAAGCAGGATTTAGAGAGGGGAGTGGAACTATGGATAATGTATACATCCTGGACCATTTGACGAAGAGTGAGTTAAAGAATAAATGTATGCATTATTCGTAGACTTCAAGGCGGCTTTTGACAAGGTGGACAGAGAGAGGATGTTTGAGTGCCTGAGGGAGAAAGGGGTAAATGAATGGCTGGTAAGAAAGGTGTAGGAGATATATGAGAAGACAAAAAGTAAAGTGAAGGTAGAAGAGAGGGAGAGTGAATGGTTTGTGACAACAAAGGGAGTGAGGCAAGGTTGCCCGCTCAGCCCCTTGCAGATATGGACGGAATGTTAGAGAGAGCACAAGGGGGGGGGGGGTAGGTAGAAAAGAAGTGTGGAGCCTGGCGTTTGCGGATGATGTGGTAATGGTGGCAAAGAGTGAAAGAGAAATGAAGGAAATGATAAAGAGTTTAGGAAAATATGTGAAGAAGAAAAGACTAGAAGTGAATGTAGAGAAAACAAAAATGCTGGTGTTCAATAAGAGAAAGAGGAAGAACGAAGAGAGTGATTGGAGGTGGGAGGGAGAAGTAATAGAACAAGTAAAAGAATTCAAATACTTGGGGTATGTGTTCAATGAAAGAGCCACAGATAAGGCACATATTAGAGAACTGGCAAGAAAAGCGAACAAGGTGATGTGTATGGTGAATAGGAGAGAGAAGGTGGGGAGGCGATTTTAGATGTTTGAAAGTCTTATTGAAAGCGTGTTGTTATACGGAGCAGAGATCTGGGGATGGAAACAACAAGAGGAGATAGAGAGGGTGCAAGAGAAATATCTGAGGTGGGTGCTAGGGATGGAGAGAGAAACGCCAGGGTACATAGTGAGAGAAGAATTCAAGAGGAATAGGTTGAGAGTGAAAGCGGGAAAAAGAGCGATCAAGTTCGAAGACAGGATGGAAGGGAGGAAAAAATGTAGGATACTAAAGGAATGCTGGAGAGAAGAAAAGAAGAATTCAGAGGAGTATGATAGGGAGAATTACTACAGGAGGAATGGGTATGCAAGCAAAGAAATAGGGAGACTGAGAGAACGAGGCGTGTGGATGAATGTAGAACTAAGTGAAAGAGATAAGGATACGGATAGACAAGAGAGGAGAGAAAGAATTAGAGAATCCAGATACAACGGGAAGTACGGAAGATGCATGATCGAGGAAGTACCGAAGTATTTGGGGAGGATGAGCGAGAAAGAAAGAAAGATGATGGCGAGGTTTAGGTGCGGAAATGAAGAGAGGGAAAATAGGTATTGGGCAGAAGATGGAGGAAGAATGTGTAGAATGTGCTATCAGGAAAGAGAGACGATTGAGCATATGTGGAACGAGTGCAGTGAGATGAAACAAAAAGAGAGGAAAGAAAGAGAGGAAATACTAAATGTGGATGGAAGGGAAATTAAATGGATGAAAGAGGTATCGAAGAGGAGGGAGAAGGGAGAAGAGAAAAGTGGAGGGGAGAAGAAATAGAGAATTTTATTTAGTTTTTTTTTATTATTATAATTGTTAAGTTTACTTGTATATGTATAGAAATCAGAAAGCCCGTAGGGCAAATAAAGATTTATGTCTATTAGCTAAAAGCGATAGCAAAAAGTAAAACGGAAGAAGGAATAACGATCAGAATAAGCTACAGGAAAACGAAAGAAGTATACGATTTAACGGAAAAGCAACAAAAAAGACAAAAGGAAGAATAAGATTGTTATATTGGCATGTATAGCAGGGATAAGACACAAAGGAGAAGATTTTTTAAAGTATTTAAGTAGTGTATTCGCTATAATTGGAATGGTAGAAATTTTGGTAGATAAAAAGGAATGGAAGAAGATAGCATCGACAATGTCGAGAAACTACGTGCGGAGATGTCAAACAGACTAATATAAGCAAGAGCAAAAGAAAAGAAATTGAAGAAGAAATAATAACGAAATAATAACTACGCAGAGAACTTAAATAACAGAGAGGAATTTTAAACTAGGAACAAAACAAATGTTATAAACGCCCATAAGTGAGAAAGAAAGAAAGAAATGTAATAATTGGGGGAGACTTTAATTCGAGAATTGGGACAAGATTAGGAAGACAAAATAATGGGAAAGAAGAGAGGAGGCACGAACGATAAAACAAAAAATAAAGGAGGAAAGAAAAATGATCTAATTTATAGAAGAGAGAGCAAATGAGGGGAACTGGGAATACGACACAATATTGATTATGCAATAGTGAACCAAAGCAACAACCGTTAGAAATAAAAATTGTTGGAGAAGAAAAACAATCTTGGAAGAAGAAAGCATACGGAGGTACAGAAAGGCGTTACAACACATTGAAATAGATAAAGGGAAAAGAAAAGGTACCGAACACTAGAAAAAGGAACGAAAGGAGCAATGTCAACAAAGAAAATAGAAGTAGCAGTTGGAGAAATAATGGGAAAAAACAGATGGTGGCACAGAGAATGGAAAGAACTGAAAGACTATCTAGAAAGCGAATGAGGAATAGGATCGAAAAAAGAATACCAGGCGCAACTAAAGAAATACAAAGACACTTGTGAGACAAAAAAAGAAAAGAAGATAAAAGATGAAGAGAAAATTAGATTAATCAACAGCGAAGAAGAAAATGGAAATACTTAAACAGAGAACGAACGGGGAAAAAGAGATAACGATACAAGAATTTAGAGAATACTTAAAAGAATTACTAGACGGAAAGGAAAAAACGGGAAGAAGACAGAGAGAGAAGAAACAATTGAACTATAGAAAAGGGAAGAAATTACGAAGGAAATGATTAAGGGGGTAGTAGGAAGAATTAAGAAAGGAAAAGCGGCGGGAGTGGTGGATGTATGCAACAGAAAAAATAATAGAGACAACGAGGGAAATAGTATACGACGTCTCACTGAAGGATGGGACTAGTGTGTCCAATACACAAAAAAATGAACAGAGATAAGATAGAGAACTATCGAGGAGTACATTTGCTGAGCACGGCACATAATGATACTAGAAGAGAAATTGAAGAAAGAACTAGGGGAGAAAAAATGTAACCAGGTGCACAAACGATCTTCACAAAAGGGACACCTAATGGATAAAGAACTCGAAAGGGAGCAATATGAGCGCGTTGTTTGTACACCTGAAAACGTCCTTCGACAGTGCAAAGAAAGAAGTTAGAATTTAGCCTGGGGAACACAAAAATTATAATTTCTCAGGGTGGAGGCAGAAGAAAGAAAAAGGAATGGAAGTGGAAAGAAAAATACATAGAAAAAGTAAAAGAATTTAAATACCTCAGCTATACCTTTAACGAGAGCAAACGGAATGGTAGGACAAGTATTGCGAATAGGCGAGCGAAAGTTCGGTGACGACATAAGAATCCCCCTTCTTCTTGAAGTACGAAAGACTAGTGCGGAGTGTCATATGTACAGAGCAGAAATATGGGGACTGAAGGAACAGGAAAATCTGGAATCAATCCAAGATAAGAATGAAAGCAAAAAAAGTAATAAGATTTGAGGAGAGATTAAAAGAAAGAACGGAATGTAAGATCTTATAAGAGTGTTGAAAAGAAATAAAGAATGGGAAGGTGGAAAGAGAACGAAAAGGGAGAAGAAAGAACTATGAGAGGAGGAAATAGAGAGGCGAAAAAATAAAACAAACGTACTAAGAGAGGTAGTCCAATAGAACCGAGATGATGTACAGAAGCAGAGAAGAACAAGAGCACACATATGACGAAACAATGTGAAGAGATGAGGGAGGAGAAAGAAGATTGGAAAGTGCTGTTAGGAGAAGGAAGAAGGGAAATGATTAAACTGGATGCTAGAATTATTAAAGAGAAGAAAGAACACAATGAAAAGACAGAAGAAACAGAAAGAAGTTAATCAAAATGGAATCCTTTGCAGAAGAAAATAAACCTTAGCATATTAAACTTGTGACTGTAAGTAAATTTTCAGTGGAGGAATTTAGAATGTTTATTCAGGAGGTACATAATATGACATTTTTGCCAGATCTCCTAGTAAAACCATTGGTCAGCGACACCTCTTTTTAACTTTGTAATTTTTTTGTTGTTTAATTATTACTAGATTATAATAATTAAAAATACTGCAAATTTTAGGAGCTTCAGTTTTATAATGATCTAACTTGGAATGTAAACGAGAACTATAAAATAGTAATTTATACACCAAGGTTGAGAAGCCATTTTTCTTAGCCGAGCTATTTAAATAAAAGTGCGATGCTAAGAAAATGTTTCTCCACCGTGATTTATATACTAAATATTTTTTTCACTACTAGCACATTTGTTTAACTGATGATAATCATGATAAGGCCAAAAGTTGGAACGAATATGAGGTTATTTTTTTTTAAGACTGACATTTCTGTTCAAAATTACACAACGTATTTTGTAATAGTCTAACACTTCGTTCTTTATTTTTTACATGAATTACAGTAATGAATGCCAAATATTTACAACTGGTGCAATTTGTAAAAATCGAAGGGCGCTGTTGTTAAGTTGGTAGAAAAATAATACACGATATGCATTTTACATGAAATCCGAAATTGCAGATTCTACAGCTAGAAAAAAAAAGTTAATTAACAATAAGCTCATTTTATGAAAAATAAGAAGCGAATAATGTTTATGACTGCAGAACTTTTTTCTTTAAGTGTAAATAGTTACCATAATTGTTTCAGATTTTTAGATTAATATTTTATAGAGTAAAAAAATTATTTGCTACGGCCTGTTTCGAAACAGGCCTAAAGGTAAAGCCGCCTACCACGCGGAGCTCATTTTCAAGACTAAATGAAAAGTATTAATAATAGAGAAGTTCCGGGACATTTTTTTCATAAATTTCCTCGGATTCTTGGGATTATTTAATTGTTAATAACTTGTTGCAACTGTTTATGTGCGGGTTTGAAACTTTTGCACATTTTTCTAGAAATGATTAAGAATCCAATGAGCTATCACACTCCTATTTTAACTCGCAGTAGCAAGAATTAACACGTCTTTCACCTTGTTAACCAGACTTCTAGGCATTTTGAGACTCTTCAACGCGAATCAGTGCAATAGCAAATCTGACGAATAAAAACTGTGCGGAAAGCAGTGGCGGCTCCTTCATGATATTATTTGGTCAAAAAAGTGAAAAACGCAGTATCGAGACTCTTTGTTTTGTGGTATATAATAATATAATTATTGTAATTAAATTATGATGATTAAGTTTTTTTGGTATAAGTTATCTATTGAGTTTAGCTCTATGGTTGTCGCGAAGAATTTTATACACGGCAGAGCGCGGACATTGTCGAATTGGCCCGGGTCAAAGCCGATTCTTGCGCTCGTTAAGCGAATTGTAACGAGTGCGACAAAAACAAATCTATTGCAACTCTACATTGTACCAAACAAGGAAACAAGACTGACTGATTGACTAAGGGTATTGAAATGACAACCATTTTTTGCCCTAAATATTTTGAAATTGAATTGAACACGATAGTGAGTTTTAGTTTTTAAAGGAAAAAAAAATGGTTGTCATTTCTCATCCATTTAGTCAGTCAATGAGTATAGTGGACATCTCCGCTCTTACGGTCAAGAGCCCAACACTGTCTGATTGTAGTTTGTAGTATCGAGTCATGTGCTTTATCTAAAGCGACGTAATGCATGTTTGGGATAAAGATAGAAAGTCGGACGGCCGACTAACAAATTGTTATTATTTTTCTTTAGTTCAGTCAGCAGCTACTAGTGCTGTACTCCAAACTCCAAACTACTAGTAATTACAATTTTTAAGTTTTGAGAATCGGTTGGAGCTTAAAACAAATTGTCCAAGCAAGGACAGAAATAAAGAAATTCACCGTAATTTGTCAGATTGGATTTGTGGGTGTGAAGTAACAAATGCCTTTTACTCTTTCGTGTGTTTGATTTTTTCAAATGCAAATGATTCGCAGTGGTGCAAGAACAGTGTCAGACTTGAAACATTTGAAAGAAAAAGTAAAGAAACACCCTTATCGGCAGAGCACATGAACGTTAATTGAAGGGTAGGAGAATAAAACAGGGAATGTCACAAAATGGTCGAAATCGTGCCACGTATGCAGTTCGCTGTACTTTTTCTTGCTCTATCTACTGGTACTGTCCAAATCTCGATAAAGCCTCTTGTTATACTCGTATAATAATGTACCTACTATTGTGACATTGTTTGTTCTCTTTCGCCTTAATCCTGTACCTTCGACGCATTTTTTTATTTTTTATTTTTTTGGAATTGCATTTAATCCTGCGGTTGATGTGTCTACAGATCATAAAAAGATGTTTGTGGATTACAACTTATCTATAGTAGTATTATCGTATTAATTGATTTGCGTTCAAAACAACAACTTCAACTCTAAAATAGGATTTTCTCCGATCAATGTGCACTGGACATTCCTTGTTTTATTCTCATGCCCTTCAATTATGCTACAATTTTATCGAAAAGGTAACAAAAAATTGAAACATTTTAAGTAAAATAATAGACTGTGTTAAATTTTTATTTTTTATATTTTCACATATCCTTATCAGCATACAGCTAAAATTCGAAATGACCCTCCTGTAAAATGAACCAGGAGCCGCCACTGGCGGAACGTATCTATATATATAATATAAAAATCAATGCCACTTTTCGTTGTAATTTTATAACTCAAGAACGGCTTTACCGATTTGAATAATTTTAGTTTTGTTTTGATCGACATAATCCAGGGATGGTTTAAAACTATTTTCCACATGGACATGGGGTCCAGAGGGGCCCCTTGGGCTAGACCGATTTTTCGGCTAGGCCGATTCTTATGATTTTTTTTTTTGTATATTTGATAGATATGAGAATAAGTGGTAAGTTATTTTTCACATGGACATGGGGGCCCAGAGGGGGCCCTCGGGCTGGACCGATTTTTCGGGTGGACCGATTTTTATGATTTTTTTGTATATTTGGTAGGTATGAGAATAGGTGCCAAACTATTTTTCACATAAACATGGGGGCCCAGGGGGTCCCGTTGGGCTGGACCGATTTTTCGAGTCGACCGATTCTTATGATTTTTTTTTGTATATTTGATAGGTATGGGACTAGGTCGTTAAGTATCTTTCACATAGATCTGGGGGCCCAGGGGCCCCCTTGGGCTGGACCGATTTTTCGGCTCGACCGATTTTTATAAAATATATTTTTTTTATATTTGGTAGGTATGGGAATAAGTCGTAAACTATTTTTCACATTGGACTTGGGGCCCCGGTGGGCCCTTTGGGCTGGACCGATTATTATGATCTTTGATTTGCTGGATTTGCCTCCGCACCGAATAGCAGAATAACTATTGAAACATGAACAGGGGGCTCAGGGGGAACCCTTGGGTTTATAACTCTAGAACATCTGGACCGATTTTTATGATCTTTGATTTGTTCTGTTTGTCTCCGTCCCGAATAGCAGAATAACTGTTAATAAATGGACATGGGGGCTTAGGGGCCTCCTTTGGTTTATAACTCAAGAACGGCTGGACCGATCTTTAATTTGTTGGATTTGCCTCCGCCCCGAATAGCAAATTAAATATTAAAACATCGGAAAAATTACAGGGGGCTTGGAGCGGTACAGGGCAACGACAATCACAAAGCCCCCCTTTCGCGACAATAACAAATAACGACGGCCATCAAAATTTGTCGTCCGGGATTTAAAAATGAAAATCGATTCTTAAGGAGTAAACTCCAAAGTTTCACTTCTGTTGCGCGTGGACTCCACACACATTTTTTCTTTTTCTTTTTCTTTTTCTTTTCGGGGGCGAATAACTATTAAAATATCGGAATACATGGCTGAAACAAAAATGAACATGGCTGCTGGTTCCGGCAATGCCAGGAGATGGCGTTGTGTGCATTATGTTTTGATAAAAAAGTGAATTCAGCTAATAAGTTAACACAACATTTATTGATTCTGAGGCGATACAAAGTTCGCCGGGTCAGCTAGTACTGTATATAGTATTATTACCAAATGCAGAATTTGTTGCAGTTTGGGCTATTGCACAAGTTACCCCCTCCATTTTGTCCGCCCGCTCTCTTAAAACCCTTCGCTCAAGTAGGTAGAAGATGATGCCAGCATGTTTCAAATAGGAGAATATCAAGGACAATGTCAATTATTATTGGGTTAGTACTGTTATATACTTCCTTAAATTATCCTATTTAGTCGTGATTTAGTAATAATTATTATTATTACTGAATGGTGCAAAACGGAATGAGAGTTATCGTGTCTTACTTTTTTTTCATTCTTTGTGTTTATATTTTTTCTCAAACGACAACAAACTTAGTACATTTGGATCAACTGTTTTACTTGAAATTACTATTTTCCAGTCATATTTATATAATAATCTGAAAGCTGGGACTATCCAAAATGTTTTGGTATTATTGCATAAATTATAGTCGGGTGATATAATTATTATTAGTGTGGAGACCTTCAGGATTAGAATAAGTATTCAAATGTACACCTGATAAATGTGTTGAATCCTCTAGCATATGTAAATATAGGGTGCGTGTGTAAATTTTTGAAATTTCGTGTGAACTAGGTATCGTTAAATATGGATTAGTAATTATAAACCTGGAAGCTTCCGGCGCACTTTATGATAAATATTCAACAGTGTTTGCTGTGTACACCGCCTCTAAAATTATCCATCAAGTTATAAGTTCGCGTTAATCCCCCAACACACATCAGAGTTGGCCATACTCCGTCTTAATCTTGAGCGTTGCCATGAATATATAAACCCTAAAATGCTCGTATAAAGACCATCTCGTCTCATCTATGAGAATGGTCGGAGTGAAAAGGAAAACTTCCACTCGAAAGTTACCGTCTAATAAGCTTGTTTGCGCTAAAGAGGCGGACGCCCGCTTTTACTGCTCCTTACTAATTTTAGACCATTTGCTTATTAAAATGGGGCTCTGTCTGTCTTTAGTTTTATTTTTGCTTTCTGCTCTTTTGCTTTATGGCTCGTTTAACGGAAAAGAATCACCTTAAGTGGCTCTCTCGTCTTCAATTACCTCAAACTATAAAATTTTCTCGATAACGTGCTTGGAACTGTTTGTAAACACGCGATTAATCAAATTGCGATCTGAGATACAACGGACCGGGCAACACTGACTATTTTAATAAATGGTGTTTAAGGGAGTCACCGGTACTTGTTAAAAAGTGTTGCATGTTGGCGAGCCTGTCGTCAACAGATGCTTGATTGTGAGTCAGTTCCTTAGCCGGCAGATTCAATCTATCTTTCTTGGCTGAGATTATGATCGGCCATCATTAATCATTTCAGAAATGGTACATACAACACACATTAGTAGTCTCGAAGAATACGTGCCTTTAAACGTAATTATAACTAAAATTAAATAAAGTAGCTTTTTCAACTTTTAATTAAAATTATATTGATATTATGATGTTCTTCTCAACTTCTAATAAAGTATGAGATTGAACATGTCGACCCATTAAAAAAAAACAAATACGACAGGACACGCCATATCAGAGTTTCATTTAAAAAGATTTTTTCTAAAAGATGCAGTTTTTTAGTTAAGATATTTTTTTTCAATAAAATTTGGCAACAAACTGTTTTGCAACACTGGTAAATCCAGCCCTGAGACCTAATTTAACGACCATCCTGGGATTCTAATTTACTAGGCTACAAGGCTAAAATTCAAATTTTGATAACAAATCCCTTATTACGTTTGTGAATAATGATATTAAAATAGCCCCCTTTGTTGCGCGTAATAAAAACGTATTCGTACCGCCTTCGAAACAAAGATTTAAAGCTATAAAACGAAATTAAAATCAAAAGAGCGAAGCCCAAAACACACCAATTGGTCCGTAAAACACATGTATATGTAAATCCGGCAGTTTTGCAGGATCATATATTGCGCATCGGGGACTCGGCTGTCTAATGTCGTCTGGTAAAAAGGCCCTCTTTCGTTTCGCCCTCCATCAGAACATAATGGGCCGGTTATTTAGTTACCCCTGCGAGGTAAAGGGAAAATAAAGTAAGCTGGAAGAATGGGGATTGTAATTTAGAGGGATGTCGGAATTAAGGGTAGTTTATAGGTAAACCAGCCGAGTCTTTAGCGGATGCGAGGGCTCCCTCTCGTTTCCGCTTTCGAATACACCTCAGTTCGGATAGACACTTCCGATGCAAATTTTTTAAAGAGATTTTGAAATGAACAGAACTTTTGAGAATCGAGTGATTTCAACAAGACAAACGGGTACCTATTTAGTCGACTAGTAAGTTGTGCAATAATTATAATATGTATAACAGGCAGTTCAGTTTTTGCATTTATCTACATTTTAAAGATTGTTGCGAAACTATATTTAGTAAAAACACAAATTAATTCCCATATTAAAAGGATTAGGTGCTCTTTAACTCGTTGGAAAGAGAGTTAACGTCCACCTCTAAATTACTAACTGTTTTGTCCTAAAAATAAAATACAAATTTAATAAGTTTATCGTCTTACGTAAAATAGAACATAGAATGTGGAAAATGGAAATTTTAAAATGGAGTGTACTGAGTACCTTAATAGTTATTTTTGTACGACTGCTATGAAAAGTGTGTAAAAAAACACCAGTAACTACACTTGAAATTCATTTATTTCACACAACGTGTAATAAATCCAGAACGCACGCTAAAACCATGTGAAAAGGTTTCACACGCTAATTTTATGTATCTAGGCAACCAAACATACATGCTTGGCGAAACAGACGCATATATTTTAAAATCACGTAAGCTGTGCTGCAACAAAAATTGTTATTCTGTCATTCTGTTTTTAATGTAAACGTGAAAACTGTGCTAAATATGATGAACGAAGATGAAGATGGGTGTACTCCCCTTCAAATATCAAAAAAATCTGCTCAAGTCTCATTAAACTTATTGCCTTCAACTTCAAAGGAAAGATATTGTATGAGAAATTTACGGAGTGGAGAAAAACAAAGTGATGGAATACGATAAGTGTTAAACACAACATTGATATATCTAAATACCTAAAACTAAGAGCTTTTTTTTAGATTCAGAAGATTTTAACAAATTTTTGAACTGAGCGCCAGATCATATTTATTTATTGATAGAGGTAGGCATGTAAAAAACAAAAAATAAATAAACAAAGAATAAATAAAAATAAAATAATGTGTTTTCGTGTTTTTCTGTGTATTTGATGCAGTTGTAGAAAAGGTATGGTGTACAACACGTGTTGAAAATTCTATTTCACATTCGTTATTCGTTTGCTTAAGCCACTCGCCTACGGCTCGTGTGAAATCTTTGCTATCCAACACTTATTGTTATACAATATACTATTACACTTGAATGTGGTAAGTTGAACAGGTGGCAAAGTGTGACCGCAGTGGCGTCTTAAAATAACTTAACGCACGAGATTTGTGTGCAATTGGCCGACAAGCTTTAGATAATAATTTTATACAATGGATAAAAACTGGAACAACCGAAATTAAACACAGTGCCCTTATTGCCATGTTCCAATTGGAATAAATAAATATTAAAATTTGCCAATTGCTAATTTCGAGGGAGACCTTATCTCTGCAATCATTACTCAAGCTCCAGATAATGATTTCTATCAAATTTCTATCTGAATATAAGCACCTACATTATGTAAAAAAATAGCTTGACAATGATTCTCCTAGTACAAAGATGTATTTTAGGTGTGCTTTTAATAATTGAATTCATTATGTAGTGCTTGTAGATGTGATGAAATTTTTCAGAAAAAAACTGCAGAATAACGTTTCTTTAGCTTCTACGAGTTAGTGTATTAAGTACTGTTTACTTACGAAACACCCTGTGCCTACATAGCATAACCCATAACATACTTTACATTCTGTATTAATTTCAAAACAACGCATCTTCATTTCTTCTCCCTTTTCTGCCTTCTCCCTCCTCTTCCGTACCTCTTTCATCCATTTATTTCTCTTTAATACAGATTCAGTATTTTCTCTCACAATTCAATCTTCTCTCTATCCTCATAGCACATTCTACACCATCTTCCTCCCTATTACAATCAATACCTATTCTCTCCCTCTTCATTTCCGCACCTAAACCTCGCCATTATCTTTCTTTCTCTCACAATCTTTCCCTCGAAATACTTCCGTATTTCATCGATCATACGTCCCTCGTACTTCCAGTTGTACCTTCAATCTCTGATTCTTCTGTGTCCCTTTCCCACATGCTTCTTTCTCGCTCTCTCGTTCTTTCCTGCGTTTTTCTTTTTTTCTTTACAGCGCTCATTCACTATCATGTAATCTCTCCTTTGTTCAAATCTCATCATTCTCTTATTCCCCATATTCACCAAATTACCCTATTTGCTTTTCTTGTTCTTATTTATGCCTTATCCGTGGCTCTTTCATTAAACATATAGCCTAAGTACTTAAATTCTTTAATTTTCTCTATTTTCTCTCCCTACCCCTAAATGCATTCTCTTCATTCATCCTTTTTTACTCTACCTACTACACACCCACCTGCTTGCGCTCTCTCCAACATTCCATCCATATTAATTTGCCACAGACATCGTGAACAACAAGGGCCTAAGCGGGCAGCCTTGCCTCACTCCTGCACAAACCATTCACTTTCCTCCACCTTTTTTACCAGTCATTTATTTATCTCTCTCTCTGTCCCTCAGACACTCGAACGTCCTCTTTCTATCCACCGTGTCGAAAGCTGCCTTGAAACCTTCTTCTGTAGTTCGCTCTTTGCTAAAGTGTCTGTCCAAATCCTACTTGGCTGTCTGATTCTCTTAGCTCCTTTATTGTCTCCTTTTTCCGTTGTTCACATTTTTTATCCCACTATTCATTTTTCTTTCTTGATCCTCTACCTCTTCTTGTTCTTCATCTTCCATACTTCTTGTTCGAATCTTGCCTTTTCTAGTCTTGTACTGTTCCACTTTTTGTTTGTTCCATATTTTGATCATCACCTTCATCTGGGTTTCCTCTCTTCTTTCTTTCTTCTACTGTTCTCGTCTCCCTCTTTCGACACTTGCTTCTGTGGGCAGATGGTCCGAGTCTATTCTTTCCCCTACACTTAAGTCTTCTTCTTATTCTCGTGTTTCTTTATTTACAATTCCGCAATCTTTCCTCTGCCACATATGTAGGTCCATTCTTCTTTTTAGTTCTCTTGTTTATTTCCATTTAATACCTCCCACTGTTTTCCTCTATCCATTCATCAGCTTCGTCGCCTCCGCTTTTTGTACCTTGTCTCTAGATTTTCTTTTTCGATCCCCTCTCCCTTCTTCCCAATCTCTGGCTGCTTTTTCTCCGATTCTCCTGTTGAAAACCAAACTGTGATAAAAAGTAACTTTATTTGGTTTTTTATCAAAGGACCAATCAATATGTTTGTTAATAATTTTATTATTATCATTCACCCTATTGTACCAATAAATCAGTACCGAAAACAAAACAAATGTCTGGATCACTTTTGGTGGTAGATAGCTACTTTTAATCAGTTTTCCCAAAATAATTTTTCGCACGTTTCGCCAACAATCTTGGCATCATCAGGGCGATAAATAGCATCAAGCCATTTCGTGACGATTTTGTTCGGACTTATCTCTCATCCTTACACTCGTTAAGGTACCATCAAAGAAACATAGAGCTTCTGTGTTTCTGTTCCAATTTGCTTTAAATGTTCCCGTAAGTTCCAGTGTGTTGCTCTTTGTTCCCGCAACATAAACTAAAAGTTCCTCTAAGTTGCGTGTTTCCATCGTAAGCGGTAAAGATCAAAGGATAAATTGTAACAAGCAGGAACAAACGTGTTTCGGAAACATTTTGTTTCTCCAGTGGAGACAGTTTTGTTTCTCGAGTTGCAATGAATCTTAATGTGAGAAGTAAACATTCTAAGGCTGAAATTGCTGCCCTATAATTGGCGTGACACAGTAATCATTCCAGATTAGAACCAGATATACGAATAAAGTTTTGAATATAACCATCCGTGATGTGTCCCAACGATCGTCTTTCTTCAAAACATTTAGAAGGTGCACTCCCCCGTGTTTTCTTCGTTCCTGTTTGTAGACTTGGTCGTACCCAAAATTTATGTTTCCACCTTTTCTTCTTTTTGGATAAAATAGGGAAAGCTGTTGCTGCAAGGGCTACCTCAGTGTCCCTTTAGTGGATACGTACCTTTACATTCACTCCACCGATGGCAAATCTTTCTGAAGAATGGACATTTATCAACCAGAAAAAAGATAACAACACCAGAATACCAAATATTTTAAGAAGCTAAAAGACGCACTCACGACAGCTTCGATTTTGAGAGAAGCTCATTGGAATATAGGATATACACGCAAGACCAACACCAATTCCTACGCCCTAGGTGCGATTCTCTTCCAGTTGGAGGGACCGGACGAACGTCCCGTGTAATGATTACTTCCATAATTGTAACTGATCATTAACCGCTAAGATGACTGTTATGTTTAAAATCACCAACCGGTCGTCTCACAAGATGGTGGTTGCAACTACAGCCGTTTAACATTTCAAATCAGTTATACTCTCGGGAAAGCAACTATCTTGTACAGACTCCGATGGATCACCGTCCTCATATGCCATTCCGAGCTGCAACATTGCAAGCATTCGTGAGGGACAGTTACAAGACCCCTGGAGATCGTCAGCTGCTATGTGTCCTCCTGACCCAAGTGCTAACCGGACACAGATTCTTCGCTAATTACCTTGTCCGAATTGTCAAGGAATCCTACCAGTTGGACGAGTGTGTTCCGGACCTTGTTCCGATGCGAGGCCTGGGCTTGGAGTGTGGAGAGCCCTGGGTTGGTGGCCGGACGAGGAAAACCTCATTGGTTGTCTGCATGGTGGAAGGCATCATGCCAGCGGGAGCAGGAACGCCTTAACAGGAAGTGAGGTGGGAGTACCACCCTCGGAGTAATGCCCAACGACGGTTCTTGGAGTGGAGCAATACTCCATCGAGAGGGGCTTTTAGTGGGTTGGACTGGATCCTCCACTTTATGCAAAAAAAGGAGTTACAAGCTAAAAAAATAGTTGATGTGATTGGAACTCTACGTTAGAGCAGTGATGAGCGTTCCACACCAGAAACTTGGTGGCCGGCGATTTCAACGCGAGATCTGCTTTATAGGGGTCGTCGGTAACCGATTCTAGGGGTACCGTGTTGGAGGAAGCCATGGCTAGCCTAGGACCCGGGGTTGAAAACCTTGAGAACATTTGAGGCCATGGAGGCAGATGGAACACGTTTGTCTGTTACGTTACCCTTCCCAGATTCTGAGGGAAGCTGGCGCTGGAAGACTGGATGGAGGGTTCTAGACGAGGATTCTTTCAGTGACAACGGCTACTTTTCCTTCCGAGTGAGTACCCCACAGGGGATTCAGAGCCGCCCAAAGACCAGGCAGGATGGAAGAGAAGGGCTCAAGGAAGCTCTGGCCACAAGTTTTGCAGGCTTGCTGGATGGTCAAAGTAATCTCTCACCGGAAAAGGCAGGGCGACGGATAACAGTTACCTGCGATGAGTGTCAGAAGGGGAAGGACAAACCTCTTTGATGGGAACACCTATAAAGCTATATAACGACTTTGCATGGGGAGGGGACGATCTTGTCGGTGTAGGAGTTGCAGGAAGTTGCCAAAGAAAAGACCCTGCAGTTGGACATCCTGCCAGTATAAGTCGGTGCGCGCTGGCCGTTGAGGTGGCCCTTACAGCGATAGAGGGGGTGATGAAATCAAGCCTGGAAAATCGTAAATTGCCGGCGATTTGGAAGGAAGCGAGGGTGGCCCTTATACCAAAGGGCGGGGGAAAATATCGACCTTTTTCTCTTATAAGCTTTGTGCCGACGATTTGGTAATTATGGCATGATTATGGTGATAAACACCAGCGGATGGTGGAGAAGACGACAGAAATGGTGGTGGGTTGACTGAACGACCATGGCCTCGAGGTGGCTCCAACCAAAACCGAGACAGTGTTGCTAATCGGAGATAGGAGGATCGAGTTGCGGGGCTTCCGAATAGGGGTCCTGGTCCAACAAAGTATGAAATACTTGGGGCTCAATAGGGGGATGACCTTCTTTGCAAACTGGCTAGGCTGATGCCCAACCTAGGCGCAGCGGACGGGCGCTTTAGGGTGTTGTATGCGGCGGTCGTTCAAAACGTATACGGTTGGGTTGGTTGCGGAACGCATTTGGGGGCAGGCCGCAAAAACCAAGACCGAGTTGACCGCATTCGAATGGTGTTGAGGAGGGTCGAAATTCGGGAGAAAAGGTGGCTGCACAAGGCTATTCTGGACGCGTGGCAGACCAGGAGGAAAGGTGCCTGGACAAGGCGGCTGATTTCCGACGTCCAGCTGTTGGTTGGTCGTGGTCGTGGTCATACATATGGGTTAACTTCTGACTCAAGTGCTAACCGGACACAGATTCTTCGCTAATTACCTTGTCCGAATTGTCAAGGAATCCTACGAGTTGGACGAGTGTGTTCCGGACCTTGTTCCGATGCGAGGCTTGGGCTTGGAGTGTGGAGAGCCCTGGGTTGGTGGCCGGACGAGGAAAACCTCATTGGTTGTCTGCATGGTGGAAGGCATCATGCCAGCGGGAGCAGGAACGCCTTAACAGGAAGTGAGGTGGGAGTACTACCCTCGGAATAATGCCCAACGACGGTTCTTGGAGTGGAGCAATACTCCATCGAGAGGGGCTTTTAGTGGGTTGGACTGGATCCTCCACTCTATGCTCGTTTTTAGTTGGGATTGTAATTTACTCCAGAGCGGGGTAAGTTGTGACTGACGTGGGGCAAGTTGTTACGTGCATAATTATATCGAGCGATCAAGATAATTTGTAATCGAGTCATCCATGAATCCGAAAACGTATGTCGTGTACTGAAACTGCACTTATAAATGTCAAATAATGTGTCAATTGAAAGACAAAATTGTGGAAATTCTCAAACAGGATTTTATTGTCAAAAATACGTGACATTTTAAGGAAAATATATTTATTTCATTCAACTGTTATAATAAATTCTGAAAATGTTCTCCATTTTGGTCTAAGCACAAATGAGCCCTTCATCCAACACCTTGAATAACATTTCGTAACATCTGAATTATTATTTATTTAATTAATTTTTTCGGTGATTCTGAGCCTTAATTCTTGTAAATTATGAAGAAGCTTTCGGTAAATGGATTTTTTTTAAATAAGGCCACAAAAAAAGTCCGCAGGTGTAAGGTCACAAGATCTCGAAGGCCAGATATTATGTTCCGACTAATAAATCGGTTATCAAAGAAATCTCGTAAAATAGCTATTGTGGTCCTTGCTAAATGTGCTGTAGCCCCGTCTTGTTGAAACTAGCCAACTACCAATTCGTCATCATGAAGTTCGTTAATAAAAGTTTCCAAAATCACTTGTTGATACGCAATTGCAGTTAGGTTACCTGAAGGAGGATTAAAAAATTTTTAGGTTTAAATAACAAATAATGAATGATTTAACAATAAAAAAATTGGTTGTGGAGGCTACATTTTTTCGCATCTGTTTAAAAACTTATTTCCTAAATATTTTGAAACCTCAAAATTATTTTTTAAACTTCTTGAGTGACGTAACTTTAGATGCCACAATTAAGCATATATATTAAGACACACGGATTCGAATTTATGGATGACTCTATTACAAATTATCTTGATCGCCGATATAAGAACAGTTTAGTTTAAAACATACTTATAACATTGATGCATATTTAATTCAGTGATAGTACTAAAAAGACTACTTCATTCTTAAAATCAACATTTAACTAACACGTATGAACAGTAGAATAAGGTCAAAAAAGAAAAATTATTCCAAATCATCGTCTGAATTAAAATTGGGACACTGAAAAAATTGATTCGGGGCTTTGATACATTTTTCATGTGGGCATGGCCCCATGGATGCTGTATCAAACAACCATATTTGTATTTTTGAAATTTAAGGTACCGACTCTGTTGAAAACCTCAAAATTTTAGACAATAGACAAGCAATAGTAAGTTTGGACCGCCGACAAATTACTCAGATCAGCCTAAAAATCGATAAATAGATATCTTACTCTCAACGGTTGCATGCACTGCACTATAAATAAGTGGGTGGTTGTGTAGATTAATTTTGTTTGTTGTGACGGGAAAATTTCCACTATTGCCTTAAAGGCGTAAAATCGTAAAATCAAATGTAACGACCTGTTCCTGTGACAAGTACTCCCCTACATAACAAGGTCACCGTTAAAAGTGTTGTAAAAATCACAATATCGCACATATTTTATCTCCATAGGTAATTAATACTTCTTTGGGTTTTGATTGGTAACATGTAAATGAATTAATTAGTTTTTAATTAGTTTAATTGGTTTTCACCTTGCCACTTTCTACACATTACATTATTATGCTTAATACTTAAAAGGTCAGTTGGTAATAATCGTTTGGAGTGATTTCCGCAAACTGCCCGTCACTAAAGTGCTTAAATAAAAATTTCCATGAGCATCAACAAGGAAGCCAAAAATATTTTTTAGTTTTCAAATCGTCGATTTATTTGTGTATCAGACTGGTACCTCGTGAATAAAAGACGTAAAAAAAAATTACGTCAATGTCATAATTTTTTATATTCTTTAAGGGCTGATGATGGCAGAAGTGTTCTGCCGAAACATGTACCATTAGTAATTTTACAGTTATTAAAGTTTGTGGAGTTCGACTTAGATATATTTTAATTTTAATTTAAATTTACTCCACTTGGATTTAAGAACATTCTTCTTGTTTATAAAAAATATATTTCATAATAAATGCGAAGACCGAAATTATATTTCGTAGTGGTTTATAATTACCTCCCTGCAGAATGGCCCCTCTGACTACAGAAACTTTATCGACTTTCAGTCGACACCTTTTTAGTCTTAGTTTTTTAAAATGTACTTTGAAGTTTGACCTGTCAAAGCTCCACTTCAGCCGCAATAAAACCTGCAAAACCCTAACTCCATATCTAAATTTTTGCCTTCCACGGACGTAATTAATTGGTGTCACCGTCCGTTCCCTTTCAGATCTCTTGTTTTGTTGATAAACAATAATGAATTAATAAAGGCGTATGATATTAAGTCGGCATAAATTTAGTCTGATAAAGGGTATGGAATCATAGAAGCGTAAACAACGGAGACAGAATTAGGGAAAAGGGGACAGGCAAGGATAAGGGATGAAAGGCCGAGAACGATGGAAGAGCAAGGGGTCGAGGGATGTAGCTCAAGCGACAATAAATCAAGACTTGGATTTAATTAAATCTTGCATTGAAGTTACGCGGGTGGCCGCTCGCCGCGCTGCGGTGCACGATAAAGATGGAGCACCTCATGACGGAGAAGGATCATTGCCTTTTTACGGCACTTGTACGACAGATTAGCGAACGGGTAAAAGACGGGCCTGATAACTTTATTACGACACTAGAGCATAAGCGCGATTATTAGGAGTTCGATGGATAGGAATTTCGTACACGTGGAAATCATTTTTGTTTGTTTTGTTGTGGAATAAATAAGGCTGCTATTATGATAGGTATTGATTTTTAAGTAAATGTTTAAATGTGAAAAAATTAAAAAAAAACTGTATAGAAGGATTAAATAATAATTATTATAGATGGCTAGTTTCTTGCAAGTATACTTCATTTTTTCTTGCTATCGGGTTGCGCGCGCATCACAAGAAGCCTACATTGTACATATTTTTTGCAGGACAACAGGGAGCAGCAGGAGGGAAAATGAATTATAGCGAAAAGTGGACACAAATTAAATGTTTTATAAAACGCTTCCTGAAATATTTTTATGGAGGTATATGGGTGATTTTATTCTAACAGTGATTATTATTAATGTCCTCTACTGTTTACTCTCACTGGTAATACCATAACATTGTATTCACAACATTTTTCTATTAATACGATCCTTACGAATATATTTGATTAGTTTTTCTGTGTAATATAACTTCCAGTCCAGACAAAGCTTACAGTATATTACTTGAATGAAATATGAATACATATTTTCTTCAGTTATTTACATTTGACTGAAAAGCTAAGTGTGAAAAAAAACGTAATCATTGGTGTGTTTGTTCCCCACAAAAGTACCATTTATCCGGTAAATTTGAGTCAATAGGCAATGACAAATGGCCATTTCTCTGTTATGGCAGACAAAGTACTTTATCTGATCCTCAATTGAAAAAACGTGGGCTTTGAAAACTTTTCATGTCATTGAGGTTAGTAGAATGTCAATTTTGTTTTTCGTGTTTGATTTTCGGCGTTTAAAGAAAAAATAACATGTTTTATTAGGAGAAAAGTGGCTTTTCGTGGCTCGTCTGTAGTTACCGTACTCGTGGACTTACAGACTTGCCACGAAAAGCCTCACATTTGCTACTGATAAAACAAACTACTATTTTTTGTCATTGTCTACTTATTTATTCTGCTGTTTTCTTCGATATTTGTTTTTGATTAAATAGGTAAGTGTTTTAAAAAATTAACGTATTTGACATAAAACCTTGAATACCCCTTGTACCCGTCTTGAATACGCGTAGAGAGTAGTTTACAAACCAAGTCTGAGCCCGCGTATAGAAGTTTCCCTTTGTTTCTTTCAGCGTCATAGATATGAATTATTTATCAGCTTTGAAAAAACTATTACTGAATAGGTAATTATGTGCATAATAGATAACAGAATTGCGAACTTTGGACCAATTTAAAATGTCCTTAAATGCAAATCCCTCCTCTGAATATTTATGTGCCGAAAGTCCCCATTACTAAACGGCGTAACATATGCTGCTTCGGAAAAATTATTTATGACCATTTTCGACGCGTCCATATTTTCTTATCTCCAAGGTAATGTTTCTTGTATTGGGGGACCGTTCGCTCCGTCCTCTAAATATGTAAATAAAACCCGCCTCGGTGAGCTAACCCATTCTTTTCCGAATCGAACACAAACATTTTAAAAGGAAAACGCTTTTCGTAATTTCCTGTTTTTAATACAAACCGATGCTTTTTATCCGAATCATTGTAGAGGAGTGGAAAGTTCACAGGTAGAAGGGCGGACGTCTGAAGACAAGTAGATTTATTTAATTAGCACTTCATCCCCTAAAATTTAATGCATGATAATGAATATATGATAAGGGTAGGCTGTATATTTACCAGGTTGGTTCAAGTTGCTCTTTTGGGAGTTGAATTCAATTGCAACCCTTTGAAATGCGTCAGGCCTACCGTCTTCGGCATCGAATTACCACCCCCGTCTTCGCAACGGGCTTTGAAACCTGACGCACGGTGCTAATTAGGAAGACGTGGCGCTAACATATTTTACTGAAAACAAAGGATACTCTTTGGTTGAGTCGAATAACGAGAACGACCTCGGGGAATTGATTCAATATAAGGCCTTTTTTGTTGATCTAATAATAAGAGGTCTAGCATAAAGCTATTCTAGTCAACCTTATGAAAAATATAACACAATAATATGCAAATCGTAAATAATATAAACACAAGAGCTCATTCTGTTTTGACAAATTAATAATATTTGACTTTATGTCTGTATCCCTTTTTATTTATATCGAGTGTTCCAATGAAAAAGTCATCAAGTGAAATATTACGAGAAGGAGATAGCGATAGAAATAAATGTCCGCTGCTTGCTTCATACCAGTTCATATTAATTTCAAATGTCTTGTAATTTGGGTTAATCTGCATTGTAATTTTTATTTACACTGTTTTTACAAAATCATTTAAAATCATCTGTTTTCACAGCTAAGCCCCAATTAGATTTTATTAAAGTTAACTACGCATTCCGTTCAAATGTGTATGGAGGAATTTCAAGAAGAATTTTCAAACATTGCGGTAGATATAAAAACCTTTGGATAAAAGTGTAATAAGAACACATACCCTGCTACTTAAAGTATTATAAATGTGTAATAGCAGTGCATTGTTGATAACAGATTTTCCAGATTGTGAGGTCAATATCTAGTAATATCATATCTGTTTCTTTCTTTTCCCTTAGTTTTCCTTTTTGCTTTATCACTTTTGTTCCCAATCCTCAATTTCTACTAGTACTTGATCTCTATTTAGATTGTAGCAGTCCTTGACTTTGACCTCTCTTACATTTTTAAAGTGAAACTTATTTTCGCGCGATTTAAGCTCTTGGAAAATGCGCAACGTTCAATAATACAAGTAGGTGGATATATTTTATATTGTACCTCTTCTCTCCGTTGACAGTGTAAATTATTTCTTGTTAAGTAAAAAGCTTCACTCCTGTCGCGCGTGGATTCCACGCACAATTCGATTTTGTCAGAAAATCCTCTATCCTCTCTTTGACTTGCTGTATACCTTTTCTTTCACCACTCACAATATTGTTCTTCCACCCTCTCCTTTCGTGATGCTCCACTTTCCCTTCGAGCTGTCTCTCTCTCTCTCTCTCGCTTTCTCTTACTCTCTCCCACAACATGTTTCCCTCTCCCTTCCATTTGTTCTCTTTCTCCTTAAAGTCTCGTCTTTGCCCTTAAATTCTTCAATTTCTCTTAATTTCTTGGTTCTCTCTTCGTAACTCCTTTATTTCTTCCTTCAGTTCTACATATTTTTATTTCTTTAAACATATTCATGATCCTCTCCAATTCACTCTCTAGCATTCTTGGTACTATTTTAATTACTTTAAATATCTTCTTCTCTTTTTCTTCTTCTTGTCTTCCTGTTCCGACCTTCAATGTTCGTTTATTTTTATTTATTTTTTGATTCAGAAAAGCAGCTTTCTACTGTGTTTCTACTTTCTGTGTTCCTAGGCTTGTTATAATGCATTTTCTAGACTTCTAAAGTTGAGGGTATGATTTCTATATTATACTTATATTTTTTACATGTCTTAAGCGGAGAGTCTATGTGATGTAATAGTATATTACATACTGAGGCGGAAAGTATTTCATTCCTGTCGAGAAAACTCATACGAATGGTACTTTTGCCGAAGTTTTGTATACTATTTTATTCACAATTAGGTATTCGAAATTTAATCATTAAATCTCATTAACATGAACTATTATTGCAACGTTTAATTTCAGTCAAATATTTGCATTTAGTAAGCACCGCAACAGTTGATATTATTTGTCAAATAAATGTTTTTTTTTTGGAGTTGGTACTATTACACAAATAATAATTACTAAATCACACTAAGGGTAATTTCTAATCGTAATTTTGTATTTGTCAACTGCTCACGAATTGCCTCGAGGCTGCAGCAACAGTTGTGTGATTGCCTTTATTACCAATCATACTTTGACTAATAATTTAAATTCGGGTTGCCGTACATCAGGTGAGTAATGGAAATGGAGGTCGGGAATTGGTCACTTTCCAACCTTCTTTCCAGTTGGAACGCAGTATATTACTAACCGATTGTGAATAAAATTTCTATATTTTTAAATACATCGTAGCGCTGCCATTTCCTCCAGGGGTGGAACTTCTAGTGGCCCTAACAGATATTCCTTGGGCGAGTACCTTGACAGGCGCTGAATTACAAAGCTTCACCAAGTCACTCCTTAAGCCCGGCGTTTATTAAGAAGCGAGAAGCGCATCGTGGCTCCATCTCTATTGTAGCATCAGAAACACACCACCATAAAATAAAACCAGCAGTATTTAAGTCGTATGAAAGAGGGACTTACATATTTTACGATTTTTACATTTAAAAACACATCAAAATATTGGATCCTAAATATTTTACAGCAAAACTTTTTAAATAAAAGTTCTACAGCATAAAAAGTAGTACGTAAATACATAATTATTATTATGTAGTATTTTGCAGGGATTTCAGGCGTTGAAATGAAACAGAAATAGAACTGAATAAACATTAAAACTAGAATAGGCTATGAAATTGTGATAAATGAAATGATTTTATTAAAATTATTCTGGGGAAGACTTCAACAGGCGGAATTGGTTGTCCGATCTTTTTTAGTCTTCACAAAATTAACTCTTTTTTTTTCGTAATTTACTCTCAAATTATTACATACAAGCCTCTTTCATTATTTACTAAGTAATACACAGTAACAATAACATATACAGAGTGATTCACGAAGTGATGCAAATATTTAACCCTTTGATAGTCCCTAATATGAGAAGAAATAAAAAAAATTATAACTAGAAAAGAAAACCAAAAATATTGTTTTGCGAACACTGATTGAGAACCGCTAGGATGATTGAAGAACTATTCGGAAATAAACCCTTATCTGTTGACAAAAAGAACTGTCAGTTAATTACTTACTTACTTGACGGTGTGCAAAATTCTCTTAAAATGTTTTTATTTTGATTGTTATAAAATATGATTATGACCTACGGTGAAACCCATGGGAACGCTCTTGCGGTTCGGGCGTTATAGAGCGTGCAATTTCCGAAACACAATCTCGTGTATTTACAAGAATAATTACGGCAGTATCGTTTTTTTTAAATCAACACGGAGAATACCGACTCCATCAAAAGTTATCTAATTTAAAGTGGAGGTTTGGGATGCCGTTGAAGAGAATCTGCACAATATTACCGGTTTTTGAACAATAAACTCGAGGAAATATTAGAGAAAGGTTGACATGTTGTGGTTTTTATAATACGGAGCTCCTCCACATAGTGCACGCATGGTATCAGAGTGATTAGATACTAATTTTCGTCGGAAGAGATGGCCCGGTATTGTGGCCCCCACATTCTCTAGAGAGTGCCACAAATTTTGTAGCGCATTCGCCCGATCCAAATCTGATCCCGTGTATAGAAGTTTCACTTCAATTTTTTTTATTAAGGCCGATAGGTCCAGTGGAAATTATGACCCAAACGTACCAGATTTTATTCAATTTATACTGAAAATATCGATATGTTTTACCATGTAAGATTTTTGTTCCCAGGGATAGTCAAAATATTATTAAAATTTAGACACATTGCAAGTAAGTATGCCTACCTATAAAAACCGTATTTTAAGACGGTACATCACTAATGATGTATACTCATTATTATTAACATATTATATTGGTCACCAACAGTTAAAATAAGGCGAAAAAAAATTTTTCTACATAAAAATGTTACAAGCTATTGTAGTAATAGTTGCTGAATTACCTAGTATAAACAGTTTTCATATACGCCTAATTTAAATGTAATTTGTTAACGTTTTATTTTAGTTGAAAAAATCCGCCGCATATAGGTTTCTGATCTACTTAAATTAAACGTTGAAGTAAACGCATTTACGGGAAATAGATCATTTTTAAACCATTATAAACTTATGTTAAACATGTCGGTGTTGCTTGTGTACTCACTAATTAATTTAATTCAGGTTTTTTATACAGTGTGGTATTTTTGTAAAACGCTAAAACAGGTCAACATTTATTTTGAATTGCGCTGGTTTTAGAGTACTGCACCTATTTGTGACGTCGTCTAATTCCAAGTTGTGACGTCACATTTTTTTTTAATGGAATGCTATATTTTTTATTTCATTTGAAGATGGTACTATTATAAATCTTTTTAATGAACCACACACAATTATAAAAAACGAAGTCGATGTTTTTTTTATTTTTTTATCAAAACAAGATTTACTATTTTTTTGTATTCTAATATCGGCAGGTATTTTTATTATTACACATTTTTTTCCCTCTTTTTTTTTAATAATTTACCTTCCACGATACATTAAAATACATATTTTAAAAAACCGAAGCGTCATCCTTATAAACTTCAATACGTTAGAGTTAAAGAAGATGATGCGGACCGCCGTCTTCAATTTTATTAGCAAATGATGGATTTGTTGGTAGATATTCGGCCGACAAAAATCCTCACCGGATGGGTGAGAATCACACCCAACGCCCAGAAAAAAGTAAATCAGAATTTTCAAAGGGACGAACTTGTCCCAGCCTTAGCAGCTTTATATCTAAATCCTGAAGATCCAGATATTCGGCGCAACGCATTATGGTTTCAGCAAGATGGAGCACCAGCTCACTATGCCCACTATGCCCTTTGTGTTCGACAATATTTAAATTATAAGTTTTCCCAAATTGATGGATTGGGAGAATAGGATTAATAGAATGGCCAGCCAGATCGCCTGATCTAACTTCGCTCGACTTCTTCCTTTGGAGTTATTTAAAGAGTAAAGTTCTTAAAACAAAACCCAACAATTTAGACGATTTGAAAGACCGTAGCCGAACGCAAATTAGAAACTTTACCTACACAATGTTAAAGAAGAGTTTTATTTTATGTTAGAAGTTTGACAAAAAATCACTTTGAGCATTTGCTACGTCAGTAATGAATTTTAAGTTTTTATGTTTTGTATTAAATATTTATTAAATTTTTTGCCGTTTTTGTGATGTTTACGTCCAGAATTCTTTAGTTAGGCAAAATGTGATTGTTTCAACAACTACTGCAGATAAATTTATCATGTAGGGTTTGTTACAAAGGTTGTTTAGGGCACTATCCAAAACCAAGACTAAAATTTTGGCATTCCATTAAAAAAAATTAAGTGTGACGTTATAGCTCAAAAATGGATGACGTCATGAACACATGAAGCAACTTAAAGCAAGCATTATGAAAAACAAAAATTGACCTGTTTTAGCGTTTTTGACAAATTCTATTAGTTTTGAAATTACTGAATTTATTCCATAAGTAGTTTCCACCCTGTATACGTAGTTTCACTGATATCAATAAATTTAGCTAAAAATAAGCAAACCGTTTAAGTACATAAAGGAAAAAATAGACACGTTGAAGTACACTGACCAGAAATGTATTTTTTTTTTGAGTAGTTACTTCCCTCTCGCAATTCCGCAGCATGTATATTTTTTATTTTTAATCCTTATTTGCAAAGACGCTCTTTAATTATTATCGGCTCGGCGCCCTCTGTAAATTCGAAAAATTCCGCTTTATTTATCCGTCTGTGCGCTCCCCCATCTGCGATATTGGCAATCAGTTAAAAAGTGGCACAAGTATTAGCAAGATCAAAGTTATTTGGTCAATCGCTTCTCGCTGAAGACGTCTCGAAACATCAAAGACCCCGTTCGGACGAGCGGCTTGCATATATAAGACGTGAAATTGGGAAAAAGGAAAATCCATTGGGAGTCGTAATAAATTTCGGCAGTCGGCAAGACGCTTAAGATTCCGCGTGTATGTCCGCGGCTAATTAACACCCTCGCCACTAGCACCCTCCCAGCTACTTAATTGAGACTTTGATTTATGGCCGATCTGATCTGATTCCGTTCGGAGGTCAAGAGAATTTCGTATAAGTGGAGAGATATATTGCAACTCCTTCGTCCATGCATCATCCTCTCTTGAGAGCTCGGAATGATATATGTGTCAGGGAACAATTTAGCAATTGGACTTGTGAGACGCATGGACCGATCGCTACAACGTTTGGGGTATTAATTAAGACAGCGAGTGAGTTATGGATTCTTACTCCGCTACTTTTAGGAACTAAGCATTTGTAATTAAGTGTGTGGGAAGAGAAGTTTATTTTAAGACGGAAGATCTTATTTTGCTAGTATCGAGTTTTTTATCGGCAGTGGTTTAGGGACTGATGCCCTTTCGTTATTCTGCTTCTATGAGATAAGTTTTCCCTCTGCCATAATTGAGATAGTGGGTTACTGTGCTCAATTCTGTCTTAAATAATTATGCCTCTTACAAACCGGGCGAAACGGGGTCTGGTCTTCATTCAATCCAATGATCTTTTTGTTTCTTTATTGAACATTTTAGTAAGAAGAGTCATAAATACGACATAGTAACATTGTGAGTAAGAAAAGCAACAAATTTTACAAATTTAATGAAAAGTTATTATTATGGAATCATTTCTGTAATTCGAAAAATGTGTGACTGATGAGAGAACATTGAAGACATGCTAGGTACTAATATGGAATAGAAATATGAAGTAGATATACTTGTATGTAGGTATCTAAAATTTTATGAGTTTACATTAGGACACTTTTTACTAATTGGTTTCCGGAAATACGACTGGGCCTGTATCATCATTTACCCCTACAAAAATGTATTATTAAATTTATTACTCATTCAATATAAATAATTCTCTTACCTTCAGCCAAAATTTTTGTAACAAAGAGGATGAAAACCCATCCAGCAATATGAAAAATCTTAGTTTCTAACATCACGACTACTTGGTTATTGTTAAATAAATTAACTAGAAACTTTATATTTTAAGAAAAGAGGTAAAAAGCGAAGTTGAACAAAGACTAACTGGAAATTGTTTTAACGTTTACACAGGTAAGTAAAAAATAATGCAGTAGATAAGCAAAAAGTGTTTTATTAAAATTGCAAAAACTAGTAATTATTCATAACATTACTTACTGTATTCTATAATATCAAAAGGTTACTTATGTACATACATGTGAATGCTTTTATGTTTTGAACAATTTAAAATAATGACAAGAAAACACACAATTATATTATTATTGATAAGGCCCTAAAGTACCATGATAGTTGTCAATCGTCTGAATTCTGGATACTGACACATAGGTTCTACCATAGTTTTTGCCTATTTCGTTTTTGGTATAAAAAGTGATTCCATCTCATCTTCTCTACTAGCTAAATAACAACAACTGGCACCATCAATAACAACACCAAAATAACAATCTTTTCATATTACAACCCCAAAACGAAAACATATCACTAGAACTTTTCCAAAATGCATGCTCCCTAAACTATTCCATATTCCTAGGCGACTTCAGTTCCAGACACGTTGACTTTGGAGCAACAAGAACCATCCCCAAACCCCTATCTATCGTCTTTTAAACCGTTCACACACTTTCTCAACAACTGACCACATTGTCATCCGGAAACTTTGGTCTCACAGATCGATTCACAGCCTTCAATGGGAACCACAGTAAATTTTCAGTCCTGGACATTGTAAATTCCCGAATTTGTAACATTTAGAATGAATGAAATCTTTTATCGATAGACACTTGAAATCGAGATTTGGGAATTTGCAAATTCAATGAATTCCCAAATTTTCAAAATGTTGACACTCACATCTTGAATTCCTGAATTTCCCAAATTTTAGAAATTCGTTGCAATTTTGAATTCCCAAATTTGGAAAACTTCAGTCGTGGACAGCTTGAATTCCAGAATTCGTAACATTTAGAATCGATTCGCTGCAATCGTTAATTCCCAAATTTGCAAAATGTTAACTCTTCACATCTTGAATTCCTGAATTTTCCAGATTTTGATATATCGAAGTCGGGAATTTTTGCATTTGGAAACTGCCAATTTTAAATTAAGGAAATCCTAAATTTGTAAATTTTGAATTCCCAAATTTGGAAAACTTCAGTCGTGGACATCTTGAATTCCAGAATTCGTAACATTTCGAATCAATGAGATTTTGTTTCGATAGACACAAGTGGAGATTTGGGAACTTGCAAATGCAGAATCGTGGAAAACTGAATTTAGAAATTTTGAATCGCTGCAATCTTTAATTTCCAAATTTGCAAAATGTTTACTCTTCACATATTGAATTCCTGAATTTCCCAGATTTTTAATTATCGAAGTCGGGTATTTCTGCATTTGGAAACTGCCAATTTTAAATTAAGGAAATCCTAAATTTGTTAATTTTTAATTCCCAACTTTTGAAAACTTCAGTCGCGGACATCTTGAATTCCAGAATTCGTAACATTTCGAATCAATGAGATTTTGTTTCGATAGACACAAGTGGAGATTTGGGAACTTGCAAATTCAGAATCGTGGAAATCCTGAATTTAGAAATTTTTATTCGCTGCAATCTTTAATTCCCAAATTTTCAAAATGTTAACTCTTCACATCTTGAATTCCTGAATTTCCCAGATTTTTAATTATCGAAGTCGGGAATTTCTGCATTTGGAAACTACCAATTTTAAATTAAGGAAATCCTGAATTTGTAAAGTTTGAATTCCCAAATTTGGAAAATTTCCATTACGGACATCTTGAATTCCAGAATTCGTAACATTTCGAATCAATGCGATTTTGTTTCGATAGGCACTTGAAGTGGAGATTTGGGAATTTGCAAATTCAGAATGGTGGAAATCCCGAATTTAGAAATTTTGATTCGCTGCAATCTTTAATTTCCAAATTTGAAAAATGTTTCCTCTTCACATCTTGAATTTCCCAGATTTTTAATTATCGAAGTGGGGAATTTTTGCATTTGGAAACTGCCAATTTTAAATTAAGGAAATCCTAAATTTGTAAATTTTGAATTCCCAAATTTGTAAAACTTCAGACGTGGACATCTTGAATTCCAGAATTCGTAACATTTCGAATCAATGAGATTTTGTTTCGATAGAGACTTGAAGTGGAGATTTGGGAACTTGCAAATTCAGAATCATGGAAATGCCGAATTTAGAAATTTCGATTGGCTGCATTCTTTAATTCCCAAATTTGCAAAATGTTAAGTTTTGACACCTTGAATTCCTGAATTTCCCAAATTTTGAACTGTCGAAGTCGCGAATATCTGCATTTGGCAACTGCCAATTTTAAATCGAGGAAATATAGAATTTGTAAATTTTTGAATTCCCAATTTTAGAAAATTTCAGTCGTAGACATCTTGAATTCCACAGTTTGTAATATTTCGAATCAGTGAAATCTTGTATCGATGACACTTGAAATCGCTAATTGGGAATTTGCAGATTCAGAATCGTGGAAATCCCGAATTTAGAAATTTTGATTCGTTGCAATCTTGAATTCCCAAATTTTCAAAATGTTAACTCTTCACATCTTGAGTTCCTAAATTTCCCAATTTTTGAATTGTCGATGGAATTTCTGCATTTGGAAACTGCCAATTTTAAATCGAGAAAAATCCTGAATTTGTAAATTTTAGAATTTCCAAATTTGGAAAATTTCAGTCGCAGATATCTTGAATTCCAGAGTTTGTAATATTTCGAATCAATAAGATCTTGTTTCAAATAGACATTTGAAGTGGAGATTTGGGAATTTACAAATTCAGAATCGTGAAAATCCCGAATTTAGAAATTTTGATTTCTTGCAATCTTGAATTCTCAAATTTTCAAAATGTTAACTCTTCACATCTTGAGTTCCTGATTTTCCAAAATTTTGAATTGTTGGAGTCGGAAATTTCTGCATTTGGAAACTGCCAATTTTAAATCGAGGAAATCCTGAATTTGTAAATTTTTGAATTTCCAAATTTGGAAAATTGCCATTGTGGACAATTCCAGAATTCGTAACATTTCGAATCAATGACATCTTGTTTCGATAGACATTTGAAGTAGAGATTTGGGCATTTACAAATTCAGAATCGTGGAAATCCCGAATTTAGAAATTTTGATTCATTGCAATCTTAAATTCCCAAATTTTCAAAATGTTAACTCTTCACATCTTGAGTTCCTGATTTTCCAAAATTTTGAATTGTCGAATTCGGGAATTTCTGCTTTTGGAAACTGCCAATTTTAAATCGAGGAAATCCTAAATTTGGAAATTTTTGAATTTCCAAATTTGGAAAATTGCCATTGTGGACAATTCCAGAATTCGTAACATTTCGAATCAATGAGATCTTGTTTCGATAGACATTTGAAGTGGAGATTTGGGAATTTACAAATTCAGAATCGTGGAAATCCCGAATTCAGAAATTTTGATTCGTTGCAATCTTGAATTCCCAAATTTTCAAAATGTTAACTCTTCACATCTTGAATTCCTGAATTTCCCAAATTTTGAATGTATACCAAATCGACGATGAACGGGCAAATTTATGTCTTTATGGTTGATTTCTATACTTTTGACCCAGACCCAGACGAGCATGCTACCAAATTCAAGGCCGATTCATTCTGAATAATTGATGATGATTGGTTAATATTTTTTCTCGAAATCTCAATTTTATTATTGGGAGAATCTTCTATGTATCCTTCCACAACACTATTTGAGAGTCAGCCACCGTGTCTTTTTACAACTGTTATATCTGCCCTAGATTCTGCCAGTAAAGTTGCACTCGAACGTCTGAAGCGAGGTCTGAAGCTATTCTTCTGGATGTTGAAGAACAATAAATTGTGCAATTTTTTGGGGAAATTTTGAAAAAGTATTCACTCCTACGGGTTGTAGTTAACGTGTATTATTTGTTTCTGTAATTGATTAACAACCGTATGTGTGAAATTTTTTCAGGTCGTAGCATTTTGTATTTCCGAAAAATGTCAATAACATAACATGAACAGTGTTATCTGGTCCATTGATGATGGTAAACGTTCTGGGCTTGTGAGTCTTCGTGTCGGGAATTTCGACTACAATTACGCTGCCCTTTGTTGTTGAAAAAATACAACTTTTTCACAAAACGTCGCAGATCACACGTGACCGAAATGCCATTATAAGCTCGTGAGATGCTATCGCACGGGTAAAATAATTTACTATTATAGTTATGTTTAGGTGTTGTTTTTTTATAAGTGGTGAATGAAAAAAAAGAACTACTTTTTCACATAGCGTTTTTTAGTTTATCCCAACATTCGGGTTTACCATTGCAATCCTGCCTCTCTTCCGCACTCATGATTTATGTCCGCCACTCCTTTAATTTTTTTTCCTCCATATGAAAATGCGCAATCCGGCGCGGCGGCTCGGCATCGTATTTATATTTCGGTTCGTTGGGGGCGGCCTGCTGAGAACATCTGTCGCTAGTCGGAGCAGCTGTCGTCGACATCGCGTTAAGGCGTTGCGTCCCGCCACCGCCGTCGCCGCCGCCGGGATCACGACACCGCCAACGCCACCCCTTCATGGCCACCTCAGACCCAGATATGAACCCGAGCAGCCGCGATACCACTCCACAGACTCACCCGGAATGATAGAGAGCGCCGGAAATTGGGTCAATAAACTGAGAAAGTGAACGGAAATTCATCCGGATCCTCTTCTTGGTATGAAAATGGAAACGATTTGGGAAAATGGACATGTGAATATAAACATGTTTTGATTTTTCCAAATCGTTCCCGTTATATTTTATGAAATAGGGAGCAGTTTCGGCTGTTAGGAATTGTTAACGTCTTTTACCAATAATAATTTATAAAAAATAAATAAATAAGAAATAATGTATTTACCTTGAACTACTGCCGATGGAGACAACCGCTGAGATTATATCTTCGTAATAATTATTTATATTAATTTAAACTACTTTCTACTTGCTCGTGGTTTACAGTTTATCATTTATTGCTCAGTAACATCAAGGTTTATTCCTGGAGACTAAATTGTTGAAGAGAAAATTGTGATATTTTTAATACTTTCCACATAAGGTCCAGCTAGGTAGTTTTGTTTAGTATGTTTACATTATTTACACAAATATATCTGAGTAACAAGCACGACTATACTTAAATAAAAGGTTTGAAGGAATTGAAGTAAAAACATTTCTACAAAAGAAGTACTTAACCTGCGTTTATAAACACCTCTCATACGGGTAAAGGGAGATTAGCGCGTCCGCATTGTGACCTATATATTAAGTTGCAACTTTCTTATAGACGCCATTAAATTAGAAGGGAGTAACCGTGCGGCAAACTGTTAATTAAATCAGCTCTTAATTGCAGCCTCGCACCGACAGTAGAACGGACTAAGGCAAAGGAAGAGCAACTTGTCAGTAATTATTAATTAACAGCACGGGCTTTCAGGCAGCTTTCTAAGCTTTTACCGGCTTCTCCAAGCTTTACGTCTCGTACAGCAGAATATGTTTATATGGACAGCCGACTAAATTCGCCCTTGCATCCCCTACGCATAAGAACCACCAGGCATCCGACGCACCATGGAATAGGGGTTATATTTCAAAGCCTCGTGCAATATACTATAAAGATTTCGAACAATTTCTCATTAAGGCGCAATGAGCTACTGATTGTCATTTATTTGCTACGCAATTGTGAGGCCCTTGTCTGTTCACGCTCTGCACGTATTCAAACACGTCAAATAAATGACTACAATTATTCGTTTCTTTGACTCCGCCCCCGCCTACGCTCCGGCCGCAGATCACATTATGTTACACAAAAGAAATTTTCGACATGGAATGCTGCCGATGCGAATAACGGGCAAGGACGTGATTATGGCACGATTTGGCCAATGGAAAGTGGCCGCAGGCCGGTCACGTGACGCTGGTACGCACTTCCGGTCAATCGGCGCGGATTGGCACCCCGGGTAGCAGTTTTAATTGTATCGTTATACCAAAAATCGAACGTGGAACTCGGAATTTCTAAAATTGCCATTGAACTTGGTAGAATTTCCAATAATGACTTGAATTTTTGTCACAAATAGTTTCGTTCTGTATCTGTATAATGTCTTTTATGTGATACCTGTCAATGATCTATCTATAACACCTTTAACTCGAGATACGTTAATTGACAAATGATTGACAAATGATTGCTTCTTGCATAAAACGGACATTTATAATAGCAACGGGCGTTATAAAAAATAACGCCCGCAAAATTCGACAAAAAAAAAAGAAACTAAATTTGAATGGTACGACATAAAACGTTGAAAGCATTATTTTGTTATTATCTTGCACATAACCTTAAAAACTATTTTGACTTAATTAGGTCACATAACGCACGGCGCAGATTTTTGACCCCTTGGATTTACATTTTATTATTCCATGTGTAGAATTCAGCGTTTTTTCCTGACCCATCAGTGTCTCAGAATTCGCCAGAACTAGAAATTTTATAATGTTTTAAGAGTTCAGGGCACAAACTACACAACGAACTAATGTTAAAATTGAAATTTGAAACGAGCAGCTGACTCTGAGATGATGACCGACATCCAACGATTTGCGCAGGCGCGGGAATAGCCTCCAACACCTAAGAATGAAGATAAAAGTTTGGCAACTTGTGCGTTAGGCGTTATTCCTTAGACTGTCTATCAGCGGATATATAGTATGGGTAAGATCCCTGAGGCGCGCTTGAGACTATAATGTTTTGTTTTCTTTGTGGCACGCGTTCAGCAAAGTAGACTAGTGAATTTGTAATGGCTTCAGAATTGAAAAGCATCTCTGTCTTCATCGATGCAGGTGCATCATATGATACAGGGACGAAATAAATTAATTTGAAAGCGGCCGAGGGCTGGAGGGCAGGGAACCGCAAGGACCCCTGGAACCACAGCAGGGGCAAACCCAGCTGCCAGATAATCGGAACCGGGGACCAGCACCGGTAGCAGGGAGAATACCCCGGCAGCCAGGGGCCAAAAACGCCAAATTCAGTCGGAAGGCACTCCCAGCGACAATAGGCATTTTTAAAGCCCTACAGATAAATATGCATCACAGCAAAGGAACACAACCAAAAACGAATATCGATATCGATGTCGTGCTGATACAGGAACTTGGGTTTATAGGGACCAGATCAGAGGATTCAGAATGAGGCACGACTGGGAGCCAAATACACTGCCACTTTGGGGGCTTAGCTATCAGGAACTCATGGCAAGCAAGATAAAGGGAGTGCCCACTCAGAGAGTGAGAGAAAGAGAGAAAGGATGGCCAAACGGGACACTAAGTGGTGGAACCGCGAAGTTTACAAGATGGGAATGTAGGTACTGCTACCATAATTAATAAATAAGGAAAGAATACAAATTGATGCGTACCTACATACTATATTATGTAAGCCAACCCCGTATGTCAAAGGTCAAGTGGGCGAACTTCAAAGGCATGCGTGAGCACGAAAGAAATTCTGGGAATGTAAAAACAGGTAGAGATCTTTCTTTTGACATCACGCGTTCGAACGATTAACACCTACTCAAAACTGTACCCCTGGTGATATTTTGAGTAAGGATTGGTAATTATAAACTCAGGGCAATTTGGCCAATTAGTGTATCAGAGTAGGGGTTGAACTGCAATTAGAGGCAGTTCGGTAGTGCGAAGGCAGATTAAGAAGGTTTTCGGTATAAGGTGAGAAAAACGTTAACATAATGTCCGACGTCGTAATTAAGTTCTTTCCCGTCGATTCCGCCAGATCCTACCAAAAGGTCCAGTTTATTGGCGGATTGTAAGTCCCCTACGACACCGTGCTCCAAGACAAGAACTAAGTCTTCAAGGTCGCGAACCAAGGACGAGTCCTACAAGTTCCAGCGAGCAAGGAAGGGACACATATTAATATTTACAATTTATTGTCAGTTCGTATTACAAATTCTCCAAATTTTATTGTAACATTTCAGTATCTTTGTTGTTCATTAAATAGTGATTAGTGTAAAAAAGTGGGTTTCCTTCAATTTCACCCTTTCCAACCGAAGTTCCAGTGAGTGTGCAGCCTGTTCCGGGCAACGGTATTGCAGGTTGTAACAGTACGTAGATTGTTTAACAGTCCCGAAGGACTGGGAGATGAGAAGAAAACATGACTTCCTGTCTAGAGTGCGGTTACGCCTTGAGAGAGGCGAAGAACACCTCATGGAGAAGGCACTACGAGGAGAACTCCAGAAAGCCTTGCTGAGAGACAATCGGGGTAAGATTAGAACTCTGCAAAGACCTCATGGAGGAAACACCGAATCGACTGAGGAGTATTTGGACCTTCTTTTAGAGACACAGTTTCCAGGAAGTGTATCCTGAGCGAAAGCAACAGACACTACAAACTTAAACATACCGATTCATCGGGCCTCTAGGCAGGACTGGAAACTATCCGACAGGTGGGCGGCCAGATTCTGTCGCCTTTATTGTGGTCACTCGTGATGGACGACCTCTTATGCGGGATATGTGGACGATATTAGAATTCTGGTAGGCGGCTGTATAAGAAATGATGCAGCGGGCTCTGACAGTCGTTGAGAGATGGTGTCCTAAGAACCAGCTGTCGGTTAACCCATTCAGTCTTGGTCTTTACAAGAAAGGAGAATCTCAAACTATTAAAGAGGCTCCCACTGTGGGAAAAGAACTGCGGATAGGAAAAGAAGTCAAATACTCAAGGAGTAATGTTGGATACCAACCTAAGCTTTACAGCCCATCTAGAATACATTACTAATAAGCCAGTGAACGCTCTACACCAAAGTCATAATTCCCACGGTAACATATTCTTTGATGATTTGGTATCATAAGGCGTCTGGAAAGCACGCTACAAGGCTATTAGGGAAGCTGCAAAGACTTGGCTGCCTTGGAGTAACGGGAGCAATGAACACATGGAAGTGCTCCTAAACCTGCAAAATACTTAAAATCTAAATTTATTTTCCCAAATTGTCACTTTCTTATTACTTCAGTTTTTTGAAATCTTGAGGATCCTCCACTACACAACATTTTTTTCTCAAGGTCTCAAGATCCCTATAAGATCTCAGATTTTCCATTATCTGAAATTGTCCAAATTCTCAAGTTCTTTAACTCCTCAGGTACTGTAAGATTTCAGGTTTTTCGATATTTCAGGTTCCTTCAGTTCTCAATTTGTGTTTCTCCCTTTAATTGCCATTTATAGTTTCTCAGTTCTCAGTTTATTAAATTACTCAAGGTCCCAAGTTTCCTAAGATTTCAGGTGGTCCAAAATCCCAAATTCTCCAAATTCTCAGGTTTCGTAAGACCTTAGGTTTGTTTTCCAAAATATAATTATAAGATCAATTGACTTACCTTAAGGAAAATTGATCCAAATTATATGAGTATTGCCGTTCGAAAAATCTATCTGCTTCCATCCGCAAGGGTCTGCCTGTTTACGTTTAGTTTATTATTATTTATATATTTTATTTAATAAATATATATTAAAGTCGAAAATAAATCCCAAATAAATTTTCAATGTTTTGAGGGACTATCGAACTTTTCTTATGATTTGTCATAAATCCGAAAAAATCGAGAAACTGTATAGCAAAAATGGCAATAAGACTTTGCTTCCTCTCTAGTTTGACTAATGAGAATAATGTCATCTAAAATAAAACATAATAGTGACGACTTTTTTATCTGAAACTTTGGTATATCTTATCCTTGCGTACTGGAAATAAGAAATACGTATATTTTAAGTCCACGGTCTTGAAGAAACAGTCTTTGTATATTCAGTGTTACGGTTCCATAGTTTTTTATTTTTTAAGTGTTGTGATCAGTGACGTAGATAGAATTTCTTGAAAAAAGATGAAGAATCTTTTAATGGAAAAACTACCTTTTCATTTTTTTTTTTTTGAGATTGTTAATTTCGCGGAGGTTCGGGACACTTTGGAATCACCCCCCCCCCCCACATGCATGGGTTCATGAACCGATTTTGTTTTTTTTAAGATTTAAAATAAACCTGAAATGTGCCACCATGTTTAGGGACCAGAACGATGAATGAAACAAATTGAGTAAGTCTCCGAGAAACCTTGGCCCTTTCTATACCGTTGTTTTCTAATAAAAGGTAATTTGTAATCGTTAAGGCATGATAAAATGGTTGTGCTATTGGTAATAGTAGCCAAGTGGTCTACATAACTGTGGAAAATGTTCGTTATTTATACGTTAAACAAGTTAAAAAATAAAGCTTTAATTCTGAGTTAAAACAAGAAACACAAATACACTCAAATACATTCGTTAACTACGCCGGTCGCCATCGTTCTTCTCTTCGTTCTTTTTACGACCAGAGGGTGGCGCTCCTTCCACCGTTTCGGCGGGAATTTCTACACCTTCCCGGGCGGCGGTTGCGTCTTCATCGTGGTTCTCCAGCGGGTACAACAACTGAATTGGTCGCCTTAATGTAGTACCATTGGACATCTTGATCTCGCATGCTCGAATTCTTCCATCTCTCCCAGGAAAGACTTCGTTAACTCGGACCAACTTCCATGATAGACGAGGCGCGTTCTGATCGGAGAGTAAGACTACATCGCCGACCTTGAACTTGGTCGCAGACGGTTTACCCGAATTTACATGGGCAGTTCTCAACTGTTGAAGATAGTCGGCTGACCATTTCTTCCAAAATTTTGTCAAAATTCGTTGTCGTTCCTTCCATTGCTGGACAATGGTATCTCGGCCTGCTAAGACTTCCGGAAAACCACATCGGCGTTGATTACTCAAAAGGAAACTCGATGGGGATAAAACAGACAAGTTATCCTTGTCGTCATCGAGGTAGGTTAATGGCCGCGAATTTACGGTGGCCTCAACTTCAGTCAAAACAGTATTTAACTCGTCGACACTAACCAATAGTTTTCCCAAAGCAAACTTGAGACAGTCCTTGACACTCTTTATTAATCTCTCCCAAAATCCGCCCCACCAAGCTGCTCTTTCCACAATGAATCTCCAGGAAATTCGCTGTTTCGACGAGAAATTCTGAACCTCCTCATTGGTTAGTGTTTCTTGAAGTCTGCGCAACTCAAGAGACACTCTTTTGAACGTTTTAGCGTTATCAGAGTAGAAAGTACTCGGTACTCCTCTTCTTGCGATAAAGCGTCGTAGACCTCTAATGCAACCTTCTGCAGACAAATCCAGGACAAGCTCTAGATGTACAGCTCGCGTAGCAGCGCACGTTAGAAGCATCAAATAGGTCTTTCGTTTTCCGTTCTGTCCATCCAGGACGTACAATGGGCCGGCAAAATCTATACCGGTCTTCTGGAACGGGGTCGCCATAGAGACTCTATCTCTGGGAAGGGGAGCGAAGACTTCCTTTCCTGGTTTGCATCGAAATCGTTTACATATGATGCACTTGGCTATTTGTTTTTTGATCGTTTGTCGTCCGCGGATTATCCAAAATCTCACTCTAACTTCGGCTAGAGTCAAATTAACACAGCTGTGAAACCGGTCGTTATGAGTTTTCCAAATCAGCTTTTCTACGAACGACGATGCACTTGGTAAAACTATCGGGTTAGCGGTCTCGTATGATAATTCGGATTCCTGTAAACGGCTCTTAATTCGAATGATCCCGTCACTGTCCAAAAAAGGGGTGAGCTTACTTATAGATGAGCTCGCATCGACACAATTGTTTTTCCTCAAAGACTCACCTTCCTTTGCAAAAAACTCCTGCTGGGTTATTTTAATCCAGTACTGTTCGGCATCGTACAGTTCTTGCGCGGAAATCACGATTGTCGAGCTCTTATCTTTGCGGAAAACCCGAAGCACATAAGCTGTAACGCGTAAACACCTTTCCAAGGATTCGTAGTCTGTTAACGGAAATATCGGCTCCACTTCGCGGTTATTCTTGGTAGACACAGAACCGATTTCTACGCGAAGCACCGAACTCTCAAATTCAGTCTTCAATGGCTCTCCTGAAGGCCACTCACTGTCGTCACTCGACAAGAATTTCGGTCCGTTTAACCACGATTCCGACGTCAACAGCTGGTCCGCGCGCAGTCCGCGAGTTAACAAGTCTGCTGGATTCACTTTCCCGTCGCAATGTCTCCACGAACAATCGTTAGTCAGTTCCTGGATCTCGAGAACTCGATTATGGACGTACGACTTCCATTTCGCGGCACTCCCGGTTATCCAATACAGTGCTATTTGAGAATCCGTCCACAACGTTATATTCGCGCACGTTAAGTTAATGTTCGTAGATATGTAATGCTTTAAACGCGAAGCACACAAAGCAGCGGTTAACTCGAGTTTCGGTAAAATTAGTTCACTCGAGTTGTTGGCCTTGATAGGCGCGACCCGATTTTTTGCCATCAGAAATCGGACACTTACTCCGTTTTCCGAAATTGATCGCACGTAAGCTACGGCTCCGTAAGCCATCTGACTAGCATCAGCAAATATGTGCAATTCAAGCTCACCTTTCAACTCCGTCAGCACATTTCTGGGGATGCTGTAATTACTTAGTCTGTCCAAATCGTGGCACCATCGCATCCATTGAACGTGGAACTCGGATGACAGCAAGGTATCCCAGTCCGGCTTGGCCTTCCAGATATTCTGTAACAGAATCTTTGCCTTGATTGTAAAGGGTGCGAGTACAAATAAGGGGTCGTAAATTCGACCTATCGCTTGTAGCACAGAACGTTTGGTGCAGCCCGAAATTCCTTTGACAAACCCGATTACAGATGATAAATCAACGCGAAGCTGATCGTCCATCGTGTCCCAGCACAAACCCAACACTTTTGACTCCATGGGCTGAGATTCAACTTCCTTTTCTTTAAGATAGTTCTTAAACTGCGGATGGTTAGTCTGCCACTTCCGTAAGTTCATTTTTGCCCCCATCAGTATCTTCTTGGCTTCGTCATGCAATGTTGTTGCATCTTCGACCGAGTTAACTGCCAGTATCAAATCATCGACGTAAAAGGAATCCATCAGTAGTGCAGACGTCTCTGGAAAGATGATCGATTGCATCGCAATAAGTTTCTGCAAGGTGACCGCCAGTAGAAATGGACTGCTGGATACTCCAAACGTAACTCTGGTCATTCGATATTTCTGCAGCGGTGGTAGACTATTCACGTCCGTTATTGGATCTTGATACCAAAGAAACCGGTGGCAATCGCGATCGCCAACACACAAAAGAATCTGCAGGAAAGCCTTTTCTATATCGGCTGTAATTCCGATGATTCCAACACGGAAGTTGATCAAGACCTTCATCAAGTCCTTTCCCAAATTCTCACCCACGTGTAACAGTTCGTTCAGAGACGGTAGGCCAGGAGCGTGAGCGGATGCATCGAATACGACGCGTACCTTTGTCGTCGTTTTGTCTTCGCGAAATACAGGTCTATGAGGCATATAATATATTTTTTCGGAAATCGAATCGAGGGTTACTCTTTCGGCGAATCCAGAATCCAACAATTCACGTACGGCTGCATCGTACTCAATTAGTCGCGAGTCCTTTATCAATTTACGCGTTAAAGATTTCATTCGCGATAATGAGCCATAATAATTGTCGTCGATTGGGCACGTTTTCTTCCAAGGAAGCGGTGTTTCGAAGCGTCCATCCTTAATCGACACTTGATCCTCCATAAATGATTTTGTTGATTCAGTTTGCACATCCTTGTCATTGATGCCGATAGTTTCAAGATCCCACATTCGATTCAGGGTATCATCGTTAGCTTCTTGATATGAAACGTTCAAAGTAGACACCAAGTTTGTATCCGATTGTTCGTTACTGTAGGGCCCTTGCAGTGTCCACCCTAACCTTGTATTCACTGCTACCAGTTCATCGGACAATCGTGTAAGTTCGCCGGTCACAATTTTCCAGTAGTAGTCAGCACCCAACAACAAGCCGATTCCGTTCATTAATGGTACGTTATCAACAGAAACATCGGCCATGTTTAAGTTCTTTATCGCTGAAATATCCGGTTGAGCGGTTTGGAACGAGTCGAAACAAATCTCAGGTACCTCAATGGCAGTAAGCGTCATCGATTCGTTGTTGTACTGAGATGCAATTTTAAATTCCACCTTGTTGTATGACCTTGGCGCCGTTTTTTCCTTACTCCCAAATGGCATTACTGATAATCTTCGTATACCTAAGACCTTCAGGTTCAGCTGACGTGACACGTTTTCTTTTATGTACGATAGTTGGGAACCTCCATCAATAATCAAACGAACAAGGGCACTATGGTTCGAATTGTTGTTTGTCGCGGAAATGTATGCTTTAGCAGTTTGTAAAAAAATATGCTCGTTACCATCCCTATTTTTCGTAAACAAACTGGAGAACGTGACGACCTTCTTATTACCCTCTTGCACTCTAAAATTGGGATCGCACATAGAGGTTATGTGGCGGTAATTGCATTTAGAACAAGTGACTTTGGTTTTGCAGAACTTGGAACTGTGATTAGGCTTCGTACAGCGAAAACATCGTTTCTCCTTCTTAAGAATTTCCTTTTTCCTTTCGAGTTTGATGCTATCGTCATCGCAATTCTCAGTAAGATGATTTTTCGATTTACAGAACAAGCAGTCGGCTACGGAAGTTAAAAGACCGGCCGCTGTATAACTTTTCCGAAAATCCCTTTCGGTAGATTTCTTTGAATCATATCGGTTGCGTTTGTCGTCTTTATTTGACCCCGAATGGTCTTGAGTTTTATTTGGCGTTTGTGCGATCTCGTTCGATTCTACTTCTAATTTTAAGTAATTCAACAACGATTCAATTTGAGATGCGCTGTTCAAATTTATGTTAGGATCGTTGACATCCGTTGCGTGTTGTTTATGGTACTCAGTTTTCATCGCGTACGGCATACAATTTAGAATGACTGATTTAACCATCATTCCGTATTCTTTCGCGTCAACCCCAAGCGTAGACAAACTTCTAGTAATAATGGTGACCATATTGTAAAGCGTACGTAATCCGGCGATATCAAACTTATTCCTGACCGGAGTTAATGACAGCAGCTTTTGTACGTAATGGTCGATTATGCGTTGTTCATTTCCGTACTCATGTTTCAATAGTTGGATAGCGTCGTCGTACGATTTCGCGGAAGGCGTTAGACCGCTGATGGTAACAGCTGCTTTTCCTAGAAGGGACTGTTCCAAATAATTGAATTTAGCGACTGCATCCAACGCATCATTTTCATGCACTGCAGTTCGAAATTGCTCCCAAAATAGAGACCATTCAGATAACTCTCCCTTGAATTTGCGGAGCTCGAGTTTATGCAACTTAACATTACTCCTACCTGAAGTTTCGTTGCGAACAGGGTTTTGCGTCGTCTGTCTTGAACCAACCTGCGAAGCACTGTCTTCTGCGCTTTCATCGCTCCTTTCGTTATTTGCTGACAATTCGTGAATTCGGATTCGTAACCTCGACAATACTTCGTTTACTTGGTCTGCATACTCCATCACCCTTTCGGATTCTTCTTCGAACTCGCTTTCTTGCACCAAAGGTATCACTTTTTCGTTTGCGATCAACAATGCTTCATTCGCCTTCGAAATTCGATCTTGAATCACGATGAATTCACTAATTTCTTCGTCGACGATTTTCATTTTCTCTCTTGCGAGATTTAAAAGTTTGGTAACCTGCGCCCGACACGTTTTCCTCGTAGCACGTTCCATTGTTGCGGTATTGAAACGCACTGTGATTTTTACGACCGTCCCGAATCTTTACGTTAGAGAACACACATTCACCTCCCTGGTTTCGGCACCATGTGGAAAATGTTCGTTATTTATACGTTAAACAAGTTAAAAAATAAAGCTTTAATTCTGAGTTAAAACAAGAAACACAAATACACTCAAATACATTCGTTAACTACGCCGGTCGCCATCGTTCTTCTCTTCGTTCTTTTTACGACCAGAGGGTGGCGCTCCTTCCACCGTTTCGGCGGGAATTTCTACAATAACGACATAAGAGGACAGCATAATTTCTAGACACTGAGTTATTGACGGCTCCATTGTCTCAGCTGTTAGGGCCCCATCTCCTCCTTTTTGTAACGCGTGTGTTGGGATTGCCAAAAAAAGAAGGAATCGATTAGGCAGTTTTCAAGAAAAATCCTTTAAAAAACAGTCCAAGTGTGGAATTAAAGGGATGTTTGTAAACACTGCACCTGGGGCGCCGCCGTCAAAAGAAAAAGGTCAGTGTGACCGAAAACATTGAATATAAAACAGAGCAGTTGGCAAATTCGGCAACTCCGCATGTATTAAAGAAAGACAGTAATTTCTAATAAGCAGCAGTAATTTCTGTGGCAAAAAAAAACAAAAAAACAAAAACTGTTTTTCGAGCAAAAAAATTCCTGTGGGAATCTGGGTAAACACAATTCCTGCGGGGTAATTGGGTTTAGAAGGGCAACTACGTGATAGGCCAGTAGGGCCGACAGTGCCGTGGAGCAAAGCAAGTAGATCATTAATTGGGTTGTAATCTCGCTGTCATTATTCACTTCCTGTTACGAAAAAGCTGTATCTTCTGAGTCAACCAAAAGCGAGAGAAAAACAATCAAAATTCCGCTTTTATTAATGTAGTCAGTTCCATGAAATAACATTACCGGGTTGGCTTGGATCGTTGTCGCTCCAAGGTTGTACATCAGTGGCGGCGAACGGCAGGGGCGGTTGAACGCAAGCTGATTCTGTCTCCATGCTATGGCAGTGGCGTAGCAACAAGGTCCTAGCGTACCAATAAAAGCTACGTGGGTAGTGGTACGGGGGTGCTCCAAAGGTTGCCGCAGGGCCAGTGGACGGCAACTAGATGAATCCATGTCTCTCAGAGCTATGCAGTGGCAAGCAAGAGGGTCGTGGCGTACCATAAGAACTACGTGGGTAGTGGTACGGGGGTGCTCCAAAGGTTGCCGCAGGGCCAGTGGACGGCAACTAGATGATTCCATGTCTCTCAGAGCTATGCAGTGGCAAGCAAGAGGGTCGTGGCGTACCATAAGAACTACGTGGGTAGTGGCACGGGGGTGCAGAATGGTTACCGAGCGACAGACTTTACGTGGGAAAATCTGCTATTCACACTCGGGTGTATCTCGGAACTACGTGGGTAGCCCTGATACCAACCCTGCGATGCTGCGAGTATCACCACCATGGCTTTTGTTGGAAACTGGGGAGACTCGTGTGATTGACGAAGCGACGTCGATTGTCGTGTCTGTTGATTTAAGGAATTAAAAGGGAAAAATATGTTACTTACTGGAATTTGAGGAGATCCTCGAGAAATTGTCAGAATTTTCGCTTTTGTTTGTCTGAGACGCCATGCTCTGCACTCACATGTTCACTTGGGGACACGTAAAATTACAATGACGATACCAGCGGGAGCGGCAGACGGGGAGCATGGACGGAGTGGGGATATTCGCTTTCAAAATACGTGTATCGTGGGACACGAAAATTACTATCTATCAGGAATTATGTGTAATTCGAGAACGGCAATTTACGAAATATAATTTAATCTCAAATTTGGTTTCTCAAGTTCTCAGTTCTTTTGGTTAGTCAAGGTCTCAAATTTTCTAAAATTAGTTTCCCAAGTTGTCACGTTCTTGTAACTCAAGTTCTTTAAAATCTTAAGTTATCCAAATATCAGAGGATCCTCCACTTCACAACATTTTCTTCTCAAGGTCTCAAGATCCCTATAAGATCTCAGACTTTCCATTATCTGAAATTGTCCAAATTCGCTAGTTCGTTAACTCCTCAGGTACTGTAAGATTTCTGGTTTTTCGATATTTCAGGTTCCTTCAGTTCTCCATTTGTGTTTCTCAAGTTTTCAGGTTATTAATTTTCTTAAATTCTAAGGTTGTTGTAGTTCACAGGTTTTCCAAAATTTCATTTCTAGAGTTTTCAGTGTCTTAAATTACTTAATGTCTCAAGTGTCCTAGAATCTCAGATTGTCCAAAATCCCAAATTTTCCAAATTCTCAGGTTCCGTAAGGCCTTGGGTTGTTTTCCAAAAACTCACTTCATCTCAAGTTTTCAGTCCTTTTGATTAGTCAACGTCTCTAATTCTCCAAAATCTCAGTCAGGCTTTACAAGATCTCAAATCTCTTTCTACAACCCCAAGTTAATAAAGTTCTCAAATTTAATTTCTCAAGTTGTCACATTGTTTGTTACTCAAGTCCAAATTTCTGATGGTCCTCAACTCGTTTCTCAAAGTCTGAAATTCTTAAATAGTTAGTTCTCACGTTCAGTAGGATCTCAGGTTTTCCGATATTTCAGCTCCCTACAGTTCTCAATTTTTGTTTCTCGAGTTTTCAGTTTCTTAAATTACTCAGGGTCTCAAGTTTCGTTAAATCTCAGGTTGTCCAAAACCCCAAATTCTCCAGACTCTCATTTTTCGTACGACGTTTGTCTGTTTTACAAAATCTCACTTAATGTCAAATTCGGTTTCTCAAGTTCTCAGTCCTTTTGATTAGTCAAGGTCTCTAATTTTCTAAAACCTTATTAGTTTTCTCAAATTCTAATGTTGTCGTAGATTTCAAGTTTTTCAAAATTTCACCAGCTCTCAATTTTAGTTTCTAGAGTTCTCACGTTCTTAATTTGCTCAAGGTCTCAAATTTTCTAGAATCTCAGGTTTCTGGCTTATCATAAACCCCACCCTCATTACTAAATGTGCATTTTGAGAATTACATTTACTAAGTTAAGAAGAAAGGTAGAGAGTAAGAAAAGGGTTGAGGAGTGGAGAAATATACGGAGAAAGAAACAGTAACAATAACAAAGAACACCGGAGAGCTACGAACAGGAATGAGACAGGGCGAAGAAAAAGAAGGAATTCAAGAAGAAGGTAGAGGAAAGTAAAAAAAGAACCAGAAAGCATGAAAATAGTAACTTCGCCAGATTAAAGAAGTCATGAAGAAATGGGACTGAAAATAGAAAGAAAAACAGAAAATCTTCCTAGAAAAGAATATAGAACAGATGGAGACAAAGATGTAAGAAAGAGTCGAAAGAAGAAATAACATCGTAATAACAGGGCCCTAGCTTCACAAGCTCTTCACAATGGCACCACATGAATCAACGTTCTAGCTCAACGCGCTTTCACGCCACAGTAATTTATTTCTAACTTTCTCGCTTTTGCTAGGACTTGGACTGTTTAGGTTAATTGGATAAATTTTGACGCGATCTTTAATCGGATTTTCTTTCTGGCTCCTTGTAGTGCTTTGCAAGCTTTTGGCAATGACACTTGAAAACGCGTTTTCACGCTACACTAATTTATAACTTAACGTTAAACAAACATGCATCTACACTAGTCCGATGACGTCACAGGCAAAACAATTTCGGCACGACAAAAACGTGCAGACATGCCCTACCCGTTGTGGGCTCAACAGTTGTTAACCGTTATTACCTTCGTAGTTATTAGCGATTCAAATCTGACGATATTTATAACGCAAAAAAGTTTGATGAAAGCATTAGCACGAAAGTTTTAGTGGAATTAAGAGTTGAAAACAGAAGTGAAAAGAACAGAGCCTTATGGTATAAAGAGAGAAACAAAGAAAAACTGAAAAATAGATTAGGACCAAAAGTCTTGATAAACAACGATTCAACAAGGAAAGAAAGAAAGGTACAGCAAAAGATAAAAGCGATAGCAAAGAGTGAAAGGGAAGAAAAGAAAGAGAAGACGGTAAAAATAAGCTACATGAAATTTTAGGTAGGTAGAGGAAAAAAACGAAGAAAGAAAAAGAAGACAAAACCAAATAAGGTATACGATTTAACGGAAAAGCATCAAAATAAAACAAAAGGAAGAATAAGATTCTTATATTAAAAATTAACGGAGGTAAGAAACAAAGGAGAAGATCTTTGGAATTATATAGCTTTGGTGACATTTGGTGAGATTATTAATCCATTTTTTAGAATACAGTTAACTGTGAAATTCGTAAAATATTTTATTGTCGAAATTACTAATCCCAAAATAAATACATGATATATAGACAATTTATATTTTTATCGCAACAATGGGGTATAATACCGCGTACGAAAATCAAGAAAACAAGTAGTGGGTCATAATAATTCATATCTACGTTATGTATTGTTAGTTGGAAAAATGGTAAATTTTTACCTAAAATGCCGCCGCCAAATTAGGCGTTTGAAAATTGTGTAGTCACGGGATGCGATTTAAATAGCGCGGGCGTGCTTTAGCTAAATGTGGCAACATCGATTCCGTCGGCCAATAGTGATGCAACAATCGTCGTCGCTTTCAAACGCAGCCCTGATGAGCATCAGAACGCAGTTGAGTGTGTTCATCACCTTCATCGATGCGGCGCTGCCAAACATGACGTCACCAACACAGACGATGAAGAGAGGGCGAGGCTTACGGGTGAACTTTAAAATAAATAAAAAAACTACCCATCGCATCTCAAAATCCTTTTGCACATGCAATCTGTATTTGTGTAGCATTTGGCCACTTTTCCAAAAAATACGCAATATGTAAATAAATTGTAGCAAATAATCAGTTTACGTGCAGTAAATTAAATGTAAATGTAGGATAGCATTTCGACTTCATGCCTCACGCAAAAGTTTATCGTTCTGAATTCAGCAGGCCCCTGTTTTCTAGGGGTTCGGTATGTTTAAAACTGATGTAGCGATCGAACAGCTGATTTGTAAAGAGCAACTATAAACCCACAGATTAATATACAGGGCGTAAAAATAATACTAAAGTGAAGGGGAACTAACTATTATTTTGGTGTCAGAATTATAGTACCATCTACAATGCTGCCGCCGTCCCAAAATTTGCAATTATAAATGACACTATACCATATGTGATGCCTCATTTGATAGAGATTTTTAAAAGCTCTTCGGCTGTATAAAAAAACAAATTCGAAAGATTTGTTTTTGGGATACAGGGTGCTCAATCTAAAAATGTCAACTTTTAAGCACTTTCAAGTGGCCCCAGATATTGCAATTAAATAAAAAAAATGTTTAATTACACTTTATTACCAAACAATAGTCAAACATTTATTGCCAAGTTGGGGTTGCATTTCCGCCTCCACAAGATCTAAAACACCAAGAAGTTCAAAGTAAATCATAAGATTAAAATGAAAGAGCAATGAGGTAGTATACAAAATTTTAAAACTTTTTTTTTATAAATGAAACTGCTTAAAATAGAGGACTCCTATTTTTTCGTTTTGCTTAAATCATAACCGTTTTCATGAAATAAATGAAAAACTATTTTGCGGGCGAATAACTACGTCATTAGTTTCCGAGCATAGAGGGAGTAAGAGCGAAAAGGAAAGAATTACTTATAAAATGAGTGAGAGTGAGAAATGGAAAGGCGTAGGTCCTCACTTAATTCATATGCCGGCCCCACTAATGACGTATTTTAAACTAGTACAGTTCTCTCATAAAAAATTATACAAATTTCAATTCACTTTTTTTTGCATTTTTAGTAAGTATAATTTCACCATAATAGCGCTAATTATTATGATTATTGTATTTTCCAAAAACTTTATTTTTTAGTATGTTACCTCATTGTAAAAACCATCATCATTTCAAGAAATTTTTCAAAATGGTATACTCCGAATGAAACAGCAGAAATGATTTTTATTTATGGAGCAGAAATGTCAAAATTTAATGATCAACATTCTGAAAAAAAGCTTTCTCATGTTTATATTGTGACATTGGTGGCAAAATGTAGAGAAACTGGGTCTGTTACAAATAAAAAATGTACCGGACGAAGAATCTTAAATGAAAAAATTCAAATAGAACTTTTGGGCCAATTTGTTGGGGATCCTAATTGTGGGACAGTGTAGCAGCTGAAACACAATGTGTCGGTAGGAAATTGCACTATAAGATGCACTGGAACCCAAATAATACGACTAGTCTTTTTAGACAAAAACCTGAGAGAAATTTATCAAAATCTGCTTTGGTTTTAAATGAAGAACTTCTGTGTTTTCAACAAGATGGCGCACCTCCTCACTATGTATTACGAGTGAGACATTGGCTGATTTTCAAACCGTTGGATCGGTGGACGAGGAGCAATTGAAGGACCTAACTCAGTTAGATTTTTTGTGGGGTTATTTAAAATCCATAGTTTATAAAAAAAAAACACAACTCGTAAATATTGAAGAGTTGCAAAATAAATTTACACAAAAATATCGAGCTATATGAGCAAAGGGCAATTGAAAGGGCATTTGAAAAACGTTTGTTGTAATTTTTTATTTAACTGCAATATCTGTATCTCAAAAACAAATTGTTTGATTTTATTTTTTTATATAGCTTTTCAACTTCTCTTTCAAAAAAGTTGGGGCGGCGGCGGTGGCATTTGTAGATGCCACTATAATTCTGATACCAAAGTAATAAATCCCCTCGCGGTCCTGCAAGTCAGACTTTAACATAATTTTTTGTTCCAAAGTTATTAGGGTGTTAAGTTTTTAAAAGAACGCTCTGTATAGGACAACAATATGCACTGATATGTCAATAAAAATATAGTCTTAGTAGTAACGAATAAAATAAAGCTCTCCGGCCATATTAATATCACTGGACCATTTAGTAGCAGCTTAGTGAAAATAAGGTAATAAGATAAAAAAATAATAATAATAAAATAAAATGCTGAAAATCCACAACTATAATATACAGGACCTGAAGTACAACTCAAATCTTGGAATAAAACAAAAACAAAAAAATTACAAATTACAAATAAATTTATTGAGACAAATTATTACCTAAATACAAACAGACTAGTAGAAATAATTTCCATAATTCGTTATGAATCTCCTATCATAAATGAAACTAGCCGCGTCCATTTGTTGTGGTTCATCTCTGACAGTGGGGAAAAGCACGGGGCCCCTGTCGTTATCTACAAACATAATTGAACTTCGTTAAATTGATAATTTCTCAACTTACTTTGTCCATAAACGTAAACCAGACATACAAAGAGCACTAAAATCGCCACCAGTGTGTGTACCATTTTCTGCCGCTTTGCTATCTAATTTTTAAGTTAAAATGTTAATGTCTTGTTCGCTACTGAAAGATCATTGCTCTTCCGAAGGTAGATATAGTAGCAATGGCGAGGCCGCGTAATTTTTTTATGAATAAACTGAACTGTATTAACCTTCAAAAATTCTTGATGATTATGCGGTCGTGCGCTGAATGAGAACTGATGTAGAAAATGGAAATAAGTGAAATAACCCTGTGGAAAGGAAAGAATTAATAATTACTGCTTTGAAAAATGTGACATTGCTTGGAGTTAGGCACCTCCAGGGTACAGAGAATATTGTAGGTTCATGAAACACGTGATTTGGCTTTGAAAGTTTGGTGTCATTGTGAATAGTAATTAACAACTAATTATTGTAATCGTAAACGGGTTGCAGTTGCCATTTCTAGAGTGGAAGTTTTATGAGTAAAGGTGGTAGTGACATTGAGAATTCGGAAGAAATCTCAAGTTTCATTGTCATATCCGCAAGTCTGAGAGACAGGGCATGTATTACATTTACACATAAAAAGTAAAATATATGTACATACTTAAACTAAATTGGTAATGTCCCTGTATTTTGCTGCATAACAGCAGTTAAACCATTGACCCATATTGATATCTTTTTTTTAAATATTTATGACTGTTATTATCTTTAACGTGGCGTCGCAAAAACTAGTCAGTGTTAATTATAAAATAGTGTCAACATGAAACTTGCACTTTTATTCCTTCTTGTTGCATCGATGTCTGTTGCGGTACAAGGATTTTGGTGGTGTAAGTGTGACTCATCTGAGAACGCAGAAATATTCAATTTTGATTTAAAACAGATTTTGATTACTATGACTGCGACGATTATGAAGACGATGACAATGTTAAAAATCCAAATAAACACAACACTGGTGCTCACAATGCAGTTTCTATTTCTTTGTATTATTTTTTGTTTGCATTTTTAGGAACACGCCTATATAATATGTATATGTTTAGTTAGGTCGTCTCTCTTGTTAAGATTCAGTCGTTTGTATAGGCAAATTACCGAAATTCAGATTAGAAACATACTTTTGCGCAAATGTGTTCCAAAACTTATCTGTTTTATTTTGAAAATTATGTTTTTACAAATATAAGTTGAAGTGTGAAGTTAAATATTGTTTCTATAGTAATACCTTAATATTGTTACGTTTATGGGTTGCATTATTTATTTACACATTACTTCTTCCATCACTATATTTACATATAAATGATATAATATGAATGATATAAATGACATAATATACAGTAGTATATACAAATTACTTCATCTTTCCAGCTGACTAAAACGTTCTCCAATAAATATAGATCGGCTACGTATTTCTAGACGACTCTCAAATCTTCATATTCTCGATAGGTACCGAATTCTCTAAAAGATGATCCCAGACCAGCTCAACCACGCAGCATAATTATACAATCATTTATGTACAACCGAAATTGTTGTTGTTGCCAGTTGCAGAACTCGAATTGTTTTAAATACAATGGGGGAATATTGAAATGGGTTCGTAAATATCGGGTGTCCCAACTAAAATTTGTACCCCCCAACAATTCCAATTTCGGAAGACTCAGAAGAAAACTCTCGAACAGGTCAATTTTGTTATCAAGGAGGATCTAATTGTACCAAACTTTCAAGTCTTACATCTCACCCCTTGAGCCAGGGGAGCCACTCCCTTAAACAATTTAAATGGCATGAGGCGTCGTGTGATATATCATTTTGAAGCTTATTCAATTCTCTATACAAACCTACATTTATAGATTCCCTTCTACAAAAAAAAAAAACATGAATTCGATATTTTCCAAATCTACATAAAATACTCAACTAAAATTTGTACCCCCAATAATTCCAATTTCGTAAGTCTCAGAAGAAAACGCTCAAACAGGTCAATTTTGTTATCAAGGGGGACCTAATTGTACCAAACTTTCAAGTCTTAGATCTCACCCCTTGAGTCAGGGGAGCCACCGCCTTAAAAAATTTAAATGGCATGGGAGGTCATGTGAAATGGATATCATTTTAAAGCTTATTCAATTCTCTATCCAAATCTACTTTTATCGATTTGTTTCTACATTTCTACTTCTTCGAGTCTTTCGCAATTGGAATTTTTGGGGGGTACAAATTTTAGTTGGGACATCCTGTATATTATATCCTGTATTACAATCCTAGAAACTGATTAAATGTTTAAAAATTGACCATTTTACGAAAGTACGAAACCTGTTAATTCACAAAGGAGAAATTCAGATTGCCTACCCGACCTGGGGCTAGTTTGGCAGCACTGATCTAGAGAGGACAGTCCAGAGAGATCCAATCTGTCCTTTATTGTTTTAACCGTCGAATCAACAATAACGCTTCTCGCAACAAACTCTTACCATTTCCTTAAAATTTGTTAAATCTGATTTTATTCCACCGCAAATTTTTCCTGTTGTTTAAAGTTGCGTGTGTTCAATTTAAAAATCGAGTCATGAATAATTGATTTTAAGGGACTGTGACGGTTTGCAGCCGATTCCACAATCACGTGCCTTTTTATTCTCAGCTAAATCATTCCAACTTTACCGTTTGTTCCGATCATCTGTTCTGTTGGCGTCAGGTCATTATTTATATTCTATGGCGTGCCTCTATAAAACTTGCTTGTTTATTCGTACTAGAGACTTTACAGTTTGTTAGAGTTTGTTAAATATTGTCATCTAGTTCTATCTGATAAAAGGCAAATCTCTTGTTATGATAACCAAGTCAACTTGTATAGAACCAGAAATCTCATGAAAAAATGACACTTTCGACATGATTAGTTAAAGCGGCGCAAATTACAAAATAAACGGGTCCATGTACTTGCGACTTCCTTTAAACCTTTTCAGGAACTAATCAATGGGTAAATACCATTTAACTTTTCTTATTTCAGAAAATAATTATCGTTTATTTGCCATTTCGTCCTTTTCAGAAAATGATTGCTTAACTCTCTCCTATAGGGCAGGCCGAAGCTATTTCAGTTCCAGTGGCTGCTTAAAAGAACATAGTAACTCGTTTTAATTGTTAGTTAGAAAGAGAAAACAAAAACGAAAAATACAAAAATACTAAACCGGAAATAAAAAGCTATCTCCAACCAATCTCTTGCAAAATGTTTTCCATATAATATGTTATTTCTGTGTTTAGATATTTTTCTTCTTTTTTCATTCCTAAATATTGTTGGGAATGGAGAACCTAGGACCCAGCCTCGAGTACCGTCATCGCTGTAGTTGGTTATGATTTAAACTGCAGGGAATCAAATCACATATTTAACACTAGTATGACAGTAATTTGCCAAAAATAAACTGAAGGTTACATACAGGGTGTTCGGTAATTCGACAGCCATCGCTTTACTGTGGCCTCACAGCATTCAGAGAAAGAATATTTTGCAATTACTTGATTTTTTTTAACATCCGATAAAGAACTAGAAGGATTTTAAATAGACCAATCAGAGAAATGGTTTCATCAGCCCCAGTTCTGTGGAATCAAGTATTCTGTTTCAAAAAAAAGAGACTTTGTCACATTTGACGGCTAAAGTCAATCAAAAATCAGTGGCGTATACTGGGAAAGATACTAACAAAATAACTGCATCATTCAAAGTGGTTTATTATTAAAGAAAGGTAACTTAAATATTTAAAATAAATGTTCAAATCGGCGACCATCGTTCTGTATACAAAGAAGGGCCCGTCTCAACAACGAACTTCTAGCGTTTTCAAAAACTTCTGGGGTATTCCTGATTTGATCAGACGCTAGTAGGATTCTGTGTTGCAATTCGTTCACATCAGGAATATCGATGACATAAACAACCGATTTCACATGCCCTCAGAAATAAAAATCTAACGGAGTTAAATCCATACTCCTGACCGGCCACGAAAACGGGCCATGCATCTCCCCGGAAATCATTCACAAAACTGCTGCCTTCTTGGAAGATCTTCAGGCACTAAAGCTGTGACACGATTAATATGGTATGGATGCAGATGTTCCTTCGAGATTGTTGTCCATACCGTTGTCGCTGGAACATGAATTCTGCGAGCAATCTCGCGCACACTAAGAGTGGGTTCAGCGGCTACCATATCCAATATTTGTTCATCCCGCGCTACAGCATTATCGGCTACAGGTCTACCTCTGTCTTAATTCATAGGCCTTAAATTTCCAAATTCTCGAATACGCCGATCCAAATTCGAAAACACACCGCGATAGGGGATGTGACGATCCTTCTCGGTACAACCTCACTGCCGCTCTACTATTGGCACCGACTTCACCATAGGTGCATGTCGGCTAGTTCATTAAAGGTATAAATGCCACCCATTTTTCAAGTTCAAATACCACTATGAACACCACTGGCTTCAATTAATCAAAATTGTGACACTGACGGTAGCCGGATTTTTTTTTCCAGGTAGCTTGGATTCATGATCACAAACTAAATTCTGACCTAATCTCTGATTGGGTGAACTTTGAGACCTGTAGCTTCTCAAGGAGTCAAAGGGGAGAAAGTTTAACACTAGATTGGGACTCAGGGGGGTCGCCCCTACGATTCCTAAAGAGATGGCTGTCGAATTACCGAACACCCTGTATATATTGTCAGTTGTCTTTACAGCGAATTTCAGTTGTTGTGGAACTTTAATAGTCTTGTCACATTTATATTTGCCTTTGAAACTTTGATTTAGTCAATTCACCAGATATAAATCAGTACCTTAGAAGCATATGGATCCATGTGCATAATAGGAAATTTCCAAAAAATAATTAGTTTGTATTTATTATTCTATTATGCTTCTAGGACAATACCGATTTGGTTCTTTAAAAAAAGTCACGGATTGTTATTGTCAATTTATACACACTCGATTTTTTAGATAACATAATAATGTATTTAATAAAATAGATTGGAATATTTAACTCAGTTTTGATAAAAAGTGGAGTTGGATCCATATGCTTCTGAGGTACTGAAATATTGCCAATCTGTCTCCACTATATCTGTATTCATAGTTAAATAATTTCATGGTTTTCAATATCCTGTCAGGGGTCATATCACTGTATCTGTTTTATGTGAATTACTGTAATTAAATTGTCGACCTAATGAAACTATTGCAAGCTGTAAATGAAATTAATTGGCTGCAAATTCTTATTAAATTTCCAACCAAAATAATAAAAATCACTAGAACTTGTTAGTCAAAGTACAGAATCTCAAAACAAATCAAAAAAATTGTGAAAGCCAACAAACTTTTTAAATTTGATTCTGCCTCCTGATTGCTCATGTCATGTTTCCAAACAACCTGGGGTTAGCCTTTGTCTTGGGAAGGTTCAGATTTCCCGCCACTACTATGTCAACAAAAAAACAACAAAGGGGGCGTCTCCTTTCCTTTTAAGATGATCACTGCCCAACTTTTTAATTTCGATCTTTGGTTCAAATATTCGCCATTTTGTTTTCGAACTTCTAACTTCTCTTTCCTGAATTAAATAAGTAGATAATTGAAATAAAAAAAGGGAAAGTTTTCATAACCGGAATTAATTATAAAATAATTTATTGTTCGAGTTTAGATCGGAATTGTCATCATACAGAAGATATTGTAACGTAGCCTGAGCCGGGCGGGTTCGAGGATTTAAAGAAATATTCTGGTGCACACCGTAGTTACAAACTTTTATTAAAAAGACTAACAAGACTAATTTTTCACTATGAAAAGACTTTCACAATATCACGCGCTGATTACTTGTTCACGATGCTACCAATCGACTGCCTGACTCCGTCGTTTCATCTCTTCTTATACCACTCCTGGCGTTCTCGATTGTTTCTATTCCCGGAATCATGACATCACGTTTTCGGCGCAATGGATTATTCCAGAAGAATGAAATCAGTCTCTTGTACGAGCGTGGTATAGCATGAGATCACCGCCACAGAGTCTTCTAGACTCATGAAAGCATCCTAGGTGAACAATTATTCCCAGACGTTCTCATGTGGACTATTCCAGATTAATTGCGATACCATACGTGGTGAGATCATCATGACATCATCCGCTTCCGGGCCGTCGCGCCGTCGTCTCAATATGGTACCATCTTTAGCACTGAATAAGTAACACCCCTATTTATATATTGTAATAATTTTGGGTTTTCAAATTGGAAGCCTTTTTTTCTTGATTTCTTGGGGAAGAAGACGAAATTAATAATATAATTATATTATTGTCGTTTCGGATGGCAGATTAAAACACGGACTATTTTACACGACAATATATTAAAAAATTAAATTGCAACAGAATTACCAAACACTTGCACAATCTTTTTATGCATAATAAGACGCAACTCCTTAAGACTACATGTGTCTATATAAGACTACATAATGTTTGAAAAACCGACGGTGCATTTAAAGGTCAACCAAAACTTTGAAACGGTAAACTCCATCGGGTTTGATAAAACTGGTATTGCCCTTCCATTTTTCTGATATTGGCACCTGATAGTAACCGCTACTACAATCTAAAGTGAAGTAATGAACTTGACCATGTTGTCTGTCCAGTCGATTGTCGATGAGTGGCAAAGAGCTGTGTTGTTTTACTGTGTATTTTTTTTTGCTTAACGAGCTATAATCAACCCATAATCGCACTTCGCCTGTTTTATTTTTTAATAACAGCGCAAGTGGTAAATCACTTTCTTCAACGGTGCACAAACACTAACTACCTCTAAAAAAGGTTACGTTACCAAACATACTAGTTCAGGCACCGCCATAACCCAAAAGCCTGTCTTGAGCTGGAGTAGAAGCCCAATTCAATAGTACAAACATGAAAGCTTCTTTATTTTTGGGCGCATTCAGTAAAATAACTTCCTCAAAATTGTCCCATCCAATATTATCAATTATCCAAGACAACTTTCCTTGTGTTGCTGTTTATTCAAGAGCATAAAGCTCCAGCTGCTTGAAATAGAGCTTTCTCTCAAATTTATTTTTTTAATAACACGAAACGAGACGCTTAAGCTTCCATCCCCGACGTGGAAAAACGCAAACAGTGTGCTTTACCGGGATAAATATGTCAAGAGGCGCACTTAAAAAATTACTAAAGCCTAAAAGACACTAATTGAAGTCCTTGACGTCTCCCATCTTGATTATGTTGATTTATAAAAAAGGGTCCACAGCAGCATTTTTTTCTCTAACTCTGATTAAACCTATTCAAACACCGTTCTCTGTTTACTAATTCCTTAACTCAAATCGAGGGGCCAAGAATATTACTAGCTCTGGGTTATTTTAAATCAATATGACGAACACAAAGCGGAAAAGTCCCGGAGGATTTAATACCGTCAAAACAATCAGCCATTAGCTAAACTAAAGAAATAGCCATAAATCGTCCAACTAATCCGAAAAGTTAGCTTTTATAGTCGCGGTCGATAACGCGGGAAATCAAATTTCCAAATAACAAATATCCCACTTCTGGAGTTGTTTGTTGGTGAACCGAGTATTTCCGGGGACTGTGACTTTTTACGGTTCGCTATCGGGGAATCAAACACAGTCTAACCACGTCAACATTTAAGATAAGGGGTTCGGGGCTGATTGGTTGTAAGATCGAGTGCCGGCCATTCAATGACCCCTCTGAAAATACATTATAAGGGTCCGGCTTGATGTCCGTTCTACTTTTTTGGAAACGGTATATTACAGCAACCTTTAACAAACGATTTTTTCCGAGAAGTCTAAAAGGACTAGGAAAAGTGAAATATTAATAAATATTAATTCTTTCTCAGTGTGATATTTACTTGGAGTGGATTATTTGCATCTCCCTCTTTTTGCCGCGGAATCCAGCCGAAAATTTTATATGTTTATATAAAAAAAAGGGAGGATTGGTGGTGGTTTTGCGTGTTGGCGGAGGCTTGCGTCTATATTATTTATTTTCCGACGGAAACGTCACCTTCTTTCTGTAATGTTTCTGCTTTATCTCTCGTAAAATGTGCTCGGTTGACTACGAAGTTGATTCTTCTGCATCTGCGACCCTTAGAAATATAACAATATTTTCGGGAGAGTCGTAAACTGGATGGGGTGCGACCGGGGAATTTTCAATTTTGGCTCGGTGCAGTTTTTGCAAAGTCGTTAGGGCCCGATGTTAAAAGTTGCCCTTTTATTAGAAAACAAAATATTTTTACTAAAAAGACACATTCTTACAATAATAATTTCGAATGTATTTTGGTATCCCAACTGCCTTTCAACTTTCATTCAACATCTGCTCACCTCACCCTAAAAAACGCTGGCGATCGTAGAAAAACCTGAAGAGTATCGTTGTAATGATTGGACGTTTACCGTCGTTCGCATCCATTTTTGAACCAAATTTTCTGTGACACGGCTATAAAAACCTTTATTGCTTTAACCGTCGGAGGTGTAAGAGAGCACCGCACGGAACAGAGATGGCAACAGTATCCATTAGTAAATTGCAATCCATCCATGGTTTGATTTAGGACGTCGTACTTTTTGCAAAGCTTATTAGGTTAACGTAGCTAACTTCTCCCTGCAGCAGACATAAAATGGGTGTACGGCTCGCCGCTAACTACCTCGCTAATTTGTTTGTTTTTCACCACCAAACCATTTTTCACTGTGGCGACGATTTCGTCAATATTTAGGAACGTTGACAATTTTTATTGGGGGGCGAGAAATGGTGGAGTATTGGTGTATAAGTTGACATTACCACAGTTACAATATGAAATATATCGCAACGCTTCCGGTTTTATATCACAACAGTTCCGATTTCAGTCAACTGACAACAATTTGTTAATGTTGTGATTAATTATCGTAGCTTTTTAATACAATTATTACTTTTTACTTACTGAAGTGAAACTTCCATACGCGCGTTCGAAATTTGCAGTGAATTTATTCAAGTATTAGGAAATTTGGGTGACCCTACGATAGTTAGTTAATAAGTTTTGTTGAAGTAAAAAAAAATGCGGATGATCCGTAAATGTAACAGCATATTAAACGAAACTGACTGCATCTAACTTACAATTATTGCAGTTGGGAAAGTCGTACATTTTGACGGTAAGTTACAAAATTTAGCAAAAAACTTTTTGTGTATGTCTAGGTTTGTGATCTTATTATTGCTTTTTAGTCCAGGCAATGGGGGGTTTTTGATCGCAAAAGGTCGGACAGAAATGAAATTTGGTGGGATGGTAGACATAGGTCTGCTGATAGTACACCTGACTTTGCGACCTCGGGGGCTTGTCGCTCGAGGGGTGGGGGGTGAAAACTCTGCACCGTGACACTTTTCGGAAAATAGCGCCGTTGTTGTAAGTGTTATCGAAAAAAAGTTGAAGTAAAATGTATAGAGAACAAAATTCTGCATAATTTTGGTTCTGTTGAGTTTTTGCTTGCGAACAACACTTTCCGTTCTACGGGGCGCCAAATTTGGGCGTTGATTTGGAAATTCCAACAAAATCTAATTTTCAGCGCGGATTACAACGAAGGTCGACTTCAAATAATCCTGCAATATTTTTTTTTCTGAATTTAATAGAGAACATAGGTCTTAAAACATTTTATCATCGGAGTTACCGTTTACGAGAAAAAGGCATAAAGGCTTCATGACGTCACGTTCGGAAGCGGTTTTTTGGACAAAAGGTGATGAAGCTCCCCCCGGGGGAGTGAGAACTCTTCGAATTTTTGTTTGGGTGCCTGCTGGGAGTTCATAACCAAAATTTCAAAACTTCTAAATTACTAAATTATTTTTATTTCTTCTAAAAAGTCTATAGTCCAGGCAATGGGTACAAAAAGGAGGTTTTATTCGCAAAAGGTTGGACAGAAATTAAATTTGGTGAGATGGTAAACATCCACAAACTTGGAAAGCATTGCTCTTTCAGAAAAAAAATATTGCAGAATTATTTGTAGTCGATCTTTGTTGTAATCCGCGCTGAAAATTTGATTTTGTTGGAATTTCCAAATCAACCACCAAATTTGGCTACCCGTAAAACGGAAACTGTTGGTCGCAAACAAAAAATAAATACAACCAAACCTATGCACAATTTTGTTATCTACATATTTTATTTGAAGTTTTTTTCGATAGCACTTACAACAACGGCGCTATTTTCCGAAAAGCGTCGCGGTGCAGAGCTTTCAGAGACTGTGATATAGTGCCAGTGAAACTGTGTAACATTAGTTGTGAGACAATGAAACCGTAAACTGTAAAACTGTAGAACTGCAGAACTGCAGAATTGTTGAACTGTTGAACTTTTGAACTGTAGAACTGTAGAACTGTAGAACTGTAGAACTGTAGAACCGTAGAACTGTAGAACTGTAGAACTGTAGAACTGTTGAATTGTAGAACTGTTGAACTGTTGAACTGTTGAACTTTTGAACTGTAGCACTGTAGAACTGTTGAATTGTAGAACTGTAGAACTGTAGAACTGTTGAACTGTTGAACTGTTGAACTTTTGAACTGTAGAACTGTAGAACTGTTGAACTTTTGAACTGTAGAACTGTAGAACTGATAAATTGTAGAACTGTAGAACTGTAGAACTGTAGAACTGTAGAACTGTAGAACTGTAGAACTGTAGAACTGTAGAACTGTAGAACTGTAGAACTGTAGAACTGTAGAATTGTAGAGCGACCGAACTGTAAAACCGTAAAACTGTATAACTGCGAAACTGTTAAATTGGATGACACCATGAGGAAGTGGGAAACTAACAAATTAAAAGACCACAAAAGATAAACTAAGAGACTAATACACCGAGAAACTGAGAACTGAGAAGAAGAACTGAGAATATGAGAAACTGATAATCTCAGAAACTGAGAAATTGAGACACAGAATGAGACTAATACAGAAGAGACTAATAAACCGAGCAACAGAGAACTGAAAATATGAGAAACTGATACTCTCAGAAACTGAAAAATTGAGACACAGAATGTGAAAAACTTAAAAAAATTAAAGTTTGAGAAAACTAGACACTGAGCCACTAAAAAACTGAGAAACAAGTACAAGAAGAGAACAATAACCTGACAAATTGAGACACTGCGACCGTCAGCAACTCAAAAACTGAGCGACTGAGTACATCAAGAAACTCAAGAAGAGGAGAAGGATTGACAAATTAAACTGAAAAACTACAAAACACTGTAAATCTGTAAAACCGAGAAAATCCAAAACTATAACACCGTGACACTGTGATATAGTGCCAGTGAAACGGTGTAACATTAGTTGTGAGACAATGGAACCGTAAACTCTAAAACTGTAGAACTGCAGAATGACAGAACTGCAGAACTGCAGAATTGCAGAACTGTAGAACTGTAAAACTGTTAAATTCTTGAACTGTAGAACTGTTGAACTCTTGAACTGTAGAATTGTAGAACTGTAGAATCGCAGAACTGTAAAACCGTAAAACTGTAGAACCGTTAAAAAGTAAAACCGTACAACAGTAAAACCGTAAAAATGTAAAACCGTAAAACTGTAAAACCGTAAAACCGTAAAACTGTATAACTGTGAAACTGTCAAATTGGATGACACCATGAGGAAGTGGGAAACTAACAAATTAAAAGACCACAAAAGATAAACTAAGAGACTAATACACCGAGAAACTGAGAACTGAGAAGAAGAACTGACAATATGAGAAACTGATAATCTCAGAAACTGAGAAATTGAGACAGAATGTGAGAAACTTAAAAAAATTAAAGTTTGAGAAAACCAGACACTGAGCCACTAAAAAACTGAGAAACAAGTACAAGAAGAGAACAAGAACCTAACAAATTGAGACACTGCGACCGTCAGCAATTCAAAAACTGAGAGACTGACTACATCAAGAAACTCAAGAAGAGGAGAAGGATTGACAAATTAAACTGAAAAACTACAAAACACTGTAAATCAGTAAAACCGAGGAAATCCAAAACTATAACACCGTGAGACTGTGATATAGTGCCAGTGAAACGGTGTAACATTAGTTGTGAGACAATGGAACCGTAAACTGTAAAACTGTAAAACTGTTGAACTGTAGAACTGTAAAACTGTAGAACTGTAGAACTGTAGAACTGTAGAACTGTAGAACTGTAGAACTGTAGAAATGTAGAACTGTAGAACTGTAGAACTGTAGAACTGTAGAACTGTAGAACTGTAGAACTGTAGAACTGTAGAACTGTAGAACTGTAGAATTGTAGAGCCACCGAACTGTAAAACTGTATAACTGCGCAACTGTTAAATTGGATGACACCATGAGGAAGTGGGAAACTAACGAATTAAAAGACCACAAAAGATAAACTAAGAGACTAATACACCGAGAAACTGAGAACTGAGAAGAAGAACTGAGAATATGAGAAACTGATAATTTCAGAAACTGAGAAATTGAGACAGAGAATGTGAGAAACTTAAAAAAATTATAGTTTGAGAAAAGCAGACACTGAGCCACTAAAAAACTGAGAAACAAGTACAAGAAGAGAACAACAACCTGACAAATTGAGACACTGCGACCGTCAGCAATTCAAAAACTGAGAGACTGAGTACATCAAGAAACTCAAGAAGAGGAGAAGGATTGACAAATTAAACTGAAAAACTACAAAACACTGTAAATCAGTAAAACCGAGAAAATCCAAAACTATAACACCGTGAGACTGTGAAACGGTGTAACATTAGTTGTGAGACAATGGAACCGTAAACTCTAAAACTGTAAAACTGTAGAACTGTAGAACTGTAGCACCGCAGAACTGTAAAACCGTAAAACTGTTAAATTGGATGACACCATGAGGAAGTGGGAAACTAACAAATTGAAAGACCAAAAATGATAAACTAAGAGACTAATACAGCGAGGAACTGAGAAGCCAATGCACTGAGATATCCCCAAAATAGACCATACAATGCATAGGAGAACTTCGAGTTGCCTATCCGGCAAGTTGCTCTGAAGTTGGCAACACCCAGCAGTGGTTGGCAGCGCGATGAAGTTGGCGTAGCAAAAAAACCGGTTGGCGTCCTTTCACGTCAGAAGCATCAAGTCATAACTAACGCTTAATTCTTTGTTTTTATCTGATTTTATTCCACTATGAGTTCTCCTGTTTTTAAACTTGAGTGTGCTTTATGTTTAAATTGCACTATTCGAAATTTCACGTTAGCAGAAGGATCGGTTGAATTTAAATTAACAATCGTGTGTGTGGTACTGTCCGACGTATTTACAGGTAACCTTTTTTTTATTCTATCTATTTCTTTTTGTCATACTTAACATAATGAGATGGCCCTGAAATTGACCGGCGTTTGTTCCATACTAGAAACTCCTAGATAAAAACCATTTCAATTTTTACCGTTAGTCGGCCATTTTGTCTGCTAGGTACGTCATAAAACCACAGGCACCGCGAATAACTTGCTAAAGTCGTTGTTGTAATTTGTTTTTAGATATTGTTGTCAATTTCAGAAAGTTCAAATGTTTAGTTCACTTCTAGTTACAGAGTCCGAACCACAGGCGCGTTCAATTTGAAACAAAGTGATTCCCTACCTTAACATAACTAGATTGCCACTCAGATAAATCCTTTAATAACTACCTGTCTTTCGGTATGAGGCCGACAGCAGCTTGCGGTAATTAAAAAGCTATTCTGTCGCTGTTGACTTGAATTAACCAACGCTGAGTAAGAACTGAAGACTAAAAGACACAAAACTGAAAAGTGCCTTATCATTATGTTTTACTCCCCCTTGCGATTTTTGATCTCGTCGTCCGCTTGTCATCTAGCTATTCTCGCCACCGGGAAGCCAAACTTTGGTATTTAGTGTTTTTTTTTGCTTGTGCATGTTGGTAGCTTCGTTGCGCCTCGTTGCGTTTTGCGCCCGGAAACGTTGCGTTACTACTGTATATTTTATTTTATATTGTTTGTCCGTACATGTTTCGAGGCAACAGATAGACCAAATAGTGTTCAGCTCGTGGTTCGCATAGCAGGCTGCTGTTTGGGGGAGTTATGTGGCCCTACTTCGGCTAAACTTGTGCCTGAGAGGTGGGAGAGAAGTCGTTTTCGATTTTGAGTTGTCTCTTGGGCTACGGGGTACCCAGAAAAGGGAGTTGCTACTAACTCCTGAGCCTACTAGGTTGGAGTTTGCGGCGTGGATTCGGGGTACTAATAAATTGCTTGCTTCATAAATACTTAAGATACTTAACAACCAAAAGAATAGTCCCCGAGGGAAGTGCCGCTAACTTGGACAAGCCTTAAAGAAAAACAGGAAACTAAGTATGTCTACGACAATTCAGTAACAAACTCATTTCTCTTATTCCGTTTGTATGTGCAAGCTTTTCCCATGATAGTAAACTCTCGACAATTTTGCCCCACTTACAGACAATTGTCTTGTTCACTTCGCTTTAGTCTTTCCATCTGATCTACATGTTGTCCATCACTCTCCGACTCAGATGTACCCAACTTAAATAATTCCACGCGTTTCAATATTCTTATTTATTTTGTTGTTATTTTATTGTATCTGTCTGTTGTAAATTCCTGTAAACTACAAAAGCCCAATGGTGGAATAAAATTAGCTGACTTAACCTCACTCATCATATACACCAGAATTGTTAAATTGTATTACTGTTTACTATTTTTTTGAAGAACTAAATTGTTAATTGTTGAAATCATTGAAAATTGTCAGTTGTACTACTCAGCAAAGTTAGCATGGCATCTGAGGGTTGATGCGCAGTGGTCGAAGCCACTCCCCTGATGCGGAGCTCAGGGTACTTTCACGGCAGCATAGCATTCTGCGTCTCTCTCTAACAGCGACGAAACTTTTTACTAACTTTGTCCCTCTCTGCGCGGCCAACTGCCATCCTACGATGGTTGACTAGTAATTTATTACTCAAAGCATTGTTAAAATCATCAAATTTGCACTGTCACCAACTTAATACGAAGACACTAGAAATTGTTAACCACAGTACGAGATCACAACACTCCAATGCACAAAATGACTAAAACTTAATAAACATTTAAAACCATAATTTTTGCGTTATCAATTTATGCTCCACTCCTGATTAGCTCTCGCCATATATCCAAAGAATCTGCGGTTTTGTTTCTTTTGGATAAGTTTGAATGTCCCGCCATTGCTTGTCCTGTCAAAAAAATAACACAACGTAGGGTTTTGCTGTTTCTTTAATTGTCTGACGTACGATCACTGGCCAAACTTTAAAGTTCGCGGTTTGTTTCAAATTTGACGTTTGGTGACGTCATTGACATTTCATTTTATGTTCAAATTCAAAAAGTGGCCGTAATGTAAAGGGGGGTTATCACAACACTGAGAAAATTAAAAACTGTAAACAAAAAAAAAATTCATTCAAAATTACGTCAACGTCATAATTTTTTATATTCTTTAAGGGCTGATGATGGCAGTAGTGTTCTGCCGAAACATGTTCCATTTGTAATTTTACACTTATTAAAGTTTGTGGAGTTCGACTTAGATATATTTAAATTTTAATTTAAATTTACTCCACTTGGATTTATCGACATTCTTCTGGTTTAATTAAAAGACCGAAAAGTGATAATGTGAGAAACTGATAATCTCAGAAATTGAGACACAGAATGTGAGAAACTTAAAAAAATTTAAAAGTTTAGAAAACTAGACACTGAGGCACTAAAAAACTGAGAAACAAGTACAATAAGAGAACAATATCCTGACAAATTGAGACACTGCAACCCTCTGCAATTCAAAAACTGAGGGACTGAGTACAGCAAGAAACTCAAGAAGAGGAGAAAGATTGGCAAATTAAACTACTCAGAATGAAACCGAGATTCTGAGAAACTGATGTGAAATCAAATGATTCAGGGACACTGAGGAAGTATTAAACTGAGACATTGAGAAGGTTGTCGAAAATAGGGAAACTGAGTTACTGAGAAACATTGAGAAATTAAAAACTAAAAAACTGCAGAACGGAAAAAGGAGTACACAAAAGAAATTGAGAAACATTGAGGACTTGAAAAACTGAGAATTAAGGGTACAACTGGGGAACTAATATACTGACAAACTGAGAGTCAGATTAAATGGGAGAAATTAAAAGCTGAAAATCAGGCACTTAAAAACAGAAACAGTGAGACACTGAGAAAGTGAGATATGAAACAACAAAAAGTGATAATCAAATACTGAGAAACAGAAACAGATACTCAGAAACAAAGAATCTAGTACACTGAGGAACACTTAATAATTAAAATCTGAATATCTGAGAAACCAATACACTCCTCAAACTTTTAGCCTCACTGTTTCACAAGGTCACGATATTTCTGAGATGTCTCAATCTCTGACTATCATAATTTTTCAGAATCCTTCTATTTCACACTTCAGTTTCAGAAACTGAGAGACTAAAAATTGAGGCAGTGAAACATTTGAAAACTATGAAAATGGGAAACTTGGACATTAAAAGCGAGACTGAAAAAATGAATGTCTGTCAAACTGAAAAGAGCAGCTTAATTCCCTCGATGCTTGGCATCTCGGGAATTAATACTGCTCAGCTGAGAAAAACGACTTCTCTACCTTGGTATATAATATACTATTTGTCTATTATGCAGAGCGGAAATTTTTTCGATAAATAATTGAGACTATGACTGCCTTGTGATTTCATCTGCTGAAAGAATGAAATGAACAACAACATTTGTTTTAGTTAAGTTGATAGTTATTGGTATTGCAATTTAAATACTTGGTTTTGAAAGAAAATCTTACAAATTTTTTATTTATTATACAAAATAGATGATACTTTTGAAATTACGTGCAGAAAGCTTCTTTTTTTATAGGTTAATTTGCTATGGTCCAAATAAGAAAAACTGGCTCATCTTTAAGAAGGATGGCTTGCAATAGTTCTATTATTGGAAAATACAGTATTGCAAAATGAACAAAGAAGAACAGGAAAAAGGTAAAAAAAAACAGGGAGCAAGGGCAAGGGCAGAAACCAATGGCGAAACGAATGGAAGAGTAAATAATAATTATAATCTAAGAAAGAGGTGTCCAATTAAAACTAACTTTCCCAGAAAGATTGTGTGTATGCACGTGAATGAAACATGATAATTGAAATATGACCCAGGTCGAACCCCATTTGCGCAAGATGGTATAATATGCATGTTCGGTCAAACAAATCCACAACCGTCGATAGCGCATTTCAAATTTATTATATCTCCCAGTGCAAGGAACCAAGACAAATACGAATTTAAATTAAAATATTTACAAAAGCAAATGAACGGCGTTCTCCGCGCAGCATCGTTCCTTTGAATCGCCGGAGACGAGGGTCGTGTGGGATGGAGAGGGTGCAGACATGCAAAGAACTGAATTGTTTGAAGAAAGACCAAAGGACGCAACTTGACAAATTCGGTTTGCATTCCTGCTCGGAATTTCCGCGTGACTTGGAATGGCAGAGCTGCGGGAGCCCCCGAGATTTATCATTGCAACCCCTTATAACAGATCGAACACAAATATATCGAATGGGGCCAGGGTGGTATTGCGACTGGTGTACGAAATAATTAGATACGGTAGCTGCATATGTTCTGTTTTACGCACTAGACGTGAACTCGCGTACGTAAGATCTGTTTGGCCTGTGTAGCAAACAAGGTTTTTTCTACCATCTCTGTAAAATTCAAAGATAAATACAATCGGGCAAACAATTAACGCACAGTGCTAAAAAATGTAGAATTCGTTTAATAATAAATGAATTTGCAAGTATTTCGTGTAGTAATGATCATTAGACAAAACATAATCTGGGTTGAAAGATAAAATATATTTAATTTTAAAGCAACAAATTAAACAGGCAAAAAGTGTCATTTTAAAAACTAAAATTGACCTGTTACAGAATTTTTCAAGAAACTGTCAATTTACGGAATTATGAATTTTGTGTAGAACTTTATCAACACCTGTGTACTTTTACGCACTTGTTTCTAAAAATCACGATTGTAGAAAAAAAAATCCGGTCTAAGACTAAGTCTAAGTAGTTACGTAGGCGAGTGGCTTGCAAACGAAGTGTGAAATGGAATTTTCAACACATGTTGTACACTATACCTTTTCTACGACTGCATCAAATACACAGAAAAACACGAAAAACACATGTTTTTTTTTATTTATTTTATAACGTTTTATAATATCAAACATAATATATTAATTTATTATTATCTATTTATTTAAAATTATAATTTATTGTTATATTGGAACAATTTTCCAATGTAATTCCAGGAGTTTCCACAATTTTACTTAAAATTTAAATACATATATCTAAGTATCTTAAATTTTAATTTAAATTTACTCCACCTGGATTTAAGAACATTCTTCTGGTTTACAATTTTACTTGTTTGGAAAAAACACATGGAAACCATGGACAAGCCACCCAATATTTTCAGTTTCAATCTCCCCGTCGATTATGAAAAATTTGTAGGAGTATTATATTTCACATACTCCAATCGTGCAAAAAACGTGGGCCTTAAAGTCTTATCTTATCATTTTAAAAAACAATATATTGATATATTCAAATAGGAACAAACTATTGTCCTTGAAAAGAAGTTTATTCAATTAATGTTATTATTATAGAGTTGACAACTCTAACATTCATACATATTTTTACCTATAAAACTCAATTAATTAATGAACTAGTGTATCGAGTAATGCTAATGATGCATACCTATTTGTCACCGAATGCATGAAGGTATGCAACAAATATGAACTCATCTCCAATATTTAGGGGTGTTTTGGGGGTGTGTGGCCGGTTTTCAGGGGCGAACCGATCATATCCTGCGCGCAAGTGCTGGAATTCAGTCCTATGTGTCACTGGCATCATAATTAACATTCCATTAACAACATTGCAGACTTTGTTATTTTAATGGTATGAGGAGATGCAAACCATCCATCCATCGTCGCGAGATTTGTTTCGTTGCTTTATTTGCTTTAAGTTGGCAACTATTTTCCGGATGCCGGACACGGTGTCGTATAGCAATGATCACGTCCGGAAATACCTATGCGGAATTATTCCGGGGGACAACGGCGCTCTTAATGAAAATATCGAAATTATTATACCCAATGTATGAGTTCCTCTGGTAATCAGAAAATTTATTATCAACCGCTGTAATTAGAATTGCAGCTTTTTCAGTGTACTCGCTCCTCCATTCTTCTTCGTCAAACCACATCGAGACGTCCTCTTCAGATGTTTTCTGCGTCGTTCAGAAACAAGAAACAATCAGCCGGAAACTGTTACCTAAGTTTGTTTAATTGACGTCAAAAGCGCCCTCCGCGGGGCAATAACCTGCGTCTTAATTACCCTCTAATGAACACCTCATTCCGCGCCCGTTTTCTTACTCTTTATTGCCTCGAGCACACAACTAACTTATGTATATTGATTTATATTGTTATTGTAATGGGGTTGCGGAGGGTGCAACCGGAAGCTGTTCCTGACTTTTTGATGCTGTTTAATTAAGTGCGGATTAAGCAGCTAAACGGCAAAATTTGTTGGTTATAGTAATAAAATACATGTAAAATCAAATACAATAACAATTATTGAGTTTTGCAAATTATAAAGCAGGTTGAAGTACCGTCGTATTCGGAATTTAAAGTTCCTGTTAAGATAGGATAGCGCAGAGGATTTAAAAATGAAAAAAAAACTGTCCACGCACGACAGAAGTGAAACTTTTCGAGTTTTTGGTTGCCGGCTTTCTCTGTTATTGTCGTTGCCCTGTACCAAGAGGCCCCTGGACCGCCCTTACTCAAGGGGGCATTATTTACCAAGGGGACCTCCCTGTACTAAGGGGGGCTTACCCCGTGCCAAAATAATACCGGCTACTAGCTGCCGCTGGCGCTCCCCTCCTGGTCTAAAATATCCCCCCACGTAATTCGCACCTTCATACATATCTCCAAAGTAAAATCGTCCAAGACGTTATAAAACAACATGCTACTTCCCACAGTAGTAGACGTGGGAAGCGTCCAAGCTAATGCAGGGGCAGAACATCACTCGACGACCCAAACACATCAACTAGGCAGTCCACTGGTACTCTCATCTAGTACATTTCATACAGTTGTTTAGGTTAGAAAAAACCCGTTAGGCCGTTAGTTCATCTTGAACAAATTTTTACAAAGCTTCTCAAATAAAAAAAACTGAAACTAGACATATTAAGTGAAGTTTTGCTGAAAAGATCACAGTATAATAGACCAGGCGACAGAGAGTTCAATAAGGAAATAATTAGTGGAAAGCTGGAAATGGACTTAATCTCTTCATTTGGACCCACTTATTACTGTTTTCCCCCTCGAGCGAAGTCGGCGTTGGCCCTTATGGCCCTAAGAAGGTACAATCTTTCAGTTTTTTTCCAAATATCTCTTAAAGCATCATTTTTATCAACAGAATACCTATTAGCAAAAATAATCTATAGTAAATTTGCAACAAAAAAGTTCTTTACCGTTTGTTTCTAAAGTTAACCGTTACTATCCTACGGCCATTCAAAGTGGAGCTCTTTTTGGTCCATGCGGAAAAATTATAAAAATCACATGCTATATCAAAGTTTCTACATGTTATAAATAATTTTGAACATCTCACCTATATAAGCTGTTAACAGTTGGAGCTAACTATAGTACAAGCAAATTAGACGAAAAAACGACGAATAGAAGAAATAATTTATAAAGTTTTGAAATTTTGGTTATTTGGTTCTAGTAGGGACCCAAATAAAGATCCGAAGACTTCCCACCTCCCCGGGGGGAGCTTCATCCCCTTTGGCCCAAAAAAAAACGCTCCCGAGTTTGACCTCAGTAAGCTTTTCTGTATTTTCTCGTAAACGGTAACTTCGACTCTGACTTACGTTCTTCATTAAATTCTGCATAAAATTGGTCTCATGAAGTTTTTGTCTATCTCCCACCCAACGCTCATAAATGCCGTTCGAAAATGAGTATAGTTTTTAGCACAAAGGCAAAAATTAATCAATCCCTGTTTTTTGACCAATAACAATTTATTGCAAACCTTTTATTCAATATGGACTTTGTGCAGAAAAAACTGCTTTACAATTTAGTTTCTATAGATTTTTTGCTCCCACTAATGGTTTTCGAGATAATCCACGCAAAAAACGGGGGTTGGCTTCGCGGTGAAAACTATACTCATTTTCCAACGACATTTAGAAGCATTGAGTGGGAGATAGACAAAAACTTCATAACACCAATTTTATGCAGAATTTAATGAAGAACATAAGTCAGATAACATTTCTTCGTCGGAGTTACCGTTTACGAGAAAAATGCAAAAAAAGCTTAATGAGGTCACGCTGTGGGGCGGTTTTTTGCGCCAAAGAGGATGAAGCTCCCCCCGGAGGAGTGGGAACTCTTCGGATCTTTATTTGGGTCCTTGTTGGGAGTTCATAACCAAAACAAAACATTATAAATTATTTGTTCTATTCGTCGTTTTTTGGTCTAATTTGCTTGGACTCTAATTAGCCCCAACTGTTTGTCTTATATCGCAGTTGTAATTATAACAAGTTAACAGCTTGTATACGTCCTACGTTTAAAATTATTTATAACATGTAGAAACTTTGATATAGCACGTGATTTTTATAACTTTTCCGCAAGGACCAAAAAGGGCTCCACTTTGAATGGCCGTATCATCGTAACGGTCAACTTTAAAAACAAACGATAAAGAACTTTTTTGTTGAAAATTTACTATAGATTATTTTTGCTTATAAGTATTTTGTTGATAAAGTTAATGCTTTAAGAGATATTTGCAAAAAACTGAAAAATTGTACCTTCTTAGGGCCATAAGGGCCAACGCCGACTTCGCTCGAGGGGGAAAACTTAGGACAGTAATAAGTGAGTCCAGATAAAGAGATTAAGGCCATTTCCAGCTTTCCACTAATTATTTCCTTATTGAGGCGTTTTTTTCGCTCTGTCGCCTGGCCTAATAAGATTATAATACGATCTTATTTTATTTCTGATGTTTATAAGCCACAGTTTTTTGAGATAAAAATACTAGGCCTTTAAACTTCTTTATTTCTCGAAATTCTGCTACACCAGATTATTTTTCCCACTGATCCAGGAAATTGCTCCACCCGCATGTATTATCACCACGCCTGAAAATACAGACACATTAAAACTGATCAGGTACATTTTCTCTGTTGCAGCATACTCAACATGGACCGAATGGTGCTTGGCTTGGCTAAAGGACTAAATGTTTGGCTATCGTCAGTGACGCTTTCTACGGTCGGTTTGCCTCCAGCGCCAGTTTTTTATTGGAGTATGCTCCACCCGTGTCCGGGATCGGAGGGGTGCAGAACGGAAACAGCAGGCGGGAGCGCCACCAAAAGTTATCTGCCCGGATATCCCAATGTTCGACCGGCAGGTGCACCGAAAATCAAACAGATACGTGGACAGCCCCGGTGAGGAAGCCACCACAGATGCCATACCCCTAGTGCCCCATTTCGCTTAGGTCGTCACCAAAAATACCAAGACGGGCCCTTTCCGGTCGGTGGTAAGGAAGCGACGGACAGGCAGCAGTAACTTCCTATCTTACTTCTTCTTCGGCGGTGCCTTCCGGTGGGCGGGAGGGCAGGAACTCACAGGAACGGGCACTGGAACTCTCCTTGGAACTTCACCGGAACTGTAGTTGACACCAACTGTCTTCAGTTGGCTTCTGTTCGCTCTTTTATAGCTGACTCAAGGTCTTCATCGCCAGACGACGCGACGTCGTATTTTCGCTAAACGGCGGCAGTTCCGGACAATGTAAAAACTCCGGGATAGGAACATCAGAAACGCGCTTCTTTTCCGGTTACCAAGGTGAAAGAATCATCCCGATACGTCACTACTAAACATCTTCGGCGTTGGCCAACCAACGGCAGCGCGGCGACCCGACCACAGAGAGTGACGCGGTCGTAGCGGGTATACTCGGACCTTGAGAAATTTGGTAACTTTGTTACAAGTCTATCCCGTAACGTTGACTCTATCTCTTGACAACAAGTCTGAGCTTATATTTGTCGATACTGTCGTCTGGATTTTCCTTTACTCCATAAACCCACGTGCATGGTATTGCTTTTGGTCCTGCTAGTATAGTTGCTAACTCAGTTGTTTTCGAAGGAGTACCACTCTATTTTTTTTATCTTTTAATTTCTGAGTTATTGTACGATACATATCTTCTGCTTCTAGTTGAATCTTTACTTGAGTCGTTGCTCATTTTGAGTGTATAAGGGCGTTATTGGTGTGGAGGAGTTTAGCTTTAGTGACGTAACAATATAATTCATCACTCTTTAAATCGAAAAGAATGACAAAAGCATTGTAACTCAACAAAGTCGCATTCATGTAGTTTCCAAAACAAAATAGTGATTTTCGATACAGGTGCGCTTTTCAGGGACGAGGGCGAATTCTTGAAATACGAGGCGAAGCCGAGTCCGAGCCATTGAAAAGTGTTTCGACAGCGCACTTGTAATGAACAATATTTCTTGTTAATTAATTTGTTAATTCACGCAAAAAGAGGAAAAACACGAATTAACTTCAAATTTTGAGGTTAGGTTAGATAGCTGTCAAATTCCGGAAAAGTTTATAGATTTAGTTATGTACAATTAATAATTTCCCACTAAATTTGATGCAGATACATAAAATGCAATTTTTATGATAACAAACTTCAAGGAAATGCAGTTAACCGGTATTAAAATTTAGTTTGTTTGTTGTTGTTTATTCAAAAATTGCACCACATAATTACATACGAAAGCTATTTGTCGATTAGTTCCCCATATATCTCGTAACTTTCCGTACTATTAGAATTTTCTTCAGAACTAGCTGTAAATATTTATTCATAATCAAAATTTCATATGTTCTTAGGTACTTACAGTTCCATCCGGTTTGCAATAAAAAATACACTGCCACCAACTTTATAACGGTTAGAATTTGCATCGCGGTTTTCGAGTTTAACAACAAATAGAAGATGTTTTAAAAAGTAACGAAGTTCTTCAACCTAGGAGCGTTCTACACAATTAGGAGAGATAGCTGACGCCCTTTTTATCATTTACATAATTTGCTGCCAGCCTTATCTGTTTTATTTTCTTGTCTTCTATGAGTTGTACCTAATTTATTGGATTGTTAAATAGATTAAAGAAAATATGCCTTCCGCTTGTAAACAATAATTATAATCTACACTATTTATACTTGTTATAATGTTTTTGAAAAATCAATATTACCTTTTAAGTTGTCCTTTATTATTTTTGTTAATAATAATAATTATAGTCCAGGCAATGGGGGGTTTTTGATCGCAAAAGGTCGGACAGAAATGAAATTTGGTGGGATGGTAGACATAGGTCTCCTGATAGTACACATAGTAGTAGAGTTTGCGACCTCTGGGGCTTGCCGCTCGAGGGGTGCGGGGGTGGAGACTCTGCACCGCGACGCTCTTCGGAAAATAGCGCCGTTATTGTAAGTGCTATCGAATAAAAGTTCAAATAAAATATGTAGAGAACAAAATTTTTCATAATTTTGGTTCTATTCATTTTTTGTTTGCGACCAACAGTTTCCGTTTTACGGGGCGCCAAATTTGGGGGTTGATTTGCAAATTTCAACAAAATCAAGTTTTCAGCGCGGATTACAACGAAGATCGACTTCAAATAATTCTGCAATATTTTTTTTTCTGAAAGAGCAATATTTTCCGAGTTCGTGGATGTCCCATTTGATGGATTGGCTTGTATATTACAAAAGATATAATTTTTTTAAGTGTGCCTCTCCCTACTCCAAAATAGGTTCAAAGTTGAAAAATTCTTACGCTTATCGCTTATAACTCTAAAACTATGTGTCCTACGTAAACAATCATCAGAACAAAAATTAAAGCTGATTAAATTTACTACAAAAATGACTCCCTAAAAAGGTATACTAGATTGAATCGTTCTCGAGATATGTGCCGATGAAAATCTTGTTCAAGCAAATTAGAGTTTTTAGAAGAGATAATTTATAAAGTTTAGAAATTTTGGTTATCAACTCCCAGCACGCACCCAAATAAAAATTCGAAGAGTTATTCCCCTATTGCCCGGGGGAAGCTTCATCCACTTCTGCCCAAAAAGCCGCTCCAGAACGTGACGTCATGAAGCCTTTCTGCCCTTTTCTCGTAAACGGTAACTCCGATGAGAAAATGTTTTAGGACCTATGTCCTCCATTAAATTTTGCATAAAAATGCTCTTATGAAGTTTTTGCCTATCTCCCACCCACCGCTCATCAATGACGTTAGAAAATGAGTTTAGTTTTCAGCGTGAAGGCAATCCCCGTGTTTTGCGGCGATTATCTCGAGAGCCACTATGGGAGCAAAAAATGTATACATACAGAATTGTAAAGTAGTTTCTTCTGTACAAGGTCCATATTGAATAAAACATTTGCAATAAATTGTTATTGGTCAAAAAACGGGGGTGGACTAATTTTTGCCTTTGCACTAAAAACAATACTCATTTTCCAATGTTATTGATGAGCGTTGGGTGGGAGATAGGCAAAAACTTCATAAGAGAATTTTTATGCAGAATTTAATGGAGAACATAGGTCCTAAAACATTTTCTCATCGGAGTTCCCGTTTACGAGAAACAAGCAGAAAGGCTTCATGATGTCACGTTCGGAAGCGGTTTTTTGGACAAAAGGTAATGAAGCTCCCCCCAGGGGAGTGAGAACTCTTCGGATTTTTGTTTGGGTGCCTGCTGGGAGTTCAAAACCAAAATTTCAAAACTTTATAAATTACTTCTTCTAAAAAGTTTTTAGTCCAGGCAATGGGTACAAAAAAGGGGGTTTTATTCGCAAAAGCTTGGACAGAAATGCAATTAGGTGAGATGGTAAACATGCACAAATTCGGAAAACATTACTCTTTCAAAAAAAAAAAATATTGCAGAATTATTTGAAGTCTATCTTCGTTGTAATCCGCGCTGAAAATTTGATTTTGTTGGAATTTGCAAATCAACCCCCAAATTTGGCGCCCCGTCAAACGGAAACTGTTGGTCGCAAACAAAAAATGAATAGGACCAAAATTATGCACAATTTTATTCTCCACATATTTTATTTGAACTTTTTTTTGATAGCACTTACAACAACGGCGCTATTTTCCGAAAAGCGTCGCGGTGCAGAGTTTTTACCCCCCAACCCCTCGAGCGGCAAGCCCCCGAGGTCGCAAACTCAGGTGTACTATCAGGAGACCTATGTATACCATCCCACCAAATTTCATTTCTGTCCGACCTTTTGCGATCAAAACCCCCTTTTTTGTACCCATTGCCTGGACTATTATTGGTAGATTGTTTTATGGGGAGCAAGAGTGAGGCACTTCATGGCAAGTCTGTAGATTCGACGGTCGAGCCAGCAAATACAGACGCGCCACGAAAAGCCACTTTTCTCCTAATAAAACATTCTATTTTTTCTTTAAACCCCGAAATTTTTACAATTTCTTTGATTTGACCGACCATCAGTGGCACAAAAAGTTATTTCAAGGTTACTTTATGGTCCGCCAGCTGACTTTATGCGCCGTTAAACAAATTTGTGTCATGACGGTGAAATGGCCATTTGTCATTACCTATTGGCGTATACAAAGTCACGTTTCTCTGACGTTTGAAGAAAAATTGCATTTTAATTCAAATTTAATTTAAATTATATAATTTTTATTAATTTAAATGTATGCATTTTAGCTAGAGAAACCCAATTAAACGATACATTTGAAGTTTTTTTTTTTAATTATTGTAGTTATTTTCATAATTTCCTACACAATTTCTTAATAAATATAGATAGGGAACTGAGCAGGTCCTTGATTGTCTACATTATCAGGATAATCGTATTCTGGTGTTGTAGATGTCTCCATCGTACTAGTTGGGTCAGTCGTTGCTAAAATAATTACACTGGAATGTTGGCAATGTCTTAATATATTAACTTACTATCAGTTGGAATTTGTAGAAAAACTGGTGCAATTAATAAGAAAAAGCATAAGATCAAGTAAAGTTTTAACATATTGCCAAATAATACAGCTTCGAAAAAAACACTAGAACCGACAAACTATTTTGCGACAAGAAACTGTTATCGCGCTTGCTGTCGTATATAAATGACCTATAAATCTTCTGGATAATTGGAAAAGTAGTTTTAAAATGGCAAAATTACGACGAGGTGCCATTTCCAAATGACTGATAGGAACCTGTGGTTAAATGAAATTAGGAGACATAATACATGACATTAGTAGAGGCCATGAAAAAAATACGACTATAGATAAAGAGACTGATCGCAATTAATAGTAAAGGGGAAAATACGTTGGTTTAGAAATCATAAACGGCTAAAAAATGTTGAACGCAAAACAAAATTTTACCAAATTTCAATTTTAGTAAAAATGTCCAATCCAATCGGCCAACGAGACTCTTTAAGCTGATCACACGAAACCAAAGAAGGTTGGACCTGCTCCTCTGACGTGGTCTCCTTCCCTACCATAAAGTCCGACGATGTAAGCCGTCCAGAGTCTCTCCCCCAAGTCCCAAATGCATCAAGACACCATCAGGCCTTTTCATTGAAATGTCTCAAAAGGCAAATTCTGGTTACGGCGGGAGAAGAATCTCAAAAACTGCTCCGTCGTCGACGTACAAACGCAGACAGACTGGAAACGGCTGAACGCAAAAATCCGGAGAGACAATCCTCTTCTATAGTTCGATACCTGCTCGGAACTCGACTGCAGAGACGGTAAGAAATTTTGCACACAGTTAGAAGGTCAGGATCGAGTCCGCACACGACCCCGGAGAAGAGAACCATTCAAACCAATCACCGAAGTGGAAATCAAAGCTCCCGGGTTGGACGAAATCACCAACTTGACGCTAAAGAATCTGTCTGATGTGCGATTGGAGGCCACTGAAATCCTGTTCAAGAATTGCCTGACAGCCTGGTACTTGTTCTAAAAAGAACTATTGCCGAACTGCTAAGACACGGATATGAAACCGAGAGAAATCCTTTTTAATATCCAATTCTTTTTCAGCGCTAATAGATCCATCACAGACCCTATGGTCTCCTCCAGACTGACACTGCACGTTTCTTGAACTCTGGGCAGTGTGTTCTCGGAGTGTTTCTAGAGATCGAGAAGGCGTTTGACCGGGTTTGGCAGGCCGAGCGGGTTCAGAAGCTGAAGTCGTTACGTTATCGTCGGTCCTAGCACTGGTTTTCTGCGGTTTTCCAGTGCTGTAAAGCAGAAATGTGAGGATCATGTTGAAGGGCGCAGCCGTGTGTGAGCACACAAACACACCAACCAGTCTCAGATCTTGGACTTCTCCACTCAAGAGGCAGATGCCTATAACGGCGGATCGGCAGTTAAAATCTACATCTATAATGTGATATCAACACGATCCTACGGGATGCCACGTGGGCACTAAGAAAAAGAGGGGGAGGTCAATTCGAGAGCGGCTTTTTGAGAAAGTTCAATATGGCCTTGGTAGGTCTACTATTCAAATCCTCGAATTCAAAACGGTCTAAAAGTACAACATGAAAAGATCCTTTCACGAGATACATACCATCTGTTCTAAATGCTAAAAATTTCAAAAAACGTCGTTGAATTTTCTCGAAAGCAGCAACATGAACTTGAGAAAACGGCGAATAAAACCACACTCCCATATTCAAGTTTCGAAGGCACAGAAGCAAAACACAAACTACTTCGGGAACTAAGATTTGTAAGTTCCAAAGACAACTAGAGGACACTAGAACAAATGTCACCAATATATTTCCTGAAGCAAGTTTTGAATCGAATGTAACGCCCAAATTATAAAAAGACTCCACTCTAGTCAAAATACACGAGTCGTACCTATATAAGATCGCTTTGTAATAATAAAGAATCATAATGCGAAGATAGGATGTTTACATCGTCAGCATATAAAAGAAAGTTAGACCTTGAGTTTGCAACAGCATCATTAATAAATAGGTCAAATAGAAGAGGTCCCAACACTGATCTTTGCGGTACCCCCATATGTGGATATATGACCAAAATATTTAATGCTCTGTAATCCGCCAGACAAGTAGGAACTTATTAAGTTGAAATTGGTAGGACAAGTAGTACCGGGTGTCCTGCTGGAAGGACCCTTGAGTTCTATCATCTAAAATTTGGTACATTTGCTTAAAAGTTATGTTTTGTACTATTTTAACATCATTACATGTTAATTTTGTTTCTTGAAAGTTGATCATTACAGTACTGGACTGTAATGAACTTTATTTCATACTGTGTCATATTTGTAAAAAAAATACAACCAACAAATCAAACTGTTGTCATAGATACTCAATTCATGGATATTTAAATTCTGAATTCCAATTTTAATTTTTTAAACTGAAAACAATGATTTCGTATCTGTAGCATGAAATAAAACGCATTACGACATACGTCCGGAAACTTTTACAGTAACTTGTCTCAAAATTCCAGACTCGGCTCCTTCGTCGCCTCGTCTGTAAACATTTCGACTCGTTACTGTAAAAATGAGTTTTCCGGACTTATAACGTAAATTACTATTCATTACTCCTATTACAGTACTAGGAGTGTAATAACTCTAATACTGTCTTCATTTTTGTAAAGTGGTAAATTGTTACAAATAAAGATGAGTAGGTTACGTAACTATTAAGTAAAACTTAAAACTAAAGTTTGTTATAAGCTCTGATGAACTTAATTCCAGTGCCGCTATCTCATATAGTAGACTTTCGACTTCCAATTTCCAATCAGAATTTTAGATACGTCGCCACCAAATCCTCTGACTTACTGTGCTTTAAGCTGTTGTGAATTTGATATTTTCTGATATCTATGCTCCGTGAATGACGGTGGTGCTGTTCTGCTAGCTGCACGCTGTCACAACAAAGTATCTATACTTTGAGTACGCAAATCCAGGGGTCAGCTGTCAAGTTTGAGGAAAGCAAATCAAATTTCTAAAGACTCATCGCTTGACGACGCGGTGGCCTCTTTTCCAATAAGCGGCGTCAGTTCTAGTCATCGTAGAAAGTCCGAGAGGATGGCATCGGGAGCGCGCTGAGTCACTTCAAAAAATTACTTTTTGGGATCTCAAAAATTTTAGAAATGTTGCAGATGAAAGATATAGGCCTATAATTGTCAATCTGATCTCTGGAACCACTTTTCAAAACAGAAGATATTGTAGACAATTTCCAAGTACCAGAAAACTCAATCGTTTTAATAATCAAATTAAATGACATTGTCATCAGTGATCTTCGATTTAAGGTTTTTCAACATACAAAAGACTTCAGAATCAGTAATGTATGGTAAGTAGAAAACGGTATTAGACTGTTACGGTTATCAAAATAGTCAGCAAACGCGTCAAGAGAGTCACAAAGTCTTATCACCGTAACATAAGAACCATATTTTCGGAAATTGCGCAATAAGCGCCGTTTGGTAAACCATGGTGGCAAAGAGGACGAAGAACGACGCGAACGGTTAGGCACATGTAGGTCCCAAGATTTATTAAGTTTATATTATATTATAGAAGAGAGAACAAGCTAAGTTGACGTCATCCACGTTAGTAAAATCAAAACAATCTATAGGTAATCGAGGTAATCAGATCAATTAAGTAACTTTACAAATCACCAATCACCAATCACCATAGGAGCTAAATAAGGACCATAATCAGAGATATTAAAATCACCCACAATAATAATACGCGGATTAGATACCACTGCGAAAAAAACAATTAAACCAAACAGTGGCCTAATAAACATTTGTGAAGTTTAAAGGGTAAACGCCATGGGACATAAAATAAATTGTACCGTACTTACCAAATTTACAAATAGCGCAGATGACAAATCACAAATCACGCAAAATAAAATACTTCCCGGCATCGTATCGGGACCGTTCTTGCTTCCAATCACCGTATAAATATATGCTTCGAATGCACCCATTCGGACACCCCTACGACCGTCCCCAGCCATCGGCCCATTTCGCGCTGGGACCGTTCTTGAATTCCTAGGACCAGTGAATCAGCGCGCTCCCAATGCCGTCCTCCCGGACTTTCTACGCTGCCCAGAACTGAGACAGTTTATTGGAAAAGACGCCACCGCGTCGTCAAGCGATGAGACCTTGAGAACTATAAAATGCCGAACAACTGTGCAGACTTCAGATCCTGTCCTTACGACCCAGAAAGAACAACAGAAGTGGAGGAAGAAGAAGCGAAGAGATAGACAGAAGAGTCCCCGACCGACCCGAGGAGGAAGAAAGAAGGTAGATAACCACCTGCCACCCTCTCACCACCTGCAGGACGAGACCAGTTTTGGTAAGAAACATCAAGACAGAAGTAAAGTTGCAAATCAATTAGTTTCTTCAATTACTGAATCTAATTCGTCAGTAAGTTTCCCTCAACCTTCAATTCTTCCTGCTATACCAATGTTCAAGCTGCCTATACAAATCAATTTGTTTTGAGAAATATTACGGAAAACATTTCCAATGCACCAGTTTTTAATTTCAATAATTGTACAAACACTAATCTGAATGATGCCGTTACTGGACGGTTTTAGGTAAAATAGTACAAAACATAACTTTTAAGCAAATGTACCAAATCTTAAGTAGGTAGCCACTTCGAAAAATGCAGGAAATTCCCTTCCTCGTCCCCAATTTGTGTAATTGCGTTAACATTTGTCGGCGGCGGTGAGAAAGTGCATATGTACATAATCCGGAAGGACCGATTAGCAATTGAAATGTGTAAAATAGGTCTAATCTGTGAATCGAACATTCTCGTATCGATGTTAGGGCCAGCGTCGCTTGGCAACCGACGACCAAAGCCCGAAGAGAATTCCTAATTTTATTGCGGCCATCATAGTCTAATTATTCGATCAGACTTTCCGTTCGAGTTTTTCGTGTCCGCTTATTTTTTCGTTCGTTTTTTACGGCGTGCCGCTATGCAAAGGAGAAGAAAGACATGAGTGTATTAAAATTCGGTTGTCGTCCCTTTTCACAAAGCCGGAATCAACTTACAAATCCAGTGGGGATGGACAGCTGGCGATGATGTAAAAAGATCCTCGTAGCCAAATTGTAAATTCACTTCCCTTGTCCGGTAAAAAGCACTCGATTCGTCTGAATTTTAAACTTTCCGAAAGTGACGATAAGCTCGTACGGCTAGCGGTCAAATTTTGGCCAGAGGGATTAACGTGGCGGACGCAGACGAGAAATGAAGTTTTTCGAGAAAAAAGAAATTAAAACGTTTTCTAGTAGGTATTAAAAAGTTTTTTCACGAAAAAACTAATAAATTGTTTCCGACACACAGTTTGACTACTTAGAACAATTGAATTTTTTTCTTTCTTTCTTGAATTCAATAATTATTATTATATCAAGTGTTTTCTGACTGTTCAACGAGTGACAAAAGTAACATTTTGTTCGCGAGCTTGAAAAAAATTATTTCGACGAGTTCAACACTATAGTTTTTCTACGACCTGGTCTTTAAAATTATATCAAACTTAACGAAATAATGCAAAAATGTTTTTATTTTAAATTAAAAATTACATACCAAATTATAAATAACATTTAAATTATTTGTGTTAAATATTAATTAATTGTTACATTTGAATAATTATTCAAAATGATAGGGGTTTTACGAACCAACTTTTTTTGTATTGAAGTAGACGATACCAGATCGGTTCTGTTATTAATTACTGTTACTTCAAGATTCCGTTCTACAGATTGTAAAATTTTGGTCTGTATTTAATTTTTATTGTGACTTGATTCATCAATATATCCCTCCGCAACGTTACTTGACTTCCAACCTCCGTGTCGTTACAACCAATAGAAAAAACTATTTCGGAGAAGTATTTGGTAGAGAACTGAATTGTTTGGATGAAGCACTAAAGAAAGGCCAATGGGTGACAAATCATAATGCCAGAAATAAGAAAGTCCGATTACCACCAAATTTTTAAATGGACAATAATTCCAAGTGGAGCAGATGTTAGTTAAGCAACTGTCGAGTTTGTTGAAAAACAGATACCTACTACAAATTTCCATTCTACTATAGGAAGAGGTCACAAGACGAGGAAAATTATATTCTTCAGTCAATAATTCCAAAACGTACAGAACTGTTTGGTACATACATACATGGTGATGAAAAGTCCTGATGTATGAAGAGTGGGCTCAAAATATGTATACAGAGTGATCATTAAGTTTCAGACAAAATTCATAATTTAGTCATGTAATGTTTTTGCGAAAAACACTCGAACAGGTCGATTTTTGTTTTCAAATAGCCATGTTCTGACATATAAATTTAGTTGATGACGTCATCTGGTTTTCAACTATGACATCATTTTTTTACTTTTTCGTTGTTTGCTTTTCAAATTTATTATTTAAAAAAATATTAAAAAATTATATTTTTTTAAGTAGAACGTAATTTAGAAAAAAAGTTATGTAAGGTATCACTTTTTTACTCTTGTTAGGGGTTGCCATTTAAAAAAATGATGTTGACGACGGTGTTGATGACGGTGTCATAGTTTAAAAATAAATAACGTCATCAACAGAATTCTTATGTCAAAAAATGGCAATTTGAAAACAAAAATTTACCTGTTCGAGCGTTTTTCGTAAAAACATTACATAACTAAATAATGAATTTTGTGTGGAACTTAATGATCACTCTGTATCTTAAAACACGCAAACACATATCACATTGGTACACTTATAAGCTATTTTCACTCACCTGTAGATGTGTTTAAAAAAACTACACGGATAAGTGTCAGTGTGCCTGAAACAGAATGTAAAACACCTAAAATACGTAAATTTAAACTGACAATGTTTTTTCAGCAAATATTCCATCAAATAACATGCTGTAGATTATTTTTGACAATTATGTACCTACTTTTCAAAGAGCGAAAATAAAAACAACAAAATTTGTTTATTAGATAAGTATAGTTAATATTATTATTAATCCGCATTGGTCAGGTTAATCAGGGAGTTTAGCTAGATTTTTATACATACATAATTTTTTTGTAACACGCGTTACATACTATATTTTTCTGCCACCGATATTACAGAAATTACATATTTTAGCCGTCTTGCTATATGCATTTTAATTACAGTTGTAAAAAATCCCGATTCATGATGCAAATGGCACGTACGCAAGCGAGCTGCTCGCCATAGAATAGACGAGGGAATCGATAAAGTTCTCGCGCTGATCCACTTGATATTAAACTGACCGTATTAAAGTGGCCTGCCTTCTTCGAGATAAAGACGATAGATGCCTAGTCTCCGAGATGAGATAAGACGGAACGCGCTGACCCTCAGATCAAATCTTCGAGGAACTTATTGATGGCCATCGAGATTATTCGCAGTTATGGGTTGTCTCCTGGTCATTCTTATGTTTTAACTAGATTGCTGTTGTTAGAAGACAACGGAACGATTTATTGGGACGGGACGGCGGAAACGAAATATGAGTAACGGGCGCCAACAAACTGCCTCAAATATGGATTTGTAGTTCCTTATGGTAATGCGGGGCCATTATTGTTTTTATTTGGGACTTGGAATAACGACGTTCTGACTGCTTATTGTTGTTTTTCCCGCATAGTAAATGAGTGAATAATAGTTATGGGTACAGTGGCATATAAAAGCACAAAAAGAGACTGAATAAATATTTTTCTATTATTGATTTGGGATTTGGTGCTCTTACAGTTAAATGACTCGAAATGCATGTACACTTAATCTCAAAACTTTCTCGTACGGCCATTTTTTGATAGATGAAATTATTAGCCTTGATTGTGTGAAAAGTCAAAATATTGACTCACGGAAAGCGACAAGTGTTGGATAAACAACCCACAAATCTACAAAATTTCGTCAAGAGATAATGATACCAAAATATTTTTAGAGATTGAGACTGAGGTACGGATGAACACGGTCCGTTTGTCCTAAATATGTTAAAACTTAACACAAAAGTTTGACGTTTTGAGGTTATTCCGATTCATTGACCAGCGAGAGATTGAAAGAGAAACAAAAATTTTAAAGAAAAAAAGAAGAAAAGAAGTTGGATGCAATTTTATTTAATTCAATATTAAATGGGATTATATATAACACGTGTTCATTTAAATTAACAGTTCGTTTGAGTTCGTTAGTACTGTTTACGGCGAAACGATGGCGTACAGTTTAGAACAAAAAGTGTTTTTACTAACAAGCTATTTCGGAAATGGGACCAAAGTGGATGGAGTTTGGGTACATTCAATAGAGGACTGCCTCCAAGAATTTCACGAAGAATTTCCAAATTGTAGTGGACTATATGCAATTTAAAAAAACCTTGGACAGAATATTGAAACAGTTTAATGAAACTGGTAGTCGTCTTTTACGAAAGCCTGGCAGTGGGGCCTCAAGGAAACGTACAGCAGAGGTTATTGCCCAAGCGGAACAAATAATGGAAAATAATCCAAAAACATCTATTCGACAACTACACCAGCAAGTGAATCTTTCGATTGGAACAACCCACAAAATGTTGCACAAAGATTTAGAGATGTTTCCATATCGTATTTCAATGGTACAGGAATTGTTACCAGCCGATTATCCGCAAAGACTGAATTTTTGCAATTGGTTTACCAATATGAATCAAAATGGGGAATTTTCACAGAGAGTAATTTTTTTCTGACGAAGCGTGGTTTCATCAATCCGGTTATTTTAATTCTCGAAACACCAGAATCCGCACGAAATTTTAGAACAGCCATTACGTTCACCTAAAATTGGTGTTTGGGCTGGATGTACCCATAGACGAATAATTGGGCCCATATTTTTTCAAGGTAGATTTAAACATCCAAAAAAACTATTAAGTTGATTTCACTATGGTCTTTTATTATTTTTATTATTGAACGCTCAAAGATATCGGACAGAAATTTTACAGCAATTTTTTGAACAACTCCACGACTATGAGCTTCAATATTGGCAATATGGAGCCACCCCTCATACAACAGTGGAAACGCTTAACTACATAAGAGAGTTCTTTGATGACCGAATAATTAGCCGAAATACAGCAATTCCTTGCCCTCCTTGGCAGTACCCCGGAACCAACATAGACAACACCACCAACCAGAGTGCCCACGGAGAGCACTCGAACCACAAAGGAGAAGACCTCAGGACGGACCAAGACACCACCAGAACATTCTTTTCTTTTTGGTTTGTTTTGTTCAATTTTCTCAAATGAACATTGTATTAGATTTAAGATTCCCATTGTAAATTTGACATAATTAAAACCTTAGGATTATATAGTCACGTGCTGAAAAGGCCCTAAGTCTAAGCACGACCCACACATAAAAATTTGTTAGATTTAAGAAAAATTGTAATTCAAAAGTGAGAAAACGAATGTATTTTCAATTCAATTCAATTTGTGTCTATTCTCCACATTATTAGAAGAAAACACTCATGAAAACCCTGAGGAGTTTCAGGATTTGCTCTTTACAAAATTATTTCATGAGAAATATAAAACCTTAAATTTGAAAGAGCTCCAGGCAATAGGGCATACAAAAAATCATTGTGAGCAGCCTTTGCGATTCAAAACATTCAGGCTGAAACCCACCAACAGAGGCAAACAAGCAAGTGGTCAAATTTTAAAGAGGCATGTAGAACGTCGATTAATAAACCATCTGTAAGTAGGTATTGACATTTGTTGTCAAAGCTGTGTGAAAGTAAAATGCCAATTGATTGAAGAAAAAAAAAAAGCCTGACAAAGTTGGACATCACTTATTTTGCACTTTTTAGTCCAAAGATTTATTTGTGGAAAAAATAATTTTTTACTTCACTTTTTGGTTAGAAGAATCCAACAAGGCATTAAATTTACAAGAAAAATTATTTTGCCTACTAGGCAAGTTCTTTACCTCTGGGGAACAGGTCCAACCTTCAACAAATAGGGACATTGAAGTTCCAGAGGCAATGGAAATAAGGTCAGTTGAGTTTCCACAATGGTCTTTAATTAAAAACCTAAAAAATGAAAATAAAATTAGAACATTCAAAATAAAATATTTTGCAAGCCCAATACCAAACGCACACACAAGCAAGAAATTCATCATAACCTGCCACAAGCAAATTTTTTTCTAAATAAGTATTGTTTTCTTTAAGTTTAAATGGTAATTTGTATATTTAGAACCAATAAATTTTAACCAATACTCCAAATCTAACGCCAGAACATCTCCAAAAACTTCAGTTATTAATTTCTTTTAAACATACATTTATTTAAAAGGATACATAAAACACCAAAGTAATGTTTTTTGAATCTCCCATGCTCTGTTAATCCTTTGAACCTTAATTTATTTGTGTAACATATTAGTTCGAAAACTGCATGATTAGCATTTTTATCTACTTTTAAAATTTTACATACCATAATCACAACAAATTAATTAATACTACTACCTCTTGGACCACTTCTAAAATTCGCTTTTTTGCGCTCTGATGTCTAGGTAATACCATTACTGGACGTGTCTAAATGGCTTTTAACCAACACTCGCGTTGTTTAATGCCCTCAGGTAAATCGCGACCCCTTCGATCTCGCACTGAAGAAAATCCAAATTTTTTTATTGACTTCCCTATTATTTCTGTTACTGCAACCATGAACTGCACAAAATGTTGCCATTTTCGGTAATGTACCTGCAATGAAATAAGTTTAGCTAAATCCATTATAAACCAAAACCAGTATGAAAAACATAACCTCCAATTCCTCTCGGTTAGGACGCCAGTTTTAAACAAATGCGTTCTTGTTCGTAGTGCTTTACAACAAAGGTGTATCAACAGATTACCAGCTGTTTGGGGCTTCAGTCTCAACACCTCAATTTTCTTCCATTCATCCAATTCTGAACTATCTGAAAACGCGCGTGTACAAACGCAAAAAACCAAACAAAAAACAGGTGTTGCGCTTGTCCTC